>JAAAKM020721499.1:8637500-9869375 GCA_010016025.2 Alatinidae sp. Z8VKAUB7J3
CTTAGTTGTTTGATACAAAGGTTACATGGATAAAGTGCTAGCAAAATTGTTCGGGAAATGGACCAACAGTAGAAAACCTATAAAGGCCATGGAAATTTTCCAGTCCAGGTCGCTGAGGGTTGTCGCTGTTCTCGGAGGATTTCATTTAATGATGAGTTATTTGGCTAGCATTGGAACTATGATGAAAGGAAGTGTTTAATGTGAAGCATTGCAAACCATATATCGCCCTATTGTGGTTGAGCATATCACTTTGGGAAAGGGTGTCGCAAGAGCGCTTCGAGCGTATATACTGGCAGAATCTTCGCTGACCATTCGCCTGATAAATCTACTATTTTTATTGCCAGTACAAGCTTCAGGAAGAAAAAGTAAGGACGTGCAAACTGACAATAATACAAATATGAGTAATGACAAGGAACCATTAAGTGAAGTCGAATTAAACACTCACTGCCACGGAGTTCCTTACATTACTGGGTTACTTAGGACTGCTATTAATTTGGACTTATATTCTTTACAAATCAAAGGATGTGTTTCAACCAAGCCCTTAACCACGACTAAAGATGAGGACCAGGGGAGAGGGCGTTCTAAACTTTGGGAGGGGCTATTCTGAGTTTGGAGAGTGACATTGCAACCGCTTAAGTAAAGCCTATAGCCTTTTGAACCCTGACAGGAGAATTGGAAGGGGTGGTAGTATATTTACGGAAGCTAAGCCCCATAGAGTCCCCCTGGCTACGGGTCTGATTTTAGGTTCCAATTAATTTCAATTTTCATGGGCTCACCACCACTTAGACTCCATCTAAAGTGAGAGTTCTAGTTTGACACTGGAAAAAAAGTTTTATAAAGTAGTTTGCAGCACAGTTACGCCATTTTTGCATTACTAGGTTAGGACCTTAAAACGGGGAAGCCTATAATTTTTAAATGTTAGTTCCCCATAAGTTGTGGAACTTACCAACATCATTAAACATTCGCCATGTGGAATCTTCCACCTTCAGAGTGACATTGTAGTCAACTGACTACATTTAATTGTAATTTGAAGTACATCATTGCCTTTATTTGACAAGCCTCGCCTATTTGTTCTATTTTCGAGCTCCTTTCGTAAACAGAATAACGAGAGGCCATTAGACTAGCTTCTTTCACTAGTGTCTTCCCTTTTGCTGCTACATCAAAGCGCAAACGAATAAAAAACAAGCGAGACGGACTACATGGGCCAAAGTAGAGCATCGGAGTGCTATACATTTGGTTTATATACTTGGTCCGTTCCAGCACATGGTGTGACCGAATCTCTAAGCTTTTTTTCCTTCGTAAAGTCGGTTATTTTTACCTCCATTCTTTAACTCTTCCCTTTTGCTTCTCAGTTCATGAACCAAATTCTTTAAGCTTTATTTTCGTGTTTGCAGGAAGTCACTCCTGTTGATCAATTAAGTCGTTTCTAGTTCCCTTGTTTCTTTTTGTTAATTCAAAGTTGGAGATATCATCAATTTTGCTCCTAGCATCGACTCCTACAAAACATTTGTAAGTGGACGTTCAACGTCCAAAGTATGCTAACGTCCAACGTCAGCATACAAACGAAATAGAGGCATGAAACTTTATGAACAGCAGAGTTATACTTTCCTTTGCATCTTATTGGGTCAGCCTGGCTCTACGCATTCTAAATCCCTTTCCATTGTCGCATAAAATGGCTCCCCAACTTGCGTTGAGTTTGGAACCGATGTGCATCGATTGAGTTTTGGGAAGAAATATGGCACAGAAAATTGATGATGTTATTACTGAGATCATCATAGCTCAGTTGGTAGAGCAATATACTATGATAGTATTCTGTCTCTTTTGTATCCCCAATGGCTGCAAGATGACTCCATCATCCACTTACCAGAGCTTAGTGTTCCTTTAGTGGCTATACAATGTTCGGATATCACTTAAACCAAGATCGCTTTTTGTTTAAAGACATGAAAATAAGTATAAGGGAGCTTTCACATCGAAGTGGTACGCCGCAAAGGCAACGTTGCAAATGCCACCTCGCAAATGCCACGCAAAACTGTGATTTCAGACTGAAGTGGCAAATGCAACGTGTCATGTTTCAATATAACCTGCTGAGGAGGAAGTTATATTCCTCGGACGAAGACGACGTCATTGCTCTTCTTGGTCTCAAAGTTGGGAGGAGAGCAAAAAATCTCTAGAAACTACCTGACTCCTGAATAAACAACTATAAACTAAAATAGCTACTGAACTATCTCTACCCCCCGAGTATTAAGTCCCCTCGGCGCAAAACTATCTCATTCAAACTGCCAAAACAACTCCCTACGCCGGCTACCACTATGTAATTTGTCTATCAATCTAACACTAACATTGTCTAAAAAACCACTGTGACCCTCCTGCTGAAAATGTTGGGAAAAATCCCTTTGCGGTACACTAACTCCGCGATCAAACTTTTTACTAAAACATTTGTAGTTGTTGAACCTCTGTCTAAACTTAGTATTAGTGCTACCTACATACTGTTTGCTACAAATGTCAAGCTTCCATGTTAACACTTCTAATTTCCAAGTCTTAGAAATTTGTCTACTTCACAGTTCTATACCTATTGAAATTTTGACAAAACATTATTTTACCTTAATTTTCAGTTACTAGTTTCTTTTTCTCTGGTTTTAGTTCTGAAAATGCAATTCCTGTTGTTTTCAATAGAATTTTAAGCCAAATTAAGGAGTTCTTTTTTTTCTAAATTTAGGAAATGTATTTTTTGGATCCTTGAGGATCCACAGTGAAACAACTTTGTATTGAGGAAAGTTGTGAAGCTGAAAACATTTTTGTTGGGCTTAATTTAAGCAGAAGATCTATTCTGCAGGGTTTCACTTTTATTTGTTTTTATTTTTGCTGTTGTCTTGCTTTACCCCTTTTCATATTATGTTCGCATTCATTTTTTCTTACTGTTTTCCGATGACCAACCCATTAAAAAATTTGCCATTGGTTGCATGACAGTTCCCTTAGTGATACGACATACTAACAACTAACAGGTATATTTCGTCAAGGTCTATCACTTAATTTGGTAGTCGGAACTGCACGCTTGTCTTTTTGTCTGTTGTAATTACTAATTGACTTACGGACCTTGCTTTGTGCAATTGCCTTGAAAAATAATCAGTGGAAGTAAAGCAAGAAAACTGTCGATGTTTTTATCTGAATTCAGGACACATTTTTATTCTTCACACGTTAACGTAAAGGTACCTATCCAGGTACAGTATTCTGTACTACGAAATTATTAGTTATTGCAGTACTTTATAGAATTGAACTCTTGACCCCTGGTTTACTAGACCAGTCCTCTAACCACTGGGCTACAAAGGCTACGCAAAACGACGTTTGTTGTGATATTCACTTTACATCAGAACCAATGGAAAACACACGAAGGAAATAACAAAAGTGTGCCAAAGGACTAACTAACTTCATGTTAACCTTTGGATGGAATTGAACTCTCGACCCCTGGTTTACTAGACCAGTCCTCTAACCACTTAGCTACAAAGCTAAGTAAAGTACAAATTATTTGCACTTGACAATACACAGCTCCTCTTGTGCTTTAATTTTTCTGCAGTGCTCTTCTATAAGAACGTTAACAAATCGTAGTTCTGCTTCTTTTCTAATATCAGTCCAAGCCGTAATGAATTCTGGTGAAGGCATGCCGATGCATGCATCTTTCTTTATCCTCAAGCCCTTTGGCACGGCGTTAAATTTTTCACAGATGCAAAGGAACGTTAAATGATTGTTGCTCTTGTAAATTGTTTCAGCTACTTTAAATATAAAATTCTATAATTTAAAACTTTTACAGTTTCAACTGTACTACTAAAATCCATGTCTGAAGTAAAATCTATAAAAACTAAAACAGACTTCAAAATAGCCCTCAGTTAAACGGAAGTTAAGTTTATTGAAATATTGACCAATCGTTTCAGTAACTGCAACTGTGCAAGTCCTTAACTTAAAATCGAGCTTTTATCAATAGGATGGTATGGATGGTATGGAACTCAAAAAACGTTAAAAGCTATTAGAGTCCAGTATCAAGATTATAACTCGTAATCTAAAGATGAATTTCATAGGTTGCATACTTTCCCAGTCTAAAAACACATTTCAAATTTTGGATTCGTTTCAGTGCTTATCAGCCCCAATACTCAATTTCAAATACAAGATACCCTCCCCTAACTGTTTAATCTTACCCTAAAACAGAATTGGGAAAAAGTAAGTTGCAATAAATATTGGGAGGGTGTCTTGCCAAATCTGGAAGATGGATTTTCCAGTCATTTCCCTGCCAAATATCCCTTTTCGCCTGATATATTACATTAAGTTTCATCCACTAGAACAAAAATTAATGACTTACGAGTAAAACTATCAAGCCAAGCAAAATAAGAACCATCCCATCAGTAATAGGGAGAACGCCAAGAAGGAAACTACAATTATGACTTCTTGACGTTCTCCCTATAATTTGTCGGTGTAGTTGTCACCACAGTTTTTACATCAGCAAGTTTGAATCATTTAAACTTTGGTACTCCTTTGACCTGTCAACTTTTCTTAAATTATGGCACAAAGATGAAAAATGACAATTTAAGTACGTCAGTAATTTTTAGGTGTAGTCAGTCGTCAGTTTTTGCTTGAACAGCATCGATGTATAGTCGTCGTAGCAGGAAACGGCTGACATCATGCAAACCATAGTCGTTGTTCAATTTATTATATTCTATAGTCAAAGTTTATTATAATGTTTTAGTTCTTAAGGATTTAGTACAGAAAAGAAAAAATCGAATTCCAAAGATTTTTGTTCTTCTTCACACTCTCGTGTTGTCTCTTCGCAACAATGAGAAACACTGGTATAAAAAACTGATGGTATTCTATACTTTAGCTCATCAAATGTGTAGTGATATAAGCGTGTGAGGAATCTCGGCTGAAGCAAATTTTAAGACTTCTTCTGTCGAAATCCAAACATTTACAGGCTTTTCCTAAGCAGTTGCAATGTCAGCTCCCCCTCCCCAAAAGCATAGAATAGCCCCCCCAAAGTCTATTATAACCCCTCAGGTTAGAGTGATGTCTACTCAACGTTTTATAAACTATATCAGCGATGGTTATCCTTTTAAGGTTAATGAAAACAGAGTGGGGAAAGAATAACCAGAGCTGAAAGTGATCCACGTACAGATGTGGTAGCTAGAGACAAATGTTACTTCAGACAATGTAGAAGAATCCCTTATTATTCTAATGAAGACTCACTGAATTGAAGACGTTCTCCTGCACAACGAAGCCCAGCAGAGTGAATTACTGTCAACACGGCGCAACCTGAAGGTCTGATTCTCCCTTAACAGATAGGCCTAACGTTAAGAGTTAGATCTGATCTCGTGAATCGTTATAGGATATTTCTCTGGTAACAAAAGAGATGAGCGACTTATGAGAAAATACGTTCATACGATGCAGATACATCATAGAAAGTGGGAATGCGGCATGAACAGCATGTGTATTTAAACCTGATTAAGCCATAGTTCATAGCATCTTTGAATGTAAAGTAAAGAGGAGTCACACAAATTTAAAGGAACCGTTCTATTAATTATTAACCCAAGTCATTCAAAATCTGGCCTGTTGAGACGATTTTAAGTTGAGTGTCCTAATGAGGCACATCTGACATAGTTTGCATACATTAGATGCGTACATTCCATGGCGAACAAAGCGTAAAAAATAGGCGTATGAGGCAAACTTGACATAGTTTGCATACACTATATCCGTAAATTCTATGGTGCACAAAGCGTTCAAAATAGGCTAATAGTGCGTTTTTGACAAAGTTTGCGTACACTAGTTGCGTACATTCAATGGTGCACAAAGCGTTCATAATAGACGAATGAGGCATATTTGACATAGTTTGCATACATTAGATGGATATATTCCATGGCGCACAGAGCGATCAAAATAGGCTAACAAGGCATATTTGACATAGTTTGCATACACTAGATGCGTGGGCATCCCTTAAAGACCCTAACAGAAGACAACTCGATTTCCATCGTCACAGTGGACAAAAGACGTGCCACGATAATGATGAACAAAGCTGACTACATTGAAAAGTATCTTGACCACTTAAAGAATCAACCATCAAAAATCCTGACAAAGAACCGCATGAACACAGTGAAAACGAAAGCACCCTTCTTAAATTGCGAAATGACAGATTTTTAAGCAACCATCTATACCACTAGATCAAACCCATTCTCCTCTCCCACCTTTATATGGGATGCCCAAAGTATACAAGCCCAACGTACCCGTACGACCCATACTTTCCTACTCTGGAAGCTCTGTTCATTCACTTTCCTGGCAGCTCTTAAGAAGTAGGATACGAGGAAAATCAGTTTAATTCGATAACAGAGGTTCTTTGAAGTAGCAATAACAGCAATGTTTTCGTTAACCTGAACAACTATATTTATAGTCGATCCATTATTGGTTAGAATAAATGAAATGCTTGTCAAGTAAAGTATGTGGGTAAGTACAGTTTTGCTGGCCGTAGGCAGATGTTAACCAGTGGCCTTAAAAGTGGATGTTCGTGCAGTCTACGCATTGTCAGGTAACACAGAATAGAAAAGGCCTTCAAAGACGAAGGAGTTGCTGAAGAATAGAGCAATTTATTTACACAAATTGATTTTTCAGAGACCTTTTATCACAAAACCAGATAAATTAGATTATTAATAAAAGAAAAATAAAAATCTACCAGTCCTGGATAAAATAAAGGAAAAAAAAAATAATAATAAAATAATCATTTTTTTGCTAATTGTCAATTAATTACGCTAAGAAACCGTCCTAATAAAACATCATTAAAGGAAAGTACTTTTCAGGAAGTCTGAAAGACTCCAAGTGAAAAATTGGCCTATTTTATCAAAAAGTGCTCATTATTCTAAGTAAGTCCAAAATCACATTTTTTGCTAAGATTAACCGCAAGAGTGCAACTGCTTCATTAACATTTTTCTTAAAATAATTCCTTTAAGTTAAGGATTATCTTAAGGGTTAAAACACGTCGGAAACAAAACATTGGTAGTTATGCAGTCCTTAACTACAAGGTCTTTATGACCGAAGATACAGGTTCCTGGGTCTTTGTACGATACATACAGTGCCGGCCTTAACCTTATTGGGACCAGACACACTTACAATAATTAGGGTCCCTCATACGTCCCTCATATGTCACTCATATGTCCCTCATACGTCCCTCATACGTCCCTCATACGTTCCTCACATGTCCTTCATACGTCCCTCATACGTCCCTCATACGTTCCTCACATGTCCTTCATACGTCCCTCATATGTCCCCCATACGTCCCTCATACGTCCCTCATACGTCCTTCATACGTCCCTCATATGTCATAGTAAATTCTATACACACTCAAGCATTTAAAAATCCCATCGCATCACGGTATTCAGAACATGCCGTTAATTCGAGAAAGTAAGCGGGTTTGATAATTCATGCACTGAGACGTCTACCATGGTTACCTCTCAGAGGCATGAGAAGGTGTCCAATAGGTATTGAAATGAGGTCTCTGGTTTATGGATAGTAAGATAGTAAGACCAGACAAAGTCATAGTAATTTCTATGTACACTCAACCATTTACAAATCTAATAGACATCGCACCAAGGTATTCAGAACATCTCGCTAAGTGGAGAAAGTGAGGGGGGTCGAGAACAATAAATGGCAAAGGATACACTGGGTATTTTTCTTTGAATTTATTTGTAGTCAGCTAATCATTAAAGACGTTAAACACGAAAGTTTGTTTAAGGAAGTCAATTGATTTTCTTTAATATAATGTTTATTGAGACAAAAACAAGTCACAGTATACTAAAGAAACACGATGCTTGTTCCTCGGGGCTTTTTTTTGGACAGCTGATTTATGATTAACAAAATCTTCTGTTACATCGATGTAAGATATAGAAGTTATCAAAGGGCAAAATGCGTTAGCGGGTCTTGCCACTGCGAATCGAGCCGATGGAAAATTTGACAAAGGACAAATATCAACAACTACTAAAATTTTACTTTACAGTTGTAACGGTCAAGGGCGCCTGAACGGAAGGTCGTACCTCACAGACGGTATATGGCTTAACAGAGGAAGGTTTTGACAAGTTTGTTTATAAACAGCCGTTATTGATGAAGCGGCTCTTGCCATGAGACCTTTGCCGCGTTTTAGGGCATCGAGCAAGCCTACTGCACAAACGGAGCTCCCAGCCTTCTTCTGGTTTGTTTATATAGCAAATGTCATTCTTAAGACTTTATTGTTCTATAAGATCTCACGACCGTTGAGGTCAGAGGTCGGAGATCATAAGGTCAAAAGCGAGATTTTGCAGTAGGTATAAGTATTACTTCTCTGATAGACATATTATAGAGTTATATTATAGTATGTTTTGTAATGCTTGGCAGTCTTTTGCAACAGCCTATAGATTGAAATAATTATTCAAATAATTTTACCAATTTAAAAGTTTCAAATGCAATGGTTAAAACATCATTATCTATACAAGACGTTGTACACGGTTAATGGCGGTCTGGTACAAAGCGGTATGCATGTAGGTGTACTGTTAATTAAGGAAACACTTTAAATGTTCACTGTGTACAAGCTACCGCAAGTTAAAAAGTTTGTAGGACTTCCGAAACATTCCAAACTCATCATATTTCATTTTTATATGCTAAAGAAAAAGTTTACAAGTAAAGGCGGCCATAGTCTCCTTCGATAGATTTAGGTGGTCACACTTCCTTTTCAGGCAGTGGGTCCGACATTGAAACTACCCTAAATAAACAGAAAAACCACCAAACAGGCTAACTAATAAATAAAGGGCAGGTGGGGCGACCAAGGGCAACACCCCTCAATTTATGCTACATGGCAGAGAAGCAAGCCATAAGGCAGGCTCAACCGCCAAAAGGGTCGCTTCTCGTGGATTATGGAAAGCAGCTATTGTCAATGAGAACAGATACTACATCCATTCCTGGCCAAAGGGTCGAAAAGCGATCCTGGCAGTCTCTCAATCAAAGTCCCCTGATGAGCAGTGGGTCCGACATTGAAACTACCCTAAATAAACAGAAAAACCACCAAACAGGCTAACTAATAAATCTTGAGGATCTGTGGATAAGGAAGCTGGAGCCGGGAATTAATACGAAGGATGAATATCGCAGTAGAACGCTATCAACGAAGATTTAGTTGTAGTTAGCTTCTGCTTATCACTAAACATTCTTGAACACTTACACTGTGCAATTTCGCACTTAGTGCTTTTGTAGTTATATAACTAATAAGTTGTATTTTGGTTCTTTTAGGTAGTTTTTGTCTGATGATGTGTGAAATACATGAAAATATTTAGGAACGAATGATTAATTGTTGATTACCGATTTCTATAAATATTTCAATTTAAGTTTTCCCTTTCTTTAGATGTTCTTAACTATGACTTTTGTAAGGCTTGCGAAAAACAAACCCAACCTCTCAAAACACAAAAGCACGAAATCGTTAAAATACAACTTTAAATTACTGCAACAAAAATAAATGGCATGACATTTAAAAGAAACGTAAGTTGATTGGATATACCCACTCCTTGTTTCGCCGATTAAAAATGTAATATGACGACCGGATCGCCACCTCAACACACTTGTCCATAACTCGTCCTGGTTCAATGTGGAGGTCCCTCAGCAAACCAGTTACGTCATTTACATTTGGCCCATGAAATCCAAGGGTAAATACCTCCATGGTTAGAAGTTTGAAATTGGCGACATTCTCCTTAAGATCTTGCCTCAGACTTTTATACTTTTCAAGTTTCATGTTATTACAATGGCTAAAATGTATTGTTTATGAAGAAATATAACAGATAATCCAACGAGACCAATACAAGTTTTGCTTCAGTGCCCATTGATATTAAAAGATGTTACGTTTTTTCTCGTGTCCATAAGGGCTGTCTATACCGGAGGCCCGCGGCTTCCAGACTGCAGCTGCAGATTGGTGCATTTAAAGCGTGTTTATTACAAAAGTTTTATTATTTTAAAGAGAAAGAAACTCAGAAGCTCTCTATTTTCTTGCACGAGGAATTAATCGACTATTTCCC
This sequence comes from Alatinidae sp. Z8VKAUB7J3, assembly GCA_010016025.2. NCBI lineage: Eukaryota > Metazoa > Cnidaria > Cubozoa > Carybdeida > Alatinidae > Alatinidae sp. Z8VKAUB7J3. Next base: position 8,647,553 of record JAAAKM020721499.1, read on the forward strand.
ATTTTGTCAATTATTTGTAGATAATATTTAATAACGGAATCATTAGTGAAATGCCATTGACTTTCCTCAGTAATTGCCAAGTCATGCCAGGCTGTGAACACTATGTTAGATCTTGGGAGGAGTAGTTGCTCGCCGGCTAATTTATTATGTATTGTGTAAGCTATGAATTATGGGAAGTGTAGTTTATTTCTGTCCACTGTCTTTGGTCGAGCTGGTGACGATGAGATCATAGTTTCAGTCCACCCTCCCTTATCGACTGAATCTCAAGCATGAACAGTAGGATACATTAATAATTAACAAGGGATGTTCTAAAGGGCGCGATCGTCTTGATTCACTATTTAGGGTCGACTTTCGTTACTCAAGAGATTCTCCAAGAAGAGGTGTGACAGTATACGAACAACCCATAGAACATAAAGCCAACAGGGCTTGAGGTTTTGAAAAAGGTTACTCAAAAAGCTTATTGGCCTACGTATAGCAACTGGTCCTCTACACTAACCTGATTGTGCGTATTAAAATTAGACTTCTTCTTGATTGCTTTAAAATTTTTGTTACGGAACAGATAGCTTATATCAGAAATTTGAAACAAATTGTTCTTCGTCTTTTGGGGGTTTCATGTTTTCCAGAGCCAAGCATATCGCTTCAGAGCCTCTACTTCAGTTACTTGGGAGGTGCATTCATACAAAATATGCTTCTGGGAAGTGCACATTTCTAAAGTGACGTTAGTTTTACATGTTGTGTGGTGATACTGTGTGCGTAAGGAATACTTTTCAAAAGGCTTTATTGTATCATGTCCCTCATACGGCTGTTGTATCATCACTTAAAATATATAGAACTTTATTAATTTCGACTTTATATATACCCAAATACCAAGCACTACTTTTCAAAAGGCTTTATTGCATCATTTCCGTCTTAGGGCTGTCGTATCATCGCTTAAACTGTATACGACTTTATTAGTTCGATATTATGCATACCCAATACTAAGCGATACTTTTCTTTGTTAGTTTCGACTTTATTTATACCCCAAAACTAAGTAATACTTTTCAAAATTCGTTTTTGTTTTCTTTATCTTTTATTTTTAAATTTATTTGTATTTTTCGTTTAAAGTAAACCTGCGGCCTGACGAGCTCTTTGCGGGTCCGGCCTCGTTCTGGATTTTTGTGTGATAAAGGTCCATTGTAAGAACTACGAAAATCGTTTCTTGACACCGCATGTACAATAAACATTTGAAGATCTTTAAAATCGAGAATTTTTTTGCTTTGGAAATAGAATTTTTTATGCTTATTGAAGGTGTTGATAGAGTTAATATAGCATACAACTGATGTACAGTCATGTCGAGATGAAAAGCTCAAACTATCAATTCCTTGTAGTATTTCACCATAGAACTTCAACCTATGGAATGGCAACTCAGCTAAACCGGAAACGTATGTTGTGTTAGCCTCGTTATCCTGTGTCCTACTTGGATCAATTTGATTTCTTTAATTTTCTGCTATTTATATACAATCTCAATCCTGGCTGAGGTAAAATGCATGAACAGAAATATTTAGTCTGTCACTCAACACAATAGTAGCAGAGAGATGCTATTAACTGACTTGCTAAGAGAGTTTATTCACCCTTATGTTTTGGTCATAACTTATTAACTACACTGAATCTATACGTAAGCAGGTAACAGTAAACTGTTAGAATTTAGCGATCAATTACTGATATTTTGACTTAAGACAGTTTCTAAACAAAAGCTTTTTAATTCGCTGGTTCCACGTAAGAGTACATAATTCCTTTTTATTCGGGACCTTGCAATCATGTTAAAGTACAAATATGGGTAAAAGCTATTGAAACTCACAAAATTCTAGGTGCTAATGTTTGACTGTTTAAAATTTTTGAGAAAATAAATTTACCACAGGCAAAAATATCGCAACCTCAATATCTATATAGGATTAAACAAACGAATATATTTTCGTCTATCCCTAATAGAGTACTAAAGTGATGAAGTCAAAAAAAACTTATTTTCGAGGAATCGAAATTAATACTACACTGAATCAGTTTTGGAAAGAACACTAGAGAAATTGGGAATCGAACCCGTGACCCAAGCTTTCGAGGCGTTCGCTCTACAAACTGAGATAGGTGACCCCCGATGTTAAAACTCATATACAAACTTCAGACTTCAACTACATGTAAGCAGGTGACAGTAAACTGTCAGGATTATGAATCGATCGCTGTGTTATTTTGATCTAAGACTGTTTTTAAAGTAAGGCTTTTTAATTCGCCGTCTTTTGGTAAAGGTTCGTAGTTCGTATTACTCGTGACCTTGCGAGTGTACGTTTTTCGAACGTAAAGGTCACGTTAGGTGCGATACCGTTGTGTACGTTTATGCATAAGTGATTATTTTCTAAATTACGATTCGAGTTAGTCTCCTTGACTATATATGGAGCAAAATTGGCAACGGTATACGGACAGTATACAGGAATACGCGTTTGTCAGCTACCAACTCCTTTCACACATGTATCCCTGCTCTGTGTGAAAAGTCGACCCAGAGGGTACCTAGTTTCAACCAGACCAATATTAAATCTTCTAATGGTGAGACGCTATTGCGCGTGACACGTTTACTTTCAACCAAACAAAGCAGAGGAATCACAATCGTCGCTCGTCTCATGCGGCGAACCTCCCGAAGAGCGACGCTTGATTTGATTAAGTTCGGCAAAAGGTGTTAGAATGTATTAGGAGCGGCTACTCCAGTCGAATTATACGGCAGTTCAGAAACTCCAAGTCAAACGTCGCTCTTCTCATGCGCCGAATCTAATGCATAAATTATTGCTGATGTATCTCAGCTTTAAATGGCCTCATTTTGCAAACCTTTAACTCAAATGACTTACTCATTATTGCAAATAAAAATTTAGATATACATTACCATTGTTTCCCTTAATTTTTAAGTTTAGTTCAAAACAATCTTTTCAACATTACTACGAAGGAATCTGCAATCGTTAGAAATAGACTTATGGTTCTGTACCTGTCGTTCGTCGCAAGAGGACCAGAGCGGTAAAATTGAACACGTTTATTGATGGAATAACTTGGCATATTTTGGCTTTGATAGTGCTAAGTTTACCATCATCATCATGACTATTATCGTTGTACATAACCACGATAATCATCATCGTGAGTATCGTTTCATTTCTTAAGCTGTTATCACGATAAAGAAGTTTGTATGGGCGATTTGTTAAGAGTAGGGAAAATCTCTTATAAAATTACTGGCAGTAAAATTTTGGAAATATATAACCCAATAAACAAGCGCCCGTCTTATTTGCCGAAAGTTTAATAACCGCCAAGGAAGTTTCTCCGATGATTTCGTCCTTCAACTGCTTCAAAGGGATATCGCCACCAAACCTCCAACGGGCGTTATATTTGCTCTAGGAGAAATCGTTTTAAGCGCCTTCGAATTATCATTTGAACACAAATGGTCAAACCAATGAAAGCAACAAGGAAAGGGTTAATCTGGAATGGTTACTGGTTGACACCTCTCTTACTTCTATTGTCTGAAAACTTGTCAATTTTAGTTGTTGGCAGATGAAATAAAGAAGTGAAAAATGTTTAGAAACACTTGCCTGATGTTGTAACACGTGTTTTCTTTTAAGGGTACTTGCGCGCAACCAGCAGAATGCAAAGAGGCAAGTATCCGCGTGGCAGAGCTTTGTTTAATTCATGGACTATAGCGGTAATGACAATTTGACATAGGTGTGTGTTTGCTGTTTCCCTCTGCACCTATCGTCAGGAGTGCAGCCCTCTCACTCTGTCATAAAATCATCAAACGCCATAAAAAATTGAATTTTTGAAATTTTTTCATAAAACGCCATAAAAATTGAATTTTTGAAATTTTATCAACGTAGGATTATCTGTCAGTCGTGTAGGATCTGCTGCTCAGACTAAGGCCATGAAACAGGTACGTAATCGTGCCATGGATTGATTACTTTGTTACTAAAAGGGACATATAGCCTTATACAACAAGAAGAATAGTTAACAGTTGCTGCTACGTCACAAACATTACCAGTGTTCGACGTCTCAGTTTACTCGAATTGCAGGTATACGTCAGGAGGCAGTAAAAGTTTAGGATCCGTTTTTAGGAACATGTGAAAGTGATATAAATTGATCTGACCAAGCCACAATCAGGGAGATGTGTTTTTCCAGAACTAGTTTTACAAGTTAAGCTTTTCCTAATTTTGCTTAAATGCATTCTGCACAGTACACCACTTATTTCCACTGAGACGAACGCATTGATGGGCCACTTATGACGATATATTTACTTGGGTATAAATTATTGGGGTTATGGTCTAAGACAAACTGATTACTAATTAATGATACCGACGGTAAACTGTAAATTAAAAATTTTAGACTTGGAAAATGAGGAAAGCTCTTTTCAGCTTCAAAATTACTTCACTTCCAGACGTAAAATGTTCACACTGCAAGTTAATCAGAATTGTACGTCGGTTCAGCCCATGGCATTTATAAAAAGCATAACGAGAAACGTATATTTGAAATAGGCGTAAGGCATTCTACTTAAAGCACTGGAAACGGTCCGAGTGTTGCTCCGTCATTCTCGATCTTTTTTCCTCTTCTTACATCTCAGTTCGACTCGATGTAAGAGTGGGCACTGGGCACTAATCTTACAAAAATAAGATTACATCATTACAGTGTTTTAAGTGATGTATATTTAATTGCCATCTCAATTCCGTTGCAATACCGTATCACTGATCTCGTAAAATGCAATACGTCCTTACATTCAGTTGGAAGTCCACGGGGCAGAAATATAATGGCAAAATTTCAATTCTTTCTCAGTTCAAATCTCTCCTCAAATTTTGAAGACAGCTTGATCAGTCATAACAACTGTAGTTCGATGTTGAAACCCGTATGCACATATATTACAAAGCTTACAGATCAGTAGAGCTTGGAAACGAACACCATTGGCTTGTGTGCGCCAATTTCTGGCTTCATCTCCATGCGCAACCATCAGAAAGAAAACCCGTCGCTGCAGATATTGAGAAACTAAAGAAGCCAGATAATCATCAGAAGTACAGTGTTGTGATATCAAATCGCTTCGAGTCCCTTTGCTCACTAAATAGCAGCGAAGATCTCAGGAAGCGTTTTAAGTTTCAGACCAGTGAAGCAGCACAACTAGTGCTTGACAAGAGGAGTTACCCAAAGAAATCGTGGCTAACTGATGAAACACTACAAGTCATAGAGCAGAGACGGAAAGCAAGGCTTCTTGTCTTCACCTCCACGGCTCGGTGTAGTTCCTTTAAGTATGTTTGTTTCTTAAATAAGTCTTATTCGTGTTGAATATCTACGGGCACAATTTATGTTTTAACAGTTTTTGATATAGTAGAAGTATCAAACTGAAAGAAAAACCCTTTCTTAAAAAATTCTGGTCATCTGCGAACACGGCATTTGACTTTATGTCACTTTCATGTGATGGTTATTCATATGTATGTTTTAAATTAATGCTTTCCCCAGTCATGCTATCCCGACATCAAGCTATTTTAAGTCCGTTAACGGTTAACCAACGAAATTAAAGACATTCTATCGGTTAAACAAAACCAGCCACAATCAATCTTATCCATGTATTTCCATATCCCTAGACAAACTCTAGATAACCAAAATGTCCACCCATGTTTCAAGCACTTAATATTGGCTATGCTTCACTTCCAATAGATTTTAAGTTAACTCCAAAATTCCTGCAGGACATAAGAGCCGCGGTTGACGATGATCAACAACTCAGTTTTGAAAAGCATTTTGAAGGAAGGTTATTTTAGACTTAAAATTGCATTGATGGTGAAGACTAAGATTTACTGCTAAACCACCCATTACACAATCATGGGAAATGGTTTCGTAAATACTTTAATAGGTGCTATTTACGCAAATATGCTCTCCTTTATCAATGAAGATATTCGTTGGTGTTATTTGTGAAAGCGGTGATCAAAAAGGCATTTAACACAGACTCAGTCTATAGATTGTTAACACAATATTACTAGGACTTCTATTTTCAGTTTATGTTTGGACATATGATTATAATTCTAAAATAAAAATCTGTAAATTAATGCTAAAAAGTTTAGATCCAGGGCCACAAGAGCTTTTGAGCATGTGCCTAAGGGGATCATTTCTATGCAAGATCATCAGCCAAATATTTCAATTGTCTAAGGATGATGGAGCAAGTGGTCCTTTCCACTATCCTATTCTCGAGTTATGCAAAAATGGAATGTTTACGATTCGGTCGATATCAAGGGACAAAACTTCGAAGGTATGCGAGTCTCTGGGTGAATACAGGCACGCTCTGCAATATCGAGTGTGTAAACTGCTACATCGAATCCAGCCCGAAGAACGATCAGCTCGTCTATATCAGCGCAGATGAAGTTGCGGCCTATCTCGATGAGATTCGCGTCATGGGTCTGGCGACGCGCGAGATCGGATTTACCGGCGGCGAACCGTTCATGAATCCGGACATGCTGGGTATGACCGCGGACGCACTATCGCGCGGTCACGAAGTGCTCGTTCTCACGAATGCCATGCAGCCAATGCAGCGCCAGTCCGTCAAGGACGGACTCTTGCAGATTCTGCAAGAGCACGGAGATCAGCTCACCCTTCGCGTCAGTCTCGCCGTTTGCAGAACAACTACAATTAAGAGGGTCTGATTTGCCACTGATACTCAAATCCGAGCCTGAAAACAGAATATGAAGTACAATTATGTAAATATCAATGCTTGAAAAGTTGAAACCACTTTATTGCTTGACATATTGTCTAACCCTAGTCTGATTATTACTCATTATGGGGGTGATCTTCAAGCTCATCTTCAGCTTTGTAAAGATCAGGCAATCTTGGTCCTAAAACAATCATTTCAATCAGTTCAATGCTGGTCCTTGGATTGTTTTCAAATTTAAACCAGCTAATAATAGAAATCATAAAAAATTAATAGACCGTTGCATCGCAAACCCATCTGTGGCCGCAAAGGAATTTCCTAATGTAATTTCTTGTAAAATTTTCTTAGATTTTCAGAAAGGAATACCTTTTTGTAAAGTAAATTGTGTTTAATGACAAAATCTGCAAACACATGCTAAACAATCCGCTTAAACAGAAAGATACAGAGAACAATTTTTGGTATCAGAAATTTGCCTAAAGACAATAAGCACTGGCTTCTTTATTTCTAGAATAATCAACGTCAATTAAAATTCATTTTATAAAAAACTGTTTACATTTTCCTTGTAGCATCTTCAACAATGTGTTAACTTTAAATTTATGTTGAAACTGCTGAAACAGTGAATCCACTTCTCTACCAAAAGAAATAATTTGTATTCATTAGTTCTCTTTGCAGTCCATGGGACTCTAAGTAGCCTCCGATAGGCCCACATCTCAAATGCATCCACTCTGCCTCTGTCGGATTGTGTCATGGCCCAGGACTCACACCCATACGATGCAATATAGCAAATGCAGTTGCACGGAGCAGACGTATCTTTGTCTTGGTGCTAACACCTCTGCTTTCTTTATATGGTGGACAAATTCTGGGTGCATGTCCTTGCTATTGCCAGTCGTCTTCTTATTTCTGCTTTACAGCTACCATCGCTTGTGATGAGGGAGCCCAGGTAGACAAACTCATTGACCTCTTCAATTTTCTCTCCATTCAGCACAAAGTCAGAGTTCCTAAATAAGCGGTATAAAACATATGTAGCTTAGTGTCTCTGTGCAAGAGGCAATGCCTTATCAAACAACCTGTCATTTGGCTCTTCACTTTTGAGCTTTATTGTATACACAAACTGTTAAAGATCCAAACTGGTACAGATCCAAATCGATCCCACATAAACACCCTAGAAAGGGAATCAGGTCCATTTGGATCCAGAACTCGGCATGCTGATCCAATTATCAAATCAACAGTTAGTTGTATTGTAATATGAGCTGCAATAACTGGCAACGGTTGATATATAAACAATAGGAGATTATGGACAAACGTGTCAATACAAGGATGAAAATAGAATTTGAATAGGGATTGATGAAAAACACTGAGAACTAGTTAGGAGACATGCTTGTACCATATCTTTCCCATTGGGTAATTTTTTCAATCACATCGACAATATAACAAAGACATCTACACAAACAACAATTGCAGTAAAGATGCTTATAAAACATATTTTTGGCTACTGGTGGAACAGAACAGCCCTACTCTCCAATCTAGTTGTCGATCTTGCAGCTCTATGCCCGATACGCTATAACAAATTGAGAGACAGCGTAAGTCTCTTCGAATGCCAAGCTCAGCTAAACCAATTCCACGGTAACTATGTCAAGTCATAATTTTTATTCACAGTGGGCAATTGCGAGTATCTGGCGACTACTTTTACCGATTCTGTTTGGGCATTTGGGTCGCGCCCTAGGGGCTTGTTGCACTGTGCAAGCGATAACAATGATGATAGCAAAATATTTATTAGTGATGAGACGGTCGGTAAACGCCCGGTCCGATCAGAGGACTTGCTCTTCTACTGTATTGCAATGCTTACATGAAACGTCAGAAGGATGGTTTTAAAAAGCTTTTAACAATGAAGACGTGAACGATACTGATAGCGTCAATCTAAAGTGATTATTGTTACCTATCCAACTTTAAGTATCGTTTGCTGAAAGATTGAGGTTATTTGAGCAATAGGAAAGACTGTACAGCTAATCCGCTTTCACTCAGCAAGAATCATCTATTACAGGTTGTAGAACGTATGCAAATGAACTAGGAGGGGACGCTGTGATGGAGAGGGGTTAATCTTATCGTAACCTCCGCGTGGTAGGTGAGCTTGATTAACTAAATGTGGCAATTACTGTTTGAGACTCTGCTCCTTTACCTAGGTTTTGAAATCTTCTGGAATCTTGTAAACTGTGATCTATTTTTTGAACCTAACCCTTTAGTTTAAGATAACAACCTGTGGCCTTTCATTCTGTTTTGTGATGAGAACTCTTTGTAGCTATCTCAAAGATATAAAATTATGTAAAGTCTATATTTTCATGTTTGTGTCACAGTTAACACAGAGACAATGAACCAGGCTTTTAAATTTTGCCAGTGTGTTGCACGATACATTATAGGAATCCTTTTGAAATAGTAAGTCGAAATGTTTTCTGCACCTCACCTGGTTCTCCAACACCCTTGTTAGGATTTGGATTCTTGTCGTGGATTCAAAAACCCTAAGTTTTACCGTGTATAGAGGTTGTCCACAATCGTTTACTTTACTTGCCCCGCAATAGGTCTTGATAATTTTCTCACTTACGGAAGCAGATTTGGGTCAACTTATCGAGATTTGGTAAACATAGTAGGCAGTGATCTACTGCGCATCGAAGTAAAGCTGTTTTCGCACAAGGATAGAAGGGGGAAAGTTAAGAAAATTCATGTTTAGCAATTACAATCAAATTTTAGTGTCTATTTCAGTACAACATTGTGAATGAATTGTCTGTGTCAAGTCCGTTACCAAAAGTCAATGTGTCTGCATTTACAGGTGATCCATTACAACATCCCTTCTGTCAAAACGCTTTTGCGGAACTAATTGACATAAAGGTTTTAGATGCCAGTACAAAGCTTAATCTTATCGGTCAATTTGTATCAGGAAAACCGAAAAAAGGTATGGAACAATGTTTACTGATCTGCAGAGAAAGCTGCTTATTTACAGGCACAAAATATTGCATGACCGATATGGTTATTGTAATGTCATCAGTACACCTTTTACCATCGCATAAAATGGGTCCAACGGCCAGACCCTTCTTTTCTAGCGCACAAAGCACCACATTTTCTGCCAGTATCATTCACCTGAGGTTTCTTTCTTAGAATTTTCCGTAAGGACATTATTGGTTAAGGCAATAATGCAAATCATTGATGGATTACCCCCATTAATCTTACTTTGCTTTGCTAATCTTATTTTTCTCGTGAATCTATCTCACATTTGATAATTATAAATTAATTTCATGCATGATCCTGTGGCACCTGAGTTACAATACTCGGCAGTCCAAGCAATCCAAGAAGGCTCTCTAATATTTGATATTTACACAAAGATGTCTTTTGAGATATTCCTTTGGTATGTCACCTTTGTCGGCTATTCTTTACGTTGACTGGCAATGTATCATGCAAAACTGGTGATTGAGAAACAGCCATAACCACCACATCAACTAAAACAACAATCGTTGGTCCGCGAATTTGTCAAATTATTGTCAAATGAAGTTAAATGATTTAAGATGATCTCATAGCAAAACATATTGCTTTGTTCTTCACGCGGTCGCCGTATGGCGCTTGTTTCTGAAAAGAGGTCACCATAAAAAGGGGTTACAAACCACCAAAGAAGACAAATGAAACACCAAACTGAAGTTCGCAAAAAAAACAAACAACTTTTACTGCAATTGCAAGTTAGAACTCTCGTATTCTTTTCTGTCGATTAATAGTGACATAAATTTTATGTTCTGTAAGCGTAATTCTAAATGATCAGGCCCCAAACGTTTCTGGAGCTATTACTGTTCAGGTAATTAACTGTTTTCTTTTGCATTTATTTTTTTCTAGTGTGATGTTTGATATTTTGTTTGGTTGATTGTTTTGGGGGATTGTTTTTCTTCTTCGATACGGATAAACAACCCTGTGCATCAAATCCTGCAGTCCCAAATAAACTACTCAACCCTCTTCCTCCCCCCTTCCTCTTCATGCACAGGCTGTCCAGATCACCCTTGTTGTGCCCCATAAACGGTCATCGTTATCCTAGATTTTCTATCAATTCTTTTCGGTTTACTTTCCCTTTAGTCTATTACGTGGAACGCTATATGATTTAGGACTAGACGGCAATGATCCTGCGTTGGACATGAAAAATGCAAAAAAACTCAATGTGGCGTACTATCATCGATGGTTCAAGGTAAAGAATTGTACAGTATTTTTTACTTTCTATCATTTATGCGAAGACAAGAGTATGCCTTTTTTTGACCTTTTTGAAATAATCAAGGAAAGAAAGAAGCCTACATATTGTTGGGTTTTTTAGGGGGGGGGGCAGGGGGCAAGATTTGGATATTGGCAGAGGGTCAGATGTAGCCTGGATGAGATACCTTTGTAACGGCATTTGTTTAGACTAAGCCATTTGGAATAGCAAAGGTGACAAGGACATGTGCCAATGGCAATAACATGAGAGAATAGGCTTCTCCATGCTTATGCGTTTACAGATATCTATGTTAATCAGATTGAGGAAAACGCCCTGCCGTGTGACCCAAAATAATCGATTCAAACAAGGGTGTGTGGCAATATTTGCATATCAAGGAGACACATGCACTCTCTTATTTGCTGCATCCAGACTATAGGTTAACCTGGTAAATTGATACAGTTAAGTATCGAGTGATGACATGTGGTATGTGTCACTTATTTTCTGGTATCTCGCCTGTAGTATTTTGGGCCTAAAAGCTACGTTCCCTCTTTATTGGGTTCTTTTCAGATAATAGTTATCAGCAACATGTACAACTTCACATAAAACTTCGTCTTTGCCTTTAAACCCTTTTTCATCTTGGTTTACTTCCGTTATGTCAGATTTCCGTATCCCTCTTTCCATTGTCGTTTACACCATTTTCAAGAATTCATTCACCCTTCTATTTCATTCTCCCTTCTATTTCATTCTCGTCATCTGTAGAAATAACTGCGGAAGATGATCAGTGTTACGACAAAAGGTGTTATACTACTTGTTTGGTAGCACGTGAAGCTTTAAAGCGTGAAACTACCCAACGGTTGTGAAACAAAAGATACGATACCTTCACAGATTTTATTTACTGAAGATAAAATCAAGTAAATCAAATCACAATAGAGTGTCGAATCAAAGCTAAAAAAAATCCAAGAAGTAGAAAAAGGGCCTGTGAAAAAGTCTATACAATTTGGGCTATATATTTGCATGTTATGGGGAGCAGGGAGATTTCAACACCCAGGTTAGTAGAAATAGGGATAGATGGTATCCAAGCCTAGGTAAATCTAGTGTAGGAAAAGAAAACAGTAATGGCTACATACTCTGTGTTTGGTTGTAAAATGGCCCATAAGTTAACATGGTATTCATATGATGGTAAGAAAGCAAACCTTATTGGTTATGTTACTGCACTGTAAACCAAAGACTGATGGGATCAATACAAGATACAATTTAAAGCTGAAATTTTGGAATGGTAACTGATTTTTATTTGTGCTCATAATATGCTTATATACCTGTTATGCTTCTGTGTTATATTGCATTCATTTGTATTTGTATCTGTTTTCTTATCAGTGTTAGCCAAAGAGGTTTTAAATTACTCTTGGTACAATTTTGCAAATTTTCAAAGCACAATTTAGTTTTTTAAAATCTAATTTTAGGGGTATTCTAGGCTTGGCGCGGCCCTTGCATACTTACAAAGGTATGAAGAAGCAAAGGATGCATATGAAAAGGGTTTGGTGCATGACCCTGGTAATGCCCAGTTGAAATCTGGACTGGAAGATGTGAATGCAAGAGTAGAAGGTATGGTGTTATTGGTTCCTTGAAATCCACTGGCCATCAGGGAGTCATGCCTGCTGATTACTCTAGATTTTCGAGCAAATTGGCCTGATAATGTCATGAAATAAAACAACTGTTATTGACCTTTGACTCCCTGCCAATTGTAACTGACTAACAGAATTCACCTTAAATGTATTTTACGAGGGTCTAGCTCCCAACTGCTCCACTCGCTATCCCTTGGTATACGGGTAACCCGCCTAAATGATACAGTGGGGTGCACTTTGTTAAAACAGAAACGCATCTATGCCGCATCGCTATTTTTTTAATATCTCCAAAAATGGTCGATGTGTGATCCACTCCGGCATGAGTACCTCTCCGCTAATATTAAGGGACTATTCATTTTGTAAACTTTTCCTAAATGCGTGCATAGACGTGTTCTTCATCTTAACAGTGGATGCTTGTTTACTAATGTACCTTCGTTTAAGAATGTCTGCAGGTTTAGAGGTCAAGAAGCAAAGCGAACTCTTCAAGGGCATCGTACAAGTAATATTGGTAATTTACTCATGCAAGGGGTAATGAGTTTGCAGAAGACGAGGTGACAGGTCACAGGGCTGAAAACTGCATTAAAACCATCAGAAATGATTTTAAAGTAGCTTGTTACAAGCGCAACACGTGAATATCATTGCGTTTTGTTGGCCACCAACAGGGTCCGAAGTCCAAGTTGACGTCATATCGATAATGAACTTGGTAAAATCATGCAACTAATTTAAATTCGTCAAACACCTTCTTAAGAGACCGCAGCAACAAAGATAATGGTTCTAATCAACACTCAAGAAGTATGAAATTCAAAAAAAAGTAGTAAAACGTTTAAAAAAAAATTGGCGAAGATAGTCGTCCCGCTGGCATCAAGTTTGTTTAGGGGGACTTACATCATGTGGTAATATCTTGGAATATAATTTAAAACTTATGAAATTCACGTTTTAGTGTTATTTACTATTAGCATTTGTTTAAACTTGGTAAAATCATGCAACTAATTTAAATTCGTCAAACACCTTCTTAAGAGACCGCAGCAACAAAGATAATGGTTCACCATTTGTCATATGTAGGGATGTAACAAAGCCAAAATGACAAATGGGACCGCTATATGTGGCGTAATAAAAAATTAGAAAGTCAATAGAACTCCTGTCCACAATTTATTTGTCAAATTAACAAACGTGTTACTCGCAGGAAGTTGAGAGAATTCAACCCTTGAGTATTGTATTATATTTTGTTAAATATTTATTATACATGTGGTTTAAAACACTCAAAATTGTATTTAGTACAATTTATTGTTGTAAGTGCCCTAAGAAGAATGAATACGAACAAAGCATGCGGCCCGGATACGGTCAACATAGAGATGATTACCGCACTGGAAGATTTTGGAGTTGAGAAACTCAGGCGTTTTAAAATTTGTCGCTCCTGAATTTGAGGCCTCGAGTTGCTTAGCTTGTTGCTTAGATTTTGGACCAAATTGAGGCCTTACACCTAAGCAACTGAATTGCTTAGAAGCAAACAATGTGTAATCAGTTTCAGTCTAACCTGAATGGCAAAATGTATAAAACTTAAAGCAGCTCAAACATTCAAACATCAACACAGCGCGCAAGCTATTGTGGTAACGCTCCGCTCTTTGAGAATTATATACAATTGCAATGTGTCTGCTGAGAATATAATTCTCAAAGAGTGGAGCATTACCACAATAGCTTGCAAATTAACGGCGCTGACCGGATTCGAACCCGGGACCCGTTTCTACTTGAAATTCTCTTATTTCTACCTTTTAGGGTATGAAATGGGATTAACTGAAGGAGACAATTATGCAAAAAAATTGGTCCGAATGACTTTTGCAACGGTAAATTCTTTTTGTACTGCAATTTTTATTCTCTTAACACCACTACCAAGGACTTTCTTCTCCGACGTTAACTCAACCGAAAGGGATGTATACAAGATAGATGTATTATCGTTGACAAACTTGATAATTTCTAATTTTGAATCGTGTTAAGGCCGTTGAGATGACTGAGCAATCAAACAAAACCACAGGTTTTACGTGTTATACGCATCAAGCCTCAGTTTTGCCACGTTTCAAATCACAAAAACACTGATCTTACTCTTGTACCATAAACCAACTTTTCTAATAACAATAATAACTGAATTCCTCCCCAATCACGTTGTTACTTTTATCTGTGACCGCGCACACAGAACCAAAGGTTTGATGCAAAATAAGTGTGTAGATTATTCTTAATCTACTCGACCATTTATAAGAGCCAGCAGAGGAGCACATCAGAGAATGACGGTGATTGGTTACTAAAAGGTATGAGTTCTGTAAGTGCTTTCATTTTAACCCTCGAATGGCTACATTACTTTCGTTACTTCGTTACTTCTATGCGCCATTCAATATTTCAGCGTTGTCACCATAATCAAGGTTATGGCCATTGCAACAAACTTCTAACCATGGAGGTATCTACCCTTGGATTTCATGGGCCAAATGTAAATGACGTAACTGGTTTGTTGAGGGAACTCCACATTGATCCAGGACCAGTTCTGGTCAAGTGCGTTGAGGTGGCGATCCGGTCGTCATATTACATTTTTAATCGGCGAAACAAAGAGTCGACATATCCAATCAACTTACGTTTCTCTTAAATGTCATTCCATTTATTTTTGTTGCATTAATTTGAAGTTCTATTTTGATTTGATGCTTTTGTGTGGTTTGAGGGGTTGGGGTTGTGTTGGGTTTTGTTTTTGTTGTTGTTGTTGTTGTTTTTTTTGTTTGTTTGATTGTTTGTTTAACATTGCACTGTTGCTTAAACAATTCTTCCGTGTAACATGCAAGACATCTTTGGATCCTAACTAAGATACCTTCATGATGATCACCACTCATAATAACAATTCCACACTCCATCCCACACTTTGCATAACAAATGTACCCAGAATACCTTTTTTTACATGCAGATGTCACTAACAGACAGATAACACCAAGTTGAGAAATATTGGCCTCTTGGTATTCTCATACATACATAGGCATACATACACTTTTTATCTAGGTTTACACAAACATTTTATAAAAATATAAACTAAAAGTGAAAGAATGTCTAAGTAGGAACTCCAGCAGTGGGATTTGTATATAAAGAGACACCATTAGAGGAGAGCAGTCCTGCCCTTAACTGTGCTTGTCTGCCCAGAGCTTCGTAAAGATATTCTCATAACCAGACTCATCAGTTCTTAGATCGGATTTCCCAGTTTTGAGTGATCTCCCCTTTATCTCTAGTCTCCTTTTATTTAAAACATTTTAAAACAAAGTTAGCATGTGATATTTATGGCTACTGTCTTGAGCATACTCCACACTTCCCATTCCATGACGAATTAACACATTACAGTGACACCAATGCAGAGACAGTGTGCATTCTTGACTTTGGTCAATGTAGTCTTTTGACAATAAGATGTAACTTTCAGACCCAACATTCAATTTACTTTTCAGGCTTTCCTGAGTTATTGATGAGAAAAAATCCCCTTGGAACTTATTGGTACTTATTCGTAAAGTACTGACTTAAAATAAGCAGGTAAGCAAATCGTTATCACAATGAATTATTAATTGCTGGAGTGAAATATCTTTTTGATGCATATAATTCAAGCCCTGAAGGACCCGTCGCAACAATTGGTTACGATGTCGTCCACATATTTAGCCAGAATATCTATGTGAACCATAAAAATTGCAATAAATGCAAAATATTATCTAATTATGATTTTTTATAAAATATTGATGTCATACTTTTCAAAAATAATGACTCAAAATCCCTGATAATACAGTGCGTAAGTGACGATGTCGAGTCACTACATGCCAACATTTGGACAAATGTAAGTTGGTTACAGAGAAAGCCAGTATACATTTCCAAATTTCAAAATATCTGGGGGGGGCCAAGCGAGGGGCCAAGCAAAATTCTGGGGGGGCATGGCCCCTGTTGGCCCCCCCCGTAGAATCGCCCCTGTACTTGTACAAAACAATACTCAATGTTAAACTTTCTTTGTTCTAAATCTTAGCTACTGCCTTATCTTTTATGGTACCACCCCCCTTTATTAAAAACCTTTCCCTGCCAAAGAATTTTTATAACATTGCTAGTAAATGAGAGGTACTTATCACGTGAATACTCGTAGTTTAATTAAACCATTCCGTTTATGAGCGTTGATTGATTTCGAGTTTTAACTTTTTAGAAAAGTACAAGATAAATCTTGACGCCACGAAGTATTCTGCTTTCGCACAAACCCAACTTCAGAATAACCCTAGCCCCTTAAACTGGCTAATTCATTTTGGTAATAATCAATGTATTATGAACTAATAACACCTAAAAAAGTTCGATAAAAACCAAACCATCCATCAAACAAACAAAGGTAGCAGCCAAAGTTACGAAGTATCTTCATCCGTAATTATCAGCTAATTCTTTGATTCTTGAGTATCCTACTACTGTGAACATGTTTTAAAGTATCGTAAATATGATACAGTAATACACATATACTGAATAGGGATAAATTTTGGACGCAGCTCTATTCCTATTTTCGCCCGAAAATATCATTTACAATTTCGAAACACAGAACAGGGAACCCCTCCTCCCACACACTAATAGGGTTACGGAAAATTAATTTCTGTTGTTGAATGTAATAATTACCAATTGATGAAGTGGAGAGGTAAAGAGAGAAAGTTCCTATTAATATTGGGTTTTCAGTGGTCTGGTCTTATCTTAGCTAAGCTGATGTACCATTTTTACTCCTATATTCTGGTAGAATGAGACATTTTTGTTGGATTGAGGATGTTTGACTCCATCGAAAAGAGCAATATATATGTTTGTAAAACTAAACTCAAAGATCATTCTAGCATTAGCACCTTTTCATTTTGATGGTTCTTCCTAAAATGGCTCATTGAAGCAACACTGGAAACTTTACTATATGAATACAACAGAGAAAAAAATGATTCAATAATCATCCAACTCTTACATGATACCAGGTGCCACCCCATCTCTCTAGCAAGGGCAGACATACTTAAATGAAAGTTTTTAACCCTATTCCCGCCTGGGGGGAGGGGGGGGGTAAAATTGCCCTACCACTCAAACTTTTTGAAGTTTCTAAAAAATTATGTCAGATATCCTCAAGTTTTTTGACTTTCAGTTAATTTCTATTTTGCATATTTCTGTCAATTTTCAGCTCATGACAATAGTTATTAATAAAAAAATTCACTGATGAAAAAAAGGATAAAATAACTAAAGTAATGAAAGTAATTGAATGAAAATCAGCTAAGGCTAGAACATCATTTTCATTTATTTAAAGCCTTCGTAGAATGTTTCCGATTTTCCAACAGATGTTCTTAAAAGCGTTTTTTTTTTTTTAATATCAATTGCTTCTACATTTTAATCGGTGACTGTCGAATGTATGTCAAGAATTGACAAAACTTGAGAGATGGAAAAATAAGAATATTAAGCAATTTGACATTTCAGCGGTTAATTTTTTAGTATTGCTATTAAACAAGTAAAACTTTGAATTCGGTCCCATTTTCAATATTTTCTTTTCATTAAGGTCACTCCAAACTTTCTTATATCAATAAAAATTAGTTGCTTTATCCTTTCAATATCGGGGGGTTAAATTGTCATTCTCTATCTGTGTATGGCAAGAGATTGCCATACCGATTCTAGTTACGCAAGAAAATTATATTTGGCACTGCATGGATTTATTTCAATTCTAGTCCATGGAAATGGTGACTAG
The DNA here is from genome assembly GCA_010016025.2 of Alatinidae sp. Z8VKAUB7J3. Taxonomy (NCBI): domain Eukaryota; kingdom Metazoa; phylum Cnidaria; class Cubozoa; order Carybdeida; family Alatinidae; species Alatinidae sp. Z8VKAUB7J3. Next base: position 8,665,798 of record JAAAKM020721499.1, read on the forward strand.
GACGTCCTATGGGACGTCACACATAAAATTTAGCCCATCGATTTTGAAAGTACGTCATAAATTTTTTGTAGACAACAAAAAAAGTTGTTTATTTACTCCAAACAATAGGAATATGTTTCTGATGGTGACGAACAGAAGACAGAAGTTAGGCATGATATACGACTGAAGTTATATTTTGAGAATATATGAAGTTGTCAAGTTCATACTACACTGTTAAATTTACTCTTACACACCACAGTAGTTTTCGTTGAATTTTTACTCGTTCTTGTTGCTCAAGCATCATATTTCACATATAAATATATTTTTTTAACATTTAAAGGTACATTCATCTATAATATCCTGCATTATAGCAAGATCGTGTTTGAAGAACAATGTTTACATTTTAGACTGACAACAACAGCAACAATAATAATAATAACATTAATAACAATAATTCAACAGTACGACGCCTTTAAATTGCAAGTACAGTGTGCTTTTCACGACAGCAATTTTTCATTTCAGGCCTTCACTTTCCTATAGAAAACTTCTTTTTCAGAAACTTTTTTTTATTTAATTTCTGTTCGTTTTTGATTGCCAAAGTTTCAAGTTTTCAAAATTCCCTATTTCAAAATAATTCTTTGTTCCAATATTAAATTAATAGTTTTGGCAAGAACTAATAAAATAAAATTTAATATTTTGTAAATAATGATATTAATTGCTTAAAGCTCACAGGCTCAAGATTTTGTTTCACCCACGGACAGATTTAAAGCTTTGACGCTTATAGGCCCAAGCGATTTTGCCGCTTCGTTTTTGCAAGGTTTTCAGGAAACTCCCCAAAACTTCGGGAATAGTGGAAACCGCAAGGCCCCCAGAAAAAGAATCATTATCAGTGACAGATGAGAGCGCCCTAAAATAATGAAATTACATTAATTCAATATTGAAGATAGGAAATTTAAAAAAGTAAATGGAATTATCATGATGGCAAATTTAGACAAGTTAGAAAGTTTAAAAATTAATTCTTATGAGATGCTATATAAACTTCCTATATATTCCACTATGGTGTACTACTACAGACACACAATTTCCAAGGACTAACAGCGAATTTCTTGGTATAAACTGTTTCTAAAAACAAGTAAATTTTCTTCTAAATTTGAAATAAAAACCATCGGATCACCGTTATAAATTATGCTTGGGGCAGAACAAAGAGGGTGTTAGCTTGAAATATTTATTCATGTTTTGTTGGGGTATAATTTAACGATTTTCAAGGAAAATGTTTCCCCCGCCTCCAGTAAATTCTTACGCGTTGTTAGTAGGTAGGTAAATGTGACAGTTTTCCTTTTCACATTCAGTATCCTAAATTTCATAGGTTTGTCCTTTCCAGGTGGTCACATGCTATTAGAGCAATTCAATTAATTTGTAGCCCTTAAAAGGGCTGTTGGTTAATTTGGGGTTGGGCCTGGAGCTAAAAATTCGATTCATTTTAGCCTTTGCCGGTTTTTCAGTCTTCTTTGGTAGAAGGACTGCTTGAATATTGGGCAAAACGCCTCCTTGGGCAATGGTTGAGATACGCCCTTTCAAACTTTAAATCATACCTATCAAAACCTTGTTAAATGAACCCATTCATAAATCTCTGAACTGAGCAAAATTAACAGAGTTTTCCTTCGGTCTTTTTCGTATTAAAACAGCCATTTCTCGCAGCTGATATGAGATTTAAAAGCGATATTTAGTATAAGGGCATTGGCTAGCAGTGTTAACACTGTGCTGTAGTTATAATTGCGATTCCTACAAAAAAGGTTTGTGACGTCATCACTTTAGTACTCTATAATGGGGACATTTTTATATCGGCATGGAGAAAACAATGTATTAAGCATGTTGTTGCCACCACGTAACTAAGGTCCGTATGACGACCATACCACTTCAGCCTTCTTCTTTTCACTTCCTTGCTCCACGGGGCCTGTTTGGTTACCTTATATAATTTCTTATTGGTTTGTATTGACGGAATACTCAAGGTAACATAGATTATCTGAAAAGGCCCAATGAGAAAACAAATTCTTGACATCCTCGGTGGTAGGTGCACATAAATAGATAAGAACTATTACTTAAAATAAACAATTGTCCTGTCTAAACTGTCCCAAATATAATTGTACAAGACACTAACCATAGTATTGTAATCCACCACGAAATCTAGCCATAGTCTCTTCTCGTCCATCTATTAGTTTAAATGAAGCTGAGACTGAGACATGTTTACGGCACTGAATAGCGGCAATACAAATTCCTGACTGCAATAAATAAAAACAACTTAAACGTGAAAGCGTGGGTTACGGGTTCGATCCCCGGTGGTGACATATCTTCTATTTCTCTAGTGTTCTTTTCAAAACAGACATTTCAAACCCTCTCTTCTAGATGATACTCTCTAACTTTAATGGGCTGTGGATTGATAACGGACCGGAGGGTAGTTCTTCCTTGGTCAAGTGACATGGCGCAGAGAGGCTGGTCTCCAATTGCGTTGAGCTGGATGTTGATGTCCACTGGTAGATGACTGGGAGCTAATGTGTCGACTAGAGAAATAAAAGTATGTTAATCTCCGTCACACGTAGACAAAACTAAAATTAGATCTCAGAAGTCTATGTATACACGTTGTTTTTTATATAAGCAATTCACTTGCGTAGGTGTGAGGCCTTGACTTGGTCCAAAATCTAAGCAACAAGTTAAGCAACTCAAGGCCTCAAATTCAGGAGGGACAGTTTTTAAAACGCCTGAAAAATAAATCAAGAAATGTTTTTCATTAAGAATTGATTACAACCTGTTGATATATAACAAATATCACACTGTTGATAATGTGACAAGCAAAGAGATCAAAGATCTAACCATTATTTGGTAATTCATCATTTACAACATAGCGAAATTCGACGATAACCTGTAGTGATACCTAAGCAGCTACTTTCCTAGTATCTTTAAGCGAAAATTGTTTGAGAAGGTCTGTAAACTTGGTTACATTCTCAGTAAAAAGTCCCAGGGTTAACACCTCAGTTATATTCAAGGTTCAAGAGCCAGTAAATAAGTTTTTGTATTTGTCAATATTGTAGAACTATGACCTCTCTAGATTTGTTTTGAAACATATTGTCAGCTCAATTATGATGATTTTGTATAAGGCGTCCACGCTGTAAATAATTGCTATATCTGGACGTAGAGACTTAATACAATTCCTGGACTTTTGTACCCAGGTAAGTCAACGAAAAGTTTAAATGAGTTGGAAGCTACAGTTGACAGCTGTGAAGTTATTAGCCTCAGTCGTGTCGCCGAAAAAATCACTGCGCCAAATGCTGTCTACAACGTTAATTCAAACCGTAACGTCGGAAAGTTCGGTAACTGCACTCTAGCGACTCAGAGTCAGATAATTCCGATATATTCATTGGCATAGTTAATGCCACCGAGGTAAGCTCTGAAAAGCATTGCTACCTTACAAACCGTAATGAATGGACTGGGTCAACATTATACCATCAAATGTGTTTAACAAATTACCTGTTAAACCTGAGCTACGTCGATGTAAGAATCGTTTGCGAGCCTACAATTGCAGTAAAATTAGTGTCTTAGGAGAATTTTCGTATCTACTCGAACCTAACGGTATTTATTCTTATCTACAAGATTACACAATACTAAAATTACACAATGCGGGGGTGTACAAAGCAGGGGGTGACTTCACCACAATTTAAATCTTAAAAAGTGTAATTTTAACTTATTATTTTATTTTGTTTTTGTAACTATTTTTCTTTTATATGGTAAAAGATATTCATACATACATACATACATACATACATACATACATACATACATACATACATACATACATACCGAACTTCAAAAATCCGCCAACCTTGTAATTCCCGGCTCCCATATAGCTTAGACAACCGAATACTGTTTTGTCCACGATAAATGCGTTTCCTACTTCAAATACTACTTCAATTATTGATTATCAATGCTGACACCTGCATCATAAAGTTATATGTGAGTTTGTAGAGTAAAAATACAACGCGCGCCAATTTGCACAAATTTCTAGCCCAAAGTGAACCGATTCTTACTTACAAGTTCTGTAAAATTGATGACATCAATTTCACCGAAAACAAACAAACAATAGGTACACAAACTAGCAAAAATTGTGAACCCCTCATTGCCCAAGATGATTATGAGCTAACAGCCAACTGTTGCTTAAAACTCCCCTATATGTCTCACGATTGGTATCGGCCTATTTTTGTTTTTAGTTTGTACTATAATACTGAAGTTGTCAATCCCTTCAAACTTTCAAACTGGTATATCTCATGAAGGAATTGGAACAGCCCCTTTCATACACGGAGTAATTTCTGTTCGTTTTAAGTTTTAATGTCGCTCCCTACTCTCAATAAAAGAACTTGTTTTTTTTTATTTAATCTTCACATGAAAGTCAAAAGCAACGAACGGAATTTTTTTTTAAAACGAGGAGCTGAGTCCTAGTTCCTCTCAATATGTTACACTATACAAAATTTAATTTTTGCTTTAGTGTATAAAAATAGGCACTGGGACGATTATTGATTTAGAAAATTAAAGCAACAGTAACCAACTAAATACGATTTTTTACGTACGTATTAATTTGAATTTATTGCGTAATATTTTTATTTAATTTCTTCTTTTTGGCTAAGGCACGGTCATCGTGTCCTTCGCGCTCATGTCATCCGCGCTGGCGGCGATGGTGCGTTTCCTGACCGGAACGTCGCTGCGCTGGCGCACGATCTGGCCGGGGGCTCTCCTCGGCGGTGGCGCGATGACCATCCTCCAGTACGGGGCGGGATTCCTGCTGAGCTACACGCCCTCCAATCCGCTGCTGGCCACGTTCGCCATCTTCATCGGTCTGCTGCTGTGGTTCCGCGTGAACGGGGTCGTCATGCTGGTGGCCTCCTCCTGGATCGCGGTCTCCGCGCAGGACCACGATCTCCCCCTCCTGCAGGAGACCGAGGCCGAACGTCGGATCGCGGAGTATCAGACCCTATGTGCCAATGGCAATAACATGAGAGAATAGGCTTCTCCATGCTTATGCGTTTACAGATATCTATGTTAATCAGATTAAGGAAAACGCCCTGCCGTGTGACCCAAAATAATCGATTCAAACAAGGGGGTGTGGCAATATTTGCATATCAAGGAGACATATGCACTCTCTTATTTGCTGCATCCATACTATAGGGTAACCTGGTAAATTGATACAGTTAAGTATCGAGTGATGACATGTGGTATGTGTCACTCATTTTCTGGTATCTCGTCTGTAGTATTTTGGGCCTAAAAGCTACGTTCCCTCTTTATTGGGTTCTTTTCAGATAATAGTTATCAGCAACATGTAAAGAAACTCGAGACTTCGTATTTCCTGGCGGTGCACAAAATTAAGGATTTGAACAAGGAAGAGCTCTTTATGAAAGCGAGGGAACTTTTGGAAAAATGATTTTCTTGTCACAATTTGTGACATTGCTTCATGGACATTTTGTCATGTAAAACTGAGTTCAAAAGCATTGTTAAGTTGTGTTAGTTATTATATTGTTGTGTAGTCTCATCTGAATCAGTTTTGGCCGATTTTTCTTTGACAAAAATTTAATTTTACCTGACAACAGCTTGGAATTATGGCTTCAAAGAAACTTCATTTCTTCTACAGTGTAGGAACCTGAAAAAGTGGGGGCGTAGAGTTTGACTTAATGAAACCGGGGAACAAATGCCCAAATAGAAGTTGGAAAAATCCGAGAGGCTTTTTGTAAACTTTGGTCCCCATTAGTCATTTAGAAGAAAACAAGTATTTGTAGTTTAATTGTAAGCAAATATTAAATGACAGAACTTTTCATTTGTTGTGCAATAGGGTTTTTTACACCACCAGCACTCATCTAGATCCGCCCCTGTTTTTACGTTATGGCCTTTCTCTTTCCAAAATTTTCGTGTTTACTGCACCTGCTTAAGTACGATCTGGGTGCATCCGTCCGGAATTTGCGTCTTTGGGTGCAAAGTTGTCGTTTTCGCGAAATGCAGAAAAGGAAAGAAAATTATCTAGGCCATAAAAGAACCTATTTAAACGAGCTAAATACCTACAATGAAAAGAAAAGTAAATGAATCTCGAGGGAAAAAAATAAAACACTTAGGTAACTGAGCCTATCGCGAGATTGAATGATTTACTGAGTAAGTACAGAATAGAATTTTTTTTTTTTAATAAGGAGAGTAAGCTCAGAAAAGTCAAAAGTTAAGACCTAGAGCAAGAAAGTTAAGTTGAGATCTAGAGCAAGGGTGTAAGTGTTAAATAGACTGAAAACGCAAATGTTCAGAGATGGTGGGGTCGACAGAAGATTTGCAGTGACGGCCGAGGTCCGAGGTTTACGACCGAGGCCGATGTTCACAGATCTTTCCTTGATTGTACAAAAGCATGAGGTATCGGTGGACACTATCAAATTTTTATTATCACAATCAAGGAGCCTAAACTAGGATGGTTCTGTCTATTGCCTAAAGTCCACAAGAGGCTGTGTGATGTTCCCGATCGCCAATTGGTCTCAAATTCAGGCTCTTTTACTGAAGCAATATCTGAGTTCCTAGATTTCCACCTACAGCCCATTACACAAGGGGTTAAATCATACGGAAAAGATATATACTACTGACTTCTTAAGAAAAGTAAACCAATTGCCAGTAGTGGAAGAGGGTACAATATTTTCTGCTATAGATGTAGTAGGAATTTACCCTAGTATAGCCCATGAATTTCAATTTTGAATTTCACATAGTCCAGGCATATTCTCAGAAAAAGCTTGTCACTTATTGATAGGAGAGATATTTTGCAATAGGTTTCTCTAGATAATCCATAACCTTTCTTATTGATTGAAGATATGACCAGCTTTGAGAATTCCGTAGGAAAAATTTAGGATCTCCAGACTTCCATAGCAAGTTAAACAAGCATATCAACCATTGTTTTCAATACCTACTTTACTGATCTCTGTTGTAATTTTGTTGGTCGTTACCTGTGCTTTTTGCTTGTTTTATCTTTGCAGACTCTTCCACCAAGAGTGTACTTGGTCCTGTGCACCACTTGTCACCATATGCATCATTGGTCCTCTTACTTTCTTCACATGTCCAAGACCTTTCTAAGTATTCTTGCTGTTCCTAACAAGGCAGTTTTTTGCATTTCTGCAATATTACATTGAATGTCAATTTTTTTAATCCATTTTTCTAATCCTTTTGTCACACTCCCAAGGGCCCCTATCACTATTGGTACTATCTGTACGCTTCTCATTTTCCGCATTCTTCGTATTTCCCTTTACAAGTCTTCGTATTTTTCCACCTTTTCCTTTTCTTTTTCTTCTGTTCTTACATCAGCTGGAGCCGCAATGTCCACAATAATACACGTCCTTTCTTTCTTATTAATTACCACAATATCAGGTCTCCGAGCCTCAATTTTCTAGGACAAGTGGGTGCAACAAAAAGCAGCTTTTCATAATCGGCGAGAGGCGGTCCTACTGGGCGGTTGAGTCTACCTCATGGCTTTCTTCTCTGTCCGGTAGCCAAAAGTTAGGGACGTTGCCCTTAGACGCCCCAGCTGCCCTTTATTTATTAGTTAGCCTGTTTATTTAGGGTAGTTTCAATGTCGGATCCACTGCTCACGAGGGGTCTTTGGTTGAACGACTGCTATAAAAAGCAGTGTTCTTTACTTTAATTGAACTGAACATTTCTCTCGTTGACGCTTGGCAACAGTTTGATCGTTTTGAAATCTTATAGATTGTACTGCTGAAAAGTTTTGTGGTGGCACTCAAAGTTTACAGGTGTTACACAGTTGTTACAGCTTAAAGCGCTAATTCTCCAGAGCTGTAGTTGAGTCAATTCTTCTCCGAAACATGGACACTGACAAAAAGCTTGAGAAGAAGCTAGATGCTACGTATGCTTAGAGCACTAAATAAGCATTGGCATTAACATAACCTATATAGAGCTATATGGACACATACCACCTGTTTTAAGCGTAGTCAGGGAAACACGCTCTAGGTATGCCGGGCACTGCAAAATAGAAGCAAAAATGAGCTGATCAGCAACTTCATCCAATGGAAATCAAGTTATTGCCATTAAAATGTTGGGCGATATTGTACCACCTGCATTGTGCTTGGCATTGCTTGGGACATAGAGAGGGACATGGTAAGTTTCGATATGACAAAATTGGGAACTGTAGATTGTCATGGAAGGCTTACAAAAAGATCCGTATTACGTTCGCTGAGTAAACTGTTTGATCCTTTAGGATTGGTGAGTCCAGTCACTGTAAGAGCTAGAATTTTCTTACAAAAACTCTTCACACGACAATTTAACTGGGATGATGAGTTATCAGAAGAACTTGAATCGGATTGGCTTGCCTTGTTGTATGATGTAAATGATGTAGAGAAAATTTCGGTCCCTAGATGTTTGTATAGACATTGCGTAGATGATGTGCAAGGTTGCTATTTACACGGATGTTGCAAGTATTTTGTATAATAATCGCCTTTAAACATTTTAAGTTTAGATTAAATCTTTATAGCAAATGCACAACAATAAGCTGTTTCATTCTCGAGTCAGAGTAAAAAAAAACACTTTTATTACTACTTTAGTTACACTGGTGCGTAAGTATTTATTTTTAGGGAATTGAGCGCATTAGTTTCGCTTTCTATTGACAAGGCTTGCCCTTTACTTAAAGTGATATGCTACGAACTATTTGATCCAGGGCTCTCTTAAATGTAAGGGAGACTTCCACTCCCCCTTCAATCACCATTTTCAAAGCCTAACATTTGAACAATAATGCTTCGAGAGTCGCTATCATTTTCATAGTCTTTGGGCCAGGATCCAAATTAGAGGCTTTGGACCTCGACTGTCCTGGTCTTCAGGCAACTAAAAGTGTCTAACAAAGCCAAGTGTAACTCATCACTTGCAGTATTGATAACTGAAGACAGTTACGGTAAATATTGGAAGGAGACTGACCCAGATGTCTACACTTCATATGGTTTTATGTCCTTAACATCTATCATCCCTTGCAAGGTAGACAGTGAACTAATTTCCTCATAGGAGTAATCAATCTGGAGTTCAAATTCATTAATCAACAACATATTGTAAGCAGATCAACCCTGGCTACTGCATTTTGTGTCTGTTTCCTTATTGCAGAAGCACTACTATTTATATCGAACGAGAACCAAAACCCTTTATAATTTAGAAAGCCTGCCAGTCTTCTTTGCAATTGGATACAACTATGAAAGATGAATCTGTTGCTTTGGACCTTCCATGCATCTCATATTTATTTATATTAATCATCATCTTACAAACATGCTCATGCTTACATGCAAAGTCATAATCTTAGAGCTTGTAAAGTCGAGAGTAGTATGGGCACCTCCATTAAGAGGAGTGCGGGTATGGGGAGTAGACAAATAGGAAAATTGCAGACCGTTCAGGTGGTTGTGGTAGTGTTAGTGGATGAAAAGTTTACAAAAGTGGGATAGCACTGTAAGACTGTGTATGAGACTGTTGTAAGTAAAAAATTCAAGTCCAGCAGCGCTTTTCCACGCTTGTAATCCAAACGTTGAAATTTTCGGAAGCAAGCCACTGCTCCAGTATTGTATCGATTAATAACTATATCTGCAATTGATTTACCAGGCGGAAAACCTAATTTGGTAATGAATAGCAATGCCCAGCAAAGAACGCGCAATTGCAGATATAGTTATTAATCGATACAATACTGGAGCATTGGCTTGCTTCCGAAAGTTTCAACGTTTGGATTACAAGCGTGGAAAAAAACTGCTGGACTTGAATTTTTTACTTACATGCAAAAGGACCAAATATATCGTTTTATATGTTCAATTTGAATCTTCGACGATGAGTATGGAATAAAATGGGGTTAGAATCAATTTCGAAATTTAACATAAACCGGGGGCTGGAATAAAGGGGGGGGGGGGTGAGGAATTTTCTGAAGATAGTTCTTAATATTTAGGTTTCGCTCTACGTAACTGCCTAGGTAGACGTTTGAGTAGAAAGTAGGTTTTTTCGTGCTGATGCAGGAAATTAATCTGAATAAACACTGGGTTCAATATGAAATTTATGATAAATAAAATCATCCTTAGTGCCAGATATTTGTTTTAGACTGTGACCGGTATGCATGAAAAGCAATCTCTAGGTAGCAAGCACTTCCTAGTCAGTGCGTGATAGCACTTGCTTTCCCTATCACCAGTCACTTTCTGCTTGTCAAATGTATGCTTTATGCAAATTTCTTGTGATAAATGCTTGTATCCTGGCAGTATTTTAACAACTTGACGCCCGTTATATGAAGAGCAAGTAGGAGCTGATTAGTTGCCTGGCAACAGCCAATAACTGGTGCAGTGAAATGAGGACGTGCTCGCGTTTGAAAGTAAATTGTTAAAAACGAATTGCGCACATATAATAGATATCGTTAATGAATGCATAACTCTTACAGATATCTGATGTTAAGTCATAATTTATGAGGACGCCTGCTGCTCTTGTTTCGAATCCCCGTAAGATGACATCTCGATTGTGAACGTGTCAGGCGAGCGTAGGGATGTTTTAGCACTATCTTATCATCCAGCACTTAATGGCAGAGTACAAAAAATTATAAGCGAGAATTTTAATTTGCTGGAGTGCGATGAAGAACATAGGAAGGTCTTCTCGAATAGACCTATAGTTTCTTTTAGGAGAGCGAAATCTCTTCGAGACAAACTAGTGCGTGCTAGACTGCCGCAAATTGCAAGCACCGTAGAAAGAGGCTGCAGTCCGGGCAGAAAAAGAACAAACTGTGATGTGTGTAACTATGTCACTGTCAGAACCACATTCTCTAATAACAACAACAACCGTCATTTTGATATCCGTTGTGGCCCTCTACACTGCAATTCCAGGTACGTCACTTTAAAGTGTCCTCGTTCCACTCTCAAAAGTATCTTTTAACCTTACTCCATGATGCTGTCTTAAGACACACACGCCCCTATGGTAGATGCAAGGGCGATGCCCACGTACAAAGAACGTATATTAGAGTAGAAACGCTTTACGATCGCTCAGCCTTTCTGACGTCACAGTGGCTTCTCAACATTATCGAATATCAGTGAAATGTCGCCGTCAAAGTTAAGAACAGTCAGTTTTATGGGGTCGACTCTCCCGCTCCTTTCGAGTATCGTAGGAAAATTAAATTGTTCATTATATATTGATATTGACTTGCGTAATACGTACTCCAAAGTTTTTACAAACAGGTGTACTTTGAACAATTCAATGACAGTGCTATAGAATGTTTACGGAAAACACTGGTTCTAAAAAATTGAAATTTATTCCTTAGACTTTGGTAACACATCTTTTTCGACCTTTAGCGACCTTTAGTAAAGTGCATATTTTCAAATTTTTGACAGTTTTAAAGTACTGAAAGCGTTTTTTTACAGTGCTTGCCTCAGCGCATGACTTAGTACTATACAGAGGCAAAATTTTCAAATCTTCAACGAAGTGACTTTTAGTTCTTAGCAATATTTCGAAAAAAAACAACCACAAAAGCTTGGAGTTTCGCCGTAATGAATTAAATGACAAATAAATGTGGGAGGTTGTGAGGAAATAGCAAACGATATCAATCGAAGTATCGAAGGTGACAGCTTCGCATGGAGTAAAGATACGTAAAATAAGTGAAAGTTATGTAGGATAGATCTGTAGAAGAGCGTACTGATCCAGAAAGGTTTGTTTACGATTCTCGAAGCATGCCGTATTCTTACACCGCATAGGAAGCAAATCTCTCAGATGGAAAATAGTTCCTTGGTACATTTATGTTTCACAGAAACCAAACTTTTGACCTTGCCTCATAATGCATTTGAAGCCCTCAGTTTGGCATGATAACATCCGCTCACGCTAGCGGAAACTGAGGATGTTATAATAAAAATTGTGTGCTATTTATGACGTGCGTGTTGTGCCCTTTGTTTATTAGTTAGCCTGTTTGGTGGCTTTTCTGTTTATTTAGGGTAGTTTCAATTTCGGGCCCACTGCTTATCAGGGGTCTTTGATTGAGAGACTGCTAGTCTGACCTGTATGGGCAATTCTGAATGTGGGGGAACTAACACTGCTAACTGGGAAAGGAAAGCCCACAGAAGCCTGAATCTTGACAAGGGAATTTGGGAGAGGTCATGGCAGACTTAGAGGTGCTTAGCCCCATTTAGCCCCCTTTTTTGGACATGACCTATAAAAAGTTTAACTTTCTCTCGATTAAGCTGCCTTTGCTTGATTATGTGATTTTGTGCTGAAGATTTGCGAGTTAAAACAAAAGCTACTGTATTTTTAAAAACAACTTACCAGTTAGGGATTTGGATTCTTTTCACCGCATATTCACAATCGTCAACTTTATTCTTCGCTTTAAAAACTACTCCAAAGCCACCTTTTCCAAGGCATTGCTTATGCTCGAAATCGCTGAAATACCTAAAAAAAAGATACTTGCAAGTAGTAATGTCAAGATATAAACAGTCGTCGACAAGACCTTTTAAAAGAAACACCCCGTTTTTCACCGTCATTTCCTGCTTCATCACACAAACGATTATGCAGAGACTCTAAAGCGGCCCATAGACGCTCAATAATATGGACTATATTGTTGAAGAACCTTTATCGATGATCCTTGCAAAAGATAACAGACTGGAAACACGATCTGCGACCTCACTAGCACTCGAAAGTTAGTATTCATATACTCTCATATGATTCAACTAAACGTTTAAAGAAAAAGCCACTTTAGAATATATTCAGGAACATGACAAAAAATGTGAATTCTAATGATAAATAACTTGGTAAAATATGGACACAAACAACTCATAAGAAAGCCTCTGAATTTTTTTCAAGTACGGCGACAAAGTTTCCGTGCAATCCCCTAATGTTACATCTCAAGACGTAGGGCATTTCTTTTCCCCAAATCCTACCAATAAATTCATGTTTGTCTCTCCATATGGAACTATGTTTAATCGGGATGATAAGACTGAAAGATACTGGATAAATAGAAAATATAAACGATCGAAATTATTTCAAACCCATCCTTTTCAACCAGATAGGAACATCTTTTTGCGCTCTTATCACGTTCAAAGGGTATTTTTAGGAAGTTCCAACATAATAAAAATTGCCTCCTTGTTGGGAAAAAAATGGAGATGTGGTGGAAGATTCTGACGTTAAATATGATGATTAGAAATGTCTCCTGATGATGAATAATTTAACAAGAACGTTGCAAACGTTTACAGAGTACAGACGTGTATAAGTAGAAACCTAATGTACTGGTGCTATGAATTGGGATGAGTGTGAGTATTGCCTTACCTTATCAAAGAAATGGACTACAATAAACGACCAGACGAATTAAAAACTGTACTTTGTGAACTCGAATCTCTTGGAATAGAAAATCCAGAGCGGCTAGTAACAGGTAATGTAACAGAAGTAGTTTTTTATCCCGGAAAGCTTGACGCAATGTTTTTAATGAAAGTAAGCTCATTCACTTATTTAAATAATCTTACAATATGGGATCGTAAGGGTCCCCTTAGTACAGAAGAAAGTATCGGGAAAACTGATAGCTCGCCAGAGTACCGAATCTGTCATTTACTGTCAGATCGTCCAAAGAAGCCGTATAATTACATTTCGTTTGAATTTTACGCAGTCAGTCTGCTCACAGTTGTAGTAAACAGACCCGGTGATATTAGTGGAGACTTTTCGACTTCGTTAAAGTAAATACGACGACATGATACTGAAACACATATTTAATATATTAGGATAACTCCTTGAACATTCGACTTCATATTGGGTACAATCAATGCGCTAACCGAATATGAAGGCAATCACCGTTACACAGTTTCGTCTCTGCAACGCTTACGAACTGTAGCAACTGGAGACTCACAACAAATAGTTCTATAAACTATAGAGTAAGCAAGACGGCTGTACATAACATCATTTGTGAAACACACACTGCCATAGAACATGCATTCGAAACTGAAGATTTGCCCACTTTGACCTAAAAATGTTATCAATTCTAGATTGAGGGGTGTCCTTGGACACACCTGTTACCCTTTGCAAAGTTGTTTTGTCAACTTGGTGGCTTTTAGGCATACATTGGGAGGTTGTTCATGGTCGCACCAGCTACCCTTTAGCAACTTGTTGGCCAGGATTATGGCTTAATGAATAATTTTATTTAGTTCCAAAATCGGACCCACTGCTCATCAGGGATATGAGAGAACTGAAAAAGAGTTCGAAATCGTAGTTTTGTTATAAAAAAGCTATCGATGTATCATCTTAAATGTTTGATATTATTCAATATGTTGCACATGTGCATATTTTGCTGGGCGTTTCTATTTGTGAGAAAACTTTAGACAGAGTAAAGCTAGAAATGGCTCGAATACATATCTGAAAACCTACAAGTATGAGGGGGAGCGGTATTGTTATCGGCGTATCTATTTTGTAAGTTATCCAAGGACGATGGCATACTGCAGATACAGTACAGCAGGAAAAAGGCATATCATACTGTATGCTTAGGATTAGGTGGCTGACGATGAAAGGGATATGCACCCTTGGGTGCCTAATAGAAGGGGGTTGGAATAAACGGGGGGTTGGAAAATCTCAAAAACTTAATAAATGGGGGGTTGGAATAGACGGCGGGAGTTGGAAAATGACCAAAACTTGTAAAAAATGAAGTCAAGAACCAATCTTTGGAATCGACTGCAACCCAGCGTTTCTCACCTTACTTAGCCTAAAATATTGTTATAAATAATCCGTAACGCTCATTGTTAGAAAACCGTGTACGTTGCCCCCATGCACTATCAGAGTTCCTACGTTGGTAGATAGTTGACTTTTGGTAATATGGGTTTGTTCCGTTCCCTTTACTTTCCATTTTTATTTACAATTCAATATTACCTGTCACAGGCAAGGATTCTTGCACATCGAAGTCATGATAGTCTACTTGGGTCATCACCCCCATCATCAGCAAGCAGACAGTCACTTGCCAGGTACTTAACGTTTCTTGTTACTGTTTAATCCAATAGATATGTTACTCATTGCTTCGTATGATTACTCTTCTCATCATGGGCCTTTGATGGAGAAATTGTCATCAGAGTTTTCTGTACCTTGAACAAAATCCTCGTGAAGATGCCTTTGTATCCGTTGGCCGCTGATTGTGTGTTAAATGATTTGTAACAATTGCGAAAGAAAAGGTCAGTATTAGACCTGCATCACCAAGAATATATTTGAAATGCGCATTGTATCGATAAAAGAATTTTTGCATGGGGTACTTTTTTTCATTATTTTTATAGAAGTGCTCTCTTTCAAGTCCTACAATCGGCTTAAGTATTTGGTTGACTAATTCAGATATACGTCTCTTCTTCCCATGTTATGGGCAGACCCTCACAGGTGCTGATAACTGTAAAAAAAAATGCGAACCCTTTTACTGCTGATGTCACACCTTCACATAAAGTGGGGTATATCTTGTGCCTCTGTTGTCCGAAATAATTATAAAAGAAAAAAGAATTTCAACAATCCTGGCTGGACTGCATAATTCCACAGCACTCCGACATTTCCTACAAGAATACCATTGCGGACGATTCTTACACAAACAGATGAACATATAGATAAAATATGTTTGTGATATGTTTGCTAAACCATACAGTAGAGTGGACAGATCAGGCGAATTTGCGCCACTTTGGCGCTTTTTGAGCAGTTTACGCTTTAATTTTTCAAATCGGCGTATTTTTATGGGGGAAAATCCTCCGAGCTACGAATGAAGTCAGCAGGCACA
Source organism: Alatinidae sp. Z8VKAUB7J3 (assembly GCA_010016025.2). Taxonomy (NCBI): domain Eukaryota; kingdom Metazoa; phylum Cnidaria; class Cubozoa; order Carybdeida; family Alatinidae; species Alatinidae sp. Z8VKAUB7J3. Next base: position 8,681,549 of record JAAAKM020721499.1, read on the forward strand.
GGCCACGGAGCCAGGGAAATTTGAAGATGGGGGGAGGGGGGAGGGCAAATTCAAAGCAAAATCTCTTCCCTCCCCTCCTTCTTTCCAAACCAGCCCACCATGGTTTTATTGGCTGGGAAAATTTTGAATTTTTACAGTCCCTAGAAGGCTCCAAATCGCATTTACTTGAAATAGTCAATTTGATGGTCCAATTAATTGGGAAAATATGGCATAATAAAATTGAAATAAACAAGTGATTCATTTTTTAAATGCCCGTAAGGATTTTTCGGGGAGGTGTGTGTGGGGGAGTGGGCATGTTTCACCTATTGGGTGGGCACAGGACTTCATTTATTGACTTTAAAGTAGACATTCTCCACTTTATTATCGACAGACTGTTCTCCGAGCCGAACCGTCAGTTTTATCTCAAAGACTCTTTTGCAGTCACTTGAGACCTACGATCCAAAGTCCTGTAAGTTCCATGATCCAGGATTGTTTCTCACGCTTCAGAACTAGTCCCCATCTCAGAAATGTGACGAACTAACTTTGCTGTCACAATTAAGCTTTGCGAAGACGCCTCATACGGCTTGGACCAAAGAAAATATCGTATACTCGAACATTCTTAGGAAGAATCCTGATGCATTCAGTTCGAATCTTAACACATTTAACCTAATTTTATCACTTCCTGTAAATCGTCGGCAAAAAACCTCCTCTTAGTCCCATTTACTCCAGGTGGTTTTTCTAAGTTTGTGGGTCGGGCGTTAGAGGGGACATGGACAGGCCAAGCCTTCTCAACATATAATTTGTCTCTCTGCATTATACCTCGGTCATTTGAGATGTCAAAATAAGGCATTTTAGAGGGTAATGAAGAACAAATCTTAAATCTTTTTCACTGAAATCAGGTAACCTAACAAATATACGAAAATACGTGTTTTACCTCTTCTGATGTCTTCTTTTCCCTTCGGCATGTTTTTAAATTTCAAGTCCAGTTTCGACTTAGGATATGACCAAGATCCAAATGTCAAAGTACATACCGTTCTCTGCAAACTTGCCCTTTCAGTTAACCGCGGAGCCTTCTCGAAGCAAATATGACCTTTTTAAAACAGAAAGGGTACCCTTCCATTATACGGACGTGACAATTATATGCCCTTTACATGACGAAATTCCATCAGTGACTTAGTCAACCAACAGTTCAATAAATCAATCGATTACTCAATAAGATAATCAATGTAATCATCAGTGACACAGTCACCAAACCGTTCAATCGATCAATAAAAAGTCTATCGATGAATCAATCAAAAAATCATATCAAGTCAGCAAAATGTAGTTAGTCAATCGATCTGTCAATTGATGGGTCAACTGCTAGTCCAAAATGCAACCAATTTCACGTTATCAAATCAAGTCGTTCTATCAACTGACCCAGACCGGCAGCTGGTTTCCGTTTGATTATTATTTAGCAGCGGCAGCAATGTGAAAGCTCTGCACAAAATGATATGCAATAAACAAAACAAAACGAAAAACAATTTCGTCCTCGTCGATTTCAAAACTATCTGAAAGTAGCAACAAGATCTTCCTCTCTCTTATTTGGAGCTGGAAACATTGATACTCTAGCTAACACATATATGATATGCAGATGGTTATATACCATGATTAGATTAAGCCATTCAACCTATACTAAGTGCCATTTAGCAATTTCAGTTGCCTTCCCTAACAGAAATATCTAATAACCCAATATTTATTGCAACTTACTTTTTCCCAATTCTGTTTTAGGGTAAGATTAAACAGTTAGGGGAGGGTATCTTGTTTTTGAAATTGAGGATTGGGGCTGATAAGCACTGAAATGAATCCAAAATTTGAAATGTGTTTTTAGACTGGGAAAGTATGCAACCAATGAAATTCATCTTTAGATTACGAGTTATAATCTTGATACTGCACAATAATAGCTTTTAACATTTTTTGAGTTACATACCATCCATACCATCCTATTGATAAAAGTTCGATTTTAAGTTAAGGACTTGCACAGTTGCAGTTACTGAAACGATTGGTCAATATTTCAATAAACTTAACTTCCGTCATCAAATTTCGTGTCTCCTCAAACCACGGTTTGCAAAGTGACTAACTTTACAGAAATACGAAAACAAGGCACGGTGACTGAGAAACAGGGGTGCACTAGAGAATAAGGCGCCTCCATTCTAATTAATTCTAATTCTGCAAGACCAACTATCAACCATTCGCTGCAATGATTCTTGCGCTTTGCAAAAATTAGTTTATAATTATGAGCAAGTTAAGCAGTCGTACGCAGAAACACTGAAACCGTTTTCTTGCGACTTTAGAGGTGCTCCCACCTTGCTTAATAGAAACTATAACTCAGAACAAAGAGAAGTCAATTGTCATCAGAAATGCACGTATAACTAATTAGAAAGTCACGCAGAAATCGTTCTAGTTGTTTCTAACGTGGCCGGAGTTAAAGGATTAGAAAGAGCTGAGAAAGCAGGAATTGCAACTAAGGTAAGTGCCCTCTGTTATACCTATCCCGCTCAAATGGGATCAGGTGTACCCCACCGAGAAGGAGGAGTCCTCCATGGGGATGAAAACTGTTCAGGAGAAGTTCATTGGGTGAACCCCATTTTGTTTTCCCAATATGTTATCATGGACTCTTTACTCTTTTCTTGTCAATGATGATGCTATCTTATGTATTTCAACAGCTTCTAAAAGGGTTGATCATTAGGCTATTATCACAAGATGTTAGTCTAGGCAGCACGTAACTCAATGAGCACTCTGCCGACGAAGGGAAGAAGTGGCATCTTTTGCGACTGTGGATGTTAACATGGAGGACGATGAGCTTATTGTTATTGATGGCTAACGTTTTTGGTTGCAGTCAAGAAACAACGACAATAAATAATGATGTTTCTCGTTAGTGGGATTGTCATATATAGCAAGTACAGGGAAAACCATCGCTGGCTTATACGACGGTGTAAACAATTGCACCCCTCAAAAAAATTACCAGCCTCCTATGTAATTTTATTATCTGCCATATTGAAGTAGACATGCCTATCTTCTTCACAGTGCTAATTTACGTATGCATTTGCCTATCTGATTGCCTTTAATTTTCAGCTTTTGTTACTGCAAAGGGAGAAGAACCACATTTTTACTAACAAGAAATTTAAACGTGGTTTGATTGTTGTTTTTTATAAGCAACTCCATTTTAGGGATCAGGCCTCGAGTTGCTTAGCAATTTTCCAAATCAGGCCTGGAGTTGCTTAAGAAGTTGCTGAGGTATCACTACCGGTTACCGTCGAATTTCGTTGTGTTGTAAATGATGAAATACCGAATGATTGTTGGATCTTTGATCTTTTTGCTTGACACATTATCAACAGTGTGATATTTGTTATGTATCAACAGTTTGTAATCAATTCTTAACGAAAACTCTTGATTCGTTTTTCAGGCGTTTTAAAAATTTTCTTGCGTACATTGATATAAATGCCTAAGATAGCATTAAGATTTGCCTTCATTTCAGGTTTGGCTCGTGTAAATGTAACAAGGCTGAGTAATAAAGTTCTGGAATAATTCACAGTAACAAGATGGAGGGGGGGGGGTCTAGTAGGCCCGCGGCTACACATTTCAGCTCATAACTTTTAAAAGCCTAGCCAGATTGACATGAAATTTTTTGACTTTTCCTAAAATTTACTGAGATCTCTTATCGTGAATAAATTTTTTTGAAATTTTAAAAAAATTTGCGATATTGGCGTTTTGATATTTAGAGGAAAATTTTTAGTTATAATGCTCAAAATAAATAAATGCCGAGCGTAAGGCACAGTAAAAGTATTGGGAGGGTTTCTTTGGAGAAAAAGGAGGTTTATTGGATACTTTGTGCTAGTAGTCTACTTTCTTGGTTAATCTTCTTCAATGTAACCAGTGACTTAATTCATTGTTTCTCAATGGGGTGCAAGCTTCCCCTTAGGGAGTATTTGAGATTTTAAGGGGGGGGGGGGGGTTAAAATAAAGACAAGAGTACAAGGAGGTATAAGGGCATCCAAGGCATACCAACAAAGTATCTTAAGTGAAGTTTTTGGTAAAATGCATATTTGGTGCTAAATTTTGTAACAAACTTCTTGATTTCACAACTCAATAGTACAAGCTTGTCTTGCAATTTTTGGATATTTCAACCCCGAGAGCTTAGTAGAATTCCCCACTTATTAATTTGGGAAATCAGCTTTGATGATGTAAAAAGAAACATATTTACGGATGTATTTGATGATAATTTTTAAGTGATGTAAAGATTTTTTTAGGCAAAACAGTGCCCTATGTTGATATCTTATCTGTTTTATTTTCATTTTACAACTATCAGAAATTATTTTCAAAAAATTGATTTAACCCCCCCCCCGTTTATTCCAGCCCCCCGTTTATTCAACCCCCTTTTATTTTAGCCCCCCGTTTCTTAGAGACCTAAGAGCAGACACTATAAACGTACGACGCACTTGTCTTACTCTACGTTGAGCGCATTTGTTTTTTTTGCAGTCGTTACACTCTTGAGATCGAGTTGCTCGATCCAGTCTTTTTTTGAGATCAGTGAATGCACCGAACAAGGTTCCTCCACAGTTGATCAAGAAAAAGTTTTATTGAAAAACTCTGGTTCCTCGAAGCAAGCGTTTTGGAAGAGGATGAAAACATGAAGACCAATTGCGCAAGCCTTTAAGCCATAGAAGCGGGGATGTACGGTATCAGGAGAAGAGGGTATTGTCCAATGCTCACTACCACTGGAGTACAAAGTGTTAATTGTCCGATTCGGGTATAGATTTTTGGGCGGGCTGGGAGAATCACTGACACCCAACCCCAAACTATTCCGTATTCGGTATTCGGTATTCGGTATTCGGTAAAACTTTTTATCCAATGTACCCTTAGTTAAACTATTCAACCAATTTCCTACTTTGTAGCTGATACCACGGTTATTTGTTGTGATTATCGTGGGGTAGTTATTAGTGATATTTTGCCTGAAAGCTCTTTTATTATAGATGAGGTCTTTTAATATTATCTTGGTATTTTGAGACGAGACTAAACAAAATACTTGATTCTAATCTTGTGAAAAAGTTTGGTGTACATTTCATATCTCTTTTTACTTAAAAGGGTTTCGCTTTTCAATAGTTCGTTGTATAGGAGGTACTTGCTTTTTGATATCTTGAGTAAGGTTTTATCACGCCCCCATTGACTTCATTTTATCTATTCGCATGTTGCTGATGAGAAGAATCACATCTTCAATGAACTCTTGACTGTGAAGATTGCTTTTTCTAGCACCCATCGAAAGTTACTCTTGCCAACATTCCCTAAAACTCACTTCATTCTCGTAGGGGTACCAGCATAACGAGGAGTATTAACGCTGATCTAGAACCAGAGGATTGAATAGTCATGGTAATTACTGTTACTAGTGCAATATTATGGATAATTTTTCAACTTTCTCAAACTTATCTGTCCTCCTTCCATTCCTCAGAAATCCCTATCGTGCGAAAACATTCTTTAGCGTATTTATGCCCGGTAGAACATGAAAGAGCACGGGACATGAGACGGACACCTGTCTGACGCACCTTTCGACTTTGACATAGTTGTTGACACTACCCTCGGTTCTCACTACTGCCGCCGCATCTCGACACAAATTGGTTACAAGCATCATGTCTTTCATATCTATGACTGATGTTTGGATTCAATAAGCTTTCTGCTGTTGAACTTTGTCAAAAGCTTTCGTATAATTACTGAAACAAAAGTACAGCCCTTGTTATGTCTCTATAGTTCTCTCACACGGCATTCAGGGTATAAATATATCATCTTTTTTAGAGTTTTCCTTGAAACCGAAGCATTCCTTTCCGATTGCCACTTTAGTGTGTCTTATTTACTATATTACAAAGTAATTTTCATTTGTAGTATTGTGTGTGCTGCGAGATAAGAAGACTTTTAGAAAATTAGAGAGAGTCGCCGTACGTACGCCTCACAAAATGTATCTGTGATATTGATTATAATAAGTTTTGTAAGGGGTTAGAAATGTTGGTTCGAAAGTGGCACTTTGTTGCGTTGTTCACATCTTAGTCATTTCATTAATGAATGCACTTTAAATACTGTATCTGGTAGCTTACAAGCTATAAGAGAAGTTGAACGTATTTTTAGTAATTTCTCTGCAGTTACCTTATTCCTTTCAAATCTCGCCTCCCTATAATTTTCACTCCCTTTAATTTTCGTTTGCTACTTGATTCTAGGAAGTAGATGAAGGTATCCTAACTGGGCCTGATCAGTCTCTTTTCACATGCCTCAAATAGAGGATCACTGTTTCTACGGAGTAAACTAGAGATGAAAGAGGCAATATGTTGTACAAATTAATTTTCGTCCTCAGTTTGAGGTACTAATTCGAAGAGGGTCCTTGTGCAGAGTGCCAGGGTTGTCACTGGTTGCTTGAATTCTCCTTTTAACTTTTAGCTCTGACAAGTTTGTAGTTACAGCACCACACTAGATACACTAGGCACGCAACTAGAGGGGGCGAAGCCTCGCCTGTCCCCTTCCTAGTCAAAGAAATTGTGCCCTCTTTACAAGTAAACTAAAACATTGTTTCTTTTTGAGGCGCGGCAAGAAAGAGGATATAACTGCTTCTGTTTTAGGTGACAAGGATATGCAAATCGCTTAGAGCACAAAGAGAGAGCGACGAAACACTTACATGTGCTTCTTAAATACCTTATACCTTTGGGTATTTATCATCAGGTTCTACCTATTCATGCCAAAAGTTAGTTGAGCATGTAGCGATTTCAAGTTAAAATATTCACAGAATGAGGCCAGAATGCTAAATCATAACAGCGGTTACTGTTGATTAGATCCCGATGATTAGAATGTTGTTGTCACTGTGCAATAAGAAGCCAGCACTCCATGTTTGAGAAAAGCCAGAACATTGTTATTTTGGTCACTGTAGCTAAACTAGTCGAGAAACAGACTGTAGCAACTTTGGTCCAACGTTCGTATTTTTGTGGTTACGTTCGTGATACCTTTGAATTAACTTTTTGATATTTACAATTTCACGTTTTATACTTGCCAAAATGATTAAACATGCTATACTATGCTTTATATATTTCCTCCCCAAATGTTTTGTTATACGTTCTCTTATCGCTTGTTGTTCTCTGTCAGGGGCAAATACAGCTCCACGACAAACGATTTCAGTGCATCAAAGACTGGGGCTTTGCTTACTACGCCCTCTCCGACATCATCGGCAATTCTTTCAACCACTCCAACAACAAATTTCGTTACCATAAATGACATCATCATCATCATACTGATAATAATAAAAATTAGATCAGAACATTTCTTTGGGAGGATTTGAAAAGGGAAGCATAATTATATCAGAGGGGATACGACCTCCTTACGCTCTCCTTTGCTACGGGCCTGCATTTTGCAATTATGATCAATTTGTAAACTTTATCGCACCATAATGCACTATTTATACCAACGTTAGAGCGGCATGTTTTTAGTATTGCAAGATTTATTTCATTTTCTTCTAGTCCGGTAAAAAAGAAAGTTACACCTGTAACAGGGATTGTTAAATCTTTTTCAAATGTAGCACAGGGCGCAAAGAATGCCAAAACTAACTGTTGGTAAAACACTCATGTTAGTGCTGCTGGACAACAGTTATTAATAGCAAGGAAATCTAAAACATACATCTCAACAGAACAAAAGAGTGTAACATTAGAAATTCGATTATCTAAGTTTCTGGTTGATCATCGTCTTCAGATTCATAACTCGACGAGAAAAAATAAAGTCTAAATTTTTCATTTAATAAAAGTGTTTCTCTGATCTTCCACAATGTAGGGGGCCTGTACCGAACATTGAATTGATCTTCAACTTGTCCTTGGATAACCCTGCTCAGACTGGCAGGACAATCTTTCTACAAATACCACTATGCAGTGGTAGATATTTGGGGAGGGGCAAAGAATAATAGATCTTCCCCGGAAATCTCAGGTATTTTATTTGAGCTCCAAGTAGGCTAGCTGGAAGCTTTCTTGGCTTCATCTACAAAGCAAGTTAATATGAAAAAAATAGCGTTGTGAAGCAAAGTAAGTCAGCAAATAGGAGATGAAGATGGCTGAATCCGGAGAAGTTTACACTTTCCTTAAATGGCTAGTGTGTGATACAAAACTTGAATATTTGAGGGAGTAATGGAATCATTGACTACGCGTTTTTGCCACACTGATCACAGCAATTGTCTGTAGTTAACTAGGAAAACCTCTGGCAAAGAATCAATAGGAAAAGATAGAATTGAAACATGTTTGGGGAGTTAAACTTGCCGCTACATACTCTGCTTCAGTAATCGAAAGGAAAACACATCTTTGCTTACTGCTCACCAAACTCATCATACCACCACAAAAAAGAAACAAGTAGCCTGACTTGGACTTCCTGTCACACACGCTTCCACCCCAATCAGCATCAACATAACAACACACTTCAATTTCATTATTAGACCTTAGATTCAATTTCATTACTAGACCTTGAACCAAACTTAATACTACCATATTCCAGTTTTTCTTTGATATACCTTTCACCCTTTGTAAATGCTGAACACCCGGATTAGAGGCTGACTGACCAATGCTTGTGTGATGTCTAGTCTTGTACCTTAAGCTGCGTACAATTCGTGTCGCAATGCCATAATACTTATAAACGAGAAGCCAGGAGAGCCCAGTTGTGAACATATTTCACGGAGACTGGGTTTGATGATCTGTAATAGAACCTAGTCTTTCAATGCATTCGCTAGGCGCTGCGGTTTAGACTTTCTCTCGGTTGTACTGTATTATGTGTTGTGTAACATGGTGTGATGTGAGATGAAAAGCTGTTAAGGGGATACATTTTTTTATTCTTACTTTATTCTTTGTTTTAATCTCGAGACGCGCCTGCCTGCAAGCATGACAAGGAATGGATGTAGTATCTGTTCTCATTGATAACAGATGCTTTCCTTAATCCGCGAGAGGCGGTCCGAAGATGTATTGATTGATAGATTGATTGAACGTTATGTTTCAATCTATTCTATAGAAAGATCATATATGTTTAGGTGACTGTTTTTCCTTTCCTTAATAAGCGTCCAGGTCCGCATAAGCGCCCAATCCGCATAAGCGCCCATCCAAAACATTTTATATTTAAATAAGCTTAATCGGTGATTTACGGTAATGTTTATAATCCATGCTCGCTTTGTATTTCTACGGGTGACCCAATCTCCATGTTTTTCTCTGCTACAGATATGTTTTCCGGAGGCGCAGGCAGTACTATAGGAAAAATGAACAGCAAGTCTTCATCGAAAAAGAACAAGAACAAAAATCAGACTGTCCATTTGTCAGACACTGATATTCAAGAAGGAATAAACCAAGAAAATAAAGTACACTGGTTGTTAGTCGGCAAAAATTACCTGTGCCTATTTTTCAATACTGGTGGCACACAAACACAATTCTTACACTCCCTATCAGTTTGGAATGATCTAATTGCCCTGCAAATGACTTATTTCTTTTAAATGACTCACTTTGACTTAGTCTAGCGCAGAGGTTCTCAACGGGGGCGGTAGCGCCCCCCAGGGGGCGCTAGCGCTTTCCAAGGGGGCATTAGAGAGCAAGAGGGCGGTAGGGGGCGTTAGTGATTAAAATTGTTCTTTATCAAATTTTTTCAAAGCCTCTTAATTTTTGCAGGCAAAAAAGGGTTGGGAGGTCCAGAGGTACTTTAGACCACGGTTGCCCAACGTCTGAAAGTGAATACCCCCATGTAGATGCCAAAATGTCTAAGTATCACACTGGGTCCGTGGGAATTGGGCACTGCTTCTCTTTATCGACATTAAACGAGTACACCATGAAAGATACAATCAATAAAGATTCCTAGCTTGCTTGCTGTAAACAAAAATATCAGCAACTTGGGAGAAACTTGACTTGACTTATTTGCCTAGGTCCGGGCGCGCCCTTGCTCTCCGAATGCAATTCTGTTTCCATCGACTTCTGTCCTGTGTGTTTCTCTCTGCAGTTAAGATGGGAAGGCCTCTTCTTTTGACGTTCCCCTGGATGAAGCTAATTACTATGCATTATTTTATTGTTATTTGGTCAAAAACACGAAGTGTTCTGTTCTCCACCAATTATCGCATAAAGCATGGTTTTCTCTATCACAGGAACGAAATCATTTTGGTTGAACAAATTGAGTTCCTGTTAATGAAACGTTTTTAAAGTTTCCAATCAATTGAGCTGAATGAAGCCGCGAAACTCTGTTAGCCTCACGCTTAAGCCCTTTATGTGACCAATGATTGCAACCCAGTTGCGTATTTGCAACATAGATAAACACAAAAATACATCGAGAGTCTTGCACTTTGTAAGTTATTTAAATAGAATTAAGCACGTAAATTAGCACTGTGTTTTTCTTAATTGTAAGCAAAACTCACAAGGACTGAAACTGCAAGGATAAGCAAGGACTGAAACTGCAAGGATTCAAGGCAAGACATGTTTGCATCATAAAGAATAAAGCATTTAATTAAAGACATGTGTAATTCTAGCTTCATTATATAATGCATCATCTTAACTAGCTCCTGTATTCCCTTTCTTTTGCTAAGGATAATTTTTCAGGCTGAATCTTCTGCAAGAAATTGAACAATGCGGGGAATTTTCAGGGAGGATGGAATTGTCCGGAAGGAATTTTATGGAGGGGGATATATTTTACGTGTGAGGAACTTTCCATGAAGATTGTATCAAAGCTCATAAAGAACAGTTCCATTTCAAACTTGGCTGTATGCCCTTCAGTTCATTCATGAGCACACTATAGGCCTAATGTTGCTCCCAATTAAGTAGGTTTTCCGCAACTTTGGGGATAATTTGGAAACTATCACAGTTCCTTATGCATGATTCCAAGATTACTCGGACTGAGAATGGCAGTTTTTCTAAAACAGAGAGAAATTGTATCAAAGACAATAAAGAACAGTTCCATTTCAAACTTGGTTATATGCCTTTCAGTGCCTTCATGAACTCAATACAGGCCTAAGGTTGCTCCCAATTAAGTATGTTTTCCGCATCTTTGTGGATAATTCGGTATCTTTGTGTTTACAGGAATAGATCCTGGAAGAGGTATATCAAGTACAAATTCTTAATCCTAACGAAAGATTTTGAAAATGTTGTGTTTGGCTTAGACCAGACAAGTAGGCTATATTTTGATTGCTGACATAATGTTAGCTCTGAGCATTCCGATATTCAGGGGAAATGTGCACAAAGCCGATTTTACCTTTCATTCAACAAAATGATTGGTTATGTAATCTGATGATTGAATGCTGGGAACAGTGTGTTATCATGATTTCTGCAGTTGGAATTGCATGAAGGTTGTTCAGTGACTAGACATTGACCACCTTCTGCTTCTTCACATAGAATTATCCAAGCACAAAATTTTTTTAGTTAGATATTATAGTTTAATCTATCGTTGTTGCTCTTAGAGAAATAGAGTACGTTAACATCGGAGTTCACCTTGCTCAGTTGGTAGAGGGGATGCCGCAAAAGTGTGGGTTACGGGTTCGATCCCTGGTGGTGACATATTTTCTATTTCTCTAGCGTTCTTTTCAAAACTGTTTCCTTAAAGTTTGAAAGTAGGAGGGTTCTGAAAACTAGCAATTTCTGATAACATCATAATGGTATGCTCCTTGTTAAGGTTTTATTACGGACTCAAAGGATCATTGTATATACGTGAGTTGGCCTATTTTTTTTAGTTCAGCATTGGGACAACAAATCGTTGAAGTCAGTACAACAACTTATTACCTTAGAAAGAGTACCGGTCGTTCTTTATCCCTCCTGCATCCGTGGTATTAGTATCCTATTGTAAGTAAGGCTTTACAATGGCCGCTAAATCACGAAGGACATCTTTTGGGTATAGTTTAAGACCCTTTCAGACTATAAAAGTGCTGTGCTAGTGAACATTCCCTGGCTGATATGAGATGTACCCACCATCTCCTTTTACGTTTCTCCTACCAACTATCAGACCCATAATAGCAATAACACTGTTTTCTTTAGAGGAATACATCTTTCTACTGAGCAGGTATTTTTCAAACATGCGACGTGGCATTTGCCACTTCAGTCTAAAAGCACAGATATACCAGTTGGAAAGTTTAAAGGGGTTGACAACCTACTGTTGTACCCTTCCTTTTTTAGCTCCTGTTGTATCATTAGCCTTCCATTAGCCTGAGTTCCCAAGAAGCAGATTCAGACTTGGAAGAGCGACTGATTGAACATAATGTTGTAATACTTATCTTATTAGAATATCTCCGCTATCGGCAAAATGGTTTACAAAAATTACACAACATTACAAGTTGTAAATTACCTTCATGTAATGATACTAACGAAAACAATTGATTCATAAGCATTATCATTACAACAGTAATTACTAAACTGAAAGGCTAGATTTAGTGTAATCAAGATGACTGTATTCAATATTACTTTGAAATGTATGTTGTTTTGGTTCATTTCTAAGACTCTTCCATGTTTTTTTCCATTCTCTCTTAGCATATCAGACATTACACGCAATAGCCATTGGTACCAAAAACAGCCAAACATACTGAAAGCTTAACATCTAATAGGCCAACCCAATCCTCCGTCCTAAAAAGTTCTCAAAATATAATGAAAAGTAAAAAATATTTGACTTTAAATTTTTCATACTTTTTGTTAATAAATCAAGAATTCAGGGTAACGAGAACCCATTTCACTATCGACAGACACAAATGCCTCGCATGGGCAAACGGCCAAAGGGGCTTAGGGGGCTGCAGCCCTTCCGGTTTGTTAAATTCTCTCTCCTCCAATATTTATTTGAGCCATTAGAGTGGAAATATATTTTGCTATAGAACAAAATAGATTTTCTTTTTTCCAGCTGATACACTCATTCCAAATGCCTTGGAGAATTGTGCTAATTCTTTCAAAGCAGTCTTCAACTTTACAATGGCTTCATGATTGTTGTCTCCTAATTCTCAAATGGTGAGGTCATCTCCAAAGGTTGCTAGCCCTAAACTTTCACTTGAAAATTCGAGCTCGGCTAGAAAGAGGAGGAAAAGAAGTGTAGTAAGTAGCGATCCATATGGTAAACCCTGATGGAATCTATGAGCAGAGGATGTAGCTTCATTGATCTTCACTTTCATCCAAACAAAGTAGGGAACTTAGCCACATACAATTCAATGGATGGAATACTTAGCAGAGTGGTTGGACACATGTATACTAACGTTTATAATATGCTTCATTATTTATTGTAACAGAGAATTCACCCTTTGGAGCAGTTCATCAGACGTTCTCAAAGCCAAATAACATGTTAGCCCCCAGAGGATCATGGAAGGCGCGCGCTGTGTATATGCGCAGGCGCAGATGCATGTATACACTGAATGCACTTGTCCTTTATACGTCATATATGTGTACATCTTACGTTTTATCATTTTATAATAAAATACTTACTGAAATATTGCGAGACCACCACCACGATGATAGCAACTATATATATATGTATATATATCATCGAGAAGAGAGGATTTGAAATGTTAGTTTTGAATAGAACACTAGAGAAATAGAAATTATGTCACCACCGGGAATCGAACCCGTGACCCACGCCTTCGCGGCGTGCGCTCTACAAAATGAGCTAGGTGACCTCCGATGTTAACGCACTTTTATTTCTTTAGTCGCTACATTATCTCCCAATCATCCACCAGTGGATATCGACATCCAGCTTCACGCAATTGGAGACCAGCCTCTCTGCGCCACGTGACTTGACCAAGGAAGAACTGCCATCCGGCCCGTCATCAATTCAAAGGCCATTAACGTTAGAAAGTATCATCGAAATAATATCGGAAAACTCTTATTAACTTTTAGAAATTTGTTAATTCGTAGAATGACTCGGAGTTCCATGTTTGGACATCCTTTATTGACATGGTAGAAAACATCTTAGGCAATCGCTGGGCCGAAAACTACAAGGAGGTAGCGGGAAAGTTCTTTAGAGTCTCAGGACATAGGCTTTGATATGTGTACTAAGGCTATTATTGACATTGCAAGTTGGATAAATTTCCAGAGAATTGTTGAGATGTGAATGATGAGTCAGAAGAACGATTACATCAGGATATTAAAACGATGGAAGAGCTACCAGGGCCGGTGGGGTAAACGAATGACGGCTGACTACTGTTCGAGTATGAACTCGGTGGCTTATCTTTTAAAGCCCTCTTTTCTTAGTCTATTGTCCCTCTCTTTATGTTAGAAGAAGGAAAATTAGCGCGAATTTTGTTGTTATTCCAATTATGAATCAACTTAGTACCCTGAAATCTGAATGTAAGTACAATAAGCAGAAAAAAATTAAAAGTATATTCTGTATATTTAAAGGTGTTGGTATGGTATTATTTTGGGTCAAAACTTGTATAAATCGTAAATTAGGTCCGTATTATTGTCAATTCAGCAACAAAAACCGCTGTTTCTCTTTTCATTGCATTATAGCCTTGTTATTTAAACGTTAGACGTGGTAGAACCAGGGTTAATCAAACCTCTTTGAAAATATGGCAAGATATTTTTAAAAAGTTATCATTATTCTTGTCAATGTTAAGCATTCTGTTAATAACTAACAAAGATTATCTGTTTAAAAAGATATTTCTCTGTACACTTCGTACCACGTTTTTCATGTTTTGTAAAAGAAAGAAGGAATTGTCACAACTATACCTCTAAACTTGGTAGACATATACCATACTAGTTCCTGTCTACCTTAATAAGAGAGTGCTAGAATTGTATAACAATAATAATAATGGACTGAAGCTTAAAAAACTATGGATCACAATTATCCTTGGACCCATTTTCGTCAGCTTCTTATGGTCCTTGTTTGTATAAGTGTTATTTGGTTCTTGATTTTTGTATTGACAAATTTTATTGTAGAATTGAAATATCATTTGTTGTTTGGTACGTTGTATGGCTAAAGAATAAGCTTGAGCTGACTATATTAATTTCTCCATCCAATTTTTTCGAAGTCGTCCTCAAGTTGTAGTCGCTGCGGCTTCAAAGTTTAGAGTTTTGACGGCTATATCTGTATTTATAAAATGCAACTTTGTGTTAGTATTTCCTTGATTATTCCGACAAACAGTTCGGAAAGAATTATCAGACAATCAAAAACGCTAGGAATTCAATTTCACCTAATCCAGAATGCTTAATTAACTAGTTGTAGCAATAAATAGCATATGCTGCTCTATTTATAAAGTGGGCTCCGAGAAAATAATTGAAGTCAAGTGCCGATATAGTATCAATGATACAAATGTCACAGCAGACACAGTCACATACTTGGCTAAAGAAGGAGGTAAACTGGTGCTGGATAAAGGTCATAGGTACTATTATCAAATCCAAGGGCAGCTAATGATCACTGGAGCAAGAAGCTGTGATCTGATTGTATATACATTTAAAGACATGAAAATTATTAATGTTCTACCAGATTTGGGATTCCAAAATGCCATGCTAAAGAAACTTGAAATGTTCTTCAATGAGCATTTTTAAACAGTCTTAAATTGTATCCAAAATTTTAATTACCATCCAAAACTTGAATCCTAACATTATATTTTGCATGTCTAATTAAATTTTATGGACGATTTAGCTATCTCTATTTGTAATTTCAAAAACTAAAGTTTTCAAAATTTTCTTTTCTTTCGATAAATTGCAAAAATTACAAATACGCTTTCTTCAAGACATTTGGTTAACTATTAATTCTTTTCCTTTCTGCTTTTAAAGTTTCATGAGCCAAATTCGCTTAGCTGGTAGTTTTAAAGAAAACTAATTTAGGTATAAGCTTGTCATGCCATTTCCCCATGTTACATGCAAGTTAGTCATGTAATTACAAAATTAACATTTGACTTTCACGCTTTTGTTTACATTTGGCCTTACCAAGGAATTTACATATTGCCCTTTTTTCGTAGCCTATCCATATTAAAGGTATGATAGTGGATGCGGCTAAGTGAAAAATGCTAAAATTTTATCCTTTAGGCCCTCCGACACCGGAGTGACCAGAGAGGCATTGCCCCCTTTGTGGCTGTACTACGTGAATAATTTCAAATATGGTAGATGCTTAGTATTTGTTTCTTTACCACTTTCTAATGAACGGCAATGTTCCAAAATGATAAAAAAGGAAAGACAATAGTGCCTTAATAAGACAGTGTTTATACTATGATGTTAGATTTGAAACTGTTGTGACTAAGAGGAGACAGTTTTAAGTGTGAACTACATTTCCGTATCCGAATCTCAGTTATACATTATTGAGTAAATTGAAATCATTGTATTAAATTTGTAATTTTACTCCGGTCTCTTTGAATTTGCGCTCTTTTCGTAACCAAATACGAACAGCTTAGGTATTGAGTAAATCAATTTCCATAAAATCGCCATTCTAACGGTACGAAACATGGTAACGTTAGAATTTGTTCCTGGTCCAGCCCTACCAAAAACTTCATGTTAAAAGACTGCGACAATTTCTGTGACCAATCAAACCATCTTGTCATGCCAGCATGGAGCGTAATGACATGTATCCATCTTCAATATTCCATCCTTTTCTAGTGAAAGAAAATTGTAAAAGAAAAGAGCGAAAACAGTTCTGGATAAATACTAAGTGACTGTGGCAACTATTAAGTTGGTACAAGTCATCAAAATTCGAAAAAATATCTATAACGTTCTAAGGTTCTAAATTCCACTTTTTAAAGACACCACTTTCACTAGCATTGGCCTGGGTATAACGTAATGATCTTAAATCTAAAAGACTAAGAAGGCTAGCTGCTAAAAAGGAAAGGATCACTTTAAAAACTAGCTTCTGATATGATTTCATTGCCATGAAGTACCTTATTTCTATGTCCCAGCTGACCTTTCTCAAAGTAATGATCTCAGGACTGTTTTCTTACGGTTCTGGTTTTAACTTCCTAGTTTATTTTGTATTGGATTTTATTTGAAGGAAAGTCATAGAATCTTAACGAAAATCACACCATCAGATTCAGCGTATCAGAGAACCCTATTGTAAAAGTTTCAAGCTTATATCTACAAAAATGTGGAATTTTGTATTTTTTGCCAGAAGGCAGATCACGGATGCGCGTTTATTTGTTTGTTTGCTTTTTTGTTGTTTTTTTTCCCAGGGGTGATCGTATCGACCCAGTGGTCCTAGAATCTTGCGAGAGGGCTCATTCTAACGGAAATAAAAAGTTATAGTGCCCTTTTTAAGTGACCAAAAAATCGGAGGGCAACTAGGCCTCCTCCCTCGCTCCTTTTTTCTCAAAATAATTCAATGAAAACTATGAGAAAGCCTATTCTCTCCGTTTCTGTTTGAAATATTCGACTATTGAATTCAATACTCTCCTTAAGTTGATCCAGAGTGGTGAGCAATTTTTGGGTGTTCCTTTCGAATGACCTCTAGTATCGCAATTGAGTTTAACTTATCAACAATCTTTTACAAGTGATTGTTATTTTGTTCGTTATTATTAGAACCTGTTGCGGTTACGATATTCAATTCTGGAAAAGGTCTTACTTATGGGGAATTGTGGAAAACATTCGTGATTCCTACAATTGGCGAAACTATCAGTGCCTCTTTTGTACTAAGTTGACAAGATGGTAAAATTGTTAAGATTCCAATCCCTAAAATACAGATGTTTGTGGGTTGAGTTAAATGGGATTGAGTTGCATAACAGTTGAGTTAAATTGGGTCGATTAAGTGAAGATTGAAGGGGGCTGATTTGAGAGGGTTGATTGAAACGAGGGTTGAATTGAGTGGGGGTATGATTCAAGCGGATGTTGGGTTGAATGGGGTGGGGGTTGAGTTAACCGACGGTTGGGTTGAATAGGGTTGAGTTAAACAGGGGCTGAGTTACGCAGAAACCATACGAAAAATATAAATAACGTGGACTGGGTGAAAAGCTTAGGAGTTCCTAAGTTAATTTAATTTTGAGACCGTCTTACATAAAGCACAATTTGTGAAAATAAAAAAATAAACACGTAGGGGACGAGGCCATGAACAATGGGTTCTGGCATTGATTTCCAAGTTCTAGGACTCGTAATCTAAGGACTGCAAGTCTACATCTTCTGCCACTGGTGGAGACTCCAAGGAAACAATCATACCTACCTCCCATCTACCAAGGTTAACCCATAAATCTCGGGCATATTATTCTGATTTAGGGTAAACTTTTTTTTTTTATAAGAAACTACCTCAGCGTCAAGCCCTCGAACTTTCTTAAAATATTAACCTTTTCAGCCATCAAAGTTTCTTAGCAGCTTCTTATTCTCTGGTACCAGATTAACCTATTCATGAAATAACCCGTTATCAAACTGTCTAAACCGCCTTAAGAGATCTCCCGATATAGAGATTGCATATTGGCAATACGTTTACCCTGTCAATAAGTATACACAGTTTAGTCTCGCCGCTTGGGGATCAAGTTTAGCTTTCAAGAATTTCTCGGAACGGGAATAGGGGTCTTATTCTTTGGGGTTTGGGAGAGGAAAAATTCTTTTGTTTCTCACTAAAGCCTAGACACACTATGTTTTATTGTCTTTATTTTACACTTGTAGTCCAACAACCTGTTCAGTTTATCAAATAATGACAATTGCGGTCTCCACTATTCCATATTTTTATGTTATTGTACGCACTTTCCTACGTCTGGAAGACGTCTTAAATTTATCAGAAACGACGAAAGTGTAGTGAGAAATGCTCTGACACATTTCAAAACTCTATGACAGACGACCATGAACTAGGGGATGCTATTTTACCTTCAAGTCCACTTTTAGAGGATGCTAAGCATACCAAGCATCCCCTTGGTTAGGGTACTGATCTGAATTGGGTGAACAACTGAAGTGAAATTGTAACAGCAGATAGCATGTGGTACGAAGTTTAAAATGTGGAAAAAAATTGGAGTGAGGAAATGCTTTCTATACCTCTATGCTAATGATCATTCAACAAAACTTTTGTGGGGTTTGGGCTTGCTCAATTGATCTTTTCCACAACTAGTAATGTTGAGGTTGTTTTCTCCTCACCAAGTCATATGATTGCCGAGGGTCTTCACGCCGCGCACGGCCTCCTCGCGCACGAAGGGCTCGTCGGCATCGATGCCGGCGCGCAGCGCAAGACGGATCGCCTCGCCCATGCGACGCGTGAGGGCGGTGTCGGCCGCGCGGCGGATGTCCGGATGCGTGGCGTCGATGAGGTAGTCACGCGTGTAGAAGGGCTTGAGCATCTCCTTCGAGATCGTGATCGTCGCGACGTCGAAGCGTCCGATCTGCTCGAGGATCTGCACCGTGCGCTGGTGGCCGTAGGCGGGGCTGGTCCGGCAGGCGCCGCCCTCGCCCCAGAGCCCATCGAGCTCCTGCAGGAGCGCGAGGAAGGTGTCACCCCGCGGAAAATGTAAATAAAAGTTGGTTGATTTCTTATACTGTAGGTAATTTCAGTATTTGCTATAAAGCTATGGCTGCTTACAAAGCTGGTAGTGATCATACTACATCACCTCTGATTGGCAGAAACATTTGGTGTATCTTGTGTGCAATTAGCTTCATGTAAGAGGGTCACAGTAAAGTAATCGCTTACATTAATTGTGGATCGCTTATATACAATTTGTTTTAACCTGGGGCAGTTTTTAAACAAAGGCTTTTTAATTTGCAAGTTTTAGGAAAGGGTACATAGTTGGTTTTTGTTTGTAACGTTGCGAGTGTACCCTTTTTTTAAGGTAAAAGTCACCTTAGTAGACCGACACTAGTGACACTCATGACAATGAATGAGAAATTGAAACGCTCTGGCACATCTCTGGCTTTTTCAAAAGCTCATACATGAGCTGGTCGGCCTTTATGTGGTCAATACACCGAAAGCTACCTCATCCGGAAAAGTCGAATATTCGTTTTTTTGTCAATGATTGACCACAACCCAAGCGATATCTCCTGTGTTTATTATACATTTATGCATGCTAACGAACGTGCTAGTCGAGCTGGAAAAACTCTAGTCAGTACCTTTGACCAACCGCTTTACTGGAAGGCAAAGTGTATCTTCGATGCAGAGCCTGCAACAAGTGCTTTAAGAAAAGCTATTCCTGTCCTAGTCCTTTAGGCTTTTTAGGTATCAAAATAAGGCATTATGGGGTATAATGAGGTACAATTTTTCACAATTTTGCACTTCCGATGCCCCTCAGAGGCTAACTGTTTCCCTACCTGTAATGTTCACACCCATTACTGAGCTTTGTGCCCCCGCTTCCTAGCAATTCGTAACTAGATGCTTGTAACACTGATCTTAAATATCTTTAGAGGGAATAATGTTGTATATGTATGGGAGGGGTTTACAAGTGCAGGTTAGCTTGATGTTTAGTCGTATTTCTGCCAGTAGGATACAAATACTTTCTAACATTTGATGCATTTACATGCATTGATGCATTGGATAATAAATGTAGCTACTGACTCCCATTGATACAAATTTCTATAGACTTCTTTAGATGAAATAAATAAGTTTAGATGCTTAATCACCCAAGATATTGAGGCAGGAGTGTTTTAAGATCGGTTTGAGAAGACACTAGAGAAATTTCTAACGAGACTCGAACCCGTGATGAACTTCGCGACGTATCCTCCACCAACTAAACTAAGTAAACCTCGTTAGCTAGTTTTCTAGACGCCACATCAGCTTCCAGACATCCTTGGGTAGACACTGTACACTGATATCAAGTTCAACTCAATTCGACACCAGCCTCTCTACGCCATGTGACTTTACCAAGTATCGATTTATACTCTGTTGCGTTATCTGTGGATATTCATCGACCCCCATTCGACCCCTTGGGTATTCATCGACCCCCTGGATGGTCCCATCGACCCCTGGGGGTCAATATCAACCACTTTGAGAGCTCCTGGCTTAGACTATAATTTCCGTAAGTTCGTAAGCTGTTTTCATAGACAATTCATGATTATTGGTTAGTGTACGAAATATTGCATGAATCGCAAACCTGAGAATGACGAAAACTTTTCACATAACAATTACCTCACTTGATGCTCACCGATGATGACATTGTTTAAATCTGTACTACTACTTTTGGATAATAACTAGAGGACGGGACTGGTAATGATTTAGAGAATGTCCCTCTCCAAGTTTTGTTTTTCACAAAAGATCTAATTGTTTACCACCAATTATGAGTAAGAATGTACTGTGAGACACAGTTTCAAATCAGAGGAGTAACCAAAGAGTTTTACACGGGCGCACACAATGATCTGCATTTACGAACACGATTGGGTTTATTCGGAGAACAGTTTTTAGCCCACAGCGCATTTTAGCCCATGACGCAGCGTCTAAAAGATCCTCTACATTTTCAAAAACAAAACGAAACTTTAAGCCTGCCATAAAAATCAGCTTTTTTACAAGCTTCCTCTCAAATAATCATAACCAAAGATAATCTCTAAACTAATAAAACGAGAAATTGCTTAAGGAGACTTTAACAAACTAATGCCTCTCAGACCTATTCTATCAATGGTTGGTTCTGCTCAACATCAACTGGCAAAATGGTTGGCTGAAGTGTTGCAACAAGTGTCCGATATGTACTCCGTACATTGTGTGAAGGATTCGTTTACTTTCAGTAAAATGGTACAAGGCCTGGCACAGCAGGATGCAGATACATTTATGTGTTCCTTTGACATCAGCCGTCTCTTTACAAATGTTCCTTTGAATGAGACCATAAACATGTTGTCGCCTTGGCGAAGATGTAGCGCCCTGAGACTCAAAAATCTCCATTTAGCTCTTCTGCGGTTGTCTTAATCATGGTTGCTACTATCACGGAGGCATTTGGTTGCGTGGTCTGGTACCTCTTCTATTCACCATATATGCAAGTGCGCTGTTCGATGTCGTTAAAGATAGACAACCTTTTGTTTATTATTATGCGGATAACACACAACTCTACTTTTCCTTTAGTCCCAAAGAGAAGTCAGGGTAAACTGATGCAGATGCTTCCATCAAAAACTACATTCAAGCTATTAGAAGGTGGAGGTCTCAAGACGAGTTGCTTATAAACGATTTTAAAACAAAACTCCTTTTGATAGGTACCAAGCAGCAACTCACTAAATTTAATAACCTTAGATCAAAAATAGAAGGCAATGAAATTGTCCCGCATTCTCCTGTGAGCAAGTTAGGGGTATGGTTAGATTCAATTTTTTTAACACTGAAGTCAGTAAAGTATTTGTTGCTCTGTCACCAACCCCTTGAGCGAATATTTGAAGTTCATAAAGTCGAATATCTCTTTTCAAAGTTGTTTCGCTTAAAAACTTTGCTATGAAAGAACTGTATTACTGTATCTTCTTCAATCTAAATAAGTTCTTACATGTTATACTTTTGGGGCATTTTATTTTAAGATTTTAGTTTCTTTTCACTTAATTTTTTTGTCTCGTTATTGTTTCATTGCATCAGTCGTAGGCTCTGTGCAGTGACTCTGTAGCAATATACAAACGTATGACGTTGGGCAAACTCGTCGGCATCGACTGATCAGGGCCTGGCCCAGGGGGCCCGAACGGTGAAAGTGTCCTACGGGCCCCAACTACCGTTGTTACGCGCCTGGCTCACTTATCCAATTGTTTGGGGGTGAGCAAAGGCAGATTTTGACCTTCCTCGCCAGTGTGGTCTTGCAAAAAAAAGTCATTAACTTAAAGGCAAGATATCCAAAATAAGTAATTATTTACTGTCTCTGAAGTTTGTTTGCTTTCTCGAAAATTTGAATGGATCATGTAATCAAGCTCATTTTTAAAGGAAAAATTATTGTGCGAGCGACCCCCCTCCTCACCCCCTCAGGTGTCCACCATTGCTTTCTATTCCCGTTTTTAAGTACATCGACACTATCGATAAGTCAATGAAATAGCATATGAGAAACGTACGATAAACAGTTACAAGAAAATAGCATGCAAAGAAAAATACATGCATTTAACATGTGCAGTCTTTGTTAACAGAGCCAGCCAGCCAGAGAGTGAGAACTCAATTGCCCCTTCTTTTACAAAAACATCATTACTGTAATAGTATGCCATACTCTCTCTGACGCTCTACTCTCTTAGACTCCCTGAGTTTCGCGAGAAGTCTCGACGTCTAATCGTTCAATTGTGACAACTGTATAGCGAAGGGGTGGTCAATCTTTTTTGCGCAGTTGGCCGCAACAGATTTTTCAACAAGGTTATCCTGATGGTCCGAAGATGTTTGCAACTCCAAAGCAACACAGAATGCGCCATCCTGGTTAACGGGAAGCTTTCTTCTTCCTTCCCCATACAAAATAAAGTACGGTAAGGATGCGCTGCTGCAGATGAGCTGTTTAACTGCGTCATTGACCACATCCTGAACGAGGCGTGCCATGCCCAACCTTTCGGCATCAGTTATGCCAGGAGGATTCTGTCCGATGTCGACTTTGCGGACGATGTAGCTGTCCTTAGTGACAATCTTGCTCAACTTAAGTCTGCACTCGAGGTGCTCTCCTCCACAGCTTTTAGAGTTAGGCTGCAAATCAACTGGAAGAAAAAGAAGATCATGCCTATAGAAAAGGCCACATCAGCTTTTATAACATCTTCATTTCTGTATATTTGTCTTGTTGATATATAATCTATTCAAATTTGAGAACAATATCTTGAGCAGTTGTCGAGGTATGTCCTTTCAAAGTTTAAATCTTGTCTATCATAACTTTATGAACTGAGCAAAATTAACAGTGGAGTTAAGGACGTTTGCAAGCTCAAACAGCTGTTACTTGCTGTTGGCATGGGATTTTGAATGTGACATTTGTACATGAGCCTTTTGTGGCAAAGTTAACTGTTTTGTGATGTCATCTCTTTAGTACTCTATACTTGAGAGCATTTTTGCTGTGATAGTTATTAGCAAACAAATTGCCCAGGTCAGTTTAAAATACTTACGATAAAAAAGTTCCTAAAATCTTCCTTAAATTTAAGCTACCTCTTTAGATTCCTTAACTGAAAAGTTTGTCCTTAAGTCAGCGAAAGCAGGAGCTGTGAGAGAAATCAGTAACAAGTAAACTCACAAGACAGACTGGCGCTTTTTCTATATTACCTTGTCGGAGCAGATGAAATACAGTATGCTTTAGGGAGGCAGGTGAAATACAGTATGCTTTAGGGAGACCTAGAATTCAGAAATAGTGAAAGGTAAGGAAATTTCCTTAACGGTTAGAAAAATCCTTAGCTAAGCAGACTCAAAATTAGTGGGATTTCCTTCGCTAGGGTTTTCCCCAACTGCTTAAGGTATAGTAATTGGTTTATTAAGGCTTCAGCATGTACATTTAATTTTTAGCACTCTATGTAACAGCCAAGTCCTACACGAGATTGTAGGCCTCCATCTTGTAGGCCTATTCCTTTTTAACATGTAATAAGTCACAGGGCAACAAAAACGTATAGGGTAAAGTAATTTACAGTGTGACACTATAAGCTTTTAAATTGTGTAACAGTTGGCTTATTGGCCTATTGGTACTTGTACACTTTACGTGCCCACCCGAAGGCCTTTCAACAGGCTAGGCCAGTTTAAATGTTCGTACCCAACCTTTATATATATAACTAGACTGGCAGAAATTATAGTAATATGTATTTAAAGCCAAGCCTGTTTAACGAGTTTGTGCTTGCAATAAACAAACCATTCCTAATCTTCCACGAAATCATTTGGCATAACAGCAACAAAAGATTTCTGTAGTTCAGGATGAAATATCAAAATTCACATAAAAACAGGCACACCTGCAGTCGAGAGGGGTAAAAGTTTTATCATTACTAGAGTTTAATGTTAAGCTTCGGTCATTGTATTGTTTCTTCAAAATTCTAACAGTACTGTAGCATGCTGTCAGTTGTGCCCATTTTAAGGCAGGTCTTTCAGGCAGCTTATCTAAGGCAATCCCTAGTCAACTCCTTTCTTCCTTTCCGCCAATCTTCATCATGATGACCAGGGCTTCTCATCATGGGCCTTTGATGGAGAAATTGTCATCAGAGTTTTCTGTACCTTGAACAAAATCCTCGTGAAGATGCTTTTGTATCCGTTGGCCGCTGATTGTGTGTTAAATGATTTGTAACAATTGCAAAAGAAAAGGTCAGTATTAGACCTGCATCACCAAGATTATATTTGAAATGTGCATTGTATCGATAAAAGAAGTTTTGCATGGGGTACTTATTTTCATTATTTTTATTGAAGTGCTCTCTTTCAAGTCCTACAATCGGCTGAAGTATTTGGTTGACTAATTCAGATATACGTCTCTTCTTCCCATGTTATGGGCAGACCCTCACAGGTGCTGATAACTAGTACAGTTTGGCTATGGCCTTGGGAAGACACAGGGGTTTTGAGCCTTACTCATGTATGTTCCTGGTCATTTTGAGTCTGACTTGGTTATTTATTGTAATTTCTGTTCGTTTTGGGTTTCATTTTTGTTTTGCTGCTATTTGTGTGGTGGAAAAACTTTTTCAACAATATGTAACAGCATACAACCTTTCAAAAATCTGGATACAAATAGTGTCGTTTGGTTTTGTTTTATATTTCCTATAGTTAACCTGAACAATAAAACTAAAGACCATTCGCAAAAAATTATATTTATGCTCTTTGACAGATTGGATGCATTTAAGAGTCTTTTTGATTTAAACATAATTGTTATAGTTTCTATTTCTCTAGTGTTCTTTTCCAAACTAAAATTTCAAATCCTCTCTTCTCTATGATATGTTCTCAAATTGTATATCTCAATTTATATTACAATGTTGTGAAGGCAAACTAACTCATTATTCATTCACGTCTTTGTTGTTACTTAGTACATAGTACCTATGCACTGTATCTGAAAACGTACCCGAAAAAAACTGATTTGATACGAAGTTCTGTTTAGTGCCTAACATTTGCAACAACATATACCCTTACACATATTTTCAATATTCAAAATAAATGTTAAAATCAACTGGCAGCTTTGTTATTCCTTAAGAAGGTTCTCTTGTTTACGTTACTTATCCTCATGGCCAGTGTTATATCGCTCTGGTTATGATATAATGTAAAGATAATATGACGAGGTACTACTACTGATTTTATTAGCCTTCTTTTATTCCACATGCACTCATAATCTGTACAAAATCTTCTCTCCCGTTCCCTCTGATTGCGGTAGAATTTAATGTAAGAAATAACACTTTTTTACGTCAATGAAGAAGGGGGGATTCCTTCAATTTTCATATACTACAGCCGCATGGCATAAGTTCCAGACCCGAGGGAGGACTATTGTAACTCTATTTCTGTGTTCTTTCTTGACCATTCAATCACACTTTAAATACATACATAATACAGAATTTACAAAATGCTTACTCATTGCTTCCTCGGTTTTTCGCATGATAAAAATGTCTTGATATACATCCAACTTCTTTAAATTATATCACATTTAATTTTTAACTCGAAAGCAAATTTGTTAGAAACCTACAAGATTTTATTGTTTTATCTTGTGGTATCTATATCTTTTTGTTTGAAGTTGATTTTCCGACTTTTAAAAAACCGCTACCCGTTTTAAGAGCCTAACCTCAAAAGAGCACTATTCTACGCCGCTATAAATTCTATCATAAAAAAAAAATTACAATGAAAGTAGTGTATGCATTATATTATAGAGACGGAACTGATGTCAATATACAAGTTAAATATACTAACGCATGAAAGGAATTGTTAGGCAATGTATGATGGGTCCCCTACTAACTGTAAAAGCCTGCTCTACTTTCAAAATGTGTGTTCGAGGCCACCACATTATGGTCATTTCTTAGGACAAAAGCTTTTTTCTTCTCACACTTTACCATAGTATATTGGCAGTGCCAATAAACAGACCAAAATTTTGATAATTTTTTATTGAAAGTAGATATTCTCCGTTGCCCTTACAATTTGCTTACTGATTATGTCATTTTGAGTATCACGAACAGAGATGGTACAAGCTGCTCTGCTATGCTTATTAAAGTATAACTCTTTCGTAGACAGCCAAAAAAGAAGCATTCTGATTAAATTCGCAATCTCTAAAGCTCCTTCCAAAGTTTACCGCAGAAGTTTTAGCGAGAAACCAGCAAGCCTCCCTGGTCCGAACCTGGAGTATTTACACTGACTGGACAATTCCCAGACTTTGAGAGCCTCTAACGGCCTTTCACAATAAGTACTTCTTCGGGTTTAGTTGGGTTAGGATTAGGTTTATGATCAGGGATATGATTGGGGTACGCTAGTCGCCTCTCGGCCCGTTGACAAGGTGTGAATGTGGTATCTGTTCTCATTGAATGCACATTCTTTCCATGATCCGTGAAATGCAGTCCCACTTGACGGTTGAGCCCGCCTCGTAGCTTACTTCTCAGCACAGTAGCCTAAACTGAAAGGCGTTACCAATAAAAACGAATTAGAAAGTTTATCATGGTGTCATCAAGTTTTGTGATGACATCATCATTTTCTAAAATGACGTCATCATTTACATTCGGTTAAAGTTCAATCAGGTGTTTCAAAAGTCTACAATTAATTGAAGATTAATTTCGATCTGTGGCCTAGATATTTGAACAATAGTTTACTATTTATATTATTAAAAATTTTGGGCACTAAAAACCTTTACTTAACTTAATCATTTTATTCTCAGTACGATGATGGCAGAAAAACACAAGTTTGCTGTAGCGCAGAGGAGCATGGAAAGAGCAATGCTGAACATCACTCGGAAGGACAAGGTCAAGATTGAAATTATAGGGGGCTGGTTGCCTTCAAATCAATTTTGAATTCACTCTTAAATGGGGCATTATTGCTTCCAATTTCCCTTCAAATAAGCCCCATCTGAAGTTTATACGACAACACATCCCATAAAAACCTTATAGCCCCCAGGGCACAAGCTACAGCCCTTGCCCCAGCTTCCTGGGGATTGTGTCTACCCTGGAGGCATTGTTATATGTTCTTTGTACTATTTTAAACAAATTGGCTATCTTGAATTTTCAATCAGATACTTTTGGGGAAAAGAGGGCATAAGGGGGGTGGGTAGTTAACGTCAATCAACTTTGACTCTTGAAAGAGAACTAGAACTTCGAACTTTCAATTAAAGAGAGGGTAGCATCAGCAGCATTAGAAAAAGAGTATGCGCATAGCTCATGTGCAGAAGTAACTTGTACATCATAATAATCATCATTTGAAGCAGGTAGATAGGTACGATGATTGGTGGATAGGCATTTAATAGTGGTATTATTATTATCAGTACCTTTTATAGATTTGGTATCACTAGTAATAGCAATAAAAGTAGTAGTAGTAGTAGTAGTAATAGTAGTAGTAGTAGTAGTAGTAGTACCAGTAGTAGTAGTAGTAGTAGTAGTAGAAGTAGTAGTAATAGTAGTAGTAGTAGTAGTAGAAGTAGTAGTAGTAGTAGTAGTAGTAGTAGTAATAGTAGTAGTAGGATCGATTAGCTGATCGCTTTGATCAGTCACAAATCTCAAAGGCGCTTCGATCTCCAACTTTCTCTTTAACTCTCTTTCTTTAGTAGCCTTAGCCACGTAAGGTCTCATCATTTACAGATTGGCTACCCCTCCTGAGAAAACTTGCCATTCGAAACCATCCCCTTAATGATGTCTTAACAGTTTTGCCTTCGGACCTGCTCATTGGATTGCAGTATGACGTGGATTAGCTTTTACTCAGAGGTACAATCCATCTAAAAGCTTCTAGAGCGTCCATCTCCTCAAGTCTTCTCAAGCTGTTGATGAATAGCTATAATTACCAGATTTGTGGATTTTAATAAAAAAGTTATTTTCACTTGTTATATAAGTTTAAAATAAGGGTCCAAATATTTATCAGCTAGCCTATATGGTGGTTTTGCTATTTATTTAGGGTAGTTTCAAAATTGGGCCCACTGGGTTTCTGATTAAGAAATCTTCATACCTTGTTTATATCTGGAGACTGGTTTTTGTTTTTTTTAAATTTCGGCTCTTGTGAGGAAAAATTGCAATCACAGTTATTGACACTGTCATTATCATCATCATCATGGTCATCATCATCATCATTATCATCATCATCATCATCATCATCATTATCATTATCACCATCATCATCATAATCATCATCATCATCGTCATCATCATCTCATCATCATCACGGAGGCAATATGCGGACGACGTGGAAAAATGGATGCAGATCAGCCTGAGCAAAGCGGTGAAACTGACGCAAGACCGACATCAATAACGTGAAATGACACGTGCTGCTGCGAAGAGGACGGACAGCTAATCTCGATACCGAGGACGCTGGAGAAGGAGAAGAAGAAATCTATCGTCATTTAAACTCAACATGTCAAGGGCAGCGTTGATTAATTCATCGCTCAACTGATTACCGCTTAAAAGTATTCTTTTCTCTGTGATGGTTAACCCTAAATTAGGAACCCATTCATTACTTACATTAACAGTTACAGGGGATTCCTTTCCATTGCCTATAGCAGGCTCTCCGCTTCGTTTTATACGAGTTATAGCCTGTTACACTTTCGAATCGTAGTTTATGAAGTGTTGGGTGGATACAGATTCTGTCATGGATATATAAGTTACTGGTTAGACATCCTATACCGCCGTCAACTATTGCTTGCTAGTGATTAGTCTATACCGGAGTAACTAGTATAAACCAAGCAGAATAAAGACAATGTGCATGTTGTTTATACTTCGTAAATAGGGTATTGGACCTGGGAAAATTGAATTGTAATGCCTGAACGTACGTTGGTCGAAAAGGATGTCAGTTGTACATTGGCAGGGCTTCGACGTAACCATGCAGTTATTTGTATAAAGTAGTGATTCTCAACCTGTTGTGAAAAGGGAGTAAGTTATAAGAAACAGTACATAATTGACCCACAAGCAAATCTAGTATTGAATTATTTCACCTTGATATGAAAAAGCCTTATTCGTTTTAAGAACCTCCTATTACAATTTGAGTGAAAAAAGGAAGGTTTATAAGCATTTATGTTTTTAATCTTTACCATGTAGAAATTGGTAGGCTGCTATTGAAGAACGAATCGTAATAGAGAAACTTTGATTACATTTATTATATGAGGAGGCCTAATCTAAGACTTCGTCAGTAGCTTTCAGTTTTATAATTGCATTTTCACAAAAACACAAATGTAATCAAAACAGAACAAAACAAAACAAAATACTCGTTGAGCTAATACAAATGAATTTACAATTGAAATTGTATTTCAACGAATATATAACAGCCAGTGAATACTTAAATAACATCTATTAGTTATTTTACATTAGTTAACTACCTTTTTCATGTCATACCACATAATAAAGTTCTTTTCCGGAGAGACTCTTTGGGAGCAAAGACGACGAGAGACACGCTACACTTGTATACGATTCTTCAAAGACGAACATGCGTAACTCTCTGTTGGAGAGAAATAATCCCTTCCCTGACAGTAATTCTTGAACATGCCATTAATAAGGTGTTATAGTATCAACACCTTGTGCTGTTTGTTATTCTAGTATATCTAAAAAGCATTGATACCACTACTGTCTAAAACTGCATTGAAAAAGAATATCTCAACCACCACATATTCAATGTGGAAACTGATATAGACGCGCTGGATAACGTACACAGTTTTAAGTTTGGAACTGTAAATCACTATTGAGGTGGAAAGACTGAAAGTCATTAGCTGCATGTTTTGGTGGGGGGTTGTGGAAAAGGTGGTGGGGGGATTCTGTCTCTGGAAAAGTCCCAAAACTCATATCAAGTAAAGGGCGCTTATCTTCAATAATAAGGAATTGTCTTTACCATTTCACCTAAGTAAAGTCAACCCCTTGAGACGGACTTTAGCATAGGGTTATGTAAGAAAGGCCTTCTTTCTATAATGGAATAAAGACTCCATAACTTACAAGATCCTACTATGATGGAGAAATTCATTTTATAGAACGTTTATAATAGCGACTTTATAATAACGAGCTTGCTTCGAGCCGGGAAGTGATGGCTTGGAGCGTAGTAGGTGTTACATTCCTATTTGTGGGCTCAACCACATCTTGAAGTCACAGGGAAAATAAGTCAACATGCTTTGGTAGCCAACGACTAAAATCGGTACACTTTTTCTTTTTTACAAGAATAATATAAACTTGCCTGAACCTCTTGATTCTTAAAAATTCTGCTACAGTGAGCCTCGAATATTTTTAAATGATTCTTAATTTTTTGTCAAGGATGGTTGTGTCAATCCTGAGTCACTTAATGCTCAAGGCTTCTTGAGTTCTTTAATGGCAATTTTATCGTGCCTGGTCATAGAGGCAAGAAACGGTCATCTCAAAAACGTATCGACTTATTACAGGATCAGGTCTTCCTGTCTCTTTCTTTGTAGAACCACGTACCAACATTTCTTCATGTCAACTACAAAAGCGTTAAATATAATCTTACTTTGTGTTTAGATTCATTAGCAAATCCAATTTCAGCCTGTGTCATAATCGATTTCTTCGAAGCCTACTTGGTTTCTATTCTCTGAAAATACACTCATGCTCTATGTGTTATTGTCGTACTTTGTCATATGTTTTATTACTCAATTTTTGAAAACTCAACAGCTCTCTCTATATTGTCACAACATTGTGCATGCCTCAAAAATACCCTGTTGTTCACTTTAGAGATCCTGACAAACTCAAAAGCCTAGTACTCAAGTGCGTCAAAACCCCACTTAGCAACAGCTAGTGCAATGTGGGAGAATGGAGTGAAATCAAAGAAAGTGATGCTCCTTAACCAAAATCTTTTCCTCTGTTTTTGCTCAAAACAAGAAATTGGTTTTCAGAACAGCCACTGCAGCACAGAGTAAAAAAAAAAGACTTCTGCGACTGGGCTTGCTCAGAACGCCAATATCTTGGTAACAAAAGTTGTAAAAACTCTCCTAAAGACCGTTCACACTATGTTAAGCATATCGTTGCCACCACGTAACCAAGGTGGTTTTGGACTCAAGAGCGTTCCGGTTTAGTCGCATGTAAACCGTATTTATTAAGCTAAAGTGCAATAAAAAAGTATATAGGTTTTGTTTTTCTGATAGATTTCTGTAAGACTACTTCTTCTGAAGGCTTTCTCTTTTAATTTTTGCTTATTTAGGACTTGCTTAAATTTGGAAAATGGAGATTTGCAAAGGAGTGTCCTTTCAGTTCTGACCATAGAATTAATTGAAGAAAATTAATACTACAATAAACAGTGCGCTAATGCTTTGGTAAACAACTATTTGATACGTGACTGAAGTCGAAGTCTCTCTTTTAAATGAAGATAATCGAGAAGAGAGGATTTGAAATGTTAGTTTTGAAAAGAACACTAGAGAAATAGAAAATATGTCACCATCGGGGATCGTACGTGGATCACGGGTTCGATGCCCGGTGGTGACATATTTCCTATTTCTCTGGTGTTCTTTTCAAACTTAAATGAAGATGTAAGCCCTTCTATTGCCTTTGTCCAAGATTGTGTATGCTATCCAAACAAGAAACTATTACAAGTTTTATTCTACTTTCAAATAC
Source organism: Alatinidae sp. Z8VKAUB7J3 (assembly GCA_010016025.2). Lineage (NCBI taxonomy): Eukaryota > Metazoa > Cnidaria > Cubozoa > Carybdeida > Alatinidae > Alatinidae sp. Z8VKAUB7J3. Next base: position 8,713,960 of record JAAAKM020721499.1, read on the forward strand.
TACAATAGAAGGAGATACTATAAGTTCATCATGGCCAAGATACAAATCATTACATTAATGACCATAAATGTCTCTTTTTTTACCTTGAAAATGTGATTTTGGGCCAATATGGCCAAACATGGAAATTTGCCCCCAAACCCCTGAAAATCTTCAATTTTCAATTTTATTTTACTTTACTGGGAATTTAAAGGGGCAAAAGAAAGGAGCAGGGGCAAAAATTAGGGACAAGAATTAAAGGGAGGGAAAATTAAGGGGAGGCAAAATTTAAAAGGATTAAGGTATACATTTTTAAGCACAAGGTTTAGAGGCATAGAGAGGCTAAACTGAGCGCAGAAGTGTAATTCTGAGCCTCAAGTTTGTGAGCTCAAAAATCAAGCCAGAATACTAGTAACAGGTATTTTGCCAAAATATTAAGTGAATCACAATGTTTTGTTATAATTATATTTTGTGCAATGAACAATTTTCATTTTCTCCCAAAAATGTCCACTTCACCGTGGAATCGCCCTAAACAAAAAAATAAATAAGTTGCTTTAAAGAATAAAATATCAGTAATTAAAAATCAAAAAAATTGAAAGCAAAGAAAACCCCTACTGATAAAGTTGGCAGGGATAGCATTAAAAAGGTTCAAAGGACCTTGTTTCCATAATTGTCCCTTTACAGAGGTTTTCACCCTTCAACAATAATGATGCCAGGCTCATGCGAACAAGACTTTGATGTTCACAAGCGCAATGTCAATAAAATAGTGATATGACATTGTCTGCTTGCTCTCCATGTGAATGTAGTTAATTAGCTCCTAGTATTATTATCGTAAAATACTGTGAAGTTGATATGATCTCGAGTGCGGCAAATCACACCATTATGCCAAGTAGATCGCTTCAGAGATAAACTACCACCAGAATAGGACATTTAATTGTACGATTATTCTTCTTGTTTTGGCATTATAATGTACGAGTAGATTTCAGCTGTAGTTCAGCCTTGATAGATCACCAGTTTGGGACTCATCATGTCACCTATTGTAGGCTTACACTTTGTACTCTTGGCAACCCCAAATTTAGTGACAGGGCGTCTTTCATTCCCCATATTACAGTACGTACGTAACCATCGTATCTCTTACCATTCCATTTACCAGGCAACTAATAGGTTGTGGGCCCTGCTTTTAGCACTCGGCAAAATTTATATTTTTATAATGAGCAGGTCAATACCATGCATGTTACTACGAAAAACGTATATGTCCAACGTTATGTGTACTCTTTAGTTGAATTTATATTATAACATTAAATTTTATTGTTATCATCTTTATTTTGAATTGTATGGTTGACACAGTCTGGGGTGTTGTTTTGCTGGTGTATTATTATTACAAAAGTATATACAGTCAACGGATTCTACCATCAAGAATAGACTACAAAACATTCTGGTAGCCCCGTCTCAATTGCATAGCTATCAGGAAGATTGTGAAAGTCGATATCCTTCGACATAGTTTGCACACACTAGATGCGAACATACCATGGTGCACAAAGCGTTCAGTATAGCCTAATAAGGCATATTTGGCATAGTTTGCATACACTAGATGATTACATTCCATGGTGCAATAAGCGTTCACGATAACCTAATAAGGCATATTTGACATAATTTGCATTCACTAGATGCGTACATTCCATGGTGCACAAAGTGTTCAGAAGAGGCTAATAAGGAATATTGGACATATTTTGCATACACTAGATGCGTACATTCCATGGTGTACACAGCGTTCGAAATAGGCTAGTAAGACATATTTGACACAGTTTACATACACTAGATGCGTCCATTCCATGGTGCATCCTTCAAATGTGAATTCTCAGCTGTCTTCGTTTCCCATTATTACTTCTAATCTATCCCGGTTTAGTCAACCTTAAATACTAGTATCTATTCATTAGAAGACGTCATCGATAAATCGTTCGCTAATATAAATCTATTTTAGTCACTATGTACAATTGTGAATTTGGTGTGGTTTCAAATTTATTTCTATTAATTTCCGTCAATTGCATTAAATTCGTCGCCAAGTCTAAATGTTGTTACAGTCGAACCTGTCTACAGCGGACATGCTATATAGCGGACACCTGGTAATTGCGGACACATTTTCTAGGAACGGGCTGAATCATTGTCAAACTCTCATTGAAATGTCTTTTCAGGAAAGCGTGTTCCTATAATCCAAGCGTCATCTTCATAAGATATGAAATAATTTTAAGAAGTCAATATTCCTAAGTCTTGTCGTGTCTCACTTAGTAATAAATATATCAGTATATATCGGTAAAAATACTACATACTCCTTCGACTTTCAAGGAGGAAAGGGAGGAGGGGGCACAGATATTGATACTAAAGATATTGAAAGATTTTAAGAAATTGTTTATGGTACGGAATTCACATAAAGTTTGAAATAGACTCATCTTGTCAACCAACTTCTGCTTACTGATTTGTACATTATATCGTCGCCATACATTTTGCAAGTGAGTATAAAGAAAAAGGCAGGAAAGCAAAGAATGTTTGTCTCGAAGGAGGTTATCTACTTCCTATTTGTTATTGCGCTGTTTTTTTTGTTTTGTTTTTTTTTTTCGAAAGCGATGTGACCTTCCACCTGAGGCAATGCTGCTAGCTGAGGCAATGTAAATTCAAGACCCAAAAATTATATTAGTAAGAATTTCGCTTGTGTATCCAGGTTTCCCAACAAAAACGGTACCCGCTACGAGTATAAAAGGGTACCCGGTACAGTGAAATAGCAAAAATAAAAAACCCGTTTAAATAGCAAAGAATGTTTGTCTCGAAGGAGGTTATCTACTTCCTATTTGTTATTGCGCTGTTTTTTTTGTTTTGTTTTTTTAGAAATCCAAACCCATCAAATGCCCTCACGGGAAGAAGCAGTGGGCTATGCAAAATTTTCACATTGACATGGTCATTAGCAGTTCAATTTGAATTTGCCACCATTATACAACGCACGACGTCCATTCAGTTCACCGCCGCCCGCGCACGAGCAACTATATAGCACAATGGACTCGCCACCCGCTTAAGGACCACCAATTCACCTCGCGAGCTGAAAACTAAACGAAAAAACGTATTTTACGGTTTTCATGAAGTCTTCATAAATCTGGGCAAAAAGATTTAGCTGGAGGATTAACATACACTGCTTAAGCAGATGCAAAAAGTGTGAATACCTTGCCTTCAGTCTCGTAGAATATGTTGATCGAACGGTCTTCGAATAACCCTCCACCGCAAAGCTTCTGCCGTGAAAGCCAAGTTTTTATATCTAAATTTTGCTTTTATATCCACTTCCTGTGCATTTACAAAACGAAGAACTAAATGTGATAAAATGTAACGGATAACTTTGCTCACCACGAACATGCATCAGACTAATCACAATTCACATAATTGACAACATTTTGTTCCGTAGTTGGCTTTATTATTGGGTCTTACATGTTTCATTTTCTCTTAGTACCTTAGTATCCGGGAGGTTTTCTATATTTCAGCTAACTATTCATGGACTAGGGGGTGCAAACCACTGCAATGGGTGGGCAAACTTTATCAATGTATGGAGTTACGAAGTCTACAGCATTCTGTAAAGGTACATGCAATTTTCTGTTCGATTACGTTTAGTTTCAAAGACGTATCAACTATGTATTTATCAAGGGGAAATGGTGACCATGTTACAATAACAATGTTAGGCAACATAGTGAATAAAACATTGAATTTCGACACGTGAATGTAGAATAGCTATGCGTCGAAAAATATAGCCTTTGGCTTAAAAATTAATGAAGAAAGAGCTGCCATCGGGACCATTAATCTGTACAAAGCTCTTGATCAAGTCATACGGTGCATTGATGCAGAGAGGTTGACATTCAATTACTTTAAGCTGGATGTCACTGCACTTCGTCTTTTGTGGAGTTGTATCACCTGTTGAAAATAATGTTCATGTTGATGAGCTGTGTAAAACTGTAGTACATATTTGCTATAGTCCTTAATAGCAAAGTATCAAATATTTTAAGGCTTTTAACGATGAATTAAAAGGTATTTATTACCTGAAATTTGGTTAAAGAAGCATTATTACTAGCAGTAGGATGAGGTAGTTCAATAAAAAATGTTAGACTGATGTATACCTCATTGGAATAATACTACAAGTTGCATTGTTTTTCTTAGTGTAAGTTAGCATTACTCCACATTAGATGTATTTAACGGTTGGCTTTGTTAAATTTTACAAAATAATAGGAAGAGATTGCAATGATTATGTGTCACCAGGCGCCAATCGATAGCAATAAAAGTGACTATCGACATCGCAAAAGGACCATTGGCATCACAAGAAGCAGGCCATCAACATCAGAAGGTGCAGAATACTGACACGCATGAGGCGACAATCGACGTCGCAAGAGGCGACCATCAATGTGGCAAGAGACGGTCGTCGACATCACAAGGTTCAGAATACTGACATTCAAGAGACGACCATCTACATAACAGGAAGTGACTATCGACATAGCAAGAGGCGACCATCGACATCACAAGGTTCAGAATACTGACACTCAAGAGCCGACCATCTACATAACAGGAAGTGACTATCGACATTTTCTAAATAGCAGTTATTGAGTGCAATGTCCTCTATGACAATCAAGGGCAATTTTAATGAATCATGGAATTCTAGATATACTTATCCATGTCTGGACATCAATGCTTCATTGATCTTCACGTTAAATAAGAGGCATGTTACAAATTATTAGTGTCGTCGGTGTTATGAAGTGCTGATTCTGCTTTGGATCAGAAACTAACCTTATAATGCTGTGCCTTATGAAGGTATCAAAGGTAAATCTAGGTGTAACTATACAAATACGAATGAATTAAAGTTGAACTATTCTGACACGAACCTGAAAAGAACTGTTTATCTGTTTAACCTAGAACTGTAGGTTGAAGTATCAGCCAAGGTTTGATTCCTCTTGTACTGCCTACCAATCTTGTAAAGGTCAACCCTGGCGACAGAAAACTTCAGCAAAATCAAAGAACAGATACTTTACTCGAGCACTGTCGTTTCGATGTTTCCAATTGCTGCGCCGGCTTCAGGAATTACGTCGGACAGTAGCACACGTTAATGACTTCCCATTCTTTAACAATTTGTGGCTACAACTTTCACTTGACCGCAATCCATATGGAAACTTTAAGGACAGAATACGCCAGACGTTTCGAAGAAACTACTCCTTCCATTTTTTCGGCTGTCGTGCTAGCTCTGGATGATATTGTGAAGAATATCTAAACACCAGAGGGAAGACTGTAATGTGTAATTCTGATATCGTAAAATAACAATGCCACCCTATGCTTAAAAAGCTTTTTCATGTGGTACTACTCAGAGCAAAAGTCAGAAAAGGAAAGAACGAAACTACATTGCGAAGACTTAGGTTCTGAGGAGTGTCACGTGGAAAGGTTTTTAAGTACCGAATGAATCCAATTTCTCATGCAAGTTTGATGTTCCAATTTATTCATGAACTTTCTGAGCGCATTTCATTTCTTGTATTGTCAAGATTACAGCAGGAAATCGTCACTGTTTGGGTCTCAGTGAATGGTTAGTGATAATCCGAGTTATCGTTTATTTGCCTTGCCCGTCGATGTAGCTAAGTTCAAAGGCGAGAATTTCATCATAATATTCATATAAACGAGAAAGGGAAGGTTGCAGGCAGTTAGCTAGATTGAAGCCTTTTAATGATAGAGGAGTATTGCGAGTAGGTGGTCGTCTGGGGAGGTCAACAGTCAGTTACGATGCAAAACACCCAATCATATTGCCATCAAAACATTGTATTTCAGAGTTGATAATTTCACATTACCATGAGTCACTCGGTCACGTCGGCATACAACACACATTAGCAGAGATAAGGCAGAAGTATTGAATTGTAAGTGGAGTGTCATCTGTGAGAAGGGTGTTAAGAAAATGCCATACTTGTAGGAGGTTGAATGGAAGGTTAGGTATTTCGCAAGCATCCGGTGGGAAAATGATTATGACATCATTTACATTGCTTTTGATGGTTACTAATAGGACTTAGGTAATTTAAGTAACACTGGGAAACTGATAACTAGTTGCTTATACCTACATTAACATACTACTTTGCAGTTCTTGCCGATATCGAACCAAATCATCTTCGGTGACAAGAATTATCTCTTGAACAGACCTAGCCAAAAACCAACTGCATACGGCCGATGGCTTTTATTTCACATATTTATCCCCTTCCAACCAACTCGCCTAACGTCCCAGCTCCCACCCCTATCACAGATAGAGAATATCCCACCATAAATGGAAAAGGGTCAAAGCATCTTTAGGATCCATACTCATTATGATAAAACAAGTATAACTTCTTTTGTATTTGTGTTGCTTGTGAAAAAAATCAAGCAAATGTTCCTTCGTACACGTTCTTTGTATGCATACCCATCAACAAAAAACACAAGTAAGCTTCTTTTGTACTCATTTTGATTGTAAAAAAAACCGGTTAACCTTTCTTACGCACTTACCCCCACTACAAAAAATACCAAAAACGCAAAAACGCAAAATGTGTAGCTTCTTTTGTATTACCACCTGAAATCCATAAACTTTCAAGATGTAGGTTTTTGTACTAAAGCCCAATAGGAACAAATGCCTAAAATACAGCACTTTACAAAAGTTTGGTAGTATGACATCATATGATGCAATGTATGTAGTTAAATAGCAACGCTTGTAAAAATGTGATTCAGTACGAATACAATTGGAATAGAGATTGTGTGTGTTGCTTACCACTCGGTTCTACCACTCGTTTCACTAGATTATATATGCGCTAGGATTGAGCGTTCTCTCAGTATACAAAAGTAGTCACTATCTCTTTTACTTCCTACCAACTGAGCTAACATCGGAGGTCACCTTAGTTGTAAGAGCGCACGTCGCGAAAGCGTGGGTCACTGCTTCAATCCCCGGTGGTGTCATATTTTCTATTTCTCTAATGTTCTTTTCCAAACTAAAATTTCAAATCCTCTCTCCTGCGTCACTAGTCCCTATTATCACAAAAAAAACTTAAAAAGGACAATCAATAAACGCTGGGACAAGCAACCTTCAATAGTGGACAGACGTAATGTTCGTATTAAAAAAATTGCGTTAATGGCTCAGAACACATGTTGTAGGACAGAGGTATTATATTTCAGCTTTTACTTGGTTTCTGCCACCGTCTCGGAGCAGGACAGTGCTATGGCATATACCTTTCGAAAAGTGCCGTTTTGAAATTCGGTGGTTGGGCCTCTGTTTACACAAATTAAAGTCCTCGATTGCAGTGCACCTCACAAAAGATAGAAGGATGGCTTGGTCGAAATAAAGATCTAAAAACACAACTTTCCTCATAATACCTCATGCATGTTGTTGTCTGTAGAAAAAAGAAAAATATGTATGAGTCATGATGCTCATCAAAAAACACCTTAAAGTTACGTAGTGGATGCTATCACAAGTTGATACCTCCACAAAATGGACACCACATATGGCAAACGGCGTTTTCAAATACTTGCAAGGTGTGTTGCAGGTACAAACAATTAAAGTGTTTGTTTAATTTTGTCCAGCGTCTGTATCAAAATGGGAATACTGTCAAATGATCTAAAAAGTGTCTTTTCTTGAAAGAGTCATTGAAAGACACAATGGATCATAACATAAACAACAGTAGAAATATAGTGAAGATATAGTAATACTAGCCACTTTCATCGGGTTGTTGACTATGCAGAAAGTTTAAAAAATTTGCAACAGTCTTGGAATTTTCACCTCGACTGAAACACACAAACGTTGCATAGTTGTACCCAAAAGTCTGCTAGCCGTCTCTCCTCACTTGCCTTGAACTTTTAATTTCCCCATCACCAAGGCATTTCACCAAGGTTTCCCCTCCTGCCTCAAAACTCACGCAAAGGAAATCCTTGGCTTTTGAAACTGTCTCTCTGGATCTGCGTGGTCAGCTTTGTCGTTTCATTGAAATAGTTGCATTGATTTCATTGATATAATCCTGGGCCGTTATCTACCGGATAAACGTTTGTACGATCACCTCACGCCCCTTCCAAATTTCTTTCCATAGTTGATTGTTATTAACTTCAAAGATATTTCTACACTTTAACCCTCCTTTGCAGCTTGTTGCCTGTAATTTTAGAGGATTTTAAGCCAGTTATAGGCCTTTGATGATAGTGACCCTAAACTGAGATTTTGTCCAAGGCTGCATCCTTTGGAGAATTTTCCAAGAATTGGTAAACTTTTGACAACCACCAAAACCACTTCAAAGATGCTTGCCAAGCCCTGTTAACATGTTTCCACCCGTCTTTTATATGATGCAAAATAGTGGGGCCAATATTGAAAGTAACCTAAATAAACTGTAAAACCTACAACCAGGCTAACTGATAGACGTGGAACACCTAAAAATGAACTTTTTTTTTATAACTAACCTTCATTAAAAATTTCCTTCAGAAGAAATGTGTCTTCAGAGGGATAGTCTTTTGTTGTGCTCTACCGCCAGAAAAGCCCGTTAATTATCTTAAAGACATTTGATTAGTTACAGTGGGCATTGTTAACCTGGCAGACTCCAATGGTGACCAAGTAAAACCCACTAGATCCACATACTCTAAGTATTATAATCTATCAGGGGTGGATCTAGAGCAAAATCTTGGGAGGGGGGAATGTGACAAGAGAGCCAAGGAGCAAAACTTTGCAGTGGGGCCACTGTGACAAAGGTGCCAATAATTGATCAGTCCTTTTACGAGGTAAATATAGTATCTTCCTTTTACTTTCCTTCTATAAACATCAATTAATAAATTCCTACTTCATTTGTTCTGTATATATTTCAGTGAGAGAGATTTGTCTTCATTCAAATACATGTACTTCGCAATTCTAAAATATTTCGGATTAAATATTTTGTCCATAGTTTCAAAATGAGAAAAGGAATTAACTATAATGTTCTCCTGTTAACGTTTTACTCCTTAAGCCACGAGATAATGATCTCGTGACGTGCAACATCGATTTCCTGCGCGTGATGAATCATGAGTACAAGTAAACAGACGCCTTTCAATTGCTCCAATTTTCTTTGTTGCAAAAGATGAAACATGTGACAATAACACAAAGAAAATTTATCATAATTTTAAAACATATTCTTTGTCGTTTCACAATTTGAGAATAACATAATATAAACAAGAAGATTTTTTGGAATCTAAAATATTTACAGTGCACTACAATTAATCATCATAAAATAGAAAAACCATAAAAATCCCAAACTTAAAGATTCAAATTACTGTCTATACCATCGCTTGAAATAGCTCTCAATTCAATGTTTATAGAATGTTTGTATGCAATTGCGATCTTGGGGTAAATTTTTTATATAAATTGTTCTTCGATTATTTTTGGCAAATGTTAAGTTATTGCAGAACAAATTTTATCACTTTTGAAAGTTCATAATTTTATGAACTGAGCAAAATTAACAGTGTTTCCTTAAGGCCTTTTCCAAATTCAAACAGCCATTTCTCGTAGCTGTTATGAGGTTTGAGCGCAATATTTGATATACGGGCATTTGGTGGCAGGGTTAACACTGTGATATAGTTATAATTGCGATTCCTCGTAAAAAAAAGTTTTTATGACGTCATCACTTCAGTACTCTATTAAACCCGAAGTTACAACGGCCTTAGTTACGCGGTGGCAACGACATGCCCAGCACAGTACTTTCTACGAATTGCTGAAAGTATTTTCACAGGCTTAGAATTATCACTTCTGAAAGGATTCCCAAAATAAGATATACTATTTTTTTCTAATTTTCATAAAAATTGGATAATTTTGACTCTGCATCTAAAGTGATGACGTCACTAAAAACGTTATTAGAGGAATCTCAATTATAACTTCATCACAGTGTCAATTCTGCCAGCAAATGCCCGTATACAAAACATTGCGTTCAAATCTCATATCAACTGCAAGAATCGGCCATTTGAATTTGCTCAGTTCACAATAGTATTAACTGTTTTCAAATCATCATCATCTTGTGGCCTCGGCAGAGATAGAATTTACTACACGTTTTTTTTATAAGCAACTCCATTTTCAGGGTCAGGCCTCGAGTTGCTTAGCAATTTTCCAAAATCAGACCTGCAGTTGGAAAATATGAAGAGTTACGATAACCTGCGCCAAATATGTTGCATAACCTTGACTTCTGAACAACCTTGAAACAAGGGGCAAGGAATTGTGATGGGTATAGGTAAACCGTATAGAACAGAAAGGCAATGTTCCTTGCGACTTGTACCAGAAATAGGTTTCAATGGCTAGTTAAAGTGGGTTAATAAAAATGATTTAGTCAAGTATTCAGAAAAATATACGTTTCTACCGAGTTGGCTGAGTTTGCAGTCAAAAATTTCATGACGGTGAAATACGGTCTATTTTGTTAATGGACAAGAATGACCATTTAAGGACAGAGGTCACGATGGTATATTGGTTCGTTACTGCTCAGTGAAGAAAAGATCATTCTCGTATGAACACTGCAAATCCTCAAAATAAACATTGTTTATAGTCAGTAAGCAAGTGCCATTTAAACGTCCTCTGAAATCGTTGAACGAACTAAGTGACCTATTCCATGTTATGGTCAAATCAAAGTTGCAAATTCCTGGTCCAATATATTTAGTCACTAGACCATTTTCGTTAAAAACTGTTCGGTTTTGATAGTACTGTATTCCTTCGATAATTGAAGGTTGAAATAGAATAACATAGAAGCTAAAAACGGTCAAAACTGTCATTATTGGCTTCTGATGAACTGCTTTTGGTCTTCAACCGGTGTTATTCTAAAACTGTCTATTAGTAAGGTTAAATTTGATGATCTTATTTATCATTCGTCACAACCCTAAATACGTAGGCTACCTTCTCATTAAATATGGCCAGATTTACCTTTCTTGTCTTACCTCTGCCACTTAAGTTAACATAGATTCATTTTTGGCTAAGTAAATAACTGATTTTTACAAGCCGTTAATATTTGTAGGTGATGGCGCAGACGAAAAGCAACTAAACGGGTTAAGAGTGTACTTTGGTGATACAAGGTAGTGAAATGTACCGAAAGTGCATGTGCAAATGACGACTGCCCAAACTAGTTTTACAACAGTATTAGCATAATGAATTAATGGCAATGTCTATTAATATAACAGTTCTTTATTTTCTTTTATATAATTCCCTGTAACTATCTCGGTTTGGCATATTCTCAAAATGTTCTGCCCATCTCTCTTTAACTCTTTCCTTATCACTAATTGTGGCCACATCATGTCTTTAACTGAGACTCGTTCAGATTGACTACTCCCCCTCAGTTTATTGACTATCTATTATATATCTATTATCCACTTCACACCTCCTTAGTTCATATTTTAATGTTTTATCCACTTTCTTTACAGTCCGTTTTTTTCATATGATCTATCTTTCAGATAATTCTTGTACAAGCCACTTCTCCTCACTATTAAACACAAAGCTTTTTCACTAATATTCTTAGCTGCAGTCCTAACTTCTTAACCAATCCGATGTATATACATGCAACAAATTCTTGTAATCAGAAAATGTACCAGAGGGGGTTGTCAGCCATTAATAAAAAATGATGAAAAGTTGTAACTAATACTCTAGCTGTTTTTTTTTCTTTTTTGACAAGGGCTCAACCTACCTTGGTGGGCGAGAGAAAGGGAGGGGAACTTCGAATTCTTCCCATTAGTACATTCAATAATTTCTGAGACCACACTGGTTAATCATGACAAAACATAAAATCGCAAACAAGAAAGAAAACGAGGACAATAACAGCCAGTGAAGAAATTAAAAAATTATGCAAATATTTTGGTTAAGACCTCCGCTTGACCGTCCTCTTACAATTTACAAGCAACACAAGTCTTGTTAATAAAAATTAGCAACTTGCTTAATCTCGTAGCTAATTAACTAATTGCCACTTTATATCCAATTATATTCTGGCGTCGTCTTTGAGGCGATGTATGCTGATTGCAGCTTTCAAAAGTCAATCATGGCTACAATAAGGAACATCACCCAAAGACTTTGTTACCAGTAAACAAATTTTGCAAGAGTGGCATCATTAACAGCAGAATTCAAAGAAACCATTAAATCAGAAGGAGGTTTTGACAATTTCCCCTTGTGATAAACTAGCAGTCTCTCAATCAGAGATGCCTGATGAGCGCTGGGTCTGACATTGACACTACCGGAATGCTTAAAGCAGCGGTTTCATAATCTCAGATTACCAGATTCAGAGGTTCGAGCCCAGGTCGTGCTTTTATATCCTTGAGCAAAATATGGGCGCTATTGTCTTTCATCTATACTAAGGTGTAAATTTGGACGTGGCTATTAAGGCAAACAGACGTACAAACCGTGTGCTGCTGCTATGTCTATGCATTCCCTAGGGAGAGGATCAGAAAAAATATCAATAGCAGACTTGAGCTTCAGGGTAAATGTTAGTTTTAAAATGCCTTCGTAGGCGCATTTCTTGACTCCTTGATCAGTATGGTTCCATACACCTGCACCAAAGCCCCTGTAAATCTCATATCGTGTTCAAACTAAAGGAAAAGAACGTATCGGAAACTATAAATGTCTACAAAGTACCTAGGCAGTATTTTTGCAAGATATAGTAAATGAAGGTCAGATAGAAGTGAAAGAATACTTTGTTAAAAATGACACTCTAGCAAAAAGTGTATGGGTATTTTACTATTGTGATGGATATAGTGTTTCTAAAGTGTATGCATTGGCGGGGAATCAAACCCCGGTCTCCCGCGTGGCAGGCGAGAATTCTACCACTAAACCACCAATGCCTTGAATGTAAGCAATCTGTAACTATCCTTCAAGAGAAAATGGATGTCAGCCAGTTCAAGTAATGCATACTAAAGGAAAACATGGCATCGTGTCGTATCTGCTGACTTTATATTTTGGTTTTGCAATGCTTTTCTGAGTACATCCGCGATCTTCTAAGATTTTGATCGCTAAATCACAATCCGATTTATCCAATCTGTTCCAGAGATTTTTGATAGTATTATTTGGATCACCCTCCATTCCAGCAAAAGAGTCAGACGCCTGATTCTGTCTATGACCATACTTTCCTACCGATCGCTGGACAACAAGCATCATAATCAATGCATCCACTTGATGTGAACTTGGATTAGTTTCATTATTCCAAAAGATCATTGAGCCAATAAACATTTGAATGTCCTTAGGAAATTGTTTGATGGTTCTAGATTGGAAATCGTTGAGAACGCCCTCGAGATAGGCGATCGCGACCGGAGCGCCGACCCGGTAACCAAAGGCCGCCGAGGTGGTTTTGCCGATCACCCGACCGTTACGGTAAACCGGCTCGCCGCCAATCGGCACCGCGGCCAGGTCCTCGAAAACCAGGGACATTACGCGCCCTCGGGGGGGCTCTCCGCGCCGCGCCGTCAGAGCTTTCTTGCCGATGAAGTCGGAGTTCCACGCGACGGCGAATTCCAGCCCGGCCTCGATCGGCGTGAGGTCCGCGTCGATGTCATGGCCCATTGAGAGATAGCGTTTCTCGATCCGCATCGAGGTTTGAGCGTTGAGCCCCGCCGGTGCCGCGCCCACCTCAAACTGGATTGAAAAAGAGGTGCTACAGAATGATTGTTAAGACTAGTTCCTCCAGTTTTTTTAAACTTTTTAATTTTTTTGAATATGACCACGAACATGAAACTGGGTAGCATACACCCTTTTCAAAAGTTACTCATAAATTTCAAAGCGAGGCTAACTCGGTAAGTTTTTCGTCGAGCAATGGCGAACCGGACGGCTAGCTGTGGCAGCGTTACATTCGTACCGCATAACTCCTCTAAAGCCGTTGATAATGTATCAATATTGAAATTAAAACAATAAATGAAGTAATGTATTCAATCGAGAGCACAATGAAAAGTAATGAGCATGTGTTTTCTACCTTTGATATTCGTAAGGGTACCAGATTATTTTCTGCCTAAATTGTATTGATTGCACTGGTTTCCTTTTTTCAGCCTTGAATCTCTCAGAATGTTCTATAGACACATTCCAGTTTTGCTACCTCAGTCACAAGAATGTAATATTTAAGTAAGGGTTTTGGTATATTAAGCTTGCTACAATTTTTATCTTTTCCACTGACCACCATTCAAAATTGTAGCCGTTTTAATGGGCATAACTTAAATACGTTTCCTACTGAGGTTTGCATTGGTAGAGACCTGGTAAATCCTTTGGTTGTTTCTACCATTTTTGAACTGTAGTGCCCACAATTTTCACCAAAAGTAAATGGTACATTCAAATACAAAAAGTGAAGAAGAAACGATTTTACAATTTACGGCGGCCTGGCAATGTATAAACAAATACGTACTTTCATTATCCGCGCATTTTGCATTAGTGTACTTCTGTTATTACAATTCTACTTTTTATGCAATAGTTATTATTTTTAAAATATTACTTCGCTTGAAGTTGTTTATTTAACTGTCTTTTGTTCTTTCTGAGAAACTTTACCTATAATTATAGCTTGTAGCCAATGTGAGTTACTTTCCAGTTTTAACAGCATTAGAAATGTTATTCTTTCACTTCTACAAAATAATAACTTAAAATAAAAAGCTTAAGAAAAAAATATATCAACACATGCATTGAAGACCATATTTCATTCACTCTTTAACGTAGAATAGTTGATTTTATTCTTTTTCTTATTTTATTCATTTGAGATAGGAGCCCTCAAAAGAAGGAAAGCAAAAATTTCATGTTATCTCCACACATTTCTTATGTAAAATAAATTTCACACCATAAGGATTGGGAACATTCTTGAGGAAATAGATCATCCACCACGCATGTAGTCAAGTATAACTGATCCTCTCCGATATTGGTCCTCCCCAAAAAGTTTCCGGCAGAAAAAGTCACTTATACTCTCTGCAAATTTAATTCGGCTATTGCACTTTTTTTACGGAGCATAAATTGAAGCTTCAGCAACATTTTCTACTTTTCAGTGCACCAGCAAGTCCTACCTGCAGTGAGCTATGAGCGATGGGCCCAGGAAACCATCTCTGTTTTACCGAATATTTATAAATTGTTTTTAACTTTAGTATGATTTATTTTTATACTGAAATTGTACAACTGAACGTTACAATTTCTAAACTGATAACATTTTCATTGTTTTCTCCGGCAAATTTAGTGGGAACAACAAGATTCATTTTGCGGATACATGTTAACTAATAAACAATGAACTATGATTTATTAAGTAGTATTTAATAAACAGTAATCATAATTATTGAAAGAAAAGTAAATAAATATTTAGAAATAAAAGAGAAGGGGAATACCAAAAATGATAGCGCAAGGGAGAGAATACGATGCTAACAAATGATCCCCACTATACTTCTAAAGTGTAACTACGTAACATTAATAGCTTGTTGCATTGACTTGTTTCTTGTCTTTTGCAGGATCTACATGGAGAGTCATTTGATTAGGACCGTTATTTAAAGCAATTAGGGATGCAGTTACAGACATGTCTGACTGAGCTAGCTACTGAAGAGAACTATGGATAACAAAAAATAAAGTTGTTGTTCGTCATCTATAACCAAAACAAGTACACGAGTGCGATTCATCGCGACCAACACTAATCTTTGCTGACTGTGCCACATGCATACACATTGTCCTGCTCGAGAAATAGATGTCTCCCACTGTGGGGGCTGGACGTCCCCGTGTAGCAAGGAAAGACTGAAAAGTGGTGAAAAGGTCACTTATTTTAAGCCATAAGAAGTGGAATAGCTTCGTACTTAAATTTGCTTTAATGGGTGATTTGATCCACTGGATGACAATGAAATACTTGCTGTCAAGACTAAAAAAAATAGGTTTTGCTACAATCGAATTGTAGGCCAAGGGGTGATAAGAAGGTAGTAGGTATAAAATCAATATTCTTTGACGTGGATTGCATGTAGATTGACGCTGTGGATGTGTAAACAATAAAATCTTAGATAAACGGGTTTGCCAAATCCTTTGGAGGAGAAACCTCCCCGGCGCCGAGTTCAAAAATCGTTATAGATATAAATTTAGATTAAGAATTCTCTTTAAAATAGACAATATTGCTCGGAAACCCTTTCTTTTTAAAATTCATTACTTTATAGACGGGAGAGCAGTTTTAGCAGCTGTTCTTCGCATCTGACTGATTCCATCAATTCTGTTTCGCAGTATGCATTTTTGTAACAGTAGAAAAATGCAGGAAACTAAATTTTACAATGTTACAATTGACACTTACATGAGCAAAATGCTGATTTAAACCGTTCATATCTTATTCACAGACAATCGGCATAACGTTAGAGAAACTTAATCAAAATGGATTGCAACGTTTTCAGTATCAAGAATTGTCAAGGCTACTAGCACCACATTAAAAATATCACGTTCAAAAGTCAGGATTTTGATATGGTGGCAATACTATACTGTTAAACCCCAAACCCTGGACTTCGATAGTTCCTTCGACAGTATTTACTGTAGGTCGGTTTGCAAAGTAAACACTTTATATCAACGCTTTTATTACGAAAATAATATTAACAAACTTGTAGGGCAGAGAACCCGCCCTGGTTTTCAACTCCTTTCTAAATTTGTTCTTGGAAAGCTTTCGTTATCAACTTGATATATGCGTCATAATTACTAATGATGTTACATTTGCTATCACTACTCATGTGATCACACACTATGTCATTATTCTCCTTATAGCCACTCATCTCAGTACCTAACCTTCTGGGAAACTTCATATTTATAACTACCTTATCTGATAAGAGAAACTTCTCGTGACATTTACATGCTACAATTACCACTCCAACTAGGGGAAAATCTACTCCCTCTAAAATTTTATTGTGCCAGCCGTTATACCTGGTCGTATTTTGATATCAACTTATAAAGTAAAAGTTTCCAGAATTAGATTTTTAACAATTAACAGATACTATTCATATTTTCCCTACTTTCTTCCGTAGATTGTCAACTTAAAAAAGATGTCAGTTTGCTATAATTGGGCCCTTATTTTACACGGATATTACGTAGAGACGTATTTGGAAAGGATCTATTTTAGTTTCCTCTCATATCCAGCTTTCATTTCCGTCCTTTACATTTCATTTTCCAGCATTTCTGCTCTCATGTCTTCCTCCCACTGAGAAGCAAATACATAAAATAAGTGTCGCGATAGTAAAGTCGTGAAAAACGTTTTGACAAGAAGTGTTTAGAATTTGATGAATATGTATTTATGAGAAAGAATTAAGGAGTACTTGTCAAGTGTATAGTACTGGACACAAAATCTAATGTTGTTTTAAGATTAGGATAATTTCTAAGCAGTAAACTGAAAAAAGAATATGTAATGAATGTAAGAGTGGTCTTTAGTAACGTACAAAGGGATGTTTTCCTGGGCTGAGTTTTCTTCTTTCTTCAACTACTTTGTCTAAAATGGCTTGTAACTTTTCTGCTACGTCTGCCATAGGCACCGTGTCATCTAGCATGTCTTCAGTTATTTAGATTCTGTCTTCCAATTTTAACATCTTTCATATGATAAAAATTCTCCACGACCTTTTCAATGTACAAAGAAGACAAGCCTGGCGAACACATACATCCTTGTCGCACTCCCTTTTTATAGATATCCAGTCCCTCAGTGCCGCCTTCCGAATAGATCTCTTATAACTCTGATATCTTTACTGTTCACTTCTAATTGTCCAAGCATTTATATAAGTTCTCTGTACCGAACCTTACCAAATTTTTTTTCATAGTCGATACATTATTGTAACATATCACCAAAAAGGGGCGGATGGAAACATTTTTGGAGGGTGGGGGTCTCACCCATTATTGGTTGAGGAAAGCCTCGACATGTGTATCATAGCCGTGCCCTAAGGGGCTCTGGAGCCCTCCATCTGAAACATTTGAAAAGCTACCCGATACATTACTGTATTTGAAAGCATTGCCAGACGACATATTTTATATAAAACATGGCTTACTGACAGTTATAAATGATTGGTGGTGGAAGCAGTGGGAGGCTGGGCGACGCGAATCATCCCCCCTGAAGCACGCCCGCAGATTTGTGGATTCGCCCTCGAGCATGCACATAGCGGCTGTGCACTAACCTCTTTTCACCAGACACATGAAAATAGAAGTAATGGCATAATTAAATGCGGCGACAGCTAACGCCACCTTCCTTGTCTGATGAGGTAGAGGGTACCACTCCATACCTCTGTTGGGAAGGGATATACAAATTTCTGCCGTTTTGACACGAGTCATTTATTGTTTCTGCTTAGCCGTTTCCCTTTGCTCCGGGTTGTAGAAAAGACCTAGGATGCCTCTATAAGAAAGAGAACCTCGGCGACTCAACTCCTCTTAAGGAACTGCAAAAGCTTGATAATGTCATGCCTCCCCATGTTCTTTGTTACCTTCTTAGGGACGACCCTCATTTCTACTACAGTGAAGAAACTGTGTAATAAATAAAATATCAAATAATTTCTGACCACTTTAATGTTTCAATTTTATCATACCAGGATCTATTAAACAAGTTTCTTGTGGCCAAAACTTTTTCATAACTTACACAAGTATAGTAAATCTGGAAGTAGTGGTATGAGCAACTGGATATTATTATAACATTAACAACAGTTACTCATGCATAATAATGTGTTTGAGAAATATTTGAGAACTTTGAAAATTTTAAGGTATCAAGGTATTTTGAGTGTGTATACATGATGATGCTATAACTACATGGCTGGTACAGACAAGATTTAGGAAGACTTCTAACTGGCATTTCTGATTTTCTTCATCCTGCAGCTTCTTTCTCTAGTGTTCTTTTCAAAATAATGGTGTACCATGTTAGAGATAATATCAGTGCTCATCTTTCACCCATCATTCATTTCCTATTACAAGAGTGGTTGTAAAGATATTCTTGTACACAATTATTACAAGAGAGACGATACGAATTTTAAAAATCGCAAGAGAGAAGAAATGGCATTGCAGCAAAACGTTACGTGGGAAAATAAAGGTCACCTTATAACTGGCATAACGAGGATTTTAAAAATACTGCACACAGATGTTTGTATACCCTATGAAGTTACCGCCTACGATGGGAATTATAATTATTATAATCCCTTCACTCTATGCATGCAAATAATGCCATTACCTTGAACGGACGCGCGTGACCCTTCTTGATGAGTATTTCGGCATCCGCCTCAGAGACAAAGCTGCCGTGCCACCACTCATCCGCATGTGCGGGCCCTGTTGCCAATGCGCCCAAAAATACCAGCAAGATAGCAGGAGTTCTTCTCGGGTTGAACGACTGCATGGAGTACTCCTTGTTCCCGGATGACGAGTCTTATAACCACTTCAGGTTGTATTGTCCATAAGCCGTGAATGAATGACGGAGCCAGGAGGCAAAGACCGGCTGAAGCAACTTCGAGGTCATTTTCATCGGTGTGCACGGCAAGCCTGCATCATTTCTCTGTCGCGGTATCCGGATGGCCGGGCTACTGGGTGGTCGGATCTTAATGGATTTTGATATTTAGAAGGACACGGTAAAAAACGCTTTCAGTATTGCCCGGGATAATTTCGGGGCGATATCCATTCTTATAAACAACGCAGGCGCAGCCGCTAGTGCCCCACTCCATGCCACCCAGACTCAAATGTGGAAAAACATGCTCGATGTGAACCTGAGCGGCGTTTTTTATTGTTGCCGAGAAGTTAGTCAGGATTTTCGCGCGCTTAACTGGGCCCGTATCATCAATGTTGCCAGTATTGCCGGGCTCTCCGGGGCCCCCTACATTAGTGCCTATTGTGCTGCAAAACATGGCGTTATCGGTTTAACTCGTGCTCTGGCCCTAGCACGTCCCCCAAGCACCAAACTCGCCAAATCACTGAACCCCTCCCCCCAAGTTCCCCAAAGAGAGCGAATCCAGTACAGTTCCGTCAATCACGAATCAATATATTTGCTTATTCTATCCACCAAGCTTCATCCCGATTCCTCCACTCCAAGTGTTTTCCAAGATTTCCACCTCCAACTCCCCCCAATGTCAAAAGATCTAGTCGGGATTTTAAATAAGAGCTCTGAGACATGAATTCCTTCTAAATATTAAACTTCATTAAGATCCGATCACCTATTCGTAAAAAAAAAATACCCCAATTTTCACGTTTTCCAAGAATTCCGGTTTTCCCCTCCAACTCCCTATTGGTATAGTCCGATATGTAAATATCTTGTTGTTGATCAACAAAAATCGCATAACTATAACCAAACTGATTAAATCCTCCTCCACTTCCGTATCCTCCAGCAACAACAAATCCCATTGGTTCACCAGCTTGCCATTTTAATACTCGATAATTGTATGTATCCATTATAAACATTGTTCCGCTTTCTGTCACATCAATTGCATGGGGATAATATAATTGAGAGCGAGAACTTCCCAATGAACTTGTGACACCGGCAATTGTTGTTCCAATATTTGATCCTAAATCATATAGAAGACTTTTTACAAATTTTCAATATGAATAATTTTATTGAAACCTGGTGAAAATCCTGTGGCAGCTCTCCGAAGCGATGACGGGTGTCGAGTTCAACATCTAGGTACCGTTCGGGCTGGTGGGTTGAATTGGTACTTCTTGTGCTAGCCGAAAAGTGACGAGTTCGCGGCGATAGGCGTTACCCGAAGCGTAGTTCGGAGGTTTCGGCGGTAGAGGAGAGGTTGACGACTCCGCCTAGCGTATCAACGGTAAGGCTTAGGCCTGGGGGCCCTTCGTTGACGCCCAGGCGTAGATCGAGTTCCTGTGTTAGTGCGAGAAGTGGCTTCGGGGTCGGTGTGCTCAGGCTCATATCTCGATAGTCGCCAGCGTGGGGGCTATTGGTCACAGGATTGGAACAATTGGGATTGACTGCGAAACTGTTTATCGGCAAAGCCATGGAGTAAATATACAAAAGAAGACCCAATTAAACCAGTGTCATTATACGAAATTGCGATTACAGAAACAATTGAACTACTTGTCCTTTCGAAGACAACTCAAGTCTCTTCTTCACAGCTAGGGACAGTAAGAAGGCCCGTAAGAAAAGGCGCTCGATCAAATCAGACGAGGATCGGGATGCTTTTATTAGAGCTCAGAACGCGCCTGTTTAAGCCACACGCAAAGCTAGAGATGCCTACAAATGCAAGTTTGAAGAAAAGCTAAAGGTCCCCTGCAAAGCAAGGATAGAGGATTGTCAAAGAAGAAACCTAAAACTGGTCGAAGTTATTATCATTACATGAAGTGAACTTTAACTATCAAGATGTCTAATAAAAGGAATTTGATGTGGATTCCAATATACAAAAGTGTCGTAATCTATGTATTTTTTGTAGTATGTAGAGTGGACGGGGACTGTTTTTCATACAGTTTTGGTTTATTAAAACACATTTACATTCCTTTTAGTTATCGAATCGTTTGTATGTCATATATAATGATTAGTTTTGAAATGCCCTTCCCTACTAGCCATTCTTGAACTTTCGAATTCAGGCTATGGAAAATTTTTTAACCTGGAGTTTCAGGTGATGGTAAAGAGCGATACCAAAACCAAGAAAGAGGTTTTAATCTTTTAAATTTAAATAAACTAAACCAAGGTTGATTTTTGGCTCTATTTTTTTTGGATCTCCTTTTATTGCAAGAGATAAATTTTCTTCCGCTTCTTTCCAGCGCCCCTCTTCTAAGTAAAGTAACCCTAAACCGCTGAGAGCATCAGAATAACCTTTCTTAATCCTTAAAGCGGTTTTAAACATCGCTTCTCCTTCTCGATAACGCTCTTCAGTTCTCAATACATCGCCTAACATTCGGTACACGTCGGCTTGTTTCATTGGAAATACTTCTATATTTCTACGCCAAAGCGATTCTCCATTTTTCCATACTCTTATCTGTTTAACTGCAACGCTTGCGAAACTGCCTTCGGCGCCGAGGCTCTTGCTGTGGTCGAGGACGAAGATGACCGTCTCCTCCTCGGTCTCGAGCTCCCAGGCGGGCGCGGCGAGGGCGAGGAGGATCAGGAACACCCCGACGATGCGCACGATCAGCAGGGCCTTCTTGCGCGCCGGTGCCATCGGGTGCAGCGAGGCCCGCTGCAGCCACACGAGCAGCGCGGCCACGGGCAGGATCCAGAGGAGGATGAGGGGATTCGCCCAGTCCATCGTCGTCTCGCCTAGTACACCGCGTACTTGTGGAACAGCCACGCCTCGACGACGAGGAGCAGCAGCACCATCCACAGGAAGAGGGGTCGCAGGTCACCGCGCTCTTTTAAAATCATTTCCATTCCATTACTCAAACTATAATTTCTCACCTGAGGCAATAGCAATTGATCCTGAAGGAAAAATGTTTGTAGTAAACTCTGCATATGATACTATTTTACATCTCTCTCAAGATTCTGATTTGAGACTATCTATCTTTGATCAACTTGGCCCCTACTCTGATTATTCTTTTGATGTTGTTACAGATGTTGACTTTGGATTAAATGGCGAATTGTTGATTGTTGATTCTGCAAATCATAAAATCCAATATTATGAGACCGAATTTTACACTGTCTCTGTTTTGGAATATTATGAAGATGTTGAAGTAGTTGAAGTTGTAGTCAAGGATCAGAATTATCCCCCAGAGTTTTGCAAAATTCGGTCTCTCAAAATTTTTTTAGACGTCCCTCTTATTCCACCTTTTCTTTACGAATCTTCTGCCACGCTTGTTAGCAGTGACATAATTAATACCCCTAGTTATTTATGGCATTTTAAGGGTTTTTTGTTTTTTGCATGCAGAGGTTTAATTTTTTACAAATTAATTTGAAGTACTTTTCTTTTCAGAACCTTGTCGAATTGGGTACCATAATCATTGCCCGACTGGATCAAGAGTTTAATGGCCTGGTAGAAAAGGTAAGCCGTGATGCCATTGTTACTAGTGACAGAGAAGAAAGCGTAAAATCCATTTTTAGTATTATGTTTGCATACACTAGATGCGTACATTCCATGGTGCACAAAGAGTTCAAAATAGGCTAATAAGGCATATTTGACATAGATTGCAAACACTAGATGCGTACATTCCATGGTCCACAAAGCGTTCAAAATACGCTAATAAGGCATTTTTGACATAGTTTGCATTCACTAGATGTGTACATTCCATGGTGCACAAACCGCTCAAAATACGCTAATAATGCATATTTGACATAGTTTCCATACACTAGATGCGTACATTCCATGGTGCACAAAACGTTCAAAATAGGATATTAAGTCATATTTGACATAGTTTGCATACACTAGATGCGTACATTCCATGGTGCACAAAGCGTAAGAAATTTGATTTTCTGGTAAAAAATTTCATCTTCTTGTAAGAAATTTCACTTTCTTGCAAGAAATTTTATTTTATAAAATTAAAATTTTTTTCAAGAAATGACAAAATATTTCATTTTCTTGTAAGAAATTTGATTTTCTTGTAAGAAATTTCATTTTTTGTAAGAAATTTCATTTTCTTGTAAGAAATTTCATTTTCTTGCAAGAAAAATATTTTTCTAAAATTTCTATTTTTCTCAAGAAATCGCAAAAAATTTCATTTTCTGGTAAGAAATTTGATTTTCTGGTAAAAAATTTCATCTTCTTGTAAGAAATTTCACTTTCTTGCAAGAAATTTTATTTTTAACTGCCATGTCTACATTTGCATTCGGCTCTGTTATGATAACTTTATTAAATTATACATTTCGGGTCATCCAAATTTTCTGAATCACTCGGGTACGTAAATGTAGCAAGGAAAGGAGCCTCACAAAGTCTTCGTAACCCTCTGGTTCCCCTGATAAAACTGACCCTGACATAGGTAAAATTAAGTAGCTTTTCAAATGTATCAGATTGACGTAAAAAGATTTTGAAATAGCAAGGACTTGGTAAGCTAAAAACAACTTGGTGACGCAAATTCTAGAGAAACAATACTTCTGCATTAGAGATGCGACCTAGACTCCGAGTCTATGTCGCATCGCTAATGCAGAAGTTGACAATAAGTCAATAATTACTAGTTAATTGAATTTCTAAAGTTTCACCAACTAATTAATTGTTCCCCTGATAGTTTAATGCCCTATCCCCCCTGACAGACATGGTTGTCTACGGGCCTGGTGTACAAATACGTCCCGAGTGCCGAAACTAGACTGTCCGCTTGGTTGATACAGCGATTCTAGAGCAATTGCCCCAGCCGCCAATCACAAGAAGCGCATTTGACCCTGTGTAATTGCCCTCTATTGCGGAAGTGGGTCGAGTTGTAAAAAGGGCTAAATGTGTTAGTGAGATGTTATAAATTGGGGAGTATAATAATTTGGAGGGGTGAAAGATATCTGGAAACGTAAAAATTAGGTGGATTCACTCTCCAGTTTCATATTCGTCAAAGTTAAAAATACATTTTAAGTTGGTTTAACTGTTATCAGAATTGTCGCTGATAATACTCGTGCTCAACAAGTTAGAAGTGAGAAAATATCTAATAAAGATCGTTCAATAAGACAATTACGATGTGGTGCCTACTTCACAAATCTTACGGTTAAAAGGTTAATTTGAACTACAAATCACAATTTATGTGATGTTTTGCAAGATTACGGATAGAAATATGTCATGAGGCGGTATGTTGACAGCAGATGGAGCACAGCCTATGATCGAATATGTGACTTGTCTTTTAAAAGAACAGTCAACCAAGCTATTCACAAGGAAAGGTAAACTAAAAGCACTTTTCGGTACACGAGATTACAGTGGGGAATCTTCGTAACAATGTTTTGTGTAAGCAGTGGAAACCCTGACCTCCAAGCAGCTGCCTCTTAATAAACGACCAATAAATTGATGCGAGGGTAGTTTTTTGTATCATGTCTATTATCGCAGGGAATCGCTCGCAGAACGGTGGCATCTCTAACGGCGTTTGTGCTACCTTATGTAGAAACAAAATGATAAAACAACTCGTTAAAAGAAAGTTAAATTTCAATTTTCACCCTTAATTGTAACTTCGGAGTCCTGTACGTAATCATGACTGCAGGAGCAACGTATACTACCTCGGTCGTTCAGTTTAGTTAAGCCACTTAGTCCTTCAATAGCATAGTTTTTCCAACACAATTAAACCCCAAGATGACGTGAAAAATACACGTTACAGTGAGTCAATTTAATATCTCCTGTTTGATTTTTAAAATTTTTTTAATATGCTACAAATGCCAATTCTTTGCTAGGGGTTGCTATTTATTACAAAGTTATGATTTTGCCTGCTAAATTTATTGCTGATGATAGAACTGGTCATTTTTGTAGTGACGCTTTTCGACGATTCTCTTCAGACTATATACATCGGTACATAATACATTGTTTACACAGAATTTCAAGATTATTAAAAGGGTCGAAATTTACAATGGGAAATGCTGTATGTTCACAAAAGAGGAAAACTCTCTTTGAAGCGGCGAGACAATAAAAACTGCGCTCCATGCTCGTATTGTATTTGATAGTCTCCATTGCCTGTTGGACGAAGTTCTTCAATTAAGTCGAGTCTGATTACAACAGATTTGTGAATACGTATGAAAAGATTTTTGTTGAGCCGTTCGTAGATGAGTCTCAAGGTTTCTCTGTGCACAATCGGGCTTTCGTCTAAGCGATGAATTTCAACATAGTTACCAGAAGCGTGAATGTGCGAAATTCGTTCTGCTTTAAGCACCTTTATTTTATTTGTTTCTCTTAGTGTAATGGTATTTTCCATATGCTTTTTATGCTGCAAGGGATTTAGCCCTAACCCAACCCGCCTTGAGATAATGGCGTTTATGATTTCTGTATTTGGCCGTACAATTAAGTTTTCTTTTTGTTATGATTGTTATGCCTTTTGATGGCTCTTCTAGCCAAATTCTACAACAAACATAGCTGGCATTATTCAGTTCCGAATTCCTGACACCTTTTCTCCTTCCTGTGCGACATATTATATTCAAGTCCGATCAACGTCAGATGAACGATACTGCTTACGTTGAATCGACTGCGCTGGCTCCTGGTATATGTAAGCTCATGTGGCGTCACTTTTCGGACCTCAAAAACCGTTTCTAGTCAAATGTTGGTAAGATTAACTAAAAATGTTCCCCTCTTCCTCCGTTCGTGCTAATATCTGTAATGTGCGTCTTCACATTTCTTCGAGCCTCGTAAACGGCCATCTTCATTTTTTTAATGCGTGTTTTTCATATTTTAATAAAGGTAATTTCTACCTGCTAGCCAAAGTACCTCCTCAATAAAATGTCATGGATGGGAGATTACTTAAACATTGATAGGCTAATAAGCTGGGGAGGGGGGGGTTGGAATAAGAATGTCCTGGGTGGAAAAGTTTAGAAAATTAGTTAGTGGGGGGACGTCTATTAGGCACCCGAGAGTATGCAATACATATTTGTACATGCACTAAGGTGAAGTACCATATTTTGAGTACCTTTATTGCAATTTGTTTCTCTTTGTTTGTTTTGAAAAGAACACTAGAGAAATAGAAAAATGTTACTACCGGAGGTAGAACCCGTGACACACGCTGTGATGACATATTTTCTCTTTCTCTAGCGTTCTTTTCAAAGCTGACATTTCAAGTTCTCTCTTCTCGGTGACACTTTCTCTTTATCTCGTAAATTATTCTCATTAGACTCATTTGTAAACTTCGTAATTTCTATCTTCTAAGTTTCTCCGTAGATAACAATTAAAGCTTGACATGAATATGTAAACCGACATGTCTCCCAATCTATGTGTTATTTCCTGGGTATTTATATTCCTAATTCACAACGCTATTTGCAAATATTTGTGAAGACCGTTGAAGAGACACTGAAGATTTGTCTTTTTTGAATAAAGTCCATCGCATTAAAATACTTTGGTGTAAGATAATTAGTTTGATTTACTTATTAGGTCTGACTGCTGAGACTATTGTCGTCCCAAACAGGTTATCATCTTCTGAAACTGTCATTGAAAATTTTAGTGGCGAAGGCCGATGAAAAAGAAGGGGAGGAGAAAAAAGACCCTTCCCAAGAAAGAAGGCACAGGCAACTTCAGGCGATCCTGGCTACGAAAATCCCCCTTAGAAAATTTACTTGAAAACAAATCTTTCGATTAAGAAGTTTTGTGTCGCTAATGCTCAATCGGATCTCGTTGGTCATTTCACGACACAACTGTTAAAATAACTGCTGCGTTTTGTCTGTATAGGGAGGGGGGTGTCCGCGCTGTCCCTATGGGTGTGACAGTCCTGACGGGTCTTACTAAGCGCATAACAGGGACTTGCAATAATTTTCTTCGAGAAGTTTATTTTGATCGAAGTTGGACAGAGGTATTAATCTTGATTTTGTAGACATATGCACGTTATGCGCTCTTTTGGTGTTTCACGGAACTTTTGGATGCTGATATTTGCTGCCTTTGTTGACTTCGTCTGCGGTGGATTGTAGTGTGGAACCGCCGCATAGAGTCTTTAGAGTATCGCAATTATGACATCTAAATATGAATTAATTGGTTTTCCCGTACCCACCATGTGGAAGAGAATTTGCGAACGATTGACACTAAAAAATCTCAGACTTAACTTTTTGGGTCCGATGGTCCGATGGTTGAGGCGTTGGTTAGTAAGCATAAGGTTGTGGGTTCGAATCCGGTCAGCGTCCTTAAATTGCAAGCTATTTAATAATGCTCCACTCTTTGAAATATATATATATATATATATATATATATATCAAGGAAAACTGACGACGGACTTGTTTGTCAAACCTCCCATTTCACACTAAGAAAGCCATTCCTTATAGCCAGGCACTCCGTATTAGGCGAATCTGTTCAGACACTGTCTTGTCTGTATATTTTAACACTGGGCATCTAGCTTAGCTTATAGCTCTTGCCGTGAGGGCTGCGGGGTGGGGAGGGGGTCTTCAACATCCTCAAAGACATAATTACTGGATCTTTCAACTATACTCACCAAAATGGCCATCTCAAAACTTAGATTGGATGTTTTTGGGAAAATGATGGACATTGGGGGGAGCTGGTTGCCCCCCAATCACTTTTGACTCTTAAAAAAGGAACTAAAAACTTCCAATTTCCAATAGAATGAGCTTGTTTTTGAAGTTGTTTGAATACGACAACTCCTTCTATACGAAGTGTCTTGGTGAAAGGGAAAATGAATAAAAAATATTTAATACATTCTCGATTAGCTTGCCTTTCAGACCCAAACAAACTATTGCCCAGATAATGAAAAGTATTTCTCTTCTCAATTACTTTTACTTTTTCGTAAGGATAGTATTAGTCTGTGTCGTCAGCATAAATGATTGTTTTCGAACATGTGAAAGAAAAATATCGGCCATTGATGTACACTAAAATATGAGACGTTATTGATTAATCATGAATCCTGTTGCAGCTACAAGTTAACGGTGACTAGCTATGACTCTACATCATTATCCTTACTAAGGTGACTTTTTTTATCAGGTTAGAAGAGGAAATACGGGTTTGAATACCTGCATTGTCATCATCACAAATGTAGCATTTTGAAATCTCAGCAGCATCATATAACTTTATCGATTTATCAGAAGCCATTGATGAATAATCGATGCCAGAATAATAATCGGATTCTACACTTTTGATTCGCAAATTACTCAACAGCATCATATAACTTTATCGATTTATCAGAAGCCATTGATGAATAATCGATGCCAGAATAATAATCAAAATCTCCACTTTTGATCCGCATACTACTCAGCAGCATAATATGCACTTTATCGGTTTATTAGAAACCATTGATGAATAGTCGATGCCAGAATAACAATCGGATTCTCCACTTTTGATCCGCATACTACTCAGCAGCATAATATAAACTTTATCGATTGATCAGAGGCCATTGTGATGGTGTAAAATCGTCAACTAGGGAAGTGGAGTCTGGTGTACCTCAAGGTTCAGTTCTCGGACCTATACTATATTATATATTGCCCCTATAAGTGACATTTTGAAAGGATACAACCTGTCATACCACTTATATGAGGATGATATACAACTTTATGTCTCGTTTCGACCTTCAATTCCCGAAGATATGGCCTTGGCTGTCCAGAGGATTGAAGCATGTGTGGCTGCGCTTGATGAATGGATGCAGATCAATAAACTTAAATTGAACAGAAACAAAACTGAGCTACTAATCCATACTTCCAAGTTTCGAGTACAGCCTAATCTACAGAGCATTGAAATCGGAGACAAATAAGAGTTATCTGTAGAGTAGTCGATAAAAAGGTAAAAAGTAGGCCTCGAAATGAACCAGAGGCAATATTTTGTCATGGTCTTGTCGGAGAAGAAGGAAGCGCGAAAATGTAAAATTTACATAAATGGAAAACATTTCAAAACAAACCGGTGCATTTGTGTATCTGGAAACTGCAACTACAAATTATGGAAGGTCAGGCAAGGAAATTCCCAGCGCACTAGAGTGGCTAAAGAAGCTTTCAAACCACTCTCCAAAGTCCTCACAGCAAAAATACAAATACAGCCACAAAAATTAAGGTTTCTCAAATGTTATATGTGGAGTACCCTGGTTTGCTACAGTGAAACCAGATCTTAGTTTCTTTTGCGTGTCTATTTAGCGTACATTGTAAACACCTTTTGAAAATCATGTAACGCATTTTGCATTACCTCTTGAAATCGAAAATACAGTCTGTTCACTAGTGTTCTTTTTTGGCAACATGTATTGGTAGATTTTCTCAATACCAAAACCTATTACGTTGAAACCAGGAATGTCATATCAGTTATTAGTGAAAAGTAAATGCAAGTCACAACACAGTCATAGGTATAGTCGTAATCATAGTCAAAGTTGCAGTCATATCCTCGTGCAAAAAAAGAAAACAAACCATTGGTATAACAACTTGATCCAGTAAAAGAATATTCTCATTTGGAACTGGGTTTGCTTTGAGGGCAGAAAAAGACACTTCTTACACCTGTCGTATATTTTATGTTGGTATCGATATCTATTTGCTTAAGGATATTTTGAGGCTTCAACACCTGAAATAAGGAAGTAACGTAAGAAAATGTTTTGCTAGTTTTGATGTTCAGAATAATGTACTGTATAAAAATCAGAGTTAAAAGCTATTTTCAAGCTCATTATTTTAACTGAATTTGAAAGGTAAAGGTAATCTTTACTCTACTTCTGCTTATAAGCATGGTGGGCTCCAGCTACGTCCATAGTACCCTCTTTGCTACCAGAAGACACCATTTTGCTGTTTCAACTTTGGTGAAACCGTAATGACAAGCCTAGATTATTTTTACTGTTGTTTACTCGAGGTTTCTTTGTTTTGATTCTCACTCGTTTAACTAGCTTAGAAACTGTGCCAAAACAGTTCAAATCGGTTTTATCGGATGCCTTATAAAAGATAGCACAGTCGAAACAGTGCAATTGCACCGGAAGCACCATTTTGTCTAGCAAATGTCAATCAAAAGTGAATTGCGAAAAAAAGTTTTGAAAAATGCTTTGATTTCAATAATTAAATGTGCGACCAAATGACCCCAGCGTCTAAATAATACTGTTGGTGTTAATGGGTCAAAATACCCGTGATCTCACAAGGTATCGTTATAGCTCTAAAAACTACGTATATGAATGTAGTCATTTTTCTAGTATCCGGTATACATTCAGGTGGTAATAATAAGAATTTAAATTTATTTAATTTTTAATCTTCTAAGATTTTTTTAAATTTATCTATTGGGTCCAGTTATTTACCTGCTTACGTGATGCAGTCATTTTTCTACAGTATCCGATATACATTCAGGGAGTAATAATAAAAATTTCGTTTGTACTAAATTTTTACTCTTCTAAGATTTTTATTTTTATTTATCTGTTAGATCCAGTTTTTAATCTGCTCACGCGATGCAGTCATTTTTCTAAAGTATCCGGTATACATTCAGGTGGTAATAATAAAAATTTAGTTTGTACTAAATTTTTACTCTATCTATCTATCTATCTCAGTGCCCTCTTCGATACAAGGCTCGGCAACTCTTTCCTGCAACGTGTTTATATCTCTTGTTATCCTTTTGATGTCAATACAGCATGTCACATTTATACAATCTTGGCTGGTGTCTATTCATGTCTTTCTCTGTCTACTTCTGTCCCTTTCCCCTGTGATATATCCTTCTAATATCAAGATATGAAGATCACTCACAGAACCACGCAGTATGTGTCCAGCAAATTTTAATTTTCTCTTGCCGAACTGCCTGTCTTTCCTTCCTTAAGATTGAATATCTAGTTCCAGTAAAAAGCGTGGTGTTGCATAGATTGATCTCCCCTATGGTCGCCTGTTTTCGGAATGAAGTATTTGTATTAGAAACGTGACGTTAGGAGTGAGCTAGCGGATTTGGTGGAATTTATTAGCGTGAAATCTCCTTCAGCCACGTCCTTTGCGATGTGAGCAGCGTTACAGGAATGGAGGGTTCTGGAAAGGTCAAGCCTCTTTAAGGTTGTTATGTGTCGGATGAGGTTGCAAACGGGCATATTTTGGCTTTCACACTTTCGCCTTTACATTTCAAATCTTTAGAATTGGTGTTTTTTTGAATATAAACCCATGGAAACTCCACTCTCTGTAAGCGCCACAAAGGAGTTTAGTGAATCCGAAAGCTCATTTTATCGCCATCAGGCATTTTGGGATGAAGATTCTAAAATAATGTCAAGTATCCAATAAAACGATAAGTGAGGCAGAGAAATTCGAGCATTCAAAAGAAATGAGCAACGTGGAAGCCAATACGAATATGCAGCACCAATTGGATGGCCAGGAGGCCTTGAGAAATTAAAAGATACTTGACAAATTAGCAGAACAGATCCGAACAACGAGTAGACAGCTTCGTTATCATAAAGCATTGCTGTTGTGTATGGTTTTCTCTGAGACCCTCGATATGCCATTTAAATTTCTTATCGTGCAATTGTACCACTTTTCCTGCGAAGGCCATTTCTAAGGAGAAACTGAACATCCACGCCTCGCCTCCCCCTGACTCTTGCAACGTCTGCTTGGATTAACATGCACAGAAAAATCAGCAAATATGCATTTGTCAGTATTTTGATTGAAAGATGGGGTTCACTTGTGCATAACATACTGCTGGGTCTCCATAAATAGCAATCATTAGCTGCAGTTGAACAACTGAACAAAAATTATTTGTTTTTTTCACGTTGGGGAACCCACATAGCTTTGAGGAAATATACTCTAAGGTCAATATATTGTTGTTAGACGGAAGTGTGAGGATTAGTGCTAACTTTAAAATGTGAATACGTTGAAAGAAAGTTGAAGTCTTTAGGAAATGTGAAGCAATTTGCTAGTGAAATTGTTCACCAGAAATTTGATCTATACCACATTCATCTGCTTATTCTAGAGAACTCTACTATTAACGTTTGTGGGAGAGGTATTGCTGCATCTCAGAGGTAAAGACTTAAAGAGGTCGCTTTGTGTCTTCAACAAGCCATTTTATTGCGTAACGTATTTTGTATAAGTATTTTGTAGACTTTTATACAGATATGCTCCTTCAAAGTAGCACTTTGTAGTCCTTGATTGAATATTGAAGCCTACATAACGGACTTCGAAACTAAACGATTCTACAGTCATACCTCGCTATCTCGACATCCCGTTATCTCGACACCTCGCTATGTTGACTTTTTTTCTTGGTCCGCTCATTTTTGGAAGTTTTAAAAATGACGAGATATCGTGTTCGCCAGAAATCTACTTAAATTTGCCTGTCTGGTTTTCGTATGCTGAGCATTGTAAAGGGCGTGCTCTCTTATGACTGATTGTAAGAAACGGGATTAGGAGGCAGGTTCCGATGTATTCTCGGGACCATAATATTAGAGATATAGCAAAATGTTTTGCTTGCGCGACCCCCAACTGCTGTGAACTTAGACCAAAAGTTAATTGGAATATTGGGTGTTCATACAAATACATGAGTTTTTTATACGCTGGCGCTTGTAAGAATAAATTGGTATATATTGCTGACAAAATAAGCGTACACTAGGCATATTGCCTAGCCGGTTTTTCTGAGCAGTAATGCTGTTTAAAAAGTGCTATGGGCATGTCTGTTTTAGAGGCTCTGCTAATAGCTGGTGGGGATGTAAATATTTTCAGTGGTGTTGAGTCTGTTTGTGACCATTAAAGGCGGCTTTGAGCAGCAATGCCAGGATACCGGGAGCAGGGATTTTTGCTAAGATATGGTCCAAAGTCGTTTCTTGAGTCATTCTACAGCCCTCGGTCTCGTTTATTCACTTGCTACAGTGCTGGATTAAGGCTCTGCTAGTCCTAGGGCACATTTTGATGGCAGCCTTAAAAGTACGTATATCTGCTATACAGTGAACCCTTTGCCGGGGCTACCAACCAGGGCGCCGTTTTAGCTTTAACAGAGAGGCGGCTGGGAGGACTTTGGTCAGTAATTGGTGGAGGAATTGATTATATGGCATTCCAATTCAGTTTTAGCGCTGGCCTAGTGACTAAACTACGAATTTAAAATCTTAAGTCTGAAAAAACCTTATAATAGAAGAATATAATTATAATATTACTTTAAGTTTAAAGCAGAAAAAGAGAGGAAAAAACGGGTATAAATAACGTCTTCGCGCAGTCTGTGACTCTGAGATCGAATAGGATTATTTCAAATCATACTTTCGAACATGATGCAATTAGGGGCACCTCAAAAAAGCCACATATACATGTTTTACAGTTTTGACTCGCACTATTTTTTTTATTGTATAGTCAAAGATAATTCTTACCACAAAAAAAAAATGGTTTTTTAGGCATTCAACATTCAGCGAAAAATCAGAAGCTTCATTTCCATACTATTTTTCTAAGAGAAAAAAAGAAAAGTAAATGCAATGCATTTTGTAAAAAGAGTGAATTTCTAAATATTTTGAAAACCAAATAGCAAAAAAATAAGCAAAAAGTCATGCAACACCTATTGAACTCAAGAAATCGCGTAATCAAGACACCCATATTTGGAATTTTTCTTTTATTTTCTGTTTTTGGTCAATTTCATTTCTACGATAAGTCTCAGGTTAACTTAAATTTTATTGGGAGAGAGATTTTACCCTGAATCTATTTATCTACCCTTTTCTTTGCTTTTAACATTTTGATGTAAGAAAAGCGATGAAACATGCTATTAGCCGCTGGACCCCCCTAGTATCCCTTTCCTCAATTTTACCCCGTTAAAATTTCAAATGCTTCCTTAGGAGATCCCCGGACCCTCGCTGAGAATGACAGCCCCAGTACAGTGAGCAGTTCTATAGGGCTTCGGAAATGAGCACGTGAAATATGTGCTACAATACCAGTCACTGATATTGCATTGATGCTGAAGTTAGAACGGCCGTGGTTACGCGGTGGCAACAGTATAATCAGCACAGTATTTTTTATAAGATGCTTAAAGTATTTCATCTATAAATAGATGTCGCGCAACGGTGAGCTCGTGCGTAAGAAATCGACCAAGGTCAAGACCGGCGACGAGGTCGCCGTCGCGATTCCCCGACCCGCAGAGCCGATCCGCCACGAGGAGCTTGGCCTGCAGTTGGTCTCCGCGATCCTCCACGACGACGACCACCTGATCGCCCTCGCCAAGCCGGCAGGAATGATCGTGCACCCGGTGGGACAGGTTCGGGTGAACACCCTCATTCAGGCGCTGCACTGGGCCTTTCACCACGGCCCCTTGCGCAAGGCGGGCCGATCGGCCGAGGAGATCCCACGGATCTGCCATCGCCTCGACCGCGACACCTCGGGCGTGATGGTCTTTGCGCTGTCTTTCAGATAGATATTCGTTTTTGAACAAAAATATAAATAAAAACTATATAGAAGGACTTTCTTCAAAATTTAAAATAGGGAAAAGTCAGAATCCATAGATCCATAGTCATAAACTGATCAAAGAGTATTTTTTTATCTGTTTTTATGCTTTGTATTCCCCTTGACAAAGGCTACTATTTAAAAATAAATGCATCATATTTTGCCATGTATAAAGTGCAAAATTTGGAAAAACAGCAAAAAAATTTTCAGGGATTGACCCAAACTTCCTGCACCCAATAGTTAATGGTGTGCTGGCATTATACGCTCGCACTTTACCTGTTACTTGTTTACAGACTCCACAGAAGTGCCTCTGATGTTTTCAAATCAAAAAACAATTTTCAAGTTCATACCATCGCAGGAGGAATTAATGTAACTTAGGTGAGACAAAACACTATCTTTGGCAGGTCGTTTACGGTACTGAGTACCAAATATTGAGACACTTGAATCCCCCCCAACGCTCAGGCAGAAACTGTTTGATAATCGTTCTACCTTTGTAAATAAGTGAAAAACAATCATCGGTACACGCCTTACTGCATTCAGGTTTAACCGAAAGTGCTGACTAATGGCAGAATCAACCTTAAAGTCCAATATCTTGCTATTATCTCTACAGCCCCGTGCTTTACAAACCAAGACATCCCTTCCACTTCGTACTTGACAAATGCAACTTTGTCTATTTGTGTTTCCTTATGTTTATTGATTATAATCATTTTAGCACAAATAATAAATCTTCCTCAATCTCAAGTGTCCAAAACACTCCAAGTTAAGTGTTGATCTGAGCATTACCGAAAACTTATGTCTCTTCGGTGTTTGAGGAAATGTTACTAAAATCCTACCTTACTGACTTATTTCAATGTTTCTAAACTTCTTAAATCGCTTCAATTCTGAGATGAAAAATACCCACAACAATTATCATCTGTAAGATTCTCGATGGGAAGTACATGAACCACTACTAAATTTGTGCTTTCTCGTAAAACAAAGCTGCAGCCACATCTTCACCCATGTGTGTTGTTATTGTAGGCGTATTGTTTAGTTTATTTTTGAGCCAGTTTCGATAAAGTTAGTTTTATAGTTTTTGTAATCGCCATTGTTAGGTGGTAATAAAGTGTATAAAAGAAGCAATTTTTAAACGATCAAACCAGTAGTTGTAGATGAGAAGAGGACAGTAAAGTTCAAAGCTGAAAATTCAATTAGTTGATTGTCTTAAGCCTGCCATTTGGTCTTGGTTTAGCAAGTCAAGGGAATGCTGGAGCGGCACTACTTTTGACACATGTAAAGCAATTATGCAATCATGATTATGTGAAATGCAATGGAGTTAAAGACAAAGTGTTGGGGCCTTGACAATCGTGACCATTTATGAAAATGGACCAGTTTGAATCCGATCCTGAAAGGGTCTCGTGTGAACACTTTGGACTGGATCCAAAAATGTACGGGTAAGCTGCAGTTGAACACTTTCCATATTGAAGCTCATCGGATTGACAAGGTTTGCAAGCCATATAATTTACAGTCCATATTTTGTGTCTCGGCACATTTTCACGGTTTGGCTCACTATTAAATTTCTTAAACTTTCCAATCGCTTTCTTTACCAACACTACAATTGTATGGTATAATTTTTAAAATAGTATTATGGAACTGGAAGCTACAAGAGATGACATTCTTTTCGAAGTTCACCAACTGGAAACCAGGGAGGAAGCTCAGCCTTCACAATCTAAGACTACTGATGCCAATCCATGCTGCACTGCTCTTAAGCTAGATTATTCCCTGGACACCTCCAACTCTCCTTCGTACCATCTTCCCACCCAAAAGCATTTTTCTAGCTCCTCTTATTTCATTGGCCTAGAAAATCATGACCTAGTTTCCTAATTTTCTTCTCAAATTGCTTATACTATTAAGAATGGGGTTCTGCAAGGGTCTCAGTTTTGCTGTGTTTTGTATTGGATGTATGGTATAAGGTTGAAACCTTTTGTATCAGGAAATTTGTATCAGGAAATTTTAGCGAAATGAATGATATGAGAATAGAATATATGGAATAGAATAGGATCTGATTAGAGCAGACAGAGGGCCAGTAATTGAGATGCACAAACGATAAGTAAACACTTACCTGCCTGTTGCTTGGCAGGCTTGGGTTAGTTATAGACGTAATGTAAAGCCGAGAAATTTGGAAGTTCGTTCGAACTGCACCTACAAACAAGCTCTCCCCACCAAGTGCGGCTTCAAAATTGTCAGTTCTGCGCTTCATTATGTGAAGAATGTGTAATGTCATTCCATAAGCGAACCACAAATGAATCCCTTGTATGTTTTTCTCTCTTTTGGTTTTCCTCTTCTTCTTCTTTTAATCGTTCGTGCCACTGCATGCAGATGTCCTTCAGAACCTCTTCTGTAGTTCAAGAATACAGTTGGGTATACTCTTTCATAAATTTCATTTTCGTCATTCTGATGTTAGTGCTCTGAGGAGTGTCAGCCGAAAAGTGGTCTTAAGCACACAATGTTTTTGTTATTTCGTGCAATATTCATCTTTTTTAAAACAAAGAAACTATTTAAATACGGATTTATGATGCACAAATGAGGAATTGAATGTGCACAATGGAGGAATCGGTCAAATTTTACATGAATTGGTGCTTTTAGTATAGGGATTTAACAGTTCCTGGAGCAGCACATGGAGATATACTGAAGAAGACATGACATGAGGTATATAATAAAGACAATTTTGCTGCAGAGAACTTAGAGTTGGGGCAACAGTCGGGTCGACCCAAGAATATGTACACACAACAAGAGAATACGTACGGCCTGTGAAATTCGAAATGACTGGCAAAGATTTCTATGCGCCTGCTAAACCGTTTCATTAGAGCAATTTTTGTGGAGTTCAAAACCCCCAAATTTGTTTTTTTGATGCCGACTTTGCAATTACAAAGCCATGCTTAGGGAACAATTTTTGAGAGGGAATTGTTGATTATGTTAGCTATTTGTATTTTCATATTTCATATTTTGTATTCATTTCATTTTGTCACTAATTAATTCCTGGACGTCAATAGCCTTTTCCTTTCGGAACCCTTGTTCCTCATGTTTATCAGTTCTCATCTAAAGGTGCTGAACGGTATATTATACAGAGACATACTATATCTCTAGGCCGAGGCCCGGGGGTGAAGGACGGCACCACTAGTCTCTCTAGATCTATGAGCTACGGTCAGTTTCCATTTAGTTAAAAGCCCCTGAAAATAAAGAGATTACCTCGGTTTCCCTATCCCCATTAGTACACTATATCCTTCCCAAAAGCAGCAGAAAGTTGTCCAAACATGACAAGGGAAAGCGACAAGCATTTTGCTAAGAAAAAGGGGGGAAAAAATGGTCGCCCAACGTGGGGCTCGAACCCACGACCCTGAGATTAAGAGTCTCATGCTCTACCGACTGAGCTAGCCGGGCTTTTCTTGTGGGTATTGATTTTCTGCCGGAGCATTGAAAAATGGATTTCCATTATAGTAAATGATATGATGATCAGAAGTAGTAGTCCTATAAGAAAAGTTTGTTTGGTAGTTCCCCGTGGATAGTAGGCCTTTGTATTCATTCTGTCCATTTTTTATGCCACAATCTTATAAACTGAGTTGTCTTTATTTACACTAATTGTGCATTAAATGTAACACTGTACTTCATAGAAAGAAAGAGGTTTAACGTTTCTTGATGTAATTTCTTTTGTTGTCTTGTCTGCAGACTCCTTGGTATATGAACCTACAAAATAAAAGTAAAGGTTAATTTGCGTTAGAGAACAAAGACTCCTGGCAAACCTTTTTGACTTGAGTGACAAGTATTGATAAAGTTATTAGAACCAGCATAGCTGTAGATAAATGTATCATTATCAACAAACGTGAACTGATGGCTTATTATGTTCAATAACCAACATCTCATAAAATTAAAACAAACTTCATTCACGACA
The DNA here is from genome assembly GCA_010016025.2 of Alatinidae sp. Z8VKAUB7J3. NCBI lineage: Eukaryota > Metazoa > Cnidaria > Cubozoa > Carybdeida > Alatinidae > Alatinidae sp. Z8VKAUB7J3. Next base: position 8,752,612 of record JAAAKM020721499.1, read on the forward strand.
TTCACAACAGAGTAAGACTGGTTACGTTAACTTACTCGTGGGCAGATTTTTCCTTCTGGGCTCGTTCTACAAACAAGTGATTTATTTAATCGATGTTTAAGCTGCCTAGGAGAAAATTCAAACCATTTTTTTTTCAAAATTGTACTGTAACAATTTTTTTCTATATACCAAATAATATTGTCACGGACTCTAACACTGAGATAGCCTAATTGTCTCTTGACGACGTTCGCCGAGACTTGATCCTTAAATGGCAACACAATACGAATAGTGTGATTCTGTTTAGATGGGGAGGGCTTCTCTCTTTCAGTAACTACTTTGCCAATAATAAAATGCTTCATGGCCCAATCAATTAAGTGCGGTGGGTACTTTGAATCTTGAAATACTGTTCTAAGACATTCGCATTCTTCTATGAATATTTGCCAATCGCTAGATATTTTATAGGCCCTATCTAACACGGTATTGAGCAAACCACGCTTGTAACGGCTGTCGACGTGACTATGACAGTGGAGTAAAAGTCCCTTATTGGTGGGTTTGATGATGATGATGATGATGATGATGATGATGATGATGATGATCATGATGATGATCATGATGATGATGATGATGATGGCAATCATAATGATGATCTCCACATTTTTGTTTAAGAGCTGTGTTTAACAAATAAGCTCCCTTCCTTGAATATACTTCAACATGAAGTACTTATTGCTACCGAATTTTTTAAACAATCCTTGAGCTAGATGCACGTCTAAAATTTACAGCAATTTAAGATAATTTAGCTATTATATATCTACAACATCAACTAAATGCATTCTAACTTCCATTTTAGCATTGGCATAATCACTTACTAACATGGAAACCAGAAAATTTTGGAGGTATTATTACTGATTAGAATACAATTGTTATTGGTTACACCTTGCATTAAGCAAGTTATCATTTGTCCATGCCAAGGCTTTAAGTTCCTTGGTCATCTCATTTCTGAGACTAGCACGAGCAAACGTAGGTGTCTTTAGCTCATACTTCAAATCCACGGAATTTTCACCAAGAATTTAAACTAACGTCTGACCACGTACGATATGAACACAGTATGTGGTAACCTACAGTCATATATATGTATATAACCGTGGTTAACAAAGAGGACCCCTTCAGCGTTTTATGGTATGTTTACCTTACAACAAGCTTGTCAACAAGGTCCCTTTGTACTAGTAACAAATGTCAGCAGGTTTAATGGCCCGCGGGTTGAAAAATGAATAGGGTTTCGTTATGCGGTACTATAAACCAAAGGAAGATATCAGGCCTAGTACAATAAGAACCGTGATCCACTGGCTAGTTATTCACAGCAAGCGATAAACCAGACTTTCGACATGCGCATCAGCAAACGTAGGTACGTGATAAAAGCACAATCAGTAATGAGTTATTATTTTTTATAAAATGAAGTTAACTTTTGAGTTTCAATGAGCGATGGTTCTTTAGTCTTGCTTGATGATATTACATGGGGTGACATTCGTCTGCACAATCACATACAGCGCATTTACAGGGTTCGATTTGATACTCGTTACCAGCTTCCTCAAACTTTTTCAGGCAAAGGGGTTAAAGATAAGGACTGGAGTCCAAATGGATCCTCCATATACCTTTCAATGTGTGCATTTTTTAACAATGTTCTCTTTTCAAAAAGGTTTCTAAAGTTTTTTCCAATATATCTTCGATTCTTTAGAAGCACTATTTTAATGCCTTTACCAACCATATAGTGAACTATTTTACCTTACGATTCATCCTTAATAATTGATACATTCACTACGTCTTAAAATATGGTTACTTTGTTGACGAGGAAGAGAGAGAATTACGTATTCGTCACTTTTAGTGGAGTTTGAGCCTCACTTTAATGTGATATGATTTATGAAATAAATTACTGACATGTTAAAAACCAGACTTTATCATTAGATATCAATCTATGCAATTCAGGGTTTCAGCATTAAATCATTTTAGCTTCTATAATGTTATTCAAAGCAAAAATAATATATACATTTATATTTGTAACTGTATATATGTCATGGAAACAGAAAAAAAAGAAAAGATAACATTCATATTTGTATTGTCATTCATTGGAGATATTTCTAAGTGGTGTAAAGAAACATCAGGTACACTTTCAATAAACAAATGAACTTGACCTCGCCAGACCTAGTTAATTGTGCATGTGCATCATTTCATTAACTGAACTCTAAAATCGGCCTTCAAAAGGCTTCTCCGCTTAAAGGACAATCTCCGGTTGATGTCCAATGTAGCAAATTCACTTTGTTAACACATATAGCTTTAAATTCTGCTAATTCTTTTGCTCCGATGTAGCAAGTTCACTTTGTTAATCGTTTTACTTTTTGTTAACACTATTTAGCGGGCTAGAATAAATTAGTTTCGATTTTTTCTGAAAAATTATTAGAAAATCAGCAAGCTTCACGGAAGCTTTTCTTTTTCGTTTTCACGATTTAAGAATAATTTCGAATTTCTTTCTCTTACGGTTACTCAGCTTATCATAAAACCGCCGATCAGGATAAAAAAAAATAAATGAAAATAAGAGACCAGTAGCGATACTTCCCAACACATTAGGAAGAGATGTCAAGCTAGCTAAACCTAGTCGGAAAATGACAGACGAGTCACAAGGCCGACAAAATTTTGGTCGAGGAACAAGACACTGTTATGCAAGAGTGCTTGACTGCGGGGGTGAGAAGCCTATACATCCAGTTGAATGTGATAGCATTAGAACATATCCGATCATCCACGACACTTACCATGATTACGTCAAGAAAGCCTTTCGATCAAAGATACTAAGCAAAGAAGATTCTCATTTGCGTCGTTATATGTATAGTAGATAAGATGAATATGTTCAGATAGAATAAATAATGTATGATATAAATAAAGTTTGTAATAATTCAGTAACTTAATATATATATTGGATACATGGATATGCTGGGAGAAGAGGTCAAAAACTTGACTTGGGATAGGAGTGGCGCCCACCCCTACCACTGTAGTGGAAGAAGCTTAGGGAAGAGGAGCATTCGTGTTGCCTCCGACTGCGGTCGACCGTCTTCTTCTTCTTCTGTACTTTTTCTTACTGCGGCACCCACTGGCAATGGAAATAGCGGATTCAAAAGGTGTATCGTCAGTGCTCGAAGCGCTCTTGCGACATCCTTTCCCAATGTGATATGTTCAACAACAATAGGACCATATATGATTTGCAGTGCTTCACCTAAACCACTTCCTTTCATCATAGTTCCAATGCTACTCAAAAATAACTCTTCTTTAAATGGAGTGGATGCAAATGAAATGATGTGGTTACGAGCCACCCATTGTGCCTTACAGATGGTGAGGAAAGAAACGTGCTTTTATCCTGATTAGAACCAAACTTACGCTTTATTCGTCTTTTATCACTAAACTTGGCTCAAAGTACGCTTAGACGTAGGGTAACAGGTAAAACGCTGAAAGCGAATATATCAAGATGACATGATCCAGAATTATTAGTGTCATAATTAGCATTAAGAGTTAGCGTTTAATGTCACCTTGACCTGTTTTTACTTCAAAGAACATTTCTATGAATAATTTTAAGTATGTAAACATTGATGTGACGAAAAGCAACTTTTACGTTTTCATTTTAGGAGAAATTGTTGTTGAAGGCAATACTGCCCATGAGCAACTTCCTGTATACTTGGGTGTATGCAAGTAAGAAATTAGTTCTATAAAAATTTCAGGGGGACTAAAGACAGGTCTCACCCTTCTCTGTTAGCTGATGCCAATGCTGTAGAAGCATTAACAACTTCCATGGAGGGTAAGATCCTTGAAAGTTTTTCATTGTTCTTCTTGCAGGAAGGTGATTTTGATACCACTGGTTCTCTTCTCAAAGGCACCATGGGAAGACTGCAAGCACTAGCCAAGAAAGGGCACCACAAAGTAATATGCTACCTGCTGTTATTTTGCTTTTTTGTATTTTTCGCAGCATGGGTTGTCTTTAACCTCGAATAAACTCACATGTAAAATTTCGGTTCGCGTATAAGCCCCACAAAATGTTGTATGCGTATTTGCCAACAAAGGGCAAAGGGTTAAAGGTAAAAAATGGATTTGCTTTGTCAAGGAAATGGGGCGTTTCTTAATATAGACATCTTTACCCATTTCTTTAAACAATGGTCGACCAGTCGACTAATTTTCATGGGCTAGCCGACTACAAAACTAGTCGAGGATGGACAGCACTACAACTTTGTATATAGCTTGCTGTATATGTAGCAATACAAGAAAATGTGCTACTTGTAGATAGACAATAACTATGAATTGGTGTTTGCATTAAACAAGCTTGACCTAAGCCATTGGTTGAAAGTCGTGAAAAAAGTTTTTCCATTAAGGCCAAAAGACACAACTTTTGTGTAGTTCTGAAGGTATATCTCAGAGGGCCAGCTTCGTGACGGCCTGTCTCTTTGGAACATCATATTTTAAAGACGATTTGTTCCCAGGAATGCTTTGAATTTATAGGTTATGTGCATATGTGTTGTAACCTATATATTTGACTTGTACACGCAATGATAGCGACATGCTGTAATTATCCGGGCAGCGAAATTAGTGAGCAACCCAAATCACTACCAACAGCTTGTTGTGTAAGTCGTAAAGTGTGTAAGTGCGTGTATTCAGAAATCTACAGATCAAGCATTAAGAACAGCATAGTAAGCAAACGCTACCGCCACTTATTTCTCTCTATCACACAGCAAACAATATTTACCGCATTCCATGTTTTTGTCACTGTTTTTGTCACTAATTGTCGGCCACATATAATTTCCGACATCAATGCGATACTATTTTGAAATACCTGAAAGTATCATTGCCAAAAAGACTAAAGTACTAGCTCTTAGCTGCATCATAAGACAAAGACTAACTGCAATGCAAACCAATTTGATGTCAATAATTCAAGTAGCCTTCCACCTGCAACAAGCTCCCCTCCAACCTTGGATAAACCATGGTCCGTAGATTATAATATTGCACACTATTTTTATCTGCGGATGGCGGCAGGGTTAACACTGTGATATAGTTATAGTTGCGATTCCTCGAAAAAGTTTTCTGTGACGTCATCACTTTAGTATTCTATACTGTATTGAGTGTGTCGTTACCACCACGTAACCAAGGCTGCTGTAGCATAACCCTTTTAAGTTAAGTGACATATTACGAGTCAATGGGGTTTCTTAACAATACTTAACGTACTTAAATTAGCCAATGTGGAGCTTACTAAGGTTATGGGCATTGAGGCTGTCGAGTTATACAAGGAGGGGGGTTATTTGACGTTGGGGGTTTATTTACTTGCCACCATTTTCAGAAATTGTGACTATGTATTTTTTCAAACAAAATAATAAAGCTCTACGCTGTATTAAGATTATTGCTTGTTACTCTTATATTATCATGTTGCAAACCGTGGCTGGTAGCTTTCTTAGACAAAACACACAATAAAACTCCCCAAATTGCTTCGTTGCCCTTCTGCTAATTTGCTCAGCTCTTTCTACCATGACTTCTGCTCTTTCTCTCATGCCATGTAACAACTTCAACCGCTTTCTTTCTCTACTCTGTCTATGATGATGATATTCCTCCCCTACTTGCCTTCTTTCAACACTAGCTTCACAACCTCATATTGACTCCGTGTGCTTAAATCCCTCGTTCTGTTTTCATTTTTCATTTTTTAAACATAAGTTATTACCTTCTTTCTCCCTTGATCTTGCTCTATCTCCCTCTATCACCCTTAACCTTCCTCTGTCTTCTTCTATCTCCCCTCATCTCCCTCCATCTCCCTGCATCTCCCTGCATCTCCCTGCATCTCCCTGCATCTCCCTCTATCTCCCTGCATCTCCCTCTGCCTCCCTCTGTCTCCCTCTGCCTCCCTCTGCCTCCCTCTGCCTCCCTCTGCCTCCCTCTGCCTCCCTCTGCCTCCCTCTGTTTTCTTCCGTCTCGCTCTATTTCCATTGGGCTCTCTCCTTAAATATCTACCTGTACCAACAACACATACATCTATTTCTTATTCTATCTTCATATATCAACACGCATATGTTTCTTAACCATGGCCCTCAATACCACGTTTGAATTTACTGCTGTTAGTTTCCCAGTAGTTGGGGTAGGCAACAGTTGGCTTATTCTCCTTCTCCATTCAACTCGGTCCCTAGGGTCGACATCAAACAATTTGTACTGGCATATATCGTCATTGATGCAACTTGACGAAGTCTTAGCCGGCCATCCACGACTTCTCTTGCTACAAGGTTTGAATTCAAAATTCAAAAATAATAATAAAAACCGGAGTAAAACGAATCTCAGATGTAAGTAAATCCACGTACCTGGGTCACAAAATCTGCAACAATCAAGTAAAATTTGAGACATGCATAACTCACCGAATATCATCCGCATTGGGAGAATCTGTTTTGTGCGCTACGCTTCTGTACGCTACGCGTCTGTACGCCTGCAGTGTGAACGCGCCCTAAGACAATCCGTTAAGGGAACAAGAATCCCTGATGCACCTAACACCTTTTGCCGAACTTAAACAAGTCAAATGTCGCTCTTCTCATGTGCCTGATTCAACTGTTAGGTCCGGCGCATGAGAAGATTGACGTTTGACTTGGGCCGAAGTAGAAGTATTTTTTGACCCCTCTAAACTGCGTTAGCAATAAAAATCGTTTCTAAAGTTAGGCACACACGAACAACTTTTCCCGACAACTTAGTTGGCCAACTTGATAACAACTTGGGATTTTGGACCAATAAAAGATAAACTAATTTGCTCAAGTTTCTAGCCCCTCAACGAAGAGGATTATTAATGTTTATGTATTTGTATCAAACAACTAATGCCATCTACTTCGGATATGTACCAGATGGAAATTTTAACTTCATACGTAAATTAAGTTTTATATTATTTAATATTTAGCTTAATATTCTATACGAACTAACTGATAAATTTTAACCTAGCACGTACTTGCTTCAAATTTAACCTAATACAAATTACCTGTGAACCTGAAATGATTTATTTGTAATGGCTTTAATATAAAATATAATAATGTTAAAATATGAGTTATTTAAAAAAAATAAAAAAAATATTTTTTCCTGATTCTTATTTTGCTATAAAAGGTTCTAAAACCAATGTATATCAATAACTTTGACGCAATGATGTACAGTTTGTATTCTACTACTATTAAAATACTTACTCAAACATCCAATATATTCACGAAGCTAAAGGGGAGGGCGCGGTGTGCACCGCCAAGTTTACTTTATTTTCTAATCTCTGTCTTTTGCCGCCCGAAACCTCATACCTATTTATCCAGAGCTTTATTCAAACCATGGCATACTTTATTAAGCTAATAGCATGGTCAACAGTGGAAAAAAATTCTGGTTTTCACAAGCTCCAAACTGGTACTTATGATACAAGTATCTGAAAATGCATTTTTACTGTCATTGCACATAATGCCACATTTAGATACCGAGTTACTGTTCGAGGTGCAAAATTACTACATTTCAGAAAGCCTACAAACAGAAAGATGGCCAAGTTTGACCTGAGAGCTTGAAACCAGCAAATAAAAGTCAAACTAAACAAGGGGTTATGAAGAGGATGGTATGAACGATCTATTCTCGTTAAGAACCGGCTTCAAAGAAAGGTCTTTGCACATGCGCAAATTCATATAAAGGCTCTGGACCTGTTTATACTTTTTTTCTCCACGAGGCATACAGTAAGCCCAAAAATTCATCTGAACCTTGCCCAAAATATTATCTACCGTAAAGATCAAAAGAATCAGCATTTCTGAGTGGATTAGAGCGACCAAGAAATACATATCCTCGTAAACAACATGCGTAAGGCACCCCCAACATCCCCACAGGCGAAACGTCTTCTTCTAAAATTTGTATAGCTTGTGAATGAGACCTGTTGGATTAGAGGAACCACGAAATACATATCCTCCTAAACGACATGCATAAGGCACCCCAATTTCGCCACAGGTAAAATGTATTCTTCTTCTGCAATTTGTATAACTTGTGAACTAGACCGGTTGTATTAGAGCGACCAAGAAATACATATCCTCGTAAACGACATGCGTAAGGCACCCCACGTTCGCCGCAGGTGAAACGTCTTCTTCTGAAATTTGTATAACTTCTGACTTGAATCCGTAAACTTTATCCGCAAGAAAGCCTAAAATATTTCTAGGAAAATCCCCACTTTGCCGAAATTTTGTCACCTTTTTTTGTTCGCTTTATTCGTTATGGTCGACAGCTTGGGACTTCTTCAGCCCTCTTTAACGTCCATTGCTTACGTTGGCTGTTGCTTGGGCCTCGGCTCTTAATAGGGCGAAAGTAAGGGCTGTTTCCCTTAAACTATGACAAATAATTAATGGAATAAATATGTGTCTCATCTCTCTTGATTCGTGCAAATATTTCTAGTCCCCCACCTTTTTTATTGGTGCTGAGGGGGGGGGGGGATGATAATGCTCCTATTACGAAAATCTTAGGAAGTTTTCATTTGCTTTAAATATTTATTTATGACATCCTCCCAACCCAGACAAGGATGACCTACTTTCCATTTAGCCCCAGATGGATAGTCAAAAAGGACAATCTTTGGCAATCTGTCATCCTTCACCCGCAGAACGTGGCCTAGCCATCTCGACCTTTCTTTCATTATAGCCCTAGAAAGCAGGATTGAACGACATTTTTCGTACTATTCTTCAAACTTTCACTGCTCCCACCGTCTTTACTAATAATACTGCCAAGGTAAGTGAAACTGCCCACCTGATCAATCTTTTCGTTATCCAACGTCACCTTTTCGTCTTCAATTATTTCTAGCCTTAGTCACTTAGTGATGGTGATGGTGATGGGGATGGGGATGGGGATGGGGATGGCGATGGGGATGGGGATGGCGATGGTGTAAAAAATTCAATAAAACTGAACAATCACCTTTAAACAAGATACAAATTACATTAGAAAAGTAATGTCCAGGAAAAATAGTCAAAGTTATAGCCCCCTCTATTCTTCAACCCATATACAATAGAATATATTAATGTGCTATTTATATGCTTAGTAATTATATTGTGTAGTCAAGAAACACAAATAAATAACAAGAGAACTCAGAAGAATACTTTCAACATTTTGAAGGGAGTATTAAAGGTCAGGTACACTCCCTCCCTTTCGATCATCCGTCTTTCCTTTTCTGATAACCAACTCTTTTGAATCCGAGTTTTTCTGCCACCCAAACTTTTCCTGCTACAATCAAGTATTTCTTTCTTTCTTTATTCATTTCACATATTTCGTTCTTCATTTGCTTTGTCTACCAGGACCTTCAGAGTTTCTCAACCTACTTTCTTTCTTTCTTTCTTCTTCTTCCTCTTCTTCTTCTTCTTCTTCTTCTTATTATTATTATCATTACCATAATTGTTATATTGTGTCTCTTATGAACGACCTAAATCATGATTTCCATGCTCCGTTTCCTTGTCAAAGTTTTCGCACTAAATTCGTTCGTGTAATTAGAGGAGTATTGCAGGTGGACTGTCTAGGTCAGAAAGGGAATACGTTTTGTATTAAAAGATCACTAAGTGATAGTAAAATCTGTTTTCAATGATGTAATAGTTAGATCAAAGTTGTCAGGTCGTTCTACTTCAACTCGTATAGTGACTTGTGAATGTTGTGTAACGTTTGAATGTGTGTGTAAACCTAAAGGGAGAGTGTGAGAGCAACCATTGTGTAAGCAGTTTTATTCAACACTCTGTTGTGATACTTCTTCTCCTTCTTCTTCGTCTTCTTCTTCTTCTTCTTCTTCTTCTTCTTCTTGTTCTTCGTAGTCGTCGTCTTCTTCTTCTTCTTCTTCTTGTACGTTTAACGTCATTTTCCATGCTAGTATACAGCGTAGTCCTACTCAGCACGTATATGTGGACCTTCAACGTCGCTACTACAGATCGATTATTTGCATTTGACAAGTGACAAATGAGAAAAGGATGAAAGTTATTGATATCAGTACAAGAGGTCCTATAAGCATTTGGAAATGCGACATTTAAGAATAAAATCTGCGTTTAAGCTCACTACTACAAACAAACAATTGCTGTTGCAGCAGAGATAAGACCCCTGACTTTGAATTTTGCTTTGCTGATAAGACTTACGTAGATAACTTTATTTCCCTGGTGTAAACCAAGATGTTACGTAGTTACGATAGTAACTATTATCAAAACATGAGCATTTATCTGATTCGGGGAGGTTGCGGGGGACTCGTTCCTCGGCGAGCTCGTGCGGGGAGCCTGATTTGGACGCCCGCACGGCCATCCACACCAAGCGCGACGGGGGCGAGCTCTCGCAGGGCGAGATCGAGCGGTTCATCGCCGCCTACGTCGCCGGCGAGGTCGAGGAGTACCAGGCCTCGGCGATGCTGATGGCGATCTTCATCCACGGCCTCTCGCCGACGGAGCTCGAGTGTTGGACACGCGCGATGCTGCACTCCGGGCGCGTGATGTCGTTCGCCGACCTCGGCAAGCCGGTCGCCGACAAGCACTCCACCGGTGGCGTCGGTGACAAGGTCTCGATCCCCCTCGCACCGGCGGTCGTTTATTGATGAAGCATGCCCTAAAATATGCTCATAGGTAATAAGCATGCCCTACAGAGATAGTCTGGCTACGGCATTGTTTTGCGCTAGATGATTAACATATGTAGGATCCTCACTAAAATGATAATGTAGATGTGCATGCAAAATTTATACTGGTCCACCGTTTGCCGGATAGAGAACATGGAGGCAGGATATAACTGAACCACCAAGACGTTTTCATTTCAGTAGGTAAATTATAAGAAGAGGAAATACGTAGACCAAGTGAAGCCAATTGTCCAGTTGTCAAACGACTTTTTCCAGAAGGGCTTACACAAAATGGACGTGCCCTACAGAGATAGCCTCGCTAAAACTTAATTCGCCATGAGAATTGTCAATAAAGGATAGTAAAAATAAAAAATGTTCATGACCACACATCAGTTTTTTAAATAGTAATAAACCGAATTACGTTGCCGCTGGCCTACTACTAATCCCACTTGCATGTAAGGTAGGCACAGATGCTGACCTTTGTTGTGTCAGTGTGAACGTGCATAGACTTGTACAAGAGTCTTCCTAGGATAAGGTGACTGAAAATGTGTCGAAATTAACCGATCAGAGACTAGCTGCCAGTTTATTGAAGTTTCTCTTGATGGCCCAATGATGATGCCTACCCCTCTCTCATGAGTACTTCCTCTTGAGAGCCGGACCTACTTCGAGCTGAGCGATAAGCAAATGTTTCATTTCTTTTATTCCATTCGATTGTCAGAGACAATTTCCGATGTTTTAAGAATTAGGTAACATGGTTCTCTTTTTTGTCTTGTATCAGTGTTTTCCTGGTCTTCTCGGCCAGAGAAAGAGTTACGTGGCGAAAGCGGAGGCTGAAGCCACAAAGACACGGCGGGCTTTACAACTGCTCACTACAATGAAAAACAGAAGCCTTGAGAAAAAAAACTGTTTTCTTGATCCTGTATCAGAGCAGAAAAAAGTACCTTAAAGCTTACAACCTTAGTAACACCATGTAGTGATCACAAGCAGTTAAGATACTAGGTCACTTCCGGTAAAGTAATAAATATTGTTCAAGCATTAAGTACTGACCATAATATTAAACGACTTAAAAAATAAATATTGAATGGGTTATTCAGTCAATTTCTTAGTTTTTCTCCATTCTATAAATTTGTTTGAATAAGTTCATGCGAGAGGATGTGGTCTCAAGGAGAAATAAATCAGATGATAAAATTCCAGGCAATAGTTATGAGTAATTATCCTTTTTATAGCAATTAATAAACATAAAATATGCTTCTACACGAAATCATTGAGCTCAACAGTAGATTATAGAATGTAGTAGAGTTCTTTAAGCTAACATAGGCCTAGTAGTTACCGCCACCTAAAATTAGTTTCAATTTAAATGTTTAGGAGGATGTTGAATCAAACCAAATGAAACTATGTGCAGCTAGATTTTGGAAAGGGTGTATCAGAAATATCTCAGGAACGGCTTAGGGTATTAAGTTGGAACTTTCAGGGAATGTTGAGGAGGATGTTGAACAAAATACAAATGAAACTATGTGCAGCTAGGTTTTGGAAAGGGTGCATCAATGATATCTCAGGAATGGCTTAGAGTATTAAGTTGGAACTTTCAGGGAATGTTTAGGAGGATGTTGAATCAAACCAAATGAAACTATGTGCAGCTAGGTTTTGGAAAGGGTGTATCAGCAATATCTCAGGAACGGCTTAGGGTATTAAGTTGGAACTTTCAAAAAATTACTGAGTTCTGGGAATTTAAAGTTTAATCACAAGTGGGTAATTAGTAGCTAAGGGTTTGATCAATGTCCGCAAGCTTTAAGGGTTCCGATTTGAGAGTATTTGAATGGATAAGAAAAAGATTATCGTGAAAATTTTAATAAGTAGAATCCTGCTTTATATGTGTGTCATGGAAAGTGAAGCTCTCTAAATTTGTAAAAGGTGTGGGCGAGGAAAGAGCCTCACTCGTTTTATGTTTTGGCAACAAAGCCGTGATAACGTGTACCAAGCTGTGACTATTTGTTCTATTTTATTACACTTATTCCTTCACGTTTGATACTATTATTAGTTAATATTATTATAATTTCTTTAATCACTGCTTTACTATTTTGAAAGTGATTAAGTTGTACATAATTTGGCTGTGTTAATGCATGAATTTCATTAATATCTGGTTCAGTACTACACTTTAACTTCTTGCGTGTAGCAACCTGACACTGATGAAATTTTGTGGATATATCTATTAGACTTAAACCAAATTTAGATTTTGACATTAGGGCAATGTCCAGGGTAGCACTTGCAGGCACTTCTAGCCATCGGCGAAAGAAGTTATGACACTGTGAATCAAGAGTATTTTTAATCCAGGTGATGCTTAAATCAGATATGGTTAAGTGCCAAGAAATCTTAGATAGTAGATATTTTTGATATAGCACTAGTAAACAAGTTACTTGCACTCGTGTGGCAATATACAATAATGAAAGCGAATGAGTAGGTAATCCAAATAAGTTAGCAGATGCAGAATGATGCTTAAACTTGAGACATAAAACAAGCTGGACGGCAATAACAAACGGTAGTGTGACGTGTATAGGATAGAAATACAATACGCGAAATTAAAAGGTAGCTAAAGCTTGGTCATAAGGGGTAACGGGAGGTTAACGGCGGTATAATACTGTGTGTAAAGTGACCGGGTCACAACACGGCAACGTTCTTCATTCTTTCCAAATTTTCGGTGTAAGAGTAGAAATGAGGTTCTTAATCCGTGTAGGGTGAAAATAAAGACACTAAACATTTGAGAATCTTAAGAGATTTTTCTCAAAGCATACAATAGAACAGCCTTGCGATATTTGGGGAATTTCGGATGAAAGAGAAAGACGTGTGTGATTAAACAAGCCTTATGATATATGAACTATTTACAAATCATGTGATTTGTTCTTTTGATCCAAGCCTCATTAAAAAAAAGAATAACTCACATAATGGGAATTTCCAAACAAGATAGAGGAAATGATGACACAAGGATAAAAAAAACAAGGCACGTGGTCCTTGAAAACAGAACACTATTCAGACTGATGCATAAGCGAACTTTAATAAACAGGGGGAATACATGTAAATAAGAATGCATACTTACTTTCTGCTGGCTAAAAAGTCCAGTTTTAGAAAGCTCAGCACACTCTCTTTACCATAAGGCCTGGTTTGTTATTGGTCAAAAAGATATACAGAGCCTTTTGTGAGTTAATTTGCTTTAGCGTTCCATATCAAGTAAAATACGAACGTTAATGAAGCCACCGTGGTGGAGTTTATGAGGTTTGGAACTCATAACCCAAGATGAGTTGCATACAGTAGGTTGCTTGACTTTTAATTTTGCTAAGGTTATGAAGTCTATTGATCTTCAAAATGTTACCGTATTTCCTCTATTAAACGCTGCGGCATTTATAACAAACACCGACTTTTGGGTGCCGCGTTTGATAGAGATCGCTGTTTGGTGATCATCATCCTTTCAATTGTTCCGTCACAAATCTCCCCTTTGTTTAACTTCATATGCAGTCCATCCATATCCACATCCTCCCCAAGATGCCGACATTTCCACAACTACCATACAACCTCTCTTCTCTTGACATGTCCAAACTACCTGAACAAGGCATCCTTGCACCTCTCTGTAATGCTCAAGACTTCCATTTTCCATCTAATATCCTCATGCATGCCATAGTCTTTCGAAGCGTGCACGCATTCTCATCCGCACATTTGTATTTTCACTACTTTTTTCTCTACAGCATCATTCCAATGTTCTAAGTCATCTCCAAGTTCTCCTTTTTTCTCATGGATTAAATTTTTCTGGTGAAGGATACGTATTTCAGACAGTTAATTTGACATACACATATAACTACAGTCTATTATCGATTATCCAAACGACTGTTATCTGATCTACGCTTATTCGAACTTTGATTATTTGAACCTCGATTATTCAAACCTCGATTATTCGAACCTCGATTATTTGAACCTCGATTATTCGAACCTCGATTATTTCGAACCTCGATTATTCGAAACTCAATTATTTGAACCTCGATTATTTAGAACCTCGATTATTTAGAACCTCGATTTTTCGAACCCTGATTATTTCGAACATTGATTATAATCCAAACATTGTTGACTTAGTTGTTTTCCGATTGAACCCCAAGAAGTGAAACTGGGACATTTATTTTTATTGTTCCATTCGTTTGGTTGAGATCTGACACAGCAGGGTGTTGAATTGAACGTTATCCTCTCCCATGTATAGTATAGTATCTGTTATTTTTGTTTTGCGTTGCTGATTGTTTCATTTGAATTTTTCTTTTAGGTTATTGAAGACAAAAGTCCTGTGATAAATACTAATCCTGTAGAAATCTATAAAAGCTGGGTCAGCCAAACGGAGTACAAAACAGGTCAACCAATGGGTTTGCCCCACCAAGTATCACAGGAGCAGGCTCTCAAGCATCAAGAAGTTCAGAAGCAGCTTAACACGTCCATACAAAGCATAGTGAAATCGATACATACAAGACGATGGATTACATCCATGTCTCCTAAATGGCACCTCGATACCCACTGTTCAACTTTATTTTCAATAAGTCTATAATAGTTGAATTACTAACTGACAAACCCATCTCAACTGACAGTGTGGAGGTGATGGAAATGGCTTACCCATTTTCAAATCACCACCTACTACACAAACCGTCAAATACAATTTGATAATACGAGCAAGTAAATCCTAAATTCTCATAGGGATAATAAAGATATCAGACGCAGGGTAATTGTGGCATCGATTTTTACTTAGAATGAAAGTTGGTAACACAGCCAGCAACCATTTCATTTGTAGACCATCTAGGCCTAAGCCAGCCTTCAATATGACTTATAAATGCCCTGAAGTGACAAAATCATTCAGAGGGGATTATCCATAAATGACAAATTCTTTACTTTTAGTTCACAACCAGCTAAGATTAATGTGTGCTTAAGACACACTTTCAAAAACTAGCAAAACGTTAAGTAATTGACGTTAATGCTGAATCTGAATGCTGAGCGAGTAGCCTTCAAGAAGGGTAACGATGCGTAAAATGTGCATTGTTTGAGGTTTGATATCGCCATCGAAGTTAGTAATGAATTGAAAGTAGCTTCGACTAAAAACACAACTAGATATCTAACAGCGATAAAGCATATTTCGAGTTCAACGCCCCAATGTCACCAGATCCGGTTGGGTTTAAAATAAGAGCTCTGAGCCACGATATCCTTCTAAATATCAAATTTCATTAAGATCCGATCACTCGTTCGTAAGTTAAAAATACCTCTTTTTTCTAATTTATCAGAAATACCCCAACTACCCCAAAGAGAGCGGATCCGTTCCGTTTATGTCAATTGTTCCAATTATGTAAATCATGTATGTAAGACTTCTGACTATTTTCCCCACCAAGTTTCATCCCGATTCTAAGCGTTTTCCATGATTTTTGGCTCCCCTTCCCAAACTTCCCCCAATGTCACCAGATCCGGTCAGGATTTAAAATCATTGCTTTGAGACACGATTGATTGCAGCTCTCAATTTGAATCCTCTCTTTTTACCTCCCTCACAAACTTACTTGACATGAATCGTACTTGAACAACCGCATATCATCTTCAAGCCAATGGACTTGCTGAGCGATTTCTACGACATTTAAAAGCCGCACTCAAAAGCTCAATAATTTCCTACCCGATGCGCTGACTCTCTTCCTCTTGTTCTGCTTAGTATCCACAAGACTGCCAAAAACCGACTTGAACTGTTCCGCTGCCACACCTGTTTATGGTATAGCTAGTGCCGGTTTTAGAGCGGTGCCGACTGTGCCGCAGCACAGGGCCCCGCACATAAGATAGAACATTTGGGGGCCACGCACGTCTAGTTTCCAGTACCAGAGAATTAGATGTTGAAATATGAATGAGACAGATGAAAGAATCAGAGAAAAGAATGCGAAGTAGAAATAGAAACAAGGATCAGTATCGATAGTGTCTTCTGCAAGAATTGTTTTCTTTATTAGAATATATGCGCATCAGGCATACTGATATACATATCTATGAAATATATTATAGTGTCCACAAAACTTGCCAGCTTTTTCAGTGAAATTGGAGTTAGAGAAAAAAATGTATCACAAACAGTGATCACGGCACGGACGACTTCACTGCTGTAATTTGGTTGCGCCTGCCCATTTCCTTGAGGTATCATAGGGCTCTGGAAGGTAGCTATCACCATTAGACATTGGCATCCAAATGTAGGCAATTTGAGGGTTCTTTGCATTTGTACAAGGTTACTCTTTTACTTGTAATTACATAATTCATCCCTAAAGGTATGTTCTTTCCATTTGTTTAAAATATATAGTTTAAACAAGAAAACAGCAATGGACAGGAGGAAGTGCTGGAGGTAGGAATTTGCTTTTTGTTTGTTCAGTAGGTAATTTTTAGTTATGTTTTGCGAGTGACTACATGGAAATATTGCATTGATATTGGTATTGGTAAATTGTAGATTAGCAATACCAATATTAATTTTTTACATAGTCTTAATCATGGAACTGTTTTATTTATTAAGTAGATCTCATGTAATTTCTTTGCTAGGAAAATTGCTTACTGTACCACTTGTTTCAAACTGGCGTTTCTTCTATGCTGGCAGTGGACGTTTGGTGCTTTGTTTCAAGGTGCGTGAAGCATTTGCTGCGAAACCTTATTGCTTTTGATTTGTCTTTCTGCCTTATGCAAAATAGAGTCATGTTACAGTACAACTATTAATTATAGGAAAGATTGGCTGCCATACATTAACCCGAAGTATGACAATACGCGTTAGCCTCGAACTTAAAGATTTTAGAGTTAAAGTTTTTAATATATTTTCGTTGGCTCTCTTAGTAGGATTGCGATTCGCATTATTTTCATTGACAAAACTCTCATTAGCAAATACCAAAACTCCCTTCTAATTACCTTCTCGGTAAGGAACAGGGATGTTATGATAGGAACCTAAAGGTCAGAGCCCTTTGCAGGATTCTTGAGCCCGTAGTAGAAACCTTGACGCCATAGCAGAAACCATAATGCAATTAGCAAATATCAAAACTCCCTTGTAATAACCTTCTTGGTAAGCAACAGGGATGTTATGACTGGAACCTAAAGGTCAGAGCCCATGGAAGGATTCTTCACCCCATAGTAGAAACCGTGACGTTATTTCAGAAGCAATAATGCAGTTGGCAAGTATGGAAACTCCTTTGTAGTAACTTTCTTGGTAAGGAACAGGTATGTTATGACCACTGCTCATCAGGGGTCTTTGATTGAGAGACTGCCTTTAGTATTTAGCGTCCATACGTATAACGCTTCTCTTGTTTTAAGCTTTCTGGTAATTTTTCGGCCGCGAGAATATTGGATATTTAAGTCTTAATTAGGCAACTCTATCTATTGAAAGAATACATTGCTCTGTGCTCTTTGTTATTGTTTGTCTTGCAAAGATTTATCAACGGTCTGGTAAAGACTAAAGCACTTTGGTTGGATTGTTCTTTTGTTAAATGGTGCCAATACGTTGCTTAGGGTATTAATGGCATGGTATCGTGAATAGTTATTAAGGTAGATTTATGTCAGGAGTATCGGCACTTTTATGCAATATCAAAATTCATGAAACTCAACCATTACTACAGATCAGGTAATCTAGTGTTAGATATTCTATTATGAGAAACAATTAAAGTGTCCATATAAGACAGAGATGCAGATGTTTTCATAATAGCATATATAAAGTGGCACTTCTTTATTTGTATATTCATAGGGTACACAATTTACAGTTTAAGCAAAGTCTATGGTCATTCTGTCTAATCATCCTCAAAGCCACTTGCAAGTACTTTTTATTTTTAGGATGTTGCATAAAGTTTCTCCATAGTTGCCTAGTTAATAAACTATAAAAATGTTTGTAAACATTTGTTTGTCCCAGGCTCATGTTGGTCCAATGGTTGAAAGAAATACAACTTCATCAATAAAGGAAACTGTCTCCTCCACATTCTCCACATTATTGAAGCCACATATACTTCACTGTAAATTGGAGAACCAAGTTTAAAACTGAAATGGTTAGCCTCACTGACATACTGTGGCATATATATTTACGCAAAGTGAAATTTCAATTCTACACAGGTAGCAGTTAGTCTAGTTAAAAATGTATAAGCCAGAATTCAAAATAATACTAAATTTCAACTTACCTGAAAAACAATGACACCAAGTTTAGATTTTTTAAATGCAGGCTCAACTGCTGAGTTAAATAGTTCCCAGATATAATCTTTCAATGCCAATGGCAGGGCATCATAATGATGATGATGATGATGATGATGATGATGATGATGATGATGATGATGATGATGATGATGACGATGATGATGATGGTGAGATCAACAGTGTTACATCACTCAATGTTGCTGCTTCCACTTCACGGGGAAAAAATACAGAAACTTACTAACTTGTATTATCTTCTTTAAAAGCCTTTATAAGTGCATGCACTTAAAGTGTATTGTAGGGGTGGCTTGCGGCTGGGGTACTCTATGCAGACTTGAATTGATGAAACAAACTTTGTTCATAGTCAGTGGCAGGTGCACTAATATATTCCAGCAAACAGTGATGAAGAGAAACAATGAATCACATATAAGGCAAAGGAACACATTTTAAATTTTGATGTTCGTTGAAGGGATATGGCTGCTTTTCTGAGGTATGACGGAGCAGGGGACAGGAACTATGGAACAGTGAGAAACTTGAAAAAGAGCAAATAGATTTCTCTAACTAACCAATAGCTCTTCTTTAAAATCTGAGAATGATCAGTTTTATGTGAGACTACTCATTAGGGAGCAAACGACTTTACTGGTATGAGGGAAGGAAGTTGAGTTTTTAAGAAAGCAATGCAATATTGTAGTTGTTTAGTTTTTCTTATTTTAAATAGAATTTAGTGAGTAAGAGTCTTTTAGTGGTAGAGGAGGGATATATGACTTTTATCCGGATGGATGGTGCGAATGAATAAATTAGAAATTACAATCTAATGTCGAAATTGAATTGGTTTATTTGGGCACCACGCATAAAATTAGCGTCAATTTTATACGCCTTTGTAACATTGTTTTTCTTTTAGGAAACCTTATATAGACGAAGAAGTCAGATATTGGTAATAAAGACACCTGCTGGCAATCTTTGTTATTAGCGCGACGCCAAAACGCGTATCATTGCTAATGAACAACAATTGCGCGTTGCTATTGATTAGCAACCTTTAAATAATTGAATACAAACCATAACGGCTACGAAAAGAATTATGTCTGCTGAACAATTTAAAAAACTGAAACAATACTTAGATTCACAAGTAATAGTTTAAAATTTCTACCTTTAAAGGTGAACTTAAAGCGGAAATTAACGCTCAGTTTAAGGCAATAAAAGATAAGATTCATACTCTTGAGCTATACTCAGGAACAGCAAAGGATAATAACGCCTTAAAATACTTAGTGTCTGCCGAAGTAGCTACGTTAAGAGAAGCTATAGATAAACAGTTCAAAAATAGCGTAAAGGCAACGATTGCCAAGGATCATGAAAGACAAAAAAAGAAAACTTTATATAGTGGTCTTCGGTGTTCTTTCAAAAACTGATGATGCCCGATTTGTGCGTGAATATTTAGCTAATCTTTATGGAATCTTTGATGTTACTGTCATGAACGTTGGCCCATTTCGTCTCCTTCAAACACAATGGGACAAAAAAATATATGGATCCTTGGTGGAAACAACAAGCCCGAAAAAATATCAATTTATAAAAAGACCTGACGCTTTGATTCATAAAAAGCTCTTATACCAATAATACCTACAATAAGTTTCAATCAGTAATTTCAAAAAATTATCAAAAGAAGTTGCCTCCAATTTCTTCACATTTTCGCTTGGCGTTAAAATATCACACGACAAAAACCCAAAAGAGAACGGCGAGGGTTCAGCACTCTTTTACCTGGCTGTTGGCTTGGATTTGTAGCAGCTTGTCTTGAAGATCCTTGAATGGAATAAATAATGTCAACATACATTCGATAATACATAACAAGAAAATATGTAAATAAGAACAGATGTGCCGGAAGGCTAGTTTAGAATGCTTTTAACCAAAATAATATTAGTCTTAGAAGTAAAATGACTACAAATAAAATTTGTAGCAGGTATTGCAAATGAGATTAGCTGACACAAAAGTTAACATAAGAAACATATTAAAATACTTTACCTTGACATGCAATGTAAGTGCGACGACCCTCGTAACTCTGTGAATGAAATCATTATACATTATAGAAACGTCTTTATTATTTACGTTCTTGTTTGATTGTGATGTAAAATTCATTTAATAATCTTACAACAAACCTATTGTCGAACCCGGAAATTGACATATCAATTAATTTGTATGGTTCAGTAATTATTTTATTAATATAGCTAACATATGAAGACAATTTTAACAGTTTTGAGGACTTATATACGGAGTAAAATGAAACTTTACAAACTCTGTAACCTAGATAGTATATAGCCTCATGTACTACTAAAAATAATTCTCACGACCCCTATCACTAATATTTGATAAATGTTTCTGGGAAGGTACATGGTTAACTATTACAGAACTTTAACTGAGAAGATATAAATTTGCAAGTTGATAAAAAGCAAAAAAGTCAACATATATGCACTACATACTTCTGATATATAGGCCTACAAGGTACATTTTCGGGACGTACCTTAGCACTATTGTCCTCTGTATAATTACATCTGTTTCCAAATCCACACTGGCAGTAGCTTCATCTATACATATTATCTGAGTAAGAAAAGTTAAACCAAGACGTTAAAAATTACACGACAACCATTTTAAAAACGTAGGTAGAATGCGTAAATTTACTTACCCAGAGATCCGAAGGTGGTTTACAAAATCCGAAGGTGGTTTACACTTAAATTTACAAACAATTGAAGCTAGCACTAATGAACCGAATGATCAATTTTGTCATGAGTAATGTCCACTGATAGTGACAATACCTTCGATCGCTTAAGCAGAGCCCGAGCCAAGCATAGAAGTTGTCTTTGTCCGACTGACAGATAGTGTATATTCAAGTTTGCAATGTTTAAATTCTTGGTTAGTTGGAAGTACCATATGAAGTTATCTATAACTATGTTAGAATGGTTTAAAAGGCTCGTTTTTATCTGCCAGATTTGCACTGAAGGTAAGATCAACGCTTTAAAACGTATGATGTGAAAATTTTGCTTCATGTTGTAAAACGTGCAAAATGGCTAAAAAACCTTTGAAATACCTAGTATTTCACAACCGAAATGTATCACTCGGTCAATGACTCGGTAATATACGGTATGGCCTTTTGTATTTGGTTTTGAAAAGTGCCTCTGTGTGTATACCACTCATTCCAAAACATGAGAAAGAAAGATTATTGACTGCTTTGTCTTGGAAGCCTACTCTGTTAACAGTAGAGAAATACAGATCTCTTCAACCGTTCGTCATACAATTATCTCGCAAAGGAATTTTGTCAGTATGAAAGCAATATTCAACCGACATGACTCATCTGAAAACGGTCTAGAAATTTGTAGATGGTTCCGCTAGATCTCGAACGAAGGATTTGTACTACTGCAGAATGCTATTCAATTCTCTAGTCGTAACCTCAGCTCTTAACCCCCTCTACCGTCGGAACTCGATGTCGTCTATCCTTAGCAGACAAAATTTCACTTAGTGAATTGATGTTAGAAAGAAGAGGAGCTAAAGGCACATTGTAAGCTAACAGCAAACTTGGCAATTCCCCAAATTGTACACGATTCTTTAGACATATTGCAAGGTTCTCAAATGTTCGCACTCACTTTTCCGAAAAATAACTTCGTAAGCATATTCAAGGTGTAAACAAGGAAGCTCAAATTTCCAAAGCTGTCGTCTTTTTCGTGTTGCAACAGATAAAGTTTAGGTTACATTCCTTCGAAACATTTAATAGAGTCAGTGGCGTTCACTTGAGGATAAAAGGGGCTCCCCAAAAATTGTTAGTTAAAGAAGAAAAAGATAACATCGGTTACATCCTTCCCTAAGGTTCACTATTGAATGTGAAGAAGGTGCCAGTTTACCTTTTCTTGATGTACTAGTAGCACCCGCACCCTCTTCAGACCATCAGCGCACGTTGCACAACGTACACATACGGCCAGGTTGTTTGCCGGCATGGCCGCCTCCGCGCTCCTGGCAATGGCCTTTGCCGTGCACGCCGCGGTGTACAAAACCACCGACGCTGAAGGCAATGTGGTGTACACCGATGTGCCGCCCAAGGCAGGCCAGGGCGAGCCACAACAGCCGCTGGAGCTACCTGCCGGCAACGTTTACGCACCAACTGTAAGCACGCCCCCACCACCGCCACCCGGCGAGGAAGAAGAACCGGAAGAGACATCCACACATTACGATACGCTACGCATCACAGCACCCGCCCAGGACACCGCGGTAAAAACCAAGACAGATAGTCTGAGTGAGAGGCAAAGCTGGCATAACCCCTTTTCAGAAATGTATAAAAATGATGTCATTTTCTTGTGTCATAGAGTGAGCATGCTGGGAGTGAGCAACTTAAGAGTTGCTCCTGTTGGTACTCTGTTTAGTATGAAAACAGAAGGCTTATAACCTACTTCTTCTTTACAAGATCCTTCTTTTTGTGCCTTTTTTTGTCAACTGGCCGCAGAATGTGCTGTAATGAGCAAAAGTTGGCCTTCAGGCCTTAATATGCTCACCCTTGGCAGAAATATTAATTTTGCTCTTGAAATTTCAGATTCTATCATCAAAGCGCTTGGGTGGATCGCCAAACACCTCCCCATTCTCATCTGAAGCCCCTGAACTAAACTCCGAACCCGTGTGCACAATGCACTATAGTACACAAGTCCACAAATCAAAACCAGTGTTGAGTGTCACACAATATGTTTAACCTTAATAATAGACGAAGACGAATGTACATATTTCAAATAGTTATTTATTTTCCTTAGTATAAATAATGTGAATAGAAATGTATTTTTCTTATATATATGCATAATATAACAAAAATTTATAAACGATGTATGTTCTTGTCAATAACTAAATGTGTTCGTCAGTATTTGATTTTTGATCTGTCAACTCTGACCCAAACAAGGCACCAAGGAACTGGACCTGTTGACGTTGTAGCCACCTGAACCTTAAATGTATATATATAACATGCCTGTACACGTACCAGAAACAAAATACTAATTTGCAGTCAATTAAATGTCAATATGTACCCATAATGTAATGCACCCGTAAACGAATCTTAAATAACTGAAATTTAGACAGATTGGCATAAGTAAGTAACCCCTTTCTTTGGTCATGTTTCTCCACCTTGCCGTAAAAATAGTGGGGCATTCCGAGGAATGGATTTAAATATTATACTGACTTAATGACCAACTGAGCCTTATATGCATATATGTAATGTAAAATGAATTGGAAACAAATGTTGACATTACGGCCGGTTGAACCATGGAGATGGACACCACTACTTACCAAACGTTCTTTATTTCGGAGCTACTTATAGGTTAATGATATGATACAGCGTTACTTGCTTCAAACTTTGCTTCCATAAGAAGAAGATTAGTGACTCTTCTCAGGATTTCTGAACAAGTTTTTTGATGAACTTTTTTCATAACTTATCAATTAAAAGCTCGTTACTGTAAAGACATTTCGTTACGATGATCAACATGACTACGCATTCCAGAACAATTCTATTCAAATATATTTGTAACATTGACTTTACTTGGGTGACTGGTAACATGATGCCAATTTCATGCAATGCTCATATTTTGGCAATAAGATATAATAATAGCCAATCCTTGATTGAAACAATCCGTGAACGCCGTTCTGAAATGAGTCGTGCTGATCCGGATCCAGATCACTGTTCTGAAAACCCGCAATCCCATAGCCGCGCTCAATCACCGTCTCGACGGGCCAAAAGCCATTTCGATTCTTCCGACTCATGTCCAGATTCTCTGGCCCACGATTATTGATCAGCAGAAAGATCGGCACCGGCTTGGCGCCACCCGCCGGCAGGAACAGCTTGAGTTCCATCCGGAGTTCCCGGTTCCCGTGACCCAGGTGAATGTGAATGCGTTTCGCCACAGCTCGCCCCCCGAGTGCTTGCGGATCCACCTCCGTCACATGCATCGTCATCCGTTCCGGCAGCCGTTCCTTCTTCTCCGCGCGCGGCGCATCCTTGACGATGATGGCGAGAAGTTCATCGGCCAGAACGGCAATGAATGCTTCTACAGGTTCTTTGGTGAGAGCCGTTGACGGCAACATGGCGGCGCCGCCGGCCAGACTCAGAAACTGGACCAGACGGCGCCGTGTGAGGTTGCCTTGCATGAGGTGTGCGATCGCCCGGCCGGCGATCCCGTCGTACCCGGTCAGCCGCCGCGCAGGAACTTGAGCAATGCGCCGACGTCGCCGTTGTTGCGCTGTATCACCGACACGAACTCGGTGCGCTGCTGGATGGCGAGCCACACGCCGAGCACGCGGACATCGAATATCTTCGTGGCAAAGCTAAAGGAATGTAAACACGCTAGTTGTCCCTGAAAATGTCATTGTGGTTCATTTTCTCCACAAAATCATTTCGCTCATGGTCAAAATGATAAATATCCTTCTTTAAAATTCAGGGTATTCTCTGGTCTAGCACTTCAGGATATATGCTTGTCTTGAACTGCATTGGCAATTTTTGTGGCTTTGTTACGCAAAAAATTGTCCCTTTTATATAAATTTGTCGTATTTTTCGTTTTTTTTATATTTTATTTCCGTATTGTTTTAAATTTGCCGTAAAATTTATAGTCAAAATTTGGAATTTTTATGTAATAAAAGTATTGCATAGGTTTTCAATGTAGTAGGCAAACGCAAGACCTTGGGCGCGTTCAACCGGGACTTCGCCAAGGCTAAGCCGTTTATTCTTGGCGCACTTTTGGATGCTGTATCTTGCGCCTTGAAGCAGATTGACTCCGTGAGCCTCTCAGACGCCGCCAGAATGGCGGACTTCGCAAAATGGGTCGTCGCCGCCGAACCGGCCCTGGGATGGCCCCAGGGGGCGTTTCTGGACTCCTACGCGGCCAATCGCGCCAAGAGTGACCAGGCAGCGGTCGAAGCCAACCCGGTCGCCCTGGCGATCCTGTCCTTGATGGATGGCCGTCAGCATTGGACCGGCACGGCTACAGAGCTGAAGCAGACCCTGCGCGACACTGAAACTAGACGGTAACAGAAATTGATAAAAACAAGCATTCAGAATAATTTTAGGGCCATGAAAAATAGGCTATAAAAACTAGAATATAAACCAAAAACTGGGAATGTGACGGCAGAACAGGCATGGGAGGACCGAAGGATTAATCTGCCGACCATAGCGACCGGGAAGCAACGTCCGTCTACATTTGCGAGGGCCAATGGCCTGAGCAGGCGGATGGAAGCGGCAAAAAGCAGGCCATAGTAACCTTGCAGTTCGCGCCACAGCAATGGGTCCTCGAATTCTGTAATCAAGACGTCATTCTAAGCTAATTTCTCTTTTTTATGGCACTTGGTATTTACCAAGTGGGAGACCTCGGGCGGCTTGCGCTTGAGACCGGTGATGCGCACCTCGGACTCCTCCTCGAAGCGACGGAGCTCGCGCACGAAGTTGTTGATGTCCGTCTCGTCGGGGAGGATCTCCTTGATCTTCGCCTCGGTCTCGCGCAGGACGATCACTTCGCGCTCGAGCGCGCTGGTGCCCTCGAGCAGCTTGCGCGCGGACGCGATCTGCGTGTTGAGGTTCGTGATCTCATTACGGGCTTCCTCGATCTTCCCGTACTCGAGGTAGATCAACGTGCCCGTTCCGGCCGCGACGAGCAGCGCCACGGAGGTCAGCACGACCCAGAACTTCTTCTCGCTCTTCATTGCTTCGTCGTACCCATCCAGTTGTTCAAAAATTCCAGAATAGGGTACATTTGAAAGAAAATTCAAAGATATAGTCCCCATTTCAAAGAATAAAAGATATCATGCCACAAAAAAGATGCAAATTCAACCATTTTTTGCTAAAGAATAAAAATTTTTCCTTTTCAAACGTTTCAATTTTCGTTTCGGTACTTGTATGATAAACCCACTACCGCTCAAGTTGTTCATTCGTTGACGCATTGCAGAATCGTTGGGTTTTTTTCGTTGGTGTCTTTCATCTTAGCGTGAGACAAGACAAAGAGAAGTGACAAAATAGACGGAAAATACGTAATTTCGGGAATTGAACAATGTGAAGCTGCGCAGAACTGCGAAAGTGTTGAGACGTGATGCGACACCTTCAAGATCGACAAGCACGACTGTAGCGCGACTCTGAGCGTCTGCGATCACGTCCATGATCTTGTTCTCGTCAGTGCAGCTGATGATTTCGATGTTGTCCGGAAGATCACCCTTCTTCGACCAGGAAATCATGCGCTGAGCCGGGTCGGCGTCGATCATGGCAACGGTTGTGGATTCGGAAATCTCGGATCCAAGGACGATGCAGGATGTGGTCTTCCCTGCCCCGCCCTTCGATGATGCGAAGGAAATTACTGGCATTTATCTGCTCTCTCTGTCTGCTCTGCCCTACCCTATCCATGACAAGGAGTTTCAGGAAAATAGAGATCATGTGAAATGCATTTTTCGCACTATTTGCTTTCTTGGCTACCAGGGTCTTGCTTTGAGGGGCCATGACAAATCAGGAACATCTGCAAACCGGGATAATTTGGTTGAGTCGATTGAGGAAATTTCTAAACATGACAAAAAACTGAAGGCCAAGTTACAATGCCGAGATGGTCACTATTGCAGTCATCGGTACCAAAATGATGTAATTACACTAACAGGAAATGCCTTGCGCCAAGACATTATTTTAGAAGTGAAATCAGGTAATTAATTTGCTATTCTTGCTGACGAGACAAAAGGCCTTTCTAGAAAAGAACAATTAGCAATCCTGGGCCCGTTTGAAACGAAATTCTCATATCTACTCTAGTGCCCTTTGTAAGTATTTTAATAGGTTGCTCTGATGGCGCGACCATGATATCTAGCGTTAATATATCACATACAGGCAAAAATCGTCAGCTTTTCTTATCTGGAGTCTTGTGGAGAACGAACTAAACGGAATCAGGGTGCAGAGTCACTCAAATATGACGTACCTTAGAAAAGCAACTTTTTAGAATATATGTGGGTTATATCATTGTTTTTCAAGAGATGCGTGTGATTTATAAGGTGCAGTAGAAGATATATAGTATAAGAAGGTGCAGTTTTTGCCAAAAATTACACTTTTTTTAATATTATCTTTTTCCAGCGCAGCGATTCTGGGGTCGGGATACCGCGCAACCGAGGCCGCATTCATTTCGGTGTCCAGATCTGCGCCACCGGAGTATTCTATCGACCAACCTGTCTCGCCTACCCCCACCTCGGATTTGATATTCGGAAACAACGAAGGGGGCTTTTCGGATCCGCCCAGCGGGCGGTAGGGCAGTTCCGTGAACTGCTTCAACACCCCGTAGCGCACTTCCGATAACCTCAGAAATCTCGCAAGGACGTAGAGGTCCACCAATCCATGGAGTTTTGCGAAGGCGCCCCTCGGACGCACCCGATCGGAGGATTCCAGCAGTTCCATGCGCTCCGTCATCGCGCGTGCTGGCCGACACTGACCAAAGCAACGGTGGCGCGTGCATGTTCTTCGGCGATGGGGAATGCGACGAGCCCGAAATCGGGACGGGTCTTTGCCCCGCTAATAGCGATGGGTTGGATTGCGTGAATCTTCGGCCATAGCGTGCAGCATCGATAATTCCACTTTCAAGGCCTGCCCGTTCGGGCTAGGGTCCCGCCGATGAACATGATCTCGATCATCCGACTTTGGAAACTGCTCCTCGACTGAGGGCGGTCGGTAGGTCTTGATTCCCAACCGGCTGCGGGCGCTCCGCTAGCCGGTTTTTTTGCGCCCCGCAGCCTCGAGTAGAAGGAGCGCGGGCAATGGCCGCGTTGTTTGGCCATTATAGAGGGGTTGCCGTTCTGTACAGGTTAGATAAGAAAGGAGAAAAGTTCTCCCCACTAAAAAATTGGAGCAATTCCTTTGCTGGCATCTCCCAATTTGTAGTCTCAGTCTCACAAGTTGCTATATCTTTCTATGAGTCTACTACAACCTGGATTCCGCATCTGAACAACGCTACTGCAGACTCGTTTACCTCCTCACTAAAACAGTATCCATGGCAATTTTGGAATTATCTTCGAATTGCACATGTTTGTTTTCAAGCGCGGGCAGACAATGCCTTCTGTGATTAATTTTGGAGAATTTTGAAGTTGTGTGGATTCAGTTGTTGTTTATTCAAGTGCTGGGATGCGCCCTTTGCTCACACCGCCAAGGAATATGAGCGCACCGGCGACGCGTCCATCATCTGGGAAGGGCACCGTGCCGGGATGGAGATCGGCTATTGCCACATCGAAAAACTCGCCAATCTCGAGGACCTGCCGTCCAGCGGATATGAGATCGCCTGTTTCCCATACAAGATCAAAGCCGCCTCGGCCGGGTTTGTCCGCGCCGTTGCAATATTTGAAGACTAGTGTCCTGAATCTGAAGTTCGTCACATTGTGCAGCGTTCACCGAACGAACTTCAGATTCAATCAGGACACAAGCAGGATCATGATTCTAGTGTGGGTTTTGGATTTGAAGTTCCTACGGACGAGAAACAACTGGCGATGCTGGAAGCTCAGGCGGCGCTGGCGGAACATGACCAGAAGATCGCGGCGTCGCAGCAGACTATTCAGGGACACCAGCAGACAGTTGCGGCTCAGCAGAAGATGACAGAAGAGTTGCAGGCACGTATTACGAAGACGAAGGAGCAGGAAAAGCAGCAGCAGGATCAGGTTGTCAAACACACTCAGGCCGTTCCGGCACTGGAAGCAGCCCTGCAGCAGGCCCAGGCCGCCATTGCCCAGTTGCCGGACGATCCTGCGATCAAGGCATCGATTGACAGTATCACAGCTGCCGTGACGGCCAAGAAAGAGTCGCTGGCAGGTTTGCAGCTCCTCCCTTTTAGGGGTCGCCACAGCGGATCCGTTGTCTCCACACCAGTCTATCGTTTGCTTCCTCCTCCGTCACGCCAACCACCCTCATTTCCTCCCTCACCACATCCATGAACCTTCTCTTTGGCCTCCCTCACCTTTTCCTATCCGGTATTCCCATCTCCAGCATCCTCCTTCCAATATATACCTCATCCCTCCTATACACATGGCCAGACCATCTCAGTCTCGTCTCTCTCACCTTATCACCCAACCAACGTATAGACGTTACGACACGAAATTCTGAGAACGTTTCTTTACTCATAAATATACGATCTTACCAGTTACTTAGGAGTGTGTCCTTGATTTCAGTCTTACATAGTAATAGTTTTACATCTTAAAATATGGCATCGAAATTTAAGCAGAAATATCAATCCATATTGCTAGTGTCGGTAGTTTATTACTGAGATGTTAAAGTTTTCATAATGCAATGTCAACCTGACCTAGTTCATGTATGAAATACATTCCTACAGAAGAAACATCTATGATGCATACCTATGTTGCCATAGCGGTAAAAAAACATTTAGGAACAAAAACAAGAAGATTTTTGCCGTAGTGAAGCTAACATATCATCTCCAAAAATTTCTTACTCTAAGACAAGACAGAAAGATGAAATCTTCCAGCCTTTAACTGTTTCATCGCACAAATCAAATACAAGTGGCATTGTGAAACATTTCAAGTTATAAAAGAAGTGGCATTGTGTAACCTTTCAAGTGGTGAAATGTTTCAATGGCTGAACACTTAATTAGTTTCTATTTAAGTTATTGGTGGGAAGCGGTGATTTGAACTTTTGGAAATTTATGCCAACAAATTTCTTCCCGGGTGGGGGTTGGCCTTTAGAGTTCTAGGCGAGGGTTGTCTTTGTAGGTGGGGGTTCATTATTCTAGGTGGGGGTCCAGACCCCCTTGCAAACTATATGTGCCCTTTGATTTGCACACTCTAGCAAAAATGCCCTACTTTGTTGCAGATTTAGACACCTGTCCTTTGGACAACACTTATCATTACGTTTATGCCCTCTTCTTTAATATATTATTAGTTTCCCCTACAGAGTGTACACACGGTTTTTTTATAAGCAACTCCATTTTCTGGGTCAGGCCTAGAGTTGCTTAGCAATTTTCCAATTTCAGGCCTGCAGTTACTTAAGTAGTTGCTTAGGTATCACTACCCATGAAATACCAAATGATGGTTGGATCTTTGATCTCTTTGCTTGACATATCAAAGTGTGATATTTGTTATATATCAACAGTTTGTAATCAATGCTTAATGAAAAGCGTTTCTTAATTTGTTTTTCAGGCGTTTTAAAAATTGTCCCTCCTGAATTTGAGGCCTCGAGTTGCTTAGCTTGTTGAATTTTGTCCTTACAGTACAAGCTTCTGATTGTTAATTTCCTTCAGGTTTGGTCTCTGAATCTCTGATCTCTAAAAAACATTTCAAAAAACCAAAGTAAAGTTCTGAAGGTTAAACAAAAATATGTGTACTATATGATAAACTTCTTCCTCTTTGTCCTGCAGTGAAGACAGGTAGGGGATTTCCAATCATTTTCTTCCAGAATTACATGTTCTGAGCAATTTCGTTGCTTATCTCCTGGCGCTTTATGGCCTCCGCAACATTTTCCTGCTAACATTCATTGTAATATGTTATCCACTGGAAGCATCCAGTGCCAGGGAATTTTTACTGTCAAAGAGTGTGGTGGACAGTATATTCTCTGAGGCCAACCTGACTTTTATACATAATAATGATAGATGGTAATAAGCTTACCTAAGCTATGGATACCAGGCGATTGATTTTTCTTGTGCCTCCGCAACGCCTCGTTCTTTACGCTAAAGTTTGACTCTGTCACAACTGCACTTTTTAAAACAGTAAAAAACTTAAGCGTATAGAGCGCGGCGTTGTGGAGGGACAACCCCTTTCGTATACGGAGTAACTTTTGTTCGTTTTAAGTTTTAATATCGCTCCTTACTCACAGTATATTCTCTGAGGCCAACCTGACTTTTATACATAATAATGATAGATGGTAATAAGCTTACCTAAGCTATGGATGTTCCAGTCAAAGCCGGTTTTGTAGCAAGAGGGGGGCCCTGTGCCATCAAGTAATTTGGAGGCCCTTCAGTGTCATTAAGTGTTCTAAAATAAGCCGTGTGTCTCTACAATGGACACCATTGCTTCAAGGTGCGTTAGCTACATTGGTGTGCCTCAAAATTGTCTCAATGCTTTTTTTTGCATCACGAAGAGTGCAAATTCTTTTACCTTTTTTTGTAATGGTTCCTTGTAGAATGATGATAACACACTATAAAGGCCACGATGAGTGAGTTTACAATGATAAGGTACGCCTCAATAACAGAAACAGCAACATATTAGACCATATATTTATTAAGCAAGCTTCGATTTTACATCAGTTAAAGTATTTTTGAGCAGTTTCAGAGCATCCGTACCTAATTTGCTAAACATCTTTCCTGTTTTCAGCTCTAGAGGAACCAGATAAGTTTCCGTAATGCTACTATTCCCTGTTTTCTTCGTATTCTTAGGATTTTTATGTATTGTCACTTCTGCAGTAACATCAACTTTGCCTGAATAGAGAAGATGAAAACAATTACTATGTTTAAGGATCTACGTACACAGGAGAAAAGCGTCTTCAGGGCATCAGCTGATTACATGAGCCCCTAAGCATTGGACAAACACATGAGCGCCGCCAACACGAACATATGTCAACACACTGCTTTACTATACTAGTCTTCTTGATTTGTTTTTCAGGCGTTTTAAAAATTGCCCCTCCTGAATTTGAGGCCTCGAGTTGCTTAGCTTGTTGCTTCGATTTTGGACCAAATTGAGACCTCACACCTAAGCAACTGAGTTGCTTATACAAAAAACTTGTAGGCAGTGAACAGGGGGACAGTAGACAAATAACGCGAATCGTGAGTCCTCAATTTTTCACCATCTTTGTAGTTACTTGGGGCCAACGTTCTGCAAGGTTGCGCTTTGATTGAAACGCAAATCCATATATATGTCAAAGGTCATCTCAGCAAATTAGATGTTGAAGAACACAAAGATAAATTTATATCACATGTGGCTGAAAACATAAAGAAAAGTGATCGTACTTAATATTATACAACTAGTTGACGAGGGGCGGGGGGGAGGGAACGTTCACCCTAGCAACTCTTTAAATATATGTTCAATGGTCCTCCAAAAATGACGATTGTGCTGAAAGCAGTCCTTGTTTATTTAATCGTACAGCAGCAATTCCTATTAACAGGCATTTCCTTATTAAACCAGATGTAAATTCAGAAATAGGGGCTCGCAAGGGAACGTTACGCTTGACAATGATCATTGTCAATACCACTGTTTATTCTTTTGTCTTGACTTGAAGTCAACACTCGATACTTCGTGCTTACAACTTCAGCCTTAAATAATGCTAATCACTTTTTTTAAATTTCCGCGTGGTTTCTACGTCATCACCCTTTATGCCTAAATTTCTTCACGAGCCTGCCATTAAGGAATCTCATACTGTTAGGCTGTAGGAATTTTAACAAGGCAATTTTAAATGAAAACAGGCATATTATAAACAAGGGTTTATTGTTCATAGATTTTTTATTTAAGGACCAGGTTTTCAACTGTTTAGTGCCTGATAAAGGAAACTAGTTTCCAAAAGCTCGCGAGAGCCAGAGTTTAGTGTTTTATTATGTATATATATATATGTATATATATACATATTCTCAGCAGACACATTGCAATTATACATAATTCTCAAAGAGTGGAGCATTACCACAATAGCTTAGCATTGAAGTTTTTTTATTTAGCATTGAAGTTTTTATTTAGCATTGAAGTTTTTTATTTAGCATTGAAATTTTTTATTTAGCATTGAAGTTTTTTTATTTAGCATTGAAATTTTTTATTTAGCATTGAAGTTTTTTATTTAACATTGACGTTTTTTTATTTAGCATTGAAGTATTTTTATTTAGCATTGAAATTTTTTATTTAGCATTGAAATTTTTTATTTAGAATTGAAACCTTCTCCATCTGTTCCTTTTATCACAAATGCTTGTCTCAGGCAAAGGGTTCAGGAAAGGCATAGCAATTACTTGCGGGTGGTTAACATACGTAACAGACCAATTTATTACCTCCCAAAGAAGAAAATGAATGAGGAAAGACAACATGACAAGCTTGGAAGGATCCTGGCAAGGCGCTGGAAGCGCTTTTTTGTTTTAATGGTTTTATCCTACTCAAAATTTTGATTCCCAAAGAAGAAAATGAACGAGGAAAGACAACATGACAAGCTTGAAAGGATCCTGGCAAGGCGCTGGAAGCGCTTTGTTGTGTTAATGGTTTTATCCTATTCAAAATTTTGATTCCCAAAGTAGAAAATGAATGAGGAAAGACATGACAAGCTTAAAAGGATCCTGGCAAGGTGCTTGAAGCGCTTTGTTGTGTTAATGGTTTTATCCTATTCAAAATTTTGATTCCCAAATTTTAACTGAAAGTAAGGAGCGACATTAAAACTTAAAACGAACAGAAATTACTCCGTATATGAAATGGGTTGTCCCCACCGCAATCCCTCGCTCTTTACGCTAAAGCTTTTAATTGTTTTAAAAAATAGAATTGTGGGAAAGAGTCAATCTTTAGTGTAAAGAGCGAGATATTGCGGAGGGGACAACCCACTTACTTTTACCCACTACTTTTCCAGAGAATTTCGTAAACAAAATATGTTGTTTTGAAATCAAAATATATGCCCAGGTCTATTTTCTATAATTAAACTTTTTTAATACTAAGCTAGATTAGAGTGATTTTTTGACAGTGCTAATATCAAATGCCTCTGGAAGCCGTCCATTATAGAAGAAGGTATGAAACATACCTTGAGAAAATGAAATAAGAAAATACAGCAGGGCTTTATAAAGAAGTAGAGAAATTGTTATGTAATATAAACAACAACGGCCCCTTTTCTGAAAATGCGTTATAAATGGATTGTTGTAAAAAACGAACGAAACTGTTTTTACTGCTAGATGCAGACTAAATGCTCTGTTTATGACTCTACGGATTTTCAAGGGTAAGCCAATAAGATTTTTTAGGTGGCAATATAAGATGTCGATTTGTAAGTTAGGAGCAAGTTAGGTTGCTTATACCACTAGCACAAAGAAATGCCGAGATCTTAAAGGCTATTGTGACAACGTCAAGGCACCAAGTATGTATAAGACGGGAACGTCTCATATCTACAGCTATAATTCGAGTCTATCAATCTGTCTATCTTTCCTTCTGTCTATCTACATACCCAGTACTGGCGTTCATAATTTTGAGTTTACGGACCTCCAATTCAACTGAGCAATTGTTAAGCCTGGTTCACATACAAGTTAAACCCGTCTCCAGACAAGCATCTGGCACGTTAAAGGCAGGTTTTCCCTCATGCGAACGCTACTACTTGGCTGTGAAAGCTAAAATTTGATTGACATATGCCAAAGCAAAAGTCGTCGGAAAGTAACAAAAAATTTTGTTCCTTTCCAACGAGTTTTCTCACTGTTAAAATCTTTCGTAACTGAAGAGAAGATCTGTCAAAACACATCTTAAATGCAATCGATCTTTGTTCAACCACTTATCTGAGTATCCATTTGCTTCTTTTTCATCTGCTTTTCTGAAATACTTAATAGATGCTTTCCAGTTTTTTAAATTCGATTCTAACAAGGTTGAACTAAATTCAATCCATCGAACTTCGAAGTAAGTTGGATATCTCACACATTAAAGAGACAACTGCTCTGCGACTTGCTGCAATTCCCTGGTCTTTAGTCCAGAGCTATGAAAGAATGTACATAAACTTTTGGCTTCTTGTGTAAGACTCTTCACCTCCACCATAGATGATGCAACATTTGTTTTCAACAAATAATCTGCATCTTTGTTTTGTAATAATTAGGCAGTAAATTTGTTATGAACTGAAGTAAAATGCTGTCAATTCTGTTATTCAACAAATAAGCTATGCTTATTATATATAACTGCAAAATCTGCAGCAAGAAACTTTTGAAATACCTGTGTTATTGAAGTTTCTTCATTAATACTCTTTTTGAACAAATAAACAGTATCTCTCTATTCTATGTGGTTACAAAATTTTATAAATTACAAATTTTCTAAGCAAAACTAAGATGCACTAGAACAACACATAGAATAGATACACTTTATTAGTTTAACTTCTACTACTGCTACTAACAACTTGCTTTTAGATTGATATTGTATTTCCAGAACTTTCCAGAACATGTAACAGCCTTCTAGAGTCTTGTGGAATAGTAACCATACTTAATGATATACAGTCATGCAGCCAGTCATATTGTGATGGGGGAGGGGGATATTCCAAAAGGAATCTTTCCCCTTGTCTCCTTCCTTCCAAACCAGCCCGCTACGGTTTTCCTTGGCAGGGGAAATTTTTAATATTTACAGTCCCTAGAGGGCTCAAAATTGCTTTGAGAGACTTAGACGTCGTCTTTCTGGTCTAGTGAGTTTAAATACAAAAGTGATCCAGCTTATAATGCCAGTAAGGATTATTTTTCCTTGGGGGTAGGGGTGTCAATATAATGGAGGAAATAAAAAAATATTAGCTAAGAAGAGGTGCATAGGTTGTATTGCATTCAGTGCATCATTGTATCATCACTTTGTTTGCGTTTATTTTGCTATCAAAATGTTTTCAAACTTCAATTTAAGAAGAAGAAGAAGATGGTCGGCCGCAGTCGGAGGCAACACTTCTGCTCCTCTTTCCTTAGCTTCTACAATTACAGTGGTAGGGATGGGCGCCACTCCTATCCCAAGTCAAATTTTTTACCACTTCTCCCAGCATAGCTGGTACTCATTTTAAATATAATACATCTCTAATAATCTCTTACAATAAGGCATACTGCAAGGGTTTGGTATATACCAGCAATTTAAAATTTTTTAGTTTGAGGCAACACAAGCAAAATACAGAAATTTACCTGTTTTTGACGAATCAATGTACATCAGAAGAACCATAAGGCTGCAGCGCTACAAGTCCAACTAAAAATGCTATTCAAATCAATCAAAGAAACCAGAATGCATATATTTATTTAAGTCTTAAGGGGACTACATAATAGATAAGTAAAAGGCACCATTGACTAGGAACTGTCCTACAATTCTTTATCTTCAAAAATGATGTATATATTCCAGGATACAATTTCAATGAAGTCTACAGAACCAAATATCGGAGACATGAATTATTAGAATGAAATAAACATTTGAATAGAACATGTCGATAGTGACGGTGTTCGGCATTTTGATGGTCATGATCTCGGTGTATGTCCGAGTCTTTGACAGACGCAGTTTCTGTCGAGGATTTTATCTATGTACTGTGACGTCAAATTGATTTCGCTAGGAAACGATCAATACCCAGTCTACTTCAATGTGACGTCATGGGTGTGACGTCATTAGAAGGCAATGCCATGGCGTGTTTAGGTAAAGATGGGTGCAAATAATGGAATCAGTGTCTCAGAAAATGTTTGAGAACCGAAAACTGGCCATTTATTTTCAGGTTTGCCTCTTTATAGCCAATTTATTTCGAAAGTTGGCAAGTCCGGGCAGATAGCAGACATCAACTGTGTAAACTGTTTCCTTCTATTGTTCTTCTGTAAACTGACGGTCTCGTAGTTCACGATAAAGGTTAAACAATTGAGTCAAAGTACTTTAATAAGCAGAAATGTCTATTTCAGCCTTTTCTATCATGCCAAACATATTTAGTTTTCGTTAGTGTAGCTTAACTGTATAGTAGAGAAGGGATTGTATCAACTATATATTATCCAAGCATGATATTTTTCAAGAGGAGAACGATTGTCACAGTGAAGCCCCATCATCTATTTAGCAAATAAACAGCATTTGCAAAGTTTATTTTGGTTAAAATATCGGAGTTTGACTGACTACACAAAGATAGTTATCAAGTAACAATAATATAGGTTAAACATCACCACGTAACCTATAAGTGCTTCTACACAGACACGAGTGTTCCCTTAGGACACAGATGTTAAAAGTTATTTGTACGTGTTTCTTAATAACATTTTCAGTTGAGTGTTAAGTATTTCGTCAGTTGAACTTAAAATAAAAGCTATCTCAACCTATAACTGTGTTTTGATAACTTTCCACCTGCACCATGTTTTTCGGTAACAGTTGCACTGTGCGAAAGGAAGAAAATCAATCTTTCACTTTGTGGCAATCAAGACCAGCGAAGACCCCAGGACGGTTGCTCCCCTCATAGGGACTAATGATTCGGGGCTAAATGGGGCCTATATTTTTGCAAAGAATTGAGTATTGCATTTTCTCTGTATCGTACTTCAAAACACACAACGATACACGATAATAAATATCAGTGAAGTGTACTTACTTTAACTTACTTTACTACTCTATAGACTTAAGTACTTATTAAAGTGAAAAACTAAACTGCGGATATATATTGAAAGTCTATGTATCGCCTCTCCGCCATGAATTTCTAGTCTATTATTAGTTGTTAAAAAAATGACAAACACAATCCAAAACCCACCACATCCAATAAAAGCGCCTCCCCAGGGCTTTCGAGAAAAAGCTTCAATTTTCTTAAGCTTAAATACCTGAAATATTAGTGGAAATTTTGGCTAGCAATGCTTGATAACGGAATTACACTTTCAAGGATTACTGTTGTCAAAAATGTTCATCTATCATATATCTATTCATCTGGCCCCGATCATCGTATCTTTTTATAAGTGTTTTTCTTCCATTCACGGGTACAAAAATTTCCAAAATCGCCAAAGGAGATAACTGCAAATTCCATAGGCATGGCCGCGGCTAGGACAAATTTACTGAACTGAGAAATAATTTTGCTGCTCTTAATAACCAAAGTTTCCCTGAAAAAGAACACTGTGAATCTTTTACCATGGTATAAGAACTAGGTGCCTCGACAAGCCCGGTGACACCAAACAATCTAGCAATCAAACCCCATAACCGTCGTCCATCTGTAGCACAAATTGAGGGGTGTCGCCCTTGGACACCCCAGCTGCCCTTTATTTATTAGTTAGCCTGTTTGGTGGTTTTTATGTTTATTTAGGCTAGTTTCAATGTCAGGCCCACTGCTCATCAGGGGTCTTTGATTGAGAGATTGCTAATCACATTAGCTCTGCTCGTAAAGCATCATTCTGTGGTAGCGGACATCTCGGCTTCGAATCTCAGACATTAGTTGCTTATCACATTGAAACTTCTCGTCTTATCTGTAAAAATTCTTTTATGCTCTAAGTAAATTGTTTAAATATATATGATGTCATTGGTACACAAGGCACTTGGAAAACGTAGTCTGATGATCAATATCTGATGGGTATCCAAGAGATACGACCATAGCCAAGGGGTGGTATTTGGGTAGTATGCCCTACATACAAATTTGGTTACCTGGTAAAATGTTGCCAAAATAATTTCTGTTGAAGAGAGGAATCGGTATAATATTGTTCTCTAAGGTACAAACTTGCCTTTCATGATTCATTATGACACATAAAGACCCAAAGCAATCTAGTATTTTTGATGATTGTGAAGAAATGTATTGAAATACGATATTTCCTCTGATAAGCATTCCTCCTTCTAAAAAGCACACCCTGTTAATGTCACCCCCTCCCACCAAATCACAACCTTTTCAATGAGCAGTCCCCGCTCATAACAGCCCAAAGTTTGGCGGATCGACGTGGGCATGGCCGCTCATTACGGGGGAAAACCCGCAGTTCTGGAG
Organism: Alatinidae sp. Z8VKAUB7J3; assembly: GCA_010016025.2. Classification (NCBI taxonomy): domain Eukaryota; kingdom Metazoa; phylum Cnidaria; class Cubozoa; order Carybdeida; family Alatinidae; species Alatinidae sp. Z8VKAUB7J3. Next base: position 8,791,959 of record JAAAKM020721499.1, read on the forward strand.
ATAATGGGCGACCGGGTTCGCGTCCTCCAATAAGGGCCTGCGGGAACACCCTTGTACTATGTGACACATAAATTAGGAAGGAAACATTAAGATCGAACCTAACGCCTTTCAAAGTCTTTCCTAGCTGGGATCCCAATTAGCTTGAGAAGGGTTCCACGATGAGAAAAATCAGAACTCAAGGTGAGGTGTTTCTGTTTCCAGCATTCGGTTAGTGTTTGGGACCTTGAAATTCCCTCCTCGACTCCTCACTCCATTTACGGGTTTTTTTATAAAGGATGGCGTAGCAGATAATGCGCACAGTGTAGAATAAAAATGATCAAAAAAGCGCACACAGCGCAATTAGCGAATGTAAATTTGCGTTGTAAAAAGTGCGTACTAACGTGGGAAAAGAATGTGATTTCTATGAGAATACATCTGCGAATTGTTATATTACACACTACTTATCTTTCCAACGGTTTATTTAAACCAATTATTCACTAAGATCTTGGTTCTTCGAATTGCAAAGATGGGGGTTTAGGGGAATGCCCTTTCAGACAACTTGTACGCCAGGTGGCGCACGCCAAGCGTGGCCGAAACTATGCCAAGCTTTGCGTAAATTTTGCAAGGCGTGGCAGGACTTTTCGACAGACCCCCTTGTCTTAAAGACAAAAGAAAATACTCCTGGACATATCTTAGATTTATTCATATCTGAAAACTACGATTTTATAGGATTTTTTTTTTGCTGTTTCAATTTTTAAAGTCTGTAAGGTTGTCACTCAAGTTCGTCAGTGTTGCCACGTAGAACCAAGAAAATGAAGAAGCAAAATTAACTAGTTGGATCGAACAAAGCCTTTCGTCCTTAAAAATCCAAATATTAACAATATACGTAGTCCTAAACACGACTACACTTTTAAAGAAACTGCACTCAAAAACAACTACTTTAGGCTTTTTGCATTTTTAGGCTTTTTGGATTTTTAGGCTTTTTGGGTTTTTAGGCAACCAGCATTTACCACAATTTATCAACACCGACTAAGGTGTCCAAACAGTATGCCCACCAAAGTATAGCCATTCTGACTGCGGGCACACCGCAAATTTACTTCGGGTTGTAGTTAAATTCAAATCAGATAATATGCCTCTTGCAGCTCACGACAATTAAAGTCCTTACCAAGGCGTTATATCAATTATTATAATTATTAAATAACAGGGGCTGTGTCTGACACACTTTAACAGTGTTTAAATTACAAAGAATATCAAAATTTAAAAGGTAAAATTCTAGTTAATTGACTTCTTGCTATCTCGGAAAGGGTTTAGGTTAGGAAAATGAAACTTCCAGGTATGAATCAAAAAAAAAAAAAAAAAAAAAAAAAAAAAAAAAAAAAAAAAAAAATGTCTGAAAAACCCTTTTATTATTAAAAAAATTGAATATCAACTCCAAAGGATCATAGAAAAAAGTTGCCACTCGTTCCTGGCCTATAAAAATCAATAAAATACCCCAATTCACTTTTACAAAACTTTCATTAAAGTTTTAATTCGATCCCCCCCAGCAAAGAGAAAATATAATGTAGACTTCATCAACCAAAACGGCACACAAACATTTTCAAAATAAACGGAACCTAATTGTTGCGTGGCTTCAGGGCTATAAGAGTTTACAAACACAGCGAAATGTTAAATACAGGACATATATTTTAAGCTGAGTCGCTCTTTTTTGATAATGGATTACATAAATTTTGGAGATGAATATTCCACCTAACCACAAATGTGCCCTGATACAAATGCTCTATATAAGCTTTAGATAGTTTTAAACTAATTGTATATATCAAAATACCCTCGATAACAGTTTGGACCTATTTGTTTAAAATTTTAATAAAAATTCTCTTTTTTGTGAGAGTATAAAGTGCAAAAAATGACAAATTTGATATGACATTTTGTTATCTAAAAATGATTAAATCTTAATATTTGGCTGAACTGAGCTCTATCTTGACATCCTAAAACAAATATTACCATTATTTTCACTCGAAGAAACAGCTAAAAAACTTATTATTATCAACAGCAACAGCATATCATAATCTGGTTTGTTTATTACAGTTTTACATCAAAGAAAATAATTTCATGTATTTATGATTTCAGCTGTTAGAAACATTATTTTGCTATTTCTTTGCGTTGCCAATGAAGCTTTTTGTGCTCCTAGCTAACACTACACAGCCTACAATCAGTAAACTTTCCAGAGAAAATTTTACACCGATGGAAAAATTTGCCAAAATTCATATGCAAATTTCGATTTAAATTTTCAAGTACGGTGAGCCAAATTCAAACCTGCATTAGTTGAAAAACATTCAGAAAAAAAACAAGTTTTTTTTTTTAATTGAAAGTAAGGATCGACCGATCCTGCTCCGGAGCCAGCAGTATCCGACGCAGCGCCTCCATATCCTCGTCTACAGGTGTAGCCGGTACAGAGCCATTGCCGCGTTCCGCCTCGTGTGGCGTCTGTTCGGAAACGTCATCTCCGTCGTGCTGTGCCGAAGACGCTTCAGACATACCCTTGGGCGTTTGGTTCGCCGTTCGCGTTGTTAATACCGATTAGCCGTTCCGAAGCCCGGCAGAGAGTTGATCGAGCAGGTCGGCCAGCCCATGCCGGTCCGTCTTCGCATCACCCAGGTTGGCGGCTGACTCTTCCAGGCGGGCCGTGAGAGCGGCAAACCGCGTATTGCGATCGTCGAGCGCTTTCGATGATTTTTAGGTAATTTCCCAGCCATGAAATTTTTAGGAGATTTTTGGTGGACAAGTAGAAAATTTCTTTATTAACATCTGAAAATCGCACGTAAAAAAAGATGAAGGTGGCAATTTACGAAGCTCGAAGATGCGTGAAGAAACGCATTACAGATGTTAATAATAACGCAAAGCAAAAAACAAAAGTGAGGAGCTAACCGATAGCTTCTATCAGTATCAATAATTGTGTTCTAACTCCCATCTATTGCATCTTTTTCCAAGCCCCCGTCTATTCCACCCCCTCCCCCCGTTTATAAGCATTTTGTAGGTTTTTTCCTCCCGCCCTCCGTTTATTGCAACTACCCCGAAATGTATTTGCATATCTTTAAAACCTCATAAATTGGGATTGAGCAAAGTTGTGAAGCTAAAAACGATTTTGTTATACTTCAATTAAGCAGAACATCTATTTTGCTTGGTTTTCACTTTTATAACACACATATTTTTAAAGGTCATCAAAGGTCAGGACCTTCTAGAGGGAGAGGGAGTGAAGGTGGGTACTTCAATGCCTTCCCAGGACATACTTTAGCCTGTAGACCCATGTAGACCCTGAAAGTTTAATTTTCCTAACCTAACCCATTTCCGAGATAGCAAGAAGTCACTAAACTAGAATTTTACCCTATATCTTATCAGCACCATCTTTTCTTGGTTGTTTCTAGTGGAGATAGTCTAGAATTTTTAAACCTTAGGTTTGCTGATGACCTTTACCCAGTTGTTACGTTGCCTACAAGATTGACCGAGAAATCAGCGGTATTAATTGATAATTTTTTCGTGTCATCAAAAAGAATCAATTTAACATATGCGGATGTAATGCTGACGCCAGTGTAGGACCATATCCCAGTTTTAACCAAGTTCCAATTAGAATGCTCCACCACGGAAGAGGAAAGACCGAGCGTTTATCCGAGAACTGGAAAGTGAGAATATTCAGAGATTTAGAGAAGAAATAAGTGTAGTATCATTCGAGACAGTTGTTGAAAAGACAGATCCATCGATAACTTTTGATCTAGTTATTGGGCAATTTTCTTTTGATTTTTTAATTTCAATTGTTTCTCTAGTTGCATAATGTCTTGTTTGCTTAAAATGACTTTTCAATTAGCTAACTAGTTGGGTAATCTATGCAAAACTTAAGTATGGTTTGATATGATTTTTACATTTTATTGTATTTATGGTGGAAACAATGTTTTTCTATTTGCCTACACTGATGATATTGTGAATCTAAGTTGCACCTTTTTAGAAAGTAAGAGAACTTTTTCTAAACTCCAGCATCAATATCAGCAAATTGGTCTGAATTTTAATGTTGATAAAACTGTAACAATGGCTTTAAATCTTAAGGGGAACTCTTACATGTGTCTGTTGATGGGAGCAGTTTTTGAACTTTCTTCCTTTTTTTAGAACTACTTTAGTGATCCATGGAACGTCTTCGATTTCGTTATCGTCTTAGGAAGCCTAATTGACATAATCTATTCGGCATTAAATGTAAGTTGACTATTTTTGACTATTGCTATTGCTCTATCAGAGGTCTTCTTTACTATAATCCCAACTGCTCTCCCTTTAAGCCTCTTTTAATTAATCTGCTTTAACCCTCCTCTGATTTTTTTGAATGTTTCAAGCTTTTGATGCAACAACTTTGATTTGGAGCAGCCAATTTTTTTTTTGTTATATTGTTGTTTCATGGCTGCAAACAATGTCTTATCTGTTTCTGTTAAGCCAGATTATACAAAACAAGTTGAACAGTTCTTGAAGAGTCAAAGTTTGGCCAAAGATCTTGATAATCAGCCTAGTTTGAGTCAGGATGAGAATTTGATTGGTGAGATTTGTAAATTATTTTCTTGTTAATAATTGTCTTTGTTTCAGTTTGGAATCCACCCCGCCTTTAGAAAATGTAAACAAAAAAAGTATACTTTTAGTCTCCTTCTACTTCTTGTTCCAGTGGAATCAGGGAAAATCGTTTAGAAGGGAAACTGAAAAGGAAAAAAAACCTTTAAGGCCAAAAATAGGCTTTTTCTACTGTTATAACTTGTTGCTATGGGGATATTTGCTTGAGGGGGATGTGGGTGTCTTTAGCAACAAATATGCCGCAGAGCAGCATTAAAGTCTCTGAAAATGGAAACTGAATATAGTTTCCGAAAATTCTAAATCGGTTGGCATGCGTTTGTGACAATCCTTCGTCACAGTCAATGAGTAAAATCTTGGGGGGCCCAATGTGACAAAGGTGCCAATAATTGACCAAACTGACAAATTTATTCTATAAAAAGAGTAAAAAAGGAAAAAACAGGGAGAGAGAGAGCCAGAAAATCTTGGAAGGGGGTCCCTCGGTCCCCTGGATCCACCAGTGGGTTCCAGCGGTCGTTCTTTTGTGACGAAAAGTCAAACTTTAGCACAAAGCCAATTTTTTTGTTTGGAAAAAAAAATTACAAGACTTAAAATATTGAATAAAATAAATTGAATTTTAAAACTAAAGACCATGATATTAACTTTGCGCTAATAGATGCTCAAAGCGTTGTTTTACTGCCTTTAATGGTTTTATCCTTCGAAACGCTCGGGCAGGTTGAAATTAAACCAGGTTAATTAAGTACTTGGATATATATCTAGGTTTAAAAAGAAATTATCCTAGCCATTTTTTAACCTTAGCCTAGCCATTTTTTGGAGATAAATGTTATCGTCCTTTCTTTTTTTCAGGCGTCCCGATTTGTGCAGAGATTTCACGAAGAAAGGAAAAGAAAGATGGGGCCTCGGCGCTACAGTGGACCTAAATATTCTTAATATGCTAATGAACCCTCAAAACGGATCCCCTGTCGAGTTTTTAATGGAAGTCACAGACAAAACAAGGGCAGACGTTAAGGTATGTTTTTTTATTCGTTGGTAATAGTGTGCGGTATTTCTATTAGAGAACCGTCCATTTACTTGTGACAGAACAAATTTTCCTGTAAAACGGATATTTAGCTCTTTTGAGTGTTACTGTAATTCACTTGCATACCTTGGTAATTTATTTGCGGGGGTATGTCTGATGTACATCTAGATTGGCCTGATGTTAGGAGAAGCTTCTCAGAGAGGCCCATTTTCAATTTTTTTTTGTGCAAGCCCTGAGTTTAGCCCCTCTGATATATATCCAACAGACTAGTTATAATATCCAACTAGCTAAATAATTATTTAGCTTAGGTATTACATGAACATCTACCTAGGTGGATAATACTTTGTCCTAACCTGTCTTTTAGTATGGCATGGAAGTAACTTGGTGATAATACCTGACTAGAAAATTATTTCTCTCAGGTGTAACATGAACATCCAACTAGGTGGATAATGCTTTATGTTAGTCCTTCTGACATATACCCAACTAGGTAGGTAATACTTTGCCTTAGACCTTCTGATATATATTCAACTAGGGAAAAAAGTAAACTCTCAACACAATCAGATGACAATATCCGTTTTCGACGTTCAAATGATTTTTTATGAGCAATCCACATGTAATATGTAGGTACTTCAGAATACAGCAGTTTTTTGCTAAAGAATCATTTTGACATAACGCGAAGAAAGCAGTTAACTTTGTATCCGGTGGATTCAGGGCTCTTTGTTGCACGTTGGATTCCGAAAGATAAACACGTCGACCATTCTGGAAATATACCGCTAAGTGAGCAACAGCTGGACTTCGTTCATGTATCAGAAATGAAAGAATTCGTCACACAGCTTCATTACTGCTTATGTATCTCCCAGCCTGATAATGTACGACTTCACCAATATCACTGATTTCAAACTTTAAGCCAAAAACTGCGAGAGCCAGGAAAAAACCTTCAGGGCTAGCTAGTAGGAAATTTTCAACACCCTAGACCCTAGAGAGCAATTCCACTCGGCTCCTAGCAACAAACTCAACCGAGGACCCTGGTGAACAATTTAAACAAGGCCTTACCAGTCTCTTTCTTAGAGGACCCTATCAGTAAGTTCCATTGGGGCCATAAAGAGCGATTCCAACGAGAAGTCCCGTAGCAACCAATTTAATTTGGGTCCCAGCAAGCAATTCCAACAGGGTCCCTAGCAACTAATTTCATCGAGCCACCTAACCTAACCATCGGGAGCCCCAGCCTCCATTTTCTATGGGTGCCATAATATCCATTTCCAAGTTTACCAAAGGTGAAAGAAGCAGATATAGATGGAAAATGATAGCTGAAGAAATGAAAGCTTTGAAATCTATTTTTCCTGCATAATTTTTCGGAAATTATTTAAAGTATTCCAATTTTTATCGGATAATGATGAAGCAACGGCATTTCCAGACTTGTTTATTGCTCTCCAAATATTCTTAGCAATCTCAGTTAGTGTTGCTTTCGGAAAAAGAAACTTTCTAGGCTAAAACAAAACTATCTGAAATGGATAATGAATCAGGATAGATTATACAGTTTAGCAGTTATGCCGATTGAAAGTGAATGCGCGCGGAAATTAGATTTTCAAACAATTTTAGAGGAATAAAAATTGATAAAACAGAAATTTATAGATTAATTTGGGTTAAAAATAATGTAAGAAGGCTAAACCAGATTGGACTAGTCAATAGAGCTTGCTTAGTCTTACGGTCAGTGTTTCAAAGGAATATAACATAATTCATTTCAGGTTAATAAATAAAAAATACAAGTTTTTTTTTAACTGCAAGTAAAGAGTGACATTAAAACTTAAAACGAACAAAAATTATTCCGTATCTGAAAGGGGTTGTCCCCTTCTCAACACCTCGCTCTTTACGCCAAGGTTTGACTCTTTTTCACAGTTCTACTTTTTAAAACAATAAAAAACTTTAGCGCATAGGGTGTATTAGCGTAGCTTTAGCTAAAGAAGTCGATAAGGAAATATGGCAACTGTGTGACGGAGACGAACTTCCACTCCTTAAAGTTCGGTACTATGTTATCGGTACTATGTTGCAACTACAAAGCGGAAAATAGCTTTCACTGCTTATAGTTCTGCAGTATTTATGGTGCTATATAGTTCTGTAGTATTTATAGTGCCATATAGTTCGGCAGTATATCTGCTTACAGTTCCATAAAATGGTTTAAGTGACCCTCTAAACGATTAATATTTTCAGTGATACTTGGCTATTTTATTAGGGGTGGGTGCGGGGTTGGGCAACAGATTTCACCTACTAGAAGCAAAAGGTGATGAAAAAATGTTCCGTTGCACATGTTAAGTAATGCTTTAGAGAGTGTTATCAGATAATAGTATGGCTTGTTCATAACATATTTCTTAGTAATAGAGTATTTACTCTATTGGAACTTGAATGTGCTATTAGAAATGAAATAAAAGCGAGAGTATTAGTATGGCTAGAATATTGTAATCTTCATATATGATCAAAAGTTTTCCTTTCCCCTTCACTATACAGAATTTTACACTTATATCAAAGTCATTCTTAAATGAACATAACTATATGCATAGGCTACAAGATGTATTAAGGAAATATATTGAAGTTTTATCCTGGACCAATAAATCTAAAGGATACAAACTTTTGTACATACAAATTTTGTTTACGGTGCATATTACATCATAAAAAATGTTTTCTAGACAATGCAGGTGATTGTTACGTAATAGGGTGGGTTTTCTAGGAGAATCAGCTGTCTGTTACGTAATAGAAAAGGTTTACTTTGATTGTTATGTAATAGGGTCTGTTTACTTCTGGTTGTTACTTAATAGGACTTTGGCTGTTACGTAATAGGATGTAATAGAGTCTACTAGTCAAGCGGGGGAATTTTGTTAAGACATTTCTGAAGACATTTTTCAAGACGTCTGAAGACATCTCGAGACATTTTTTAAGACGTTTTTGTACAAGGCATTTTTCATAATTTTTCAAGAAATATCAAGACATTTTTCTTCTAGATTATAAGGGGTTTCAGAAACTCAGCATGAAATGAGGTGATATAGAATCTGTTTACTCAGGCAGGAAGGATGGGGTACATAGGCAGGGAGTAGGGCTCATGATGAACAAGGAAGCTGCTAAGTCTTGTTTAGGCTGGGAAGGTATTAATAATAGAATACTAATTGCTCATTTGATGACTAAAAAATTCAGGGTATCAGTTATTGTAGTATATGCCCCTGTAGAACCGACTGACGTAGATACTAGTAACTCAGATGAATCTTACTTACAGTTATAGGAGGAAATAGACAGGGTCCCAGGTAGAAATACGATGTTTTTACTAGGAGATTTTAACACCCAGGTCGGTAGAATATGTTAAAATACAAGTTGCAAAGAGAACCAGTAGTCAGTAAAAGGCATTGTTATCAATGTATCACATTTACTTGGTTGGCGTAGGGGTAGGGGCAGTGATCGGGAAGTCAAACATTAAAAATATTTTATATATATTTTGTATGTATAAGTAACTGTATGCAGACGTGTATAGTACGTAGTATGCCACTATGCATATATTTTAGTAACATTTACACAGGGGTTACCAATACTGGTAATTATTATGATATATTCACCATTATTTCCAATGGAAAGGGTGGGTGGGGGTGTTATCTTATCTGATGTCTTATGGTAAAGATGTAACCTAAGAGGCAGATGACAAACAATCTGCGTATTTTCAAATTTTTGTCACAGGTGTCACTAAGCTAGCTTCTCTAAAAAGTATTATGAGTTGAGAAAAAATTTGAATTAAAATCAAGAAATTTACAACACATATGTAAATATAATAGCACAGACTAAAGAAAGAAGAATAAAGCAACAATAAATAGATAAAAGAGGAAGCAATACAGAGAAAAAAACAACGACTATAAAAGTCAATAAGTAATTGTGAGCAATTGTAATATCAAATGACAATAAAATCAAAATAAAATTAATATACACCCCCTCCTAGTACAACGAAACTACTTATATTTATTATTTGATATAAAATCTACCCGGATGTATCCGTTTCTTGATCTGTCTTCTGGCAAAAAATATGAAATTCCAGATTTTTGTAGATTGGACCTTGAAAATTTTTTCTATAGAGTTCTCTGATATGCTGAATGCGGTGGTGCGATTTTCGTTAAGATCCTATGACTTTTAGGGGGTGTTTCCCCCTATTTTCCAAAATGAGGCAAATTTTCTCAGGTTCATAACTTTTGATGACAAAGACTAAATTTGATGGAACTTATATATTTAAAATCAGCATAAAAATCCAATTCTTTTGATGTATCTTTTAGTATCAAAATTCCTTTTTTTTGAGTTTCGTTTACTATTGAGCCGGTTCGCTCCTTACTACAGTTTGTTACCACGAACTGTTATCAGCCGCGTTTTGAAAAATAGCCTTAAACTATCTGGTGTTCTGGAAACTTTAAAATTAAACTTTTCTAAAACGCTAACTCAGCATCACAAAACACAGAGAGATGAAAATCGGTCTATTAGGTATTACTCATCTGCTGCTATTCCACCTAGAATTGAGGACTGTTGCTGGACTTTTGGCATGTTGACTTTTCACTGTGACAACCTGTTAGCAACTGAAAACCTGTGTTATCTATTGAGCAAACACAAATTTTATCAGTTGGCTTAATCTGTGAGCTGCGAGATGGTGTGTTTTACACGCTGCTAAGAACGATTGAAGGTGAAGAAAAAATAATTCAGAACATTTCTAAAACATACCATAGTTCTTTCTTATGGCAATTTTATGAAAACATTGAAGCCATTGCCTTTGCGATAGGGGCAAACTTAGGATGTTTTTTGAGTGGTGGGGGTAATCCTGGACCAATTTTCTGGGGAGAAATCTTGTAGGAATATTTATTCGCTGGAAAATTGTCATGTTTTTTTCTGAATATTGCAAAATATTCTGTTTCTGTGTATTTTCATTTTCCTGAGGGAAGAGGGATGCCAGAGCAGCCTCCATCCCTTCTCCTTTATGCGTATGTTACGCCTAGTAATGACTATTTTGAAGGGAGGCTGCGTGTCAAGTGACCAGAAATGCTTAGAATGCTTACAAAGGTCATACGTCTCCGTAGTCGAAGGCGGGCGCTTGGATGTGAGTTACCTGATCGCTGCTGAAGCGAAGCCTCACGAAGTCGAGTCCCACTTCGCCTGGCCTCGTGAGCGATTGAGTGTTCGTTGCCTCACGGGCGGTGATGCCGAGGAAGTCCGCGCCCTCTCCGACGTCACGCGCCTCACCTGCCAGCGCCGAAGCACGATCCGAACCGACTTTGATCCCCTCGAGCGTTGCGGCGTTCACACCACCCACAACCGGAGCGGAGATCGTAATGCTCGCACGAGCGTCAGTTAGGCGCAGCACCCGCGCGCCTTGCCAATCGTAGAAAGTCACTTCGTATCCGTTCGGTCAAAAATATCTATTGAATAGTTAGTTAATAATTAATTCGTCTAATTTTGAGAGTGATTGATCTCGTTTAACATAAAGATCAAATTTATATTTGAGACTCACAATATCACAGCTGCGCAAGTCTGTGTCACCTCATGTAACTATTTTGCTTCTTTGAATCACATACGAGAGGAGATTTACCCTACTCTCCCCTCCCTGAGAAGACACAGTCAAAATTGTATTCAGCTCTTGTAAAATAAAGGGAAGGAAGAGAAAATTTATTGGCTGATCATAAACATTGCACTTTAAAGTTATCATAACAAAAAAGTACCTGGTCGCGAATTGGGCTGACTCGATTTTTACCCTAACGGCTTCCCATTGCTTGCAGGTGAACGTAGCCGATTTGGCCGGCTCCTTTTTCTTCGACTTCCATACGACGACTGTGCTCCCAATCGCGATAACGCAATGCATATTCGCTACGCAAAGGCTTTACAATATAATCCCGACTTTCATCGCCGCCTTTAGATTTCACGCCTATTCTGACTTGCTTGCCGGCCTGGTTTCTCAGTAAAGCGCCGATATCGGCAACGGAAAGCGCCGAGACGCCGTTCACATGTTCTATAATGTCGCCTGCGACGATATCCAGATCAGGATCGGCTAGGGGAGAGGCTACTTCCGGGTAATCGGGATCCCCCTGGTAAATATAATCGATTATTTTGCATATATTGTATTTTCAAATGGTCTTATTTTGCATTCATTTCCTTGATTTTTATATAGTCACATTTACATCAATAGAGAAAATTTGATATAGTGAAAAAATTTTAATAATGATTTAAGAAAATGATTTAAAAACAGCATCCAGTGAATATTCTCCTAAATCCCTATTTAAGGAAATATTATTATTTCCTTAAACAGGGATTTAGGATCCCTTAAATAGGGATTTAGGAGAATATTCACTGAATGCTCTATACACAAGTTTAATTAAAAATGACCTTACGAAATATTATAAAAAAAAAAACAATAGATATTAACATAGAAACTGTCACAAATAGACCTATGATTTGACTTTTGGCGGTCAGGCTACCGAGTTGACGATCACTTTTGCACAGGCGCCTGGGGCTCCTGGAAATCCAGACGGTGAGTTCCGGGTTGGTGTTACCGATCCGAGTAAGTTGGGTGCTCTTGCAACGGTGGACAGGGACTTCACCGGGCCGGGTGACTACAGTTTCCAGTTCAGCGATTTTTTCTTAGATGGAACATCCGTAAATGGCCAGTCTGTCGATGGTCCGGTAGACTTTGCTCAAATTAGCGCCCTCGAGATTGGGACTTCACCTTTCAATATCAGCCCAAATCTTGGTGCGGCTTTCGATGTATACGAGTTCTCGTCTATTTCGGTGGAGCCAGTCAGGCCGAGTCCGGTTGGAAATTGGTAATAGACGAATCAAACAGAACTTCATAAAAAATTACGTTCTAAACCAAAATGAGCAAAATTTGGTTGAAAGTTTGGTTCTAAACTGAACTATGCTTAACTTGTTGGAAATTTGGTTCTAGAATGAATTAAGCTGATTTTTGTTCTAAACGGAAACTAGTTATCATTCAAGCATTCAGTTATCATGCTTGACACTTGGTAGATTGCAAATTCAGCCGATCAGGAAGTTCCGCTTGCAATTTTATCATTCGTGCTCATATTTCATATCAAGCAAAAGTTCATGTGTATGCATATGTGGACTTTAATGCTTAGATAGATGTCTGAAGATACCTCGATTTTCATGTTTTCCAAGAATTCTGGTTTCCTCCTCCAACTCCCCCTAATCTCACCGGATCTGATTGAAATTTAAAATGAGAGATCTAAAGCACAAGATCCGTCTAAATATCAAATTTTATTAAGGTCTGATCACCCGTTCGTAAGTTTCAAATACCTCATTTTTTCTAATTTTTTGAATTACTCCTCCCCTCCCCACTCCACCAAAGAGAGTGGATCCGGTCTGGTTATGTCAGTCACGTATCTTCGACTTGTGCTTATTCTTCCCACCAAATTTCACCCTGATCTCTCTGCTTTAAGCGTTTTCCAAGATTTCTGGTTCCCCCTCCCCCCAGTTCAAGCCCTCACTGCCTTTACCCACAAATTGATGGACTTGTCCCACCTACTTTTTATAAAGCTACAATGCATTGTATTGTTTCAGTTCTACAAAATAAACACAAATTTACAAAATACATTTTTGCAAAAGGGAATGAATCTAGCCGAAAACCTCTTTCTTTATGAGAATTCTCATTGCTGAATAACTGTAGGGTCTTTCCGCCTTTGAGGTGTCTTAATAAATTTTATGCCAAAAACCGGTCTCGGAAAACTCTTACCCAAGTGAAAATCAACGAAGACAAGAGGCAATTTATTAACCAAAATCATAAACATTACCAGAGGCTGAAAAACTGTCGCTCCGATAACTCGCCCGGAAGATCCGCTAATCGATGGTTTAAAAGAATTGCTCCGGGGAGAGCGGGTTTATTTAATTCGAGGAAGGATGGCGCTACGGGCAGGAAGAGCGCCGGAAGCAGCAGAAGCCTTTTCCCGCGCCGTTGACGCCAAACCGCAAAGCGTGCGAGCACGGATTAACCTGGGCGTGTCCCTGGCGCAGTTTGGCGAGGTGGACGCTGCCATCGAGCAGTTTCGTGCGGCGCTACAATACGAGCCTCACAATCAAAACGCCCACTTCAACCTCGGGAGTTTGCTAATTCAAAAAAAGAAATACAAAGAAGCGATTCCACATTTACAACCGATTATAGAAAGCAATTGTTGAATTGCAGGATCAATGATTTTTTTGATATTGTGATAAGAATTATCATTATAAACTATGAAAACACCATTTTCTCCATTAATATAATCAAGTGCAGATTCAACGTTTACAAGACCCGATCCTTGAGTTAGTGGATCATTATACAGATCAATAGCAGTAGACATCAAAATATTTTTAATTAGAAAAGAATCATAATCTTGAGATTGTTTTTTCATTTCCTCAATTAATACAGCAGCACTTCCAGAAACAATAGGTGCAGCCATACTAGTTCCGCCAAACAAAGAAAAAGATTCATCTTTGGAATCTTTATGAACTTTTAAAACATTAGACGGTACAAATCCATGTAAAAACCCAACAGCTAAAGCAAAAGGCATAGACAAATTTCTTTGGTAATGATGCATGAAAATGAAGTGCAATAAGATCTGCGACTAGAAAACAAGTGAAAACAAGCATGAAAACGAATCCCGAATGGAACCAACGGACAAAAAAAAATTGTTAAGAAGACAAGCGAATCATTTTATTACATAGAATCGTAAAAGAGTTAAGCGGTCAGAGGATCAGGTGAAATAAAAACCTATAATGCTTCAAACTCAAAACGACCAGAAATTACTATTAAAGAAAAAAAAAATATGAAATCCAAAATGAGTAGAAATTAAATCAACAATTATAACAAACAAACATAAAGCAGGGGGGTTATCATTACGGGTCTAAAGGTAATAAACGGGGAGTCCAAATAAACGGCGGGGTCTGATCTACAGTCTCAATGTCGTGAAAGTTTTAAATAAGGGTGACACACATCAGGACGAAAATTGTACTAATTTACTAATTAGCAACTGTTATTCAAGTGTTTTCAGACATTTTGAGTACTGTAAAAATACCTAGAAATTAATAAACGGGGGGATCCTAATAAGGAGAGGGGGGTTATACATTTTAAAAAGTTAATAAGAGGGGGGTGTACAATTATTTGGCACTTGAGAGTACTGACTTCAATGTGGGTTTGTAGAGAATCTTGCATCATCTAAAGTAATAATGATGTCCTATGTCGACGATGAGCTTTTTGTTCTCCAGTCGCGGCCGATTACAACACGCGTTGAATCGCTGAGTGTCAGCGAGCCGCTGGTGATCTTCAAGCCGCTCGCCGAGAATTTTACCGAGCCGCTCACACCCCTTTCTCAAGATCTGTTTGCCTCTGCGCTGCCAAAGATTGGCCACTTTTATCGCGGTCGGTTCTACATCGAACTCGCCTGGATCAGACGGCTCTGCCCTTTTGATCTTACCGATGGGGAACTGGCGGAATTGGCGCTGCTTCGCACAGCACCCGAAAAACTGCCGCTGTCCTGGTCGCATGCGTTGAAAGCAGGTGGCAGCCTGTTGTTGGGTTATATTTACTTTGCTGTTAACGACCATTATTTTGCGCTATAGGTTGCCAAATGCCAGATACCTTTTACTCTTGGTTCACGGTCACTGAGCTCCACGTCTGGATGCTACTAGTCAGAGCTATGGATATACCAGATGATGGCAGGTTCCTCAGAAACATGATTGTTGAGGCAATGTGGAATGATGTCCAAACGAGGAGTAAAAAACTGGTAAGCATTGAGCCAAAAAAACAGGCCATTGAACCAAAACTATCTTCAGCAGAAAAACAACTTCATTACTCAAACTATTATCAGAGTTGAAAAAGTTAAAATCACTTTTTCAAACTTTTTGCTTACTGGAAGGCTTACTGTACTGATGTAGGCTTCGCGAATGGTCGGCCTGGAAAGTTGCGCGCTACAAGCGATAAGGAATCCAAAGGCCGAAAGAATGCAGAGTATACGCATGATGGCTCCTAAAATTCGAAGTTCATGCCGAATCGACCCCAAAAGCCGTATTCTTCAAACTGGAGGGGTTGACTCTTATCACCGATGAAACGAACAAAAGGTTCGTCGCCGAGGTTATTGAGTTCCAAGGTAAGCTTCACACGCTTCAAGCGATAAGCCAAGTTCATGTCGACTTGAAAATGTTCGTCGACAAAGACGTCTTCGCTTGCGTCTTCCGCCACCTCTTCCAAATACTCACCGTGCAAGTTGCCCGCTTTTAATTTACATCTTTCTAAGTTTTCTTATAGCTGATATCTCCATCGAGTTATCTTGCACTATACTTTTTGTATTTCCTCAATTTGAATTGTATATCAACCAGTGTCAATGTCGTTTGTGTGTTGCCGCTACAGTGCCTTTAAAACATTGTTTGATTTACTAAAAAGTATCTACAAAATTGCGCTCTCCATGCCTATTTCACAGCAGCTTCACAGAAACATTAATGTTAAGGATTGCATTACATAATGATTTAACATTTCTTGCTGACCGCAGCTATCGTTTCGAATAAAACACACAAAAAAGAGATGATTCAACATAGTTTGTGTACTACGGGAGGTGGAATTACTCAGGGGTGTAATTAGCCATGGGGGAGGGGGAGGAATTGTCCACTCCTGTACCCCGGTTTGTCCCCCAGCTGACATTTAGTGGGTACTTCTCTGTTATAGCGATTATGTATACAGAAGCTAAATAGAACCAGTTTCTTCGTTAGTTTTCTCTGCTTAGCGTTAGACAAACTAAGACAAGTGACAGAATAGATGGGAAATAGATAATTTGAGCTATATATTTGAACATTAGTGGGGTGGGGTTGAATTTTTTGACAGTGTGAAGTTGAAAAACGATTCTCATTGCGTAATAGGCAGAATAATTGCACCTAACATTATTTTATGAAAATGAAAAAGTTTGTGATACGTGACCTCGCGAAACAGGGCCGGATCGCGCGAGGGCGCGCCGGTCTGCGGATCGCGGACATGGCAATGGGCCACCGCCGCGCCCGCCTTCGCGGCGTCGATGGCGGCCCCGGCGATCTGTTCGGGCGAGACCGGAACGAGGGTCGACTTGCCGACCGTATCGCCCGATCCGGTGATCGCGGCGGTGATAAAGGGTCGGCGGTTCATCTTCAGCGGCATGGCGGGCTCCCGGCGTTTCGGCCAGCCGTCCACGCGCCCGCCGGCAAGGTCAAGCGAAAAGCGCCCGGCCCGCGACCGGCGCGGCGATCAGAACCGCATCGACAGGCCAAATGTCAGCGCGGCGGCGGTTTTTTAACTTTCCATGAAACTTCAGGTAAATATTGAAAGGATTAAGAGGATTCCTTTTTTTTCCCTTCATTTGGACTAAGCCCAAATAAGAATTTATAAAGCCCAAATAAGAAACCCTTGCTTCTTATTGCAGAAAATGTGTCTGATGTTCATTTTAAAGCTTATTTTACCAGAACTGATTTGCTTGATGTTTTATAAAATTATATATAATGAGTGTATATGTCAGTTATTATGAAGGAGGGGTGGTGAGGGGGGACAGATGCCTCAAAGGTAGATTTTAATGCCCCATATCCTAAATGTCATCTAGGTTTCAGATATAAATAGATGATGAATTTAAGGATAGAGGACAATATGTCCATAAGCCTAGTTGGGGAAATGGAATAGGATGTTAAAGAGACACAACCCCAAGGTCAAATTTTGGGTCATCCGTTCATTTTAACGCACGGCGAATTATCGCGTACGTCTATTTGAGATTCGTCTAAATTTTCAGGCCCCTTTAGTCCTGAGTTTTATAGATTACTAGCTAACCCGTTGCGTGTTTCTGCAATCTCGAAATAAAAGCAATTCAAAGGAAATCCCCACCTCCGGAAAATTCCCCCGTAGAAAATTTCACCTTGCGAAAAAAGTCTCCTCCCGGAATATTCTCCCTCAGGAAAGATTCTTTCTGTATTAACAGTGATCGGATTTTTAACAAACAAATTGACACCATACAACTATCCACAATGAGAATGTTTTGAAGAATTCAAATTTTTTCTAGAGAAAGAAGTAAGGTTAGGACAATATTGCAGCCCGCCGTACAAAAAGTGGGGTGGCAAAGAAGCAATACTAATCAGCAGGTTTCAACTTCGCTAGCAGTTCTTTTTGCTCTAAGAAAAGCTATCAAAACACAAGTTGTGCAGCTAAAGTGTCAGGACCTTTAATTGGGAGCATGACTATTCCCAAAGATTCTGGGTAGTAAATTAATGAGATTTTAACGTTTGAATTAAAAAGGAAAAAACATTCAGAGGCTAACTTGAAAAAAAAAAACGAAAAAAAGCCTCTTTGTATCTGGTATTTACTCTTTGCCTCGTGAAAGTGATCAGAATCGAATCCACCCTTATTATTTTCGTATTATAAATTTCTTCTTTATTTCCCAAGTTCTTATCGGAATAGAAAGTCAATTACTTGGTTTATTGTTACTGGTATTATGCGTACTTTGCACCATCATCAACAAGGACTTGCTTCTGAAGCATGCTTAAGGCGGGGCCCTCATCCCCATCTCATCTGGTTGCTTTACGCTGATTAGTATTTGTATGGTTGTTTATTTGCTTTTATGTAGAAAATTTTTTTCCCTCTTTTGCTCCGCTGTTTTTCATTGTATGTTGGTAATAAATGAAATTATATAGAGATTTTCTGTAGGGGTTATTTTTCGGGGGAACACCACCCACCAAAAAGGACAAGGAAAGATAAAAAAGATCGCTAACATCTTTAGATGCGTCAAACGAGGCATGTTCAATGCAGATAAAAACCAGGAAAGAACAGAAACGTCTAAAAATACGAAAAAAGGGATTGCAACTAATCAAGTGAAGAAGAGAAGGGGAAAATCAGAATTGCTCGTAAATAAAACTAAAAGGAATTCAAACCTAACCTGCATTAGGCTGGACTCTTAATACCTGGATGGGGTTGGAGCGCTTAAATACATTTGATTTACTTTTTAGTCTGGGAGGGGTCCAGGTGTTTTTGGTTTTCTGCACACATTTCATTTTTTACAACCTATGAAAGCACAAATTCAAAGAAGATCAGACTATTATAAAAAGTTGGGTTTAAGGATTTGGCACCTGGTCTTTTAGAAGTCGGAGCCATACTTTTAAAAATTAATAAAGTTGGAGCAATAGCCTTGAAAACTAAAAGAGTAGCAGCAGGAATCAGGGGTGTTAAAATTACAATCTTAGGAGAAGACATCTAGAATTTACTGACATCACAGACGATTTTCCTGGATATTTTCTAGCTTAATGCGTCGGTAAAAGAAAATTAAAAACTAATCACTTTTTCGTGATTGTACCGAAAAACTCAGAAGTTTGTCCAAAAGCTGCGCCGTTGTGACCGGTAACGTAGCGAATATCCGCAACAAAATTGCTATTTATGGAAAGAAATCTCTATTACACTTTGACAAAGCAATTTCACAACTTTGTGGAAGATTCTTGGGGATTGCCGATTTCCAATGTTCCCGCCAAAGTCCAATATATGCGGTTAACTCTAATGATGAAGCAGGAATGTCCTCTTAGTAGATAATGAGAGCTTCCAACAATACTTCAACTGTGTGATTAGAAAAGTTAGATGGAATTAGTCCCTCTAGATGTGAAACCTCCCTTACGGAACTAAACTTAGCGTTGAACTCAAAAGAAAAGGTGTTCAAAAAATGGAATGTGTATTGCCACCCTGTGGTACAGTCCAAAAATTTTGGTACATTTAAGAAAATTAACATCTTCAAGACGCCTATTAGGGATTTAAGAAAAAGAAAACATTTTCTTGGACGTGACACAAAAAGAAACCTATGAATTTCAAACCAATCATTGCATGAGAAATAGTACTCATAATTGGTGTCTCAGGGAGGGTACAATTCGATCAGAAAAGTAGTACAATTTATCTCGAAGCGCTGGCAATACTGGTTGGTGGATAGCGTCGATAAGATAATGCTCGTGGAACAACAGCCTAGCGGTTATAGGTGAAATGATAGCCTAATTAAAGTGCATTCAGTGTGAACTGAGGAGTAAAGAGTAGAGAGGAGGGGCGGTGTCAAAGGCTGATCGGAGAATACTCATGGCCCAAATCGAACTGAAAGCCGTCCGCAAGTCCTATGGCGCGGTCGAGGTGATCAAGGGCATCGACCTGGAGATCCGCAAGGGCGAGTTCATGGTCTTCGTCGGCCCCTCGGGCTGCGGCAAGTCCACGCTCCTGCGGCTGATCTCGGGGCTGGAGCAGATCACCAGCGGGGATCTCAATTTCGACGGCGAGCGGGTGAACAACATCGTGCCGTCGAAGCGCGGCATCGCCATGGTGTTCCAGAGCTACGCGCTTTATCCGCACATGAATGTCTACGACAACATGGCCTTCGGCATGAATCTGTCGAAATCCACACACAGACAACTTATTTTTATATATATAGATTTAGATATAGAGCTATATCCAAGTTTGACTAATAATTAATCGACCTGGTTCTGAGTCAACTTTGTTTGTTGGATCAAAAAGGCAAAATAATAAAAGAGATACTGGAATTCGATGGCTCATACATGTGGAGTGAATCATCGATCCCAGAAAGACGAAATAAAGAGTGATGGAATACACAACGTGAATGTCCGATTGGTTAATGTCGACATTTACCGTTGAACGTCCGAAATTCCTTTTTCTCTGCTTTGATTCAATTAGCTATGCGAGTCAGGTTTTTCAGTCTTATGCAAGATATAATGGTAAAAGTTAAAGCTTACAATTCAACATTGCACTCTTAAATTCTCACTTAAAGGTCTTGAGCTTATTTTTGGTTCGTTTCTAATTGACATGGTATTGTTTTTATGGAAGTATTAGTCATTCTTGCGGTAGTAGTAGTAGTAGTTTACATAAGTTGTCATATTAGTAGTGATCGTAGGTGGTATAAGTGCCCTTATTGATATAGAAGCTGCTATAGAGGCCGAATTACCTTTTTACTGACTGCCATTAAACTAAATATCGTTGATCTGCATTCTATTGTACACCACTAGAATATGTTGACATTAATTTTAGTAGCCATAGTCATGACTGGAATAGCAGTAGTAGCAAGGCTCTGTAATTTTTCGTGTGTGCTACCCGACAACTAGTTGAAGTTGCTTCCAAGTTGCCCTCAAGTTGGCCAAAAAAGATCGGCCATTAGGCGAGGCTAACCAATAGAAATCTAAAATTACTGGAATATATTAATTCGGAATATATTAATTCTATTGCCTCGATCTCGGAGATTTCAAGTTGTTCCAAGTTGTTTGGAAAATTCGGTTCCAAACCGATTTCGCGAATAACTTTGGGAATAACTTGGACAAAAGACGGAAGATGGCATCTTGTAGCTGCGGAGGCCAAATGGCTGATTTTTGGAGTTTTGCAGTTTTCTGTCTTCTGAAGAACGGGATGGTACAAACTGGCAAACAGGGTTTTGCTGGAAAAATTTGGACCCTCTGCTTTCCTGACCTATTTCAGCACTGTTGTTAATATTCTGCTTTGTTTTTCCATTGCTATTAGAATTGTTTGTCAGTGGCGATTCTGAATTATTGACAAAAGCAGGGAGTATTTGCTTCACAGTAGAACTGATTTTCACAATAGTCTGCTCACTAAACATGTAAATTTCATGTGAAGGAATCTCTACATTCTTTTGCGTAAAATATTTCTAAGCTCCCATTATCGTTGCATTTTCCTGTTTCGTTGGATCTCCCTTCTCAGCTGTTGGTCTCTTAGCGCCATCATCTTTGCTTTTACATCTTTCAGAGAAGAGAGTCTCATCCTCTTCAAAGTTTTTACGACCACCCTTTCCGTGAAACTTTTTATGCCGTTAGGGCAAAACTTACAACACTTGCTCCTAGGTCCTGAGGGACTGTGTTGACCTCGGAGTTTTCGTTATCTGATCATTAAATAATCAAAAAATTCGTGGTAACAAACTCTAGGAAGGAGCGACCTCGCTCAATAGTAACCGAAACTGTTGATACCAATAATTACATCAAAAGAATCGCATTTCAATGCTGATTTTAAATATATAAGTTTTATCAAGATCAGTTATACCCATCGAAAGTTACGAGAATGAGAAAATTTGCTTCATTTTAAAAAATAGGGCGAAACACACCTTAAAAGTTGGGTGTGTATGATGATTTAAGAGTATATATTAGAGATTAGAGGTCCACAATTCAGCTGTCCCAAATATGACCTTCAACCATCATGCTCCAAAAGATTGCCAGTTCCTAAAGAGATTTTTCCTTGAATATTATAAATCAATGACTTTAAATACATGTTTAAGAATATGTCTAAAAGTTTTATATGGCAGTACATTTTTTTGATATATATATATATATATATATATATATATATATATACTTCATATGTTTTCACTTCCCAGAATAAGCTATACAATTTATCTCTGTTACCATCTATCAACACTCAATTTACAGAAACAAACAGTGGTACTAAAGATGGTACAAGTAAGCGTTTTTCTTCTCGTCGAAAAGAAAATATTTCTCCTTTTTGAATTATTTCTAAGTCACTCCTAAGCCCCAGTCAATTTACTTCGGCACCCCTTACTGAAGCAATATCTGTCACCTTTCAGTAATCCTTATCTCAAGTGTACAAGAACTAAGTGGCTAGATCACAAAAAGGTTCCGGAGAATGGGTTTCGAAAAGTCTTCGAGTTAAAAAGTCGTTTTGTAAGTCCCAGTGTCGGCTTACAGCCTCACAGATAAAGGGCCCATTAGCACATTTTCTCACAACCACAGGGAGCTTCCAAAACAATTTTGCAAAAAACGATAAAGGATCTTGAATATATCGACAGTTCTAATGTCCGACTAACTTTAGAAACAGCAAGACAATGCGAAATAGATACATAAAGAAAAGAATATTCAAAGAGGAATAGGTGAGAAAGAAACGAGTGGTAGGGAAGAGATAGAATTAATTTGAAAAGCGAGGAGTATAGATTGGAATAAAGAAAGAAAAATCGAACCAAATTCTAAAAGAGAATATAAAAGACATCTAACTAAGATTCAACAAAAAGGGCATCCTACCCAAAGCTTAGGCTTGAAGTGCTAGGCCGGGATACACAGTTATATAGCTGGCAAGCTACCAATTTTTGGTCAAAGTATTATCTGATTAATTGCTTCGTATTCGCTTAATTTCCCTACACTAAAAAAAAAAATTTTAATGAACGAGCTTTGCCAAATAAAAAGAAAGAACATGTGAACGAAACAGAACGACTATGTTGCTCCAGTTCCAATGTCCTTGAAGTGTTTTTCAATCTGAAAGAAAGGGATTTCTAAAATAAAACAATAAATTTGAACGATAACATATACGTTTAATATAAAAAGCTTACCATCGCTTGTTTTGGAGGCTCTGTCTCGACCCAGTTTAGATATGCATACAGTTTAGAGTTTAGATATGCATACAGTTTAAGTATGCACTCTCCCATTGAGCTATACAGCCATGTACTTTCGGATATCACATTGCAGCCGAGGTTAAAGCTACCTTTCCCCCTGAGTGCCATAAAAAAGAATAGCAACACAAATATTTCCACTGTATCCAACAAGACGTCCTCACTGCGAAGAAATTACCTTAGACCTTAGATTCTCCTGTGCCTCCAGAGGCACCCAGGACGTCCAAGAAGAGTCTCCAGTCGTCTCTGAAACTTGCAGCTGCGATGATGTCTTCCCACTCCGGCTGTAAAGCGTGAAGTGTGTGTGCGTGAAGGTGCCGCAGGTAGTTGTTGTATATACGACGGAGTGTATTTTTGGGTCTACCTCTGCGGCGGGTACCTTCAGGTAACAAGAAAATGTAGATTTGAGGATCCTGGAATCATCCATGCACAGCACGTGTCCGAGGCCGAACAGCGCCAGGGTCAGATGAAGGAGCACCTCGAGGCTCTCGCTTCGCTTGACGAGCGCAAGCAGACCCTCCTCGAAGATCGCTCTTCCGCGCAGAAGCTCGTCGACGATGGCGCGACGCGGCTCGAGCAGGCCGACGCGCATTTCACCGAGATGGAGGGGCGCGAGAGCGCCGTCCGTCAGGAGCTGATGGAGTCGTCGCAGCAGGTCAGCACGGCGCAGCAGAAACTCCAGCGCAACCAGATCGACCTCGAAAAGGCGCACTTCCGCCTCGAGCGGTCCGAGAAGGCCAGCGAGGAGAAGGCGGCGCAGATCGAGCAGGCCCAGGCCAAGTTGACCGACGCCATAGAATCTCAATTAAAATCACACTGTCAGATTCAGAGTATCAGAAAAACCCTACTGTAGATGTTTCAAGGTCCTATCTACAAAAATGCGGAATTTTGTATTTTTTTGCCAGTAGACTGATAACGGATGTGTGTTTATTTGTCTTTTTTTGTTTCCTAGTGTTTTTTTCTTTTCCCAGGGTTGATCGTATCGACCCATTGGTCGTTGAATGTTGCAAGAGGGCTCATTCTAACAGAAAATTAAAAGTTCTAGTCCCCTTTTTAAGCGACCAAAAAAATTGCAGGGCACCTAGGCCCCCTCCTACCCTCATTTTTTCCCAAAGTCATTAGATCAAAATTTTGAGACAATAGCAAACGGAGTTATCACAATCGAATTTAGTTTTTGACTAGAATCAAGCAACGAAGCCATCTCACTCTCGATAAAAATTTTTACACTGCTGTTGGGTTTTACAAACTGACTTTTTGAAATGGGCGACCCACTCAGACTGTGGGATATTATCAGGGCCCTTATGGTTTTGTTTTTCAGAAAGGGGGTGAGACTTCAAAAGGTAATTAGGGTCATTTAGAATATTCTCGGTAGTAATCGACTTGACTGTCACTAGATGCTCCTGCAGAGCATTCCTATATATTCTATATTCAAGCTCGGAATGGTAATAATCTTTTACTTGGACTGTCACCAACAAGATCGGAAGTAAGATGCCTTTAGTTTCGAAATTAGCAAACTAATGCCCCACAATTAAATTCCAAAGAGCAGCTGCCCAGGTACCAAAGGTCCAAAGAGCACCATTCTCGGTACCGAAGACCCGATTGTAGTGAAAACCATTTTTATGGCACTTGGTATTTACCAAGTAACATATAGCGATCGCAAATTCTGTTGGTCTGTCTGTCCCGGTTTTGCAAGTTTAGGTCCTTCCAGATAAGCTAGGACGATGAAATTTGGCAGGCGTATCAGGGACCAGACCCGGTTAAAATAGAAATAGTCATTTACCCGATTTGACCATCTGGGGGGGGGGGTGGTCGGATAATCGGAAAAATTATGGAGTGGCAAAGAAACCAATTCAGAGGGAGCAAATGTCCCCCCCCGCCTCGACAAAATGGAAGGTCTTCATCTTCAGCTAAGCAGCTTTTGGTATTAGTTGGTGCCAAATAATAAAAAAACAATGGTTAGTTGGTGCCAAATATCTCTACATGTAGCTGTACAGATTTTGGCTGTAGTTGAAGCCAAGCAAAAATAACAAATTAGCTAGTTGATGCCAAATGTTTCAACATGCAGCTATTATAACTGTTCTTTTTGTTTAGAATCAACACAAACTTAGATTAGATAAACAATTCCAGTCATCACCTTCAAAGAGAAGTTAAACCCAATTTCTTATGTGTGAATACTCTTAAAACGTGTAAAACTGAAGTTGGATATGTAGATCAAGCTTACAACAAGCAAAAATCAATAAAAACAAGAATTTGGGTACTCCCTCCTTCCCTAACTTGTAAAAGTTTAAAAACATACTGCAATCTCATTTAATTTCCAATTGATTGATCCCCCTCTAAGGTTTATACGGTTATCCCTTCCATTGAAAACCATAGATACCCCCAGGGTATAACTGCGAAACTGCTATTTGTGCTTTCCTTTTCTAATTTGCATAAAACATATATTTGGGACGTTACGCCTAGGTTGCCTTTTTCTTTCAATAGATACCATCAGTTATATAATCCAGCCTAAGGACGTAAGGTGACTGATCAAATTTTGAGATTGCCGTTTTGTTCAGTTTAGTAGAAAGAACAGATAACTATGTCTTTAGGGGTGAGACGACCCCCCCCCCAAAGTTCGTGGGGAGAGGTCTGTAAGTTATGAAATTTGCTTTCCAGGAGAAATTTCACACTGGGGGATTTGACAGAATTTCTTTCCAAAATTCCTTTTAATTGTCTTACATTACAACTCAATTTTGCATATGCAGATGTTCTGGGGGCTGTTTTCAGCGTGTTCTGATTTTCGGAAAAAACTTTCCACGGAAGTGGGCATTTTTGGAGTGATCGATAAACCAATTAGAAACTAATTTTTTTTCCAAATGAAATTATACTCTGACACCCCTAGATTTTGAAAAAATTATCTCCCTCCGCCCCAACCTTGAATCTACTACTACTACTACTACTAAAAACAAAAACTCGCCGCAGCACCAAGCTGCCTGAGGCCAACACGGCTATGCACGCTCCTCCGCCATCCCAATTTATTCAAAGCCTCCCTCTTTACAAACTCCCAGGAAGTTCACCTTTCCTTTAAATCTTTCTTTATGACATGCTCCCATCCCAGACGAGAAAGACTGGCTTTTCATTTCACCCTAGACAGTTCACCGAAAAGGACAATCTTTGGCAATCTGTCATCCTTCATCTCCAGAACGTGCCCTAGCCATCTCAACTTTTCTTCCATATCATTGTTTCAAGAAAAAAGAAAAAAGCAAATTTAAAACAGCCCTTAGGAATAAAAAAAATTCACTCATAACTCCGACTTTGGCTAGAATATTCTGAATATTCACTCTGAATATTCACCTCTGAATGTTCTCGGAAAATTTAGTTTAACTTCAAACAATAAATAAATTCTTGTTGTTTCAGTTATTATTCTGTTTCGATTGGTCTCCATCGGTTTTTATTCAATTATTATAGTTGATTGCTATTATTCGAATTATTGTTTGATTGTTTTTTTTAATTCGAATTTTAATCGAATATTCTATTTTATTCGATTATTCTATCGATACTTTTTCGATCGCTATTAAAATGCAAAGAAAGGCTATCAGAGGACTGAAAACACTTGAGCATTGCTATAGGGCAGGAATGCTAGAAAAGAGGAAATTTACCCTTTTCATCAGAGTTTGGCCTTACATTTCATCACAGGGCTGGAAACTCGGTGCTCACACACGGGCGATGTGTGTGACGGGTATACGGCAGGTAATGTGACGGGTAAACGGGTATACGGCAGGAATGTGATTGCAACCTTGGAATATCCTCAAAAGCAAATGTAAGGCCAAATTGTTATACAAAATGGCACAACTTCCTCCAATTTAGCTGGTTGGTTGCTCCAGCCTCTCCGTATAAATCTTGAAATTTGTTCTAAGACAAACAAAGACAAGATCCATAGAAGGATTGTCTGGTTACAAAAATTCGTCTAATTTAGCAAGGACGATAAACTATCGGAAAGTAGTGTTACAAAAAAGAAAGAAAATGCTGTCAAGTTTGTACTCCCATTTAGCGCATTGTTAAATCTTCTTACCTGTATATATATTTGTCTTAAAGTGAGATTGTTCTGTGTGAAAGAATAAACACCTATTTTGAAATTGCATTTACATACATTGTTTTTATATTGCAAAAAAAAGTATTCCTAATCATTAGACTTCTATCAAAACTTAAGAATTTTAATTCAAGAGGAATTTTAGAAGAATTAGATCATCAAAATATTTTGATAATCTTAGTAGTCCTAGGCGAGTGGTTAACGTACTAGACATGAGACCCTTTGTCCGTGAGGAAAAAGGTGTTGCTGGTTATTTAGTTTGAATAAGGCTTAGGGGCATGAGTCCGTTAGCTCAGTTAGAGTCGACCCAGCTCTAAATGGGTATTTGGAGATATCTGGGGAAAGTAAACAGGAAAAGTGTGCGAAAGCATAGGATAGCTGGCCCCTACTCCCAAATTGCCCTACCTGGCCTAAGTGCCGTGAAACGGATATAAGTGGGGACTATAAAATCCGATACGTGTTCTTTACCATGTCTTTACCATTTCTTTTTACTATTAATCACAATTGTAGATAAAAGTGCTTTTTGTTTCCACGGACTTTTTGGCAACTAAGGTCCTCACGTCAGCTTTGCAGTGTGTTGCTACAGCTGAGGTCCAACTCTGGGTTTCTTATTACCAAGCTGAGATATATTTCACTGTTCTTCCACAGAATAATGGAAAGCTTGATAGAAGCCGCATTGATAACCATGGTTGCTGCAGCAGGTGAACCTAGTAAAGGACGAACCACGGCCTTTTTGGCAACTAAGGTCTTAACGTCAGCTTTACAGTGTGTTGCTACAGCTGACGTCTGACTCTGGTTTTCTTATTACCAAGCTGAGATGTATCTCACTGTGCTACCAGAGAATTGTGAAAAGCTTGATAGAAGCCGCATTTATAAATTTATTAAAAAATACAAAGAGATAATGAAAAAAGGTAAAAGACCTGGAGATAAATTCTCAAACTATTATGATTCTCAAACTATTGTGGAAATCGAGATAGAATAGTAATTCTCACTATAAATGATAAAATCGATATTCAAGGTATGTTAAATCGAATTGTAACGTTTCTTATGACAAAATGGATACAATCCATTTTATGATTGACAATTATGATGTCAATTTGTAATGATGGTATTGTTTTCCAAAGATGATTTTCAAAAATAATTTGATCTTTTTGATTTATTTGAATTTTTATTTCATTTTTGCATGACTATTAAAAAATCCTGAACTAATTGTTTTGATTCACTTCTATATGTTCACAGCCACTTGCGCTAAATGTTCAAAAAATGATTTGAAATATGAACTTATGCCTCCAAGACCGTAATACTTAGAATCATTTCTACGGATACACAGCGCTACCGCTTAGTGTATTTTCTCGGAAGGGTCAGAAACTAGTATTTTGAAAGGGGCCGCATATCTTCTCAATTATTCACCCTGATTAGAAATTTATTGCCTTGAGAAATCCCGAATTGGAAAAGAAACATTTTTCTGAATCAAGTTTGTTTCCAAAAAGTGATAGATATTCAGTGTTTGCACTTTTACGCTTTTACGTTCTAGGGGGGAGGGGAGGTATTGCTTCCCCCAAAGATTCTCACGATTTATGAACACGGAACTCATCGCAGCATTCAGGTCTCTTTTTAGAGCCGTTTTTCTAAAAATTAATCAAAAACTCCTGTTTAGCGTTTTAAGACCATCGAAAGTCGGTTGCCTTAAAATCAGTCAGGATTTTCAATCTCTGGCATTTTGACTTACTTTGGGCAACGATTGATTTTGATGGCACAAAATGGCTAAAAACCTACTTTTTTTACGCTTCATCTTTTTCGGTACTCAAAAGGGCACAGTTTCTTTTCAAATCAGCTCTTTTTTAAAGTTGTACGATCACTGGTTCGCTACGATCGCACGTGGCGAAAAAAATGCGAGATAACTCAGTGCTTCCTATGGAACTAAAAAAAAAAAAAAAAAAAAAATTGAGCACATGGAATTTCGGGTCGTTTGCATGAGGTTCATGGAAGTTTTCTAAGCAATCGTACTCTGTGTAGTATTCGGAGGTTGTATCATATGTAGCACAATAGCGCTGCCTAAGTAAAGAACGATGTTGGCACAATATATTTTTATTTTTTATTTTTTTTTCTTTGTTTTAGACCAGGGTTTGTTTTAGTATCGAAAGAGCTGTCGTATAAACTTCAAAAAGGGCTAAATCGATTAGAAATTGAGAGGACTAGTTCACTTTTTATTAGTGGAAAGTGATTGGAGGGCAATAGCCCCCTACCCCCCCCCCTACCAAAATATTTCAGTGATCCGCCTCTGAAAACGCTTTGGCGCATCTGTGCGCCACCATCGTTGGCGGCGGTGGGCCTTCGAGAATTTCTAGCCCCAAGCTACTTTCTGAGATTGTTTATTCGACTGAGAGCCAAATATAAGTCAAAAATCTGTTATTTAAGTGTGTTTACAATTTTTTTTATTTCTCTCAAAATACTTTGAATATGCTCGTCTACTACCATCATGGTTGGTGGCGGTGGGCCGCTGGGAATTTCTAGCCCTGAGTCACTTTCTGAGATTGTTTATTCATCAGAGGGCCAAATATAAGTCAAAATCCGTTATTTAATTGTGTGTACATTTTTTTTTTCGCGATGACTGACATCTGAAATGTCATCGGGTAATAATTGTCTAGTGGCTCAATCTTAGTGGCTAAGATCTTCTTGACACTTGAATTAATCGAAATAAATTAAAAAGAACTAATTAATTGGCACTAGCGAACCACTAGAGTCTGCTTGAAACTGCCACAAATTGATATCAAATCCCTTTAAAAACACCTTAACTTTTAATTACTAAACGTAATAGACGATGGTATGAAAATTAAAAGACTGGTTTTAGCACATGTGGACCAGATCTTGAAGGATAAAATCAGAGTGCCGTATAAGAAAAACGCTTGCAGTAGAGTCTTTAGATTATTAAGCATCAAGAGGTGTTTGTGGTCCTAAGTCAGAACACATTTTGGGTTTCATTTATTTATTGATGGTGATTTATGGTAGCTTTATGCTTGGAAGAATATGATACTTTATTTCTACTCATTTTTGGTTCATTGGAGCTCTTTACTTTTCTTTGAAAAACTTGTTTCATGGAATTTTAAAAAATTAACTTCTGTTCGTTTTTTATTGAAATTATTTTTATCGTGGAAAAATAATTATATTCTATATCTTTTCGTTTTTTCAATTAGTTCGTGGTAAAGCTGTAGTAAGGAGCGACCCGGCTCAAAAGTAAACGAAACTCTAAAAAATAGAATTTTGATACCAATTGATACATCAAAATAATGTGATTCTAGGGACTGATCTTCGAATATATGATAATTTTACGTTTTAAAAAACCAGGGCTGCGTACCTCTGTTCAGGATCTCGGCCGAACCGGCTATCAGGCTTTTGGCGTTCCTGAAAGCGGCGCCTTAGACAAAAATTCCGCTAAAATCGCTAACTGGCTGGTAGGGAATTCTTTAGAAACGCCTGTCTTGGAAATAACTTTAATCGGACCCGCCGTCGAATTTGAAGAAAACTGCCAAATTGCTTTAACGGGAGCTGATTTATCTCCTTCAATGAATAAATCGCCGATCCCGATGTATGAAACGATAAACGTCAAAAGCGGGACGACGCTGACTTTTGGTAAAGTCAATAAGTCAATAATTTTGAACACTATGTCTAAAG
Organism: Alatinidae sp. Z8VKAUB7J3; assembly: GCA_010016025.2. NCBI lineage: Eukaryota > Metazoa > Cnidaria > Cubozoa > Carybdeida > Alatinidae > Alatinidae sp. Z8VKAUB7J3. The sequence goes on from JAAAKM020721499.1 coordinate 8,822,719, forward strand.
TTACTTGCTTTCATAGTATTGAATGACTGAACGATGAGTAGCCATGCCACACTGTTTTGTTATGTGGAGCTTGAGTCTTGCATTAAAAATGGATTTAAAAGTAACCTGATTATCTCCAGCTATTGCTGTAACAAGTCTGGTCTTCATTACACCTGGGATTGACCGCTCTTTGAATTTCAGACCAGAACAGTTGTATTGCCTCAAAGTGAAAGGCCTTCTTTTACCTGATCATTAATTTCACTAGTACAGGATCAAGAATTATTTTATCGTACTTTTATTACTGGCATTCCATTCAATCCTATTTATTTTCCAAAAAAGCCTGAGCCGGTCCTCTCCAACTACGCCATCGGTCAACTGGCGCGGCGGGTCGGCTTGCCCTTGCGCTGCGGCGGGTCGCTCACGGCGTCGAAGATCGAGGACGCGCAGGCAGCCTACGAGAGTGCCGATTCGATGCATTCCACCATGCTGGCGGGCGCGAACTACGTCTTGCATGCGGCCGGCTGGCTCGAAGGCGGACTCTGCACGGGCTTCGAGAAGCTCGTGATGGATGCCGATCGACTCGGCTCCTACCAGAAGGTCCTTTCCCTCGGGCTCGACGTCAGTGACGAGGCCTTCGCGCGCGATGCCTATAGCGAAGTCGCGCCCGGCGGTCACTTCCTCGGGTTCCGATCAAAATTTTGATATAGTCATTTTGTTCAAAATAGTCTGAAAGTCAAATAACTATGGTTCCAGGTTTAATAATCCTCCCCCTCCAGCCCTCGGGGCAATGGCTGTAAGTCTGCTAATTTGTCATTGTTAGCATATAATTTTTTCACGGAAAGAATGGTTGCATAAACTTCGGAGGGGCTCATTCAATTTGGAAGCATAAGTTCTAGTGCCCATTTTAAGAGTCAAAAGTGATTGGAGGGCAACCAGACTCCTTCCCACTTCTCATGCGCTTTTCCCCCAAATACATACTATCAAAATTTTGAGATAGCCATTTTGTTCAAAATAGTTCGAAAGGCAAATAAGAAAAATGTTAAAGTGTTTTGGGATTCACATTAGGTTACTTCTATTATTATAAATTTTGTAAGAACTTTTTAATTGTACTATCAGCATTAATTCCGCGACTTGTTTGGTGGTATGAAGGTACCCCACCAATGTTTTCCTTTCTCTGAAGTACTTCTCCTGCTCCTGGAGAGTTGGGTCTAAAAAGAACTTAGTATTATTAATAAATAACTAGATTCTCAAATTCACCAAACTTGTTAAATGGTATTTTTATATTATAAATAATGGTTATCATATTATAAACTCCACATACAGGATTTCTGGGGTCAAATTTGCCACTGTGTTTTAGTGCATACTTAGAGCCTAAGCAGAAAGGGAACATTAAAGCTCCCACTCTCTATCTCTCTCTCTTCCACTTTTTTTCTCTCTCTCTCTCTCATTCTCCCTCTCTCCTTGGTTCTCCCACTAGTAATCTAGTCATATTTTCTTGTTAGTTTTATCCAATTCCACACACAATCAAAGTCATCCACTGAGTGCAGCTAAACTAGTACACAGATACATAAGGCCGTTAATGGTTTGACTATTGTTCAAGCGGTAGCCATGTGCTATGCAAATACCAACAACTTTTTCATCTAGACTGAGATTCACTTTAGCCCGTGTCGACTGCTTCCAATCAACAAGCTCAATTGTCCTTTTTGATAGTCACCCCCACATGTTAGAAGAATAGTGGCGACGTGTCAAAAATGAAAATGAAGAACAAAGACACACGCGGTTAGAAGACATGCGACACCGAGCATGTGAGCAAGTCAAAAATGAAGAGTAAAGACATGTGGTTGGAGGACATACGACACCGAGCATGTGAGCGAGTCAGTGAAAATTAACCTGGACAGCGAAAATCTAAACGTTTCAAAATTGAAAATGATAGCGATGATGATTTGGTTTGGGATATGACACGGATAAGGTTATCAATGCCTACCATGCATTTGTTAAAAAAATGAAGGTTTGGTGATATGTTTTTCATAATGACCAAAGACAATTCGAGGTAAAACGAACCAAACAATGCCGAGCGGATTACGGATGAGGCGGAGGCCCGGGCGGCGAATGATCTCGCGGCACACGAGACAGGCGCGGCGGTGCTTGGCGGGCTGTTTTCCTGCAGTCCCTATCTCACGCGGCTTTTGTTGCGCGACCAGACCGTCGCCACGCGGATCCTGACCGCTGGCCCCCGCGAGGTTCTGGACGATGTTTTGGCGGGGCTCGATACGCTCGATCCCGAGACAATCAAGACCAATGAGTTGATGGCCACGCTTCGACGCGCGAAACGACACGCGGCGCTGGCGATTGCCATCGCCGATACGCTGGCTGTGTGGGATCTGGAACCCGTCGTCGTCGGATTGAGCGATCTCCGACAAGTTTACTTTGCTTACTTGTAGAAGGGACTTTGAGATGAAGACTTGCAATAAGGTTGCCGAAGGAAAACACGACAAATGAATGAAGTACAGTAGAGAGAAGCTCAAAATCCAGTGCAACATTCAATTACTGTAAAGTGGAGCTATCAGACAATCCTAATTCCCTCCAGAATTATTCACATGGGATGCTTGATCAAGAACTGGCTTATTCGAGAAGGAGGCTTGTTAAACTGAGGGCAGGCGAGAATATTCAGAATGGTGGCGCACCGTCGTTGATATAAACGTTGGTTATTTCCGTAACGGCTGACCTCAAATGCGTACAGTAGCCATCTCTGCCGAAGCAGTGTCTCATGCATGACGGGGAGGGGGGGGGGGCTAGTAGACCCGCAGCAATTTAACGTGCTATGACTTTGTTTTCACTCATGCTATATCAAGGATCGTGAACAGGATAGCGTTTGGCTCTTTTGCAACAAATTACAGCACAATCTTTTTAATTCGGTGTCAAGGATGTCAATTACTTCAATAATGTGAAATTTTATTTTTAAAAGTTTGTTAGGTTTTAGAATTATCGAAAAACCATATGCATATTGAGCCTCTACTTTCAGAGACAGTAATTCAGTACGGTAGCCTACTCGTTTTTAAAAGTGTATGTAGTCCTACAAAATATCGGTTAACATACACATTTATTTCTGAGGAAATACTTAAAGCGGAGAGATCAGGATGAAACTGGATGGGAAGAATAAAAGCCTGTTTCAGATACGTGACTGACATAACCGGACCGGATCTGCTCTCTTTGGTGGAGTTGGGGGGGGGGATAATTCGGAAAAATGAGGTATTTGTAACTTACAAACGGGTGATCAGATCTTAATGAAATTTGATATTTATAAGCATCTTGGGCTTTAAAGCTCTTGTTTCAAATTCCGACCAGATCCTGTGACATTGGGCGGAGTTAGAAAGGAAAACCGGAATTCTTGGAAAACGTGAAAATTGGGGTATTTTTATCTTACGAATAGGTGATCAGATCTTAATAAAACTGTCCAATTAGAATGTGACAGGCTTCAAATATCTTTTAAAGAGCATTAATTAAAAGAGGGAAAATAAATTAGCCTATGACAATACCTTTTCTAAGATTAACTTTCCACGGAGAAATTTAACGCACCCGAATTGTCGCAAAATCTAAATTAAAAAAAAACAAAAAAACAATTGTTTCGATCACAAAAAAGCGGGTCGCATTAGAATTAAAAATAGATGACTTAGAAAGTCATAAATCTTGAAAATCCTATGATATTTAAAAAAATAAGTTAATTTTTTTAGATAAGTTTATTAGTAACTTTTTTTTGGAGCGCATCTAGTATGAGTCCAAAACATCCCGTTGGTTTCCTTAAAGTTACTACAACTGTATATTCAAATTGAATCGTGAAATGTGATTTATCTTTTGTATTCAAACTATTTTGGCTTTAGATTTAATATACTTAAAACTTTTATTTTACTTTATTTAGTATACTTAAAAATAAAAATAAATATCAACCCCCAACAGAGAGCAGAGCTCGTAAGGTTGGGTGTGTAAATAATAGGACATACACAAGACAAGATCTTTAATTGACGAAATTACATGATAAATAATTTTTTAAATGGACGACGGGGAGCAGGGCTCAATATGTCGGACTATAAAACTTGGCCTTACATTTTTTTTTGTAAAATAATTCACTTTTAGGCTATAAATCATTCAGAATCCACCAGGGACATGAAAATTCTACAGTACGAACTTTGCCAAAACTTCCACTGCTTGTTTTTTATTATATAGTTCAGTTTAACATTGAATTTGGCTGTTTAGCAGCAGCTTTAACGGAAAAACCGCAATCTAAACGGCGAAAAAAAGGAAAAAAATAGAATTATTATTGGCTTTTTCAGTTAGAACTTATTTGAAATCTAACAATGCCTTTGTTTTGTTATGCAAGTTTTTACTATTATTGGAGTGTAATTTCCATTGTTACAGTTATCTATAACGTTTGTCTTATCATCCATCGCTTATTAACATTCACTATCATTGTACATAGAACTTTATTGCTCCATGCACCTTTTCATTGAATCTTACCAATCTGATAGATTTGATAGCTGTTTGTAAATTTTTCAGGTAAAGAGTAATGTATTTTTTAACCAAAAGACCGTCGCCCTTTGGAAAACACAAACACGAAGTTTCATTCGACGGAAACTATATTACAACAATAGCTTAGGCTGTTGCACAGATTACGTTAGTTGCCAAAGCTACGTAAATAAATGGAGAATGAGCTACGACAGCTTTGTCATTACAATAACTACCGAGACACTGCTTTGGACAGGCTTATCGAAACCCTAAAATATCTATTCACTACCCAGCGTACAATTTCTAACAGCATACCTGCAACTCAATTTCCACCTTGAACGAGGACAATAAACAGCCAGTGGAAAAATTGAAAAATTTTTCAGTGTAAAATAAACTGATAAAAATACAAATAAAAACTTAACACAAAACTAAAATAGGATAACCCTTTCTCAGCAACAGTGAAAGGGTAACACAACTCAAAACGAAATTTCACAATTTCATCATACTTACAGCACTCTTAAAGGCTAATTGCTTTCCAAGTAGATTATTATCCAACAATTTTTTAGATTTTGCAATAAAAACCTGTGGAATAATGTGAAAACGATCAAAATTAATAATTTTGTCGTAAACGAGACTTAAAGAAGTTTCTCCTGTATTTGTATAGAGAGCTACCTTTTGGTGTGTTTACTTCTGTGTCTTGAAGTTTTTCCAACTGACCACTGCTAGTAGAAACCCCGGTATGCAGGTTGCAACATGTAAACTTTGACATATTTTGTATCAGATTCTGCATAATGTTCAGGTGTCTTTATCCTAGCAACCTAAATTTATTATTGACATTTGAAAGTCAAATCTGGACATTTGAAAGTAAAATCTTGATATATCAAGTCTATAATAAACTAATATAGTTATTCTTAACCTTGTACTAGCTCTAGGAAGTGTATTGAACAATTTTGTGCCTCTGTAACTCGAATTTTAATGTGACTTACCCTTAAAACCCGTCACCTTTGTAAGTCGAATGCTATGTACATCTGGTTTAGTATGGTACACTTCATGAGTAGTTTTTTCAGGATTATCGTATACTACAGCAGTAAAGTCTACCGATCTTTGTTCACTGTTTTGGACATCTCCAAATACAGTTACGCTTTCTTCTGCTAAAATTGATGGTGATTGAATTCCCTCAATTCTAATTATAATAGAACCCGATTCGCTGAAAATAAAATTTCGATAATCGCCACCAATTTGACTTAGACCTTCATCATGAAAAATTTCAACACCCTTTTGGAATATAATGAAATTGTATTTCATTTCCGCAAGATTAGAGTTTGTTTGTGGATCATAGAATTGATATACAAATTGTATTTTCTCATGAGTTTTCGGTGCCCGTTGCAACACGATATCGCGGAGATACTGGGCACTGCGAATTTCGAGGAAAGCCGACTCTGCCGAATCGTAAAGTCTGTTTGCCTCGTCAAAACAGTCCCGAGCTTTCCGCTGCCAATCTGATCCGATTCGGTCAAAGACCAGGTCTTCAGCAAAAAGCCGCAACTGATCTGCGCGATCAACATCCGCTCGCACCCAACCAGGTGACAACAAGTCGATTGCAGCAACTCGTTCGGCAGCAAACGAAGTGTGCGCAGCGGCTCGGATTAGCAGCCAATCCAGTGATGGTGCGTCCGACAACCGTTTTAGAAACCACAGTTCCTGGTAGTCACGATATTCTGGCAAAAGTCTTGGTGCCATTCGCCCACTCGTAGCAGACAGAAAAATGATCGTAGACGTTGCCAAATCTGGCATCGGTTCGAACTTGACGTCCTCCGCACCCATAAGCGGATACAGGCGGTGTATCACCCATCAGCCAAAGTGCTTTGTCGAGGCTATGGATATGCTGCTCCACAATGTGGTCACCCGACAACCAATGGAAATAGAGCCAGTTTCTTAACTGGTAGTGCATTTCGGTCCAGTCATCCTTGCGATTCCGTTGCCACAACAATCCCGTTAGATAGTTTTCCTGGATCGAGTTGATGTCACCGATGTATCCGTCTTGGATTTTGCCGACGATGTCGCGGTTTCCGGTTCCCCCAACCCCCCCCCCAATGACGCTGGATCCGGTTGAGATTTAAAATAAGAGACCTGAGTTATGAGGGCCTTCTAAATATGAAATTTCATGAAGATCCGATTACTCCTTCGTAAGTTGAAAATACCTCATTTCTTCTAATTTTTCAGAATTAACCCTCCCCCCAACTCCCCCAAATCGAGCGGATCCGTGCCAGTTATTTCAATCACGTATCCAGGACTTCTGCTTATTTTTTCCACGAAGTTTCATCCTGATCCCTCCACTCTAAGCGTTTTCCAAGATTTTAGGTTCCCCCTCCACTTCCCTCAACGTCACCGGATCCGATCGAGGTTTAAAATTCTGGGGACTTGTTGGGGATTGTTTGGGGATTGGCGCTGCGATCCGCGCTCCCGCAGGCTCGATTGGCGCGACAAAGCCCCCAAACGGTATGCTTATGCCTCCACACCGCCCCAGATCGTCTCCGCAGTCTTGACGACCAGGTCGAGCTTGCGGCGCTGGGCGTCGTAACCGAGCGTATTGCCCTCCTCGGTCGAAGCAAAGCCGCATTGTGGCGCGATGCCAAGCTGTCCGATATCGGCATATTTCGATGCTTCGTCGAACTTGCGCCTCAGGTCGTCCAGCGGCTCGAGGTCACCGTCCTTGGTCGTGATGAACCCGGGCAGCACCCGTTTGTTGCCCTTGGGCCGGAGAGATCCCTTGCCGAAAAAGAGCCGTCGGGCTTGAAAAGGACGGTTCCCTGGGACGGAACCCCGCGGTCGGTGCCGCTGTACCAGAAGGTCCGGTCGGTCAGCAGATTGGTGATCTCGACGTCCGACAGGTTCCGCGCATGCGCAGGCAAAGCGATTGCAAGGCATGCAAGCGTATACAAGCACTGGTTGATTTTGATCCGCATGGCAACCCCCATCACTTGTGGCTGCATCCAGAGGACCGCCACATTGCGGCGCTGGACCCAGCGATTCTTAGACGCGGTCAGCTTCGCCTAAATTGCCTATCGACCGTCGGCCAGCTAAAATTCGCCGACGAGCCAAGGTAGGACCTTGTTACGCTATATGATGAAAGACGGCCTAATAATGAAAAACGTATCTTATTAAAGTCGAACAATGCCAAGTACAGCAGCCCCAGAATTCAGTATGAAGTTACTGATATTTGCGCACAATACACTACTTCAAGGAATATTGGTCAAGTGAAATCGGCTCGTTTTTCACACTTCCGGCGGACGAGACAACCGTCATATCAGGGCAGGACCGATGGATTTAGGGCTCTACCTTTTACAGCAAATCTTTTCAGATCAGGGAAGGGTTTGTCAAGTTTTTTTTAAGTTGAAAACTTGTGAGGTGAAAGCTTCCGTCAATTCATCCAAATAGAGAAACCTGGTCACTTTATAATTTAATTTTTATGTGTCGGTAATTATATTCTATATAATTTCAATACATTAGGTTAGGGAAGTATAGTGACTACTAAGGTAGTATTACGAAGATTTTCTTTGACAAAGGAGTCCATTACGTCGCCAGAAATCAATGTCACGAGAAAAAGAAAGTGCAAGAATTACAAGAAGTAGAATAGCTGAATATTTTCTCCTAAGCAATTTGAATATTCTCTTTTCCTTTGTTTTAATTTCTCTGGGGTCTCTAAGAGAGTAGAATATCCTCTTATGCCTGTCCCAAAATTTAGATTTTAGAATATGGAAAGAGTTCTCTCTAGCTAGTAAATAATTTTGTTTGTGGGCGGCAACCCGCCTGCTCGGCCAGTCGCTGCGCCTGGCTCTGCAACAGGGTCTCGGCCTGCTGCACCTGGCGCTGGACGATCTCGACCGGCGCGTCGTCATCGATCACATGCAGCAGGCACCACTCGCCACCGCCCTGCTGACGGATCAGTTGCACGGCGCGCTGCACCGCATGCGCCGAGCGCTCGGACAGGTCGGTCGCTACCAGAATCTTGATCATCTCGTTTCCTCCATGCGTTTAACACCGAGTTACATTCAAGCCTCTCCTGACCCGCCACTCGTTGATGCAAGTCAGGTCGGGGGCGGTAAAGCCAACTAGGGTATCCCTGACGATTCGCTCGGCCGTCCAAGGTAGCAATAAGTAGATTATCTGGAATTATACCTAACACCAGAAAAACATAAGTGATAGTTGACAGAATGCACGTATATATCTTAGAGCTAACCAGATCTACAGTCGGAATAACTGAAGAGAAACTATGTGTGTAAATAGTAATTTATCCTAATTTAAAATCAGAAACTTACATTGAAGTCCGGATTACAAGTTAATTTTCTTCCTTTCTTTTTCAATTCCCTAAACGAAAAGTGAAATGAAGTTTACATGATTAGAGAGGGCGCACAAACACTTCGTTTTGAGACTGAAGACTGAATTTCGGAATATAAATAGGAGTCATCGTCCGTCTTCAGCAATCACTGGACTAATTTACCTCTAGAGAAACCTAAATATAGTTCAAACCCAAATTTCTTTTAGACAGAAATGCAAAGAAGCATTTTCGATTACTTAAACAAAGAGACAAGGATAATTATCAGTACTTTCAATAAACCCATTAGCCCAAGCAATGAATAATAAGATAACAATTACAATAAAAAACGGTATTGAAGGCTTTTCTATCTTATAGAGGCCACATAATCTTGGCAGTGCCTCTTTGATGAAGTCAATTAGTATATTTCAATATTCTTTCCGTCCTTCGATTCTCTTTATTTACCAGCTAGCCCGCTTCTCGTATTTGATGCTGGAAGTTTGCAAATCTTGTAGTTTTCGCGATCCGGCATTCGCGGAAGCGGTTTTGACAGCGACGGAACAGGCTGGGGTGGATGTGGTGCTGAATTCGTTTAGCGGCGCGATGTTGGATGCGACGATTCGGTGCGTGCGCCCCGGAGGTCGCTTTGTCGAGATCGGGAAACGGGCAATTCTCAGTTCCACAGAATTTGCGGCGCGACGACCGGATGTGGCCTATCATGTGTTTGACTTGTCCGAGATGGTTGAGGGGCAACCGGAAGCCATCACGGCGCTCTTTCATTCTTTGGGGCGTGCCGTGGAGGATGGGTTTCGCCCGTTGCCGTTGACTTCCTTTCCGATGCTTGAAGCCGCCCGGGGATTCCGGTATAGATATCAATAGTAGATAGGAGTATGATTGATAGTTTGGTGTTTCACAGCAGCGTTAGAAAAATATAAATTGGGCTTTTTTTAAACCTGTGTGGTTTCTGTTGAGTCCTAATTGGAATATTGTAACTTTTATTTTGGGGTTCCATTGGGCTGATTGGCTCACGTCAACACCGGTTCGCCAAGGAGGTGAATTTACCTCTTGTGGATATACATTTTTTAGTTAGGTCTTCCCCGTAGTTCATTGAGTTCATTTTAGACTTCAGAAAAGTTAAAATAAGATCAACATTTTGGATATGACACCTTGGTCAACAAGAGCTAAGAGCTCATATGGCACTTGTGACGAGGATGGGCCGTTGTTCGTTTTGCTAGGTTGCACGAAGTGAACTGATTTTGCGTGTACTGTCATTAGCTTCTCTGAAAGTAATATCTCAATAATTTACTCTGATTGTTTTCAGAGCTCCATAGTTTTTTGTAACAACTTTGAAAGCGCTTGTCAAAAGCTTGCATGACTTGAATTTTTCTGCTAATTCTTAATTTTCATTATATCCCTATAAAAATATAGAGCCCCTTTCCCCATTTCCATTCCGAATCTACCCCCCCCCCCCTAACCGTAAGATCTGGATGTAGTTACAATCTATATACAAAAGTTGCCTGATTTTTTTACGCTTTTTTTTTTACTTTAAATTAGCGTGCTAATACAATTGTGTGTACCACTTTATACTTTATAATGGTACTATCATGTCAGATTTATAGAAAGTGATTAGATATGGAAACTAGCTTTTAGACAAGAACTTAAACCACTTTCGATTGTGTTGCCGTACACTTCTAGTTGCGTTAGTCAGTAGTCAACCTCTGTATGATATTAAGGGGGCTTGGGCCAAATATAAAAGAGGAAGATAGTAACCTCGGTAATAGGGTTTGTAGCCATGAAGATTATGATAGTACTCTGTCCATTCTTCCCAGCCTTTCCATTCTGAAAATGTCCCCCACAGTTTATTTTTTGGGTGTCATATTTTACTTTAAGATGGCGTCCTCAGGCCTCGGCGCTGATCGCCCGCATTCCCGCCCTCGCCCCGGCCGGCCGGGTGGACATTCCCACCCCCACCTATAACGAACACGGCGCTGCTTTTGAGGCGGCGGGTTGGCAGCTGTCAGCTTCCCGCCCAACGGCCCGTGTCATCGTGCATCCCAACAACCCCACCGGCCAGTTTTACAATGATGAGCCAACCGGACCCGCCTTGCATGTGATCGACGAAAGCTTTTGTGACATTGCCCCTGATCGCACCCTGATCGACCGCGCCACACAGCCCGGCACCCTTGTACTCAAAAGCTTTGGCAAATTCTGGGGCCTTGCCGGGGTACGCCTGGGTTTTGCCATCGGGGTAAGTTTTCCTTTTTTTTTGTTTTTTCTCTTTTATTTTTTTATTTTTCTTTATTTTTTCCTTATTTCTAGTTTTTTTTTTCTTTTTTAGTTTTTTCTTTTTTTAGTTTCTTCTTTTCTTTTTCAGTTGTTTGCTTTTTTTAAGTTTTTGGGGCCCAGCACGGCAAGCGGCAGGCTTCTATATATGGATTCTCATTGGTCCTAGTGTTCTATTGCAGTATTTTCTAAAATATTTTAATCCCTCGACACGCATTCTTTTTTTACTTTCTCTTTGAACCGCAAGCCCAGCACGGCATGCGGCAGGCTTCTATATATGGCTTTTCATTGGTCCTTGTATTCTATTGCAGTTTCAACTTTCATACGATATCTGTGACTTTATCATATAAATTAAGAGTTCAAGGGGTGTGTTATCCCCAATAGTTTGGAAAATTTACTCTTCAAAAATCTGATTATTTTAACGAAAATAAAACTAAATAAATAATGTTTTTTCATTAGACAATTCTTTAAAGACACTTTAGTTTCACTGAGGTGCTGGGATGGGGAGTATACAAGAAGGGGTGTTGCAGACCTCCAGCTCAGGGTTCTTAAAAGCGGATATTACAATACTACTCTTTTTACACTTTTCAGCAATTTCACTCCAGAAATGTTGCAAAAGATGACATTCTTGGTGCGTCGAGGATATGTCTCGACCATAACTTAACAGGGAGTGTTTTATTCAAGAATGAAATAAAAAAAAAGCTTTTTTAACGGAAAGTAAGGAGCGGCATTAAAACTGAAAACGAACAGAAATTAGTTCGTAGATGATAGGGACTGCTTCCTCATCAACGCCCCGCTCTTTACGCTAAAGTTTGACTCTTCCTCTTAACTCTATTTTTTAAAACAGTAAAAAACTTTAGCGTAAAGAGCTGGGTGTTGATGAGGAAGCAGCCCCTTGAAAATCCTGCGCTCCCCTCATGAAAATTTTCTTCCCCCATGACAAATTCCCCCAAGGAAAGTTCCCCCAACATATCCCCCGATTCTCAACCCCCCCCCCAACCTAAGGAAATTTCAAATTGTAATTTACATCTGTGCTTTTAAAGAGTTTATTAGAATAGCCTACCCAAATTTTGCAAGACACAAACCCAAAAATAACCTTAGAAAATAATTTTCTAAAAAAAATATTGAAACAAGCTGGCAACCCAGTAATGAAAAGTTGTACTTACTTATGTAAACATGAAACCACATCAACTGTTGCCTGAAACCTTGGTATGGAGTTCCATCTGGCCAAGTTAACATAACACCGCCTACAACCGTTGAGATGAAATGATGAAGTCTCCACCACCCTTTGATTTTAGATCCGTTCACTTTCAAAATCGATTCTCTAATAGTTAGAGTGCAGTAATACCAAATAAAGTGAATGATTAGAAATCTCTTCATACTTCCCCAGTGCAAGAGAGGAGGCTGATATGGGTTTGAGAGCCCATATTACTGGATCGCCAGCCGGCTTAGGTATAAGAATGACATTGACAGATTTTCATAAATGTCGAAAGGTTTCAGAGGAAAAACACAACCGTATAAACTAATGACAAAGGACCAGCCAATTCAGTACTGCATGTCTTCAAGACAACATTAAGTATATTGTCAGGACCCGTGGATTCGGTCACATCTAGACTTTACAAAATGCAAAAGACCTTAGGAGTGAAATAATTCACACGATAGCATAAGTTCGAGCAGGGATATCGGAGACCACCTTAACACATTTAAGGTTACTGCAAATCCCGACGATGGCGGCTGCGGCAGCGCCCCGCCCATTTCTATTGATACCGGGAATATCAATTTCGATGGTCTGGCAACCATTGCCCTTAATTTATTGTTATTTATTGTGTTACCGTACTTTTTGCTAAGAAGAAGGCTACTGTAAATAATACTACCGGAATAATTGGAAGATTGAAAGTAGGGAAAGAAATAGCACCTTGGAATAATGAAAGTTCGATAGTACTAAACGAATTATACTCTCTTAAAACAAGCTTCGACTCCGCTCAGCCTGACTGTGCAACCCGTCATAGTGAGCGGAGTCGAACTATGACACTTACAGCCTTCATCACCTAAAAAAATCAACCATGTAGCGTTGCTAATAGAAAGTGAAAGAGATGTTTGGCTTGTAGAACCAACTGCAAAAACAATTGAAGATGCTTTCATTAAACGCGATAAGATTCGTGGAAACTTGGCTCCTATCTGATCTTTTTATTGATTTACATCAAAAAATCATGAAATAACACTGATCTTCTTTTTATGAATTTAGGATGTCCTTATACTCCTAATTTCTCAAGTTTTGATGTCCTTAACGTGAGAAATTCCCAAATTTGGAACTTTTATGCCTATTTCACTATTTAGTGAAATTTTTCAACCCTGCCTGGTAAAATCAAAAAATCCCAATAATAGGAAGTTTTGAACGTATTAAATCTGCTTGGTTATGACTATGGCCCAACCGTTATATTGCCCGGCCGGTACTATCGGGCCGTGATGGGGGTCAGTGTTATTATTTTATATCGAAAAAATATAACGGATATCGGCCGATTTATTTTTGTTGTTATTCGCATCTCATCCAGAAGATAGCGCCAAATTTCCTTAGGCAATTTTTGGTTGTCCAGTTATTGGAAGCTGAGTGCTCAGCTAAGTCTGGCCTAGACTTAGACTAGACTCATGTGAGACTATTAAGTCTAGACTTAGGTTAGACTTAGACTAGACTTATGTCAGACTATTAAGTCTAGACTTAGGTCAGACTTAGACTGAAAAACAACAACTATGAACTAAAAACTCACCTATCTACAACTGAATATACGTACATATATATACACTTAAATTTTGACAATTTTTGATAATTTATCAAGATGAGTGACGGAGTAAGTACAATAGAATTTTCTTATAAAATATTTTGATGGCTGCACACCTTTCTAAATTTTCTAATAATGTTTCTTCTCCTCTTAACAAACACAAAAATGGAGATTTCATGTGAGTTCTCATTCTGCATGAATTGGATAAGAAAAAAAGGAAACGTCATTCGGAACTAGTGTTTACGATCTCAGACACAAATAAACTTCAAGAGATAAGTGGTAATAAACCCATATGCATCCCTCAAAAGTTGCTGGAACTACGACATTCTACATCAATGGCATTTTTTTTTTCATTTTCATGAAAGATGGATCTAAATATTTAGAAGAGCAAAAATAGCGAAGAGCCATCATAGTATTATTCATAGAGGTAGTTCTACATCTATGGATTAGTATGCGAATCCAAAACGTAAGGAATAAGATGTTCTCATCGCTTGTTAGTTGTTTGAATTACACATAACAGAATTTGGAGCTTACCAAAATTTGAATTTGGAGCTTATTTTAGCTATTATAAATAGCTGATATTAGAAACAAAAAATACATCCGGAATGTAGTGACTTTGGAAAAATATTTGTTTCTAGATAATCATTTTTTCATGTAGTCAACTGTTTAAAGTTATTGTTGTTATTGGTTCTTTAGTTTGATTTGCTTTTCATTACTGTTGTATTTTTGGTTTAGTTTGGTTTGGTTTCTGTTGTTGTTAGTTTTTTGTTTGTTTGTTTATTAGCTGTTGTGAGTGTTCCTCCCTTTATTTTTTCTGTTTCAAATTTCAAACACTCATGTCTGCAAAATCGTGCTGTTAGTGTGCCCTGACACAATTCTGTAAATGATACCAATAAAGACATTGAGTTTTATGATGGGTAAAAAATGTTATAGGCTTGGATTTTCTAACTGTTCAGTTGTACAATTTGAGTATCAAACCAGATGGCATTGAAGTTAGTCTAAATGTTTCCGCCCTTCTCTTCTCTACTTATTTACTTGTTGTTTAAAGGTAATTTTTGCCCAAGCATAAGGAATAAGTTAGGATGTACATATTTCAAAAATCTATTCGTATTTGTCATATATAGTCTAATATGTATAGTCTGAAGGTTTGCCCAAAAAGGGGGAGCCGTTTACTGAAGTGCATCCTTACCCTTACTTCTTGACAACAAAGATAAATTAGGGGTGCTTTGCTTCGTGTAGTGACACAAAATGATTAGACGCAAAATTTTTAAATTTTCTGATCAAATTTCATCGCTAACCAACCCACCTTCATTGTTATATTAAATTTTACGGCCATTAAGGGCACGGATAACCCTTGTATAAATTTTGTCTGGTCCTGAAGAGGATGATCCCTTAAGAGTATTCACAATACAAACTACCTCAAATTCAGAAACAGAATTCAAGACCATTGACTTTAAACATGAGGGTCCAATATAGGCTCTTAAATCGGAACGAATTTTGACAGCAACACATTAGAGTTTCACCCATTTTCGACACGCACTTTTTATTTGACAGTCGTTTGAGTGAGTTGATGTTAGTCTTTGTATGAAAATAGAAAAAAAACAAGCATTTAGCTGTCATAATATATTTGTTTTTGAAAGGAAACACACCTACGCAAATCAAAGATGAGTTAGACTCTGTGTACGAGGTTGTGATTCCATAACATTCAGAATGTAGAGTTTCATTATATTTTTCGATAACTTTTCAATCTGAGTTTGTAATAAGGATGAATGTCTTGCGTCTGGCATTTATAAGCCGGAAGTGGATGCTCAGAAAAAAAGGTGTTAGGGTATTATGCGTTTATATTATTTTTATTGGGGATGGTGAACGGTCTACATACTTTTATTTTCAAAGAATGGTGATGAAGACATGGGGTGGGGCACCCAGAAATTAGAAGGGGGTAACCACAGTTCAAGACACATTATAATTATATTATGTTCCAAGACTCCTAAGAACGTAAATGACAAAATAGCTATAACAAACATAATTTTTTTCTGCTTCACTCACTGAAGTAGTGTATGTTCGGTTATCTTTTTTAATGCGGGTCGGCCGTTCAATACCATTATTGGACCTGCATATTTTATGTATTGTGTGCCAGGAATCGGAGCTGCCTTTCCTTTAAGAAAAATCTTAATTGAAATTAAAAATAATTAATTAATTAATTAATTAATTATTAATAAAAAGTTTTCTACTTCTCTCATTTGACTTTTAGGATTACAGATTTGTATTTTTAACAGTGAATCGGAGCTGCCTTTCCTTTAAGAAAAATCTTAATTAAAATTAAAAAAATTTAATTAAAAATAATTAATTAATTAATTAAAAATAAAAAGTTTTCTACTTCTGATTGGTGAATTATTTTTAGTTGACCAATCATAAATCGTATCAATTAGTTTAATTAGCTTCATTTATGGAATGACAATACGAAACAGCTTTTAATTATTCCTGATTCAAAAGTTGGCATGTCCGTCCTGACTAGATACAGTCGTTTTCAACAAGCACTGCGTCCAGCCCTTAACGAAGGCTTCATACGTATCAACAAGTCGAAGACGTATCCAAACGGATTCTGACATGACATTTTCCGAACAAAATTAAAATCTAAATTGAGAAACCAGATCTTTGAAAACTTTTGCATTTAAAATTCTCGGCAACAATCCTGTTAAAAACAAACAGATATATATATATATATCGGGTGTTTGTTTTTTTCTCTTTTTGTGTCTTTTGTGTGTTTTTATCTGTTTTTAATCTCTCTCTCTGTGCCTGTTTATCTGGCGAATATTTGCTTGTCCCTAAATCTTTCTTTCCCTGTTTGTGTTTCTGAGTCTGTGGGTTTGTAAGTGTTTTTTTTTCTCTCTCTCTGTGCCTATGTGTCTGAGCGGATGTTTGCTTGTCTCTCTCAAGTGTTGTGCATATGTGTCTGAGCTAGTGGTTCCATGTCTCTTTGTCTATCTTTGTATGTTTGTGTGTCTGAATCTTTGTGTTTGTATCTGTTTCTCTCTCTCTCTCTCTGTGCCTGTGTGTCGAATTTCTGTGTTAATGTGGCGAGTTTGAATGGTTTAATGATTAGAAGATTCTTTCAGGCAAGTACAAGAGAGCGGCAACAAAGCCATTGAAGATTATAATGGAAGTACGTTCAAATACTTGTCACTTTGATAATTAGTGTAGTACTAAGGAAAAAAAATGAAGATTTTAAGGCGCTTCCTTAATCACAATAGGCAACACACAGACTGCTTAAAATTTGTTTTTTTCCAAATTTATTATCATCATTATCATCATCATCATTATCATAATCATCATCATCGTTTTCATCATCATTATCATCATCATCATCATCACCATCATCAATATATCAATAGTGTTACGAACATCTTCATATCATCACAGCCATCCACTGCTTTCACACAACCTTCCTGCTTATCTTCCCCGGATTTCTCCAGGTAACCATTTAGAGATGGGTCGACTCTGGCTGAGCTTACAAAGTCAAGTCACTGATCCCGTCTCAAACCAAATAACTGGTCACACCAGTAATCGAACCCTCACCCTTCGGACAAAGGATTGCAAATCCAGCACGCAAACCAAGACTAGGGTGAAAGTGATCATACCACTCTTTGCCTTATTTTTATTCTCTTTCAAAGTATAATAATCGTTTTTTCAATTTTAATTTTAAGTTTAATTCAATATTAAGCCCTTTACGAACCTTAAAGGTGATACCTTTTCTTCTTATTTTGGAAAGTAGGCAGAGTAACCTTATCGTAATCACAAGTCTGTAACAATTTGATCATTTCCAAAACATTTTCACACGTGGTAACCTTTTCTGGACATTCGATTAAGACAGTTCGCTTCTATCCATAAGATCTCTTTTGCTTTTATAATGTCTTTTTCTGGGTGGGGGGAAACAGGGCTTCTCCCTTTGTGACTTCATCATGGCTTTTTACAGTTTTCACTGCACATGACAAAAAGTTTAAAACGGGATTCCAAATGAGCTTATCGGCCATCGCAAATATGCATTAACACAGCAAGTCCAAAATCACAGACCGTATTTCACAGCATAGATTTTTATGGATAGGAAATATAGGACCCGGGTGCGTCTCTCTGTCTGTCTCTGAGTCTGTCGGTCCAGTCTGTCTATAGTGTCTGTCTGTCCGTCTAATCTGTCTGTGTGTCTTGGTTGTCTTTCTGTCTGTTTTGTCTGTCTGTCTGATCTGTCTGTTTGTCAGTTCTGTCTGGTGTGGTCGGTTCCATCTGTCTTTCTGTCCTGTCTGTTTGTCTGTCAGTCTGTTCTCTCCGTCTGTCAGCCTGGTCAGTCCTTCTGTCTGTCTGTCTTTTTGTCTGTTTGTCTGATTAGTTTGGTCTGTCTGTTCAGTTCGAACTGTCTGGTCTGTTTGTCTAGTCTGTGCAGACTGTTTTGTCATTTCAGTCGAGACTAGAACATTTAAAACTACTAACTCTGGTCTTCAGACATCACAGATGTGATATGACCCACAAATATAATAGTCAACCAAACAACACCCTCCTCACAAAACACTAGGGGACACTCACAGAAGCTAGCAAAGCAAAGAATGAAGACCAGAATTCTCCAAAACTTTTTTACCAAGTGTATATCCAAAAGCTAGAACATCTTTCAGGACAAAACCATGACTGTACCCACTAGTGCAAAGAGTTTACAAAAATTGGAGCAACAAGCTATGGAAATATAAGTGGTACCGTCCATCCTTCTCTGCTGCCAACTAATGCAGCATCACTGGGCACATAATACAGTGATATTATTAAGGAGAATATCATGTCTCCTTCCATTGTTATAAATTTGTTCAACCATTTCAATTTTTTTTTCTGCTTGCCTTAGTGGTGCCTTGGTGGTGTAATAATGTACTTAAAGTGTTTAATGTAACTTTTTACTTTTTCTTTGTAAAACTTCTTTTGTGAAAAAAGTTTTTTCAGATTAATCTCAAATAATATTTTATCCACATTCAATTGTAATTGAGGAAAAACTAAATTCATCTAGTTGGAGACTGCAAAAACCTGTTCAAACAATTAACCAATGACATAAGGCAAGATTCAATTAACAAAGAAATATATTGTTAGAGCTATACCTGCATCCATCAGGTGTGGAGGTTCATTCATTCGTTCATAGATTACTGATTAAACTGTTTTTTCAGTTCAATATTGGAATTTGTTTATACACTCTTAAGAAAATCTCTAAAGACCCTTTTTTAAGCTCTAAAGGCAAGAAATATTTACAGGCTGTAATTAATCCAAAGTGGAAACTACCTATATGAAACTTCGCAAGGGAACAAATCTGAAGTTCAACAATAAACTATACCGTCTTTTACCTATTGTTGCTAAAAAGAGGGATATATTAACAGGATAAGCTTGTTTTGGTGTTACTTGGTTTAATAGATGTGCCTTGTCGGATTCGGACTTCCTGTGATGATTTATGTAAAAAGACTATTTATTATGAGTTATATTCGCCATATTTGTAAATATAAAAAATCTTATTTTTATATAAATTAATTAAGTAAAGAGTTTATAAATATAAACGACGTATGTTTTCATAATTGATATTATTGTTGTGATAAGTTACTTCGTGAATAGATGGAGAATATAAAAAAATACCACTTAAAGTTTTATAATTAATCTCAATATAATGAGGGTATAATGATAAAATTTTATTGTTTAAAGAAAGATTGCTTAAATTATTTAATTTGTCTAAAATATTTTTAGACACTGAATTATAAGCACTTTTTTTAATTTCAATTAAGTCACCATTTTTTACAAGATAACTTGGTATATTTATTTTGCGCTTATTGCCCTTGAGCTTTGTTGATGGTGATTGCTAATCGAACATTCCCTGTGTCCCTTTCGTCATTTATATATCCCCTTGTGCCCCCCGGCGTCCCCGTTGTAGTTGTGTCCCTGTTTCCCAGTCGTCATTTATATTCCCTGTCTCCCGGTTGTCATTTGTATCCCGGTGTTTTTTTCTGTTTAGTTTTTTACCGATTTTTTTCCTTTTTTTAAAGTTTTTTTCTTTTTATGTTTCTTTTTTTTTAGCTTTATATTCCCTGTGTCCCGATCGCTATTTGTGTCCCGGTGTAACGGTCTGTAATTTCGTCAGTCGACAAACATGACGCCAGTCGACAAACAATTTCATGCTGCCCCCCTCCAAAGGACACCAATGACCTTAAGAAGGCAAAATCATCTGATCGGATGGCTTTTGTGGCTTTTAAAAATATTCAAGTGAGAAATCTGTGTAAGCATCAATAATCTTTGATTGCACTGTACACGACTTTATGAATTTTCACTCCCGATATTATCTACTGAGCTATTCTGTTGACAACTCCATGTCAGACAAAGTAAATATAGTAATTTGTCTTTTCAAATGTAACCTTTTATTATTTCACCCAATTTACAACCCATTTTCAGTTGGATAAAAGTGGGGATGTGGCATATTAAAGAAAATAACAAGGTCTGTCGTAGATTATCTTCCCGCTGATTTCTCATTAAAAAAGTAGATAAAGATCTCTTAGGGCTTCTTAGTTTTTGCAAAGGCATTGTGTGTGTCAATAAATATCAATATGAGACAAACATGGTGATAAAATTTTATGCTGAGAAGACATACCATCAATCCAAATGTGTCAAGGTTTATTTTACATTGTTGTATTATTATATAAGAGGGAAATAGTGACGAAGTTGAAATTTGTGGCTAGTTTCTATTATCCTGATCAAAATATCTATGAACTGGTATTAAGAATTGGGTCTAAATTATGATTTTCCAAGATTCATCAAAGGTACTACTAATTCCATAAAATTGTTGATTTTGCAAAACAGAAAAAACAGTTCAATTATGACATTACCCAAACAGTGAAATCGATCAAATCTAATGCAGCTGGTGTTGATGGCCTAAGCATTAAACCATCTAAAGCAGTTGCTGCATATCTCTTACCTGTGATATTATATCTAGTCAATTTATCTGTTCAAAAAGGGGTGTTTTCAGTCGAAACAAAGCGGGCCAAAGATATACCCCTCCATAAAGGAGGCGATAAAAAGATTTCCATCTGGAGAGCAATATCTATTCTACCGCTCTTCTCAAAAGCTTATGAAAGAGTAGTGTATAAGAAAATATACGAGTACATGAATTCGCTTGGGTTTTTGTCAGATTCACAGCTTGGTTTTAGAAAAGGTCATTCTATTGGAGATTTGAGCGGCTTTTTCTCATTGTGAAACTTTTGCTTATGCCTACGTTAATCGCCCTCCGATAAGATTTGTGTAGTAGTGTGTTGAGCAATCGGTACCAATTCGTTATTTAGTTGCAGCAGAACATTTTCTCCAATGAAGGATTTTAATATGGATGGATTTTACTGAAGAGGAAATAATAAATTTTAAAAGTAAAAAATATGCTCTACAAAGTATTCTACAAGAAATAGAGACAAACTACAATTGTCAAAATCTTTTTATTCACATGATATAAATACCACAAAAGCTTAAAACTTCGAAAGCGCACATAAATAACAACTGGTCCCATTGACCATACACAAATAAACATCCCACAAATGATTCATCTGGTACCTAGCATAGTCTTTTACTATGGGTATATTTGTCGTAACTTACTTGCGACAAAAATAGTATTAAGCGGACTCAAGAAGCAAGGGGAAGATTCGAAGCACATTACAAAAGTAAAGAAGAAAAAAAGAAGATCAAGCATTACACTGATGGAGCCAGTTTAGATGTCCAGTACTATGCTTGTTTCTTTGTAAGAGCAAGATGAATTCATTCGCAATACTGAAGTTCTCATTCTAAGACTGCAGTTCTAAAGACTGAAGTTCTGACATTCTGACTGCAATACTGAAGTTCTAATACTGAATTTCTGATACTCTGACCGCAAGTAGGTAAGTTACTATTATAACTACTTATTATAACTACTTACATTAGTAGTATTACTATTACTGCCAATGAAGCTTAGGCTACTTCTATTAATTCTTCCGCTACTACTACTGCTACTATTAAAAATAAAGCTTTTACGCCCAAAATTTGAAATATATAGAAAGTGTACGGAACTAATTCGAAAGAAACTATGCCCACACAGGTTGACAAGTGGACGCATCATAGAGTTTCACGAACGGTTGATGGTATTAAGCAGAAACTTTCAGTGGGTGCCGAAAGGGACGTTGAAGAAACCAAAGGTGCTATGCACATACTGCTACTAGTGCTGACAAAGCTATAAGGGTAACCTAGGTTGGTCTGTCACTGCCTTTGGTTGCCACCACTGAATTGTTTATGTTGAGTTCCCTCTTTTACATGACCAATTTGAGTTTTCTGGGGCTATATTTGCTGGTTTTAACTGTTTGGGTTTAGTTTCTACGTTGACTCTCCTGTGTTAAGTTGACTTGGGTTAAATTGTTTGTTTTCCTGTGTTTATTTTGCAGGGTTGGGCTATCTCTGCTGGTCTTTGGGTTGTTTATGCTGGAGACCTGCTTCTAATTTGAATGGTTTAATTTTTCTGTGTTTAGATGCCCTGTGGGCATTAGCTGCATTAAGCTGTTGGTTTGTAGTCCGCTGCATTAAGTTTGAGGTTTTTTTGGAGCTGGTTTGACTCTGGCTGAGCTTATAGTCTCACCACTGACCTCCATTCCAAACCAAATAACCAGCAACACCAGGAATCGAACCCTTGTTCTCATGGACAAAGGATAGAAGAGCTACATTGTCTTTGACATTTTAATGATAGAGAGGTTTCCGAAGTAGCTTATGCTTTAATACCACGTAAGTAGTGTGTCTTCAAAATATTTTTTTTTAAATGAGGTTTCCAAAATTGTGCAAAGTCCAACTCCTTTTTGATACCAAATAAATTAAAACATAAAAGAACTTGTAAGAGAAAAGAGTTTATTTCATGGACATTAGAACAACCTTTTAGGAAAAAACAAACAACAAATAGAATACAAACAAGAACACAAAAATAAACATACAGAGAGAACAGAAAATACAGAATGAACCAATCAGTAGTCTTAACCAAATTACTTAATAAGTTTGTGCTTAGTCATCCAGCCCCGATTCATGGAAAAATAGTGGAGAGAGATCTAGTCATTTGTCTGAGAATGGGCTAACCTAGGTCTCTGTTGTAAGTTTTAACACCTTCTTGGCTAGGTATAGCCCCCTTTTGTTTAGATTTCTTTTCTGTTTTGCCAAGGTTGCTGGGAACTGATGACATTGCAGGAAGGCTTGAACCTTCTCTATTTTGGTTTTCAACTGAGTCATTATGGCAACATACTGCAGAGGTTTTGAGAGTGTAAGAATAAACTTGAAAATTAACGCTAACAAGACTAAGTTGCTTAGACTAGGAATAAATGAAGGTGAAAAGGTTATTTTTAATCTTCTGCTTTTTGCGAGTCGGCTTAGGGACTTACAAATGTGGTAACAAGAAGATTCATCAAGTAGATAGCTTCCCTTGCATTGTTAGTATTACTTGGAAAGATGTTGAATGCAGTAAAGATGTTAAAAGTAAAATAGCTAAGGCTCAGGGTGTTCGTTCACAGTCTAAAAAACTAAAAATATTAATATAAGTCTTCGATCCATAGTTTTAATATTGAAAGCTAATTTGATGACAGAGGGCAAGTATTACCTCTCTAATACTTGTTAGAAGTTTCAAATTGAAGCACAAGCCATGCCCGAGATGTTGCTAATATGTTATTTTGATTACATGGATACAAATATTCTCTGATTCTCGTATCTAAATCTGTTCTTGATTTAAGACACCCAATTTTTCAAACCTGGTGACGCATGGTGCCTTTTGATTTCCTTTGCAGCCTAATAATGCATAGGTTACAATTCTCAAAAGAGCTTATAGTGCAGAGATATGAAAAACATGGTAGATATGCTGTTTTAATGACACGGTTACATGTCGTATTTCTGTAGATCTATATCGGTTATTTTCCAATATCAAAATTCGAAATCAACTTGCCCCCTCCTGTCCTGTGTTACGGTGTGCCATATTTTAATTATGTTTTAATGCATATTCTGTTGCCTATTTCAAAATAGACAACTAATTAAAATAACTAAAATAAAATGATAATTTATTTTATAAGCTTGATGCAACTTATCTATTAATAATAATTTTATTTTTAATGCACACCTTATGTGAAGGTTTTCCGTATTTTAATTTACGTAACTAACTTACGAATACGAGTGATAAAAAGAAAGAGAAAAAAAAAACAAAAAAAAAAAACAATTGAGACTCAGCGATCGTGACATGACTTAAAAGTAAATTCGATGTATCTTTGTAAGCCATTTTGAATTTCAATAGGCATTGATGGTATGTCAAACATGCAATTTACGAAAATTTGGTATTACAACCCCCTTATTAAACTTCTAATTCCCCTCCACTATTAGGACCCCGTATGTAAGTAGCTATTGGTTCAAAGCCAGGGAAATGGTAGGCTTAAAACAAATGTTCTAACAAGGTTCTGAAATCAATCGAAGCTGGATGAAAATATTTAAACGGGAACGTAGAAACTTTCCAGAAACCAAAAATTATGTCGCCTTTACCTGACTGGGAACTGCTGAGGCAACCTATTGCCCAAAGCGTCCCTTCATTAAGACAAAGATGGGTCTACGCGGGATGTAGGGTGCGCAAAACAAGTGCAACATTTTGTAATTTTTCTAGCAACCAGTTTCATCGGACTCCTTAACCAAACCATCAGGAGGCCTTCCATTTTCACTGGGTGCCCTAGCATCCATTTTCAACGGGGGCCATAGTTTCCAACTTCTTTGGGACACCTAGTAATCTTTTCCAGCGGAAATGGCCTAGCATCCAATTACAACGGGATGACATCTGGAATGACCGAATCATTCCACTGGGGCTCTAGCAACCAACCACACCGAGGCACCTATTATCCAAATCTGCTGGGGACCCTAGCGAGCAAACTGACCAACCAGGTGATTATTACATAATGTTTTTTTTTACTTTTGGCTGTTACGTAATAGGACTTGTTAGAGTCTACCAGTCCATCTTTCTTTAACTTTTGCCTTAACACTAAATGTGGCCCCATTTCTATCCTTAACTGGGACTAGTCCGGGTTGAAAACTCCCTTTCAATTTATTAACATGCCAGTATAATATTTTACTATTATGCCGTCTAGCTGCGTCTTCCAGATCCTCAGCAAATTTATCCATGGCCTCCACTTCACATCTCCTTAGTTCATATTTTAATGCCTTTTCCACTTTCTTTACATTCCTTCTGTTTTCATATGACCTATCACTCAGATAATTCTTGTACAAACCCTTCTACTCTCTATTAAACCTAAAGCCTTTTCACTAATATTCCTAGTTGTAGTCTTAGCACTCTTGCCTAAGGAGCCCTAGCAACCAATTTCACCGACAAGACGTTTTTCAAGATGTTTCAAGGTTTCTTTGGATGTCATGTAATAGGGGAATATTTACTTATGTTAAGGATGATGCAATCTCGTGTGATGTGCTAGACTTCCGGGTCCGTGGGGGATCCCCGCTTGTAAGGGCGCACATGTAGAATGTTACATAATGACAACGCACACGTGAGATGTTACGTAGTGACGGTACAAACATCACTGTTGCATAATAATTAGAAATTTTTTTCGGGATTTCTTTTTCTTTCAAGGCGTTTATTTCTTCTTTCAATTTGTTTTTTTTAATGCGTTGTTCTAAGGGGATACTTATTATTTGGCATGAGCTATGAAAGCTATTGATGTTGAAGCTCTAAAAGTCTTTAGCCATGGGTGGTTACGGAAAATTTTAGATCTCCATCTTACTAATAAGGTTTTTAATAAGGAAATGAGAAAATAACTCTTCCAGAAGGACGATATAGGTTAAATTACGCATATAAAAAAGACTTGATCACATGGTTTGGGCACATTTATCGTCAGCCCAAAGAATGCCCGAAAACAAAGCTACTGGTCTGCGTTTAACTGTCCTCTGGAGGAAAATGCCCCGAGATTCATCATAAAACCTGGCTAGCCATATTCAGAGCCGATACTTAGCATTTGGGTGGCTTTCGTTGATTCTGATGGAGTTAAACTTTAAGCACTTTTTGGCCTAACCTAAACTAACCTTATTATAAATAATTACAGCACTGAGAAAATGTAGCAATATTTTGTTGAAAATAACCAAGCAAACAGCACTGAAAAAACATAGTATTATTTTGTCAGAAAACAACTGATAGCTCTTACTTTAATTGAAAATTCATCATTTTTAAGAGCTCAAGAAGTGCTTAAAATCTAATTTGCAATAGAAGCAATTATTATATTTATGAAGAGCATAAAAAAAGGCATTGAGTGGTATGTTCACTTAATTGGTAAGTCAATAATAAGAACTGTCATATATTTACTGAACATCTAGCCTTGGATATTGTTTTTTCTACATCATCTCTCAGTCTAAAAAGTATCATATTACTAAGTAATTTGCTACCTACAGAGACCAGACCAATGCCTCAATAATTACGACACTCACTCTTATCATCTTTCTTATACAGGTGTTTAAGATTTTCCTAAAATCATTCTTAATTCCGTTGAGTAAAGTGAGGCGGCTTCAAGAATGATATTAGTAAGTATTTTAGAATTTTTTAAAATATTTTCCGAAATTTTGCAATGTTTCTCTTTTATTGGGCCTAACTCTACAATAATATCAAAGTATGCAACATATTACAATATATTTCATTAAAAAGCAAAAACCGTGTCCACAATTTGACGGAGATTTATTTTTATCCCCATCACTACAATATGTATGTTACTCAGTGCGTGGTTTTTTATTCCCAAGGTCGAGAGTCTTACATTTTGCTACATTAAATTCAAGCTTCCAAATATTAGTCCAGTGAGTGAATGCATCAAAGTCCAGTTATGTTGACTCAATATTTGGAGTCTTTTACAGCAGACTTTGTCAACTGCCTTTGCCAAATCCAGTAGTATAATGTCAACAGGGTGCCACTGGACCAGAAGATTGGAGACAGAATTGTTAGTATCAATTAGGTGCGTTTTAACCAACCCCCCAGACCTATTAAAATCTGTTAAAGGCTACAGTAAAATCCACTATTATACTATAAATTGAATTTTTTGGTGGCGCCAAACAAGGACGCCAATGCGACCATCGCGCCTAGCGATTGTGTCCATTGCCGCGCCGCAGCAGCAGGAGTCACCAACATCGCAATCATCAATACAACTCCGATGCTTTGAATGCCAACAACGATGCCGATGACCAGCAAGACGATGAGCAAAGCATCTAGCAGCTTTGTGTTGAATCCCTGATTCTGAGTCAGCAATGAATCAAACACATAAAGCTTCAGCTCTTTCCAGAACAAGAGCATCATTGTCATTGCCACTAGTCCCATGGCAAAGATCGCCAACACGTCCAACCGGCTGATAAAAGCAGCCTGCCCAAAAATGAATCCCTCAAATCCTCTCATATTATCAAACTGTACAAGTAAAATTCAGGGGATTGCTTTAGAGCAAGACATTAAATTCTTATGAGAAAAATCTTTAGAAATTTTGGGGGACCGGGGACCTTCATCCCATAAATACACCCCTACCCACAGCCCCTAGGGCAAGGATAACTAACTTTGCAAGTCACACCTTGTTTCCATACTGATTTTTATAATGAAAATGAAGGAGAGGATGTTTGATCACCCTCACTTTTGAAAATAGTTCAGTAAATTTGTAGTTCTCTATATAATTTAGCTAGGATGAAAGTGAAAACATCATTTGTTGCCCTTTTTATGCTCTTTCATTATTATAGTAATTGCTTTTGGGGGGATGATCTACTCAATGTCATAGATGAGTATATTGCTAATACCGCGTCTGATATGGATAACCCAAACAAGTTGGATGTTGAGTAGTATTGAGATGTTTGAGTTTGAGTAGTATTAGTAATCGGTTTAGCTACACTTCTTGACTACCAAGGTCCCTGCGTTGGGAGAGCTGTGGTAGCAATTTGAAAGTTATGCAGCAATGTGAAGCTGATGACAATGATGAGGAACTGGAAGAAGACTCAAGTAGAGAAGAAGAGATTGATGCAGACGAGGATGATCTACTCAATGTCATAGATGAGTATATTGCTAATACCGCGTCTGATATGGATAACCCAAACAAGTTGGATGGTAAAGTGGACATAACCTTATTTTTTTCTGAGTATTGGAATAAAGGGAAGAGACTTCAGGGAATCGCCACATAGGTATAAGGCAGTCAAAGAAGTAGAATGCAGGTTACAAGACCAGGAAACCTAGAGATGGTACAAGATATCATCATATTCCCCTGAGACTTCATAAATTAGCCATTGAGATATGATTCAATAATTCATTTTTATTCCCTATTTGGATCGATTGAATTCTCAGACAGATTAAGGTCTCCCTGTCAATCATTTGCATTATAAGAATGGTTGGGAGGAGTTAAGTTTGATGTCTTGTCCTTATTTGTCTGAGGGTTGGTCATGGTAGTAAAGCTGAATTGGAAATTCGCTCAATTCTGGAAAGGCAAGGGTATGTTTTCAAAACAGCTTCAGATACGGAAGTCTTACTTGAGGCCTATCGAGCATGGGGGGATGATTTCTTAGATAAACTTGAAGGGATGTGGGCCTTCGCACTATTTGATGAAGGTCAGGACAAATTACTTCTTTCTCGTGATCGCTTCGGAGAGAAACCGCTTTATTTATTGGAAGGAGGAGAGGCACTATATTTTGCTTCAGAACCTAAAACACTTGCAGCCTTAACAGGGAATTGTCTGGAAGTTGACCTGGGTAAAATTAGCGAATTTCTTGTTAATGGATTTCGCAGCATCCATAAAACCAACTTGTGTTCGCATTAGTCTCGCAGGTGAGTTGTCCTCGGTTTGGGGTTAGTGAGCTGGGAGAACTGCCGGGTTGGCTCCGGGAGCACTTTCCCCTGGAGTGGGCGAAAGGTCCCAGCCGGCGCTTAAGAGATGGAGCCCTATGCGTGACGGATGCAGCCCGGGCTCGCGAAGTCGTCGGGGTTCTGGCGGTTGGATCTGCCGTGGGTGAGTTGCTAGCCGGTTTGAAAAAGGACGTTTAGGCAAGGGCAATTTCCGGGTGGAGGGTTGCGATACGGGAGTGACCTGCTAACAATGTTCGGATGAAACCACCCCTCCGCCTTTTGCTGGCTATATTCGCTTTGGTCCTAGGCGGATAGCCCTTCCTCAAGGGCAACTAGGATGTATTCACAAGGATAGTAATCAGTATATTAATAAAGAGTACAGTAAATAGTAAAGTCAAGATTCCTTGACTTTGTAGGGATGTTCCCCTTCCCATTTTTTTTAAATTTAGGCAAATGTTCTTAAGATTGTTGTTTTTGATGGGTACACATTAAACTCAGTGAATCTGTATATTTGAAATCAGGATAAAATCCAATTCTTTTTATGTGTCTAATGTTATGAAAATCCTGTTTTTTTTAGAGTTTTGGTTACTATTGGGCTGAGTTGCTCCTTACTTACAGTTTGTTACCACAAACTGTTTTGACAGCTTTGTGTAGCATAGTCCTTTTAGTGGTCCGTCAAAAGTCTCTGGAATAATATTCTCCAACACCGTAGAGTCCAAGTCTTGATGATTTATGCCTCGTTCTACAATGAAAGATAATGATTATGATTCTAGTAGCCAACCAAAAGACAGATAGTCTTTGGATATTTTCTTATAAGAGATATCTGTGGAATTAGAAAAGCTAGCAATAGTAAATTTTAATAAGAATTTACCATATTGATGAATTTCCTAAATGACTTGTCACAGTTACTTCAAAATCATCTCCGCTTGTTATTACAAGGAAAATAAACATAATGATTTGTTGAATAAAGCACCATGAAAAGTAAAAATTCTTTCTTAGTTCCCGGGATCCATGCTGATACGAGAGCAGCACAGTTAGCCGGTACGCCGGTGCCATCGTGGATAGCAGCAGCTTCGAGGCCAGTAACGTCAGCGTCAACGGTCTCGTCAACAACACCCATTTCGATCATCTCGAAGTGACCTTCACGGGTACGCTCCGGAGAGTTGTCCACACCGGTGAACTCGTTGAAACGAATGGTCTTGAAGTTAACGTACGGGATGCCGCCAGCCAGGGTGCCGTCATTCTGGGTAAAGAACGACGGAACGGTGCAGCTGTTGTCAGCCGTGGCCACAGCAGCAACGCCGCTGTCGTCACCATCAGGATCGGTTACAACACCGGTCCAGACGTCCAGCCTATCGGTTTTGCATCCTCGATGCCGTCTGGGCTGCCCGCTTGCCACAGCTTCCACGCAAGCCAGAGGACGTAGGCGGAACCGGCTATCTGAATGGCCAGCGTCACCTCGGGCGTTGTGCCCATTGCCGCAGCAGCGCCCGCTCCGAGCGCGACGGTCACACCGAAGGTCGCCAGGTGGTAACCGACGGTTGCGGGTAGTGTTGAGCGGAACCCGAACCTGGCCCCGTTTGCGGCGAATAACATGTTTCCCGGCCCCGGGCTGAAAGCCAGAGGGAAAAGAAACAACAGAAGCGTCGCGATTTCCATTGCCTTGCCCGTGGTGTGGTCGTGGCAATCTAGTGGGTTTGTGTGTCGCGTTGTGAGATACCCAAACTGGAATTTTTTCAAAAGAGTCACCCGTTTCTTGCCACTGTCGGAGGAAGCAACGCCATAATGATTGGTTAAATGTTCTTCAAAGGTAATCCCGGATTTTGGCGGTAAGGAGTTCGTCGAATGCCCATAAGCCGGTAAACCCATTGCTGCCAGAACGGGCATCACAAAAAAACCAAAATAAGGCACACGATTGAACCCGTCGAAAGGGTCGGCAATTTGCAGCAATTTTTCAAACGGGATTTCGTGCCGGATCGTGGTATCATCAAGGGCCTGCCAATAGCCGATATTTTCCTCGACGGTTTCCAGTTTCATGCCAAGTATCCCAACAGCATACATAATGACAACAATAACAACACAAAAATATAATGTTGTACTCTCAGTTTAATGCGAAACGTCTTATTAGTATGCGACATACTGTTGTTAATCCGGCGTTTTGAGACTATATTTCATCGCTTCAGACAAACCTTGTGTTGCAAAACGTAACTTATCCATGCAACCGTTCTCCAACCAGATGTCGAATGGTCAACACCAAAAAAAACAAAGTAAATAAAACCAAGTAGGCCGTACTGAATGTGTCCAACAAGCCATTGTTCAGTAATTCAAACTGTTTGAAAATTGAAACATAATATACCCACCCTTGATCGTCGCTCGTCACCAGGTTATATAATATCAGATGCTTTGAATTCTCTCAAATTGTGTCCGTGTGGCCTGAGCGCCTCGAAGCGTCATTTCGGGCATGCCTCCAGTCCCTACTCCGAAGTTGGTACCTAAAATCCAAAATGGAGGATGATAAAACCCAAAACTGTAAGTTTTTGTTTTTATAATTTAAAAACAAACAAAACTTGCATAATACGCCTCAATTATATAAGGTCCTAGAAATTCAAAATTAACGTTAGTAAATTCCTTTGAACTCTTTCCAATTTTCTTATCGTACATAAACTCTCAAAGCGATTCGATTGCGACTAGCCAGTCTTGAAAAGTTGGTACGTAAAATTTCAAAATAGAGCCCCTCAGGAAATTCTTCTGAAAACATTTCTTCTTTTTCAACATTTTGGCAGTCTATAGGCTACGTATGTGAAAAAGTTTATATCTCTTTTTCCCCCTGGGTAGGCTAAATGGCACATAGATTACATCACTTTTTATAAAATAAGTGTACACAATCGGACCTGATTGTGTTTCTTATTTGTCGTGTTTTGCTTTGATTACAATTTTTATTTTATTTTTTATTCATTAATGAGTTCTTCGTTCTATATGGGATAAGGACCTAAATAAACATCCTATTTTATCAAATAATCAGTGTGATGCAAAAGTCGTCAAAATCGTATTCTTATAGAAAATGAATTATTGATATGGCGCCGCCGGCATCGAGTCGACAGTCGATCGCCATGTCGCCCGGAATGGCGAATGAGCACATGTCGCCGCCGGCTGCTCCGAACGTCTGTGGCGAGCAGATCGACAAGTCCACCCCCGGTGAGGGCTCGGTGTCGAGCGTACCGTCGTTCAGCCAGAGTGTCTGATTGGAAACATTGGCGGATGGCCAGGCGGCCTCCTCGATCCAGCGGCCTTCGCGGTGCCGGTGAATGCCCGCGGGCGCAATGCTGTCCTGAAGGAAGAAGCGCAAGCGCGGCTCATCCATCAGTCCGGTGTCGATGCCCTTGAGCCAGTGATCCCAGAACCGGATGGCCTCATCGGTGAAATGGAATAAGCGAAGACCTAACTTGTTATTATTATTAGTAAGGATGGTGGGAGAAGTGAAGATGTTAAAAGTTTATAGCCAAGTCTCAGGATGTTTTTTCACAGTTAAAAAAAGTTTTGAAGAATAGGAAGATAAATCTACAAACCAAGATTTGAGATATTGGAAGCTGCAGTGATGACAGTTGTCATCTCTGAAGCATGATGACAGTTGTCATTTTGGCTCTGAAGTATGTGCGCCCCAAAAAAGATTTGAAAAATTTCATTCCAAAAAGAATGAAGATTTGTCATTTGTTTTACGGAAAGATTGAAATTGAATTGTTCTGGAAACTCGGCTGAATTAACACATTTCTGATATAGGGCTCAATTGTTGCGAATTCGTCCCGCCCAACGAAGTCATTTCGAAAGCCGGTTGCAGCGATAACAAATTCTGCGTCGAACGCTTGATGAGGAGTTACGACTCTCAAACCTTGTGCATTGACGGTGACATCGACCACTGGACTGTCTAGAAACACTCGCGCGTTGGGGTGCCGTGTGACGCGCAATACCGAACTCCGTGGCGGCGGAACCTGCTCGCTGTTTACATAGTCGTTGAACCTATATTTCCAGGCGTCAGGCAAACTCCGCATACCGTGCACCACACCTTGGCTGCCGATCCCGGTCATCTTATTGATCCGCGGCATTTCCTTTCTGCGAACTGCATAGGAATAGATGTCATCATGTTACAACTGATACTTTGCACAGCCAAATTCGTCTGAGATCAAGCATCCAGCTATGTTAAGCAACTTGATTTTTTTTTATATTTATTAATTTAATACCAGCTATGTTCCAATATGATCAATTTAAATCGTTTTTATTTTGATTATTCGTTTCCCTTTTTATATTATTCAGTTGTACATGTTAAGCTACCTGTCTAAGATAATATGTAAAATTCTGTTTATTGAATTAGATGTGCGTTACGCAGCAAGTTTTAATACTGTATACGTGTAAATACTTGCTATAGAGGTTCAAGCTCACACAATGTCACTTAACATGCAACAGATAGACAAGAAGTTTAAAAAATGAAGTTAAGAATCAATGTTAAGAATCAACTGAAACTTCCTAAACGTAGGACAATACAATACAAACAATATTCAGTTATTCGAAGTCATGGCAGTCTCCTACATGCTTTCCAAGATTTTGAAAATGTTCCCCTCATCCTCCTGCTCAATGACAGTATTATTGCTAACATATGTAATGTGCTTCTTCACACTTTAATGTCTGATTTTCACATTTTAACAAATATATTATCTACCTACCTGCCGAAGTACCTCCTCAAAAAATTGTCATGGATGGGAGATTACGTAAAAGTTAATAGGCGAGGGGGGGGGGGTGGAATAAAAATGTCCTGCATTTTGAGTGGCAATAAAATTTTAACTTGAAGCACTAGTAATTTAATAGATTAGTCAACCAGCAGAATAAATTAGCCGTTCAGTAGAGAAATCTATTGTCCCTTTGGATTTTGCGTGATTAACATAGATTTCGTGATTTGGATTAACGTGAGTTTGGTTGCATTATTTTAGCCTTATTTATATTCACACTTGTTTAACAGAACCAAATTATTTTTCTTGTTTCAGTTACTACATATATAATGGTGATGGAAGATAATCCTAGTCCTCAATATGTTGGATTTGAATTTGTTCGGCAGTATTATACAATGCTTAACAGGGAGCCTCTTTTTGTTCATAGGTAAGATGGCTCCTCATCCTCCATACCGAGCAGTGGCCTCGAGTCGCCCTTCATGTCGCCCGTGTCGTCGCCGCGAGCAGGAGTGCGGCCGAGTGACGCGTTCTCAGAGGGACATGGTGGGGACGGCGTCACAGCAGCAGCCGAGAAGGACGAGACCGAAACGGAGGCGGAAGAGTGAGAGTAAAAAGGCAGTGGGACGGCGGATAGAGAGACCACAAAGACAACAAATCACTCCCTCTTCGTTTCTCTCGTTTTTCCCCTCCGGAGCGGCGTGGTGTGGTCCAGCCGGCAACTGTGGCCCACTTGGCCCACAAGGCCACCCAGCTCGGTCCTTCAAAAAGCGACCGTCTCGCAGCAGCAGGTAGCTTTTTTCTAAGAATACTTTAATTTCCAGGTGCCCTGTGGATGGATACCCAAGCTTGTCAATCTCGAAATCGCAATATTTATTGGCGCCGCTTGTCTTTGAAACTTAGATTTGCAATAAATTAGCATCATGATCAACTGAGAAAAGGTACAATTGTAACTTCTAAGTATAAAAATTTTCTAAATAGGAAGTACTTGAAACAGTAGCCTACCTTTAATTGAATGTAAGTTCTGTAGTTTTATAACTCTAAAACCATCCCTTGATATTTTATTACAATTTTGTATAGCTTTTCCATGTTTCTTTAGAGATCCCGGATTACTTCTCACATTTGAAACTATAGTCAGCAAAATAATTAATATTGTTTTTTTTATACTTGAGATGGATGTTTGTGGTAAGTTAAATATAGATGTTTTTGTTTCTTTCGGCAAAGCAAAAATAAAGACTGGACATGTAGCAATTTGTAAATTAAATTGGGATTCGAAAGTTAATTTAATTTGTTTAGATAGCTGGATTAGTCCGGATTATTAAGCCTCTGTTTTATTTACTGATGCTCTAATTTCTATACTATCTAGTTACACGTAACTAATTTTTTTCTTAATGAATTTAAAAAAAGAGGATTTAAAGTACGCTACTGAATTGAGGGTGAATAGTAGGCCTCTTGGAACAAGGACAAATATTTAGTCGGCACCATGCTCGACAACGCAAGCCTGCAACATTTCCGGATGCAGGGAACCGGCCTGCTCATTGATGTTCAGACCGTCAGGCTGGTTACCCACGGGAATCACCGAAGCGCCGAGCTCCTCAAATACCGCTGGCCCAACGTAATAATTCGCGCCGTTTGCACAATCAACGACAATCTTCAGACCCGCCAATGAGGTTTGATACGGGATGGTGCGTTTGCAAAATTCTACGTAACGCCCCGCCGCATCATCCACGCGCTGGGCACGCCCCAGCAGGCCGGAATCGACGGTACTGAAGGGTTCATCCAGGGCGGCCTCAATCTCAGCCTCCACGTCATCCGGCAATTTTTTCTGTCATTGTAGCCCTGCAAAATTACAAAATTCCTTCTGTCTGAATTAATATTCAATCTGCATCATTACCATGGATGTAAGGAAGCAACCTGACTGCTCTTATTTCCTTATGTTATTTTAGGCTGTGGAAAATGTTAAATCAATGCTGGACTCTTTCGTATTTTTAAGCGTGAAGCAAATCCCTGGTCTTAGTCTAAATACATCAGTCCTAACATTCTGAACCCGACTATGGATTGGACTGGTACGTCAGTGAATTTAAGATAAGATTTATTCATCATGAAATACACATATAAAATTAAACTTTACTATTCCCCAAAAGGCTCATTGGTTTGTAAAGAAGGGGGCAAGTCTCTACACTTGTCAGTCTAATATTCAGGAAAAATGACTTGGCTTTAAAATTTATTTCCTGTAATATTAAGGGGAATTAAGAGAAACAGCAATTTATTTCCTACTAATAGCTCGTACTGTACGGTTTGGTAAATGAGAGTATAGAGAATTTCATGTGTATATTTTGGGTAGAATAAGTCCAAAGCAGCGTCGTAGGCTAAATAATCAGATAAATAAATATGTGGATCATTATTCTAACCTTTAAGAAGGACCAAGTAGAGGCTCAATATATCGCAATGAGAGTAATAATTACCACCAGTTGGGGTCATCAGTCCTGTCAACAAGGCACTCTGTAGTTTTGGGTCGCCTCCATAGGCCGTGCCCCATTTGCCGACGTGAATTTCATCATCTCCCGTGCCGCCCCAGGCGTAATTGTACTCGCCGTCGCCACCGAAGATCCTGTCATTGCCGCCACCGCCATAGAAAGCATTGTAGCCATCGTCGTCGCCATAGATGATGTCGTCACCGTTCAGCCCCTGGAGGATTTCCCACGGGGGAGCGCCTTCGGCGGCCGGTCGCGGGTCGTGGATGACGGCGTCGTCGTCGTCGAGAACGAGGTCAACCCAGTCGACCTCCTGGTCATAAACGGGCTTGTCGAATCCGAACACGACTTCGTCGTCGCCTTCGAAGATTTCGTCATACTGGGGGGGTTTATTTTCCAAAAAAAATACCTCCAAGTAGTGGATACTCGGAGGTATTCAGATTTTGTTAATTGTCTTACATTTTCCGCACTTAATCGAAATCAAACGCTCGGTAATTAAATCTAAAAGGCGTTTTAATAGCGTATTAATGTCAAATAGTCGTTTATTACATGAAATACATCTAACTTGATTTGTTTCGTTTTCCACAGTCTACACGGTATAATTCACCCGATTCTCTGGGTAGCAGATTAATCTGTGGGCTGTCACTTCTTCGCGGGATTTTCAGCTCGGTTAGGGCGTGTCCGCGCCCTTCCTACCCTCTAAACTTCATCGTGTTTGGCTTCGCCTACCTCCCGCGGCCACCGGAAATCACGATCCGCGCGGAGGTCAGTTCGGGGCGCTCGGACGAGCTGAGCTCGGCCCCGACATAGCTGGACAGGCCGGAGTCACCCTTGCCGTCCACCGCCTCGACCGCCGCGGAACCGCCGTCGGCGTCAACCGCCTCGAAAGCGGTGGTGCGCACGGTGATCACCTTGGTCGCGTCGGAGGACTTCACCGTCGCCATGGCATTGCCGGCATAGATCGGGCGCACGAAGGTATCGGCGTCGATCACCTCGGAGATCTCGGAGATCTGCTGCACGTCGAGCAGCGCCGAGGCGCGCGGCATGACGTTCTTGCCCTCGGTGGTGGCCGGAGCCAGGAAGTCTTATGATGA
The DNA here is from genome assembly GCA_010016025.2 of Alatinidae sp. Z8VKAUB7J3. Classification (NCBI taxonomy): domain Eukaryota; kingdom Metazoa; phylum Cnidaria; class Cubozoa; order Carybdeida; family Alatinidae; species Alatinidae sp. Z8VKAUB7J3. The sequence continues at coordinate 8,859,728 of JAAAKM020721499.1, forward strand.
ATAAATTTTTTTTAAAATTTCTTGAAATTTTGCGATATTGGCGTTTTGTTGACCTATAGTGGCGTTTTTTGCCTTTCTGTTTTGTTACTTTTCTTTGAAAAACATGATAATTATATCTTTAAACTTATATCCTGAATTTGTACTGACAATTTCGTAGTATCGAAATCTGAAGTGAACAGTGCAAATTTTCATTTAAATTCCAAAAAAAATGAAAAAATATGTTCGCTAGAGAATCTTATACAACAATATATGCGAAATGATTATAAGAAAAGCACATCTTCAGATGAATATTGTACCAACAGTGAATTAATAGTTCTATTTTTGATGTTTTTAGCGCTGTTTGCACGTCCTATGAATGTGATAAGAAGCTAGAGCAGAAGTATATGTTGTTGGCTTCTTTTCGAGAAGAATTTTAGCAGAAAGGTCCGACAACCCATTAACAAGATCATGAATGGTAATGCAAGGGTTGACATTATTTCTAAGCTTCTCTTCGCAAGCCTGTTTCACTAAAGATGCATATTCAACTACCGACAAGTTGGGTTTGAGTTCAAATTTACCATTTTTCAACTCACGATATTTTGTGGTTGTTGCGAACCTTAACAAAAATGCGGAATTGAAATCCAGAACTGAAATGCATCTCCTGATAGTTTTAAGCCCAAATAAACTTTCAAACTTTCGCCACTGACCCCCGTCCCAAACTAGTTAATTGAATATACCGGGATTCGAACCTGCGTCCTCTCAGACGAAGGATTCTGAATCCAGCGCACCAATCCCCTAGGCCAGGATGGCTCGAAGGGAGTAAAGTAAAAATCTAAATGTCTGAAATAAAATCACATCATTTGCTTAATATAATTTATGTTTTTGAAAGGGGGTAAAAACCGTAAAGATAAAGAACAGAATAACCCAATAAAGTAAAATATAACTTACCAATGTCTTTAAGCTTGCAGCAGGAACAGGCATTTTTCGCCTCACCTGGTATCTGAAATTCAGACGTTTCGTGGATATTTGTTTCACCATAAACTCCTTAGAAGCTTGATAAGCTTAATTTTACCAGTTTTGAAATTTTTCCTAATTATAAAAAAAAAAAATCTGCTGCTTTTAAGTTAAACGAGCTTGTCACTGACGCTCAACAACAAGTTCAGAAACTTATATATTTATAGTGTCTTTTAATGATATAAATGGACATAAAAGTCTTTAAAAGGAAAATTGAAGGCATAAATTTTGAACATTTTTTCTGGCTTGGTAATTTTGGTAAATTTTTTTCTGGTTTTGTAAATTTGTAGAAATTTCCACAGAAAAATAAATTGAACCAAACTTAGGGGGGAGGCAGCCTTGAATTAGCCCAGGAATTGGGATTATAACCATTGCTCAAACTATATGTAGGACTCTCCCCACTCTCAACTATGAAAGCATTGCACGTGAATTTGTATCATAGGTCCGTCATTTCGGCACAATCACGAGAATGTCACTTCTCAGAAAAACAGGCTGGGCAATATGCTTAGTGTATGCATATTTTCTTCGGCAGTCTGAGCCTCTTTATGCTTATGAGCGTTACACTTATAAAAAAACAACGTGTATTTGCTCAGGGGACGTCAGTATCACGTACCAAGCAGTAGGCCAACGTCCCATAATCTGCCTTAGATTTTTGACTAACTAGAGTTACGGAATAAAGCATCAGCCACCAGTAAGCCACAAGTTGGCTTTATGCAACTGGGAGAGTAGACTATGACTTAAAGGGAAACCCTTGAATAAAGGGAATTACCCAGAGAATAAAAATATTTAAGTTTAACAGGGGGAGCATCTGAAAATATCCAAATGAAGGACATTTGTTTAAAGGAAATGAGGATGTTTGCTTTTTAGGTCATAAGAAAAAGGACAATTAGCCTAGGCTAGTATTTTTGGCATTTCTGAAAGAATAATTTTTTCATGTCAATTTTTAAGCTTGCCTTAGATAGACGATGTACCCACCTCCACTCCTCCCTCTATAGGGCCCTGACCTTTGATGACCTTTCAAAATATGTGTGTTATACAAGTGAAACCTTGCAAAATAGGCCTAGATCAGATGGGTCGAAGGAAGTTTTTCTTATTTTGATATCCTTGGTACGCGATCAATGCTCAATCCATTACACAATCCTGACATTTCTTCTGTAATGATTAAGGCCACACTGCCTTTCCAGCATATAAAATATAAGAATTTAATGAAGAATTGTTTAAAGTATTGGTTAAAATAGAACCTAAGTGAATAATTTCGGCTGTATTATTAATTACTGGCTTTCATGATGTATAATGCGAATACTAAAACAAAGAGCCAATGAGAGCAGAAGTCACTCAAATATTTCTTGGATAAGATAATGAGAAACTCAAACCATAAAAAAAGTTACGAAAAATTGATTGAAGAAAAAACGGCTAAAAATAAGTGCCAATGTATTCAACAAACTACTAATACCTTACTTTTCTAAATCATATAATTCACAGGTTTGTGTTTTCATGCCTTAGTTCCAAGGAATATATGCAAAAACGCTAAATATCATCACCAAAGCTGCTAGTACTGACAGTATAGATTAGGCTAGTCTTCCTTTCCACTAATGGAAGAGAATTTGGCAATATTCTTGCCAAACTTCTTACAACTCACAAAAGAAAAGAGTTGACTTTGACTAAGTAACACGACACCACAACACTGAAGCGCTGGTTCTTTGCTGAGCTTTTTGGTCAACCTTTGGTTCCAGAAAACTGTTGTGTTAGTAGTTTGACGGTCTTTTTCTGGTTTTAATGATAATTTTGAAATCTTTCCTAGTTCTGAGATTGCAATTTTTCTATATCCTTTTGGTGTGTTAGCTCCACTGCCCACCGCTGTTCCTCCAAGAGCAACATATTGCAATTCTTTTTGTGCTGCAATGATTTGACTTCTTGCTTTGGAAATTGATGTAACATATGCATCAAACTCACTACCTAGTGTTACTGGTAATGCATCCATGAGATGTGTTCTTCCTATTTTCTTAAATGATGAAAATTGTTTTGCTTTCTTAGATAATGACTTTATCAAAATATCTATTGCAGGAATTGTCTCTTTTAGATTCATCAAAATTGCAACATGCATAAGTTAGCCAAAAACTGATTAAAGTAATTTTGTTCAATAAATATTCACATGTGTTTTGTTTCCTCCCTTACAGAAAATTATTATTTGAGCTGACTTTCCAGAGCAAGTGAAAATGCAGTCATGAAATTCTATGTTAATTATTTATCCAAGAGGAGCCACAATAAACGGAATGATCAGCTTGATTACTCGACCAAAATTTCCATCAAGGTCAAAAGATAACTTGCTATTCAGTAGATCAGCGACATGCAAGGATTCTGATACATCAATAAGTATCACTGATTTCATACAATGGCCAACTTAAGTAGCCTTCATAAACGATGAAAGTCATAAAAGTTAAAACTGACACTAGCAGGAGAAGGAGGGGAAGGAGCAGAAGGGAATGTAGTAAAAAATTGTCTCCGATCTTCTTAAAAGTTTGATGCTATGCATCTCAGTTGTGCAATAAGTCCCAGGAATCAAAGTAACGTATTGGACAGCCTGAGGGTTTGAGCTGAAATTTGGGGGTGTGGGTGTTGCTTGATCCTCAGGTTTTTGCTCATTGGGGGGAGGAAGGAGTAAACCAAATAAACCATGTATCTAGGTTATGCTGTAGCTGCGACATATTGGGAACGAGGGGAACGATTCAATACTTTCGGAGTGTGTATGGGGTTGATGGGAAAGAAGCAAGGGACCTTCCCGTTTTTTGGTTTAGAGAATTATATTTTTGTTGTCTCGAGCTGTTTGAAATACACTCACCTATTATTACAAGAACTTCGCCGATCATATATTTTCTCTTTGTTTTGGGGGGGATAAGAAAATAACAAAACCCTTTTATAATATGAAGAGGAAGTGCAAAAAATGAAGCGAGGGGAGCCCCCCGGCTCACCTACGTGCTTTACTGGGTGAAGTGGTGGGGATTTTTCTTAAATTAAGTCGAAATGATCTGACTTAAGAAACTGAAATTCAAATTAAATTTTATTTTAAGATATTCTAGACTTCTTTTGTGTCCTTGTATAGTAGAAAAGTTTATATTTTTTATGCAACTCGTTAAATCTCAATGTCAAACCTCGGGGAAATTGCAGCAGAATTTTGTTTTACACCGAAATGTTCAGAAAAATTAGCTTAAATACGCAATAGAAATTCCCCTGAATCCCCCTTGCACAACTGCACGAAATCTTCCTTTAAGGGGAAAAATAAGGGGAGAAAATCGGATTTTCTATTTGGACGTATTTTTAGGTTTAAGTGGTCGTTTTCTACCAAATCAAGCATGACGAATCGGAATCCGATGTCAGAAATCAAGTTTTCCTTACCATAGTATCAATTTTCATCTTCACAGAACGGGGGAGGGGGTAGAGTATACAGATCATTATTTGCCTGATTCCTGCGGCTAAAGGGTCATTATATAGATTGACGTTTTGTACAAACAACTGAATCAAAACATAGGATTTTTCCCGTTTTTAATACCTTTAGCTGTTGCGCATGGAAAAGCTGATTTAGCAAGTGATGCTGCAGCTTTAAAAACGAAAAAAAAGTTGTTTTTGAAGAAAAAGTTGAAAAAAAAAGGTAAAAAAGTTGTTGATGTTACTTGTAACTCTGGTGGAGCTTTCAATTACCTCGGAAAATTGGCGGCACTTTAAAATTACCTCACGCTACACAAAAAGTTGGACGAGGCTTAAGACTTCCTGGCACACAAAAAATCGTTGGAATGGGAAACGATGAATTTCCTAAGAAACGTAGAACACCTACAAATACTGACCAGATTTAGTATAAAAAAAAAAGGAAAGAGGTTTAGATATAGGCCCACAATAGGCCCACAATTTCACTGGAAGATAACAATTCTTTTGACTGCTTTTGAGTGGGGTGGTATTCACCGTCTAGCTGAATTTTCTGTTTTAATTAGCTGGCTTGCTCATTAATTAGCATGAATTAGATTATTAGTTAATCTAATTGATGTTCATTAATTAGAATTAGCTTGAAATAATTAGCTGGCTTGTTCACACACAACATAAAAAAAGTTCATGCAGAAAAGGAAACGAACAAGTTAAAGGATACAATCTATTGCGAAACTGACTTTGTTTGATAATTTGGGCCCAGGACCCTTTTTTCTGAAAATCTTCCGATTAAAACTATGAAAAAGCCATTTAGCCAAAAAAGAATTAATATGCAAATTTCGTTTTACTTATTTATGCGCGGAGAGCCAAGATCAAATAAATGCATTAATTCAAAAACGTCCAAAAATTGAAGAAAAAAACAAGTTTTTTTTTAAATGAAAGTAAGGAGCGACATTAAAACTTAAAACGAACAGAAGTTTCTCCGTATATGAAAGGGGCTTTTCCTCCTCAACGCCCCGCTCTTTACGCTAAAGTTTTTTACTGTTTGAAAATGTAGAGTCAAGAGAAAGAGTCAAACTTTAGCGTAAAAAGTGGGCGCTGAGGAGAAAAAGCGGGGGCCTAGATGCCCTCCAAATTTTTTGGTCACTTAAAAAGGGCACTAAAAATTTTCATTTCCGGATGAAAATCTTGATTGGAACTGACCAATCAGCTGAATTAAAGTTCAAATCCATGGCTTCTTTTGAATAATATTATCTTTCAATGGCCCATAACAGGAAGACCAAAATAGAATTTAGCTTTCAAGCTTACTTATTGCAAAACAACTATAGTTTTCAGTGCTGAACTAGCTTTCAAAGTGAGAACATCTCAAATAAACGGATTATATTGATTCAGAACTCAAAATAAAAGGATTTGGTATATCTGAATTGAATAAATTCATTTCTCGCTCGACTATATTATGGCCGGTCCGTCTGGGCACCTACTGGTGGGTCAGCCAGATCGGGATGCTCCCCGGCACAGCCGTGTTTGTCTGGGCTGGCGCGTCCTTCCCGTCTCTCCGAGAACTCGCTGACCACGGAGCCAAAGGAATTCTCTCGCCCAACCTGCTCATCGCCTTTGCCGCCCTAGGGATCTTCCCAATCGCAGCAAAAAAGATCATGGGCCGGATCAAACGCCAAACAACCTCCCAATAATCCCAAACATTACCAACACCATGAGTCAATTCGAAGCCCTCGAACCCCGCGACGAATTCAATCAACGTCTTGCCTCTCACGTTCACCCCACGGACTACACCAACCCGAAACCGCACGCAAAAATCCCAAAAATTTTCCACTTGATTCTTACTCTTGATGACAATTTGAAAGTCAGACGCGAATATCAAATGCAATGGCAAGTACCAGTTGCATCTTGTACGTTATGAAATTGCAAGGCTGCAGTTGACTGTGTTAGTATTGTGCGATATGAATGACCGAGATCTGGCAAATGAACAATGAAAGATAAGCTTTTTCTTCCTCGGTACTCAATCAAATACTCGTATTCTCAACAACTTGCAATTACAACAGAAAATGCATGCCATATGAATAAGCAAAAGTAGTAGCCCTAGTTCGTATCCAAACTTCTTCGTAAAAGTACATGAAGCTTGAACAATATCACCTAGTCAAAAGAAGTCTTAAAAAGCTATTGGGCGAAAATTCTGAGATAGCTGCTTAAATTAGAATGATTGAAAAGCTATACGTATATTGAGCCTTCAGTCTCGGAGATAGTAATGTCGTACGGTGGCGCACTCGTTTTAAAAGTTGCTTGTAGTCTTACAAAGTAAACGGCTAACATAGAAATCTATTTTAGCCAAAAAGACTGTCCTACAGCAAAGCGATGTTTTCAGGTATTTTCTTATGCAAAACAACAGTTCTACTCAGAAACAGACCGAAGTGCTATTGCGTGAAAATTTTGAGATAGTTAATTGATTTAAAATTATCGAAAATCTAAACGTATATTTAGCGATAGTTATGACTCTGTGACGCAGAATGGGGAATCACGATTACATGGTGGATTGCAGGCTTTGTATTGCAGGGAGAATATTACAATAGAAGAACATTCCATAAATGGAATGATTTACGTGTGAATAAAGAGATGGTTTTTGAATGGTGATTGAACTTTGTAAGTCAGGAAGATTTTTATTTGTGGTTGTTGTTTATCGACCTCCATCTGGAAATGTGCAGGAATTTAATGATTTGCTGGAGCAGCAAATGGATAAGTTGTCAGGTTCAAACCGCTCATGCTTTGTTTGTGGAGACTTTAATTTTGATCTATTTTCAGTAAATGTAAACCCGAGAGTTCGAGATTTTGGAATCACACGACCTTCGGTGGGTGGCGCTGGAGGATGTGCCGCGCTACGCGCCGCAGCGATCCGTCTGCGTGCTGCGCGAGAAGCTGCCCTTCTGGAGGGCCGAAAGCGGAGAGTGACGACGATGATCCTGCAGGCGCGGATTCCCTATGACCTGACCGAGATGAAACCCTTGCCGGGGATCGCGCCGCTCGATCCGGCGGCTTGGCTAAAGGTTGACGACGCCTATGCCGCGCAGATGGCCGAGCGCGAACGCTTGCTGGCCGGTCAGCGCGAGGCTGTGCTGGCGATGGAGCCCGGGGCGATGCCCGCGGCGCAGGAGCTGCTGGAAGTGGTGCTGGCGCATCTTTGTGAAAAACACTTGAATTTCTAGAAATATGAGGGATTTAGTTGTCAAAATCTGAAGATAAAATGACTTGGAACTATGAAATTGGGAAAAAAGTAGAAATTCTTGAAATTTGAAGGATTTGGCGGTCAAAATGTTAAGTTTAAAAGTTCGGAACTCAAAAGATTGCGAAAAAACTTGCGTTTCTTGAAATAAGAGGAGAGTAGTATTTAAAAATAGAAAATTAACTCGCTAAATATCCTATAAATGGGAAAAACAGAATATTTATTAAAATCTAAAAGGTTTTTTTCGAATTCTCAAAATTAGAATTTTTAGAATTGAAATTTGAAAGATAAAATCAGATTCAAAGGGCCCGCATCACGGCCTGCACGTCGCGGGCGTTCTGATAGGTGTTGATCAGCGAGACATCGGTGCCGGTCGCCGCGATCTCGGCGAGGCAATCGGCCGTCAGGTCGTTGGCCAGATTGGGCACCGCCACGCCATAGAGCGCGTCGGATATGACCTCGTAGTTCTCCGACACCGTCCTGAAGCAGGAAATGGAGTCGCGGGATGCATCGGCGCCGCGCTGGTCGAACACGACGACGTCGCGGCGGCGGCGCAGTTCCTCGAACACCAGGCTGATGAACGACACCGCCTCCACCGTGCCTCGAAGTGTGTAAACAAAATAGTGTTCACGGAGTTCAATCGGTAGATGTTAACAAGGACTTGTCGCTTGCCGATGTTGTCTACGTGACGCCGAGCCATCAAATACCGACAGCCGTCGCAATGCCGCTGGAGCGACGCCAGGAACTGATGGCAGCCGCAAACCGGAATGACCTCGTCATCATCGAGGATGACTACGAGTGTGAGACCAACTACATGGATCATCCGCTTCCGGCACTTAGAAGCATGGATACAGATGGGCGAGTCATCTATGTTGCAAGCTTCTCCAATGTGCTCGGGCCGGGCATTCGCATCGGCTTTATCGTCGCAGACAGTCGTTTCATCCGACGGGCACGACAGTTGCGCAGCGAGATACTCGAGCATCCGCCGTATAACATTAGCCAGCGGCGGCACCGGCGATGTGCTCACCGGTTTTATCGCCGGATTGTTAGCCCAGGGCTTTGATGCCGATGAAGCGGCGTACACCGCCAACTTCATCCACGGTTACACAGCGGATTTTATGCTGGAAAAGGAAACCACCTACACCCTTCTGGCCGGTGATTTAATCGAAAATTTAGGGCCGGCGTTACATGCGTTTCAAAAAGAGCAGTAGTGGTAGCCTATATGATGTGTTGTTATGTGCAAAATAAATCCTGTTACTTACAGAGGTTAACAAGGAAAAATGAAATTAGACATTCAAGATATTGGTAACAAAATAGATGATAGTACACTGAAAACCCTTCTCCTGTTGATAAGCGGTAAATCGAGTCACGGCTTTGTGTTTACGATTGACTCGGAGAATACTCGTCGCACAAGGTTCTCCATCGTACGGTGTACTGACTAATTTTTCGTCGTCCCATTCTTTTATGGCATAGACATGGGTTTGTACGTCCAAGACAGGAGCCGTAACATTCAAGAGCAATGCGGTAGATTCAATACATTGTTTTTGGTCACGGAAACAGACAATCTTGGAGGTTTGAATCGCATCAAAAGAGGGATCGCCTTCCTTGGCCCAGGTCCCTTGGACGTGGAGCGCTTTTTCCCATTGATCTGCGTGGAAGGCTGCTGGAGGCAAATAGGGTAATGGTTGTTGTATATTGAACTGTTTTATAAGTTGCAGGTTCAGCCGATGAGTTATTAATCATATTTTAACTCCCCCATTATTAATAAATCGTCTTGTTGTTTATTGACATATTCCATTTACTACTATAATTATACTACAATGTGAAAGTTTATTTATTTTTACTGTTACAGTTTTTACTATAAAACCATGCATACTTTACTTAAAGGTGTTTAATTATATTTCGGTCTTCCAGGGGAGGGGGCATGAATATTCCGCTTACCCCAAAAAATGTCTAGAACCGGCCCTGAGGATGCTTGATTTATGCCCGTTTCTGTGGATGCTTGATTTATGAAGGTTTATCTTAGTTTTGACTAGCACAACCTGGTGTTCATTTTTGAGTTCTACCATACCAACGATATTTCCTGCCCATGGCTTATTCTTTGCGGTTGATTGTGTATGGCTATGCTGTTTGACTTATATAATTGGATGGATTAGTAGGGTTAAGGCTTCGTTCAAGTACTGATCCTTTGCAAAATCCTTTGTGCCCTATTTTGTTAATGCATTTAACTAGTGCATTTAACCATTTTGTTAGTATATTTAACTATTGTTCGATTTTTGTGTTTCCTTTGTGTCTGTAAAAGTAGCACAACCTGGTGTTCATTTTTGAGTTCTACCATACCAACGATATTTCCTGCCCATGGCTTATTCTTTGCGGTTGTCCTGTTTTGTTGTGAAGTTGACAGTGGTGCAAAAATCCTGGCAAGAATTCAGTCCCATAGCACCCTAGATATTTAGTGCAAAATATTGAAACTAAATTCCAAACCACTGATGTCTACTACACTTGAAATCAGCATATCTTCAGTTTCCTGATTCCACATTTCCAAATCTGTTTAAAAGTTTTGCTCCGGAACTCTTTCCCTATTGGTCAACTTTATGAACTTTACAAAAAAAGTTAACTAAATTGAATATCAAGTATTTTCCAAAGAATTGAAAAAAAACTTTAGTTTTAGCTTTTCTATAATTTAGAATTAAAAAAAAAAACTAAAAGAATTTAAAAAGCCTGGCTTTCAATCTTGAATTTTGAACATGAATTCATTTCCAATATAGCCTCAATGGCATAAAAAATGCCATTACAAATAGTCCCTATATCTCATTAAAAATGGCATTGCAAGTAGCCCTTAAATCACAACAAAAATAGTATTACAAGTAGTCCCTTGATTCTTTTTTTTTCTTTTAGTCTTGAATTTTAAACTTGAAGTCATTTCCAAAATTGTTTTAAAAACTGTTAAATAAATCGAAAACATTATTTGAAACAGTCTCTTATTTAATTTACTTAAACAATGCTCAACAATCTTATTTGCTAAAACAACGCACCGAAAATGATGTCTAGATATCCTAAGCCACACAACGGGCCGCCGAAGCGCCCGCGCCGTCGCCCAGATCGTCTCCGGCATCGCCCCAGATGCGGTCGTCATCAGCACCGCCCTGTAGTTCGTCATAGCCGGAACCGCCTTCGATCTGATCGTTGCCCTGGGCGCCGAAAATGAGGTCGTTACCTCCATTTCCGCGAATGAAGTCTGCACCGAGGCTGTCTCCCGAGCCATCAGCGGTAATCTGGTTGCCGGTGATCATGTCGTTACCCTCGCCGAGATCGGCGGTCACGCCATTGTCCGAAACCACCAATGCACCTTCGACGTTGGCAGATTGGGAGAATCGGCCGTTTGCGACGGGTCGGTTGTTGCCGGTATCGCTCGACTATAAACATAACTAATTAAATGAAACATCTCTAAATATGAAAATTGCGCTAAATATGAAAAGCATGTATGACGTCTCTGAGCTGCAACGTACTAAGATTTGCAACGTATCCTCTAAGTAGGGTTCCTAGTTTTCAGCGTTTGAAATGCAAATAACGTCATTAGGTTACAAAGACTAGCATCATGAAACACCACGGACAATTAACCAGGACAAACACTTTCCGGACAAACTTCCTATAATATTCTAAAGAAAGTAATGGGACCAGGGGAAAAAAAACTTTCAGGAATCAGCATAGAGTTAAATTCCGGAAAATTTTTAGAAGTTACACCCCACAAAGCTTAACTGCTGTATTTCGAAGGGAATACCTTATTTTACCGATTTTACCTTATTTTAACAATTTTACGAATTTATAAAAATTTATTGTGGGCCAAAGGGAATAACTGATGTATGTTGTATTAAGTTGTTTTTTTTTTATCCCGCCTATATTCTGCATATTGACCAAGCACTTGCTATTTTATCATCAATATAAGTTACTTTAACCACAAAAGAATACGCCCGCTCATAGAAAATTTCAGATTAGATGCAAATAAATTGCAACCTTTTATTTAAAGTTAAGTTTTGATAAATCAAAATCAAGTTCGTTTTGAATGTATTTAATTCTTCGTGGTAGTGGTGCTCTGTCATAGGTCTTATGTGGGAAGCCCCCTACGCGGAGAAGGTCTCGCCGTCGAAGGTCGTGCTGCTCCAGCGCGGCGGCATCGTCTGCGCGATGATCTCGTACCCGAAGGACCGGGTGCAGCGCATCCTCGTGCGGCTGATCGACGCGAAGACCGGCAAGCTCCTCCAGGAGATCGAGCCCGAGGGGCTGTCCAAGGAGAACTGGATCCCGACCCTCGTCGAGGGCCACGGGACCGTGGTCATCTTCGGCAAGAAGGGCGCCAGCCTCTTCCGGGCGCGCTAGGGGCGGGAAGCACCGCCCCAGCCCCTCGGCCTGCTAGAGTCCTGGGATGCGACGCGCAGGCCTCTGGCTCCCCCCCCTGGGTGCTAATCAAGATTATACTCCGGACGCAAAAGAGGCCAGAACCGCCACTGATATATAAATTCATATGCTTATTTTTTGAGGCGAGGAATACGTAGCGATATTTCTGCGATGAACCAGATGATATTTTAGGGCAGCCAGTAGATATTGAGGTATTAATAAGCCTATAAGAAAATCCAACAGTTTACAAATAAAGACTTTCGCAAGGTGGTAATTTCTGTCATCAAACTCACCGTTACCTAGATTTTACTTTACTTATTTTGCTTTACCTTTTTTACTATAAACATTTATTTTCGTTTTTTCCAAGAATATTCTTTTGGTAGTCACTAAATCAATAATTTCTAAGCCGTTCTCACAAAGTCTCGAACGCTGGCCGCCGGGGCGGCGGGGGCCTGGCTCGCCCGGCAGGACGGTCCGTTGCCGGAGGTGTTCCTGGCCGCCGCGCTGCAGGACGACCCCGAACTGTTGCGGCAGGCCGCAAATGCCGCGGTGCGGCTCACGCCGGTTGCCCCGCGTCCCGGCGTTTGCGGCCTTTGCGATGACCCTCTCGCTGTCCTTCCGCCGCGGCCACGGCCTTGATCTCTACACGGTGATCCTGTCGGGGATCGCGGTGTCGCTGATGTTCCAGTCGGTGACCTCCTTCTTCCTCTACCTCGGCGATCCGCATGCGACGCGCGGCGCGATGGGCTGGCTACTGAATTTCCAATTTGATGGGGAAAAAATGTTGGATTTATGGACCCGAATTGAATTTTCAACTCAATGAAGAATAAACTAGTTGGATGTCCTTTTACACAATTGAATTGGCAATTCGTTGAACAAAAAAAATATTGAATTTTAAGATCCCTATTGGAATTCAATATTTTTTATTAGATTTCCTGTTTTCCACTGGATTTCCATGTCAGGCGTTGTTCAATATCGTAAGCCAACAGTTTAAAATCTGGTTTTCATTATTCCCTTTCTACTTCCTGAAGCATTAATAAATATCGAAATCATTTATTTTGTAAAACAAAGAATTACAACAAGAAGTTTCTCCCAGATTACCCCTGGAATATGAGTTTCTGAAACTCCTAATACGTACAATTAAAACCGTCTGAATTCGTCAGTTTAAATGTCGTTACGATGGTCATTTTTTAACGTCGTAAGATTCAGAGCTCTAATTTTCATGTTCTTTAAATTATTGAAATTATTTTGGCCTCAAGAAAACCAATTATCCCGGATACCAGTGCAGGACAGGAGCCAACACATCTTCTCAAGTCTACACCGAAGCGCTTAAGCCGGCTTATAACCGGACAGCAAGAAGTCCCTGGGACCTTCAGTTTAGTTTTAGGCTTTGTGCAATCCTGGGCCCATCTTGATCACAACATCGCACTTGAAGAGGCTCCTCCAGTCATGTTGAAGTCATATCATCATCATTACCACGGTCAAGCATAGGGAAATACACATTATCCTTTATTGCACGTGGTTCATTTAATACACTATCTTCAAGTACAATCTCATTAATTGGTGTTATATTTGGGCACTCACTAGAAAGTGAATTAATGCATCTACAAAAAGCAGGAATATCCCTAATCTTGAATCTAATATCTCTGTTGTAATTACTTATTAGTTATATGTTAATTAGATCCTCATCCAAACCAGCCTTCTAAGTGAAATACTTCACAAGTAACTTATAACGTCGTAACTTAAGGATGCTCACCCCCCAATTCAACCATCATTGCAGGAATAGAGCTCTTGAAAGTGTGGTGGAAAAATGTTCCTTCAAGCACTCACGGTCTTGTTTGGGGAAGTACATGCAGACGTGAAGGAGTTTCATCAACTATGAATGAATTTCACTTATTGCAATCTGTATGTTATCATATTTTCCATTGATTTTGTTAACCGAGCTTCAGTTACATCCACTCTTTCTTAACCAGTCCTTTTTTGTCGTTCATTTTGGCTTTGCTCTACAAGGACACTCAATTTTTTTTTTCTCATCTGTTAAGGACCTGATAGCTTCAACCAGATTTTCAATCATATTATTTCTCTCATTTCATTTCTCTATGAATTATTATTTCTCTATGAACAATTATTTCTATTACCTCCCAAGAAATATTTCCATCTGAAACGCTAAATAGGGGCGGATGAATTTTCTCTTCAATGATGGCAACGGTATCCAGTGGCTTTAGCTTGTCTTGGCGCGTGAAATAATCTCGACTCGAAAACGCTTTCTTGTCCGGTCGGTCTCCATAGACAGGCAAGCAAGAGTTTAAATAGACCGAAAGAAAATGCATCAAGATTTGAGTATCTGCAGGAAGGTTTTCGTTCCAGTCTTTGCCTTTGAAACTGCCACCTGAGTTCCAGCGATAAGCTCCAATACAGCCACCACCAGCTAGCTCTAAAAATAGAAAAACAAATTGAGATGTTTTAATCCTTACACTTTTTTAGTTGCAGATGAGACTAGTTTACAACCGTTGTCTTGAAACAGTTCGTCCGTGGGCAGTGGGGCTTAGCGATTTCCGTAGCATGGCACATCTCTTCGCTTTACTTTTGTTCCAAAACTGTATAATGTATCAAAGGGGCTAGTTACGTGAATGATCCATTCATGGTGCTTGTCTTTTAAACGGAATGCACTCAAGAATTACGCTGTGAAAGATATAAGAGAAACCGGTTTCCCTTCCTGGATCGGTTAGGATTTGCTTATTTTAAATGAGAAAGCTACGATGTATGTTCTTTTTATTGAATATTTATATACCGAGGTAGTTAGTGGGTAGGTACATTATCATCATATTGGGCTTGTTTACTTCAGGATTTTTAAGATTGTTGTGTCAGAGTTTCATTGATTCTTTTTACAAAACCTACGAGAACCAGGGCTTCTTTATTTCAGGATTTCTTTGAATATCCTTTGAAAAAACCTTCAAGGCTTCCTTACACACACCAAACCTAGATTTCCTTTTAAAAACCATTAGGAGGTCCCTCCCGCCCAAGCCAGGACATGACCCTTACATTATCAGAATATATATTCACCATTTCATGGAGGAAAATGTGCAGCCATTTTCTCTGTGCAAAGCAGTTAGAGAGGCTATTGATTTTATAGAACAAAGAATCCCCATTATTTCCTGGACAAAATCTGCTGCTAGTCCCTGCTGAATATATTTCCAAACCATCCTATCCCGTGACTGTGAAAAATCTACCAATTAACCTAGCCAAACCGTAATCAAGGAATCACTTCCTAGAACAAGCATGAGCAACCTAAAGTGCCTTTCAATCTTTTATGTGATCGTGCTGTGCTGCCTCAAATTGAAAAGAATATCTCAGTTGAGTTCACTTCCTACTTGGCACAAATAAATCCCGCGCTGAAATTTGCTGAAATAAGAACCGTTCTTCTATGATGTGTTCGTAAAAAGTCTCAGCTAGAAGATTGGTCAAAAACAGAGATCTAGTGAATGCGTGTAATTCGGCCAAGCTATGGCTTTCGAATGCTCTCCAAAGTTCATATGACTAGTTACAAAAGAGGTATACTGGAAAAAACTGCTTAGAGCCAGCTTAGCCCTTTACTAAGGCAGCATTGCAATACCTAAGACAAATATGTCAATTCCATTCAAGATTCTAATATACATGTTCAAGCATGGAAATTAAACTTTTTGAGGCAAGACCATAATACTTATTCTGACCTATAGCCATTTTCAGAGGCTTCGGACTGTTTTTCAAGATATCCTAAAATAAAATTTCTCAAAATAACATTTTACTATTCGGACTGATTTAAACAACAACTATTATACATGAGTCAGCCAGAAATAGCAATTTTTCCTCACTTGCCAGTTTCTTTTCTATTTGTTTTGGGAATTGGTGGGTTTTTTTTTGGAGGGGGGGATGTTGCCCCCCAATCACTTCTGACTAATAAAAAGGGCACTAGCCCTTTCAGTTTCCAATTAAATGAGCCTTTTTCGAAGTTTCTACGACAACAGTTTGTCATCTAAAACCTTCTATCAGATACATTAGGGGAAGATACGAGGTTTGTGGTGGAGGGGGGGGCTATCCACCCTCCAATAACTCTGAATCTTAAAAAGGACGCTAAAACTTCTGATTACCAACCCAACGAGCCCCCTCCATGGTTTGTACGATCACCCTTTCTATATTTACCTTATATGCCCCAGGACATAACTTACCTTGCCCCTGCCTTACGAGCCAATTTAGCGGTTTGAATAACAAATTCATGCCACACAACTGGATCGTTATAGGTCCATGAGAGAGTCCCGATATTATGTCGTAAAGCCATATCGACTATCCCTTGAGGAGTCATTTCATGGACGTCTTTATTATCTACAAATTTGTACTGCGACGTTTTCCAGTTCTGACAATAATGACAATTTAAATTACAACCAATATTACCTAAAGAAAGGATGCGAGAGCCAGGGGCATAGTGAAATATGGCTTCAGTTTCAATCGCTTCTTCCGTAATATGAACGCCTTTGCCAAAAGTATAAGTTACTAATCGACCATCTCGATTACCACGAACGCCTTTTACATCTTTTTATATCTCTTTATATCCTTTTATATCTTTTTATATCTTTGCATATCTTTTTATATTTTTGTATATCTTTGCATATCTTTTAAATCTTTTTATATCTTTTTATATCTTTTTATATCTTTTAAATCTTTTTATATCTTTTTATATCTTTTTATATATTTTTATATCTTTTTATATCTTTTTATATCTTTTTATATCTTTTTGATTCATGGATAGATCTATGAGTAGGTAGACCTTCTCCCTGTTTTGCACTTAAGCAAATCACTTCCTTAAATTCGTTTCAAATTTTCAAATAAAGTCAAGAAGCTACTAGAGGCAACTGTCTTATATATCTTTACCCGGCTTATTATTTTTTGAAATTTATAACCCCCCGCTCCTTATTAGGACCCCCCGTTTATTAATTTCTAGGACTTTTCCCAGTACTCAAAATATAAATGATGTCTGAAAACACCTGAATAACTTCCCATGCAACATTTGACCTTGAAACAGTTGCTAATTAGTCAATTAGTACGATTTTGTCCTCGTGTGTGTCATCCTTATTTAAAACGTTTACAAAATTGAGACTGGAGTTCAGACTTCCCCGTTTATTAACTTGAGACAATAATGATACCCCCCCCCCCCCCGTTTATTCGCCACTCCAGAGCACATTGGGGAACCAAGTCCAGTTTTTGCAGTAAATGAAGAACAAACATAAATTACTAAAAATAAAAGTGGGACTACCGTTACCTTAAAAGGTTCATTCACAGTGAGACTTTGCTAGCACCGAGATTTAGCTAGCGCTGATTTGCGTCAATCAGATTGTTCGTAGAATTTTCTGATTGGTTGAGAAATTCTAAGGAAAATTGTGACTGGTTCAAATTAGTGCTCGCTAAATCTCAGTATTAGTAAAATCTCGTTGTGAATGATCTTTAAAGAATTGAGTGTTATTGTGCATTACTAAAATGGTTTGTAATTTGAAGAGTGTTTTTCAAAAACAACAACAAAAAAAGAATATCATAATTCTATTAAAGGTTTACCAATAAGAACTATAGAAAGGCAATAAGCTTGGAAGGGCAAGCAAGGTTATCACCCTCAGCTAATTAAAACCACGTTCATTTCACGCTACTCAATACAAAAGAAACTCAACTGATGAAGGAAGAAAGGAAAGAAAGAGGAAGAGGAAAAGACAAGAAGAAGACAGAAAAAAATTAATGGAAAAAAATTAACAGCAAATAAATCAGGGAAATGGCTTGAATAGAATGACAACCTGGAACAGGCCTTACATCAAAATCACTCATGAGATAAAAGAAACTTCTTTATCCATGATTTGAAGCTGGAAGACTAGGCACATTTTTTACACCCTTGGAGAAAATATTCCAAACATGGGGACCATAATAAAAAAATATCTTTCCGGAGCATTGAATGGGAGAAAACAGTTGACGGTTTCTTGAAAATTAATTTAAGCGGAATGCAAGTTTCACTTTTTAAATACTCAATATTAAATACTCTTTGGGAAAAGATAAGCCAATCTAAATTGTACGCCAAATTATCGCAGATATCCCAGTTGCTTAATTTAATCCGTTTTCGCATGAGCGTTTTATCTCCCCAGGGATTTTCAAGCGATTTTTCTGACGGAAAATCTCTTAAAGATTTTTTAAGAACATCCGGCCTTAGGCTAAATCCAAATACTATTTGGAGTTATGAATCTAAAACTCTTAAAATCAATCCTCAATATCAACCTGGCTGCGCCCGGCGGTGACCAGCACCTTTGACTGGTTCTTCTTCGGCGCTGCAGACCTGTTCGTGCTGTTCTGCCTGTTTCTGATCGTCTCCCCCTGGGGCAGCGTGCGGCTGGGCGGCAATGAGGCAACGCCGGATTACACCTATTTGGGCTGGTTCGCGATGCTGTTCGCGGCGGGCATGGGCATCGGCCTGATGTTCTATGGCGTGAGCGAGCCGATGAGCCATTTCTCCACCGCCTTTGGCGGCACGGCCGTGCCGGAGGGCGGCGGTGCCCGCACCGACTGGGCTCCGCTGGGCGCGGCTGCCGGGAATGAGGCGGAGGCTGTGCGCCTGGGCATGGCGGCAATTTGACTGCAAGCATTTCATCAACTCGTTAACAAGATTGCTGCAACGGGTATTAGTTAACACACCAATGATCTTCAACAGTATCTGATCTTCAACATGATCTTCAACATGTTGAAGATCATGATCTTCAAAATGTCAGCAGAACTTACTTGAAAATAATTTGACTACAAGCATTTCATCAACTCTTTAGCAACATTGCTGCAACTATTATTAGTTAACACACCAATGATCTTCAACAGTATCTGATCTTCAACATGATCTCCAGCATGGTTAAGATCATGATCTTAAAAATGTCAGCAGAACTTACTTGCAAATAATTTGACTGCAAGCATTTCATCAACTCTTTGATTTGTCTACTGGCCAAAAATACAAAATTTCACATTTTTGTAGATAACAGCTTGAAACTTCTACAGTAGGGTTCTCTGATACGCTGAATCTGATGGTGTGATTTTCGTTAAGATACTGTGACTTTTACGGAGTGTTCCCCCTATTTTCTAAAATTAGGCAAATTTTCTTAGGCTCATAACTTTTGATGGGTAAGACTAAATTTGATGAAACTTATATATTTAAAATCAGCATTAAAATATATTATTTTGATGTAACTATTGGCATCAAAATACCGTTTTTAGAGTTACGGTTACTATTGAGCCGGGGCACTCCTTACTAGTTCGTTACCCCGAACTGTTTGATTAGTCCAAAATTTAATTTTACTGTAATTTTATGTTTTTTTTCAATGTTGCAATAAGTACAAAAGAAAATATTTGTAATTTAATTTGTTTTCAGTAAAGCGCAAATGATGCAGTAGGCTTTAGACTTTTATAGTGAGAGATGGAAACAATACCCAAACTCTTGTTTGTAGTGATTTTGTTCGTTTTCAACTTGTTTTGTATACTCAATTGAAGTTTCACTCGTTTTAAAATTCATTTATAGTATCTATTGAATGTTTGTTTACTATGATTGTTTATTTAATTTCTTTTTGTTTAGGGTTTCATTTATTCTTCAATAGCAAAATATTTGTGTTCGTTTTAAGCTTGATTTGATTACCTATAACGACCCGGAGTTGACGGCTAAAATGTTGGGCGCCATCCAAAAAACGGCGGGAGAGGAAAACGTTTTACTTTCTAAAGCGATTACCGGAGCGGAAGATTTTTCTTTTTATGCGCTCAAAGTACCTAGTTTATTTCTTTTTCTGGGCGGTATGCCTAAAGGGCAAGACCCCTCTGAGGCCGCCCCGCATCATACGCCTGATTTTTTTATCGATGACAGCGGCCTGGATTTGGGCGTGCGCACACTTTGCAATCTTACGCTGGATTATATGAATAGTAAGTGAAAAGGGGATAAGGGGTGTAAAGGGTGTAAAGGGGGTAAAGGGGGTAAAGGGGGTGTAAAAAAAAATTCCTTCATGAGATATATCAGTTTGAAAGTTTAAAGGGGTTGACAATTTCAGTAGTAAGGTACTCACTGAAACCAAAAATAGGCCGATACCAATTGTGAGACATATACGGGGAGTTTTAAGCAACAGTCGGCTGTTAGCTCATAATCATATTCGATAATGAGGGATTCGCAACTTTTGCTAGTTGATGTACCTATTATTTGTTTCCGGTGTATTTGATGGTAAAATCAATTTGGTTCCAGCGGTAAGACATGTAGAGGACTTGTAAGTAATAATCGGCTGTTAGGCTACAATCATCTTCAGCGATGAGGGGTTTGCATCTTTTGCTAGTTGCATTGTCTGGTTCTGTGTGCTTGTTTGCATTTTTTGTCTCTTTATCATCTTGTCTTTTATTTAACTTTGTGTTTGCCAGCCTCTATATGTGTCTTTGTTTGTTCATGTCTCTAACTCTGTGTTTTTGTTTTTTTTTGTTTCTCTCTCACCGTGATTGTATCTGACTGTGTTTTTGCATGTGTCTCTGTGTTTGTTTGCCTCTTTCTTTTTTCTAATTGTGTGTTTCTGTGTCTGACTCTGTGTGTTTTTTTCTGTTACGCCTTGGTGTGTACGTCTGAGTGCTTGTTTCACTGTCTCTGTCTTCGTTTTTTGTGGGTTTTCCTGTATTTTGATTGTAAAATTTCTTGACAGTTGATGAAAAAACATTGGACAAGCCCATTGGAAAATCTAAATTAGCATTAAATTAGGGCATTAGCTTCATTCATTTTTCTTTTAACTTGTATTAATTTTGCGTCTTTGGTTATCGCCACCATCGATCTTGTTGGTATTGTTATTATTATTATTATTATTATTATTATTATTATTATTATTATTATTGTGGTTATCTACTACTATAAAACTCATTCTTCCCATTGTGCCGGGCGAAAACAGTGAGAATTTTATATCTTGTAAAGGTGATTAACTGTAAATTTACAGAAAAAAAGGGCAATGAAGTTTAAAAACAATTATTTATTTACTTTGATGTTTGTTTTTGTTCTGGATTTTTGGTAGAAGCATATTATATTTACTAAGAGCATAAAAAAGGCATCAAGAAGTATATTCACTTTATACAAAAGCCAGTTATATGGTTTGCTATAAATTTACCTATAATTTAGCCTTTAGACCCATCCCTGAAAGTTTCATTTTCCTAACCTAATCCTTTTCCAAGATAGCAAGAAGTCTCTAAACTAGAATTTTACCAAAAATATGTCATAAGGGCTATGTATGGGACCATCAAGTGGAGAGGGGGTGCATTTGAAATTGAATTGACTAGTATATTTGACACTAATAACAGATCAGTTGACACTAATCTGCTTGAGTCATATGACTATATTACAAAACTATACGAAGGGAAAACACGAAGGGAAGAGGAGTCTTTTAGTGAATGCTGAGGGGAGTGTTGAACTAAATCAAAACCGGTTACGTATATATGAGCTGTCAAAAGGGTCTAAATCAGGAATCATTGAGTATACTAATTTTGTATTTTCAGAAAATGATAAGGGAGGTGATCAATTGACCAAAAAGGCAATATTTGCACCCTACTACTACTACAACTACGGCTGCTACTGCTACCACAAATACTATTACTACTGTCACTACTTTCAATAAAACTACCAAGGCTGAGTATATTGACAAAAAAATATCTGAGGAACCGTTCAAGGAAAAGTTGATCAAATCATATGATGTGCAAATAATTTGGATATCTACTAAGCCCAAATGCCTGCCTTAACCTTACACTAATTTAATCATTTGCTCATTTTATTATTCACCCAAACAGAATGCTTATTCTCGTTTGACTTCTTGACGACAAAGTACCCAAATACCGGTATTTTTATAGTTGGAGGTGCAAACGAACTAAGTCTTAATTATCTATGCAAAGATTAGAAGCTAAAGCACATTGTTGATTTCCCTACTACAGAAGGTGGAACCAGTTTGGATGTTATTTGCACCAACCTTAAAACCTTTTACGATACTCCACCTTCCCCCCCCCCTCTCGGTGGTAGCTGTCATTTCATGCTACAATTGAAACCACTGGGGGTTGAGTGGAAGGGGTTATGCGGGGGGATCTTCCATGGAGGTATTCGTCATGGAGGAAGAAAATTTTTCATGAAGGATGCGCAGCATTATTTAGTATTTTTTTGAAGAACAATGAAAAAATAAAAATGAAAAAGTTTTTTCAACTGAAAGTAAGGACGAGCATTAAAACTTAAATCGAACAGAAATTATTGCGCATATGAGGGGTTCACCTCCTCCTAATACTTTGCTCTTTACGCTGAAGTAACTTTATTAATTTCAACTATTTATGCTACGGCCTTTGTGATTCAGGGGTCATTCTTAAGGAATTGAAAGAAAATTAAAGCTTTAGTGTAAAGAGCGAGGTGTCGTACTGGTAAAGTTGTAAATAATTGTCATAGTATTCTTTTACAAGGTGTTTCCATTAGTCATGTTTTTCAACGTAGATATCTAGGATTTTATTTTGATGTAAATTTTAGTTGGATTCATCATTGTAAAGATTTATCTTCAAAATTGGCTCGCGGAGTTGGTATTTTAAGAAGATTTCATAAATATTTTTTCCTCTACATGTTCTGAAAGCAATTTATTATTCGATTGTTCATCCTTATTTAGTGTATGTTGTTCATTGTATGCAAGCAATTTTTCTAGTCATGTGAAAAGGGTCCAGATTGTGCAGGATACGGCAATTAGAAGTTTGGGTGAGTATCTTGCAGCAAAACCAAAGTGTTGCTCTCGCAACACTTTTCTCGGCGAAGCCGAGCAAAGATTGCCGCAACACCTCACGTTGCCCATGCAACGTAAATCTAGTTCAATTTTATGAATACAAGCTTAGGCGAACTACCGCCTTCGGGCACACTTTTTTTTAATGTTTTAAAGATAAGTAGCTGAACTAGGTAAACAAAATTTTGAATATTATCAGGATTTGACATTCACACTAACCTCTCAAATTTTCACCCATCATTCATTCTACTACTGTCACTAATATATCAAAGGAAGTTCGTCTAGAAAGAAATTCTTGCGCATTGATAAGTATGCGCTATATCCGTAATATATTTCAGCCTTGTTTGAAAAAAAAGCAAATATTCATTACAAAAACATAATGCGTTAAAATTCATTTCTTACCTGTTGGTCTTTTTGATTTCCAATGAAGTTCATTTCATACACAAGTCCCTCGTGTTGACCTACTATCAAAAAATGATATGTACCCATGTTTCCAGATACACTCTGAAAGGAAAACTGACAGTAGGCTGGGCACAAAAAAAAAAAAATTCCATTACTATTTTTATGAACAAAAACATAGGTTTCTGATGGAAATATAGGCCTAGAGCAAAATTCAAATTTTAAAAGAACAAGAACTTTTATTTTTTATCGACACAACAGATATCTATAAAACTAGTGCAAATAACGCCTTAAATGCCGAGCGGACGCTTCTGCGGGCAGTGCGCTCTGTTCAGCGGCAGAGCTTTAACAATTGGGAACTTCTGCTGGTTGACGATGGTTCCTGGGATGGCTCCGCTGACCTAGCTGCTGCGCTGCAAAGGTCAGACAGCCGTCTGCGCCTGATACGTACGGGCGAACGCAAAGGGGCAGCCGCAGCGCGCAACCGGGGGCTGGTTATAGAGCGGGGGCGGTTTATTGCGTTTCTGGATGCCGATGACGAATGGCATCCAGACAAGCTTTGCCGCCAAATTTCATTCATGCGCGCTGGCGGGCATGTTTTTTCTTACACGAGGTTTTGGAAAATCAAAGCGTATTTTGGCTACTTTGGGTGTTCCCATTAGTGCCACCTACTTTGATTGACAAGCTCAACGAAAAAAGGGAAGTCAAATTTTGTTGTCTTATCAGACAAATTTCACTGTCAGATTACAAATTCTCGGCACCTTTCGATGATGACTAGTCAGATGGCCCTTACAGAATTCGTTAATAGACCCTTTGTCTTTTGGACGATCAGCCGGTGGCTCATAAAATGATTCTTGATGTATTACATCACCTTAAAAATCGTTCATGAGGCATGTATTCATGTCAAGTGAAACAGCATTTAAGATAATTAAGATTTATATTGGTTAGAATGTCACAGAATAGAAAACATAAAAGGAGCATTCAAGTACTGATCTATATTAATTACTAAAGTAGGAAAACAGTCTTCCTTTCCCCTTCTGTGTTTCTCTTTTGTTTATATGTTTTTTTTATGGTTTATGTTTATTTCTGTATAATATATATTTAAATTATATTAAATATTATATATCGTAAGAATAATTGTAATGAACTCCTAGATAGTATGATAAATAGTATAGGACCAAGCAAAATTTATATAATTTCAAGACAGTGAGCCCAATAAAATTGATGTTTTTTCTTTCAGCTATGCCGTTGGTGTCTTCGTCCGTTGCCAAACAAGACAATGGAAGATTCAGAAAGTTCTG
Source organism: Alatinidae sp. Z8VKAUB7J3 (assembly GCA_010016025.2). NCBI lineage: Eukaryota > Metazoa > Cnidaria > Cubozoa > Carybdeida > Alatinidae > Alatinidae sp. Z8VKAUB7J3. The sequence continues at coordinate 8,884,255 of JAAAKM020721499.1, forward strand.
AAGACGAAAGAGCAAGTGTGGTAGGATGCTCTGCGCCTGGCATATCATGGCTACGACGGCGGCACCCCAATGCCGATGGTCGGACTCAACCCTGACGGCGAGCACCTCGTGCTTGCCGCCGACTCGCTGTCCGGCGTTAGCGCCGAGGACGCCCAGGCTTTCACTGATTACTTGGGCCTGATGCAACGCCTGGCCAAGCCGCTCAACCGCTACTGGCACAAAGTTATTCCTGGCGTTGGCGTCAGCTCCCTTCGCGACAAGCTGATGTTTGCCCGCATGGGCTGGGATTTTCGCCGCCTGGGTCGGCACGATCTGCGCGAATTTTTCCGCGTGGTAACCCTGCCGATGCGTGGCCTGATGGACGAGTATCTAGCGGCTGGAGAAAGGAAACTGGCAGCACAGCTTAGATAACCAATATTGGTGTCTAAGCTGTGTTTGCAACAAAACAAAATTGCGTTCCCGCCTATGGTGTTGTAGTATGATCAACGCGTCGGAGCGTGGGCTTGGAGGAGGCGCCAAGTTCAGAGCTGGGTAGCAAAAGCTTCTCATGGGCAAGATAGGAGTTTTCATAACTGTATACTGGTATCCAAGCTGTGCTACTGCCCGCGTCCCAAGCGGTAAAAGTATCATTCTCTTACTTAAATAACCAATTCTCTTACTAAGAATCATCATGCTCTTGCTTAAGTGGCTACTAAGTTCTGCCAAATTTGTTTCTATTAGACACTTCAAAAGGGAATTTTGTTTACACAAGATAATACGAGATCTTTTACAAGATCTAATACAAGATTTTTTGTTATTACAAGATGGCCATACATCTGGATCTTACGTCCTGTCACAGTTGTTCTCCTACATAGGATAATCAACAATTGCTATAATCGGCATAACTGCTTTCAGGTGACGATTTGATGGTTAGACAGCTGGGTCCAATAGCTAAAAAACTACAGTTCTTATCAGAACATCATATTTCCAAGCAAATATCAGAAAAACTATTATCTAAGCAAACTTCACAAAACCACAAGCACGTCATTACAAACAAATCTAACCATGTACTAAATTCTCATAATCAGAAGTTCTAGTGTTCTTTTGAAGGTTCAAAGTAATCAGAGGGAAGCTATTCCCCCCACACGTCGTTTTTTCCGAAATGTATCCAATAGAAATGTTGAGATAGCCTTTTTATTCAATATAGTCCAAAGATCATATAAGAAGGCTTTGGGGGTTGATAAAAATGACAAGAGCCTGGGGGCAAGGATTGTAAGCTATGCCCCTGGAGCATTTATGATTTTTATGGAAGGAATGGTTGTGTAAACTTTAGAGGTTGCTCATTTGGCTGAAGATTGGAAGTTCTTGTTCCCTTTTAAGAGTCGAAAGTGATGGAGGGCAACTAGCCCCCCCCCCCCACACTTCCCACAAGTAATTTGAAATGGGGGTATGTGTTCACCTAGGAATGTGGGTAAAAAAGTGTGAGGGATGTCATTTAGAACGGATTATTGTAAACTTTACCTAATATGGTGCATATATAAAGTAGTATTTCAGCAATAAACATCTAGTGTATTTTAAAGTGGATAGGATCATGTTAAAAAATCTGAAGGTCAGTATACGTGGGAGGAGGTGTCCGGGTGAGTAATTTAGCATAGTCTTGTTATGCGGTACTTAATGCTATATAAGGTATTCTTTGTACTAGAGAGGTTAAATATTTTTTTTTCGTCCGGATCATTGTCGGTAGGTCCTATTTTTTTTTAAATACGCCTATGCAAAAGTTACGAGCCTGAGAAAATTTGCCTTATTTTAGAAAATAGGAGGAAACACCCCCTAAAAGTCATAGAATCTTAATGAAAATCACACCATCAGATTCAGCGTATCAGATAACCGTTTTATAGAAGTTTCAAGCTCCTATCTACAAAAATGTGGAATTTCGTATTTTTGCCAAAAGACAGATCACGGATGCGTGTTCATTTGTTTTTTTTTTTGTTTGTTTGTTTTTTTGTTTGTTTCTTTTTCCCAGGGGTGATCGTATCAACTGAGTAGTCCTAGAATGTCGCGAGAGGGCTCATTCTAACGGAAATTAAAAGTTCTAGTGCCCTTTTTAAGTGACCAAAAAAGAAATTCCTCAGTAAAAATCAAATTAAACTAAAAAAGTAGTTGAAAGAGTTTTCGTGCCATTGTTTTATAAAGGCACTGCAAAGACTAATAAAAGTTTTTTTTTTTTAAATAAAAGCTTTAGGTGTAATTTTTGTCAATACTGTTGTACTTGTCACTATAATGAAAAAAGTCCCTATTTATTGATTTATTTTCTTGTGATATAAAAAATTACTATAGGCTACTGTTCAATAACAATCACTATATTGTGACATATTGATTGTTTATATTTTTCTTCCTTCCAATAATAATAAATAAAAAACCAATAATCAGGTCCGGCTGAGGCGACTTCCATTTTTTTTTTTTTTTTTAAATTTAAAGCATGTTATAGTGAATTAGAATTATGTCATCATTAGAAACTAACAAATAATAACCCAGTCAAATAATCTCGTTGAACTTAAAAGAGGGGTAGCTATTTCATTTGTAGATAGTTATTTCACCACTTACAAATATTTCGCATATTATGAGGAATGAGTTAATTTTCTTTGAAAATATTTTGATTGAAAATAGAAACCGTGGTTTCTAAACCAAACTGTCGAAAGAATACAAAAAAAAATAATTAAACTAAGAATTGCGGAAGAACAGGAAATAGACTAAAAACGAGTTAATTGTAAAACTAATTCTTTTGGATTAAATGGCGCCTATGATTTTTTTACCCCTTTTTTTCTTTTTAGTTTTTTTTGGCTTTTACTTTTTTCAGTTTTTTTAGTTTTTTTTCTTTTTATTTTTTTTTATTTTTTTAAGTTTTGTTTTTCTACTTTATTTTTCATTTTGTTTCCTTTTTTATTTTTTTTATCTTTTAGTTTTTATTTTAGTTTTTTAACTTTTTTAGTTTTTTTTATTAGTTTTTAGTTTTTTTTTAGTTTTATTTTAGTTTTTACCTTTTTTTTAGTTTTTTTAGTTTTTTTTTACTTATGTCCTGGTCGTCATTTATACTCCCTGTTTCCCGGTCGTCATTTGTGTCCCGGTGCTTTGTTGATGGTGATTGCTAATCGAACATTATGGTGGTATTTTGTTGATCTGTCAATGTGATTGTGTTAGCAAGACGATGCTGGCGTACTGATACTGCTGGAGCAGGATTTCTAACCGCAGCTAACGGAGCTCCTCTGCTTCTCCTTGCAGCTCTAGGAGTAGTTTCTTTGATGACAGAGTCGGTGCTAGCTGGATCATCTAAAGAGCGGTTTGATGAAGTACTCAGTGCAGATGCACCAGATCTTCGCTTTCTATTCCTTTCTGCCGCAAGCCTCGCTTTGAGTCCAGGATTAGACTTCAAAAGCGCCTTTCCCAATCTAGCTCTTAATGATGTTGGATCTTCCGATTTTTTCACCCGCACACGTGGCAAGGCTTATAGAAGCTTGAGTATTGCCAGCTGCAAATGAGAATGTGTATGTTAGCTATATGAAAATCTCTTTTATCGAAATTGGATAAATATATATATGATAGCTGGCTAATACTGGCAAGTATTAGCTAATACTAGCTAATGCAAACGAATCAGCTAATTGAAAACTTAACTATACTGGTGATGGAAATAGTCAAAATGCCTGATTTAGCAAAAATAGCAGGAACTAGCAAAAATGTCTGAAGGTCGGTTCTTACATTTTCATGTTTCTGTAATATTTGCAAAAACTATTTGCCAATCTTTTCTCAAAGAGAGAATCAGTAGGACATTGTATGTTCAGTGTCACAACCTTCCAATAAACAGTACTCCCTCTGAACAAAGTGTTGTCAATAGTGATAGTTCCAATAATGGCAGCATTGAATCTGAAGTATCTAATGACCCAAATAATGACACACATAGCCAGAATAAAAGCGGCAAGCATTGGACAAGCAATGGTCTAAAAGTTGTGCTTAGTAATATAGAATGTTTAACATCAAATTTCAGTGAAATAAAATATACACTCTCAACAGAAAAGCGGAGGTGTATGCTTTTTGCAAGATAAAACCTATGTGGAATAAAACCCCTCTTAGAGATATTCAGGTCCAGATTCACCTTACCTTAATCCATCTGAGAGCTTTAAGGTCTTCCAGACCTGTAGCGCCCCGGACGGGGGGCCAAAATATTCGGAATATTTAATTTTTTTAGTTAAAGTGTAGTTTTGTTTTTATATTTTATTTTTTGTCCACTGCTTTGTCGAATTAAAACCCTTTTTTTCTGCTCAATTGTTTGTCAATGAAAAAGCAGTGTGGCCTAAGAAATTATTTAAGACTTAGCAATAATTGCCATTCCTTTGGGTGAGTTTTATGGTCCTTGAACTTGCCTTTTCATGATCTCTACATTTGATAATAAATCAACATTGCTTATTAACGATTTTTTTGAAGAGAAGTGAAATTTTTTTTCGCTCCATGAAACCTCTAAACTGCCAAGAATAGTGGAGACGAAATAGGCGATGGGGGCAGCACAGACGCAGGTCGGCACGTGAGCTTCGGTCGCTTCATTTGAACACGGCCACCGCGTACCAAGTGACGGCCTGAGACAGCACTTGTGTCTTGAATTGGTGCCTTCCCTCAAACGAGGCCATACTGGATCACGGGCGAAACCCACAACCCTTCCTTCTGTGTGCCGCGCGACGACCGAAAAGGGACCGGACGGCTGAAAACGCCACCGCGTGCTCGAATCCCAACGGGGAGTCGCTTCGAGTCTCCGGAAACAAGTCGGTCTGTTTCCGCGCTGGTGGAGAATCAAATTTACACAATCCGCCGCAGGAAACGCGCTGTGTCGCGGCCACTCGAAACTGTAAGCCGAAGGAATAAAATTCTTCAAATTCATTCTGAATGTGAGCAGCGATTGTGATTCACTTGCTAAATCAGAAAGCTATCCTGTTTTTCAAACCCACTTCTTTTCTGCTTGCTTTTAAATATTTGTTTCTATCCTCTCTCTTCTTCACTATAACTTCTCTCCCCTCCCTCTCGCTTATCTCTCTTATTCTAATTATGTCCCTCATTGCGCCGAAGGATAATTGATAGTGTTTTTAAAATCTAAGAAGAATGTGAGTATTAAAGCGGATAAAAAAGGGGAACTGAAATTATGACCAAACCTGAAGAGAAAATGCAATAATATAGGTACATTCTTTTTTCTGATTGCCGTAATGCATGAATAATAAAGAATATGAATAATAATAGTATGATAGTATGAATAGTAAATAATGATATGCTATGATAAATGATATGATATATATATGATATGAAATGATAAATAAATATGATAATTTTCAATAATAATATGAATAATAAAGAATAACAAAGAATTAAGTCCTATTCTTTGCTCTGATGTATTCTTGACAGCTACAGGAAATATTTTTTACCGTTGTTTGTTTAATGGTGCAATACAAGCGATTGTGGGTAATAATATGTTGCATCTGTTAGTTTTCTCAATTTCTATTAGTGTTGTAGGCAGTAAACCTTACCTTTGTAGTTAAACCTTACGTTTTGAAAGCCCTAAGTATCAGCAGATACTTAAGTATACCGGACGTAAAATGGTCAAAAACAGCCTTCATTGAACGATTGTTTAAGAAAATTTCGAACATACTACAAAACTAAACACAGATATCCTATGGTTTAACTTCTTTTGGTGGTCTCTGTGCCAAACTCTGCCTAAAACCGTTGAAATGGCAAAAGGCAGTAGCCTTATGTCTTCTCTGAGTGAGAAGTTCATTCCTCTCCTGATATTGAGCCATTTACGAGTATAACGTGAACTGTTTTATTGGAATTCCGACTGTTGATTGCCCAGTAACTTTGTTTAATAGGATTAAAGCAGTTTTGAAAGGATGACGGCCCTTCTCTGAACCGTTTCTATCCCATGCTCATCCGTTAGACTTAATGGAATTTTTGTTTCGCCCCAGATGAATGGAACGAGCCGAATTTTTAGCTATATGACACCCTTGGTCTTTAGAACCTGGCCCAGCCATCTTAACCTTCCTATCTTTATACTCATAGAAAGCAGGATTGAACCACATTTTTCGTACATCTTAATGCTTGACATATGAGCATTCCAATGAGAACCTGACAGTTTCCTTAGAAAGCATTTCACAAATATTCCTCAGGTTTTCGAAGCACCTTAGCCAATGTCGTTACCGTGTCTTCAGATATTCTAATCTTAGTTATTAGACTTATCAACCCTTGCTTCGGAATACCGTGATCAATGAATCGTATAGCCGGGAATATCGGCTCCATATTATTACCGTTCCCCTGAGTACGGCAGATGATTGGAGAGAAGCTGAGCGGATTCTCTTGGAGGCGGCGAATGAGGAGTGCCAGCTTTTCATTGAAAAAGCCAAGGAGCATATGAAAAAGCTTGAGGGCCGAACGTGGCTGGATGCGCCCTCGGTTGAACCTCGTGTGACTTTTCATTTGCCGGAACCCGGTCGAATTAATTTGCTATTGCGTATTCCCTGTCCCACGAGGATTCCCTCACGATTGGAGCAAGCGACAGCACGAATTTCTAGGCACGACAGGAGAACCCCCATCTATATCTATCCATGTTGACATTTAGATATCAGCTCTGTTCATCTATTCTTGATTTTTTAGTATTCTGAGTGAGATATATGTTGTTTATGAAAAACAGGTCTTTCTTCAATAGTTCTACTTGTCTGCCCTATGTATTCTCCTCCATACACATTTTATCTATAAGTTATACATTTATATATAAGTCTAAATTACTATATACCATAGTCATCAAACTTTCCATAAACATTTAAGACCCATAAGAGCAATAATATTATCTTTGTCCGAGGAATACATTTTCCTACTGAGCAGGTACTTTTCAAACCTGCACTGTTGCACTTGCAACTTCAGTCTGAAATCACAGTTTTGTGCTTTACTGAAAAAAACAAACAAACAAATGGCGGTGGATTGTCACTTAAATTGGCATATACTGACATTTCTTCGTTAAGGTTTTGATTATTTTTCATTTATGAAAGTAAGAAAGGTGAAAACGTTTCAAGCGTATTTTGTTTTCAGTAAAGCGAAAATTGTGTTCTAGTCTTGAGAAGGCTTAGGGGTTATCAACCCTACTCATGATAATTTTTGCTCGTTTTGAGTTTGACTCGGCTATCTATTTTAATTTCCGTTCGTTTTGAGTTTAATTTATTTATTAATAGTGATTTGTGATATCTTTACGCTTGGAATATTATTCGACTTTATTTTTGCTCATTTTTTAAATAACACAAAAATTATAACCTTTCACCTAAATCTAGATATAAAAATATAAACAAATAAAATACAAATAAGACAACACTAAAATAAGCTTGTTCTTAGTCATCAAGCGCAAATTCAAGGAAAATGGTGGAGAGGGAACTAGTCATTTGTCTGAGAAGTGGTTAATCTAGGTCTCTGTAACCCGCCTATAGCATCTTCTGGGCTAGGTATAGATTCCTTTCCTGTACGTTTCCTTTCTACTTTGCCAGTGCTGCTGGTAATTGTGCTGCTAACTGCTGACATTGCGACATTGTGGCTTGTACCTTTTTTATCTAGGTTTTCAGCTGAGCTATTCAGGCTAGAGACAGCAGTCCCTTTCATACACGGAGTAATCTCTGTTCGTTTTAAGTTTAAAAACTAGTTTTTTAATTTAATTTCTGAACGTTTTTGAATTAATACATGTTTGATCTTGGCTTACCGCACATAAATTATTAAAATGAAATTTGCATATTAATTCTTTTTTTGGTTAAATACCTTTCTCTTAGTTTTGATCAGACGATTTTGAGAAATAAGGGGTGGGAAAGGAGGCTTAGTTGCCCTACAAATTTTTGGTTACTTAAAAAGGCAACTAGAACTTTTAGTTTTGAACAAACGTTTTTATTAGTAAAAAATATACGAAAATTAAGAATTAACTTACGTAACAAACTTCTATCACTCTCAGTGATTCGAAATCCTCAATTAAAAAACAACTTTAAAATAGCTCTCTTCCCGCACTCTCCAAAAAAAAATCAAATCACCCATCATTTGCTATATACTCTTATTAGAGTATCACCCTCAGTGATTCGAAATCCTCAATTAAAAAAAAAACTTTAAAATAGCCCTCTTCCCAGACTCTACAAACAAAATCAAGTCACCCATCATTTGCTCTATACTCTCATTTGAGTATCACCCTAAGTGATCCGAAATAATCAATTAAAAAAAACTTTAAAATAGCCCTCTTCCCGCACTGTACAAACAAAATCAAATCACACATCATTTGCTCTATACCCTTATCTGAGTATTCTAAACGCATTGTGCACCATGGAATGTACGCATTCCAAGCATGCAAGTGTCACTAAAAACAGTTTTTGGGTAGTAAGGGTTATTAGTAGTGGCCCTGACAGTTTCAAGTTCATATCCTTAGCTGTTCCTAAGATATTGCAGATACGCGTTTTTGATTACCTGGATGTACATAGTGTCTTTTGATTTAGTTCAGCATCCTTCTATCATTCCCTTAGGTTTCACTTTAATACCATTTGTCTTTTCGGCATACCCGGGATCAAACATTCCTCCTTTCCCAATGATTAATCCTGTATGTCAACAATAGGCACATCATATAATTTACAACCCTTGATCCCAGTGGCTAAACCATTTTTTGTTGATTAGCTACATCTCTAAGCTTTGTTTTTATTTCCAATGTGACTACCGCTAAACTTTCCCGAAGGCTTTAAATACTCCATAAAATGGTCAATTTACTGATTTGAAAATACATCCCTGCTACTAACTCTTATGACATTGAAGTAATGGATATGCGTTGAAGAGCAATGGAGATGATCCATTTTAGAGAAAAGATTGAGTGCATACACCTGAAACTATGACTAAGTCTTGACCAAAATTCTGCCAACCCGTCTAGTAATATAACCAAGTTTTTTTTTTCAAACGTTATCATTAGAGAGGTTGGATCTGGTGTATACCATAACTCTTGCTTGCCAGTTACCCTCCAGTCCTATTTGACTCTAACAGATGGAGCTGGAATTTGCCATTTCCAACTAAAGAAGCCCATCTGCAGTTTAAACGGCCAACACTTCCATAAAAACCTTATATGCCTCCCCTGGACATAAGTTACAACCCCTCATCGGGTTTTTGGGGCTATGTTGACCATGATTTTTTTGTTATCTTACGTTGGACTATTATGAACAAATGGCTACCTCAAAATTCTTATCAGATGTATTTGGGGAAAAGAAGATGGGAGGCGGGAGGGGGTACATTCCTACTGATCACATTTGACTCTTAAAAAAGGAATTAGAACTACAATTTCCAGTCAAAGGAACCCCCTCGTGATTCATTGGCTTATTCGTGCTGGTACTATTTTAGAAAAGTGGGAAGATCTCACGACATATTTAACGAAATTTTTAGAACGTAATCCCTCAAACTGTGATATCCGCTTTGCCCTAGTCAGTATCTATCTGCGACTTCAACAAAATCAGAGGGCTAAGACCCAATACGATTATTTGCGGCACCTCAATCCAACCTATAGTGGGTTGCAAGATCTGGAGCAGGCTTTTTCTCGCACGATGCCTTCCGTTGCCTAAAAACAGCTTGGCGACCTACGAGTGAATAAAGCTTAAACAGGTACCGGTTTTTCACCTATTCCGGTTGTTAAGCGAATCTATCTCGGAGATGGTTACATATAGCGGTCGCAAATTCTGTCGGTCTGTCGGTCCCGGTTTTGCAAGTTTAGGCACTTCCAGATAAGCTAGGACGATGAAATTTGGCAGGTGTATCAGGGACCAGACCAGACTAAATTAGAAATAGTCGTTTCCTCGATTCCACTATCTAGGGGGAGTGGGGGGGACGGTTAATTCGGAAAATTAGAAAAAATGAGGTATTTTTAACTTACGAACGGGTTATCGGATCCTAATGAAATTTGATATTTAAAAGAATATCGTGTCTCAGAGCTCTTATTTCAAATCCCGTCCGGATTTGTTGACATTGGAGAGAGAAACTTAAAATCTTGGAAAACGCTTAGGTAGGTTTCTATTTCTTTTGAAAGATTCTAAAATTTATTTTATTCTAAAATAAATTAACAGTTTTGGCAAGAACTAATCAAATCGTACAGAATATTTGATATATAGTAATATTAATTACTGAAAGCTCACTAGCTCGAAATTCTGTATCACCAAGGGCAGGATTTAATACTTCGACGCTTCTAGGCTCAACCGTTTTTGCCGCTCCGTTTTTGCAAGATTTTCGAGGAAATTCTCAAAATTTCGGAAATAGTGAAAGACACAGGGCCTAGTAGGGCTATTGGTAAATCTTGGTATGGTTACACTCAAATTTTCATTTTATTTTCCATGTTGTAATAAGTACAAAAATGGCATGGTCGATGTCACGTGCGCGGTACAGCGCCATGATCACCGACAACTTTTCTCCAGAGAACGGATGCTCGGGACCCCAACCTTCTTCTGGCACGATATAGAACTCGGTGCCTTCAGGGATTGAGATGCCAGCCATGTCTGCAATCTTCTCCGCTGGTTGCGCGACGATCGCCGTATTCAAGTGGCCTTCATCATCCCACAGCGTGGATTGCAACTTGGCCTTCTCTTCTTCAGAGACCACGTAGCCACCCTTACCTTCGAGCTTGCCGATCATGTCGTCGTAGATGGAATCGACCAGCAATACAGAGTTATCCGAAGAGCAGGACGCTGCCAGATCCAGAGTTTCCAGACCCTATTTCATAGCCAAATTTGCAAAGGATGTCTGCATATGGCTTCCTCTTCATCTTTGGTGCATATGGAAGTAGGACAGAAGCTCCATACATTTTTTTCCGAGCCTGATGGCATACACATTATGGTGCTTCCTTCAACAATGCCATCTTAACTTAGCGAGTTGCCCATGTACAAGAGTTGATCAACCACTTGATACTCCCCATACAAATGCTAATAACAAATGATCTGTAGATTTCCATGGGTATTGTTATGTATCAGTGTTAGTTCCTTGTTAGTGGGCTTAATTCCCTACGTAGGTTCTAGGATCCTGAGCAAGCACTTTTGGGTTCTGGTTATGATACGGTTTGCTGTCTTTCCTCCCACCGCGAGCATCATCTTGATCAACTGGGCCATCCTGGGAACCGGCTTCATCTCCCGCACTGTCGCCGATGCCATCAACAACAGCGACGGATCGCGCCTGGCGGCCGTTGCGGGCCGGTCTGCCGCCGGCGTATCGGCGTTCGCAGCGGAATACGCCATTGCGAAGGCCTATGCCGATTTCGGCGAAGCGCTGGCCGATGACCAAATCGATGCCGTCTATATCGGCCTGCCCAATCATGTACATTTGCCGATGGTCCGTGCGGCGGCGGAAGCCGGAAAGGCGATCCTGTCTGAAAAGTCGCTGACGACGACCTATGAGGACGCTTTAGATGTCGCTACAATTCCCTTTTCACAGCCAGCAAGAACTTGGTGTTTTTGATTGTGTTTAGAATAAGGAGATTTTTATAGCACTAAGAATATTTTGTGAGAAGAGTGTCGGATTCAGGAGGGGATAGTCCCCCTGTTATAAGGGATTATCTCTGTTCGTTTTAAGCTGTAATGTTGATCCTTGCTTTTAGATGAATAAACATTGTCTTGGTTTTTTATTCACTTTTATTGATCAGTCTTACGTCATTAGCTGTAATTTTCATTCCATCAATTTGCTTTACTTTCGAGCGTATTTAATTAGAGCTTTTTCCTTTTTTCAATCTTAGATGAGGAGTCATCAGTTCCTGGGAGCGCAACTCGACAACTACCACAAGAAGACGTGCGGGGGCGGATCCTTCAAGGTCAAGGCGAGAAGTGGCAAGAGCGCTACGACCTACTCCAGATCTGTTGGCCTCTCGCCGGGAGGATAGCCTATGTCCGTCAGCAACTACGAAGTGATGCGCGAACACCTGGCCGGTTTCCACATCGCTGATTGCGCCGCCCGAAGCCGTGACTGCGTCTACGTGACTTTCCAAAGAACAGGAGGCGACGACGGGAAGGCCCGAGAAATAAGGATCGGGTTCTATTACGCCGACACACCTCGAAAGTGGGGCTATCTAGGCTTCAACGGCTGCCATCGACCTCGCTCTGTTCGACGTTGAGCAAAGTAACATCCTGGTGAACGATGATCGGGACGTCGTAGTGGGCTTTTTCTCGATCGACGCAGGGGAAGCCGAAAGCCAAGGTCTAGAGATTGACGCCAACCTCGAATGGGAAAGTGGCTTCGATCTCTGGTTCTCGTACGCTTATACCGATGCTGTGTACACCTCCAGCAATCCCGATGCTGATGGATTTGGTTTCATCGAAGCTGGCGATCCACTGATTAATTCGCCCGAGCACCAGCTCAACCTGCAGATCAGCCAGAGCTTCGAAGTTGCCGGAATGCCGGCACAGTTAGGCGCGGGCGTACAGTACACCGATGAGCGAGCCGGATTCGATTAACCAAACTGAAGGCAGTCTATTTTCTTTCAAATCTACATTTTAATAATTTTGTACAACTGTATTCGAAGCAGAACAACTGTCTTATAGAAGAATTTAGTATTCCTATGGGACTGCAAGTTGATGTTTGGCACATTTAAGCTTTTCCTGTTCAAGCCTCACCATGGGTTAACCAACCCCACGGCGTATTTAGTGGGAACCAAAAATATAAGTGTAAATTTTGAGGAAGTTTGAAGATGACAAAAATGTAAGAAAAATATCGATTATTCTTTATTCTGAGAAGTATCTACAGAACATCGAATTTCCCTTTTCCTTTCACAAACAAATGTGACATTTGCGATTGACCCATGTGGTCAGAACAGCTTGTGCATTTGGCTATTTACGATTGCACAAGGTAGTTGGGGGAGGTAAATTTATTGGAGATCGCCAAGTCTACGTTGCAATTTATAACTCATTCCTCTGGAGCATGAGTAACTACTTCTTGTCTTGTTAAGTGTAGAGTTGTTTAAGCTTAAGATTACCTAAAAGCAGCTAGCAATGGCTGCTAAAACCATAATGGGAACCAGGGCTGTTCCTTTGGACACATGAAGTGCTAACCATGGTGCAAACAAAAATCCCTTGAGGAGCAATCACAAATGCATTGGATCAATCAGTGTGAAAAGTTTATTCAAAGGTGCATCACTCAGTGTGCCTCGGAACGCCGGTTGGCCGACCCGAATGGCCGCGACGGCGCCATCACCTACGAGCGGGAACTTTCCGACGGCCGTTGGCTGCAAGTGCACGAATTGCGTACCCGGGACGGTGGTACGGTTTCGGTCGGTACCGACATCACACAGTTGAAACTGCAACAGGAGCGGCTGACCGAGAGCGAACGGCGTTTGATGGCGACGATCCATGATCTCAGCGTGGCACGCAAGGCCGAGCAGGAGCACGCACGGGCCCTCGTCGATTTGAACCGCAAGATCCAGGTCGAGAAAAACCGCGCCGAACAGGCAAACAAGGCGAAGTCCGAATTCCTGGCCAACATGTCGCACGACTTACAAGAAACTTATTCTAATTTAGTCTTCCAGTATTTATCCCTGTCCAACTTTCAAAACGCAAAATCCACAAGTTTGCTGGAAACGAGAAAGCATTTTAGAGAAATATAACTTTTTAGCCAACGGCTGATCGGACATAAATTACAATTTCAGTACAAGACACTCGGCCTAGCTTTAGGCTAAATGTAAAACCAATTCCTTGAACTTTCCCTGCCTCGATCTGCAATTAGAGAGTTCAGATCAAGATTCTACCTTGGGGACGAGAGGTGCGGGAAATTGATATTTGAAAAGGAAATTAATCCTATCTGATTCAGATACGTTTAATTGTCTTGAAATATAATTGTTGTAAGTCTTGTTTTGCTTAAGATACATGCCTCGGACAAATGCAGTGGAAAACTTTTCAAATTTAATTTCTGCTTCAAATGATGATTCTTCATAGGTTCGAGGGCTTTATGAGCTTCTTTCTCGTTGGGATCCTTAGTATTTATTTCGAGTTTTGGTTTGGACTGAGCGTTAAAAAATCTTACAACTAACTATGAGTCCCCCAGACCACTATGGACTATTTTCTAACCATTTAGAGCATGCCCCAGCTTTCTTCTTTTTTTGCTGAACTTCTTTTTTTATTTTTTTATTTGATTCTTTTAGTAGGAAGTGCCAAATTCTTTTTAAAACAGGTTATTAGGGGTTCTCCGCCAAGACACAATATAACTCACGTTGCCTAATTTTCACGTGGTAACAACGCGATACGGTTGTTACTTTCTTCACTATATGAAGTAAGAAAACCTAGCACTTTGGCCACAGATTGTTAAATGCACGTGAGAACGAACGTTCTCATTAATGCAAGAAGATAAAAAAGGGAAGTATTCCCTTGACGTGCGCGAGAATTATCGCATCAGCGACATTAGGGGCGTTTTGGAGCACAGACTAAGGCTCGATCCCAAGATCATAAAAAAACTTCTCGTACCCCAGTTAAAAACAAGAAAATAAAATAAAACAAGAAAAAATGACATTGTCCACACTCTTCCTGATGGTTCTTCAGCACAAACAAAACTCCAGCCTTTGGAGGGTTTAAGGGATTGGTAGCTCTATCTTATCACCAATAATGTCTGTTCGGTTCCAACACGAGTGGGAGTTGATACTTTTGTTCCGCTTAGCAAGGTGAATGGGTGAAATATTTTGTCCAATGGGTAACAAGAAATAAATTTTAACAAGGGTATAAAAAGTGTGAGAGCAAATAGGCTTGATTAGGGAGTTACAAAAATCTGTAAATGCAAAGGTACTCGAGAAGGTGAACAATCGATGGATATTTGAATAATGTGCTTGACTTCATTCAATTTGAAACAAATTAGAAAGAACATATACTGTGAGGGCTTTACCTTTTGGCTAAGTCTAAGTTTAGAAGCTAATAATCTAAGTCTATCGCGCTATCAGTTGTCTTTTGCTGCATTAACATAGGAATCGGGAATATCAGAGTAATAGCGCGGTAAACAGCGGTATTAGCGCGATATTGACAGAGAAATAGCAAGGATAGGGGATTTAATTATAACGAAAATAATTGCCTCCCTCTCTGATGAAAATAGGAATAATTTAATACTGTAGTGGAACGGATATCACAAATTGTATATATCTTATATTATTTGTGTATTTTTAATAGTTTTTTTTAATGACAATCAATGAATATATTTCAATAAAAATATGCTTTATAGATTATAAATATAAATATGACTGTTTGCTGTTGCTATATTGTCTTTTCCATATCATAACATTAATGCACGTAAAGTAGAATTCTATACAGAGAACAATTCAACTTCAGATTGCCCGACTTACGGACAAAATTTACTAAGGCCCAATTTTCACTAAAGGTAACAAAAAAATAACTAATAACAATTACTAATTGTCATGGCTTATTATTGATAGTGACTATTAGGTTCTGGGTGCACTCATTAATTGTAAAACAAAAAAGAAAAGCATAATAACGCTGCCTTTTCAAAAACTTTAATTGGCCCTCAAATATCTCTGTCTCATGTTTAAAGCCAATAAACAGAACAATCAGTTGGATTCCACTTGATCGGTGGGGCCAATGTTTCACGTGAAACATCGAGCTGCTCCAGCAGCGCCTGCGTCATCAGCCCGCCCTCTCCTGCCGGCTCCGCTTGCCACCGTCTTTCCGAAGCCGCGCGAGTAGAAGCGCCAGGGCGGCCGGGGTCATCCCGTCCACCCGGGAGGCTTTGGCCAGGGTTTCCGGCCGGGCGGCGCTGAGCTTCTGCTGAAGCTCCTTGGACAACCCGTCGATGCTCTCGTAGTCAAAGCCGGACGGAATCGCGTAGCCTTCATCCTGCTGCATGGCGGAAATCTCCCGCTCCTGCCGCGCGATGTAATTGGCGTAGAGGGCATCCCGCTCAAGCTGGCGGCGGATTTCCGTTGGGTTTTTCCGGTGGCTTTGAGCCCGTTGGTCGGTAATACGGGGCGTCTTGCGTTCCTGCTTGCGTGGGGCGGGCGCTCGGTTTCGATGTCGGGTCTCGTGGCGTTGGTTTTGACGATGTTGATTCCGTTGCGGCTCTTTGCGGTCGACCCGGTCGATCCCGATCCTAGCTGGAAGTTATTGCAGGTGGCCGGGGTGGTGTCGCTTGGGCTCGGGGTTGGTTTCATTGGGCGACTCCGGGGATTCCGTTCGGGTTCGTGATAGAAGAAAAGGGGGCGGCTAACTCTCAAGGTGTTCTTGTTGTATGGTGGTTTGAGGGCGATGTTTTTTTTTGTGTCCTGCTTTTTCATTGGAATCGGCCGTATCACGGCACTCGATAACATCAGTATGTCATACAGTTGTAACATTAGATATTTAAATTAAAACATACATTTTAGATGCAGAATCCTGAAAAACTACAGCATTTCTATTTAAATCATTTCTTCATGAGCATGAAACTTATGTTTAATGTTTTTCAATTTGGGTCAAAGAATTTCAATTTTGTTTAAAAGAATTTCAATTTGGCTTACCAAGACCGAGTGCCCTTTTTAAGAGCCAGGGATCGATTGAATACAATCAACCACCGCCTTTTGACAACATTCGTGACCTTTAGTTTTTATGGCACTTGGTATTAACCAAGTGACATATAGCGTGGTTTGGAGGGGGAGAGAAAGGTCCTCTAGATATATCTTAGGACTTTGTCCTTTGTATCAATGAGCAAGCATGGCAGTGAATTCGTAGTAAATCACGAGGCCTTACAAAAAAAAATATCTAAAATGCTTACAAGTTTTGAAGACAAATTATCCATTTCTTTCTGTAGTTTCTCCTGTGCATTTTTTTCCATATCACAGATCTGCTGTTGAAGCTCTATGATTTGATATTCCTTTTCTTTGAGGTTTTCAATGAGATCACTTTCCTTCCTAAAATTGTAAAAAGCTGATGAAAATTCAGATTGTGTACAGATGTTACTTTCCCTCGCTAGCTTATGTATTTCTTTTCGTTCTCGGCGATCAGATCGTCCAGCTCTTCCTGATGCGATTTTTCTGCCATGGTCGCCCCCCAACCAGTCCAATGCAAAGGACGGGCGCACCGAATTCAATGCGCCCGTCCGGTTGCAATTATTTGATCAGACCGACTTCGCGGAAATACCGCGCCGCAGCAGGGTGGTAAGGCACGGATTGACCGTTTACGACCGCACCTTCGCGATTGATGTGCGTATAAAGAGTGGACTGGGCCTTGAAATCTTCGAAATTGTCGAAGACGGCCTTGACCAAGTTGTAGACCACTTCTTCATCCGCATCTGCCGAGGCGATGACCGTCGCAGACAAACCCCAGGTCTGAACGAGACGAAATTATATTTGAAGTATCGGGAAGCGTTCGCTTGCCGTCAATTCGTCGGGGTGATTATAAATTAATAGGGAAAGAACTCTATAACATCGCCGAGGATCCGGGGGAAAAGAACAATTTGTCAGAGGACCTTCCGGATATAGTCGAAGATCTAACAAAACGACTGGAAGCCGTTGGCCGGGAACGTCCGTCCATGCCGGATATGAGTTTACTAATGACGCCGGCGCTTCCCTGGGTGTACGGGCAGGCGGAAAATGTAAAAGCGCCGGAATGGGTTAAGGTATTAATGCGGAGCGTACTGGCAAAGCAACCCCAGGAATGGGCGCCAGGAAAAACGCCCTGTGCTGCCGTCGGACAGATGGGACCAATCCGGTGCGAAAAATTCTCGCACCGCCCCTATTTCGGCGTCGAAAAAACGATCCCGAAAAAGCGCGAACAACCCATTGGCCCGATGGAGATATTTATCATGCCCCGAGCATTCGAACAGGGCGAGCATCGCTTCGAAAGCGTGCATGTGCGGATTTTGCCGCCGCGGAAGACCGCCTGAATCGTCTTCCGCCCATCCGCCATGGGGCGCGGCGAAGGCTCGATCCATATAGGCCAGGGTTTCATCGGCCCATTCAAGCGGCCACGCCTCGCCGGTTGCTTTGTGCATCCAGGCAAGCGCATGCAGGACGAACGCATGGTCGACGTCGAGCAGCGTGTGCTGGTTGTCGACGATGGGGTACGGCGGTGGCGCCTGCTGACCGACGTTCGGGGTCTCGACGCGGCGCGGCCCCATGATCCCCATGTGCAGCCAGTAGCTCGCGGAACCGGGGCCTCCGTTGAACGAGAAGATCAGCGGCCGCTCCGCCGCGTCTCCACCGTTGGTGCGGAAGTAGGCGGTGTAGAAGAGTTCGGCATTCGCCTTCTCCTCGCCGTCGCGCAGGATGATGCTGCCCACCACCGCGTCGTACGCCACGGACTCGCCACCGACGCGGAGCGTGTGCTGCGTCGTCCAGTTCGAGGGCTCGGGTTCGGGACCGGGGTCCTTCCACTTCGCACACCATAGGCTCTGGCTCGTGGACAAGCAGAAACCATCCTTTTTGGCCCCGGGAAAGAGTTCTGCGGAGCTTTCCAAAATATAATGTCATATTCATCAATCCGGCCTGAGGTCCACACTTTGCGTAAAAAACCGCACAGGTTAGACACTTACCAGTTTCAAGGAATAAGATGAGATCGGCGGCATAGGAAAAAAAGCCGGGACAAAGCCAAAGTACTGCTCTCGCAACACAATACTAGGTACACCAAATCACAAAAGTTGCAAACCCCTCATCGCTGAAGATGATTTTAGCCTAACAGCTGATTATTAAATACAATTTCCTTACATGTCTTACCTCTGGCTGGGGCCAGTGTTGCTCTGAGCTATACTTTTTCCAGGGGCTCTTTATCTTTCTCAAAAAAGGGGATGTTAAAGACATTCCAGCTTCAAACTATGGTTGAACCAGGGCCATACACAATTTCATGAATGCTCTAGGGTGCTTGTTTAAGATTGTTCTTTTGATAATGACAAGGGGTTGAAAGGCAGATGATGATATAGTCCTGGCATAGGTGCTGAATTCAATGTTATTAGTAATGACCCCAAGATCTCTTCGTTCAGAGACTACAGAGAGAAGATTTCCTTGGACAACCATAAGTGCATCCAATACAGATATCAAACAGTTCATGGTTACAAACTGTTGTAAGGCTTTTTTAAATACTTTTCCTTTTTATCCAAACTTTTTTCTTCGACACATTTTTCCAGATATTTATTTTCTTCGTCGAAACATTTCCTAAATCGAGACGTATCCTAAGACATTCCGCAAAATGCTTACACAAAACTCATTTCGATTTAGGAAAACCTTATAATCCGTCATAATAGGTTTTTATCCGGTGTAGGAATCAAATGCGAGACCCAAAATTTCCATTAAAACATCGCCTTAGTAAACTGGGCTCACAAACCATTGTTATTATTATATTCTTGGAAATAGATTCTATACAATAGGCTTCTTGATGCTAGTGATAAGTTTACCTTATTCCTATTTACGTAAGCTTACCACTCTCTGAGGACGAAGATCGAGACAGAGACTCCTTCTGACTCATTCGTCCACTCACCACATGAATGCACGCTCGTGTTTTCGGGCACGAGTTTGGTTTTGTCTCTGGGTTCCGCTCATTTGGAACAAAAAACACGCCGCCGCCATTGCCCCTCTTGTCCTGCAATGTCCACTGCAGCCGCCCCTGACGCCCCTGCCGCTCCTGCTGCTCCTGCTGCCCCGGCTGCCCCTGCTGCAGAGCAGAATGGCAAAGCTGCGGCGTCGGACGATTCGGCAGCTGCTTCCGCTTCCGGTGTAGACGACGTGGACAGCTTCGTTGCAGAGATTGATGAGGTCTGCTTTCCGGATTTTTAGAGTAAAACTGTATTTGAGAGTTCCAGTTACTATTGAGCCGGGTCGCTCCTTATCACAGTTCGTTACCACGGAATATGGGGTTGACACAGTTTTCTTGAAACACTTAAGGCTCTTTTTTTAAAAAACTAAAAATAGCCTAGTTACATTAAGTACTTTTGATGTAATAAAATGTCATTGAGGTTTAAGAGTCAATTAATTTCAACACCATTGCTTAAGGCTGTTTAAAATTAAATCAAAAGTGGAAATAGGGTAAAATTTTATGTCGGAAACTATTCTACTACTATTAGAAAAGGAATTTATTCACATTGCGACTAAGAAGGAATGGAATTTATTTTCCCAAAGGTTACTCCTAAAATATTAATATTTTAACACCTTCTTTATTCTTAAACAAGGTGGCGAACGTACCTGAAATGTAACAAAAATTTTTAGCTGAACGAAACCATGTCTTCACTTACTTTTTAACAACGTTTTGGATTCAATCCTGTCATATTTGCTCTCAAAAATGCAGGAGTAGACTCCCGAATCGAATGATTCCAGCTTATTGCCATTAGATCTATTAACTCCTTTGAATAAAAGAGTGCTTGTATAAATTACTGTTTCATCACCTATATTGTATTCGTCAGTGTTCAACTTATAAATTTCACTATGCTGAGGGATTAAGACTTCATCTTTCAACCAACTATATATGTCACAACCCCTTCTGAAATGTAGCTTGGCCACAAAAGATTAGGACCACACTTTACTCCTCCCCCCTAGAGGCCGAATTGATCTCAGCTTTCAAAAAGAAAAGGTTCGTCAAACCTTGCTTCTGACTAAGATCTTGAGATCCGGCAAATCTTTTTCACTATTGTTCTAGTGATATTGATTTTGAAGCTCCTCCCCTCTCCATCCCGCGGGGATCTAGCTGGCACCCTAGGGTACTATTTTTGTTTTTCATTTTAGCTAATGTTATTAATATTGCCACAGTCCTATATTATAGTTCTTAGTATAGGTTAACTTGAGGTGTCGTTTTTTGCAAAAACCTTATTTCGTAACTGCTATATGTAAAGGCATTTGTTTAAAAATATCCATGGTATCTATTGCAGCACCCTTCGAAATCAATTGCTGACACATATCTAGATATCCTTTCATAACAGCTGTATTTAGAGGTGTTCTATTCCAAATATCTCTGGTATCTATCGTAGAACCTTTTGAAATTAACAGCTGACAAATATCTCGATTTTTAGTCTTAACAGCTATATGTAAAGGCGTTTGTTCAAAAGAATTTATGGCATCTACTTTAGCACCCTTTGAAATTAGTAGTTGACAAGTATCTATATCTCTGGTCGCAGCAGCTATATGTAAAGGTGTTCTACTTCCATTATCTTTGACATTTACTTTCAGTTAAAAAAACTTGTTTTTTTTATTTAATAGACATCCAAAGCCAAACACCATATGTACGTTTTTCACAGGAGACGTTTAATATTGACCGAAATTTGTATTTAACGTTTATTGGAGTCACTAAATACAAATATGAGACTGAAAACTAGAATTTGAGCATCCTATATGGGTAGCAGTAACCTGTCTCCCATCTTTTTTTTTCTAGCAAGGCTAGGGGTTGACCAGATCATAGAGAGACGTGTAATGGCTCATTCAAACGAAAACTGAATTTTTAGTGCCCTTTTTAAGTGACCAAAAAGATTAAAGGGTAACTAGCCCCCCTCCCCTCAATGTCATCCATTGTCTTCTTTCCACGATAGAAATAAAATTCCTTTGTTGACATAGAAATTATAATCTCAAGCGACAAACTCAAGATTTAAAGGGAATTGGTGACACTTGTTTAAACAAATGATTGTTCGTGTTGATGAACTCTAAGCAGCATTAAAATCAACTAACTTATTGAAAAAGTATTACATTTGAAACCACCGCCAAAAAAAGTGCTCAATATGCTATTCCATGTCGACATTAAAGGCACAAATCAGACACCGAAGACGAAAATATCAACATCATGGGTGCTTCCATGTCACGATTATAATTAATGTTGATTAGCTTTTTGACTGATGTCCGTTTCGTGTCGCCGAGTTTTTGGAAGTCCTAGTTCCTTTTTAAGCATCAAAAGTGATGGAGGGCATTCAGCCCCCCCCTCCCGACAACTCCTCTTTTCATCAAACACATCTAATTGAAATTATAAGATAGTGATTTATAATAATGCCTCTAGGATTGACATAACCCTCCAGTGCCCTGGGGATAAGGTTGGAAGTTAAGCCGTGTGGGCATATAAAGTTTCTGTGGAATGGTTGGTCATATAAACTTCAGATGGGGCTCAATCTATTTGAAATCAGAAGTTATAGTGTCCTTTATAAGAGTCAAAGTGATTTGAGTGCAACCACCACCCCTCCCCTTCAAAGCTCATCATGTCCCTTGACACCTCCAATGCTTTATACACAAATTTGATTAAAAATGACCTTACAAAATATTATAAAAAACCAATAGATATTAACTCAGAACATGTCACAAATAGACCTATAAGATCAGCAGTAAAAAGCTAAGCTGGCATTAAAAACGTGTTTTTAAATCATTCTCTTTCATTTCAATGAATTGCCTCGTTTCATCGCAATTTATTTATCAGTCCTGGTTGAACTTCGCTGAAGTAAGGATGCTAGGACTGTTTTGAAAAATGTTCATTTTAGTTTAATTGATTTTATCCTCTTGTAAGTTGTTTTTTCTTATATATTTTTGTATTACTGAGGACGGCCCTTGGACATAGGGCCGAAATATCAACAGGTTGTTAATTTCCGAGTTTTAAGGACGAAAAGGGGTGACATACTTAGCTAATTAGGATTGTTTATTTATTTTGTCGATTCAACGTGGTAACACTGGTAACACGAAAATTTGAATTTAAATTTAATTGACTAGTTTTGATGATTTATTTCAAGGTTCAACATGGTAAAACTGACAAAAGTTTGGTATTGCTCTAAGAATTTAATTATTTTCTAGAAACCAAAGGAAAAATACCACAAATCTCAAATAGGTTCAAGAGATAGCATCTTTAAACTGCTTATCTCGGAAAGTTACATTCTTTTATGCCATTAAAGTCCAAAAAATTATATAAAAGTCTTGAAAAACTTTTAGTTTCAAACGTTTAGCTTCAAAATTTTTTGAGAGGATCGAAATTTTTTTGTGTACCATTAAATAGTAGATTTTGCATTATATATGCCTCTCAATAATCTTAGAAAACACTTTGGCGTTTTAAAATTCTAGCGGTGTGCTACAGTCGATCGTATTTGTGTTGGCGTCGGCGCATTGAAGCTTTTTTGACGGTGGCATACCGAAAGATATTTGGCGCTGCGTCACCAGTTTTTGGCACGACTTCGGGGACTACTTTACAGAAGCTCTTATCCTTGTATGGTACACCAGACAAATCAAACAGTTCGTGGTAGCGAACTTTAAGTAACGAGCGACCCGGCTCAAAAGATGGTCGGAGCAGTGAAAATGTTAAAAGCAGAATAGCCAATTCTCAGGATGTTTTTTTTTACAGTTAAAAAAGGTTTGGAAGAATAGGAAGATAAGTCTGCAAACCAAGATCAGAATATTGGAAGCTACAGTGATGACAGTGGACAGTGATGACCATGCTCTGAAGCGTGGGCACTCCAAAAAGTGGATGAAGATTTGCTAGATGTTTTCCAGAGAAATTGCCTATAGATCGTTCTGGGTACCTGTCTAGCTGACTGCATTTCAAACACTAGGCTGTGCGGAAAGAGTGTTTCAATCCTGCTTTCTAAGGCTATAATGATAGAAAGGTTGAGATGGCTAGGGGACTCCCGAAGAGCCCGGAGCACCGCTTCGATTTCGGCCGGCGCGACGGAGAGGAGCAGGCCGCCGCTGGTCTGCGGGTCGCACAGCAGATCGAGCTGCCAGGGAGCCACGCCGGATCCGGCGTCGACCTCCAGGAGGCACATCGCGTTTGCTGGATGGGCAGTCGACCGCAGACCCGTCTCCAGGGCGGCTCGAGCACCGGGGAGGGCGGGCACCGATTCGGCGTGCAGGTGGGCGCGAAGCGATGGCCGACCGCTGCGGTTGGAGAGCAGAGCGAGCAGATGGCCGAGCAGACCGAAGCCGGTGACGTCGGTGGCGGCGGTCACACCCGGCCTCGTGAGCAGGGAAAGAGAATGATGACGAGAATGAGAATGATGACGAGAATGATGATGATGATGTTCATGATGATGATGATGATGAGATATTGATGATGAGAATGATGATGATGATGATGATGATGATGATGAAGATCATGATGATTATCATGATGATGACGATGATGATAGTAAAAATGATGGCCATGATGATATTAGAAAGGATGGTGATGAGGAGGAGGAGGATGAGATTGATGATGATGATGATGATGATGATGATGATGATGATGATGATGATGAGAAAGAGAATGATGACGAGAATGAGAATGATGACGAGAATGATGATGATGATGTTCATGATGATGATGATGATGAGATTCATAAAGCTGTCTCTTCTATGTGTAATGTTAGGGCAACCAAGATAGAACATTACCGTTTTGCAATAAAATTTAACCATCTGTCGGAGTGTCAGCTGCCTCGATTCCGTCGGATACGTCTTGTTATACTCGACTTAACCCGAAGCTAGAATGGCCTTGGTTACGTGGTGGCAACAACATACTCTGCACAGTATAGAGTACTAAGAAACTGCAAAGAAACTCAAGGAGCTAAGAATGCTTGCTAGGAATAAGATGCAGTGGATACAAATGAAGAAACACTGATTGCAGCTGTAGGATGTTTTTACTACTACAGCAGCAGAACACAGTATATCATCATCATAGAGTACCAGTGTTCCAGTAGCCGCCTCGGGAATGATCAAACGAAAGTTTGCTGCCGCGATGTTGGTCATCAAAACCATCGACTGCATCCCAGACTCGATGTCCGCCAACCCAAGTCGAGACGGGCCATCCGGTCAGCGACTGACCATCCCAGGGGCTCCACCGCGACTTGGTATGTTGTTGGTCGTCGCGGATCACTCGTTGTTTTTCCAGATCGACCAAGACCAGATCGGCATCATATCCAGCCTCGATACGGCCCTTGCCAACAATCCCCCAAACTCTCGCCGGTGCGTCACTCATCCACGAGGCAACTTGCCAAAGCGAACATCGCCCGGCAACAACCCGATCCAAAATGGGAAAAAGGATTTTTTTCGATATTAATTCAAAAAAGATACTTTTAAACTCTAAAGCGGGAGCTATTCCCTCCCGACACCCCAATTAATACCCCTGACATATACGGTAGATCAGAAATAAACCATGAGAAAAAAATAATTTGAAAGAGCTCATTGCGCATAAAATTAGTATCTTTACAAGGAGAATCTTCATATAAGTATCGTTATGGAAGTTGAAGTTATGGCTTGGACTCAAGATCTTCCTAGTCTTATAGCTTATTCAATTTGAGAGCCTTTTTTTTGCCCATCCTCATTGAAGAAAAGACAAATTACTTCTTTGTTCCCTCATGTCCTTCATACCTCTTAATCTGAAGTCGTCGTCTATATCTAAAACATTGGCAAGAAGGCTTTTAGATGATCTTTCCTTCATCTCCAATTCTTTCATCTTAGAATTAAGAAACAAATTTTTGTTCTTTACTTTATCAGCAGGTCTCTGCATTCTTAAGATCCAAGGCAGCCATGTGAGAAACACAGATCGAAGCTGCAAGTAAAAGTAAATGTCAATATTTTGGTTGGAAAGAAATAGTTTGAAAACCTCACTAAAAAAAGAGAAGTTCTATCTTCAACTATAAGCAAAACCATGGAATGTCCAAACAGATCCAGAGAAATAAAAAATGCGAAGAGGTGACTTAGAGACTTAGTTAAATCTCTTCTAATTTCTCTGATATCCAGCATTTTAATATTTTCCCTATATTTGTCCACCGAAACCCTCTCGGTAAAACTTTGTGTTCTAGAGATAAAGAAAAAGTATAACAGACATAGATGTTCAGTCGACCAACGATACGACAACCCATAGAAGAAGTCAAGCTCAGAATCGGCCAGGCAAATGTATTTTTCTGGAAACTGTCTCAAATGAGGAGCAGACAGCAGTACTCTCCCCGACTTAGGTTGATGCTCTTCAACATTAACGTCCCCCTGAGGTTTTGCTACGGTTTCTGAAACCAGGCATTTGGACCAACAGTTTCAAAAGAAACTCCTCGCGTTCGAGAACATGTGTTTAGGTAAAACATTGTTTATAATTAGAAACCCCCAATGGTGATTCTTCTGATGACTCCAGGTAATTGAGGCCAGTGTAGTATTATGTACCAACCCCCGAAGACGCCCTCTAGGGGCGCATTATCATACCTAAAGGTTTTTTCAATCTTTTTCCTTTAAGTATAAATTTATTAACTAAGGAATTACTAGTTTTTACTTGAACAGCGAGAACTTACCATTTCATTTTCAGATTGTGATGTTCCATGGCATTTCACACACACACACACCCCTTCTCCTTATTTCCAGTGATTTTCTAAAACATTCCCCTTTATTAAAAAGAAAAATTTTCTTGAATAAGCCTTTTCCTTATTCTCAAAGACATAGTTTCCATACCTTTTAACTACGTTGAACAAAGTGGTCATTTAAAAATTTTGATTGAATGTGTTTGGGGAAATGGTGGGCTTCAGAAGGGGGTTAGTTAAAAGGGCACTGGCCCTTTCAATGTAAAATCAGATGAGATCTTTTTGAAGTTTCTAAGACAACAAATGGAAATCTCAAATTTCTATCATTTCCATTTCGGGAAAACACGAAGCGTGTGGGGGTATATCCACCCTTATATCACTCAGAGCCTCAAAAAGGACACTAAAACTTCTCATTAGCCCTGGCCGAATGGATTGGTGCGCTGGATTCGGGATCCCTTGTCTGAGAGGACGCGGGGAGGACAATTAACAACCAGTGAAAAATCGTCCTTGTTCTTATTTTCTTTTCAATTTGTGTTTTGTCTTGATTAGCCATTGTGGTCTCAGAAATTATTTTTGTAGTTATGTTGGTTAATATTTTATATCAACTGATAACAGTTAATGTTTACCATTAATAAAAACCGTAGTGATGGTATCGTGTAGCCGCCATAGTGTAGTTCGTCACTTTTGAAGTAAGTGTACAATGATTTTGGACTTCAACATTGCAGCGTCAGCCTCGGGGCTCTAATCAATAAAATTATAATTCCTTAAGTACCACTTTTAATGAAAATCGAAATGTATTTGTAAGATATTCACTTAAGCTGTTTTAATAGACAAAGAAGCTGTAGCACTTTTGTGCGACACTTTCTGGCTTTTCATGGAAAAGTGCGGTTTTCTTTGTCGTACGCGACAAAAGAACAACAGCGTGAGAATTGGCAGCGCTGATGTTACGCAATCTGTTGTAATATTTTTGATATCTTGTATTTTTACTTTAGCAGCCCTTTTGCGCTACCTATGATTTTGTTTCGGCTTTACGTGGTCATAGAAAGCAGTGTGGTCTGTAGAAGGATACCTAATTTAAGCTATTACGTCAAAAATGCTTTATGTGGCCCGCTGATACCAATGCTATTTATTAAGATAAATGGGCAAACCCACAAACAAATCAATTTAAAACTGCTATTTAGACAACGTTTTAAGTGTTTATTCGTTCTCTTGTACACTGTTATGCTACAAGGCTAAATCGAGTTAGGCACAGAAATATAAGAAGTTCTGTTATGAAGCTCGAGAAGCATTATTGGAAATAGCTACGATGTATCCCACGGAGAAGGCGTTGAAACGAGGCCAATGAAATTAAAGGGGAATTTATAAGGGACACTAAAAGTAAACGCCTGAATATTAGGTTCCTAGCGGCGTGCGCTCTACCAACTGAGCTAGGTGACCTCCGATATTAACATACTTTTATATCTCTAGGCGCCACATTAGCTCCCAATCATCCACCGGTGGACATAGACATCCATCAATAGTTTTGATTCATCATACATTTTTGTAAAAAACGCTGCAAGTATTCTATTGTTATCTTGATCATAGAATCTTACACTAAAGCTGATACGTTCAGGCTTTTGTTCTTGAACAAATTCTGCAGATTTGATTATTTCTGAATCAATATGCATGTGAGCAGGGCCATCATTGTCCCCAATTGTAATCCATTTTTCTTTTTGTCGAATGCTAAGAGAATTGCTTCGAATCTCACTTACTGCCCCTTCATTTTTGACAATTAGTAAGATATCATCAATTTTTACCAAATCAGATAATAATTCAAAAAGCATCATTGAGTATAGAAGAGGAAATTATTTCAGTTTTTTGTTCCTGAATCAGCTTTAAATGACATTGTAGATTTTCTTAACCGCCTATTTCTTGGTTCTCACGGTCGTATATCTTCTAACGTTCTAACCACACATTTCTCTTTTCATCATTTTCATTTTTATTTGTTTTGATCCTCTTTATCACATGTATTGTAACCGCAGATTTTTGTTTGTTCTTCACTTTCATTTTTGAATCAAATATTTTTCAATTTTGTTTTTGAATCGTTCTAATTGTCGGTTTCGCTAATATTTTACCTACATATCTCTTGGACCTTTATTTTCACTTATCATTGCTTCAGACATTTTTCAATCCCTTTTGCCTTAGTTGCTTAGATGGATCGTGTCACAATTGTTAACACGGATTAAAAAATGATTAGATTTACTTTTAGATCTTCTTTATTATTTTGTTAATAATTACAATACGCATATTCAAAGAAGGGCAAATTATGAGATACAAGTCATTCCGGGTGTTCAGTAAACTTAGTGATTACCAAAGATTCTATCAAGTCGACTTTTTGTGCTTTTCATATTTTGTCTCAAAATAGACAGCCTTGGTATATCTTATAGCAGAAAAAAAACCGTGACAAGAGAAAATTTATACCTGCTGCGGTGGTTGTAGTCGGTGAGTGTACTGATCAACTGGCTGCTGCCAATGTCCCTGGGCATATCCTCTTACTTCAGGTGGAGGAATATGTTGTGCCCGTTCCACGGTTCCACGTTTGACCCGCTGCAACGCGGCCGCCGTATCACGGGCCCCGCGCCGCGCTCGTTGCCGGTGCTGCCGCTCAGCCTGGATAACAATCACCTGGTCGTTGCCGGCCCGTTTACCGCAAAAGTAGGCGCCAATGCGTAACCGATCCCTGTCCTTGTTTCTTGTTGCCCTGTGCCTGCTGGCCGTCGCGTCTATCGCGCCGGCAGCGGGCAAGAACGGCCGCGCACCCTATGCCAGCGTCAGCGCCGAACGCCTGACCCAGCCCGAAGATCACAACTGGCTGCATTACCGCCGTACCTACGACAGTTGGGGCTACAGCCCGCTGCTAATTTAAAAATATTTTGACACCCCCCCCCCTTCCATGGCCCTAGGGCCATCGCCCCGCCCCCCCTCGTGTAAAAATTTGGTCAAAAAAGTGTGAAAAGATTTTGGAGTCAAGTCTTGGTCGATTTATTTGTTATTTCACGGTTTTTTACCGTGTAAAAAACCTGTAAACCTGCAACACCATGTCAAAACCTGTTAATTGGGAAATTTACGTGCATTTTTGAGAGGTCCCCCAAATTCTCACGAAAAACATCGCCCCCCCCCCCCCCCCCGCCCCCCCCCACACCCCCCCCCCAAACCCCCCCCCCCACCCCCCCACCCACCACCCTTCTCCCGGCGCCACTACTCCGGTGACAGACTTTCTTGCCTACATGAAGGAGAATGTTGGACCGGTCCCAGGCATTGGCCATCGCGTGAAAAGTTTGAAGAATCCGGATAAGCGGGTCAAAGAACTTGTCGGCTATGTTAAAAGTCTAGGGATCAAAACCCCGCATTTAGACTTTGCATTAGAGGTTGAGAAGAAAACCACGGTGAAGAAAGACAACCTTATTCTGAATGTGGATGGAACCATGGCCGCTGTTCTCGTTGATATTGGCTTCCCAGTCGATAGCCTGAACGGATTCTTCATTTTAGCTAGAACCATCGGCATGATTGGCCATTGGACGGATCAAAAACGCCAGGGAAGCCGGCTCATAAAACATCTCTGTGTTATGATGCACTCCATACATATATAACGGTCTGTCAGGGATTAAGGATAATGACCCTCCCCCATCTCCTTTCCCAGTAAAAATTGAAGAATACTGGCCCGAGAGATATATTTGTTGCTTCTAGAAGACATTGTTTCAAGCCTAAACGCTGAGTGACACATTGTCTTTTGATATTCCCGGGTGCTTTTGGAGAGCTATTTGTTTGTAAATATGCAGATTATCGTGTTTTTCTGTGTGATGACCTGCTTTTTGTGCTCTACGATTACATTTCAAGATGTTTATGTAGCTGATCCATATGATTTACAGTTCAGTCTTAGTTGTCCATTACAAACAGGGGGGGGAGAGTGCAAGGATGTGTTGGATTGGCGCGAAAACGAATTGTTAAAAGTAGTAACAACAGTTAGATATAGTAGTAGTTGTTAGAAGTAGTAAGAGTAGTATTTCTAGGGCAACCCTAAGAAAAAGATGATCCGAGTCGGGCCATGGTAGGTAGGTAGGTTACCTTCTATATATACCTAATAGTCTTATTCTAATATTCTACATTTTTACCTAATATCCGTGACATATACCCAATATTCTATATTACGAATTCTATATATACCTAATATTATACATTCTTATTCTATATTATAATCCAATATCCTTGACATATAACTAATCTATCTATATATATAAAAACGTGTGAATAAGTGTACTTATTCATATAGTCTGGACTAAGTTTGTTTTTGTGCCAAAAATAGAAAAAAAGCTTTCTACTAAAAGGGAAAATATCAAAATTTGTACATTTGAAGGGGGTCGCCCCCTCTTCGACATATCGCTCTTCACGTTAAAATTTTAGTTCTTTTAAAGAAGCTTCTCATTGCACTAATTGAGCGACCCTTGTCTTTCAAGAGTTGTTTTTAAAGAATTAGGACAAAATTCAAACTTTTAAAAGAGTGTGGAAACAAATCAGACGAAAAGATTTGTCTAAGAAAATAAGAAATTGTTGGGTTACCTGTAAAGATATCTGAATTTTGAGGGTGGTACATACTTAAGGTATATGTTCCCTCTGAATCAAGCGATTTTACGTTAATCCTGCAGCTGTAACTTTCAGAAAAAGGATAAAATACTTCAATCATGGGAACGATCCATGCATCTATTCAGTGATCGAGCCAGAACATATACATAATTTGATACTTAAAAACCGGCTGAAGTTAAAAAGGCTAAAGAAATGAGACTAATATTTAGAAACCCAGGTGTGTTCTATTTTAAAGGGTGAAGAAATTCAATACTGGTGGGGACTGGTTGGCAATTCAGAAATATTAAACTAATACAATCAGGCAAAATCTGTTTTTGGAGACAAAGTTTATTTTAAGTTCAATTTACCGAGCAAAGAGTAATATTAAAAAGTAAAACGATCGTAACTCGTGCCCGGGGGAAATATTGATTAGCCCCCTCCCTCTCAAAAAGCTTCAGACCGAATTCTTAAAAAGTTTTATTTTGTAACTCTACTACATTTTAATAAAAAAAAGGGGTTATAACCGTCAAATCATTTATTTGAAATTTTGCGCCCCTATAGTTTCCGCACCCGGGGCAAGTGCCCCCTTGTCTCCCCTCTAAAACCACCTCCGATTGGACTAATAGCTTGAAAAGATAACTCCAGAAGCTAGTTGGGACTAAAAGCTTTAAAAGATAACTTCTGAAGAAAAACCCATCAGAAACTTTTCATTTTAGAACAAGAGTAATTTCTATACTACTGATAGCACTAATAGTAACTCACTGCAACCCCAATCTACCTGAAGATAACCCAGCTGCGCACATGATTTAGATCACATAGCAGATTTTACGCGAAATTTGATTTCAAGGAAAAGTTTTCTATACTATTTCTAGTACTACCAATCACTCACTGCAGGACCAATCCAACTGAGAACTGCACACACTCCTCCTCCACCTCTATATATTCAAATCTAGAATATTTTTTATTTCTTTTTTATTTCTTCTTTCTTTTTTATCTTTTCTTTATTTTATTGTTTTGCAAAATTTTTGTTTTGCAAAACGGCTATAGTAAAAAAAGCGGATTCTGTTTCTAGCCATGCATAAAGAAACATGTTAAGAAACAATTTTAAGAAAACATGTTAAGAAAACATGTTAAGAAACAACTTCACAATATGCAGAATAATCCTAGTTAACATATTTTTCATGGGAGGGGGGGACCTTTATCTTCACTTCTTTCACTGTTGTTAAATTTTTTTGACAAAATGCTGAAAAATTAACATGGATTTGACTCCATTTTTCTGATTCAAAATAATTTATATATGTATATATATATATATGTAATTAAACAATATCAGTGTCATCTAATAATTTCTCATAAAAATATGCTAATAGACAAACACTGTTAAATTAGGTTAAGTTAGTCAGATATATTAGAAATTGAAATAACAAGGGCTGAAATGGTTAAATTACAAAGGGAAAGCGTAAGAAAGCTGGCTCTTGAAAAGTATTTATTCGGTCTTTTTTACTTTTTATGTACTTTATTGACGGATTAGGTAGTAGAAAAGTTATTAGCTTTTTAAGAAGAAAAATGTTCAGATGTGCATTTATAGACTACAAGCCTAATAAACAGAAAATTGTGGTTTTAATGTAGTTTGTGGTGGAAATTGTACTGCTGATAAAGATATTATAATGATAAAGAAGTTAGGTTTTGTTTTGCCTATACCATCTCGGTTAGGTTACCTTCTTGAAAAGTTCTGTCATTCAACTATTCATGTTTTCGATTGGTACAAATCATTATACTTGTATTTTCATGAATTTTGTTCTTCTAGTAAGGAATTTGCAGAAACAAAGCACTACAGTCTAAAACCACGTGCTTGTGTCTTGAATTTTCGACATAGTAGTCACTTTCTGGTTATTCTCCGAGAACTATTCACCGCATCGCACAGTTAAACGGGTACTTTCCGACTGTTCTTAGAAAGTTGGTTACTGACGTCCCATTTAATAGTTCGTGTGCAATTATAAGCTGATGTATGTATAAACTAATGGTATATATATGTAAGCATAAACTAATGCTATATATATTCTTGTATGTATTTTTTTTCGAAAACAGCTCCGTATTTTTGCATATCCTTAATGAACTTTTAGATTTACTAGAGGGATGTCTGTGTAATAATGGGAAATTTTAACTTGAACCTAACTGATATGATGACTATAACGGGGAATTTTCTTTCAACCATGCTTGCTGCTAGGATTCTACCAACAACCAGCATCCCGATTCGTTTAGCTGAGGCTTCACCGTCCTTGCTCGATAAAGACGGACTCACGCCATGATTAAGCTAATTATCGACCACCATCTTTACTGTCCGTTTTTATCTGTTTTGGGAAGGTCATGCTTTCAAGTCTACTTGTTTTTCTAGAGGAAAAATAATTTTTCCGTGATTTTTAAAATGATTTCCAAGCTAAGCTTCTAACGTGACAGTCTTTGTGATTCGATCACGAAAGAATCAAGCTAGTTTGTGGGAAGTACATTGCAAAGCTTCAGCAGTCAATGTAATGCATGATTACCAAAGCAGCTGATTCTATAAAGGCTCAGTGGATTTTAAATAGGGAGTCCTTGGTCCCAAGAAATACTGATCCATTCAAATCAAGGGAGTCTTACGATATGGGTCAGAAATATGTATACGAGATAATTTTGAAATTAATGTCCATGCCAACCACTATTGTCCCTTCTGAGAGGGTTTTCCAAGGCAGATCAGTTAATCAAACAGTTTGTGGCAATTATCTGTTAGTAAGGAGCAATTCGGCCCAATAGTCACCGGTATTAAACCACCGATGATAAAAATCCATAAGATTTGTCCATAATATCACTTCTAATTTAAACAGTGTTGCGAGAAGAAAGTTGTATATATCTAGAGCAAAAGATTTAATGTCATGATGGTTGGTTTGATTCAATAACGTCAATTTCGGGATGGGTGGAGGCAGGGAGGCCTGTTACCTCCATGATTTTTCCCCGCTTCGATTTTTTAAAAGAATACATTTTTGGGGAGCATTTTTACTGAAAAGACTCCTTTTGGAATTTTCGTTGGTAAATTCAACCCCTCGGATATTTAAACATGCCCCCCGCCAAAAAAAAATTAGTAAATTCACGAACATGGTTTTATTTTCATGATTTTGACTCCTGTTGATAGAAAAGTATCGCCAAGTGCTGAAAACCATGTTTTGACCAAGAAGGGCCCAGGATTTCACAAAACTACTATTAATATTGGAGGTCCCAGGGACTTCTTGCTGTCCAGTTCTAAGCCGGCTTAAGCGCTTTGGTGTGAGCCTGAGAAGATGTGTTTATCCCCGTCCTGCACTGGTATCCAGGATCATTGCTTTTCCTCAGGCCAAAATAATTTCAATAGTTTAAAGAATAAATATGAAAGTTGGAACTTGGAATGTTACGACGTTAAGAAATGACTATCGTATCGACATTCTGACTGACGAATTCAGACGATTCGAATTGGACTTACACAACCCCCCTGGGCCCGGGGGCAAGCATAGTAAGTTATACCCTGGGGCATATATGTTCATTACGGAAGGGATGATCGTATATACTTAAAAGAGAGTTAATTTGTCTAGAAATGCCCCCCAATCCTAGGGAAAGGGCTGTTTTTTATACCAGTAGCACATCGTTAACATACAAAGCTTCTATGGAAAGCGTGGACGTATAAACTTTGGAGGAAGTTCATTTAACCGGAAATCGAAATTTATTATGTCTTTTTTAAGAACTGGCAGTCATCTATACCTTGGGGGCATATATGGTTCTTATGAAAGGGATGCTCGTATAAACTTCAGACAGGGCTCATTTGTTGGGGTTTTTAATGGATACAAATTTCCTTTTGATCTGACTTTTGAAAGTTGGAAGAGATTGCATACATAAAAGATGTGCAAGGAAGCTTTGTTTATTGATCATCCTGTTTATTGGTGCAAATCAGATCAGGATAAATAAAATCATCATTAGATGTCACAGCTGAATAGCTGTAGCCAGTTGACGAGCTGAAAGCTTCTGACCAATTGCCTATGGAAAAAATCTAACCTTGTAAGGGGGAGAGGGCTGGGGTGCAATTGCAGTGGTAGTGAATACTGCATTTGGAAAGAGAATTGAATGATATATGTCTTTCTTTCTATGTTTTATCATAAAAAAACTCACGGAACATCACAGCCTTCAACATAAGTATAAATAATGTTTGATAATATCCTTTGTCCTTGCAAAAACAACTGCACAAATTAACTTGACAAATCGATTATTCATTCTAGATGGCGTGAACGTTAGATTCTCCCATCACCCTTAACGTATTTTTTTAAATCCTTCTGAAATTAGACTGTACCGGGAAAAAAACTATCAAGATGAAGCTTTATAATTGGAAAGTAGGAAACTAATACCAATAATGCCATTACTATTGTTAGACGTTCCGATCTGAGTTAATTTTGCATTGTATTTTTGCAATTGCTTAATTAGTTAGTGCCTTATAGGTCAATTGAACCTTGTAGTTGACAAAACAGATGGACGATCGCCGAAGCCCGGCGCCTTGACGGCCGAAACCTTGAGACCACCGCGCAGCTTGTTGACCACCAGGGCGGCCAGCGCCTCGCCTTCCACGTCCTCGGCGATGATCAGCAGCGGACGGCTGGAACGGGCCGTGGCTTCCAGGATCGGCAGCATCGGCTGAAGGCTGGACAGCTTGGACTCATGAATCAGGATGTAGGGGTTCTCGATCTCGCAGATCATCTTCTCGGCGTTGGTGATGAAATACGGCGAGAGATAGCCGCGGTCGAACTGCATGCCTTCCACGACTTCCAGTTCGGTCGTCAGGCTCTTGGCCTCCTCGACCGTGATCACGCCTTCGTTGCCTTAAGCTTAAATTTTGTCCCAATTTCTTAAGAATGATCCCTGAATCACAAAAACCGTAGAATAAATGGTTGAAATTACTAAAAATGCTTTAGCGTAAAGAGCGATGTATTAGGAGGAGGTGAGCCCCTCATATGCTTAATAATTTCTGTTCGTTTTAAGTTTTAACGCTTCTCCTTACTTTCAGGTGAAAAAAATTTTTAACATTTATTTTTTTATTGTTTTTTTTTAATAATGCTAGATAATCCTGCGCTCCCTTCATAAAACTTTTCTTCCCCCATGACAAATTCCTCCAAGAAAAGTTCCCCCAGCATATCTACCTCTTCTCAACCCCCCTGATCTGAAAATCTTATTTTGGTGCTCATTTGACCACCATGCTTAAGGAGTGTTGGATTTTTTTTCTTGGGTTTTTTATATATTTGTTAGTATGTATATTGAAACTTCAGCATGTGTGTCAACTGTTATAGTTGAAATATTTGACCCTTGGGTGGGGCTTATAATTAAGCTTATTTGAAAATAGTCCAATTGGCTTTAGAATTTACATATTTAGGGGTGTGTTGCTGAATCTTAACGAGCTCGTTTATTGAAGATACCATGGCAAAGTGGTCAGTGCGAAGGTTGTCAATTTTATTTATATAAATTTTATTCAAAATATTTATTGACACAATTCGTTGGTCAGTTGTGGAAAATTTACCATAAATTTCCATTTGGTAGATGAAAATATTCTGTCTCAAGTTCAGGGTGTTGATTGGAATTTATGAGCAGAACTACCTTTATTCACAGTTGAATTCTAGTAATATAAGGTCTTTAGGTGAGTCCATATTAATAATCGAAGCGGAATTATATCCAAAAGACGATAAGTGCGATGCTGTTATAGAAGACGCAGAAGACACATTTATGTTTATCGGAACACATGTATAGGCTGTTTAAAGACAAAAAACTTCCATGATATGCAACTAATAACCGTCAATTACGGGATTTTTGAGCAGAAATCATTATTTTAATCAATATTGAATTTATGAAAACTGTATGATCTGGTCTAGGGGCTCGTAAATATTGCTTATTTGGCCAAGATTCTGAGGAGCTCCCATTCAGGTTTTCAAATTATCTGGAAGGTTTCTGAAATAGGTTACGGGATTGAATCGAAACTTTCAGACAATGCTGGGGAAAGGAAAGGGGGAGGATAAAACGAGAGTCTTCAAATTTTGCGTTAGGGGAGGGGATAGGGACAACAAAAATGTATATCAGATCCACAGGAGCTTACAATCTATGCACAGTTAAGTAGCAAAGTAAATCAATTTCACCTTGTGCCACCAGATTGTCAAAATCGCCTATTACTGGATGAGAGATGCGGGAAAAATGATCAAATCTCGGGGAAATTTTCACATAAGCAATTGGGAAAAAACCGATTTGCTCACATTTCAGGGTATAAGTGATGGTATCCTTACTAAAATCAAAGTGCCTTTTCAGCTTCTCTCTCAGAAATCTTCTATTAGTGTGCATGAGCAGCAAATTCTGCTAAATATTTATTATGCTGAAATTGTCCATGCCTTACGTGTCGCTTAGCAGGCGAGTGTTCCAGTCCGGAGTTTTCGAGTAGGAAAAAGTCAAAATTCTGGTTCCATATCTGGAGGGAGTGTGGCAAGCCACGTAGTGGAGTAGTGAATGAAATCCGTCTCTACACAAAGCGCTATTTTGCAAAAGTGTTAAAACGTCACCAGGCAAAGTCAATAAGGTAAGAAATAATACTTTGCGAGGTAAGGAATACTTCCTTGGCTTGTAAGGAATAATACCTTGGGAGGTAAGAAATATTTCCTTGGAACGTAAGGAATAATACTTTTAGAGGTAAGAAATAAACTTTAGGAGCTAAGGAATAATACCTTGAGAGGTAAGAAATAATACCTTCGAGAGTAAGAAATAATACTTTTAGAGGTAAGAAATAATACTTTGCGAGGTAAGGAATACTTCCTTGGATTGTAAGGAATAATACCTTGGGAGGTAAGAAATATTTCCTTGGAACGTAAGGAATAATACTTTTGGAGGTAAGAAATAATACTTAGGGGCGAAAGGAAAATAACTGAAATTCCAACGTCAATTTGACAAACTTGGCGGGGAGTATCGACGACAACACAGGAACGGCGCTGACTAAAATCACCACGACGGGTTCGGTCACTTTAGTCGCCTCGACAGGGATTGGCGCGAGCAACACGATTGAAGTCGCTAGTTCGTCTAATCTAACTTTAGACGCTAATCAATCCATCAGCATCGCCAGTTCGACGACGTTGACGGATCTGACGTTGACAGTAGATCCAGGATCGACGGCGGATACTTATTCGATCACAGATGGCGGTAATTTGTCGCTCACCCTTACCGATAGCGGAACCGATCTCAACATCGGCGGTTTGTCGCTAACGGCGGGTAACTTCATGTCTTTTTCATATTTCCTTTAATTTGTTCAAATCCCTATTCATAATATAGTTTTTCAGCATGCCTTTTAATTTTATTAAATTGATTACAGTACTCTAAATTGTATACACTGAACTTGCACTGACTTTTTCATATGTTACTCTTTTCTTCAAATTGATTTAGCAGTCTATCAAACAACAGTAAACAATGACAAACATTCATTGAAAGTCAAAAGAGCAAGGAGAACTAAACCTGGCTATACTTCATCAATAAGTGCTAATAAATCCCCCAATTTATCATCTTATATGGATCTTGCAAATGATAGTCCTGACCCTACAGATGATAGTAAATCCTCCATGTCTTCTGAAAAAAAGTTTTTTTTCGCATAAAAAATTTCTTTTTTCACATAAAAGTAAAGAACAACTTAAAGCTAGCAAAGAAGAAAACGTGTTTGGGAGGGGCTGTCATCCTTTCACCCTCTTTGGCTATTCGTCAGATAATTTACACCTCCTGATCCTGGCTAATGCAGGATAACTGAGGTTAAGTGACGTCATACATAAACGAAAAATTCGAAAATGGAAAACATATGTGAAATTAGATGCAGAGGACAAGTGGGGTCGTTGAAGCGGGGGGAGAAGAGGGGCTGTTTCCCGCCCCCAATAAATACAGAAAAAATATAGTTTATTAAGTAGCTTTAAAATTGTTGCTCGTGAATAAAAACTTCATTGGATGCAGTGGGTTTTCACAAAAGGCGGAATGGATTGGATATTTACAAGCGGTGGAAGAAGTTCCATAGGTGGAATGGGCTGCACGTTTAAAGTGGTGGAGGAAGGCGGTATTGGTTGCTGAGGGGTTTGTAGTTGTGCTTCTCGTTCTTGTATAATTTTCAAAAGTGAGTTTGGCAAGCGACCGCGCCTACCAGCAACAGATACAGGATTGCCACTACACTGACTGAGGATTCTCTCACGTC
Source organism: Alatinidae sp. Z8VKAUB7J3 (assembly GCA_010016025.2). NCBI lineage: Eukaryota > Metazoa > Cnidaria > Cubozoa > Carybdeida > Alatinidae > Alatinidae sp. Z8VKAUB7J3. Next base: position 8,923,289 of record JAAAKM020721499.1, read on the forward strand.
TATGAACCTAAAAAAGGAAATTAATTCAATTAATTGAAATGAAAATTAATTTTTAATTGACTAATTAAAATTCTCGATAATTAATTACTTTTTAAAATCAAGGGAGGAGTTTTTCAGTATTCCAATCATTTTAATGAAAAGAAAACCGGCAAAATACTCCAAAAAGCTTTTTCCTGGTCTAGAGGGGAGAGCAAAGAATCTAGCGTGCAGACGGACTTTGGACTTGCAGACGGGAGATGCAGTTTAGATTGTAAAAAAAAGTTAAAAATGCCCAAAGGGTCGTGTTGAATATCATTTGGAGAAGAGTTTAAATTTTGAAAGTAAATAAAGATTAGAAACATTCATTTAAGTACTATCTGAGTTTCTGTAAGCACAGACGGCACGAGTTTGATTGTAAAAGACATGATTTGGTACTACTAAGTATAGTTCAAACAAAAAAACGAAAAAAAACAACAAAACTAATAAAAATGGATCTGTCATCTATCTTCTGGCAAAGATTATAGAATTTCGCGTTTTTGCAGATGAAATCTAGAATCCCTTGCAGTATGATTTTCCAATATGCTGAATCTGATGGAGCTATTTTTATTAAGGTGCTGTGACTTTTTAGGGGCGTTCCTGCTCTATCTAAAACAATTTTTGTATACATTTTGAGGCTTGTAGCTTTTGATGGGCACATGAAAGTTGATGAATTTTATATATGTGGAGTCAGCATAAAAGGACAATTCATTTGATGTAGCTATTGCTATCAAAATGCCATCTTTTAGAATTTTGATTGTTATGATTTACCCAATTAACAACAAAAAGCAAAGTTTTTTATGAATGTAAAGAGCAAAGTTGAAACTTGAAATGAACAAAAATTATTTATTTTCAGGCGGTTGAGTACATATCTGCAAAATTGGCAGAAAATTCTTTGATTGGTGCTTGTTTCCCTATTTTACGAACATGGAAACTCATGTTGAAGATGAATAAGTTTTTCTTTGTTTTAAACGTTCGATAAACATTCGGTAACACCGGAAGTTATAGCTATTTGTCAATTCATAATATATCGAAAAGTAGATTTGTAGCTAAAAGTTCAAAATGGATAAAAATAAAAAATCTGGACACGAGCATATAATGGATAAAAGAGTATTAGCAGTAGTAGAACAATTTTTTAGAAATAAACATTTCTTAATCAATAGCACAACATAAGCAAAGCTTGCGAGGCTGTGCTAAATTCAAGGAAAATAATGATAGAATATGGAGAATGAGAGAATATGGAGAATGAGACCATATACCAAAACCAACAACAATAAAAAACATAAGTAATACATTATCTTGCGTGACCCCAAGACAACAAAAAATAACAAACAAAAAAATACATAAATATTACAAATGAATAACCTATGGAAAATTTATTTTTAATTAATCTGTTTCAAGAGTATACCTACCGAGCAACTCCACACGTAAATCAGACTTAAACTGTCCAAAGCTAAAAACCTCATACGTGTATGCAAGACGATTTGATACCGGTACCTTTTGAAAAATTGCTTCTCTGGGGTAGGGTGTCATATTAAGCGACTTCGTTACCTCATTCTCTGAAATGCCGTCATCCAGGAAACCAAAAGGAAGTATCATCAATATCTCTGCAGAGACTGGAAACATTAAGTTGAAACTTCCAGGGCATTTTGAGGGGGATCTTGAACTAAATCAAAATACCCTCTGTAAATACAAAGCACGGTTGCAGCGGAAGAACCAGCATAACTTTTAAAACCCGGTATGAAAAAAAAACTGTCAAGCGAGGAACAACCACCATTTCAAGCAGATTCAAGAATTGTATTGTAATATCTGTTCATTTTGGGTTCAATTTATTTATTGACGAGGATTTGTGGTAATTTTATGCTTGGAAGATTATTTGACCTTATTTCAGCTTATTTTTGGTTTAATTGAGCTCTTTACTTTTCTTTGAAAAACTTATTTTGTGGGACAATTTTTTTAATTAATAACTATATATGCTGGTTTTGTTCATTAAAAATTAATTCTGATTTGCTTCTAATTTCTAAAGGTATACCATGTACACATGCTGGTTAAGTTACCATTTAGTGAATTCCAACAATCAGATTATATTTTCACTGTCCTCGGTACTTTAAGAAAAGGAGTAAATTGTGTAATAAGGAAGACGCCTCCAGGAAGAGTCATGAGAAGTGTGTGAGACTGATCTGTCCCAAAAATCTTTAACGGAGAAGATAGGAACTTTCCATACTGAACAATATCTATGCTGCACTAATTCCTATGTTATTCCCAAGCTTCACACATACACTATTAATATATGGCTTCCTACTTAACTCGGAGTCAACAGGCAAACCTAAAATTTCAACATGTGAAATATCAGCACCTAAAACAGAATACGGTATGGTATGGGACGGTATGACGGACGGACGGTATGGGAAACCTAACGGCAATCTCTTTCCATGTTAATATTTTTTGTATGTCTGGCAACAACTGACGTGTAAGGACATTCATTTTGGTTTTTACAATTGTTGATTGTCACTTGCATGTCCCTCTATTAACTGAGAAATGTTGTCTGATAACATTTTTTTCAATTTAGGCTACGAAAACAAACGTAAAAGAAGGGATTTCCTGTAAGTACTTTCTGCAATCTACAAAAATATTACTACTGTATTATCTCTCATTCCTGAAGATGCTCATTGGCAAACACCCAATTCTCACCTAAGTTATTTTGATTATATTTTCACAATTCTTTTCGTCACAAACAAACTATTCTGAATTGCACTTCCTTCTACGTGACAGGCTTGGAATTGAATTTATCTTCCCCTAAAAAGAATCAAAAGCAAATGATATATACAATTTCAGATATTCGGGTCCTGCTGTCTTCTACCAAGCTTATAGCGTTTTCACTAATATTCTTAGCTGCATTCATAAGTTTCTTCTCTAAGACATCTTGTACTACTTACCAAACTATTTTTTTAATTGATACATCTATCGCCTACTTTGCACAATTCTCCGGTATAATATAATATCCAACTGTTCTTTGAAAGTTCCTTTTGAATTATTATCCTTGAGTGTGATGACAATTCAACAATCAAGAAGATAATTACCCTTTTTGAATGTCACCTTTGAATTAACTTAAGACACAGTCGAATGGTGAGTTCCACTTTTAACATCAATAAGAGAACTCCTGTACATCTTAGTATTACATCTTAGAGCCAGAGCTCGCTGGAACTATTTGCCATCTTCCATACTATTTAGAACAGATTTTGTGGTCTTGCAATAACTTGCAGAGCCAGAGCTGGCTGGAACTATTTGCCATACCTTTCATACTATTTAGAACATATTTGGTGGCCTTGCAATAACTTGCAGAGCCATAGCTTACCGGAACTATTTGCCATACCTTCCATACTATTTAGAACAGATTTTCCAGTCTTGCAATAACTTGCAGAGCCAGAACTTGCCGTAACTATTTGCAATACCTTCCATACTATTTAGAACAGATTTGGCGTTCTTGCCATAACTTGCAGAGCCATAGCTTGCTATAACTATTTGGCATACCATCGAAACAACTTTGATTGCATCTTTTTAAGTTTTAATGAAAAAGAACTTTCATTAAATTTTTTCATTAAATTTTAATGAAAAAAAAAAATTCAGAAAAATTCAGACGGAGAGGCAAGGAGTATTCCGAAATTCTTACAGTGAATATAAAAACAATGATTTTTGTTTGAACCTATGGAAATTGGTATTTTAGCCCTCACTTGGTGGCAGGGGTTATAATATAACACTCCTGTGAAAAGGTAGAAATCTAGAAATATAGTTATTCAGTTTGTGGACGAGGTACACACAAAGAAAATATTCAGGAACATATAGAGTTTATTGAAGAGAGAGAGAGAGAGAGAGAGAGAATGTTATTGTAACGTCGTTGAGTTTAACTTTTATTTCTGACTATTCGTCGTGGCGAAGTTTCCAAAACAAAAATATGTATGTCTATTTAACCTTTTCCATCGTATGTCATAAACCTTTGCAATATGAAATTTGCCATCAATTATAGTTTTCGCGGAACAATTTTTAGTTTTATTTTTAGTCTAAAATGCCAAAAATTCACGAAGAGGCACTTAGACTAAATCTTTGAGCATCAATTGTGGCTATAAAATAAATTTGGCTGCACATTTGAAATTAGTATTTATAACTGCATTAGAAAACTTTCCTGAAAAATTTATTTGTTTTCTTTCAAAATCCAAAGACCAACATTGAAGACGCCTTGTTCTATACTGGCGACATATTCGTTGGATTTTTGCTGTTTCTCTCCGCTCTCATTTACTGGCCAGAATACTTATTGTCTCTTTATATTCATCTTTTATTTTTAACAAAAAACCTAAAAGAAAAAAACATTTCTTTTATAATTGAAGAAATTTAGAAAATTGGCTAGGTTTCTTTTTGTAGATGTAGAATGACTGTTGGGTAAAAATCCTTCATTCCTGTAATCTAGCCGGGATAAGCAAAAGCAAGGGTTCTCAAGTAAGGTGACAATAGGTCATATGAAAAGACTTAAAGGAATCTGGAACTCATGGGAGAAAGTATGATGTGAAGCTTAGGGACCCAGAATGGGGATGGTTTTATCTTTGCCACTGTTGAAAAAACTATGTATAGTATTTGAATGTTTAAAGGTGACATTAATTTTATGTTTTTTTAAGGATTCTTTTCAGTTTATCACTCGGTTTTGGAATGTAGGGTTGGACAGTGAAAAGCTTCTTCTCATCCATCAATGGGATGATATCTGTTTGGATATTTAGAGTTGATGACTTCTTTTCTGCCTTTTTTGTCTTTTCTCTATAATGATTTCATGTAATTTTATGGGGTATCCATTGCAAAATAAAATGTATTTGATATACTTCAATTCGGAGACTATGTGAGGCTCCGATTCAACAACTTGTAAGTTCGACAAACCCATCTATCATCTCTATTATTTCCAATTTTGACACGTTCTGATTCTCGCTGTCCATTTCAATTTTCAGTAACTCGCTCACATGTTTGATGTCGCACGTCTTCTAACCGTGTGTGCCTTTGCTTTTCATTTTCATTTTTGACTTGCTCACATGCTCGGTGTCGCATGTTTTTTAACCGCGTTTGTCTGCTCTTCATTTTCATTTTTGACACGCTGCCGCTGTTTTTCTAACCGCGTGTGTATTTGCTGTTCATTTTCATTTTTGACTTGCTCACATGCTCGGTGTCGCATGTTTTCTAACCGCTTGTGTCTGCTCTTCATTTTCATTTTGGGCTCGCTCACTTTATTTAGAAGGACATCGTGACTCTTAAAAAATATTTCGTCTGCTGATAAGGCAAGTAGGATAAATACTGCACAACTTGTGGGGTATTAGTCATGTCCCTGATTAGATTTTTTTTTATTCATCATTAAAATTCCAACCGCCGCTGTTATCAAATTGCCTTGTTTGGTATAATTATTATACTGCTGTATAAACAAACTTTAGTTACTTTATTTAGAAGAAGCTAGTCAAGAATAAACAGCGTGGGTGCACAGAATTCTACAGAATTTCTTAGTTTTGCCCTTTTTCTTAAAAAAATCTGTGGTGTCCTTCAGTAAAATGAAATAAGTATGGTAGAGATTATTCAAGTCCAATAATCGAATTATATACGGCTTTATGTTTAACTTTATATTTAATTAATTTTTTCTGATTAAATTTACTTCATTTATTTAATTGTTTTGCAATTTATACTTTTTCTTCAAATTGTGATTTTTGATTTAAAGTGAAGTATGAATGTATGTTGGTAGTAGGTTATAAGTATGGAAACAACCATCAAACGCAACTCAACGGGTTTCCTGATGTTTGTTGAATGATGTAAGTGTTGTTTTTTTAAAGAATTTATTTGTCTTTGATTCGTCTTTAAATAAGTTATATTACTTTGCTAAAAATTTGCTTATCTGAACTTTTGCGGCTTAAAGACATTGATACAGAGGTTACATATTAGTTTCTAGTTTATTCTTCTTCTTTTTTTTCTATGCTGCAGACACCTTGTTGTATACGGGCAAAATGTTCGTTTGATTTTTCTTGTTCTCTTCGTTTTCATTTACCCGTTTGTCACCTTTATATTTGTCTATTTGTTTTTAAATATTCAAAAACAGACGTTGCAGTTCTTAGCTATAAATTTTGGATCAAGGAGGTGCCTTTATGAGAGATTGGCATATCCTGATTAGAATATTCTTTCTGAACTTCAGAAAGATGTTGAGATTCAATGTTTCAGAGTAACATTTCTTAGATCATTATGGAAGTTAAACACAAAGAACAGAAAAGATTAAGGACGAAAGATTACTTTAGTCTGTATACCCATCCCAGAAGGTTTAATTTTCCTAACCTATCCCCTTTCTGACATTGCAAGAAGTCAATCAACTAGAATTTTACAAAAAAAACTTTTAAACATGTACAAAATTGGTTTGTATTCATTTTTGTCATGTTTTTATAAGTTGGACAAAAATTTCAGGTGTTAAAGATTCAAACCCCATGACCTCCCCCTTGGATGTAATCTTGTAGCCCACCCAAAGCTCCTTTTTCAGCCAATTTATTAGCTATGTTCCATGAGTGTCATAGAGCTTATGCTTTCTGTTTGCACTTTCTTTCTCAAATTTTTCTAATGTAAATGTCTATTGAGGGGTAAGATCGACTTGTGACGGTGCTAGAAGGCCGCATGATGAGAACCGTGGAGCGGTACATGTTCGACGAACTCGGCGAGTCTGAGCTGCGGGCATTCATCGATATGCCCTATCCCATCGAGTTTCGAGCGGTTTCAAACGTTGTCTCGGTTGAGGTCGTTGAGCGGCACGGTTGGGGATGGTGGGCGGCCGGGCTTGGAGTTGTCGCGGCGGGCTTGATCGTCTGGCGATGCCGGGGCAGGTTCCGACCGGTGTGAGTCCTACACTTCTGCCCATGTCCCTCCGACTAACCGCTGACGATCTGTACGACGCCGCCATCATCGGCGCAGGCCCCGCCGGGTCCGGGGCGGCGTAATTGCTGTTGGTGACAGGTTGTATGGAGGCCGATGCAGCTGCGCTAGCAACTAAAGCGGTTCCTACAGCCAGCGAAAGAAAGTTTTTCTTCATGACTTGTTCCCATTTCGGTTTTTTGTCTTTCTGGGCTTAATAATCCTTTTTTAAGAAGGGGAAATTGCCCAGTTATTTTTTATCGCTCTTCCTGACAGAGGTGTGCTTGATGGAAGAGAACCGATCTTTTAGCACAAGAAACAAAATATTTACATAGTTTACACAAAAGAAATGTGCATATTTTTTCTATTTGTCTCTTTTCTCGGCAATTTCTTTTTACACATAGATTACAAGGGTATTTGGGTGAGTAAGGTGATATATCCGAATCTTTGAGTTTGATGCAGGTTGAAATTGTAGACCTTCGTGATGGCATTGGAGACGAAACTCGGAAGAAAGTGGAATACGAGTTTAATAGGCTAGGGAGTTTGTCAAGATCGCAACTCAAGGCAGATTTTCTTAACACTGTTACCCAAGGTATTTATGAGGCGAATGAACTCCAGTTTAAGGCCAAATTTTTACGTATTGAAACAACTTAACTGACTTGCGGTCTTAAATCGTTCATAACGAGGCGAAGCTCCAGAAACTTGAAACCAAGCTAACGATATAAGTCAGTCCGTGCTTCTTAGCAAAGTTATTTTGTCAGGCTTTGACTCTTCTAGCTCAAACAATCAGATTTCATTTTCATTGTCCTTGGTACTAAAAGAACTCCTGCATCCAACAGTTCCCAACGATAAAATTTCCCTGAAACGTTTTTTTCTCTTTTTTTAAACGCTATCTAAATTGTAAAAAAAAAAAATCCTTTTGCAACCCTGGATTCTGCATTACTAAATGCACAGTAAAGAATAAAGGGAAAGGGGGCAGACCGATTTGTAAGATATACCAACCCCAGACAATTTCTGGAGACAAACATGTTCAAATGCACAGAGGCATGTCAATTTGGCTCAAGAAACGCACTTACTTGATTATTATAATTATCAAAAAGTATGAAAAAATTAAATTAGGGTCAACCTGTACGGGGATATTTAAAATTTAAGAAGTTATTTTGTTTTATATCATATTGTATTAAATTAAGACGTTACTGGTTGCTACCAAGTGGCTCGTGTATTTTCGTTACCAGGGAAGGTCACTGTTCGAATTGAAGTTCGGAGCATTTGTATGCAAAATTCTAGCGGCGGGTCTTAATTTCCGTTGGTGTTGTAGATCCCCGAAATGCGCCGTAATCTAATGGAATCCCTGTCTTGTGTAGCTGCAACAGAAAAAGAAGGATCCCCGCTCACACCGCTATACATCGTCTCTATTATGGACTTCTGTGAGGTAATATGGCTACACAATTTCTTGTGTAACGAGGTTCTCATCTCCTATAAATGCGTCTCAAAAAATAGCTTTCTCATTTCACTCCATACGATTGCTGTGATCAGTGTATGGCGAAAACGTTTAGCAAAATAAATTCGTTACTCATCGTAATATTCAAATTTGTACCACTAAGCAACTCAGTCACCATTTGCTTGAAGATCCGACATGTGTCGACAATCACCAAGTTGATTGATTTAGGGCATTATATAAAGGCGCGTTCTCCTTTTCGCCTTGCCTCTCTTAAAGCGGTACATCAAAACAAAGAAGGTATTGCTCTGTCCTCAAATCGAGAATTCGTTTACGGATTTTTTAAAAACACGATTAAGAAAATGTGCAACTCATACGAGCAATTATTTCTATTTATAGAAATATGTACTGTTCTGCAAAATGATTCTATATTTGTTTACTGTCCACTAGAAAATAATTCACCAAGTCATAAAAATAACAAAAACTTAAAATATTTCAACTGATCATTCCTTCAAGCATGGTACTTTACTACCAGTCGTTCACCAGGGAAGCCCTACACTTTACAATCCAAATTATGTAGAAGTTTTTTTTTTGCATATGTTGCAGCACTTTCTGAACTATACGGAGCAATGAACATCCCTCTTTGATCCTGAAAAGGGAAGACAAATTTTTGATTAGGGGGAGATAAAAAAACTAGTTATACCGCTTTTTCTATTGAACGATTTTGGATCTGGCATCTGGTCATACACCAAACGTAGTCGTGGTGCCATCTTTCTTGTCACCGTTCCTTCTACAATTAACAAATCAGATTGCCTCAAGGATCCAACTGCATTCAGTATACCGAATCTTTCTGCGTCATATCTTGGTCCACTGGTTGCACCAAACTCTACACTACAGCATCCGGTAGTAATGTGTACTGGAAAAAGTGACCAAAGACGACTCCAGTTGATGACATATCTTAAAGGCTTGTCAACTGCTTTTTCTAAAACATCTCCTAATTTTCCTATAAACACATTGGAATTTTGTGGGGTTAGCAGATCCTTTAACAATCTTTTCACCTGTTTGTTATAAGACAAGTGACAAGAGTGAGTATGGTAATTATAGAGGCATTAGCTTGGCTTCTCTAGGAAGTAAATTAGTTAGTATGATGATACTTTTCAAACAGTTTTTGGTAACGAACTGTTGTAAGGAGCGACCCGGCTCAATAGTAACCAAAACTCTAAAAACGGAATTTTGATACCAATAGCTAAATCAAAAGAATCGCATTTAATGCTGATTTTACATATATAAGTTTCATCAAGTTTAGTCTTGCCAATCAAAAGTTACGTGCCTGAGAAAATTTGCCTTATTTTAGAAATCGCAGTTAATGCTAATTTTACATATATAAGTTTCATCAAGTTTAGTCTTGCCAACGGGATATATCGCCGCGCGCGGCGATCTTGGTGAAGGAGAGCCGCATAGCGCGGTCGAGCGCGCGCTCGAGCAGGGTACCGCCAGTGGGCCCGTGAAATTCGATCGTGAAACCAGTAACGGCACCATTCTCGAGGTTCGCGTTCGCCCCTTGGAGGGGGGTGGTTTCGTCGCGACCTATAACGATGTTACCGAGGCGCGCCGCGCCGCCCGTCGATTGAGTGAAAGCGAGGAACGCTACGCGCTTGCCGCGGCCGGCGCCAATGATGGCCTGTGGGACTGGGATCTGAAGAACAACACGATCTTCTACTCGCATCGCTGGAAGGAAATGCTCGGCTACACGGAGTCCTCCTGGAACATATTATCATTTGTTTTGAAATTGAACCGGACCTTATAATTTAGATTGCACTAGCCAAACAGTCTATTGGACGACAGGTGGAAAAAAAAAAAAAACAGTGTATACCCTTTTGAGAGGATCGTAAGAAAAAAATTAACTCTTCCTTCAAACACAAAATTCTCCCCCTGAATAAAGACTACACTTGAATGGTTTAACTCGTTTCTCCAGCCACAAGGCAAACAGGGTATACTCCCATGTAAAATCGTAAGCCACCTGGTTCTGACTGCAAAAGTATTCTGGAGATATGATGGCTTTCGCTAATCGCTGTGCAGCCTCCTGTGAATGGTTAGGTGTTCGTGATGACGATGACAGGCGCAAATTTTGACATCTATTTGATACCAAGGGGAGTTCAAGTACCTTAGCATGCACGGGGGTTGTATCCTGGGCGTGAAAATAATTTTTGAAGTCTTTAGGCCGAAGTGTCACAATCAACAAGATGGATGTAAACCCACGTCAATAAAATTGTGACGTGAAATGTTACGTTCTGATTATTTGCGCTTGCCATGACTGGATCGGGCATGTGAATCAGCAGAAGTAAAGTAAAACGATCTTCTTGTTTGCTCCTCCTCTCAGACCTAAGGACGGATTTTACTCCTATGTGAACCAGGCTTTAGGGATGATGGTCCAAGTTTAACGGTCGAAACCTTGGTGCTTTCCGATTTTAAAAATGGTCAGTGGTAAACCTAATGAATGTACTATGCTTAAAGATCATAAACACCAGAAAGGAAATATAACGTGACTAAGATGCCTCAAAGTACCCCACTCGTGGGACAAAGGGACAAGTATTTCTCTTCGTCAAGGCTGTCTTGAGATTGTTTTTCTTTAGATAATGATGATAGAGATCGAATGAACTATGAAAATTCCTGGAAAGAAGCAACATGCCAATAATGGGTTTATTACCATTATTCTGCCTGTTCAGCGTTAAGACATATCCCCTTTTGGACGCTCTTTATAGGTGGAAGCAAGAGCACTTAAGCAAACAAGGGTGCCAGTGAAGTTGTATACAAGTAAAAGCTGTTCAGTGGCTTATTGATGTCCTTTATCAATTGTTCTAATAAATGTTGTTATGTCTTTTTTCCCTTATTCCTTTTCTTTTCATTTTCTTTATGTACTCCGTTTCTGTGTACTTTTTGTATTGTATGATGGGTTAGAATTGAATAAATTTCCCATAGAAACAAGAAAATATATCAGTGTATCCGTATGTCCCCTATCACTTGTCTTTGCTTATCAATCTCCAAATAAGGTCTCTAGAAAATATAAGATATTTACAGAAAGTGGCGAGGAAGCCATACATAACTGCTGTAAAGGGTCCCGGGGAAATTCAGTGGTACACCACTACTGTATACTGTAAAGTACTTTTGAAGTTGTCGGGACGATCGGCGTGGATGGCGCGCAAACAACGGCGATGAAGATCATCCGCCCGCCTTTTCACTCTTTATCACAACAACAATATTACATATCGTTGAGCCTAAATCGCAAGGCCATAACTGAAATCGATTGCACTAGTGAGAGTCGTCTAGTGGGTCTTTAACCAGTGGCTGAATTCACTTCATAAAAGGAAAGAAACGCGATAGTGACAAGAAGCTGTTTAAGTGACACCTCACGAACCTTGGTTCCATTATTAAAAATCTCACATCTTATTCTCTAACTCTTGTAAAAATCGCAAATTTATCTTTTAGTTTTAAGCGTCAAAATTCAGTTCTTTTGCTGTATCTAAAGTTTTCGAAACTCTGTCTCTTAGAGTTTCGGTTACTATTGGAACACACTGCTCCTTACTTACACTTCGTTACCACGAACCGTTTGAAAAGACCGACATGTCGTCTCATTTTAAGACATGAGTCAGCGCAACCTTGTTGTCAAGTCAAGAGTCAGTTATGGAAGGTGACGGACACTCCACACTTTAAAACTAAAAACTCATTTATCCTGAAAATATTACTCTCGTATTCACAGTTTTCTAATTTGAAATAAAATATTTTCAGATATGACAAAAATATATTTTTGTGACTTGACCGAAAACAGAGTTACTACTTGAAAGAAAATTTCTGAATCCAAATTTACAATGCCGTTTACAATACTGTGGACACTGAAAAGATTATGTATTTTCTTTTTGTATGTTACTCTACTTTATGTTAGTGGGTCAAAAATAAATTATTATTAATATTGATAGAAAGTAATTGAACCCAGTAGGAAAAACCTTTAGAAATCAGCTCAAATGTCAAACCTTGAAAATCTCCGATTTATTAGTTGTCCTAGCTTAAGGTATATGTTGCCAGTGCTATCTTCGGCACGTTATTTATCTTCTGACTGAGATATTTACCCAAATATTGAATTAAGTCTTTAGAAGTTGGGTTTACAGGGTTTCTTAGATAAAAACCCTTAATATTTACCTGAATACTTATAGAAACTTAGAAAATCATGACGTAAAAATGCACTTTTAGAGGCATCAGGCACACCTGCCCCCCACCTTTGCAGTGAACCATCGATGCTCTTCCGTAATAGCTTATGGAGAAATACGCTTCGCTGTTCATAATTCTATTAAACCTTAGAAAACTTTTTCAAATTTTGCTCAGAATTTCGAAAACAGATCACCAATTTTGTAAAATTTTCTAAGTCGTATGACTTGTCAAGCTTAGCTAATGTGAGTCTAGGGAGCTTACGGTTAGATAAACTCGCGAAACACCTGAATTTCAGATCCTCGGTGAGGTGAAAACAATAGGTCCGGGTCGTTTCCCGATGATCGGGCCGTTTTGAAACCAGGCCTTTATGATCTGACGCTGCCGAAACGTCAGATAACGGCGTCATTGGTTGCGGCAATTGGATTGCAAATTCCAGCACGGTTTTCTAGATTGGCCTGAACGCAACACACGACAACGGGAGGGCATCAGCTGAACATGCGAATCATGCGCCGACTTCAGCATGGTCCCCGTTCTGCCCTGCGAATTCGTTTGCAGGGCTGACCTGAGAACACGGTTTTCGACGGTCTGCCCATAGCCGCATTGCGGCCATACCTCTATGACCCGACATTCCAATGATTATCATCAATATCGATGCTTTGGGCGTGACCCTGCATCGCCGGCGGCAATTCCCTCATGATTGGCGATGTGTTGGTCGAGCAGATGATCCCGCGAGCCGGAATGGGCGTAGACCAGCGCCCGATTGAAGAACACCCTGTTGCTCAGGAGCCGGTAGCAGGAGCGCAATGTGTGCAGCAGGATCGTGTTGTGCGCGCATTCGCCGATAGTGCTGTGGAAATCGACGTCCAACACCGCCTCGCGGTCGAAATCCTGCTTCCGGTGGGCCGACTTCATCTCATCGACGATCCCGGTCAGCAGCGCCTTGTCGACATCCGTCGCGCGTTCGGCTGCAAAGGCGGCGGCAATGCCTTCGATCTCGCGGCGATATTCCAGGTAATTTTTTTAATATTGTTGCAGCTGAAAAGTCTAAGAGCGATTTTTTTAGGTATTTAGTCTATATCCAATGGATACATACTATAAAGCACACATGATATGGGTTTCATTACAGAAGAACTATCAACAAGATCAAATGAAAATTTGTCAAAGAAGTAAATACGTTATGTTTAAATCAAGTTTTATTTATGATGTAGAATAGATACCGTTAAATGGAAGCTCTGTTATTTTACTTGACACTTAGATGTTTTTAACAAAAATAGTGTATATTTTGAATTCAGCTGTGCCTGGTAACTGTTAATATTCTTGTAGTATTTTATGTTGAGGTGGGCTTAATGATTTATATCTCATGACAATTACAAGCAGTGGCACAATTTTGTCAAGGTCCTGGAAGAGAGGGGGCAAAGGTAGAGCCGATTTCTTAAGTCAGGTAAAAATGGAAGTAAAAAAGGAAAAATTCGCCATATAGTATCATAAAGGCAAAGCTACACCAAAGAAAAATTATCTGTTTTCTGTGACTGCTTGGATTGTGTAAGTAATGAGGTGTCAATCTATTTAACAGAAGCCATAGGGGTGTAATATTGGATATACTAACCGCTCAAAATGCTATGCCGCCCACCTGGGTCTTACACGATACTAAAGTGCACCTGTAACGGTATAGTACACCTCTATGCTACGCTATAAAGTTTTTTCCGACTCATCGATAAGTTTGCCACTCTAGCTTTTTCATAAATCAGAGCTTTTGAGTTTGAATTTCAGCTTGAGCTAAAAAACATTGATTGAGTTAATACCAGCAAATGTGATTTGCTGGTCATTTGTCATTTTTTTCTACGCTCTACGCTCTTTTTTCTGATGAACGTGAAACTAAATACTAAAAGTCAAAAGTATTGTTTGGGGCTTATAGCATTGAGAGAGAGTTAGGTTGAGGAAGAGATTCAGTCTGCAGGTGTATTGTAAACTTGGCCTAAGGGGAAACTTTTCCAGCCTCGCGCCTTAGTAACAGCCAAGACTGGGTCTAGCTACATCAAACAAAAAAACCTATCACATTGACTATACTGTTGATGATATTTTTTTTATTTAAGACTAGCTTACCCGTTGCGTGGTTCTGCGATCTTGAAAGAAAGGCAAATTCACTCGACGGAAGATTCCCTTGTGGACCATTCTCCTAGAAACCCTCCCTCTCCCCGCTGAAAAATTCCCCTGACAATGCTCCTTCACTGGGGATTGAGTCCATAAATAGAAAAATACGATGATGCACCGAATCCAACATAGTTTTTTCTTCTTTTTTTTACGTCATGCTTTCCGCAATGGAGTTAATCCTGAGCTGAATAAAATCATTCTTTACCCTACGTTTCAAAAAAGATAGGTAAATGATTTTTGAGACCACACCTCTGGCTGAGCTTACAGAGTCACGCCACTGACCCTGTCCCAAACTAAAAAACTGGTCACAAATGAACCCGTGCCCCTTGGACACCGAATTCCCACACCAGCGTGCCAGCCACTCAGCCAGGATGGCCTTTCTTTATCGTAAACCAGGACAGTGGTATATTTATCGTAAGAACCACCAATAATGAGTTAACCAGTTTTATGCGAAAGCTCAAACGTTATAGGGATTACATGTTTCGCTGGTGCTATTTGAACACTTTAGTTGTGTAACTTTGTAGGTAAGTTACGTATATTTATTATTAATAAAAACGTTCTTAAAACAAAAGTGAAAGTTCTAGTGGCCTTTTTAAATGATTTGTCTTTATTTCTTAATCTGCTACCTGATATCTGTGTTTGATGATCGATCAAACAGTTTGGTATAATGAATCTTGAGTAACTCGACCCAACAGGAACCAAAACTCTAAAAAAGAATAACTACAAAACAAAAAAGAGCTTTTTTCTTTTTTGATACTCTTTTATTTCACCATGTGATGCATCTCTTATAAAATATCTCTTCTTACGAGATGTATGTATTTACTCTAACGTCTCTCACGACACGTCAAGTGTGTGCATGAGTATATAACACAATATTTCATATTTTAGACAAAAAATGAAGCGGCTTAATCGTCTGATCTATACCTCATTATTCTAATGATTACCAAAAAAGACGTCGTTTAGATAGGGATTGGCTGCAAATAGAAGAATAGGATGCTTCTGACAGACCATATCTGTTGTAAGTCATCTGTTGGTCAATTGATACATGACTGGATCTTCGGTTGGTTTCCGCCGAAAGTAAGCAAATTAAAAGCAAGAGTCACGTCACAGTTTCGATTTAGCTCGTTTTTACTCTGGGTTGGAACTTTCATAGTATTCGTAACGCCTGACCGAAATCCTGCAGCCGGTTTGTTTTTACACTTAGTCCGCACCTTTTTACAAATAGGAATTTTCCTGGTTTTGCGCAGAATCAAACAGTTCGTTGTAAAGATCTGTAACTAAGGAGCGGAAAAAAGCTTTTAAGTACACACTGGTTTAACTATTTAATGCTATTGTGATCATTTTTAAAAGATATGTTCAGAGGATCAGAAGTGATGATAATTTTCACCTAATGCCTCGTTTGCTACACGCAATGAACATGCCCAGTGCTGTTTCGGCTCTAATTGGCAGCTTGATAATTCTAGGGTACACGTGGTTTTTTATAAGGAACTCCATTTTCGGGGTCTGGCCTCGAGTTGCTTAGCAATTTCCCAAATCAGGCTAGGAGTTGCTAAAGTAGTTGCTTAGATACTTTATGACGATTTTGAATGAGACGAAGATGGGAGAGATGCCGAGCTTGTTGTAAATGATGAAAAGGTCCTCTGCATTTATTGCTCCCTGTTAAGTTGTACGAATCATGAATCGGGGTTTTCTTGTTGGTTGATTATTTCTTATAATCCAACTGTAATTTCTTCTATTTTTCAATGTAATTCTCCTATTTGTGTTTTTTTTTTTTCAAGTTGCACCCTCTCCTGACAAGAAAATCGTTGTACTTACCTGCATACATGTTAAAGGTTTGTTGCATTAATAGAGAAATAGGCAATAGAAATAGAAATGCTTCGACCTGTTGATGGATATCCTGTTTTGTTGGTGATTTGGTACAGCAAATGGATAGCTTTTGACCTTATTTTGAAACTTATTTTATTTTTGAAACTTATTTTGGTAAAATCACCAATCTCTGGAACATTTTTTGCGATCCCAGTGACGCTTTGTGCATTCTCAGCTCCTTTCTGTCCAAATTTTACTATAAAGGGATGCCAAAGGAACAGTAGTCGAATAGGAGCAATTGCCAATTTTATAAAAAACGAGTTTCGTAAAATAATACTATTAAACTTTGTCTTTCAAATCGATTGATTCCCTTACATTTTTCATAAATATGTCACAAGACTATCGTTATATTTGACGGGTTGTTGTTTAGGATAACATCAATGAAAGGTCGAATTTCTTCCTCTCCTGTTAACTTGAAAAATGGTATCCCGGGTGAAAACTTGACGTTGGTTTCCTGACGTCTTAAATGCATCAGCCACGGGTGGGTTTTTGTATTTGTAGTAGTAATATTGTAATTATATTTTTATGCTTTTATATATTTTTATGTTAAAAATATAATATATATTTTTATTCTTATATATAATTGTAATTATATTTTACCTTTCGAACAATACTTTAAGTTCAAACCCTACATACTCAACGATCGATATCTCGTCGGTAATTAAGACAATTATTAAACTTTCTTTCCGAACAAAACTTTAATTTGAAATCCTAAACTGTATATAAAACACTCTACAGTCAAGTACGGATAATGGAGAAATACAGCATAATAGGTTAGGTTACATAATTAGGTTACATAATAGGTGTAGAAACTTCAAAACTTTTCATTCAAACAAAAATTTAAAGTTCTAGTGTCCTTTTTATTAGTCGAAAGGGTAATTGTTCAGTTTCGTCACAAGCTTTACTTCTTCACAAGTGCTTTACACAAGCACTTAGAAATGTTAACTCGTCCTTTATGGGGCACATTAAAAATGGGTAAACTGGGCAGGGTTTTGAAGCCAAGGGAAATGTTGGAGTTGTACAATATGAATGAAATTATATTTTAAATACTATTTCCAGTCGTCACGGGTAGTTTCTTCATCGTAGTAAGTCAAAAGATAATTAAAAAACTTACGCAAACATTAACGCTAATTATACACTTTCACTTTCGATGCAATTCTTTTTTATATCCGTTTTTTAGAGTTTTGGCTACTATTGAGCCGGGTCGGACTACCATCAGAATTTCAATTAGAGTCAAATATTTTAATTTTTAAACCAAAAACATAAATAAATTGAGAAACATTCATTATATTAACCAATAATAAAAATTTAGCAATAAATAAGAACAAAAATTAATTTTAAAAAGTTTCCAAAATGAATATTTTTAAATGATAGTTAAGAGCCGTATTAGACTTAATGCTAGCAGAAATAAAATCCTATTATAATTCCAACTCAAAATGAATAGAAATTACTATCAAAGAATAAATAAAATCCAAGAAGAACAGAAATTAAAATAAAACCTTTAATGGATCTATTAGGTATGACTTGCTTTTTTCTAAGAAATAGAACATTTATTTAAACACTTTTTGCACTTGTTACTTTCTTGTTCTTGAGTTAGTTAGGAATTAGGGGCTTTTTCCTTATCATCAAAACCATCACCGAAAACAAGTGGGACCTTTTGATTTGTCTAAAAAAGAATAAAGTACGTCGTCTATCAGGAGTGGTGATTGTTCGGATTATCAACTGTTTTTGTAAAAAAAAGAAGAAGGAACAACTGTAAATTTCAATAGATGATCCCTAATAAAGTCCGAGACGGTGATTATGTGGATGGGGGGAGGGGGGGGAGTTAATTTCCACCCTTAAAAAACAAATTCTTGTTTAACGATCCGTTTGTTCTTGAAAAATCAAAACAGGACCACGTAACGCTTTGCACTTGGAAATAACGGGAAATTCCATTGTCTGCTATCAACAATACAAACTAAAAGGCATGCGTATAAAGCAGATAAAACCTATGAGAGTATAAGGCTATGACCATTTTGGACTATGTCCTTACTTGGGGGGCCCTGAAGGTTTTTATTACGTACTTAGGTTTTTAAGTAATTCAGAGAAAAGCCATGCCGTAGCACCTAGGTTTGCATCTTGATTGGCAGGCCTTGAGGGTATTTTCCTGGCCCTCGTAGGTTTCCAAACAATTAACATAACAACCAAAGCTCAAGCTGCTTTTATGCGAAAAAATCAAGTAAAATACAAACACATTTTTCAAGTTCTCTCCATCTGAAATTTAAGTGGCACAAGTGGAACATATTTCCAAGAAAGTAAGCAAATAATGTAATCGTCAACCCTGTTACAAAGAAAGTAATCAGTTATGCAAATTTTGTGCTAAAACTGTTATACAAATAGCATGGGAGTATTGTGCCCTAAACTACAAATGAGTCCTGTTCGAATTTTAGAGAATAGATTGTACAAGGTACCAACATCGTTCATTACTTCGGCAGGGCTATAGAACTGTCTATAATAGGGCTATTCCATCACTTCTTAGAAGAAAACAAAGGTTCTGGAGGGCTTGGTGCCCACGCCCCTAAAGTAATATATCATCATTAATTTCTAGTCTGCTGCTATTCACATTAATAATAATTTTTCTTGAGTCCTGCTCCCTGCCTTACAAGATCCTCGCGTTTTTATTCCTTTATGTTCAATGTCCATTTCAATTGGAATACCCATTTCAATTGGGTATTTGCGGTGTCGTCGGTGGTGGATTTCAGACACTGTAAAATTTGAGAAAAATTGATTCAAGCAGTATTCCAATCATTGATTCAAATCATATCTTGATAGGACTTAAAGTAAAAAATATAATCAAATTCAAATTAAGGCATGTTGTAATACTGGAATTTATGACTGGCAGATGGTTACTGTGAAGAATTTAGCCCGCAAATCAACGAATTTGTTCGTGCTGTTCGCTCTCCATAACGATTGTTTTTAGAAGCATCAAATAAAATTCTCGTTCCCCCATTCTGCTACAGAGATAAGCTTCTAAAAAAAACATCCTCTGTCTCATCAGCATTCTCCACAGTTAAATAAAAAATCATAACGATTATCTTTAAAAAGAATAATCGCCTCACCTCAAAACGTCTCACCCTATACAATGGGTCGATTTTACAACTCTAATAAAGTATTGTTCTTCCAAGAATTAATGTGGAGGACAATTTATGAAACTCACTTATGGTGTTTTTTTAGCAGTTGCTATCGTTGTCAGACCAACAGCGGCGTCATCCACCGGCGCAAATCGCACAGCAGCATTGTCGAGTTCAAGCACCGCCGCACCATCACTGAGCGCAAGCGGCAGCTCCGCAATGTCGGCCCAGCGTTCAGCCACGTCCAGCGGTTCGCGCACAGTGATTTCCACCGCGCTGACGCCGCGCACCCGCGACGTCGAGACGTGCTCCCGCCAGTCCGGCCCCGCCGGCGCCCATGGCCCGTCCACCGCATCGGCGTCATTGCCGAGCTGCTGGTCGATTTCGAAAAAAGACCCGCCCGTGTCGCGCGGATGGAGCTGCATGTTGCGGAAGTTGTCGATCACAAATTCGTGCGCAATACGTGTAACGAGGTCCCGTCCAAACATGGAAAGTGGGCGCGTCGCCGCCAAGTTCCAAGAAGTCCACTTCTGGATGCGTAACGGCGCTTATTATTAAATCGTCCGCCGTGTCGTTATCATCTATATCGATAACAGCGTCTCCGCCATTTTCTCCACCTGCAGAAACTGGACAGAAACTTGGCTCGCCTGTTGAGGAATCTCCATCTAGGCATTGATAAGGAATTAAAAATAGTCCGGTACGCGCAAAGCCAGCGGTAACTTTGTTTGTGGTGTGAGGACCATTGTGGTTGAAAGCGGGCGGTCCTCCTGGAGAGCCGGAAATGGCCCATTGATCTACCATTTCCAGTTGGCAAACATTTAGTGATTGACCACCTCCAAAGGAAACATGCTATTTCAGTAAAAATATTATTGTATTATACCATTATATGGTATATTTTATTTCATGCTCAACCCAAAAATATCGGTAGGTTTATTGTTGACATTGTAATATAGCTAAGATAAAAGTAATTACTTCACTTGCCTTTTTGATTATTCTTTCATAGCCCAATTCAGTAATTTCTTCTAGGGGAATTCCATTTTGACGCCATAGAGGGCTCAAAACATTCCATATTAACCTAAAGTTTAAAATTCTGACAAAATTAACTGGCTAGTAAGAAAAAAAGTCATTTGCTACTAATTCAGGAGTAGTGGCTATTTGTAGACGTCCGACAGCTGACCGGTCCAGCTGTGATACCAACCAGTGCGGAGGTAGCCGTCTTCCTTGGACAGGATCTCGATGTCGAAGCGCCGCGAGATCGTGTCGACGACCGAGTTCCAGGCGTCCTCGTACTTGAGCTCGTCGCGAACCTCGACGGTGTTCCAGTTCGCATCCATCGTCCGCACGAAAGTGGTCGGGGCACAGCTCGCCATGCTGAGCAGGAAGCCGAACAGCGCCACACTGAGGATCTTCTTCATCGTTCTGTCTCGTTTCGTTGGTTTGCGAACCCGATGGGGTTCTCGGTTCACCGGGCAACGCGCGCGTTCGGCCGCGGGCGGGGAACCCATCGGTCAGGATTTGCAGTATTTTTCCGCGCGTCTTAGCCTGCAACCTAGCGTGCGACGCTGAGTTGCCGTTTTTTATCTCCCAGAGCTTTTGCCGATCTGCAGCCAATCCGGCAATCCAACGAGCGACTTCTTGTGGGTCATCTGACTCAGGGGCAGCTTTTCCCGCATTTGGCGTGAGAAACTTGAGGAGGTCGCGCGGTCGTTTTGTCAGATATAGAACACAGCGCTTGGCCATCGCCTCTAGCACGAGAAGCGGAGTATCCACCGTGGAGCTGAGCTTTTGATACGGCAGCAACATCACGTCCGTCGACGCGAGCTGCTGTTCCAGCCGTTGCTCGGTCTTTTTTCGCTACCTAGAAATACTTGTATTTGGCACTTTGCACTTAACGTTTGCTCACAAAAATCATCGGGTAAATCCAAGGAGCCTTTTATGTCGATGTCATATTGATAGAGTCTTGAAATAGCTTCGGTACCGGAGAACTGGATCAACGTCAGTAACTCTTCGTCTACGCCCTCTACTATGAACTTATAGTGGATGGATTCTGCCATAGTCATCAAATCCTAAATAACTTTAAGGGTAGCTGAGATCGTGGGTAAATCGCTTTTACTTTGGCAATGATATAACCAGGTATTTTTACCCAAACTTTGCCAATCTTGGGACTGTAATGTCATGCCAGATGTTTTCTTATGATATTAATTGCTGAAAGCTCATCAGTTCAAAATTTAATTTTACGGTAATTTTTATTTTTATTTTCAATGCTGTAATAAATACAAAAAATATTTGTATTATAATTCCTTTTAGTAATAAGCAGTATACCTTATACTTATATAGTTCGAGAAACGGACAGTAACCATACTCTTGTATACAGTGAAGAAAGCATTGAGTAGCCACTTTTGACGCTTTTACAACTACCCCTATCGTATAAAGTAGGCCTGAAAAAAATATTACATTGAATTCTCCAATTGCTCATTTATTTCAAACTTATTCAATGAATTTCTTCTTCAAATCTTCCATTTTCCGATTTACGTCTCGTCTGTTTGTATATAAAAAAATTCGACTGAAAGTAAAGAGCAATATTAAACCTTAAAACGAGCAGAAATTATTCTGTGTTTGAGGGGGGCTGTCTATTCCTCAACCCTTCCTATTTACCCTTAAGTCTTAAGGGTCTTAGAAGCACTTTTCATTCAAATTGAATAACACTTTTGTCTGAGCAGTGTTTCTTAACAAATTATGACAAACAGTCAAACTTTAGCATAAAGGCCGAGGCTTGAGCAAGGGACAGTCCCCTCTTGTAAGGAATAATTTTTGTTCTTTTTAAGTTTTCTTGTTACTTTCAGTCGAAAAAACTGGTTTTTTTCTTATTTATCTACTTATTGAACTTGCCTTATCTCAAATGGTCGTTTATTGCCTGAATTTTGTCACGACACAATCCCTCTTTGAAGCGCTATTGGAGAATGGAGGTCGTCTACAAAACATCGACTAACCTGATCAAACATTTCTTCGTAACAAACTTTAAGTAAGAAGCAAGGCAGCTCAAGAGTAACAGAAACTCTAAGAAACAGAGTCTTTATAATAGTAGTATAGCAAAAGAATCAAATTGTGATGATTATTCAAAATCCTTAAAATTCATCAAATTTATTGGTACCCATCAAAAGTTACGAGCCTGAAAAAAAAACTACTCAATTCTGAAAAAGGGGGAGAAACCCACAAAACATCAAGTTACATTGAGCAGGTCGTTCATGTCGAAGCGGCCCTTCATCATCCGCTTCGCCATGCGCTCGGCTTCTTCGCGCTCGATGGTCTCCTGCGCGCGTTCCACCAGCCCGACGATGTCGCCCATGCCGAGGATCCGGCCCGCGACCCGGTCGGGGTGGAATTCCTCCAGCGCGTCGATCTTTTCACCGACGCCCGCGAACTTGATCGGCTTGCCGGTCACGGCGCGCATGGACAGGGCCGCGCCGCCGCGCCCGTCGCCGTCCATCCGGGTCAGCACGACGCCGGAAATTCCCACGCGGGTGTTGAAATTCTCGGCGACATTGACCGCGTCCTGACCGGTCAGGCTGTCGACGACTATTTAGGCAACTACATCAGGACATAATCTGATTAATAGGAGTTTTTTTGGAAAGGATCTTGTTGCAAGCATTTCAGTGTTTTTCTTCTAGTTTTGTATATATCCCAAGGCTTTTTTTAGGACAATGTTGGGGTGGGGGGGGGACCTTAAATAGGGAGCCTAATACTGCTGGTTTTAAAATTTTGATTTTAGAGAAGCTATAAATTTCAACAAGTAGCAAGTAACTGCATAAAATTGTCAGACATTTGCAAATACTCTTATATCTATGAGGAGTCTGTAAGATGATTTTCATAGTGGACACCATTACAAGATGGTGATTCTTATGAACGAAAGACTATTTGTTATGCCGGAATTACATTTCAGGAGATTACCCGAGAGGTCGCCTACGCCGGGGCCTGGCCCGATGCGGTCGGCCGCGAAGAGGAGTGGATCGCCGAACGTTACGAAGCCTACTCGAAAGACGCGGGAACTTTGGTCCGTCGAATTGGGGATGGCCGCTGGATCAGCTATAGGGATTGGACGGTCGCCAATGGCGAGCGAGTCGGCGTGCGCACCGACATCAGCGCGATCAAGGCCCGCGAAGAGGAGTTAGAGCAAGCCCGCGCCGATGCCGAGAACGCAAATCGCGCAAAGTCGCAATTCCTGGCGAACATGAGCCATGAGATCCGGACCCCAATGAATGGCGTGCTCGGCGCTTTATTTATGTTTCGATCGGATCAAGTTGAACTTGGAGAAACGGCAATAATTCGGATCGTCGAGCAGTACGTAGCTGACCATGATATCTCCGGAAATGCACGTGAGATCGTCCAGGTTATTGAGCAACGAAGCGGAATAATATCTGAGGCAGCAGACTCCGTTTACGGATTTACTCACCTAACGTTTCAAGAGTACTTTGTCGCTAGAGCACTTCGGAAATCCAAACTGGGTATGACCGAACTGCTTGACCGTATTGGATCTGAGGAAGTCCGGGAAGTCATTATGCTCTATTCCGGTATGCTTGAAAACTCGGACGCCCTGGTTGATCGTTTGCTTGAGGTTGCCAATATAGCCTACGTTAAAATCGAATAAAGCAGATTCTGAACCAAATTCATTATTACCTTTTCGTTTCTCAACCGCCCAAAGAGAATGCCAAACGGAAATATCTAGAGGTGCAGGCATCCACCCCATAAAAGCAATTAAAAAACCTATTTCTAATGTTTCCTTAGGTAATACCTGTATAAACGACAGTTGCGAGTCATTGTTTATTAAGGCCATAACGACCGCTGCTATGGTGCTTATTGACAGTGTGATGATGATAATTTTTATCAAACTATCGAGTAATTTATAGCGACCAATGATTAATAGCCCCAAGCTAATTGCCAATATTACTATGGTCCACATTTCTGTTTATTGGCAAAAGCTCCTGCATTTTCCTGGTGATCTCCCGCACCAAATTCATTTTCAGCGGTCTCGCCCTCACCGAGCCCTCCGCCGGATAAATGAGAATTGGCGATGGCTTCCTGAACAGTCACTGGGGAAGTGGAAGACACGGGAGTGAACGAGCCTTGAAGAGGTTGTTGAATTGCCGGAGAAAACTGGCCTGTATTCACAGGGTCAATGATCGCCTGCCCCTGCTGAAATCCTCCATTCACAAATGATAGCGGGACATTGGGAAGAGGGGCCCTGCTTCCTGATTGGAGAGGCAAGGACTGCTCGCGTGGAAAGACCAGTGTTGTCCCTTCATGCTCATTTTTTTAAGAGTGCATTAGTAAATACGCCTTTTTATTTAGACGCTTTTGTTGTGTAGTGTTGTGTTACTTAGAAGTTTTTGCTGTTTAGTTTGTCGTTGCCAATTTACTTTAGATTAGTATTATGATTTTGTGTTGTTGTGTTTTTGCGACAAGCATTGATGCTTACCGCTATTCGTAATAATAAATAAATAAAAAAATATTGAAAAATTAGTGTCAGTACACCTTGAATATAGTGGATATTAATGTTCGATTGCATTTCACAAGCTTCTCTGCTGTTGCTCAACGGACGCGCCATATTAAATATACGGATAAGGCTTTTTCAGAATTGTTCTAAGGGGAAAAAATCTCCATGGCCCTCTCCCTCGAAGGGAACATAGGCCACCGGGACGCCCTTGGCGGTCAGGGCGGCGACCATGGCTTCCGCTTGGTTCGGCGGGACGACCTTGTCATCAAGCCCTTGGAAGAAAACCACCGGGGCCGCCAGGCCGTCGGTGTGATGGATCGGCGAGCGGGCCTCGTAGAGATCACGGCGCTCGGGATAGGGACCGACGAGCTGATCCAGGTAACGGCTCTCGAATTTGTGGGTGTCGGCGGCGAGGGCGGCGAGATCGCCGATGCCGTAAAGGCTGCAGCCGGCGGTGAAGATGTCGTGAAAGGCCAGGGCGGCGAGCACGGTGTAGCCGCCCGCGCTATGGGCGACCTCTTCACTCGTTGGGTAAATGGGCGGAACTTCTAGATTGCGTCGAACCACAGGATACACATTCGATTTGAGTGGAACAGCCAATCGCTCCAAAGAGGCCCAGGATTGGCCATCGGCGAACATCAGTCCCTGACCAGTCTTGACGTCGAGTAGCGCCAACTCCGCCAAGGCGTAATTTTCCGCCCGATATCCATTCAACAATCCTCGTCCGATTCCGCCAACGAGGGCTCCTTGTAATGGCAATCGGTCCGGTACTTCTATTTCCGAACTGGACACCACAGCCAGAACAAGGTATTCCATCTGATGCTCTTGTGCATGGCGAAGGAACGACGCCATATGGCCATGCGGACATATCAACCACAGAGATTTATACGCATGTGCTGGAAGAACGTCTGAAGGCGGTTGTCTTCGAGCATCATCCGCTGGCGAAGTCAGGTGGGACAGGTTAGGTGCAACGGGCGTTGACGAAATCCATTGATAATACTTGACAATCAAGTGCTGGCGTCCTCATTCAACGGCCAATCCGGTGTGCTTGCACCGGGGCGATGAAATGGCATAGGCAGTGGACCCGTGGAACCAGCCAATATTCGTACATATCTGGATTTCGAAAAACCGATCGCGGAGCTCGAAAGCAAGGTTGCAGAGCTGGAGGCCCTGAGTTCCGATGAGTCTTCGGTGTCAATTGGTTTAATTGTTTATCCTTTTAGAACTTATTTTTTTACAAGTTGGTTTACAAGTTTATCTAGCTTACTTATGTGTGTGTTTTTTCAATAGTTTAAGCTTAAAATGTCATATAAACTTTAAGGTGTATTGTACTATTGTTAAAGAACATTAACACAGTAGCATTTTTCTTATTTGAACTTTAAAGTTTTTTTCGCAGACATTGTTAAGTTAAAAAGTCCTTATTTAGCTTTTTTAGGTATGAAAGCACTCTTTAAAAAAATATTTTAAATGGTTGCCTCTTGAATTAAGTGATGTAAGTGACAAGACAGGTAGGCTAAAGGAGAAAAGTAATGTAGCATTTCAATTCGTCTGCGGAGACGGTGGATTCATGATGAACAGCCAGGAGCTCGAGAGCGCCGTCCGCCTTGGTTTAGACCTGGTCGTCGTTGTCCTGCGAGACAACGCCTACGGCATGATCAAGTGGAAACAAGCCAACCTGGGCCTCCGCGATTTCGGTCTCGACTATGGCAACCCAGACTTTGTGAAGTATGCAGAGAGCTATGGTGCCCACGGTCACCGCGTGGAGAGTGCCGACTCCCTCCTTCCCTTGCTGGAGCAGTGTCATGCAACCGCAGGCGTGCATCTGATTGAAGTGCCCGTCGACTATAGTGAGAACGATCGCATCCTGAATCACGAGATCCAGCAGCGTAGCGGCTCAGAGAGAAGCTGAAAAAGCACAGCAGGTGACCACCTTTTTGGTGAATTTGTTTGAGGCCAGCGATCCCGATATCATGCCGGATACTATGCTTACGGCAGGGGCGCTCTTGCAACGCGGCGCAGTGCGCATTCAAGATCAACTGACTGCACACCCCGAAATCCAAGCAGATCTTCTTCAAACGATTGGCACCACCTATCGCAAACTGGGTGACTATGCCAATGCGCAAGCCTTGCTGGAGCAGGCCCTCCAACAAAACTCCGCACCAACGCCCGGGCAACTAACGACGGAATGGGCAAACTTGTTAACAGAGCAGGGAGACTACGAAGCAGCGGAGCTAGCTTGGCCGAACGTGCCGCCGGCTGGGACTTCAAGCGGGTCAACGGCGGCCTGCTGGTGCAGAGCCGCGACATCGGCATGATCAAGGCGGAAGACCTGAAGATCGTGACCCAGCGCGCACCGAGCGAGCAGGAAATCCATGACCTGATCTTCGCCTGGAAAGTGGCCAAGTTCGTCAAATCCAACGCCATCGTCTACGCCAAGAACCGTCAGACCGTGGGTGTCGGCGCCGGCCAGATGAGCCGCGTCAACTCCGCCCGCATCGCCGCGATCAAGGCCGAGCACTCCGGCCTGCCGGTACCGGGCGCGGTCATGGCTTCGGACGCCTTCTTCCCGTTCCGCGACGGCATCTCCCGAGAACATTGATTTGCAACACGCCGCTTTTACCACGATAGGCGCGATTGCTTTTCAGGGTATTCGACAGGCCGATTTACGTATTGGAGAGAGTTGCGTCGTCGTTGGCTTAGGATTGGTTGGATTACTGACCGTTCAAATATTGGCGGCCGGGGGTATAAAGGTAGTCGGAATCGATATTGATCAAGAACAAGTCGAACTCGCACGGAAATGCGGTGCGGCATTGGCGCTGCAAAGTGGTAGATCTGACCTCGAGAGCTCAATTCGGACGATAACCAGTGGTATCGGTGCTGACGCTGTGATCATTACTGCGGGTACGTCGTCTTTAGAACCAATTAATACTGGGCCTTAACATTTAGAACAAAAAGTGCTACCGTAAAGTTAATAATTGTCAAGTTTTATTGACAGTGATAATTGTCAATAATATTGTCAATAACAATTGTCAATTTGTGTATTGGCCAGAAAACATCAGCAGTTGCTGAAATGCCCTGGACGTATCTTAAATTTCTTTCAAAGGAACGCTGAATGCAATTACATGGTTTTGTTTTCCTATGTTAATTTCATCATTTATCAGATAAACCATAAAAAAAAGTTTGGTGCTTAGGTATTATCCAGAACACACTGGAGAAGTGAAGTTAGTTTAATCATAATGAGTATACCAACATATGATGAAAATATAATAGCCTACTGTCAAATAGCATCTAATAAAAATGTTAAATATTTAAGCCTAGATTCTCCTTTGACATTGAAGGCACCCTCCATATCCCAAAAAATTTCGTAGCCACCTCTTTAATAGCTGGTGCATTGCTACAGATTTCTATGCTTAAATTAGCAAAGCTTCGAATGAAAAAAAGGTTAAATAAACGGTCAAAAGGTCAAATAAAGCTTAAAAATGATCAGTATTGGTTCTGGATAGATTTTGCGCATACTTAGGGACGAATACACAACATAAGGATGCTATTATCTCTAAAACTGGGACGCTATAAAAGAATGTTTTGTGGTAGTGCCTCAAAATTTTTTTGCATGAGGAAATAGGGCCGACGCGCTCAGCGCATCGGCGTCGCCCGCCATGAAGCGGTCGAAGGGTGCGGTCGTGCTGTGCAGCGAGTCGCAGTACGCCTGGATGGCGCGCGCGATGCGCTGCGCGTTCACCTTGCGGTTGCCGAAGGCGGCCTCGAAGGCCTCGGCGTAGCGGTCGCCCTTCTCGAGGACATCCGCCGCGAGCGGCAGCTTGCGCAGCGCGGCGCGGAGCGCCTCGGCGCGGCGCTTGCGCTCTTCGAGGGAGAGCTTCTCGGCCTCCTTCTTCACCTCGCCCTGCATGCCCTTGGGCGGCGCGTCCTGCTTCTCGCCCTGGGGATCGCCTTCGGGCGCCTTCGCCTCGGGATACGGTCTTCCCATGATCACATGCCGCCCTTTTAACACCTATGGTCCCTTTCAAAAAAACAATATGGAAGGCGGCGTTGTATCCATATTTGTTAAAAAAGAATTAGACGGAGAAGAGTTACAAATTTTTGGAGATGGCTCACAAACTAGAGATCTTTTATATGTAGAAGATTGCGTAGAATTTCTTTTTAAGGCGGCTAGTAACGATAAAGCTATAGGACAAATTATCAATGCCGGTCTAGGAGAAGATGTCGCTATTAAAGATTTAGCGGCGATGGTTTGCTCTGATCCCAACCGTATTAAGTATGTTCCTCATCATCATCCTCAGTCCGAGATACAAAAGCTGGGAACCACGCACCGTTGTCCTTGAAAAAGTAGGTGTATCAGAACCCTTTCATAGCTCAGTTCGAGTTTTTACCCCGTCCATTAACTACGAAATTTTTGAGAGTGCGACTAGTGAAGTTGCGTTTTCTTTGTGCGTTAGGGGTTAGCTCAATAATAGCCAAAACTCTAAAAAGCAGAATTTTGACTTAATACAATACTTAATACAAAGAATTACCTATTTCAAATATAGCCATTAAAAGGTACGAGCCTGAAAAAAATTGCTTGAAATTTTTGAAAGGGGGAATCACCCCAAAGAGCTGAGGAATCTTAATGAAAATCGGACCGTCAGATTTAGGTTATCGGATAGGAGGAGGGG
Source organism: Alatinidae sp. Z8VKAUB7J3 (assembly GCA_010016025.2). Lineage (NCBI taxonomy): Eukaryota > Metazoa > Cnidaria > Cubozoa > Carybdeida > Alatinidae > Alatinidae sp. Z8VKAUB7J3. The sequence goes on from JAAAKM020721499.1 coordinate 8,953,142, forward strand.
CTAAGTTCAGAGCTCTGTACCTAAAGCTTCTCATGGGCAAGATGGGAGTTTTCATAACTGTATTGATATATAAGCTGCGGTCGAAGCTGAGAATCGCAAAATCATTTTTAAAGTATGATACAGCCTAACGCGCAATTCATTTCGACTCTAATCATATAGCGTTAACGATGTGGTTAAATCAACACTGATTATTGACAAGTTCAAGTTCAAGACAAGGCAGCTTTTATTGTCTATCTCCAGGCCCATTAACAGATGCTGATCCAATTTTCAATGTCATAGAGTGATGAATAACTAAGATATTCGTTTGAATTTTTTTAAGCCTAATTCTTAAAAAGGTGGAACCTCTGAGATCAGCGCCGGACAAGTTGGTTCCATCCATTTTTGTTGACGTCAGATTGGCCTGGCTCAAGTCAGCATAGCTGAAATCAGCCTCTTTAAGATCGGCTTCGCTCAGGTCGGCTTCGCTCAGACTGGCTTCGCTCAAATTGGCAAAATTTAACTTCGCCTTACTGAGGTTGGCGCCACGAAGGTTGGCGTAGTTGAGACGGGCCTCATTAAGATTGGCTCGGCTCAGGTCAGCCTCCGTCAGGTTTCCCCGCCTGAGGTCAGCTTCAGCAAGGTCAGCATCGCTGAAATCAGCCCCCTGAAGGTCTTTTTTGGATGATTCGGCGCGTTCTTTATCCTTGCAAACAGCCAGCAAGTCAACTGTCAAGCAGATCAGGATTAAGACGAGCGACAACGTTGCCAGCCTCTTTTTTCAGTCGCAGTCCTTTACAGGATATGATTATTCGAGTAAATCTCCAGCCTTCTTGTAAACAGCTTCTGCAGATAACATTTAACTTAACATCTTGAACATCCACTCCCTCCCCCGAAAAAAATCGAAATCCACCTTTTTTCAGGTTAGTATGGGATGAGTCATGAAGTGGCGTCCCATATTCTAACTTCAAAATAACACACAGTTGTAAAAGGAATGTCTATACTTAAACTTAGCAAACTTCTTTCCAAAAAAAATTGTGTTTACACGCGATTTGTCATTCATCCCACAAATTTACCAAACGTCCCTCGTGATTAACAAATTGTTGTCATTTATCCCCACAACCGCTCTAAACATCCCAACATCTCCTTATGGCAAAAACTATTTAGTAGGTTTTGGCGAAAGCAGGAAAAGAAATTTTTGGAGGATAACATCATGTTAAAAAAAATGGTTGTTTTATTGGTCTTAACTATAGCCGCAAACCTGTTTGGTTTTGAAACGCGCAAAGTTGCCGTACCGGCATCGCCGCCAGGATATTCCACCGAAACCAGCCCGGTGTTTTTTATCGACGATGTAACGTTTCTCGGTGCCGAGCAAAAAGCGCTCGTTCAGTTTTATTTTGTTATATTTTAACAATTCCAGCTCATGCAATATCACTTAATATCCTATTTAATGGCTGGATCAGGTGAATTTTATTTAGAACGCTAGAAGAAAGCACAGTGTCTTTCCATCCCTCAAGCGAGGTTTTGAGACAAAACCGCTGTATTTTCCCAATAACAAAATAATTGTACCATCATTTGCTTTCTTAAACAAAGAATATTAATTATACAACTGTACAGCTTCACAATGCTTTGCAATGCTACGTGGGGCTCAGAACCTCAGTCTTTTTGACATTAGAAACTTTTAAATTAAGAGTGGAAAATTTTATTGCAGAAATAATTCCTTTTTTTTGTGGGAGACCAGTGCTGCAACGCATCAACGACGACGTCTGCGAGGCGATCGGCCGCGCCCACGTCGACGAGATCAACGAGTTGATGGGCTTCGACCTGCCCGAGGACCAGGACTTCGACACCATCGGCGGGTTTGTGTTCAGCGAGCTGGGACGCGTTCCCGTGCCGGGCGAGATGTTCGTCTGGCAGGAGGCGATCCACCTCACCGTGGTCGACGCCAGCAAACGCCGGGTCGAGCGGGTCCGCGTCGAACGCCTGCAGAACGCCGCCGCCGAGAGCGCGTAGTCGGTCGCCCGGAACCGGGCGACCGCATCGCGACGGCCGTCCTTGCGGCTTCGGACCCTGCCAATCAAACTAGTGGCTTAATCGATACACATAAAGCAGTAAAACAATTTACAACTGCTGGAATACCTGAAAAACAAGCAGAGGCTATTACTGAAGTTATTTCTAATATAGACAGTAAAGTTGCTGCTAAATCTGATATTGAGGCGTTAAAATCAGATATATTTAGGCTTGAAGATAAGTTAGATACTCATATGAAATGGTTAATGACTATTGGCGGTGCCATGTTTTTACTTCTTATAAAAATAGCTTTCTTTACTTAATGAACAGCAAAAAATGTATGCGTTCAGCAGGCGTACATAGCAGTGCCATATAATATTTTATTGATTTTATAAAAATTTTCCAGTATTTAGACGTTTTCTGCAGGTGGCAGGACAAGACGGTGCACGACGCGCAGGTGGTCACGTACACGTCGGGTCCCCTGGCGGGCAAGCAGGTGGCGTACTGCTCGACCGGTTTCGCGAGCGACCTCACGATCGTCGACGTCACCGACAAGTCGAACCCGACGGTCATGAGCTCGATCACGTGGCCGCAGAACGCACACGGCCACCAGGGTTGGCTCGACGAGGACCGCAAGTACTTCTACCTGAACGACGAGTTCGACGAGACGAGCTTCGGCATCTCGACGCGAACGCTCGTGTTCGACGTCAGCGACCCGTTCAACCCGACCTACGAGGGGGCGTTCGACAACGGCAACCCCGCGATCGGGCACGTTGGAGGTTCCTCGCCAGCCGACGGCAATCCGGTTGTCTTCGAGACAACTCACGATCTGCATGCAACGGCGTCCGGAATCCGGACCTTGATTTCCATGGACGGGGCGTCCCGGCAGAATCTGACCACCGCCAATGACGACACCGCGACACCGTTTCAGCCCTTCGGAAGCCGGCCAAAGGTCGGCAGCTCTCTGTTCATTGGTCTTGATCCCGTTGTCAAGCCTTCCGAAACCATCACATTTGGTGTCCGGGTTCATGCGGCGCCCGGCGCGCCGCCGCCCGTCTCTGCCGGGGGTGTCGCGCCGATTCCGCTGCCATTGTCGCCGGTGCTGGAATGGTCTGCTCACGTCCTCGAACTCGACGCGCGACGCGTTCTCGACTCGAAGCTCGACGGTCGTCGTGCACGCGCAGCAGGCGGCCATGCAGACGGCGACGAAGACCAAGCTCAACAGATCCTTGCGCTCGAACACGTGCACTCCCGGCTGTCGTTGACGAGGGGGGCACCCTCGGAGCGGAGAATCATCGAGCATCGGCGACCGAGGTCGCGCCCAATAGGACGAAACGGTCCGATTCGCGGGGCGAATCGACGCCGCCGCGGCGGCAAGGCCTAGGCGTGTGCGGGCGGGCGCGCGAGCAACTCGCGCGCGACCTCGATCACCTCGTCCGCGGTGATTGTCTTGAGGCACTGGTTTTTAATTTTTTCAATAGGAATAACGGGTTTGAAATCCAGCCCCTTTGGGACCACAAGAAACTCAACTGCTTATGTGGAAGAAGTGTCTTTCTTTGCCTTAAGTTTACCCTTCAGAGCAATTTTTATTTCAGAGACCGATTCATCAGGAAACGACAATTTACAACCAACTCTTTTCGAATGCGAAAATGGAAAATTAGCGTACTTATAGATCTTGGAAGGCCTGATGTTCTTTTAAATAATGATGGACAGATGCTTTCTGCTACCTTTTTGACCTGCTTCACCAGGCCCAGCGGTGGATATACTTTAGAAGGCTTCAGACATCTTACAAAACAGCCATGGACTGTATTAATCGAAAATTATTTCTTCGATTAATCGTTTCTTACCTTATCAGCCTTTCTGTATAATAGATTAAATAGTAAGTTTCGGTTTATAGGATAAAGCCGAAGTTCGTGTTTTTTTTAATTATTAAATATTATTTGCTATTAGGTCGAATATAAGTCGATTGCCTTACTGTTGGCGATTATTTTTGGGAGAAATATGGTGGCAAGGGTATTTTTAATCTTTTTTTGGCTAATTCTTTTTTCTGGACAGCTGGCCGTTGCAGGTTCGATGCAAGGTCGTTTTATTGATAATCAAAATGGTACGGTTTCCGATTCAAAAACCGGCCTTATGTGGCAAAAAGATGATTCTTACGTGTGGACGGCGTCAGTTCCTTCGCGTTCAGTGATACCGGTTCAGAATTCTGGATCATTGATCCGGGCAGGCATGCCGACATCAAAGGCTGGCATCGGACCAATGAACAGACGACGGAATTCAAAGTGGTTGATGATTTTGCCGAGAGTGCGGCAGCTAAGCTGAATCTCAAACCCTCGGCTTCCACCGGGCTGATCACCGTCGCGTTCCGTGCGGCATGGAAACCAACAGAACGCCCGCCCGCAGATGAAATGCAGCTGGCGGACCTTGGAGGTCGTCAACGCAGTGCGACCGGATTCGGGGATGACGTGACGATCAAGACGAAACAGGTCAACCTGAATATCGCCTCAGGCACTAACTCACTGATATTGAGTTGATTGAACCAACACTTGCCACCATCCGCGACCAGCCGAATTTCCGGTAGATCTTCGCCGGACAGGATGGGAAGTGTCCCAACTAGTTGCCGGTCCACGAAGACGAACCAATCAGTCGGTTGCTTTTCAATCATCACATGAGCATAACGGTCATCCCGGATCTTGATCGGGATTTCGGAAACGTACGTTTTTTGATTGGATTGGTCGGCAGACTGAAAAAACACTTTTGCCTGTTTTCGAGTTAACGATATAGCGCCCAACTGATTCGTAGATGGGGAAATCCCGAATTGGATTTGAGCTGTTGTATCAGGGTGCGGATAGAAAAATCTTTCATTGTGATAGGTGCTCTAACCTAGAATACTATATTTGTCTACTTTCATATTTATGCAACATTCATATCAAAATGGTTCTATAATTGCTCTACACGGACATTATTATCCGTCGGACAAACCTAAGACCCTCTTTGAGATTCTGTTTCATGCAATCTCAACCAAAAGCGTGGGTAATCATGTTGAAAATAAAATTTTATGTTGTTCATCATCTTAACTAATTAATAGTGACATCCGCCTCGTAATAAGTGACTTAGAAAACTGGCGTGAAGGATAAAATGTGTAGGCCGTCAGTGAAAAAATTTGTAATTTTTATGTTCATTTCAAACGTTATGTACTGCCGACTGTTCACTACAACATGGGTGGCATTCCAGCCGACTACAACGGCAATGTCATTACCAAGGTCGATGGGCAGGTAAAGACGGTGCCGGGGCTGATGGCGGTTGGTGAGGCCGCGTGCGTATCTGTACACGGCGCCAATCGACTTGGCTCTAACAGTCTGCTGGACTTGATTGTGTTCGGTCGAGCAGCCGCTAAGGAGTGTGCTGAGACGATTCGTCGTGAAGACCGAATCACACCGCTCGGCGACGAGGCGACGCAGACACAATTAGATTGGATAGATTCGATGCGTACGACCACCGGCGAATATTCCACCGGTGAGATTCGCGACCGTATGCAGTATCAGACCTTACCTATTCAGAAAGAATTTTTGAACTTATACAGATATATATTCTTTCTTCCATCAAACCCATATAAACTGGCCAATGAAGATTCGATTAATGAAAAAGTGTTACCCAACCAAATCACACATTTTTAAGGGGAGTCCCAGCTCCGTCACTTGATTTACGGTGGAAATTACAAACAGTCTTTCCATTCCAATGCATTAGCTGTTTTGTGAAGCTTACCGGTTGAATAGTAAAGAGCGAACCACAGGGAATTAGTCAGCGGAGTTGTTCCAAAATGACCACATACCCAAAAGAAGCAACTTTCGAAAGATACATGTGTTATATTATTTTGTCGAAATATCTGGCGGCCTCGAACACCTTGCGCAGCTCCGGCACCCCGGTGAAGATCGCCGAGATCTGCACGAAATGCAGGTCGGTTTCCTTGGCCAGCAGCCGCGCGATGGTGGTCTTGCCCACCCCCGGCGGCCCCCAGAAGATCAGCGACGACAGCGAGCCCGAGGCCAGCATCACGCCCAAGGGCGCCTCCGGCCCCAGCACCTGGGCCTGGCCGATCACCTCGCCCAGCGACTGCGGCCGCAGCCGGTCGGCCAGCGGCCGGTTGGGCGCGGGCTGCTGCGGATCGCTGTCCGCGGATGCGGGGCTGCCGAACAGATCCGCCATCAGAGCCGGAACCTCAGCGCCATATGCTCTCCCTCTCTCTCTCTCATTGGGTTTCCCACTGGCATGCTAGTCAACTTTCCTTGTTAAAGGTTTCCAATTCCTTATACAATCACACTCATCCACTGAGTACAGCTACACAGGTGCACGGATGCTTAAGGCAGTGAATGGCTAGACCGTTGTTCAAGCGGTAACCATGTGCTACACTAATGCCCACAACTTGTTCATTTGGACTGAAATTCACTTTAGCCCATGTGAACTCCTTCCCTTATGACATGTTCAACCAGAATGCCTTGATAAACTTCAAAACAATGTACACAACTTGATACACCAGCTCTTGTGAATACATTTTCCCCTTATTCTTTTTTTGTAAATGTTTCAATCCATCAGCATTTTGAAAATTTTTGTCGCTATCTTTCGAAATTTGCATAAATTTTTTTTTCGCAATACAATTTTACAAACAATATCAATCAAAATTGTAGTTACCATTCCTGAACCAGCTTCAAATTATAATTGTTATCATTAGACAATTTTCATCATTAGACGGCACTTTTTTTCAACAAGTGTTTTTAAATTTTTGTTTTATTATGAGCCGTGTTCTGATCTGTATTAGGTTACAGCTACAGCCGTAACCCTGATCAGTGACGTGTCGCTTTCTGCAATTTGTGAAAGCAAAGTCAATCAAAATATTTTTATAAAATATGCATCACATTTTACTCATCAGCAGTAAAACACTTATATTTTTGTTCATCATCACCAGTTCTACTGCTGATGATGAACACTGTGTATATGTTAGAAATATCCAGTTACAAATTTTACATCTATTCACTGTCGATTAAAAGGTTTCATCCCTATTTTGAACTGTTATACTTTTGTCATGGAAAGGCAGTGTGGTCCTCGACGTTATCTCCATTGATCCCACCTCGTTCTTTACTGAGCAAGCACTATTGTGCTACCTATCACCGCAACACAAAAAACGTTGGATTTCTAAGGGTTGACAATAAACAAGAATAGAAATTCACCTTGTCCACTTTAAAATTTAGCATTCAAATGCTCTTCAAAGGTTTGACTAAGAAAAAATGAAAAAAAAACTAATTTCATTATTAGATCTGGATTTAATTTTAAGCCGTATTGCAGTTTCATTTCAGTAAGTGCTTGTGTCCTTGATCTTTTCCAAATCTCATTATTTGCAATTATGTGACTTGAGGTTCAAAATAAATAAATAAACTTACATATGAAAGTTTCAATTTTAATTTATTGAGTGTTATATTTAACAAATAAAACCTTTTTCTATTAAGTAAAATTAAACTCAATATAAAGTCGTATTGCAGTGTCATGTCCTGAGGAATGTTTATTTAGGCATGTGGTTAGTTCAATAATTCAAGTTAGCAATAAATCTTCTATGTCCTTTTATACAAATTAATATTTTCAACATAGAATATTTTTTCATTTTTGTTACATACATGAAGAACGAATGCAAATTGATCTCTCAGAACGAAAAAACAACAACAAATAAACTGATACGGTCCTTAACGTAGGTGCACACGGGCTATTTTTGTTTTAAGGACGTCGATACTTTTGATTGATTAGTAATTCCGACTAGAAAGTTTTGTCTGGTGTCATTAGCAGCTCATTGATTTGCTCTATGGTATTGTGTGTGTACTATCTATGTGTATGTAGATACACCGGAATTATTCGAGGGAATTTTGAGTGGTAAGATCACATTCAGAGCTTGGAATTACAATATAAATTTGTTTGTGTGCCCCCCCTAGTGTCAACCAGGATTTCCCCAAGGGCCCCTGAAGTCTATCCTGTTATGCAATAGTTCGTCCTTCCCAATTTATCTACTAAGTCACGTAAGACTAATCACCCTTAAAAGTACCCTATTAGGTAGCAACCAAATCCTATTACATAACAAGCAAAAGTGAGCATATCCTATGGCGTAACAGACACCTGCGCCACTTAAATACGTAACATGCACCTGCTGGCCCTCATGGGAATGACAGGATAGGGCTCTCATAGGATCTGGGAATAAGGCTCTTATAGAAGTCATTCTGAAGATACCACTATTGTTCTGCTATTTCAAGTAACTAATTAAATATGGGGTAAAACTTTGGTTTCTCAAAATTCCATTAGAATTTACTTATCAGGTCAAGCCAAGCTGTATCTAATGGTAGTAACAGGTACAATGTAAGCAATTTCAAATGAAGTGTATTGAGATATCTAATAAGATCCACAAATTGAAATTCAGAAAAATTTTGGAAAAAAAATGATGACGGTAAACTAAATTTTTAATAAGTGAATATCAACATGTATTTGCGATTCATAGTATTAAGGCTTACTACAGGGCTTGTTTATCTAAATTTACAAACGACCTTTGGGGATTATGGTTTTTAGCAAAAAAGGGCACGAAAAGCAGAGGTGCTCCAAGCACTTCAGACTCTTAAGAGGCACAACTTTGTAATATATTCTTTTTATTTTTCTGCCCAAAATTAACTAAAGTTTTTCTTGCCTCATACCGAAAAAAAAAAGAGAGCATTGGCATATAACTTTAGGCATGCATGGCAATTATTAATCGTGTCTACTGTAAGAAACCCTTCATCAAAAAGCTAGTTGTAACGAACTGTAAGTAACAAGTGACTCGAACCAATAGTAACTAAAATTACAAAAAAACGAAAACTGAATACAATTAATGCATAAAAAAGGAATTTTTACACTGATTCCAAATACTTAAGAGTCATTAAGTTTAATATGACACATCCAAACTTAGGATCCCATGACAGTATGCAAATTATGTGATTAAATCCGATAAAGTGAATAATCTCTGAGAGATTTAATGTGTATTGTGAACCACACTTGCCAAAGAAAAATCTTCCAACTTTCCCCCTCCCCCGTAATAGTTGAGTCTATGTGAACCTTTGGTTCTAAATATGCTTTGAATTAAGTCACATCTAAAAGGAGATATCCAGGAATGGCTTCTATTACAGTTAAGTGGATACTGTCCTTCAGATTACGAGTCTTCGTCGATTAATTCAGTTACAACTTTTCTCCTCTTTTTTTGTTTGTTTTATGTTAGGACACAGTTCCACTTTTCTATTCTTTTTCTGTATTATGTTAGGCCAAAGTTCCATCTTTTCTCTTCTTCGCTGCAATGGAACAACCGCTTCAGACTTCGAGGCGTGGTCGCAAGCAATATGTCCTTCAAATTCATGGACATTCCCTACGACTTGTGGATGCATTGTTTTTGCCGCGGCACCACAAACACCTCTGCCAACGGGTATTCTCACACATGCAGGCTTACCTTGAAACGGCCCTAAAACCAATTCATTATTTTCTTTCAGAATATAAAACCCAGCCCAGTTAACGCCGGGTAACTTGTTCCAAATCAACGCACTAACATTAGCCAAATTAGCGATTAAATCAGTTTCGCCTTCCAATATGGCAGAAACTTCCATATCAAGTTCTTCGTATAGCTGTTCTTTTGTTTTCGTCGCGGTTGGATGTGCCCTGGGGGATCGTGACAAGCTCGCGCTGCATGAAGCTGTGCACCGGCGAGTACTGATCGCGGTCGCGCAGATCGGCCGGCGCGACGATGCCGACGGGGCGTCGCTCCTCGTCGACCACCACGACCATCGAGTGCGCGCGCTTGCGCATGATCCCCTCGACGTCGCGCAGCGTCGCGTCCGGTGAGACGCTCAGCGGCGTGTCGTAGCGCGGGTCGGCCTGGCGGATGTGGCGCACGATGCGCTCGACCGTCTCGAGGCTCATGTCTTGCGGCAGCACGCCTAGGCCTCCAAAGCGCGCCATCGTCTCGGCCATGCGTTTGCCGGTGACCGCTCTTTATATTGCAAATTTGGATTTGAATTCCAGTACATCAGTTGCTGCCTTTAGTGTATTAAACATATTGCCCATAAGAACATATATTCCTACCTCTTGATGTCTTACATGTGCTAAATTTTCATTGTAAGTTATAACTAAATTGTTCAATAATGTATGCATATCTCTAGTTAGTTTCTTCAAGAAAAATGTACCACCTGCATTAATCACTGCCTCTTTGATGAAATTGAACACTGGTTAATAAGTGTTATTATATTCATCAACTACGAAACAAGCAACAAGGTCAGTTCATTAGAATGCCAAATATTTTCCAGAGATTACCATCAATGCTATATCAAGTGTTAATGTGGTAAGGCAGTCCACATATCTCGGATTAGTTATGTACTCAAGTGGCACACTTGATGCCGAAATCTCAGCCAGATATGCTAAGTTTCTGTGTTCAGAGGACTCCTGAGAGCAGGCTTCCACAAATCACAAAAGTTAGCCGCCATACCAAAGCCCAAATTTACAACGCCTAAGTCTCAAGCATCATGCTGTACTCATCTGAGACATGGCTGATAACCCAGACACAGCTAAGAAAGATCAATGCCATTCAGGCTAGACACCTGTGTTGATTCAAAGGCTTCAAATGGTATGACAAGATCCGCAATACTGAGATCCTGAAGACCTTCAAGCTGGCGAACCTCTCTAAACAAAATGGCAATACTGTCAATGGATCATTGTAGTAGTGAATGTAGTTGTAATAGCACTGGTAACATGGAAATATCGTCTTTTTGATCATATCCCTTATCATTTCCTGAATGATAGAAAATGATATGCCTATGATAATCATCCCTTTAAGGATTCTCTGGAAGTTTCATCTTAATACCCAAACCAATTCTTGATATACGCTATTTTGACAATATTAATGCAGATAGCGTCTTTCGATTTAGTTTAAATTTTCCCTCAATATTCTAAATCGAGTAGTCTAGTAGTGGTAGTGGTGGCGGTTGTAGTAGCATTGGCAGCATGCAAATATTGTCTTTCTGATCATATCATACACCTTTTACATCTTCAAATAGGATGAAAATGTAATCATTGGTAATGGTGTTTAGTTTGATACATATGTCTGAATTTGTTTTTATCATGTCTATCAAAGGTTCCTTTATGTTGTGATTCATTGTACCTTTATATGCAAAGTAAAGGGAAATAAACAATAAAGAGATACATCCAAAAGAGATAAATGACAAAACAAATTTGAGAATTTGGACTTCTGACCCTGTAAACGGACATTATTTTGGTCACTTTTTGTGCCATAAGTCACTTTTTCAACTATTTTAGAGGGTAAATATGCATAGAAACCCTGCAATTAATGGTCCAGCCTCAGCTTTGGATCATTTGTGATCACAAGGCAACATGTTGACAAAACCTATTCATATCCTCTTCATGTTAATCAGGTTGCAATCTATTCCAATAGATTTAATCAGGTTGCAATCTATTCCAATAGATTTAATCAGGTTGCAATCTATTCCAATAGATTAATTTGAATCAATATGTTGGATTGGAATCAATTTTTCAATGGGATAGGACACAATGAATCTGGGAATACTGCACGTGTTATATTCATGCAGCGAATCTATAAAGGAATTTCAAAAACCGATCAGTCTGCAATTTTTACATAGGCAATCAAAAATTTCAGCCAACCCGGAAAGCGGTATTATTTGTATTTCATAATATTATATTACTGATCCCCGAGGAAAAAACCCCAAGTTTTTAAAAAGCAAACAAGATTGCATCACAGCATCAGACTTTAGTAGCGCAAAACAAGAATTTTGGCCCCGAGGATTTCAAAAAGCCATCGAGTGAAAATTCTGAAAAATGGTTATCGACAAATTTTAAAAGAATTAAAAGAAAATGCTTCCAACAAAGGTTAAAGTTTGGCACTAAAAAGTGGGCACTTGAAAGGTTCAGGAAGAAGTACGTGAAGTTTTTCAAAGGATTTACCTAGGGATTAAATAAAAAACAATTTTTTTAACTGAAAGTAAGTCGCTCTTTACATTAAAACTTGAATTTTGTCCCAATTCCTTAAGAATGACATGTGTTTGTTTTATCCTCAATTTTATATTTGCCATTATTTTTATTGTGTTTTTATTTGTCTCATCATTTGTGGCTATTTGATAATTCCACATCTCTTTCTATATTAATGTCTAAAACAAAACTTAACAAACTTATCGATACTGCTATTCTGTATATGTATCGAGGTATTAACTGAATACAAATGTTTCCGCTTTCTCCTAAATTAACTTTTTGTCCTTATTTTCGTTATGCTCGAGTACTTTGTTTGTACTTTTAGTTGTATTCAAATGCTTTATTCTCTCTTTATCTTTTTAGTTCTCTCTTTATGTTTTTCTTTTTCTCCTTTTTTCGTTATTGTTCTCTCTCTCGTAACTTTTGATGGGTACGACTAAACTTGATGGAATTTATATATTTAAAATGAGCATTAAAATGGGTTTCTTTTGATGTAAATATTGGTATCAAAATTCTGTTTTTTAGAGTTTCGTTTACTATTAAGCCAGGTCGCTCCTTGCTACAGTTCGTTACCATGAACTGTTTGGTAAATAAAATATAATGAATTCTGAGGGAAGTAAATAGCGAAGTTGAAACTTAATATGAACAAAAATGATTGCTTCACAGCCTATTTAAGATATATCATTAAAAATAGCACATATAACTAACTAATTATATTTCCTTATGTTTGTAGAATTATACAAAATTAGCTCTTTACTGGTAAGAAACAAAGGAGAAGGAAAACTAGAAGAAACCTAATGTAATATATCATATTTATGAGGCTCAAAAACACCAATATGTATGAAAAAGTACCACCAAAGAGAAAAACAAAGATTGGAGTCTTATACTTCTGTGTTAAAAAGTGTGTTCTAATTCGATCGGTTTATTCTTTTGACATATTTTTGTAAGCCAATTGCATTATTATAAGCAGTGCAATAGCGCTGCCAATTTGTTCAACATAGATGAAAGGTCTGAAAATTATGTCTTTGAGGCTGACATACCCCCTCCCGCAGCCCTCAGGGAAGGGTTGTAAGCTATGCCCTGGGAACATATAAGGTTTTTATGGTGGCCGGTAAAAAGTCCGACGTATTGTCGCTGACTTTTAAAGAGGTGGGTAAAACGCCGGATAATAAATACCATGTTTATATCGATCCCGACACAAAACTGGTCAGTCAATGGGATTTTTATTCTAAGGCTTCAGATGAAAAAGCCCGATTCGCTTTGCCCTGGCAAAATTATCAGGAACATGGAAAAATATTACTATCGGGCGACAGAGGGCGTCGGAAATTAAGCGACATTGCCGTGTACGAAAATGTGCCTGACGTCGCTTTTGAGAGCCTCGAGCCAGTCGACAGTAGTGCATTTGGCGGATAGAATTTTAAGGTACTTAGACAAAAGTCGTGGAATTTCTTGGAAAATATTTTCAAGACAGTGGAAATCAGTTCTGTGAATATTTCGGCCCTATGTCCGAGGGCCGATTCAGCACAATACGAGAAAAAGTGAGAAAATATGTATGTATAAATTGTATAATAATTTATTAATTAATTATATATTAAGTATATAATAAATTTGATTTAGTTCCTTGGGGGCTACGTGGTACCTGTGTGTGGTAAAGGGTGACGAAGTGGATATGTTTTCCCTTTTTGCGTGCTTTCCCAAAATTTCCTGCTATCACCCTGATCACCCTGAGTCACCCTGATCACCCTGAGCAATCAACCTGAGTGAAAGTATTATTCCAAACAAATACAAATTAGAAACTTCAGCGTGTGTTGAAGGGGATGTTGAAGAAACCAAAGGTGCTATGTGAATATTGCTACTAATGCTGCTACAACTAATGCTACTGTGAAATCTAAGGGTATTAAGGTGAACCTTTTAAGGAATATTTTGGTGGATGTTGAACTAAATCAGAACAAACTATCAGCATATGGACTTTCAAAAAGGCGACAAAGCATTATTTGAAGAACAAATTATATTATTAAGTTAGACCTTTAAGGATAAGTTGTGGGGGATTTTGAACTAGCCAGAAGGCACTATGTGTATACTTTTAATACTACCACTACAGTTACTGTAACTAATGGCACTAAGGATATTAAGGTAAACTTATAAAAAGTATCTTATTACTCAGTTATTTGCTATCTACAGAGACGAGACTAATACCTCGATAATTACCTCACTCGCTCTTATCACATTTCTTATAAAGGTTTTCCTGAAATCGCTAGGTACTTCCCATTTTTCAAAAATCATATTTATAATATTCAGTAACTTATTTCTGACCTCAGAACCACCATAATTAAGAAACTTGTACCACACTATTATAACCTTGAGCCTTATTATTTTTTCAATCCTTGTAGTGCTGTCGCTAATTTTTCCTCATAAAGCAAATTTTCCTTCACATACAAGGTATCACAAACTTTTTCGTTTCCTCTGTATCTTTTCCTGCAACTGTATCTGTTGAGATACATCCGATATATTATACAAATTTAGGATATCTTAAGAAACTTGAGATTAAGTTTTGATAAATAAGAATACAAACGGTTTAGACACATCTTATTTATTAAAAATATTTGATCATATAAGAAATTTCAGTTTTAGTTACGACAAATAAGAAAACCAACGTTTAAGACACATCTGATCTATTAAAAATATTTGATCATTTAAGGACCTCAAGGTTTAATACATTTAAGGATATCAAGGTTAATATACATTTTATTTAGGAAAATTATTTTATCATTTAAGAAACGAGGGTTTTAGTTTTGACAAACAAGAACAAACACACAGTTAAGATTCATCTGGTCTCAGCAGTCTGGAAAAAAGATGTTGGTAAGGTTGGAGGAGAGATCAGGACCCTTCACGAAATCGAGCATGAGATTCTTCGTAAGCTAGGAGAGCCTCGCATTCATGTCGCGATCGTGTGCGCCTCCGTTAGCTGTCCCGATCTTCGAAAAGAAGCTTATACTGTCAAGGATCTCAACGATCAACTTGATGATCAAATGCAGCGATTTCTGGCAAATGATCAGAAAGGGCTTCAGGTCGACAAAGGGAAAAAGCGAGTTTATCTTTCGGCTATTTTCAAATGGTTTGACGAAGACTTTGAATCGAAAGGCGGGGTGATCAATTACATCAAAAACTTTGCACCTGAAAGGATTTAGTACAAAACCAGCTACTAACCTCATTTCCTACCTAACCGTAGCAGTGTTATTCTCGCACATAGCAAAAATCATTACCGTATACCCTATTTATCTGGCATACCGTATAGGGACGGGACCGTTGCTAAAGCTTTTACATCAGCTGAATAAAACACTTGCTCATAATCTATGAAACTGTGGATTAAATAAGTTTGATGACTCATAATTTTCTTAATTATTAATCTAAGATTTAAAATATGATCGATGCTTGCTCTCCCCTTCTTAAAAGCTAAAACCTAACTGTTCTTCCCTTGAAACTTTATCTGCTTTTAAACCTCAATGTATTCATCCGGCAAACCGTATCAAGGGCAGCATCCCGCCGCGCTCCCGGCCAGCGCCGGAGCGGCCGCCGGTCGACAGCTGGATGATCATTCCGGCGCAGTGTTTCTACAGTCCCTCCATCAGACGCGCGAATTTCTCCGGGTCCGAGGTCGGCGTCTGGTCGTCGTTGCGCACGTGGCAATGGGCAATCGAGGCACCGGCCTCAAACGCCTCATGCGTGCTTTCGATCTGTTCTTCGATGGTGACCGGCACCGCCGGGTTGTTTTCCTTGGTCGGCACCGAGCCGGTGATGGCGACGCAGATGATGCAGGGTTTGCTCATGGAATTCCCCTTCAGATATCGAAAAACACGGTCTCGTTTTCGCCCTGCCCACCGAGCAAGAAGTCGCCGCCATCGTCCCCAAACAGCTGATCCATTCCGTCGTCACCGGACAAGAAGTCCTCGCCGTTTCCGCCGAACAGGGTGTCGTTGCCGCCGTTGCCAAACAGCGCATCCATGCCGTCCAGCCCGCTGATAACGTCGTCACCTCCCATACCCCGGATGATGTCGGCGCCACTGGTGCCTGTCAGTTCTTCGGAATCGTCGGTGCCGTTGATTTCGTTGAAATCGCCGGAATCCGGCCCGTGCTTTCCGCCGGAGCCCGAGCCCGAGCCGCTGCCGGAACCCGACCCCGAACCGCTGCCGGAACCGTGCTTTCCGCCGGAGCCCGAACCAAGGTAGATAGTCATATAACTAAGAGATGAAAGATTTGGATTGATTTTGGGTTTATGCGTGACAGACAATGTCCAATGGACATTGAATTTCCTTGAAATACGGCTCTTTTTTCGCTTTGTTTTCTATTTCTGTGCGCTTTGAAATTTGTTCTGTTGATGATTTCCTTCTTTTTTTTATAAATATTTGTTTTTATATGGCCCTTGGACCTTTTAAATACAATGATCTAGCTATCTATACTATTACTATTATAACTATTACTATTATAAAGCGAGATTTGACAGGATTTTCTTTTAAGTATACAATTCAAGATGTTAAAGCAAAGCATCGAGAAAATTTACAGTTATGGGTAAATAAATTACCTTCCCTTTTATCTTGTTTTGCAGCACATAAAAGTACTGGACCTTTTGCATTTTTATGTCCAGTGTACACATAAGACAAAGTAGCGCTTTTTTTGGGGGGGGGGGATTAGATTCTCATACTGGCCCCTTGTCTCTTTTTTGCATCTCATGAAAAAAAATATTTATTTCATTTTTTTGGGGAGACGATAAGAAACATTTCTTACGAGTAGAAATTGCTAAATAGGACAATATACAGCTGATAAAACTTGCTAATGCATGTGCATTGATGTGCGGCTTTTAAGTCATGTAAATGAGGGTTGGTAAACTTTCCACTGGACTTGGCGTCCCTTTTTCCATTCAAAACTGCCAATGTATCCTAACTCTTGAAAATATTTCATGTTTGATTTTACCTTTAGAAACGAGCATGCTGAAGAATCTTAAATGAGTTTGCTTTAATTAATAGTATTCCACGGTTCCAAACGAGAACTTTACTGCCTTGAGACAGTGCGAACCGAAAGTGCGATTTTCGCCTTCACCATGCGAAAAGCCTAAATTCCGTTATCCATGCCAAGCTGTCTGGAAATCTCGAAAACTGTGCATCCTGGGATGCTCTAGATCAGTAACGTACTTTGATGTGCTGACTCAGTCACTGAAAGATTGGCTTTAGTTAAGAATTAAATAAAAAAAACAAGTTTTTTTACAAAAAAAAAATCACTATATTAATCAAGATGATTGGAAAGAGCTAAAAAAAACAAATTGAATAATTAACATATAGCTATAACAATTCCTGGAAAGCTCAGTAATTCAAGATTTTTTTTTCACCATAATTCGTTCATTTTTCAAGATTTTCTATATAAAAGTTTATAATATACTTTATATGAAAGGATCTCACTAAAATCGTATTCACAATATCAGGTTGAGACCAAAGATCTGAGCGCATCTGATGTAAAATCTAAGCAAAGCTTGCTACTGCTGGGACACAAAAAATTCATGGAATGCCCACAATCTGGTTTTTATTTAGTGAAAGTGCTGCCCTCACTAAATTAAATTTTGATCTCAGAACTTTGATTGGATATGTTTGGGGAAATGGTGGGCATGGGAGGGAGGTTAGTTGCCCTCCAATAACTTTTGACTGTTCGAGAGGGCACTAGCCCTTTCAATTTCAAATTGATTGAGCCCTTTTCGAAGTTTCTACGACAAGTCCTTCGGTACAAATTGCCCTAGTCTAAAAAAAAAACACACTAATAATACATTTTCCCCGCATCGCTCTATACTTTAGCAGCGCTATTGCGCTGCCTATGAAATTCATTTACCACACTATCAGCACCTGGAGCCTTATCATTTTAATCCTTTTAGTGCTGCTGCTAATTCTTCCTCACAAAACAAATCTTACGTATCAGAAATGCTTCAGGAACGGTTGATTGTATTAAGTTGAAACTTTCAGTGTGTGTTGAAGGGGATGTTGAAAAATAACGTGCTAAGTGGATACTTCTACTAATACTATTAAAACTATTACCACTACGCAAGCTAAAGGTGTTAAGGTGAAGCTCCCAAGGAATATTTAGGCGAATGTTAAACTAAATCAATAAGTTTTTATGCCCTATTCAGAGCCAAAAGAGATTGGTGGGCAAGCAGCCTCCCTCCTAATCCCATTCATTTTCCAATCACATCCAGACAAAATTTTGAGAAACTCCTTTTGTTCAACATATGTCAAAAAGGCGTGTGTCATTCAGGGTGGAAATCAAATGGGAAGGCATAGCATACATAGACTTAGATTACGTACATGTTTTGAGTGTCCTACATAAAAATGTTAGCAAATTAAGTGAAATTTGGAGGTTTTAAGAGTTCAGGTGCAAGAATAGGCTCTGAAAATTTAGAAGTTTGAAACATTGAAGAAGATGAACTAGATGTTTTCTTGTGGAATAAAGAGTTGAGCACTGAACAGATATGGGCGAAGTAGCAGCTCACACAGCTCAGTTGGCATATGGCAATTCGGTAGGATGATGAGTTACTAGCAGTAATAGTCATTTAGTGGTATTTCCTTTATTTATTTTTTTTGCTAGTTGTACGAAGACAATCATTTCAGAGTCGGCCCATCTCTATGTAGGGACCTAAAGAAATCTGGGGGGGGGGGTATGGGAAGTGTCGGATAATTTACTCCCAGTCATACATTGCACTCCTGGCCAAAGGCAGAGAATCAGGAGATCGGTACCTGTGCTACACGGAGCATTTGTCAGGCTGCGAAAAAGTTAAAGACTTGTGTATGTTTAGCACAGATTTATTATTCATATAGATACCAGATAGTATAGAAAAATTCGTTGCAATACGTGAGCAGGTAAATAGTCTTTTAGTCGCACAATGGGATTAATCTCTGCTTGGTAATACGGGACCCACTACAGGGTCTGGAGTTTGATTCCGTTGATAAAATGCTATCTGGCGCTTTGAAGTATGTCTTCAGATGTTTTAGGTGGCTTCTTGTTTTTTTGTTATCCGAATCTATCAATTCATTATATGTTTTGCTTTCCATAGTCTCTGAAGAAAGGGCTGTAGGCCTAAGTCCCTCAATTTGCCCATTGTTTACATTTAGCAAGGATTTGTTATTTGGAAGTATACAGACATTTTTTAGCATTGGATTTTGCAAGGGATGTGGAGGAAATTTTACACATGGGGAGGGGGATTTCCAGTCATTATTTTAAAAACTGTCTCGAATTAAACGTCTTTTTTCAACTGGAAGTAAGGAGCAACACTAAAACTTAAAACGAAGAGAAATTTTCCCAGGCCTTAAGAATTTTTATACTCATCATAAGAGTACTTTGAGTAAGGTTGTTGTGCTATCTTGAACGGAATCTGTTGACACGGTTGAGTCATTTGGAGTTGTCTTCCCTAAGAGTTTTCTTTCTTTAGAAAACAACAAATATAAAGCATTAACACTGAATGCGAGTGTAAGAATTATGCTGACATCTTGGGCATCCTAATATTAGAGAGACTGATCTGTCATCATTACTCGACCAGAAGAGGTCAAATTCAAATGGTTGTTCAGTACAACGCAACGTAAGACGATAGATACTGCTGGAGATGTAGAACAAAAAATATGTAGAAATGCGTTAGTTACGTCACATGACGACGCCAAGATGGTGGTGATCGGTGGTTCGCACTACGCCGGTGAAATCAAGAAATCGATCTTTGGCATTCTGAACTATCTTCTTCCCGATCGCGGCGTCATGCCGATGCATTGCTCGGCGAATGTCGGCGCCGCTGGTGATGCCGCGATCTTCTTTGGTCTTTCCGGTACCGGTAAGACCACGCTTTCCGCCGACCCGAATCGCACGCTGATCGGTGATGATGAACATGGTTGGTCCTCGAACGGTGTGTTCAATTTCGAGGGCGGTTGTTACGCCAAGGTGATCCTGATATCCACAATGTCATTTTGATGCTGCCATTTTATTTAGCAAAATATAAGTTGAATTAATGTTGTCTGCAAACGAGCCAAATTGCGGCATGCGTGAGTAAGTCAGCAAGAAGTTACCTAATATTTTGTTAATTTTGACTTCCGTATCTTTCTTGACACTATCAATCAAGCATTCTGATTGATGATGCATGCAAGATACTAGAACCGAGCTCCATTTTCCTTATTCCTCTTTTCAAATCAATGTTAATAACTCTTAATGGGGTTAGTTTCTCTCCTAACTACCTAACCATAATCTTTACCATGCAAAAAACCTTTAAGCCATGTACTTAAGTACAATTTACTTCGAGTACTTATTACCGATACTATTACATTTTTAGTTGTATACTTGGTACTTAAGCTCAAATTCGTAAGATTAAATTGCATCAATGGTTTTTTTTTATGGCATACAAGTCCTACTCAGCCTAGCCATGCCATCACATTGATATGATAGGTCTTACAGTATAAAGGTGCAAATTCATAATCAAATCGGGAACTCGTCCCATTTCCTTCTAGTCATGTGTCCCGTACACAGCTTAGACACCAATACAGTTATGAAAACTCGATTTATTTTTGGGACACAGTGCGTGGTAGCGATGCTAGCGGCTGGAGACATGAAACTGGCAGCACAGCTTAGATAACCAAAATTGGGATCTAAGCTGTGTATGCAACAAAACAAAATTGCGTTCCTGTCTATGGTGTTGTAGTACGATCACAAAGGGACAAGGTTAATACACAACTTGACTCATTTTATATGGTCTTCTAAAGATACTAGACTATTCAATTTGGTTTCAAATGAGCCTCCCTCTGATGCTCCTACATACAGGTCTATCAATATATTTGGTAAAATTCTAGTTTAGTGACTTCTTTCTATCTTGGAAAGGGGTTAGGTTAGGAAAACAAAACTTCCAGGGATAGGTCTACAGGCTAAAGTATATCCCAGGAAGGTATTTTGAAGTACCTACCTTGGTAAAATTCTAGTTTATTGACTTCTTGCTATCTTGGAAAGGGGTTAGCTTAGGAAAATGAAACTTTCAGGGATGGGTCTACAGGCTAAAGTGGAATTTGATGAAATAGGGAGTTGTACATATTTGTTGACTTTCGACCTGTTTGTATAGCGTTGATTTTCGTATTCATATTCATGCGAACCTCTGCAAACAGAATTTCATTCTGAATCCTAATATAACATGCGCTTTTGTTGCAAATTCAATTTTAACCGAGCATTTCTAACCTTACCCAAATATATAGCCTGTATTATATATTTCCCATGCATTTATTGATTCTCGATTTTATTGCCATCAATTTAAGTGGTGGGTAAACCGACTTTGACAAGATTTACGCTAACACACGTACATAAGCTGTATCTAAAACAAGAGAAAAGGTATCATCTTATAGTGTTCATAAAGCATTTCATAGGGTTCCAGTCCAATGCCTTTCACTTTTGCATCCAGAACAACTTTTTTACCGGATGCCAGAAGCTTTTTGAGCTTTGATCCCTGCCGATTGGTGAGGTTAAAGCCAAACCGAACACGTTCTAGCTCTTCGGTTCGCGGCCACATGCCGGTGTAGGCAAGCATGTCGGGGTATTCCGCGGCGCGTTTGTCGTCCAAATAACAGATCACGGCCACTGCGCCATGTTCCAAGACGGCCAGCCGATGGACGGAACCACCATAACCCGTGGCCAAGACGATCTTGCCGGCCACGTCCTTACCGGCATAGTCCTCCGGTTGCGTGCCGGAGCCGACGTCGACCGTTTTGGGGTTTTGTTGATTTGACACTCTGTAATGCCCATGTTTTGCACAGTCTCCTTTTTCCGAAGAAAAATTGACACTGCTCGAGTTTCGGTGAAGGGTCATGAGAGGACTCGTGTCTGTGCCACAATTGAAGAGGAAAAATGGAAGCACTTTTCAGAAGGCTGTTGCAGTTAACAAGAAAAGACGAGGGAGTTGCGGTGCCTCAGTTCCAGACGATGTCCGTCTTAGTGGTCTGGGCGATCACTGGCCTAAATTTGTTTCTCAACGCTCAAGATGTGAAATGTGTGCTCTAAAGCAAGTTGAATCAATACCACACTCAATATGCTCCAAATGTGGCGTGACGTTGTGTCGGATATTGGTAGCCTGTTGGATTTTTGCAGCCGTTAAGGAAACGGCAGCAATATCAATTCCTGACAATTCAATTTGATCCTTTACATTGGAAGTACGGACATAATTAACACCGGGTAACAACGTAACCTTCCGGACACGTTTTTCACCTAAAAAGTTACGAATTTCAACCACATCACCCGATAAGGTAACATTGATGGGGAAATGCGAATAGACGAATCTCATCTTGTATAAGAAACCACGTGTGACACCAACGAATAAGTTATCAATATGACTGCATACAGTACGGACACAAGCCAATTGTTTCCGTGTAGCGAACCATAAATCAACTTTGACGTATTGGGGATAAAAAAAGAACAAAAACAGGCAAGAGCAGTTAGGTGATGAACTGTTAGGCTATTATATTACTTAGAACAGGAACTCTACTCAGATACGAAGAGTTTGAAGCCAGGTATGCATACGTAGCTCAGACTACCATAATTTTACAGTGCCAGGTTTGCAGTTTGTTTCAGACTTGCTCCCATTGGCATTTTCACGTAAATAAGGTTACTAGCAAGAGGAAATTCAGAGCCGGAGAGACTTATTGAGATTCTATAACCTGTATAGTTAAATGTTAGAACAACGGTTTTGTTAGATTTAAGAATGAGACCAATGTGCTCATACTCATACTGGTGGAGCGCAAGAGACGAATTCGTCCCTGTTTAGTTGTTTTTCTACTATAATATGCCCTCTACCCCAAAAATTAGTTTATTTGTATCGTTAGAAATATTTAGATGTAAAATCAAGGATGTTAACAAGTGTTTTTGAGAGGCTGAGTTCGTAAATGAACAACGTCGAAAAAAAGAATCACGAATCGGACTTGTATATATTTTTTATAAATTACACAGATATTTCACTTTTCCACTGATTTTTACCTATCATTCTACTTCACTCCTTCTCCTTCTGTAGATGCAAAAATGATTTTATAGAAGACCAGCACCGTATTCTCTGCACGCATGATTGGCTAAGATCATGACACTCGCATCAACTTGATGATTTTGGAAGGAAAACCTTTGAATATCTCTGTCTAGAAAACTGTAAGTCCTGTCACCTATTCTACTGAACTATAAGAAGGTCAAGTAGGTGTCAGTGATCTACTTAATACTTTCTTAGGGTCTGTAGAACCAATGGGGGTCCACATGTTTTTTTCGATGACCACGTTTGATGACCTAGTTTGGAATGTGGGTGATCAGTCCACTGGACTGATGACCTAGTTTGGAATGTGGGTGATTAGTCTATAGAGTGATTGCCTCTTCTCTAAATGCTCTCTATGGACTGATGCCCCAGGTTGGGTTATCAGCTCGAAGGGAGGTCACCTAGTCCAGGCCATAAGTTCTTAGAGTGCGAGCTTCTGGCCGAGCTCGATCAAGGCGGTGGCGGTGCCCTCGACGTCGGGCATCGGCAACTCGAACGCGGACAGCAGCGGCGATCGCTCGGCGACCACGCGTTCGAGCGACTGGCGCAACGCGTCGGGCCGCAAGAGATCACCCATCCGCAAACCGGAGCGCGACGCGCGGTCGGCGTAGGCGGGCCCGATACCGCGACCGGTCGTGCCGATCCGCCCGGTGCCGCGAATTTGCTCGGCGACTCCATCCAGCGCGCGATGGAGCGGCAGGATCACGTGCGCGCGTTCGGAGACCAGGAAGTTCTCGCCGAGCCGCAACTCGGCGCCGACGTCGCGCAATCCCATTTTTCGCTCTTATACGCTTGTTTTCGCGACATCATATTTCATTATCTTTGGTTTTGCTATTTAGCCTAATTTTTGGGCGTTAATAGCTTTGATTTGTTTTACATAATATTAAAAAATTAATAAATAAATTTAGTCATCAGCAAGCTTTCCTTGTGACAGGCGGGATTGAACCTGACAATCTTTTATCAAGAGCCTTACCGAGGAATCACTTTTACTATGAGAACGAAAATTCTCTCTGATAGAATTTAAAATTCAAATGTATTAAAAATTCAGAGCAAAATTCCTACTATTATTTTAAACTCGAAGATCAGTTGCATGTGTTCCCATCAGCTTATTTGGTCAGCAGCACCTTTGAACGGTTGAAACGGTCCCTCGCCAGATTAATCCCATGCATATCTCAGTAGGGTCTGTACGTAGTATTATTGTAAGTGAGAGAAGGAGAGAAGAAAAAGTTCGAAACTCTGATCGAATTCTAAACTCAACTAATTGCTATGCTTCTGTTCGCATTTTCACTTTTTTAGCATTCCGGTGTTTGCCATTTGGCAGTTTGGCACAGAGGGGTTTTATTCTTGTGCATGATCCGGGGATCCAACTTGTTGTCGCCTTTCTCATTATTCCTTTATATTTTATCGATAAACGAACTCTTACTCTATGATAGCGACAATGCCGCCAAAGACGGAAGAAAGTCTGGTTGCTGGATCTGCTGCCGGGACATCCTGTAGTGACGGCTAAAAGCGCCGCGGGACTTCTGGCTGTGAGTGGACAGGCGTCCCGTACGGCGCTTAACCAGCTGGCCGCGGCGAATATCCTCACGGAGAAAACCGGTTACAAACGCAACAGGGTTTATGTCGCGCGGAAGATTCTCGACATTTACCGCAATCCGGAGGGGCCGGGGCAAACGGCGTAAGGACATCTGTCCCCTACTCGCCCGGATGTGAAACACGGTGCCGGTCAATTTTGCACCTGCCCTTTGGATTTCAGGATACCGAAGATGGAGGCGTGAAGACGTAGCTCGCGGGCTTTGGCTTTCCTGATAATTATTGCAATTTACATTAATCATTACTGTAATAATTATTCTAGGTTCGATCCCTCCAACACTCCCTTGCTGGCATGCAACAGTCGCTTAGTGGTGTTTTAAGTGAGATGTCTGTGTTGCGAAGAATTTTGCAAGATCAAGGCTTTGGAAGCTCCATTATTTAATAATTTATATGGTGCCATTTTTTACCTGTGTCTCTAGGAATTTATTTAGCTCTGATAATTCTCTTGTAAATCTTTAAATTTTTTTTCGGAGTACTTATTATGATGGTTCTCTTATTGCCTTTTTCTCTACACTTTTATTCCTTTAAAACTGGATGCTTTTATTTTAAATAACATATAATGTCTCAAGCTATTTAGATGTTTTGAGAAGAGAAGGTAGAAAGATTCTTAAGTGTAAGCCATGCTTGGTTTTGCAATAATGTTTTTCTGTTCTTTTTGTTTTTTTTGACATTACGAAAAATAAAAAACACACCGTTGGATATATAAATCGTTTTCGGCAAAGCGAAATATTTTTGTATTTTTTATTTTAATAAAGAAAAAATAATGATTGGGCCTCACGTCTATTAGCCTCACCTGAACTTTGATGTATGCTATGCCTCTGGGCAAAACACCTTTGGATGTATCCGTGCAACATTTCCCCTGGAACAATTAATATTTCCAAATTTTCTTAATTCGTTTTGATTTTAACTTAGGTTGCAGCTACCGATGCAACCATGATTAATGATTGGGAAAAGAAGGGGTGATAGTTAGAATAATTTATAGGCTTGGAAAGTCATAGCTTTGCCTTTAGCTCTATGATATTTATTTTATTGTGAAACAATGACTTTTACTTATCGTCTTACTAGGAGAAGTCTCAGTTTGAATACAATGCGAGGAATCAAATAACACTCTGGGGTCCAAGGGGAGAAATTGTTGATTATGCTGCGAAACAATGGGGCGGTAAGTTATATTCCTTAACAATATTAATGTTGCTTTGTTTTTATTTAGTGATTGCTTGTTTGTTTATTCGAATATTAAACTGCAACATATACAGATGTACAACTTTGCTCACACTTGTAATGATGTAGTTACTGATTTTTGACGATTTATCCTGTGAGTTTTTTCTTGAATTAGTGGGAACCATTGATATGGAAACCAATGGTTTAGAGGCTACAAATTGAATATTACCAATTTACTTATTTGTGATATTCATTTTACTAATTTGGTTTCTATTGAAAGACGATTTTATTTAATATCAAGTTTTTATTTACAGGTTGCTTCAGAGATACCCAACTGAGCTGTTAAGTAGTCCCCTTTTTTCTTATCTCCTCCAATGTTCTCTGATGGCTTCATCTTTAGACCATCGAGACGCCTGCTCTTCTGTTATGAAATTTATTTCTGACATGACACATATAACATCCATAGATATGTTGACTGATAAACAAAACAGATGAAAAAAAAATTAAATTTTTAAATAAAAGACACAACGGGAGAACTAGATTAAATAGCGCTGGATGACAACTAATCACATGTAAGCAGCACAAATAATTGACAAAAAGATTCAACACAGTAATGGGTCTTCCCGCTTAAGTTTGAACTTTTGCCCCAGTTATCTGAGACGGAATGCTAAGACACAAGGTCGTTTATGATTAAAAAAAATCATTTCAACCTACTATAACTTTAGCGTAAAGAGCAAGGGTTTGGGACGAGACAGCACCATTATATACCGGGTAATTTATGTTTGTTTTACAGCAGACAAAAGAATTATTTGGCAACAAAATATTTAATTTAATATTCATTTTCTTTTATCAATTTTCACTTTCTTTTACTGCGATTGAGCACTGTAGAAATATTTGTATAAACAATTGCTAGTTAGTTCAATGAGAACATTGAAGTGGTAGATAAGATCACTGAACTTGTTTATATGTTATTTTTGAATTTGGTTATGTGTTCATCCTTGGATTGTTATCCCTCTTTCCTCAAAAGAAATGACAATTTCCTGAAGATACTTTGTTGAAATTTAAATACCTTAAAAACTGATATTCATAATTTTCGTTCATTTTAAATTTCTATTAATTTTGGAATTTTAAGCTCATCTAATTTTTTCTAATTTTTCCGAATTACCCCTTCCCCCCAACTCCCCCTTAGAGAGCCAATCCGTTCTGGTTATGTCAGTCACGTATCTAGGACTTACGTTTACTCTTCTCACCAAGTATTATCACGATCTATCTACCCTAGGCGTTTACCAAGATTTCCGGTTTCTTCTTCCAACTCCCTCCAATGTCATCGAACCGGGTCAGGATTTGAAATAAGAGCTCTGAAACACGAGGTCTTTCTAAATATCAAATTTCATTAGGATCCAATCACACGTTCGTAAGTTAAAAATACCTCATTTTTCCTAATTTTTCCGAATTAACGAATTAGATACCTCCCCCCCCCTAATTTAAATTTAATTTGTTTTAATGGAATATCGGAAACGAAGCGGCATAAAAACATCCAAACGGAAAATGTAAAAACAATGGATAACGGAATTGTAAAAACCATCCATTGCCCAAAAGGTATTCCGACAGAACCTTGAGAATAGTTCTTAAATAAACCGGCCAGGACAACATTAGGCGGGGTCCCTATCAGTGTCGCTATACCGCCAATACTCGCGGAATAAGCAATCCCCAACATTAAAACGCATCCCAAATTACTTTCAATCAATGACGAACCTTCAGCGTTATCAATTCCCTTAGCAACAGCTCCTTTGGCTAATTCCTGCACCACTGCCATAGCGACAGGTACTCCGAGATCACACGTCACTCAAGACAAAATTTTAAGGTCATATTAAGGTGGATACTAAACTAACCAAAAGGTAATTTGTGCATGATTTTGCTACTACTATTGAAGTTGCTACTGCAACTACTGGTAAAACTGCTACTCTTATTACTGTGACCACTACTACTGCTACAACTGCTATGACTACTATTGCTTGTGCTACTTAAGCTAAGGGTGTTACAGTGAAACTTTCAGTGAATAATAAGAAAGACGCTGAACTAAATCGAAACGAACTATTTAGACTCAGGCTTTGAAAAGGTTAACAACCATTTCCCCACAAATACTTAGAGTGTCAATGTAAAACTTTCAGTGTTTAAGAATCAAAATCTTTCGTGCTAAAGAAAATTATATATAAAATTTCTCCCTGCCCCAAAAGTGATATAACTGATTAAGGCCGGGTAAGACACAACTCAAGAATTGCAATCTTATATTTTTCTGAAACTACTGAGCCAAAAATTAACCATAGTAAGGGGGAATAAATCTTAACTGAATTTACAATTTAGCACCTATTGTTGCCCACTTTACTTATGCAACGTTGATTTTATTCTACAAATCATTGATTTTATTTTTATTTTATTATTTATTGATTTTTTTTTTACTTTATTCTACAAGTCTTTGTGACAGCTCATGCATTTATCATGATTTTTTTCATGGTTATTCCAGTTCGTGGCAACGAACTGTAAGAAATGACCCAGCTGAATAGTTACCGAAACTTTTAAAAAAGGAATTTTGACACTAATTGATGTATAAAAGAATTGGCTGAATATTCTGATTCCAAACATATAAGTTTCATTAAGCTTAGTTTTACCCATCAAGAGCTACGAGCCTGAGAAAATCTGTTCGATTTTTAAAAAGGGGAAAAGACCCCCTCGAAGTCGTAGAATTTTAATTAAAATTATGCTATCAGATTCAGTGTATCAAAAAACCCTACAGTAAGGGTTTCAAGCTCATATCTGCAAAAGTGTGGAATTTTGTAATTTTTGCCAGAAGAAAGATAATGGATGGGAATAAGCTATAATTGATACCTGGTTGAGGAACGTTTTCTGTATGGTTGTTTCGCATGGCTTTTGTGAATTGTTCCAAATAATCATTGTTTGCTTTTGTTCCAGTTGTGCTAGTCAATGCTTTAAGTGCCACCTAAATACAGACGATGTCACGAGGATGCTATCTGTGTGTACACGATGGTAATTTTATGCTAATCTGTATTTTCTCCTTACTTTAACTTTGCTGATGAGTATTGTACTAAATT
Organism: Alatinidae sp. Z8VKAUB7J3; assembly: GCA_010016025.2. Taxonomy (NCBI): domain Eukaryota; kingdom Metazoa; phylum Cnidaria; class Cubozoa; order Carybdeida; family Alatinidae; species Alatinidae sp. Z8VKAUB7J3. The sequence continues at coordinate 8,982,095 of JAAAKM020721499.1, forward strand.
TAATTGCAGAAAAATGTATCATCCGCGGTCTTTTACTGCCTCCGTTTGCTTGCTCAGGCCATCGGGATTGCACGCTTCATGATATCACATTCCTGTTTTTTTGTTTTGTTTCCGGCCGGGATAATTTTCACATAGCAATGAATCATAGCTTTACGATTCTATTCAAGACGTGAGTCGAATTGCTCCGACTTTTAGATTCAGACGGCCAGTTTCCTGTCTCCAGCCGCTAGGATCGCTACCGCGCACTGTGTCCCAAAAATAAATCGAGTCTTCATAACTGTATTGTATATCTAATCTGTGGCCACTGCTCGCGATATTCAAATGGAAAAAACTACAGAGTATTCCATAAAGCAATATCAGTTGCGCCACAAACCATTTGCGCTACTAAAGCCTCGACATTATACAATTAATAATTCTATTGTAATCATACTAGAGATGAAATGCATCGACGCCGCTGCCGCAGCAGGTGCCGCAGGTGCCGCAGGTGCCGCAGGTGCCGGTTCGGCGGGCGGTGGTGGAGCCAGTTCGACTTCCTCGACCGGCATATCCATGTCGATCACTTCGACACGGGCCCCCGCCCGCTCCAGGGTCGATCGGTACTTCTCAGCGGCCGCAGCGTCGAGGTTGTTCTTGATCACGATGCGACGCCCGGAAAACAGCTGGGCGATCCGCTGGGCATCGGCCTGGAACAACTTGGCCATGTTGGCCTTGACCAGCTCCAGTTGCGCCCCCGGCACCAACTGCCCGGAGAAGGCGATCTCGTAGCGACTCATGGTCACACTCCTGTCCTATTGATGTGCAGGTTGCCGATGTTCACGCCGGGGTAGGACTGGGCGAGGAGGCGGCGCTCCGAGCCGGAGATGCTCTCGATCTCGTTGATCACGACCCCCTGGAACGTCTGACGGTCGTACATGCCGTCGACGATCCCCTGGTTCATGTTCCCCTCGAACTTGAGGATGACCTTCACCTCTTCGGGAGGCGGCGGCGGGAGACGCTGCAGCGGGACGCCCGTGGCCTCGGCCTCCTCGATGAGCGCGTAGACGGTCTGGTGGTAGGCGCCGTCGAGGGGCACCGCGGGGATCCACACCTTCTTCCAGGGGCCGTTGTCGGTCTCCGTCTCGTAGACGAAGTCGTCGCAGAATTGCTGAAAGCTCACCAGCTCAAGATTTTGTTTCGCCCAGGGCCAAATTTAAAGTTTTTACGCTTCTAGGCCCAAGCTTTTTTCCCCCTCCGTTTTTGCAAGATTTTTGAGAAAATCCCCAAAACTTCGGGTATAGCAAAAGCCGCAGAGCCTAGTGGGCCTACTTGTTTTATTCTATTGTACTAACTTTCTTTTTATTGTCAATGTTGTAATAACTACAAAAGAAAATATCTGTAATATAATTCATTTTAGTAAAGCACCAAATAAGCAGTAGGCCTTATGTTTTTACTGTTAGGGAAACGGACAGTAGTCATACTCTTGTTTGTAGTGAAGAATATAGGTGTGCGCAGTTGCCGCCGCTCTCGACGGCCAGATCCACGATCACGGCACCCGTGCGCATCGACCGGACCATTTCCTCGGACACCAGCTTGGGCGCGGGCCGACCGGGCACGAGAGCGGTCGTCACGACGAGGTCGGCCTCGGCCACGCGCTTGGCCACCTCCTCGCGCTGCTTGGCGAGGAACTCGGGCGTCGCCTCCTTGGCGTAGCCGCCCTCGTCCTCCATGTCTTCGGCACCGGGCACGTCGATGAACTTCGCCCCGAGGCTCTCGACCTGCTCCTTCGCGGCCAGGCGAATGTCGGTGGCCTCGACCTTGCAGCCGAGCCGCTTCGCGGTCGCGATCGCCTGCATTTTCAGTTTCGGTTACTGTTGAGCCGAGTCACTCCTTATTACATTTCGTTACCACGAACTGTTTGAAAATTCAAAACATAAACGGTCTGTTGTTCGCCAAATTTCCAGATGCTGATTTTTATGAAGACAAAGAAGGATTGATGATACTACTTTGAACTCAAAGGGATCAAAAGACTGCATTTTAGTCCACATACCCTCATACAAATTCTGGCACTGGAACAAAAGACTACTGAATCTTCAAATGAAAGGTCTACTTTCTTAATTTGTTTAGTGACATTTTTTAAAGCTGAATTTTCTTTACCACGTTTATTTTCTTCAATATGGTACCCGATACTGCCAAAACCATCATTCAATTGAAAAGAGAACATTTCAGTTCCTATTCGAAGAATCAAAAGTGACGTGATTCGAAATAGTTCAAAGGTCAAATGACTTTGCCTACAGGGTTGACACCCCCAACCCCCAGTGTAAGGACAATAAGTTATACAAGCTATTCATTGTTAACATGCAAGACTTTTTATTAAAGAAAGAGAACATATTTGATCCTGAATTTCCAAAAAAGTTTAAAGTAAAAAGTTGAAACTTCATGGAAATGATGAGATGAATGCCAAACACAATTAAAAGACAATTTATCCTTGCTGGCTGTGAAAAGGGTATATCAACAACATCTACAGAACGGGTGGATGGTATTAGGCAAATTCTTCCTCACAAAATGAATCTTCTTCCTTCACATATTAAGTGTCACAAACTTTTTCATTCTTTTCTATATCATTTCCTGTAATTCTATCCCGGTTTAGCACATTCTCAAAATGCTCTGCCCATGTGCTTTTAACTCTTCCTTTATCACTAATTGTTGTCCTGTTCCAATCTTTAGCTGGGACAAGTCCAGATTGACTATCTCTCTCAACTTAATAGCATGCCAATACAATACCTTACTGTTGTGCTGTCTGGCTGTATCTTCCAAATCTTCAGTAATTTTATTTATGACATCCATTTCAAATCTCCTTAATTTACGTTTTAATGCTTTCTCCACTTTTCTTCTAGCAAAAAAAAAAGCGAAATTCCTCATGTTTATATATAGGAGCTTGAAATCTCTACAGTATGGTTCTATGATATGCTGAATCTGATGGTGCGAATTTCGCAAAGATCACTTGACGTTTTGGAGGTGCGCCCCCCCCCCCTTTCAAAAATTGATCAAATTTTCTCAGCTCATTATTTTTGATAGGTATCATTAAACTTATTGAACTTTATATATTTTGAATCAACATCAAAAGCCGATTCTTTTGATGTATCTATTGCTATCAAAAATCTATTTTAGAGTTTAATTACTATTGAGCCTCGTGGATTCTTACTTACCGTTCGTTACCACGAACTATGTGATAAGACCACAGGAAATACCCCCTACAACTCCCCCAAAGAGAGCGGATCCGGTCCAGTTATGTCAATAATGTATCTAGAACTTGTGCTTATTCTTCTCATCAAGTTTCATCCCGATCTCTCCAGTCTAAGCGTTTTCCAAGATTTCTGAGATTTCTGTTCCCCCCTCCACACCATATGTCCCCAGATCCGATTCGGATCAAAAATGGAGCATCTGAGACATAAGATGTTTCTATATATCAAGTTTCACTAAAATCCGATCACCCATTCTTAAGATAAAGATACCTCAATTTTCGCGTTTTCCAAGATTTCGGGTTTCCCCCTCCAGCTCCCCCCGGTGTCACCGGATCTGGTTATAAGTTATGCCCTACGGGAAAATATGATTTTTACGGAAGGGATGCTTGCATAAACTTCAGACAGAGATCATCTGATTGGATATTAAAAGTTCTAGTTCACTTTTTAAGAGTCAAAAGAGGTCAGAGGGCGGCTAGCCCTCGTAACCCCTCCCGCGCCCTTTTTTTTCCCAAATGCATGAGATAATTTTTTTTTAGGTAGCTATTTTGTCAAAAATAGTTGAAAGGTCAGAAAAAAAAATCCTGGGTAGACACAGCCCCCCATGGCCCGGGGGCAGGCGTTGTAAGCTATACCTTGGGGGCATATAAGGTTTTTATGGAAGGGATGCTCGTATAAACTTCAAAAAGAAAGATTATAGCTTATGGCGTTTTAGAAAAAACATGACTGTCTAAAAATTTGGATTGGAGGATGGGCCACAGAAAAGGCTACTGGAAAAAGGCTAGTTGCCTGTTAATCACTTTTGGTTCTTAATAAGGGTACTAGAAGTTCCAGTTGAGGGAGACCTTCCTAAGTTTCTATCAACACCCCCTTCATACAAAGTAGCATGGAAAAACTTCCAGGCATTTTCAGACCCTTTGTTGGGACCAGCTTTGAAGGAATTGATATTTACGTTTATGTTGAGGTTCCCTTGGTCTGAGGACTGAGACTGTGTAATTTTCAAGCTAACCAGGAAAAAAATTGAGCCCTTCTTGGCTATATAAGCACATTCAAATAGGAGGTATCTATCACGTAAAATTCTTCATGGATGCATCTTTGCTTGATTCACGGTAATCTGAATTTGGAAATCCTTCGTCAATATCTGCTAACCTGTATATTGAACTATCTTATTGTACCATCAAAAATGTTCAGTTTATAACTTCTTTTGAGATATTCAAATGCATATTTTAAGTTTTTACATTTCTCTTTAGATTCGAGTGAGTGTTAAACCCCATAAAAATCTATGAATTTAATTCAACATTCACCCTCTCAATAATATCAGAAAGTTTCATCTCAATAAATACATTCAAACTGGAGATATCAATTATGTAAAGTTCTTAATAACGGTCCAGTAACCATGTCCTTAGGGATATTAGGCATGTCAACCCCCCACAATTATGTAATTGGCCCATTATGCTTTCAAACTATATGTTGTTTTAAAACAAGTCAAAAGGCATTGTGTTAAATGGTTGCCAATAATACATCTCAGCCATATATCTCAGTAATATTTACACTTTACTGAAAACAAAATACGTTTGAAATGCTTCTACCTTTCTTAATTTCATAAATAAAAAATTATCAAAACCTGAGCGAAGAAATGTCAGCATATGTCAATTAGCTGACAATCCATGGTCATTTTTTTTTTTCAGTAAAGCGCAAATTGTGTTCTGGTCCTGAGAAGGTATAGGATCAACAATACCAGAATAAAAAAAAAACTTGGTAAGCTTCGGGTATGATTACTGTTGCAGATCAAAAGTATCAATTTCAAGGTTTGTTTTCCTTTTCAAACAGTTCGTGGTAACGAGCTGTAAGTAAGGAGCGACCCGGCTTAATAGTAACCGAAACTTCAAAAAACAGAATTTTGATATCAATAGATACGTCAAAAGAACTGGATTTTTATGCTGATTTTAAATATGTATGTTTCACCAAGTTTAGTCCTACCCACCAAAAGTTGCTGAGAAAGTTGGCCTTATTTTCGAAAAAAAGGGGAAACATCCTCTAAAAGTCACATAATCTTAATGGAAATCACGTTATAAAGTAGCAAAACCGGGACAGACAGACCGACAGAATTTGTGATCGCTGTATGTCACTTGGTTAATACCAAGTGCCATAAAAAAGCAAAACTCCACATGTTCATAAATAGGAGTTTGGTTTTCTTTATGCTGAATCTGATATCGTTATTCTGATTAAGATCGCTTGAGTTTCGAGGTTGTTTTCCTTCTTTTCAAAAATCAGGCAAATTTTCTCAGGCTCATGGCTTTTAGTGGGTAATATTGAACTTAATGAATTTTGTATATTTAGAGCATCATCATAAAAAGCCAAATCTTCTTATGCATTAATTCTCATCAACATTTCTTTGCTTAGAGTTTTGGTTAATATTTTACATATTATAATGGTTATTGGGAAGTGTACAGACGTTTTCGGGGGATTATTTTGGTTTTGGGGTTGAGGCTGAGGGGAGGGGGCTATGTGGGAGGATCTTTCCTTGGAGAAATATGTCATGGAGGAAGAGAAATTCAATGAAAAGGGCGCAGGATTTTCTAAAACTACTATAAAAAAACAGTGAAAAAATAAACATGAAAAAGTTTTTTCAATTGAAAATAAGGAGTAGCATTGAAACTTAAAACGAACAGAGATTATTAGGCATATAAGGGGTTCTAAAAATAATTTAGCATAAAGAGCTGGGTATTTAGGAGGAGATAAATACCTCGCTTTTTATGCTAAAGTCGTGACTTTACTCAATGTTTTCCAAAGGCAGTAAATTGAGTTATCTTTTTGAATTGTAAACAACATAAAATCTAATAAAAAGAGACCAGAAAAAACTGAGAAAACTAATGCCATTAATTTGAAAGAAAACATCTGTTCTGTTGAAGAAAAAAAAAGAATTTCAGAATAAAACACCCATATCTCTGAAGAAAAGTTAAATCCTCTGCTTTGGTTATAATTTACAAACAGATTCTGTTTGAATTCCACGTCTCCCAACTGGAAAATTCCTAATAACAACTACTTTAGTTCAGAAACAAAGAAACATAATTCTCTATCTGATTACATTCTTAGAAGCAAGGTTGTTTCAACTGATTTTTCAATTTTATTAAATTAATAATTTAATTTCTTGATCTGAATAATAAGGTAGAATACTGTTTTTGTCAAAAATTTTCAATTATCCAGCAATATTCAATTTTATGGCTTTTTTTTTCATGTCCAGGAATAATAATTGTTTAGATATTGTTTAGGGACCCTACCGGGTCAAGGTTTACGCTTCAATGGCCCATTGCATCTCCACCACAGGCGGCTGAGCTTGCAGAGTCACGAAACTGACCCCAAACCCAAGCCAGGACTTGGGGATTTTTAGCAACAGCAGGATTTGAACCTGCATCCAAAAGAATATGAGATCACAAGTCCAATGTGCCATCCACTCATGGTCGTTTTAGCTCATCAAATGGTAGAAATTCAGAAGAATCACTGCTTACAACCTTAGAAAACCTATTATTCAGACTTCGATAAATCGGCCTAAGGCCTGAATTAGGCTATATGCCCTTTTTTCTAGCTTTTAACCCCCCTCCCCCAGTGACTTTTTGTGAATGATGAAAATGGGTATGCCACCTAAGAGAAACCTTTAGAAATGGGGATATAACAAAAAATAGGTCATCAAAAGATATTTTTATGGTTCTTTCTTCTTCCCTTATCTACTTTCAGGGCTTGGAATATTAATTGAAAGTAGATCTACATAAGTCTGAAATAAAAAAAAAAAGATTGAGTTTAACCACAGTCCCCTACTCAGGTCTTCTTAACGATATGGGAGGGTTGTTTAGGTCATATGTCCAAATATGTTATACTTAATGAAAAATATTAACAAAGTATGAACAATTAATAGGTTGTTGCCATGCCACAATGAGAGGAAACAAAAGAAATGCCACAAGGACTGGAAATAAGAGAAATGTTTTTAGACGTGGTAAAAAAAAATAGTCCTTAAATTAACGCAATTCGTGGCAAAAGAAGTTCTTTCGGATAAATCGCCCTTTCAGAAAGTTGTGTGAAATTTGCAATAATAAAAAAACGAGTATTTTCTAAGCTTTATAACATAATTAAATTCATAATCATTTGCATTTGCTCGAAACGGCTTTTTGTGTCTCATAATTGAAAAATTAAAAGTTTTTTCAAGAAAAATGCCAATTTTTTGCTTACTAACACATAAAAACAGCTTCCACTCCAGACTACAATAAGTTTGAACGGCATCTAACTATGATTGCGTGGCCTGCTCCAATGAGGAGTCAGAGCAACACGAAACACTGCTAAACATTGGAGGGGGGCTTAGTTTATTTTTTTCTGACAGAAAAGAAAAGAGATTTATGTTGGACTGTTTTGGGTGACAGATGTGATAGGAAGTAAGTAAGTAAGGGAGCTGTCAGGAAGTTGTCAATCTAGGCTAGACCCAGGTAAATGCAGGATTAGCAACCTGGGGAATAAAACGACAGAAAAACAAATAAATATGCATCCGTGATCTGTTTTCTGGCAAAAATAGCAAAATTCCACATTTTGTATATAGGAGCTTGAAACTTCTACAGCAGGGTTCTCGGGTACGCTGAATCTGATGGTGTGATTTTGATCAAAATGTCTTGAATTTTAGGGCGTGTATCCCCTCCATTTCAAAAATCAGGCAAATTTTTGCAGGCTCGTAACTTTTGATGGATAACACTGAGCTTAATGAGTCTTATATATTTGGAATTAGCATAAAAGCTGATTCTTTTGATGTATCACTTGATATCAAATTCCGTTTTTTAGAGTTGCGGTTACTATTGAGCATATGTCATGGGGGAAAAGAAATTCAATGAAGGGGGCGCAAGGTTTTCTAAAAAAGGATAAAAAAGAGAAAAGGATTATTTAAAAAAAACAATGAAAAACCAAATATGAAATTTTTTTTTTAAACTGAAAGTAAGGAGCAGCATTAAAACTTAAAACAAACAGAGATTATTACGCATATGAGAGGTTATTCTCCTCCTAAATAATCGCTCTTTACGCTAAAGCATTTTTAGTAATTTCAACTATTTATTCTACGGCCTTTCTGATTCAGGGGTCATTCTTAGAGAGTTGGGACAAAATTTAAGCTTTAGTGTAAAGAGTAAGGTATCAACGAGGGGACAAACCCCCACAAATACAATGTGTTTGCTAAGGCCAGACAAGCACCATTAAGAGCAACTAATCCATGTGGAGAACAAAGCCTGTATCCATACGAATCATGTAATCTTGGTTCTATCAACTTGGTAAATCTAGTAAAACGACAGGCAGATGGAACATACGAATTTGATTGGCAAAGATATGAGGAAACAATTAGAAAAACAACAAGATTCTTGGATAACATCATTGATGTTAATCACTATCCTGTTGATGAAATTAATAAAGCATCAAAGGAATCCAGAAGAATTGGTTTAGGTGTAATGGGAGTTGCTGACTTGTTGTACAAGTTACGAATTCCATATAACTCAAAGGAAGGATACAGTAAAGTGCACAGGCTTGGTGTGTGTGTGTGAGAGAGAGAGAGAGAGAGAGAGACAAAAACAAACACGTAAACACATAGTCAGACACACAAACCCACAAAGATAGACACAGAGACAGGCAAACAAACACTCTATCAACACAGGCACGGTAAGACAGAGGCAAACAACACAGCCAAACGCACTGAGTCAGCATACAGGGATAGATACAGAGACAGGCAAACGCACACCCAATGACACAATCACAGAGAGAGAGAAACAGACAAAAAACATTCAAAAACTCAATGTCAAACACTCAATAAAATACACGGGGGCAGCCAAACACAGATTCAAACACATACGCATGGTGTTGGACTATTTCAAACAAACTGGCTATCTCAAAATTGTGTTCGGATGCATTCGCGGAAAAGGGTTTGTGTGGGTTTAAATACCCTCAGATCCCTTGTGACTCATAAAAAAGTAACTAGACCTTTCAACTTCCAATCAAATATAGCTACCTCTAAAGTTTACACGACCCTCCATTACCTAAAAACCTTTTATGCCCTTGGGGCAAGCTTAAAACATTTGCGCCCAGGCTTTAGGGGTTAGCGTCATCTCTAGAGTCTTTACGATCTGATTTTTGACCTGTTTTTTTTTTCTATAAAATGTTATCTCAAAATTTTTGTCGGATGGGTTTGTGGAGAAAAGAGAATAGGGGACGCCGACGGAGACCTCGACTTGGTGCTGGGGACCGAAGACGGTCGCATCCTCCTCCGCATCAACGACGGCTCGGCGCAAGAACCGCGCTTCGCCACCGACAACGTCACGGTCATGGCCGGCGGCTTCCCAGCCAAGGTGCCCGGTCGCGGCGCGACCCCGGTGGTCGCGGACTGGGACGGCGATGGTCGCTTCGACCTCGTCTCCGGGAGCGCCGCCGGCGGCGTCCACTGGTTCCGCAACGTTGGCAAGGCCGGCTCGCCGGTCTTCCAGCGCCCGCGCCAGCTGGTGCCGAGTGCGCGCGGCGACAAGGACAGCGTCGGCATTCGCACTCAGGTCGCCGTACTAATGCTACTATTACTAATACTTTCAACTCACTACAGTGCAAAGCCACCTGAGGTCAACACAGCTACACATGCTCCTACTCCTCCATCCTAGTCCATTCAAAGTATCCCTCTTCACAACCTCCCAAGAAGCCCCCATTTCCCTTAAATCTTTCCTTATGACATTCTCTCACCCGACTCGTGGGCCACCCACTTTTTGTTTGGTCATAGGAGGTTAGCCAACAAGGACAATTTTTGACAATATGTCATCCTTTATTCCCAGAACATGTTCCAGCCATCTCATCTTTCCTCTCATTGAATCCTTGGACAGTGGAATTAAGCCACATTATTTTGTACATGTTACTATTATATATATATATATGTAAAAGACGTTAAAACCTGGCTGCTCTAGACGAGCTTTCGGAATCTTTATTTCTTCTTCTGGCACCGTACAATACTGCTCCGCTTAATTTACGGAAAAATAACAACAATTGAAATACTTACAAGCACACAAGTTTTTATATCTGCTTTGAAAGTTTGGCTTTTTCGAGTCTGTTTAGTTTTTATATATATATGTATATATATATATAGGATAGTCATAACAACCGCCTTAGCTTTCGAGCCTGATAGCTCAATGGTTGAGGCGTTGGTTTAGAAATCATGAGGTCGTGTTTTTGAATACGGTCAGCGCCGTTAAATTGCAAGCTATTGTGCCCCTAGCTGCGGTGCCCCGTCCCTCAGCTGCGGCACCCAGGGAACTCTAGTCCGTCTTAGTTGTTAGAGGATGTTTTTCTGGGGATGGAAAATGCTATCAAACCTCTCTTTCATCAAAATTCATGTTTCAGTGGTTTAATAATTCAAAGTATAAGCTTGAGGTAAGTAACAAGCAAGTAATATTAAAGAAGCGGGGGTTTTGAGGTCTTGGATGAAATCTTTGACATTTTCTAAGCACTTTTGACATTTCCTAAGTTTACACCTATATTAACCATGAGTGACAATAAACATTTATGCATTTGTGATTTCAGTCTGATTTTCTTTTGCTCTAGGTTTCGAACATCTGGGGGTGTTGGGGGGGGGGGGGTGGGGGGGGACTGGAAATCTTGGAAAACGCTTAGAGGGGAAAGATCAGGATGAAACTTGGTGGGAAGAATAAGCACAAGTCCTAGATACGTGATTGACATAACCGGACTGAATCTACTCTCTTTGGGGGAGTTGGAGGCGGTGCTAACTCGGAAAATTGGAAAAACTGAGGTATTTTGAACTTAAGAACGGGTGACCGTAGGCATTTTTAAGTTTGATATTTAGAAAGAGCTCATGTCTCAGAGCTCTTATTTTAACTCCCGACCAGATCTGGTGATATTGGGGGGGATGGGGGAGGAAACCATAAATCTTGGAAAACGCTTAGCGACTCGGCAGTATCAAATTCCATTTCCGAAATTGACTGGCTATCTTCAAAGGCACGTGTGCCTTCTTCATCCAGGATTGAGTTCTGAGTCGCACTGTGAACAATCCTTTCAATTTCGGCTGCGACTTGCGTTTGAAATTCTAGTTCGACCTGTTTAAGAAATTCCTGGATGTCGAGATTGCGATCTTGGGAAAAGGCTTTTTCAAACTGGTCGAGCCATTCCTCGATTTTGAGCCGAGCCGAGAGCCTCAGGTTGTCTTCTTCTTTACTCATAATTCATACTGTCTGGAATAATGATCTCATAGCTTGGCGGCTACATTCGTCAGGTTGGCTGCAGGAATCTGATAAATCTGAAGGGAAATATAAGCTGATTCATAATATACATGGGTTACATAACGAATCATGGATGTCAGTAAAGACGTTAAAAAAGAAAAGAAAAAAAACTTGCTTTTGACTAGTTCTTGGAATGCGCTGAATAATTGTTTGAATCTTCTACGTCAAAGTTCTGAGAAAGAATTCTTGTACGAGTAAATGATGTCATGTTCACCTCATAAGCAGTTCAACAATCTGTTTGATAAGAGCGTGGAGACAGAGAGTAAAAACAGAAAGTTGTTGATTTCAATGGGTTTAAACCTTCCATACTACATTTTCGTAAGTTTTTTTTTCTAGGAAGGATATTTCCCGTACTTTTCTAAGAAAAAAAGTTCTAAGATACGTCATTGTTGATAATTCTGAAGGACCAACAACTTCTCTGAAAAGGTACGTCACGAGAGAAATAAGCTTTCCTCGAAAGTGAGGTAAGACCTGATTTGGTGCAAGAACAAGGTGTAGGCAAAAAGTGCACCAGGGCTAGACATATTCCTTGTTTCTGAACTAGAATCACCCTAAGATATAATTTGCAGGATTAAAGAGCTGAAGTTGGTCAATTGCAACTCCACCCCAGACACACACACCCATCCTAAAGCTATTTTCTTTTAGCAAAAGGGTAAGCCTGCTGCACCTTGTTTAAAGGGGATTTTGATAGGATTTTCAATCTGTAGCGGTCGCAAATTCTGTCGGTCTGTCGGTCTGTCTGTCCCGGTTTTGCTATTTTAGGCACTTCCAGGTAAGCTAGGAAGATGAAATCTGGCCGGCGTATCAGGAATCAGACCAGATTAAATTAGAAATTGTTGCTTCCCCGATTTGACCATCTGGGGGGTAGTGGGGGGACGGTTAAACCGGAAAAATTAGAAAAAATGAGGTATTTTTAACTTACGAACGGGTGATCGGATCTTAATGAAATTTGGAAGGATATCGTGACTCAGAGCTCTTATTTTAAATCCCGACCGGATCCGGTGACATTGCGGAGAGTTTGGAGGGGGACCTAAAATTTTTGAAAACATTTCCAATCGGGCTCCTCGAGCTCGCTGGCGATCTCGTCGGGTGTGCGGCCCATGTTTGCCAGTCGCAGGGCCTGGTCGTGGATGTATTTGTAGATGTCGCGCTGTTCCAGCAGGAATTCGCGAACGTTGGCTTGGCCCCATACTGGCCAGTTGTGACAATTGATCAGGATCCGGGCGCGGTCCGCGAACAGGGTAAGCGCTTCATCGATGCAGCGGGACCAGAGGAGGGCATCGCGGACCTGTGCGCCGCGCGGAGTGAGCACATTATGCTGGGTCTGGGTGCAGACCTCGGCCATGCAAAGGACGCCTGACTCAGGCAAGAGGAACGTGAATTCCGCTGGCGCTTCCCGCCTGGGATCGTTTGGACGAAGCAGAAAAAGATCGTCAGGATCTGCGAATGGCGACTTATGCGGCCATGGTTCACTGTGTCGATCAGAACGTTGGCAAAATCATTCATGAACTCAAGACGATCGAAGTCTACGAAAACACGCTGTTGCTCTTTTTGCACGACAACGGTGGTTGTGCCGAAGGCGGCAAGATGGGCAGCAACCAAGGAAGCGGAGTTTGCGGAACGGCCGAATCGTTCGCGTACTACGGCGAATGTTGGGCCAACGTTTCAAACACACCGTTTCGCAAGTACAAAAAGTACATTCACGAAGGCGGAGTGGCCACGCCATTGATCGCTCATTGGCCCATTCCTTGTAGGTTGTTGGGGGGGGGGGGGGGGGATGCAAACGTGGGCAAGATTTACCTATTGGGCGGGCACAGTCCTCCCGCGCCCCCCTTGGCTACGTGCCTGCTTTAACTAGACAACTACGCACTATTTTTCCCCGAAATTTTCAGGAAATATCCACAACTATCTCTATGGCAGTAAGTAGGTAAAAGAGATACTTTCACGGTTAATAATTTCTTCCTTCTTTATTCAATTCATATATTTACTCGTTCATCCATCCATCAATAGATTTGTTTTTTAATTGACATATTCATCCATTCATTGATTCATTCATTAATTGAATCCTTCATCCATCAATATATTGATTGCTTTCTTCTTTACTGATGCCGAATCGGTAGAGCAACGGCTGACGTATGCGCAGCTGTGGCAGCAGGCCCGCGCGCTGGCAGGATACATGCAGGGTCGTTGCCGTATTCGCTCGGGCGACCGCGTGTTGCTGCTGTATCCTCCCGGACTCGAATTCGTCGTCGGCTTCTTTGCCTGTCACGCGGCAGGCGCGATTGCTGTTCCCGCCTACCCGCCGCGACGCAATCGAAAAGCATCGCGAATCCGATCCATCGTTGTTGATGCCGACGCCAAGTGGGCGCTTTCAACTCGCAGTGTCGTCGATCAATTGACCGGCGACCGGTGGCACGATGACTTGGTGGGCGTCCATTTTTACTAATGTCATCTCTCTTGCATGTACATACGTATGCTTTACCTGAATTGATCAATTCATTTCCTTTTTCATAAAACAATTCCATGTCATCGGATGTACTTTTTACTATGTCAAATTCAATACCTAACCATTCTAATCCTACTTTGATTGCTGCATGGTACTCCATTCTTTCTGCTTCAGGATTTGTATCATCCATTCTAAGAATGAATTTTCCTCCGTACATCTTTGCATATTCTGAGTTAATGATGGCAGCTTTTGCATGGCCTATATGCGGATATCCATTTGGTTCAGGAGGAAATCTTGTTATGACTTTACCTTGTTCTGCATCTTTTAATTCTGGCTTTCATACCGCTGGTTGCTTCTAAGTGAGCCTCTTCTAAAATAACTGAATCTTTTCTTGAGAACGTATTCCAAAGTTCTTCCCCGGTTGCGTCTTTCCCGGTTAAATAAAACCACTGACAAAAACTTTCTTGGTTATCCTTGGTTTTCTTGCCTCCTGTTGGAACACCAAGAAAATAATCATTAGCAATGTTATTGAGCATTTTCTTCATTTTTACCTTTATTCCCATTCCAAGATTTCAATCTTGAAAAAATGAGCGGATCATCGAATTTTTTGGACATCAAATTTCAATTCTATTGATTTTCCTCGAGAAATGGAGATAATAAGGGTATTTTATAAATATTCCATTGAATGTTGGATGGCATTGAGTTCTTCCAGTTCTTCCAGTTCTTCCAGTTCTTCCAGTTTTGGATGGCATTGAATGTTGGATGGCATTGAATGTTGGATGGCATTGAATGTTGGATGGCATTGGCATTGAATGTTGGATGGCATTGAATGGCATTGGCATTGAATGTTGGATGGCATTGAATGTTGGATGGCATTGAATGTTGGATGGCATTGAATCCAACATTGAATGTTGGATGGCATTGAATGTTGGATGGCATTGAATCCAACATTGAATGTTGGATGGCATTGAGTTCTTCCAGTTCTTCCAGTTCTTCCAGTTCTGCCAGTTCTTCCAGTTCTTCCAGTCCAATACTGCATAATTGTATCCGGAGATATTTTTGGTTAAAAACTGAACTCTGATTTTTATCCTAGTTTTGTAAGATGTAATCGATTGCACAAGTTCAACTTAACAAATTCGAACAATCACATCCCCTTTTCACTGTTCTTGGTATTTTTGACCTAATACAAACGTTTTTGCCACTTTAAAATATAAATTTATTTCGATACTTGTGTATTATTCAGAACACAATCAATAAATGAAATTAGATCCTTTCGCGAAACAAACTACGATACAGGCACATTTTAATTAAATATTTTATATATAGAAGTGGTTAGGTTAGGTCAAGTTAGGTATTTGATAAAATGCACCCCCCTAGGACTTGTGTTTATTCTTCCCCCCACGTAGCATCACGATCTCTCCACTCTAAGCGTTTTTCCAAGATTTCTGTTTTCCCCCTCCAACTCCCCCTAACGTCCTCGGATCCGATCAGAATCTAAATAAGAGCTCTGAGGTACGAGGTCTGTCTAAACATCAAATTTAATTAGGATCATATCCCCCGTTCGTAAGTTAAAAATACGTCATATTTTTCTAATTTTTCCGAATTACCGAATTAAATTCCCCCCAACTCCCCCAAAGAGAACGGATCCGGTCCGGTTATGTCAATAATGTATCTGAGAATTGTGTCCATTTTACCCACCAAGTTTCATCCCGATCTCTCGTCAATTATGGCTCTGAAGCATGGGCGCTCCGAAAAGTGGATGAAGATTTACTAGATGTTTTCCAGACAAATTGTCTACGGATTGTTTTGGGTACCCGGCTGACTGACCGTATTTCAAACAGTGGGCTGTACGAAAAATATGGTTCAATCCCGCTTTCTAGTGTTATAATGAAAGAGAGGCCGAGATGGCTAGAGCACTTTCTGCGGATGAAGGAGGACAGATTGCCGAAGATTGTCCTTTTTAGCCAACCGTCTAGGGGTAAACGAAAAGCAGGAAATATGTTATTGAGGTGGGAGGAAGTCATACAAAAAAATTCAAGCGAAATGAAAACTTCCAGGGATGGTGAATAGAATCAAGGGCGGCCTTGAAAACTCGGAAGAAATTGGGAGTTCCAATACCATTTTGAATGGTCAAAAGTCATTTGAGGGTGACTAGTCCCCTCATGTGCCTTGTTTGCCCTGGGAAATCCAAATTGCCCCGCAATGGCATCGGATTAAAATTTTTAAGAGGCTTTTCGCCACAAAACAGTCAAATAGTCCATCAAGCATGCCTCTTGAGAATATTTTACAGTCTGCAAAGACTGGTATGTTTGATCTTGGCTGTCAGATCGACTAAAAACCTTTATGGGTCGTTCCTAGGTTCAAAGGGAAGTATGTTCCCTTGAGTCATAGTTGAAGTGGAGATGGCGTTACATAATTAGAAGGGATTCTCTCTCTTTGGGGGAGTTTGGGGAGGTGTTAATACGGAAAAATTAGAAAAATTGAAGTATTTTTAACTTAAGAACAGGTGACCAGATCTTAATGAAATGTGATATTTAGAAGGAACTCATGTCTCAGAGCTTTTATTTTAAATCTCGACCAGATCTGGTTACATTGGGGGGAGTTGGAGGAAGAAACCAGAAATCTTTGAAAGCGCTTAGAGTGGAGAGATCGGGATAAAACTTGGTGGGTAGAATAATCTAATGTCGTAGATACGTGATTGACGCAACCGGACTGGATCCGTGCTCCTTGGGAGAGTTAGGGGGGTCCAGTGCTTTGAAGTTAAAAATGCCTCATGTTTTCTAATTTTTCAGAATTAACCCTCCCCCCAAACTACCCCAAAGAGAGCATATCCGGTCCAGTTATGTCAGTCACGTATCTTAGAAAGATTTTATTCTTGCCATGCAGTTTCATCCTGATCTCTCCGCTCTAAGTATTTTCTAAGATTTCCGGTCCCCCCCCCCAATGACGTTGGATCTGGTTGAGATTTAAAATAAGAGATCTGAGTTACGAGGTCCTTCTAAATATAAATTTTTCATGAAGATCCGAACACTCCTTTGTAAGTTAAAAATACGTCATTTTTTCTAATTTTTCAGATTTAAAACACCCCCACCGCCCCCCACCCGCTTATTTTTCCCACCAAGTTTCATCCCGCTCCGTCCACTTTAAGTGTTTTCCAAGATTTAAGGTCCCCCCCAACTCCCCACAATGTCACCAGATCAGGCCGGGATTTAAAATAAGAACTTTGAGACAGGATATCCTTCTAAATATAAAATTTCAATTAGATCAGATAACCCGTTCGTAAGTTAAAATACCTAATTTTTTAATTTTTCAGAGTTAGCCCCCCCCCCCCAAACTAACCCAAAGAAAGTGGATCCCTTCCGGTTATGTCAATTACGTATCTAGGACTTACGCTTATTTTTCCCACCAAGTTTCATCCCCCCGATCCCTCCACTCTAGACGTTTTCCAAGAAATTCTCGGTGTCCCAAAATAATTCTATGTACAAAAAAATTCCAAGTCCCAAAAGAAATAAATTTAATAAAACCAATTGAAAATAGCTTAAGAGCTAAAAATGTTGATGATTCAGTTGTTATCTCCAAAGATCAGACGTAACGGTTGCCAAAGGGTGTGTTGTATTGTTTCACTGACAAAATGAATGATTACGTAATATCATATAATGTATCATTCTCGGAAACATGTCATAAGATTCTTGAAAACCAGGATGTTTGATCTTGGAACGAAGCCAAAAAGTGCCAGCCCCTCCGATAGTGCATTGGAGCATGGGCTTCCAAAGTAACCATGTCTCATATGGCCAGAAGAGTCCTAGAAAGATTGATTTCAGTTCAATGTGAAGGTCGTTTTTAATTGAAAGAAAAACACACACAAACCGTTAATATTTTTATATGTTGGTAATACACTTATATTTCAGGATTTTATAATTCTATTTTAAAAGAACTTTCCAAGGATTCACAATTTTAGACCGCTTGAGCTGCCGTCAAATTGTTTCCCAGAGCACCAATTATGAAGCATTATTAAACCCTTGTGTCTGTTTTGTGCAATAAAGTGCTTCTTATTTTCTTAGATGTAGATTTCTCTGGAATTCTTAGGTTAAAAGGTTATGACTTGCCTTTGCCAAGTCTGCGGCGTTTACAAATATGCGTTATTATGTTCTGGCCTTGACCCAGCATGGGGGTTGTCTGCCTTACGTATGCTATTTTTTGCTCGTTTTGAGTTTGGCTGGGCTATTTATTGTAATTTCTGTTTGTTTTGAGTTTCATTTACTTATTGATAGTGATTTGTGGTAGATATACGCTTGGAATATTATTTGACTTAATTTCTGCTCATATTTGGCTTAACGGAGCTATTTACTTTTCTTTGAAAAACCTGTTTTGTGGAAAAAATGTTTAAATCTCTTTCTGTTCATTTTTTATCTACATAGTCTTTTCATAGAAAAAAAATGTTTTATATCTTTTCAATTTTTTTCGAAAAGACTACATGGTTTGGGTTGTATGTCGTCTTTGAAGACTGGTAATTATTTCTTTTCGTAGACTGGGGCAATTTGCATCGATGAAACTATTAACGGTCCGGGAATTAAGTCTTTAAGGATGACAATTCCCCCTTAGCCCTCTCTGCAAGGGTTGTAAGTTATGCTCCAGGGACATACAAGGTTTTATGGGAAGGATGATCGTATAAACATCGGAGGGGGCTCAACA
The DNA here is from genome assembly GCA_010016025.2 of Alatinidae sp. Z8VKAUB7J3. NCBI lineage: Eukaryota > Metazoa > Cnidaria > Cubozoa > Carybdeida > Alatinidae > Alatinidae sp. Z8VKAUB7J3. Next base: position 9,000,739 of record JAAAKM020721499.1, read on the forward strand.
GATTGAAAATCAGAAGTTCTGGTGCCTTTTGTTAAGAGGTAAAGTGGTCAGAGGGCAGCTACCTCCCCCAGCATCTCATTTTCCCCACATGCATCCGATACATATTTTGAGATAGCCATTTGTTCAAAACAAATTCCAAAGAACTGGAAGGCGATAATCTTCATTTCGTAATAGCGAGGAGTGGAAATTTAAAATTATCTTCTTTAGGCTGTCGAAATGAAATTTCAGGATTGTGTTATCACAACGGGGCTGAAAAGCTAAGTATTTAATTCTTTTTACTGTTAAAAATTTGTTTTCGAATCTTGCTATGGCACTGAGGCAAAGAAATTAATATCATTACTTTTTTTGGCTGTCTGTTTTTGTTTTGGGGTTTGATTTTTTTTGCGAAGCAGGGTAGTTTTTACAACATTCTTGTTTTTTAGGGGATTTGTATAATAGAAAGTAAACTTGTGAGAAGTGCAAAAATTATTAATTTAAGTTTTGGATTATGTTCCAAAATCCTTAACTTGAGGTTCAAAATTCCTCCTCTCGCATACACCTCCTCCCAGCCCTCTTAGTAAGTTTCATAAGTCGTCTGTTCACCAGTTGGCTACTGCCACATTAGCAGGAACAGCTGGCTACAACGCCATCGAAGAGAGATGCTTAATAGCTTATTGGAAAAGCTATTGCTCATATCTACGTGCTTTTTATAAATTCTACCATCTGTAACTGCCACATGGTAATAAAAATAGAGGTATTATTAATTAAACGAGACATACTCAACAATTAAATTAAGGTTAGATCTCAGAAAACCGGTTTCATAGCAACAAAGACAAGTGAAAGGTGATAAATGCAATCATATAGATTTGATTTAATAGCCATTAAAAACTCATACTGAAGTGGCAATGTCCTCTATAAGACTTCAAACTTGAAAAAGTTCCATTACACAAGAACTACAGAAATAATTAGCTTGTTATTTCATATTTATTCAATCCCTCAAGACTCATTATTATAGCTTTAATTGGTAAAAAAAATTATTTAAAATTTAACATTATCCCATACAAGACTAACAGGTCTTGTATGAGAAATCTTGTACAGGACAGTTTGATTAATACAATTGTATTTCTTGAATTTCAGACAAGAACTCCACAATGGAGCAACAAAAGAAGAAATCATGTGGAGAAATTTGTAGGATCAACAGAGCTTTTAATGAAAATACCGTCTTTCTTTGAGCCAAGACTTTGCAACCTGGTTCAAAAGCGCTCATTTGGATAAAATTTTTTCTTAAATGTCACATAATCTCGTTAGAAGTAAATTTAAGCCTTATTAAGAGCTATTTCTGAGAGCTCGCATTTGAATAATATTTTCTCTTCAAATTTCACAGAATCTCGTTATAAGCGAATTTAAGGTATATTGAGATATTTTTGAGGGCTTTTAATTAAAATGCATGATTTCTTTGTGCTGAGAGTACGCATCCCCGGTTGAATAGTGCATATTTTAATAATATTTTCTCTTCAAATTTTACGTAATGGTGTAAGGTGTTTTTCGTAACCTCATGCCCGGCTCGGGCGAAAACCACAGCGATGCCGTGCCCCATGAGGCCCGCACCGATAACCGATATGTTGCGCGTGGCCTGCATCGCCTCAGCCTGCCGTATAGCCGCCGTCGGCATAGAGAATGTGCCCGGTGTAAAAATCCGAGGCGTGGGAAGCCAGGAACAGCAACGGTCCCGCCAGATCCTCGGGTTCTCCAAGGCGACCCTTGGGCACACGCGTCAAGAACCCGGAGCGGACGGCTTCTGCTTCGTCGCTCTCCTCGAACATCCATGCCGTCAACGGCGATCGGAAGACGGTCGGAGCGATGGCGTTCACGGTGATGCCAGTCGGCCCGAGCCTCAACAGCTCGCTCTTTACGCTAAGGTTTGACTCTTTGTCACAGTTCTACTTTTTGAAACAATAAAAGACTTTAGCGTAAAGAGCGAGGCGTTGAGGAGGGGACAACCCCTTTCATATACGGAGTAATTTCTGTTCGTTTTAAGTATTTATATAGCTTCTGATTTCAGTTAAAAAAATCTTGCGTTTTTTATCTAATTTCTGAACGTTTTGAATTAATGCACGTTTTGATTTTGGCTCTACGCACATGAATAATTAAAACGAAATTTGCATATTACTTTTTTTTGGTTAAGTGGATTTCTCACTGTTTTGATTGGACGATTTTGAGAAAAAAGGAGCGGGGGAGGACTTACCCATCAAAAGTTACGATAATTTGCCTTATTTTAGAAAATAGGGAAAACACCCCCTAAAAGTCATAGAATCTTCACACCACTCGAAAATCACACCATCAGATTCAGCGTATCAGATAACCCTATTGTAGGAGTTTCAAGCTCCTATCTACCTATTTTGCGTTTTTTTGCAGAAGGCAGATCACGGATGCGTGTTTATTTGTTTTTTTCTTTTCCCAGGGGTGATCTTATCGAACCAGTGGTCCTACACTCTTGCGAGAGGGCTCATTCTAACGGGAAATGAAAAGTTTGAGTGCCTTTTTTCAGTGACCAAAAAAATTGGAGGGCACCTAGGCCCCCTCCAAAGCAGTCCTGTCAGTTCAGGTTAAAACCAAAAGTAAGTAGCTATCCAGAGGACTTTCTTGGGGTAGAATATATGGCGTGAAAATTTTCCAGAGGTCTCTATTGTCTCATCACAGTTAAACTGTATTACAAGAAACAATATTTGATTAGAGAAAGATAGCTCGTTGAAGTGAAGAGCGCCGAGTTTAGCTAAATACGCTTTAAGTACAAATTGAACCAATACCACATATTTCATTGATAAAATTTAGGGGTGATACTATAATTTTCACCCCCCTACACCATACAAAGTTTGTTTCAAAGAAATTTCGGTACTTGCATGATACACCTCCTGCAGCTCAAGTTGCTCGTTTTGCCGACCACTTATCTTTTTTAGTTAGTATTTCAATTAAAAAAAAAGAGTTTTTTTTTAAATAATAAGTCCAGAGCAACAAAAAACATTAAAGCGACAAGAGATCCACTCATATAATAAAAAGAAGACGAATAGGATGAAACTTCAGGAGACAAATATAGGACTAACCCCAGTTTGACTCAACCCCATTTAACTTAAACCCCACTCAACGTAACCCTCGTTCGACTAAATGCCCATTAAACTCAACTCCATTCAACACAACCATATCAAACTCCGTTCTTGTTTAACCTAAACCCCTCTAATTCAACCCCCATGATACTCAATCCCAACCGAATTCAACATATGGGTTTTTTTTCTTCTCAGGGGTTGTTATGTCAAACGAATGGTTGTAAAAGATCGAGAGAGGCTCATTTGAATGGAGACTAAAATTGCCAATGCTTTCAAAAAATCGGAGGACAACTAGCCCTCCTCTCTCGCCTTTTGTTCCCCGCATTTGTTTGATCAAAATTTTGAGATAGCCATTCTGTTCATTATAGTCGGAAGATCCAATATCTATTCTTTTGAGGATGATATGACTACTCACGCCCCCTAGGGAAAGGTGTGTAGAATGACCACTGTTTACTTATAGTATTTATTATTGTGAAGTATACAGAGATTTTGGGAGTATGCAGACAGGGGAGGAGTTTAATAGAGATAGTCAATTGCAAACAAAAACATAAATTGTTTAGGGGCATCGTAATAAATTAGAGAAACGTCCAGCATACGCAATGAAGAGATTTCAAACATTCAAATCCTATTTGTCGAATTCTAAATTTTTTATAGAAGCTTTCAAAAGTGGGTAATGACCTACTAAAGGTTTTTAACCTTTGTTATAATAATTTTAACTTTATATAAAGACTTCGCCATGGCGGTTACAACATCCGAGTTATTACCCACAATAACGGCGTTTAAACAACTTCAAAACTTTATGCTTGGAGTTAGTGCAACTTGCCTTTGCTTTAAATTGAAATAATGAAAAGCTTCAAAATACCGCTAAAAAGTAAAAAGAACAGTCAAAAAGTAAAAAGTAAAATAAAAAAAAAAAAGTAAAAAGAACAGTCAAGCGGCAGTCTCAATCGAAATATGTATGCCCTTCCTTTTGCCCCAGGCTGGGAATATCCTCGATTTTTCTTCTTTACTTTTTTTTTACCGAGCTCTCCAGAAACTGTCAGAAAATTTACGTATACTGCCATATATTCGAACGTTAACAAGAAACTTGAATAGTTAATTTTGTTAAAGTTATATTTTGGAGATTTCAGAGAACCCAATAGATTCATAACATTTTGTGACGTTACAATTTGTACGAGCATTTGTACCAAACATAAAATGATAATTTTCGTTAGGTTCAGTCTATCCATGGCAGAAGACACTTTGGACATCCTTGCTTACAACTCGGGGAGAAGTGATCAATCTGTGGAAATTGTAGAGCCCAGGTACGTGAACCTTTGGACGACTTAACTACTAGTTGTTCTGTCTAGGTTAACTGGAGAATTAACAGTAGGAGAAGACGGCTCTATAGCCGTAATTTTTGCTTTGTCCCAATTTATCTGCGGTCCCACGCTTGCGGCCTCTTCTCGTAAGATCTGAATTGCATCCAGCAACTGATCCATGAAGTCCACTACGATGGCAAGTTCACCTGCAAAATCAGCCTCTGAGATGAGGCGATCTCTAAACTTGATCGCAAAACTCGGGAACGTTTTTTTGGTTCCGATTTTTCTTAAAACTCCGGTTTTCCAATTAAAACTGACTATTACACTCCTAAAAGTTATCAAAATCAATCTTCTCCTCTTGTGCGGACATTCCTTTTCGTTTCTTCGTTTATTCTTCGCTTTTTGAACTCAGCAGTACCCCCAAGACTATTTACCACCTTTGTTTGGAATGAAAAACGCTTCTCAGGGTGCAATTGTGGAACAGGTATTTCTTCTAAATCTGTTTGAGGTAGCTGTAAGTCAACTGGGCCAGCTTGATCTGTCCTAAGATTAAACCAAAATTAAATATCTTGTTTTGTTTCACTTATAAAAAAAAACAAACAATGTCTTCAAGACTCGGGGAATTTGGGGGGAAGGTTCAGAATGGAATTTCGTTACGAAAATTTGGGAGCCAAAATTTGTTTTAGCTTTGTTTTCAGGCTCAAGTAGGGCTTGGATCCGCGCAATAAATGAAGACTTTTAAAGAATAGGTTTTAGAGGCAGAGCACGGGATTGGAACCCATAGCTAAAAACGATTATTGCTGATATTGCGGCAAAAGCCTCAAAATTGTTTTAAAGTTAAAAAAAAGAGGCTGAATTACGCTTTGGAACTTTATTGCTTTAGGTTTTATATTATCTTTGCTGCTTTATTCTCTTAGCCCGAAAGCGAGACTATAATGTCACTTTCTTTCGTCCTTTTCAGCATTCTAACTATGAACAAATGAAAAGGGACAGCTCTTCCCCGAATGGCATTGGAAGGGGTCGTAAGAAAAGATTAAAGGGGACTGGAACTTCTTTAGAGGATGTCAAGGGGGAAGCTTTGAACAGACTGGGATGAGGAGGGAGTGTGCGTTGCGCTGTTGGCCTCAAGTGTCTTAGTGTTGCATGTCTAAAGAAATTTAACAATTGAAAGAAGTTTACTTAGATCTTGGACTTTTTTTCTCGTTATTCGTTTTAAAATACTACTAGAGCTACATAAATGGATGTATGCTTTAAATTACTTCTAAATTTTTTTTAGGGAAAATTCTGAGCATTGAAAGAGCCTATCTTGGATCCTCATGTTTAAAGTCAATGCTCTTAGCTCTGTTTCTGAATTTGAGGTAGCTCGTATCGTGAATACTCTTAAAGGATCATCGTCTTCAGGACCAGACAAAATTCCCACAAGGGTTGTCCGTGCCATTCTGCCAGTTATTCTGTCACCATTGACTAAGATTTTCAATCTGTCTTTCGAGAAAGGAATTTTCCCTGAATCTCTCAAGCGAGTTAGGGTTATCGCGCTGTATGAAGGTGTTTCTCAGAGTGATCCTGCTAATTATAGGCCAATTTCTCTCTTTTCAGCAAAATTTTTTAGAAGGCTATGCTATCAGGGCTTCTTAGTTTTCTCAGCTGGTCCCGTCCCTGATACGTCTGCCAAATTTCATCGTCCTAGCTAACCTGGAAGTGCCTAAAGTAGCAAAACCGGAACCGACGGACAGACCGACAGAATTGGCGATTGCTATATGTCACTTGGTTAATACCAAGTGCCATAAAAACGGATTGATATGTATTGATTTTACAATTATGGAGAGCATATTTTTTGATAAATTGGGGACAAAAATGGAAAGAGATACTACCATAGAGCGTCCATTTACCATTATACTGTGGCAACTAAACGTCATTAGTTTATTTTAAGGTTTACGATACACTACTCCAACCGATCTAAAAAAACATTTAAGCCGATATTCAAACCGATTACATTTTATCAAAAACTTTACAAAATACATTGGAACTTTCCCTTTATGAAATTTTTCCTTTAAAGGCAAAACTACTCCCCTAGTCCCTAATAAAGTACGGGTCAAATCATGCTTGCAGTGTATCGTTGAAACTCCGCTTTACCGTAGCAAATTAGATTATATTAATAACCCTCAATTCATCCACAAATCTTAACAAGAGATATCCATCAGCAAAAAAACAGTTTCTGAAGGATGCGGTGGTCATATGTCCCCCACACAGCATTCATGCAACTCTCTGGTTGTCGTCAAAGACATTTCATTAAAAAAGAAATTGTCGTTTTTTATTATATTTTCCCATAAAATGGTTTTGACTTGTTTATTGAGACGCTTATACTGCGCTTTTAAATCGTTAAGATATTCTCTAGAACATATCCTGTTATGCTCATGTCTATCTACGAGAATTTTGACTTCTGCCATTTGATCAATGATATCCCAGGTACTTTCAGATATCCATTGCTCTTTCCCACAACTTCTTGTGTCACAATCTTTTCCCATTGATTATAAATTGACAACTCGTCCCTTAGCATGGAAAACTTATTTGACAAAGTAGATGTATACTTTTGTAATACAGATGGGTTCTACAGCTTTCTTACATTAAACCTTTTTACTGACCGCCGGGGCCTTATGACAGTTTTTAGCTTCAGCTTAAATTAGTGATTTTGCGTGTCATATTCAAAGGACTTCCTGACGCATGCGACTGAAGTACTATGCTGTGAGAGATCAATTGCCTGAATTAGGTTGGCACAAAAAAAGCGGCCCTTGGGCCGCTTGAGGATAACCGCTTACGCAAAACAGAAGCGGTTTTGGAGGGGAGGCTCCATGACTAAAGCGTTTCGGGGCTGCTGAAAGCCGAGACAACGCCCGATGCATCGATAATTTTCGAACTCGATTTCACCAATGCTATCGCGTAACCAAATCTATCCTAATTGGAGTTTGGTACTACCAACGTAGGAATCTCTGAACGCCGCAGCACGCGTTTGACGACCGTTCCAATGATAGCAAAACACCGTTTTCCAAGACGAAATATGTTAAATTGAGCTTTTTTTAAACGACCCTTGTCTTTTAGGAGTTGTTCTTAAAAAGTTGGGCCAAACACTCAGACTTTAGTGTAAAAAGCAAGGTATTAAGGAAGAGGGCAACCCGTTCATATATTGAATAATTACTGTTCGTTCTAAATAATATAATATTCTAAATTAAGGATAATTACAGTTAGCACTGTTCGTTTAATGTTGCTCCTTACTTCCAGCTGAAGTTTCTTTTAGTTTAATTTCTGATCGTTTTTCTAATAACGCTGGTAAACCTGACTTCCCTCCTTGGGTAATTCTCTTCCCTTGGCCAAACCCGGAGGGCGTCCCACAGGAACATCGATTGGAAGGAATCCAAGCCCTGAAGCAGGCTAAACGTGCAGCGTCCCCTCAAGGTAAAGGACGGCGCCGCCCGAAATCAGAACTCGGTCCCCTTTCAATTCACAGGTCAGCTGGCCGCCGCGTTGCGAAAGCTGTTGAGCCGTGAGCTTGGGTTTGCCCAGTTGCTGAGCCCAATACGGCGCCAAACAACAGTGAGCCGAACCGGTTACGGGATCCTCGGGTACGCCAAGTGCCGGGGCAAAGAATCGGCTCACAAAGTCACAGGAATCGCCCGGAGCCGTCACAATCACGCCGCGCTTGTCATTCTGCGCTAGTTTCGTCGTTTACGGCGAATACCAGGCCTACAAGGCCAAGGACGGAGCCTATGTCAGAGACCACTTCTTTGGCAAGTACCCGGAATTAAAAGCCATGGTTGCCAATATGTCGGATGACGATATCTGGCGGCTTAATCGCGGCGGCCATGATCCACATAAAGTTTACGCCGCCTATGCACAAGCGATGCAACATAAAGGACAGCCAACGGTAATTCTTGCAAAGACGGTGAAAGGTTACGGCATGGGTGTCGCGGGTGAAGGTCAGAACATCTCTCACCAGCAAAAGAAAATGGGTGAAGATGCGCTCATGGCTTTTCGCGATCGCTTCAACATTCCGCTCAGCGATGAGCAGGAAAGCGTAGAAGCCGACCGCATTAAGGGCAATGACCGAACCAGCAACAGCGCGTTTGTCTATGCCCAACACGAATGGCTGCCCAATGGCTGGCTGGACCTCATCACAAGCGCCCGTTTCGATCATCACTCCGATTATACCTCGCGCCTGAGCCCCAAGGTAGCGGTTCTGGTGAAGCCCTCGACTCGTTTGCGGGTGCGTGCATCGGTGGGCAGCGGTTTTAAGGCACCCACCTTTCAACAGCGCTACCTCGACTTCACGAATGCACAAGCAGGATACAGCGTATTTGGTTCAGTCGATGTCGCCTCTGCCCTACGCGATCTCGAAGCGCAAGGCCAAGTACGTTAGTAACAAGTTACCCATTGACAGATCCTATTGCCATATTTCTGGTATCAGTATTCAAAAGAAGACTAAAAGGAGACGGGTATACTTTTGCAACAGTATCATAAGCCATATCTTTTCCTGGTGCTGGAATTGAGATCAACATGAAATAATGTCGTAATACAGTGTGAACCCGCAAATAAAATAAAAAGACCACTAGCAGACATCATTATCAAGGAGAATAAAGATGAATTGACGAAAAACAAAACCAATGCAAACGTTACTAGTACAATCCTGGAAAAGATGAAGATGAATTATTTGGAAGAAAGCATGTGTTCATGAAAAACTTATCGTAGCATTGAATGCTCGCAAATTTCAAAGGGTACTACAATAGATAGTGTAGGTTCGTTGAATGAAACGCCTTTGCATACAGCTGTTGAGACCAAAAATAAAGATATTTGTCTAGTACTAATTCCAAGGCTGCTAGTTTAGATGCTTTAAATTCTTTTAAACAAACGCCTTTACATATAGCTGTTAAGACTAAAAATCTAGATATTTGTCAGCTATTAATTTCAAAGGGTGCTGCAATAGATGCTATAAATTCTAGGAAAGAAACATCTTTACATGTAGCTGCTGCGACCAGAGATATAGATACGTAGCAAAACGGGACCGACAGACCGACATAAATTGCGAGTGCTTCGGTTACTATTGAGCCGGGAGTAATAAACATACGTACCTTACGAATTAACTTACGTAACGAACTTCTACATTTGTGTATTTTTACTACGTATATGAGGAGTGTTCAACCCCTCGTCAATACCTTGGTCTTTACTCTAAAGCTTGAATTTTGACCCAAATTTTTAAGAATGACCGCTGAATCACAAAGGCCGTAGAATAATTAGTCGAAATTACTAAAAATACTTTAGCGTAAAGTGTAAGGTATTGTGGACAAGACGAACCCCCTTATATGCGTAATATTTTATGTTTGTTTTAAGTTTTATTGCTACTCACCACTTCCAGTTGAAAAAAATATTTATTTTCTCATTATTTTTTTTTAAATAATGCCGGGGACCGACAGTCGAACGGGAATTACCGAAGCGGCCAGAAAAGTTTCGATGGCTTGGATCGACCAGGGACCGGAAAGTTTTACCGCGCTTGTCATGAAATCTTTATCCAAGGGCGATGGGCCCGATGCAAGTCATTGGCCTCAAGATAGGGCCCCCTTTCGCGACGCCCGTGCCGCGCTGGCAGACATGAAGGACGAATAATCCTTCCTAGCCACGCGCCAGTCCGCCCTCGCGCTCGATGAAGGAAACGATCTCCGACAGGCCGTTGCCGTCCTTCAGATTGGTGAACACGAAGGGCCGCTGCCCGCGCATTCGCTTGGCGTCCCGATCCATGACGTCTAGACAATGATGTCGAGCATGAGCTGACTCAGTTGTTAGTATCAGACAGGTTGCTGCTGCATGGAGTTTATCAGAAATAGTTTCGTTTATTTCAAGCCCTACGTTGGTGCCTAGAGAAATGATTTCGTAACTCTGAGCCGTAACAGAAGCGAACTGCATATTCGTCCGTGTGACACATTCTTTTTTCTTGGGTGGCAAGAAATCCAATATAAATTGGATTTCCAATATAAATTGGAAGCCGTAACAGAAGCGAATCTGCGCGAAATTTGTCTCCTTTGAGAAATTAGCTAATGTGAAAAATCCCATTCCATTTGATAGACAGTTGATACATTATTTTTCATTCTTTTTTTAAAATTCTAGGTTAATAGTATAGACGTGTATTATATTTCCTGCTAGAAATGGGGCATTTTGTCTCTCACAGAGTTCGTGTTCAGAGAAATTTGAATCAGAGAAGTTCAGAGAAAAACTGTTTGCGTAGCATGTTACATTTGTGTTTTGTTTACTTTTATTTGACTGTATGTTATCTTTATTCTTCAGTGGCCAAGACGTCAAGAAGAAATAATCCCCATTTGACCGAGGTGCAGCTGAAGACTTTGATGAGGACTGACAGCAGCTCCGAAGATTTAAGCCACAATTCTTCAAGATCCGACTATATTTCCAGTAGTGAAAACGAAGCTGCTCCGCCTCAACTAGTACGCGAAATCGCATGATTTCGCATGATTTTATCGGTGATCTACCGATAAATCGGTAGAAGTGGAAACACTGTTCCTGACAGAAAAACGATTGTAAAAGTACCAAGCGGCTAGATGGCACTGTTGGTTTTTGGCGACACTAGTGCCATTTTCTACTCTTATAAGTTACCCACACTCCTGGTTCCCAATGCTGCGATTTCAAAATCCTGCGACATGCGACAAATCATGCGAAATCGTCGCAAAACGATCCGTTTTGCTGCAATGTCGGATGTGTTGAATAATTTCAACCCATACGACAAATCGCACTCGTTGTTCTGACTAAAAAAAAAAAAAATTGAAAAATGAAAATGGCCGTAGAAAAAATAGTTGAAATTACTAAAAACACTTTAGCGTAAAGAGCAAGGTATTGTGGAGGAGACGAACCCCCTTATACACGTAATATTTTATGTATGTTTTAAGCTTTAATGCTGCTCATTACTTCCAGTTGAAAAAAAATTGATTTATTTTCTAGTCTTTTTAAATAATGCTAGAAAATCCTGCGCCCCCTTCATGGATCTTATCTTTCCTCATAAGAAATTCCTCCGTGGAAAGATCCTCCAACATAACCCCCTCCATCCAACCCACTCCCACCCCAACGCGAAAAAGTTCCCTTGAAAATGTCTGTACACTTTATAATAACCATTATTATATGTAAACGCTCGCGGTGTATTTTAATGAAAAAGTAATACATTAATTTAGAAACAAGGTGAGAGTGCTGAAACAAAGCAAAGGCGGCTAGAAAAAAAATGTGTTTACCTTCATGTTCTAAAAAGTATTTTTGTTTGTTTTTATCACCATATACAAAGCACGACACTGAATATAAGCTATTTCCAGTTGTGGCAAAATATATACTATTAGCCTCCTTCTCTTGGAGTGATAGTTCTCCGTGCCAAGATGTGACCTTTAAACGTTGAATTTTATCCTTTTTTCCGTATAAATCGGTTGAGGCATGCTCCAGTTGCCCAAAGTTAGATGTGGCTGCCAACGCCCTTTTTGCAATTTCTATTTATTTCTTAAAGTGTTTTTAATTTTGGATTAATTAGAGTTAAAAGAATAAGAATGTTCACTTTTCCAGACTTCTGGTAGCTTTTAGCTAGTTCTCATCCCATGGGTGCCCATAATGTAAACTTTCGGGAGGGGAAGGTACATCTGGTCTAATCAGCACTTCCAATGTTTAATATTGACCCCAGCTCTGCACTGTCACATTCATTGAATACTGCCCACAAGAGGCCTGGCTGACTGCCACCAAAGTGTCAGAACACCATCAGCATGCTGCCACAGGTTGAGGAAGCAAAATTCCCCTGATTTTGAATTAATTCGAGCCAGTTCTTCATTGCATCAACCAGACTGTTTCAACGTGGAAGAGCAAGTTTTTCTTATTTATTTTGAAATTTTAATGGGAAGAATAATTTTTTCTTATTTACTTGCGCGTTTAAACACGGACGAACTAATTTTTCTTGGTTATTTTCATGTTTCAACGCGGACGAAAAGGTTTGTCTTATTAACTTTGACGTTTAAACGCGGAAGAACAATTTTTTCTTATTTATTTTCATGTTTCAACACGGACGAACATGGTTTTCTTATTTATTTTGACGTTTCAAAAGGGAAGAACAATTTTTTTTTGGACGTTTCAACGCGGACGAACAATTTTTTCTTATTTATTATCGCGTTTCAACGCGGACAAACAAGTTTTTCAGAGGCCCAGCGCTATGCCCAGGCGGTGCGCTGCCTCCAGGGAGCGTTCGCGAAGGCTCCCTATGCGGTCTCCGCGCTCGAGATGTTCTATCGCTGGGAGGTCACCTACGGTCGCTTGCCCTGGGGCCAGGTGCAGGGCCGCCTCGAGTCCTTCCAAGCAGCCGCGGCGGCGGGCGGGGCCGAGCACCCGGGGATCCTCTACGCCGAGTTTCACGCGGCGCTCGACCTGGAGACCCCAGCGGAGCGCGTGAACGCGCTCTACGCCTTCCTGGTGAAGGCCCCCACGTACCCCGGCGCCTGGGTGCACCTGGCGTTCGCCCAGCGCGACCTCCGCCAGCCGCAGCTCATCTTAGGGCCGACCTAAGGTAGATAGTCATAGAACTTTAGGGATGATCAAGATTTCTGGGTTCTACATCCACTCTACCCATATAAAGTTTGTGTAAAAATCTGGTGCCCTGGAAAAGTGCGAGACATTATTCGTTATTATGTTTTTAAGCGCTATTTTGATTCAATAAAACCCGATTAAGTTCTAAAAAATTCACTTTCAGTTTGACAGAGGATATGATTTTCGAAATATATTCCAAATTGTTAATTTTTATTTATTTATTTTTTGGTTTAAAAAGTATTTTCTTGATTTTATGGGCTAAAAAAAAAAGTTTTGTCTTGTTGTTTTTTCCTAAGAACTTGGTACTGAAACTTCGAAAAGAGCTCTTTCAGCTGTAAATTGAAAGGGCTAGTGCCCTTTTTAATTGTTGAAAGTGATTGGAGGGCAAATAACCCTTGTCCAACACCCACCATTTCCCCAAACACATTCAATCAACATTTTGAGTTTATTCAACATAGTAGAAAGGCTAGGAAATTATGTCTTTGAAGATGACAGTCCCCCCAAAGCACCCAGGGCATGAGTTGTAAGTTATTCCGTTGGGGTGTAAAAGGTTCTTATGGAAAGCGTTGTCATAGAAGCTTCAAAAGGAGCTTATTCGATTGGAAGAGCTAGTGCCCTTTTTAATAGTCGAAAGTGATCGGAGGGCAAATGCCGAAGTACCGCCGCCTGCCGACCACGAGCACGTTCATGGAGTGGCAGCTCGACGCCGACCATCAGCTGCAGGTCCACGTCAAGGACGTCACCGAGCGCGACCTCGCGGCGCTCGAGACGGCCGGCCGCGACAAGCTGATCGAGGTCGAGGGCGAGCCGCTGCTCGACGTCTCGGACCTCGAGGTGCACTTCCCGATCCGCCACGGCAACCCCGGCGAGGTCGTGAAGGCCGTCGACGGGGTCGACCTGCAGGTGTGGCCCGGCCAGACGCTGGGCCTCGTGGGCGAGTCCGGCTGCGGCAAGACGACGATCGGCCGGGCCCTGCTCGGGCTGATCGATCCGGGCGGGGGTTTAAAACGAAAATAAATATCAGCCTCACAACTTTTTTCACTTTTGCCACCTGTTGTTGTTTTGTCTTTAAATAGCTCTAGATAGTCTTGTCATTTGTCTAAACAATGAAGCAATTAAACCTAAACCTCTTTCTAGATATTAGAGAGGTTTATCATAGAACAATTTTAGTTTCGCCGTTTTTTCTTGCTTTGCTATCTGTTCCTTTCTCTGAAGATAAATTCATGCAATCCCCCCCCCCACTTAAAGTGATGCTGGTAGATAATACATAATGTAAAATCTGTTATTTGATGTTTTGGATTGGTTAAAAAACACGGTTTTTGGAACTAAACTTATTGTTTGTGGGCATTTTAACAACAACTCATGTTATTTTTGATGAGTTTCTTAGCCAGAGTTGAAAAAATCAATATATTTAAAACGTACAAAAATTGATTTGAAAAACAAAGTGTTTTCTGATGGAAGTAAAAGAGTTGAAACTTAAAACGAACAAAACTACTGCTACGCGGTTGATGCAACATATTTTTGAAAAACTGTTTAAAACTAAGCTGCTATTTCCGTATATGCGTAGAATTCTGAAAAACTAACGATTTATTGAAAACTAAGCTTTCTTGAGAGTTTTTGAGAGTTAAAATCGTATCGTGAAAGTTATTGAAATCATGGCCGGTAAAAAAATATTGAGGACTTTATTAATTTTGGCGTCGATAAAATCTTCGGCGTCTGGATGCCGACTGGAAATAGTAAGCATTAGAGCGCCTCGGCGACCGTCTTGGGCTACCTCGCGAGTAGAATTAGAATAGCGTTCCATAAACGGGACGATGCCTGTAGAAGATAAAGCGCTATTCATTACCGGGCTACCTTTGGGGCGAATATGCGATAGATCATGTCCGACGCCGCCTCTGCGTTTCATAAGCTGCACCTGCTCCTCGTCGGTGCGGATAATACCGCCGTAAGAATCGGCGTTGTTGCCAATTACAAAACAATTGGATAGGGACGAAACCTGATGGTTGTTGCCGATACCGGCCATTGGGCTGCCTTGCGGATCCACTATTTCCTCTCTGAAATCCAATTTAAAATAGCAAATTTCAAGACATTAAAATGTCTAATAACAAGACAAAGAGCCTGAGTCATAGCCAAGATAACAGCGGGGACTGACAGAATGAGAATATGTATTATTGTGTAATAACTTTGTCACAATTTTTTGTATCAACATTTTTATACCATTATACTTTCAACAGATTTGTTTGAACTTTATCCTTCATAGATCAAATTTACAACCATTTCCACTTCCTACCAGGACAAATAATTGTTGAGGCTCCCTTTAAATTCAGGGTAATTCTTTGGGTAGTACCTTTCTCTGTTTATTCAATTGCAAATTTATCCAAGCAGAGAACAGCTACAGTACTTAAAGGACAACAACTTTACCGTACTGTCGGTACTCGATCTGGCGCTTATATATCGACACAAACGTGTTTTGCCAGACAAAGCGGTTGTGATCACCATCGATGATGGTTATCGCTCAGTCTACGACATTGCTTGGCCGATACTGCAGGAATTTAATTATCCGGCCACGCTATATGTTTACGCTGACTTCGTTGGCGGTGGCCACGCGCTGACGTGGAAGCAGGTGAAAGAGCTCGCGGAGTCGTCGCTGATGGATGTGCAATCACACGGTAAAACCCACACGAGCCTCTCGCGGTTAGATACCGACACTTCGAGTGGTGCCTATCAACGTCAGTATTTAATTTGACTTAAATGGTCAAATGCGTTATCTGAGGACATCGAGGTTCTAAAAGGCGTTTGCTAAGGTAGTATCCAATCATCCTACATTTTCAAATGTGTTTCTGCTAGTTTTTTGCGTGTTGTCTGGACGTCTCTATTCTCTGTAGACACTATCATAAGTTTCATTTCTTATGCCTATGATGTGCTTCTTGTCAGCCAACCAAACTTCAAAACTTCGTGGCCGGCACTGGCAGACCGTGGTCTCTCCGTAAATAAATCAAATTGCGAATTTCTATATTTCAATGCTATGGCCAGCGTCTTCCATTAACAACAGAAACAATACCCATACCACCTGTTCGTAAGATGAAAAGTTTTAAAGTTTTGCTGGATTAAACATATAGAGCCTGAAAGTGATTTTAATCGAACCCGCTCAAAACACGCTTCAAACCTGGTGCCTGAAAATACATCAGTGTTTATCAGTGTGGATTCTTAGTCCCATAACTCAGCCTCTGTCATGTAGAACTTCTAGTAATTCTTTTACTCTTTGTTCACGGGACTCAGTGAGTGTGATATTGTCAGCAAAGTCAAAATCATGAATTTGATGTTCTAAGGCTAATTGTATGCTTCTGGTGCCAGTGTTAGAGAGCAGACGGTCAAGAGCTAAGGCAAACAGGAAAGGTGACAAGACATAGCCTTGTTTAACAGCACCGTGCCCGTCGAACCACAATAATGCGCATTAAATGTGTCAATATAACCTTAGGTGTGAAAGAGGGGTATTTTGACATTAGCATTAAATGCCAAAATACCACTTTATGACCATTACATTCATAAATGGCCATGTGTCATCATCTTAGAGATGTAGATCTCTAAAACTTTAGGGCCAAACCCTAAAGTAGCCCCTTTGCCAAATCGACCTAGGGAGCTACTCTAGCTTCCTCCTCCTTGGAATTCGTGCTCCAGCCATCAAGCTTGCCCAAGCTTGGCCTAATCTCGTCCCAGCACTCTCCAATCTTGGAGAACTCGTCCCAGCCAGGTAAGGGATCATAAATGTTTTTGAATTGGTTGATGAAATAAATGTTTGTTTTTAGTTTTTCTTTCTTTTTTTTAGTGTTTTGTAGTTTTTACCTTTTTTAGTTTTTTTCCTTCTGTTGTATTCAGGGTTGAACCTCTCAGATCTACAACCTGAAATATAACGCTCTAATAATATTAGTTACGCGCCATTGTAGTTGTGTCCCTGTATCTTTTAGTTTTATTATTGGTTTTTACCTTTTTTTAGATTTTTTAGTTTTTTTTCTTTTTATTTCTTTTTCAGTTTTTAGTTTTTTTAGTTTTTTTTATTAGTTTTTAGTTTTTCTTTTGTTTTAGTTTTTTTTTTTGTTTTTAGTTTTGTTTTTTTAGTACATCTGAGTATTTTCGTTGATTAGACTGTAAGCCAAATCTTTCTTAAAACTAATTGTCATAGTTGACAACAACTATGTGATGTAACATGGTGTTACCATCTTAGACTTTCAATATTCAGACATAAAAGATTAATATAAATATTCTTTGTATTATAAAGTAAAAATTTCATTGTTTAGTATTTTCTTTAATTTTTTTCTATACATCCTAGGGCTTTATCTGGTACTGGGGGGGGGGGGGTTATTTCCAGAAAAGCCACGTGAAATTTGGGATAGCATTAAAAAGGGAATCTAATGGTGCCACTTTTATTTGCATGTTTCCTTTAAAAAAATCTCAGCTTTCCCGAAGCTGTAAACGGCTACTGAATTACATTACTTTTTTCATACCAAAAGACAATAAGAAATTTTGGGTGGAACTATGTTGGTAAAAGATCCATCAAATACTTTCAGGTGACAAAAAGCAAGCGAGGAAGAACCTGGGCTAATTATAAACACAAATCGAAAATACGTGGTTTTCAGAATACGATTTTGTGACCAGATTTTTATGATAAATCCAAGTATACGAGACTTATCAGGTTAAAAGTTACGCGTCGAAGGCCACAACTGTCACAAGCATGAGAATATTCGTCTGATTTTCGAAAAAAGTGGAAAACACCCCCAAGGTGGCAATTGACTTTGCAAAATTTTCACGAACCCACCAACAATTTCTTGAAAGATCTATTCAACATCGCAACTCAATTGAAAAAAGGCCACGGTTACTTCTAATGATAGTGGTTTTTCATTAGTGGCAGAGGGAGGCTAAAGAAATTTAAAAAACATATGTTTGCTAATCTTTTAATAAATAGGGGGACGGGAAATTTAAATATTGACCCAATTTATCATCGTCTCTTAAAAATGAATCAATAGTCAATTAGGGAATTAAGATTTTACATAATCACTAGGGGAATAGATACTGGACCAAAAAGAGTTGCTTCAATAATAGCTAACAAGAAGATTACTTCGCAACAGAATAATTAACTTAGTTTCAGTCTTTATAAATATGATTCGACCGTGATGATGGATGGGGGTGTAACCACTTTCATCTGACCAATTTGTTTATGTGAATCTGATTGCTGCTTATGTAAAATGGCAAAGAAATCTCTTTGAAAGCCATTACTATTCTCCTATAACAATAGAATGCGCATTAACAACAGACGCGACCAGATTCTTTGGTGAATAAATTACTATGGCTTCATTCAGACTTTTTGAATGAGCAGACCAGACTATTTTTTTTTCTTTAGAGCTTGATAAAAAATTAATCAATGGGGAAACCTCTAATTTCTAATAGTGGAAATGCAAGTGTTTTCACAAGAGGTTGATAATTGTAAAGCAGCCCCTTGATCAACCGTGTTCAGAAGTTTAAATTTCGTTTAACACCTGGCTAGACAGCTATAAAATCGCCACGAATGACGTTTACAGGCCTACACATCTACACAAAAAGGCTTTGTAGCCTTAGGTTATTACATTTTTAAATCGATATTGCTCAATGTCTGGTCAAGCTAGAATTAGAAGTCTTACATTTGAGTTCGAGTCCACCCATCAGTCTTCTGGAGAGACAGGGAAAGCGTCACTTTTGTGATCTTATTGACCTAGTGGACTTTTGTCCAGTGGGATTAGTAGTCAAGCCGGGATCAAAGAGCTTGTAATGTCGTATTAGGATTGATAATGGTAGAAAGAAAAATAACTTGGACAACATTGGGCACTTTCGAATGTTTGTCAGATTAGAGGATTTGTGATTCTAGACTAGCTCTCTAGGATTAATTCTTGAGGAGCAATTTTTGCAAATAATATTGGGCACGGTTTGGCTGGTATCTATATGTCACTATAAGAAAATAACTAGCGTCAAATGTAAAACCATTGATCTGATTAAAAATCCAGGATAAAGGTTAAAATCCGATGGATTACAAAATAAACTCATCAATTTTTGTCCTGTTCTCAAAAACTCTCTGTGCTTGGATGAGATTTGCTTCAAAGGGATATTTACACAGAAAATTTGTGTGGGGGGGAAAATCAGTGGGTAAAATTTATACTTATAAGTTTTTACATTCGGAGAAATTACTAGTATTCCTAGACGAAATTCTTTTTATTTGTCTTAATGTCTCCTCGCCAACTAAATTTTATATGCGGACATTCTAAGGAGAATTGTCCGGGGGAGTTTCACAGGGGCTGGAATACTCAATGGAAATTCTCCATGGGGGAGTTTTCAACGGGACTAATTGTCCAGAGGGAACTTAAAACAGGAGCAGCTTTTATTAGGAGGTGGGTGGAGGGATTAATTGCGGGAAAGATTTTCAACGAAGGAAGGGATTTTCAGCATGATTTTCAAAACGATCAGAAATTTAAGACTTTTTCAAATGAAAGTGCACAAAGAAAAAATTTTCACTTTAATCACGATTTCCAGAACAATATTCAGAGGCATCTACATATTTTAGTAGTGTATTTTGAGAATTTGTGCAATCCGTAATAAAAATGCGTATCTTCGAACCTATGGCTCGGTCCCTAGCCTGAAATCTGGAGACGGAGGGAAGGGGAGAGGTGGGCATTCGCTGATCGAGAAAAGGTGAATACTTTTTGTGGGAAGAAAATAATATCTCAATTAAAAAAGCAACTTCCGGTGAAGGTATACGATACATCTTGGAAGTGTTCAATCTATAAATATACGTTGCGTCTTGAACTATTATCCAGATGATAGGGGGGGGGGGGGCCGGCTCAAAAGTACAAACTAGTTACTGATTGTGAGTGCTAGTCTCTTATCACCCTTCCCAACCCCGGGGGAATGGCTCTGTGCTACGGAACTTGCTTATTTTTACTTTGATACTTTGTTTACTTTGATGCTTAGATTTAGTGATTTACGTGGCAACTTCGGTTTACGGTGCAAGGACTTTAAGTTATGCAAGTTGCTTATTGTAACTTTGACACCTTGTTTACTTTGATGTTTTCTTTACTTTGTTATTTTTTTAATTTGATATTGTTACTTTGATACTAGTTTTGATACTTTGTTGATAGTTTGATGTTGAAAAAAAAAATTGATCTTGAAATAAAGAATTTTTTTAAAACTTCAAACTTTTTGCAGACGAGGCCAAATACCATCAGTGCTGCAAGTGCAATCGTTTTCATCAGTTTGCTTAGTATCCTCTGCTTTGGTGTCAGGTGAGCGATCATAGTAGCCTCATCATCGTGAAGAAAATGCCAAAGTCGGGTTTATTGAGGCCTTAACTTCTACGCACAAAAAAAAAAGGCGAACGCATTGCGTTCGCCTTTGTTGCTGGTGTCGGGGCGCCGCTGTGCGCCACCTAAGCCCTCTAGGGCAGTGCGTACACCGCACGCAGATACCATGAACCACCCTCGTAGTTCGCCGCGCTGCGTCGTGGATACTGCAAACCAACGCTCAGCCGGTTGGCATTCGCCGCACCGATCTCTGGATCTTGTTAGAAAAATGAACCTAAATCTTAAATTTATAGTGAAGCCTGGATCCTCTACCAGGAATTGATTTCCTTTTACAATGGTTGTTGATAACAATTAGTAGCAGAGTCTCGAACACGTCACCAGCAATTCCAGCTGAATCAGCACCAGCAATGTAATCAATAGAAAAACAAAGAAAATAAGGTACCGCAGTGAAAAATATCGTTTCATTTAAGCATCCTAACAAAACAGGATCGCTACAAAAATCGCCACGTCGAAAATGTTGCGCCTTGACCCATCGTTTTACCGTCCGGTGTGAAGATATTCCAGATAATAGCCCGATCGACATAAAACCTTTTTCCGCCCCACCAGCACGATATGTTCAATGATACATTATTTACCCCCTCACACAAAGTTTCGATTTCCTTTAAACCACCATCATCCCAAATATGTAGAACATGACTGAAATAAAATTCGCAGCCCAACAATCTTAGCCTTTCTTTCATTACAGTCATAAAAATCAGGCCAAATTTTTTCAGCCTTTTTTTTATACCCAGTCATTCAAAAGCACACAAAACTATCCTAAGAAATTTACCCTGGGAAATGCATATTTGTGAGCAAATTTTTCCGACCAAATATGATCCAAATTTGACCAAATTTGTGTTGTCCGACTCATATCAAAGTAACAAAAATGAACATAAACAAATCTGTTTCGACTGTTTTCAGATCAAAATTTGAATAAACCCCAAAACCAAATTGGAGATCCTCGTCACCAACAAAGCTAGATTTTTGATAAGTTACATTTAGACACTTCTCCAGTGCATAGTTCAATAAGTGTGTGGCTGTATGATTCGACATAATTTTTATTCTTCTACTTTCGTCAATAGAAGCCACTACCGATATTCCTTCTTCCAAAAACCCTTCCACCATCTCACAATGATGAAGGATGTAACCGTTTAAATCACTAACAGATATTACTCTGGCCTTTCCTGTTTCACAATATATACATCCAGTGTCAAAAATTTGTCCTCCTGATTCAACATAAAAATTTGTTTCACGTACTAACCCTAGCGACGGACATTTCCAAAGTTTCTTCTTCGAACGATTGGCCCAAACAGGATGCTACCTGCAACGTCACCTGACGTTGTGCTGGTAATTTCAAAAGTTTCGCTGTCAGGAGGTCCGCCACGTTGTCTGTCACAAGCATGGTCTGGACCTTGTCTTCATCCCAGTACCAACTCAATGTCGCAAAATTGTATCGAAGGATGTTCTCTTCCACCAATGATTTGAGAAATTGAATCACGAAGAATGCATTCCCATGTGTTTTTCGTTTGATAGCATCCGACAAAGGCCTAACAAACGTTGTCGAGGATGTTGTTAACGCGGTTGCAACAATTGAATGGTATAAAAGGTTTACATGGAAAGTGTGGCCATAAAAACTCCAGAGGGAGCTCATTTGATCGGAAATTAAATGTTCTAGTTTCCTTTTTCTGAGTCAAAGTGATCGGAGGGCAGCCACCACCACCTCTCCCCACCGTCGTATTATCCACAAATCATGCGATAGATATTTTGAGATAGGCCTTTGTCCAAAAATAGTTCAAAGATAATATAATAAGGTCTTTGGGGTTGACAGAATCCCCTCCCCCTCCCGAAAAAATATAAATATGCAAGACTCTGCCCAAGGCAAAGTTAGGTATGTTAGGCCACATAAACTCAGAGAAAGTAGGGTAAAAATTAAAAAGCTAAAAACACACCGAAACCGATTCCCAACAACAGCAAAGCCGCAGCCGCCCAACCACCCCACCGCTGCCAAGGTTCCGATACCGCGGACCGAAGCGCCACAACGTTCTCTGCTCCAGAATCCATCTCCGCCGCCGCGGTTCGCTCTAGCGCCACCTCGCGTAGCCCGGCATCCATCCGTGCCTCTTCAATCAAGCGACGCCGCAATTCCGGATCGGATGCCAACAACCCGTCCAAGCGAGCCACCTCCTCCGCATCGGCTTCCCCGTTCAGGTAACGATAAATCAACTCATTCGAATCCATATCCCCTCAATCCTATATCGGGTTCACCTTCAAAGACCGTTCTACACAGGCGCAATGTATTGGGCGTTTACTTTCAGAACTGTATTTCTAATGGTGATCAGCTTTTGAAGAACCGAGACAATTTCATTCGCTTGCGCTTGTGAATAGTTGTGCTCAAGCTCATTCAACGAAATATCTTCCCCTTCACTTATCCTGACCAGCTTATACAAATCCGCCATATTGCGGTTTGCTAAAGGTGCAAGCACTGCATTAGAGGTTAGAGCATTTTCGATAAAGCTCATTGCAAACTCTTGCTCGCAGCCAGATAGAGTATCACCCAAATTGTAAATATCAGCACGGTTTGCCAACATGTCTGGGATTTTAAAGCTTTCACCTGATTCAGTGTATGGGTTACCTGGGGCTCAAACTTCACCCACACGTGTCCATACTGACCCCGGCCACCTGACTGGCGAACGAACTTGCCTTCCTGCTCAACACTGCCACGAATGGTTTCGCGATAAGCCACCTGGGGCTTACCAATATTCGCTTCTACATTGAACTCTCGCTTCATGCGATCGACGATGATGTCGAGGTGTAGCTCACCCATACCAGAAATGATCGTCTGACCCGACTCTTCATCGGTTTGAACGCGGAACGACGGGTCTTCCTGGGCAAGCTTACCCAGGGCAACACCCATCTTTTCCTGATCTGGAACCGACTTCGGCTCTACTGCCACCGAGATAACTGGCGCGGGGAATTCCCTTAATTGGACTAAATAGTCTAATTGTGCATTGATTCATTAAAACTCAGAGAGCTCCTAAAGAGGTACATCCACTATGGTATTGTGAGGAGATGGGATTTCTTAGCTCTATTCTGGAAAACCTGTTTGCTAAAGTTTTCCAGGACTAAATACTTGTTTAGTTTGCGATTTTAGTGTTTAGTATTTAGTGTTGAGAACAGCTGTGTTCCTAGACACTAGTGTTTAATTATAATGCTAAAGTGTTTCGAAGAGGGGGTGAGCTTTCTGCTGGGGGGTTTCTCACAGGAAGAATTTTTCAAGAGGAGGGAATTTTCCAGGTGGTTAACTTTTCAGGGCAAATTTTTCGCTGGTTTCCTCGGGCGTGTCATAGATTGCCCGCAGCAAGGCGCCGCTGCGGCCCGAGGCGCCGTGGCCCGGCACCGCCCGGTCTATGACACTGATGCGGCGCTCGCCTGCCCGCATCAGTGCATAGGCCGCCGACAGCCCCAGTATGCCGGCCCCGGCAATCACTATGCTGCGTGAGGACGCCATGCCTCAGGCGACGTCTGCGGCGCGCTGGGCAGGCATCTCTGCGGTGACCGCGGCAGCGATTTTTTCCAGGCCCGCTGCAAGCTCCTGTTCGGAAATCGTCACCGGCGGCAGCAGTTTCAGCACCTGGTCGCGGTGGCCGCAGGTTTCGATGATCAGTCCGTCCTGTGCGCCGCGCGGGTTTATTCCGCAATCAGCTGGCGCGCGACGATCAGGCGCATGATCTCGTTGGTGCCTTCCAGGATCTGGTGCACGCGGAGATCGCGGACGATCTTCTCGACGCCGTAGTCGGCGAGGTAGCCGTAGCCGCCGTGGAGCTGCAGGCAGCCGTTGGCGACGTCGAAGGCGGTGTCGGTCACCATCAGCTTGGCCATGGCGCAGAACTTGGTGGCATCCGGCGCGCCGGTGTCGAGCTTCCAGGCGGCCTGGCGCAGGAAGGTGCGGGCGGCCTGCAGGCGGGTCTCATATTCCGCCAGCCGGAACTGCAGCGCCTGGAACTGGTTGATCGGCTTGGTCAAGAGCTGTAATTAATATATGTCACACTTTTTATGGTTGCTTAACGATGGACAGACGGTGAAACTAAGGTTTATATCATGTCCACGATCTCTGTGAACGACTTAAGGCTATACAAAGTCGTGCTGTTAGTGTGTATTTATTGTTCAATTGAACTCTTAATTCGCTGCATGACACAAAGCTTAATTTTAGAGTCAGTGAAAAACTATCGAGTCCATATTGCCGCTTGATTCTTGATTGTGATCAATGGAGGTGAATGAAGGCAGAATTGAACGTTACTACAAAGATTTAGTTATCTTTTGATTTTACCTTCTAAACACTTAGTTATATTCATACGCAAGATTGCTTCTAACGGAAATTAAAAGCTTTAGTGTCCTTTTTAAGCGACCGAAAAAATTGGAGGGCATCTAGACCCCCTACCACGCTTAAAACTTAAAACAAACAGAGATTATTCAGTATATAAAAGGGTTACCCCCTCCTCAACGCCTCGTTCTTTACGTTAAAGTTTTTTATTGTTTTAAAAAGTAGAGTTGTGAAAAAGAGTCAAACTTTAGCGTAAAGAGCGAGACATTGAGGAGGGGACAGCACCTTTTATATACGGGATGATTTCTGTTCGTTTTATGTTTTAATGTCGCTCCTTATTTCTAGTTACAAAAAACTTGTTTTTTTTTTTAATTTAATATACTTCAGTGAGAAGTCGACGCAGGAGCTGGTGGAACGTATTAAGACACTCGCCTCCAACTGGGCTCAAGAAGAACGTATGTGCGGTAAAACCGTCTTCTACTGGAATATTCTTTCGAACGAGGCCATGAAGAGTATTGCTGCGCAGGTGCCAATGACACTGGAGGAACTGAAAGCTATTGGGGTCCTGGGAGAGAACATTATCAAGGAATACGGAGATAAGCTTGTCAAGGTTGTTGCTAGCTTCGTGGAACTTGAGGGGCTCCATGAGTACATCAACCAACGGCCCACCAAACGACCGAAGATGGCGCCGGAGTCAAATAACAACAAAGATGAATTCGACACGGGGATCGATTTGTCTGTCAGATCCACGCCCGCCAATTCTGAATATAAGTTGGTTCCACCGGGGATATTCTCTCCGTTAGCTTGTATGTGCAAAAATGCTGGCATTCTGGGTTCTCCTTTAGAAATTACAGTCAAATTGACGAAGGACGTCTTCACGAACGACGCTGCAACTGGCGTCACCGAAGCGAGATTGCATCTCACCTATGGCGGCGCAGCAGCCAATTGATAAGTTTGCTTGGCGTTGGTTTATGCGCTGGGCGATCTCACCGCTGGCAAAGCCGTTGGCGCAATGGTTCATTTGTTGTGAAGTTAGTAGGCATTGGTTGCGTGAACGCACCGCACTAAATTGCACATTGTTCTTTCATTTGTTAAAAAGTATCCCTTGATCGTGACTTAATGCTCTCTATGGACTTATGGGTGCCCTGACCCTCTGATCTTTCCCACTTAATGACATCTGGAAATATATTTTTTGGTGTTATACTTGAGATAACGAATATTTTTTGCTAAAAATAAAATTTTTAGAATCCCTAAAGATAGAGACGCGAAAAACTCTTATGAGAACATCCATAATGGATTGTCTTAAAGAAGGTTAATTGCTAACATACTTCGATTATGCTCATTCTGAAGTCTTAGATTCTTCTTTTCTACTATAATATAATACAAATTATATATAAAAAATTTAATATAAAATATAAATAGCCTATCCTAACTCCACCAAAGAGAGCGGATCCAGTCCGGTTAAGTCAATCACGTATCTACAACATTTATAAGCATTTTTCAAGATTTCCGGTTTACCCCTCCAGCTCCCCCCAATGTCAAAAGATCTGGTCGGGATTTGAAATAAGAGCTCTGAGGCATGAGTTCCTTCTAAATATCAAATTTCACTAAGATCCGATCACCCATTCTTAAGTTAAAAATACTTCAATTTTTCTGATTTTTCCAAATTAACAACCCCCAGCTCCCTCAAAGAGAACGCATCCGTACCAATTATGCCAACCTCGTATCTATAACTTGTGCTTATTCTTCCCATTAAGTTTCATCCCGATCTCTCCCCAAAATGATGCAAGTGGCTCATTAAGCTTTAAAACTAAATGTTACTTTAAAATAAATCAAAAGGGACTGTGTTATATGGTTGCAAATAAGACATCACAGCAATATATCGAGAACGACTGGGGGCATTAAGTTGTTAGTTTTAGGGATACTACTGTTACTACTTCTGCTTGTATAATCAAAATAAATAAAAAGAGTGTAAGCGCATCCAGGTTGTCAAAGAGCATAGGTAGAATCTTTTGGGAATGATATTAAGTTTTATTTTTCAGGTTAACTTCAGAAGCTATAAAATTTAAATAAAAAATACTGTTTGTGTCAGGATTAAAAATTGTTGAAAAGGTTTCCGGTTGCCAAAAATAATCCAAAGCAAAAAAATTAACCCAAAATCTGAAACTTCCTTTAAAGCATATGCCAGAGCGGAGCAAACATCCATGTCTCACCTATAAGAAGGCATATTTCCAAACGTAATGCCACCCCTCCCATTTGGGTCGAGAGCCATGTGATGATTCATAGGAATTGTTGCTTGATTTTGCTGTGGTGGCATCATGTGGCTATTTGGTCCTCCCTTAGGTGGTACTGGAACAGGGCGTTTCATGTATGGAGGGTCGTACTTTGGTATCGTGCTCTTTCGCCTGAAAGATTTGAGAAAAAAAATTCTGAATCAATGTCAATGTCAATGTCAATGTCAATGTCAGAGGAAGAATCATCTGCCATTCGCATTAAAGTGATTGGAGTTGGTGGTGCAGGTTGTAATGCGGTGAATACGATGATTGCGGCAGGACTCAACCGAGTCGAATTTGTGGTCGCGAACACGGATGTTCAGGCTCTGGAAAAGTCTGAGGCCCCGTTTAAAATTCAATTAGGGCCGGAACGTACACGTGGTCTTGGGGCAGGGGCCCGGCCCGATGTGGGAAAAGAAGCCGCTATGGAAAGTGAAAGCCAAATTCGTGATTCCCTGGAAAATTCCGAGATGGTTTTCGTGACTGCCGGTATGGGTGGCGGCACGGGGACAGGGGGAGCGCCTATTGCTGCGAAAATCATCGCAACCTTCTTCCGGGCATGCGACTCCCGTGCTAATGGGTTTGGTAAATTTGCATTCAGGATAACGAGAACAAGCCATAAACTCACCAAACCGCCCACGCCTTATAATCATCGGACTGCTGCAATCTTCACATTTCTCGTCGGTTTCCTGTGGTGGCGGCGGCTCCTCCAACGGGCGAGTTGTTTTACATTCGGGAAAACCACTGCACGCCAAAAACTGACCGTTACGCCCCCATTTTACAACCATGGGTTTTCCGCAATTTTCGCAGGTTTCATCCGTTTCTTTTTGCAGCGATTGTTTAATATCGCTAATTTTTCCGGTAACTTTTTCTAAAGTTTCTTTTAGACAGATGCAGATCCATAGTGAAGATATCCAAATACAAGAGAAACAGCAAGCATTGCAATCGCTACAGGAACCCCTGAAAAAATCGCTAAAATCAGTATAGGCAACATCCAGAGAACATATGCGTCCATTTTTCTTTCTCCTAACCTAGCTGATAAGCGAGTCTTTTTTCACAAATGGCTCGCCATGCACCAATCGCGATACAGTTCTGTACAATTCCACTAGGAGTTGGAGTGAAAACAACAGAAACCCGAACGCTGCCATTGCTCTGAATGGCCACAAGACCGGATTCCAAGCAGATTCACCGGCAGTTTCGCCAGTTCTGTCGGTGTCAAGAAACGCCTCTCTTCGCCGGCGGATGCGCGACAGAAACAACTACCTCCCCGACATCGAAGCCCTCGCAGAGCGTCAGCTCAAGGCGGCGGGCCACACCTCCGGCGCCCTCACTCACCGCTCCGTGAGCATCATGGCGGAACAGCTCGGCTTTGACCTGCTGTATGTCAACGACCTGCCGCACTCTGCGCGCTCCGTGACAGATCTTGAGCACGGCCGCATCTACTTGCCCCCGGCATCCATCCCCGGCGGTCACGGCCTACGTTCCATGGCGCTACAGGCGATGGCTCATCGCCTGCTCGGGCACCAACCGCCCACAGACTACGCGGACTTCTTACAACAGAGGTTGGAGATCAACTTATCAGCAGGACCGACCCGCCATGATCACATTGACGCCCAGTCAGTTGGCGGCCGGCGTGACGGTGA
The DNA here is from genome assembly GCA_010016025.2 of Alatinidae sp. Z8VKAUB7J3. Classification (NCBI taxonomy): domain Eukaryota; kingdom Metazoa; phylum Cnidaria; class Cubozoa; order Carybdeida; family Alatinidae; species Alatinidae sp. Z8VKAUB7J3. The sequence goes on from JAAAKM020721499.1 coordinate 9,029,319, forward strand.
CGAACCAAGCCGAGAACCCGGTTCTGGCAACGGTCATGGTGTCCGGGGTGCCGGACCAACCGCAGCCGCCTGGCGAGAACGGCTATTCAATTGAACGCACCCTGCATCAACTGAATGGCACGCCACTTCGTCCGGGTACCAAACTCCGGCAGGGAGAACGGTACATTGTCCTCCTACAGGGGGCATCGGAGGCCCGGTTCCATCAGCAGGCCCTGTTGGTTGATCGGCTCCCGGCCGGTCTGGAAATTGAAAACACCCGGCTGATGTATGGAGGTTCGCGTAGGGCTAGCTTAGGGTAGTCGTGTCCCCGATATTGTGCATCTCCTGAAGAAATGGTGTGTTTTGTTTACTTCTTTCAAATAAATAAATTTGATTTATAGTATATTCAAAGCCGACGTTCTTTTGCAGACATCTTTTGTATCGTTGTATTTAAAAACCAGAGGCCAACACTTTCGTGAGCATTCTCCCGCTCTCTCTCCCCTCCCCAATCTGTGTCTCTCCTTCTCACTCATTCTCTATCAGATCTATCTTATTATCAGTCTTTTCCAATTTGCCTGTTAATACACTGCAAACATTATTGTAGTTCATTCCGACTAATTTGGATTTTTCTGTTTTAGCTAACGCCTTCTTCCAGCCGGGTGCCCGCGGCGCCATGGACGGCATGTTTCGCGCCGGAGGCGGGATCGATCCGCGGACGGCCCGGCTTATCATGAATGGCAATGTTTCGGTGGTTGTCACCATCTTCGCGGTGGATGGCAACTTCACCTCGCTGCGGGTGGATGTGGCAGGCGCACCCCGGGCAGCGGCCTCGGGTTTTGACATCGTTCGCCCCAAGCCCGGTCCCGACCCGGAAATGGGGTGCCTGGTGAGAGGCCTTGATCCAAACGGCGACGGTTTCCTGGCACTGCGTGCGGGGCCAGGCACCAGCTACCGACAAATCGGCGAGCTTCGCAACGGCGATGCAGCCTATCTGGAGCATCTAACCCATGAAATTGGTAGCACGTGAAGAAATTCTCGATTTTGTCACCTATACGGAAGGCCGAGAGCCTTTTCGCGAAAAAATCCTTTCCCAAAAAGCGGTACGCCGCATTCATGTTGGCCAGTACCTCACTTTTCTATTCGACAACCACGACACGATCCTCTACCAAGTTCAGGAGATGATGCGGGTCGAACAAATTGTCAAAGAAGCCGATATTCTCCACGAACTCTCCACCTATAACGAATTGTTAGGGGGTCCGGGTGAATTCGGATGTACCTTATTGATTGAAATTGCAGACGAAAAAGAGCGTGACGAAAAACTAAGAGCTTGGCGCGACCGCCCCACACGTTCTCGGGCGCCCGCGAGCCGGCGAACACGCCCATGTGCCCGCCGGGCACCAGCTCGAACGTCTTGTCCTCGCTGCCGACCGCCTGCAGGGCGCCGCGGACGGCGGCCTCCGGGGCGATCTGGTCGTTGCTGCCGGCGAACAGCAAGAGCGACGACGTGATCGTGCTCAGGTCCGCGACCTTGTCGCGGAACTTCATCTTGCCCTCGTAGAGCTTGTTGTGCTGCATGAAGTCCCGCATGAACTGCTCGAACGCGCCCTGCGGGTAGTCGATGAACTGGCTCGTCCAGGCCCCCATCGCGTCGAACCCGTTCACGTACTCCTGGTCGTACATGTTCCCCAGTCGGACAAACCCTTAGCGGATCGATTTCAGGATGAGGGGGTGATTTTAGAATGGGTCAACTCGTTTCGTCATGCCGACGTGGTGGTGAACATGTCTTCCACGGCGACCATTGATGCGGCCCTTTTGGATACTCCGGTTGTCAACGTGGATTTCGATCCCAATCCGAAAGGATTTAATCGAGAGCTTATCCATGAGCTTAATCATGTTTGGGAGCATTTTAAGCCGATCGCCGAATCGGATGGCTTATGGTTGGCCAAGAGTCACGACCATCTTGCCGAAGGCGTGGCCCATTATCTCAAGCACCCGGACGAGGATCGAGCGGAGCGAGCGGCGATGGCTCTTATTTGACGGCCATCTCCAGCCCAAATGCCATTTCCCAATACAGGCCGTAGCATAATTTTGAGCTTTCAGCATCTTGGGTAGCGTCCATTCATTCGGTTCGATCAAGGGTTTATCCCACATCCAAAGCACGCTCTGTTTTAAGGCTGTGCGCCAGGCGTATCTGCCCGTTAACAAACCGTAACGAGTTGGCGTACAGACGCTGCTGGGGGTATGGGCGTCGATAAATCGCATACCCGATTCGGCCAATCGGTTGATATGCGGAGTAGGTATTTTTGATTCATCATTATAAACTTCCGGGTCTCCGTAGCCCAGATCGTCGGCGAGGATAATGATGATATTGGGATCACTGCAGAAAAAAAACGTGTTTCATTTAACCACGCAGTTAAGAATACGGTCTTGTATTGTCAGAATTATATTTAATACTACTCGTTTTCTTCATGAATTTCAAAGTATATTAATCTAAAAGTATATTAGGTTACAATGTATCTTAGGTTACAATGATTAAGCAGCAAGGTTGCAACTATTATTTATATTCATCAGGCGTAAATGAAACATAAGTTTTCAATTTTTTTTCGATGTTAAGCATCAAGGCATGACCATCTATTTTATATGTCATCAAACAGTTCGCAGTAACGAACTGTAGTTCGGAAAGAATGTTCCATATGTATAAATATAGATTAGTCAGAGCAGTCCCTGAGGGATTGACGGTCTTTTCGATTCCGGAGGCGCACCGGCAACGCCTTAGAACGACGAACGTCCTCGAGCGGCTGAACAAGGAGATTCTGCGTCGCACGAGAGTCGCGACGCTTTTTCCAAACGAAGCTGCGCTACTACGCCTGGTTAGCGCGGTCCTCGTCGAAACCAACGAAGACTGGGCAACGTCAAGAAACTACCTACCGAAGGAAAGCGACTGACCCGCGAAGCAGATCTCGCGGCAAATTACAGACGAATTGTTGCTTTGCCGGTATCGGTGTCGGTATCGGTGTCGGTATCGGTGTCGGTATCGGTGTCGGTATCGGTGTCGGTATCGGTGTCGGAGTGTAATATAACATACTCATGAAAATACATCGTAGACGTAAGCCGGTGAAGCTAAACATGTTTTCTTTTACCACGAAACTCAAGGAAAATAATCTCTCTTTTTCTCTTTGGTTGAACTCGTTTTTGTTGTTATTTCTCTCGTATTTGGTGCCCGTACAAAATAGTTTCCCATCTTCAGAAGTATTCCTTTGTCTTTTCCTTTTTCTATTCCTTTTCTTTTATAGAATGTATTCCTATTCCTTTGCCTATGTTATGACATTTGAGGACAGTTTTTGCAGAAAGCATCCAAACCACACAAAATTCTATATAAAGACTTGGCTGCAGCGAATCAAAAGACGTTATGCTTTGCACATTCAGGGGCACGAGAAACTTGGCCGCCGGGTTATCGCCAATGCATTTTTCCACACGGCGGCGGTTTTTTTTCTTCTCGTCATCGGGACGGTCGGGAAGGTGGGTGAATCCGCAGAGCCCGCCCTCGGCCATGATCTTGTCGGCGATCGCCCACGCGATGGAGCGATCGTTGGCGACGCCCAAAATCAAACCCTTCTTACCTTCAAACAGCCCCATAGTGCGCCTCATATCCTGCGATTCAGTACTACCCCAGCGCGATCTTCGCCTTCCGGTTTCAGGTGCAGGACACCCAAGTGAGGGAGGGAACGATCGCGTTTGCAAACAGATCTGTGTCATCAACGTGCCAAACAGTCAATCTGAATGGCATTCAGCAATTAGGAAATTCATAGAGAATATACAGGCTAATTTGGACCATAGCCTACATTTGACCCTTTAAGGCTTTAAGGGGAGGGTTAAAGTAAAGTGAAGCGCTTTCAGGAATGATGTAGGCTAAGCAAGTATGGTAAATTTCTATACAAGCTACTTTTTGTAATCTTGGAAAGTAATTAGGCTAGGAAAATGAAACTTTCAGGGATTGATCTATACACTAAAGTATGTCTTGGGAAGGTATTTTGAATTACCTACCTCTCCTTTGTCCCTCTAGAGCAGGGATCTCCAAACTTTTCAATGTAAGGGCCATATTATATGCGATTCCGGCGAACTGGCGACACATCGGTGGTGTGTGTAGCCAGTTCGAGAAGCTGGAATGGCGTGATAATCAATGGGGGATAAAAAGCCTGAGTTACTCGTCGGAATCGCTGTCCGTATCGTTAGCCTTCAAGGCTGCCACAGTTTCTTCATAGGTAAGAGTATCGTCGGAGTTGGTGTCCGCCCGATCAAAGAACTGAGACATTCGCTGACCGAGTTCATCACGACTGAGTTTGCCATCTTTGTCGGTGTCTTTACGAAGCATCAGTTTCGCATTTTGACGAGCAACGGCATCTGGGGAACGACGTTGGCCACCAAACCCATTGCTAAGAATCGTCTCTGGTGCCGTAGGCAACGCCGCTGTCGCCGCGCGCCCACTCGCGCCACTCGGCGTCGAGCTCGGCCATCGGCCGCTTGAAGACGTCCATCGCGACCTTGTTGACGTCCCCAAGGGTGGGGATCCGGTCGCTCGGCAGCTTCAGGTAGTACTCGAGCCACTTGTCGGGATACGCGGCCCACAGCCAGGTCGTGAAGCTCCAGGTCTTCAGCCGGCAGTCGTTGCGGAAGCGCGACAGCTTCTCGCGCGGCGTCTGGTCGGCGGCCCAGTCCTGGTTGGACAACGCCTGATCGCGCACGGTCCGCATCCACCAGTTGGTGCCTTCCGGCAAGTCCAGCGCCTCCTCGACCATGGCTTTCGGCGACACTGAAAAAAAGGTCGTTGATTCGGCTGCGTCGGGCCGCGTTGCTGGCGTCCTCAACGATGTCGAATAATGAACCATCGACTTTCACGACCTCACTCGAATTTCCAACATAGATCGTCATGCAATGTAGCTCATCCATGTGGATCGGCGATTCGACCTCCATGTTGGCATGATTTAGAACGATATCCTTTAGTCGATTATCCGGTTGAGAGGGCCGATGAGTTGCGACCACAATCGTCCCTTGAAACCGATCTGGTAATCGGTCAATGATCTGCAATATCTCAGGGAGACCGCCAGCAGAAGCTCCAATGGCAACGAGGAGATTTGGATACCGAGGGGCCATTACGCAGGTGCTGGCTACTGGCTGGCCAGGCAACGACAGTTGGCCAGTGACGATTGGCGACTCGCTGTCAACGAGATGACGCTCTGTTACCAGCAACAGAACCGGGCCTGCCTGCAGGGGCTGATCAATCAGCAGCGCGCCTTGATCGCAAACCGCTCGCCCGAAAATCAGGAGCTGCGCTTCCGTTACGCCGTGGTGGGTATGGCCGCTGCCGGCGTCGATGACTGGTCCGTCGCTGTTGAGCACCTCCTCCCCGTGATGGCTGCCACCGGCGATGAGTTTATGCCCGGGCGAATGACTGAAATGGCGGTCACACTGGTCTATGGGCTGCGTACGCTTGGCCTCACTAAGTCGTTCCGTCTCTTGTCGAAGCTGTTTCTCGATCGACGCCTTCTCGGCTTCAAACCGCTTCTTGTCTTTTTGCCATGTGTCGTTAATGTCAGCAAGCTTTACACGTTCCTGTTTCACGGCTTCCTGTAGACTCTTCTTCTCTTTATCGAACTCCATTTGTTGGAATTCCATGGCGTCATTAACGTCCGACAATCGCTTTTTTAGTTCGCTCGCAGTCTTCTTCTCCGTCTGCAGAGCGTTCTGTAGGGCGGTCAGTTGACCCTGCAAAATGCCCACTTCTCTTCCTAATCGTTCCTTTTCTTCCACAATTTCCTCGTCCACAAAAGTATCTTCTCTGACGTTTTGCTTTTTAAGCGTAATTTAGCGTCAATTATCAAAAATATGCGTACAATTTCTTATTCCCTTAATTTTGATTTGAGATGAATTTGAGACTTCCCTCTTCTATTTTGGAGTGGGGTATTTTTAATATTGATCCTAGACTTTAAGTGGTTTAATATGTCAGTTGTTTCAGAAATGTATATACATATTAAATTTGGAAAAATGAACTTACAGAGCTAAACTCTCAACGTTCGTTTTCATTCTCAACGTTGGGAGAGTGTTGTTCTAGGTGAGATGCTGACGGAAAGACAAAAGATTCGAATAAACTAAATTTATTATCAGCATTTACCTTTCCTTTGAATGGTTTTTCGATACCGCATCCACCGGCCACACTTTGCCCATCACTTTTAGCTGGTTGCGGTCGATTTTTCGGGTGAGGTCGGGGCTAATTGGCGTCCAGGCGTCGCCGCGATTATCGCTGCGAAATACCCGGTTTGCGCCGTAATACAACCGGGTATGGGAATGCGGGCTAATAATTAACGGCGAATCCCAATTCCACTTCAGTGGTGGTTCATCTTTGCCCGGTTGCGGGCGGATAAATATCTTCTCGCCGCTGCGTTTATCAAATCGATACAGCCCAGCATGTTGATATTGCGAATAAATAATATTGGGATCTTTCGGGTCGACCTGGGTTTTAAAGCCGTCGCCTCTGTTCGTTTTAAGTTTTAATGTTGCTCCTTACTTTCAGTTAAAATTTTTTTTTTTTTTTAATTACGAAAAAAAATTGATAAAGACATTGCCATTCTGTGCTTCTCTTTTCGAGCTCCATTCAAAATAATCTTTTATCATTATCTTTCCACGAAATAGCCATAAATAAGATTTTAGTTTCTTCGGCCTTTGATTACAGAGACCTGTGTAATTTGCCATAAAAATAAATTTGCACGATTAATTTCAAATAAGAGCGAATATGCTAAAACATAAAATGAATTTCGTTTTAAATGCATGCATAAACCTAATGTTTATACTATTGTTGGAGGTGACTAAGTGTATTTATTATTATGCTAACTGCCAAACAGGAAAAATGGATCAATCCCCTTTCAGATGAAAACAAGGTCAAGGTTGTCCCATACGACCCCAATTCCTGGGATAAATTTCAAATCATCAAACAAAGAATCCAAAAACTACTTGACAGGGATATTGCGATCGAGCATAGGGGCGCTTCCGGCATGGGAATATCGGGACAAGACAAAATCGACGTATATATACCTGTTTCGCCTGAGGATTTCGATTCGATAATCCCTGAGTTGGTAAGTCTATTTGGAGAGCCTGGTAGTAACTATCCACTTGAAAGAGTTCGTTTTAAAACTTTTGTTGGAGGAAAGCGGGTTGACGTCTTTCTCCCGCGCGGGCCGATGCCGGACGTCCGTGAAAGTCGATCATCAATCCGAAATCGTCACCCAGCGCCTCACGCAGCCCGTAGACCGAATCGGCAAATTGCGACACCGCCGCCGGCGTCGACAGGTAATGGGTATAGGGCACATTGACGATCTTCGCCGCGGTGTACCCGCGCGCCTTGAGATCGGCGCAACGCGCCAGCAGGGCCTCCTTGTCGAAGGTATGATACACCGCCGACATCTCGCCCATGCCCAGATGCGTATAGACACGCACGCGGTCGCGCACCCGGCCGCCCAGCAGCCGCCAGACCGGCACGCCGAGATCCTTGCCGGCGATATCCCACAACGCGATCTAATATCGTTTCCACAGCTTCATCATCAAACTAAAAACTTCTAAATTTTGAAATAATACAAAATTTTAAAAATTTCTAAAAAAATCTTAATTTTTTTTAGAAGATTGTCGCAGTATGTCGCCTAATATCGTTTCCACAGCTTCATCATCAAACTAAAGAGTTGTTGATTAACATCGACTTTAACTTTATTTTAAAGATTCGTTTCAAAAATAGTAAAATTATTTAAATTAGTACCTAGGCGATTGGGCGACCGGCGGGTCATGATTTAGGAGAGGCTTTAAAAATTTTCCGACATGTACACTATAATCAAGACTCTGCCCTCCCAATAAACTATATGATGTACGTTTCCTTCCGCGTCAAAATGGTCGATGGCATGGTTGCCAACGGTTATGAGCGGGAGTTCGCCGAACACTGTTTCAGCCAGATCGAGGGCTTTGGCGAATACGGCTTCCCGGAGAGCCACGCGGCCAGTTTCGCGCTGCTGGTCTACGTCTCCTGCTGGCTGAAATGCTATTATCCGGATGTCTTCTGCGCTGCCATCCTCAACTCCCAGCCGATGGGCTTTTATGCCCCGGCGCAGCTGATTCGCGATGCTCGCGAGCATGGCGTCGAGGTGCGGCCGGTCGACGTCAATCTGTCCGACTGGTATTCGCATCTGGAGCCCTGCGCGCCGGATGGCAGCACCACGGCCTTTGTTCGAGAACTTTTTCTCGAACGGTCTCTGCCGCCAATCGTCGCAGGGACTGATCGGTGACAAAATCCTCGTCGTAGGCTCCCCCTTGATCGGGAAATCGAGCAAAGGCCAGTGCCCGCAAACGATCCAAATTTATCCCTGTCTTCGCAGACAACGGAATTATTTCCGTCCATTTTCCCAACGACTGGTACGCATCCATCACGGGAAGGACCTTGGGTTTGGTGATTACATCGATTTTATTCACCAACAAAAACACTGGCAGCTCCTCTGCCCCTTTATTCATCGAAAATACTTGATCAATGACAGCCCGATCGCCCGCACCTGGCATCTTTCTGCCATCTACTGGGACGACGGTGCGCCGTCCTGCGAATTCACGACCTTCGTCGCCTACGAGTACACGCTCACGCCCGAGATGACGAAGGTCCATCGCAACGTGATCTTCCGCAACCAGACCGTGCCCAGGCTCCCGGTCACCGCCTTCGACGAGCCGACGCCGGCCGGCCTCTGGAAGGCTCTGAAGGACCGCTGTCTCGACGGACTCCCGGGCTGCGACGTCCTCGCGATCCCGCACAACTCGAACCTCAGCAACGGTCGGATGTTCACGATCGAGTACCCCGAAGGCGCGACCCGTGCCGAGCAGGCCCGCCTCGCCTCGCTCCGCGCGCGGATGGAGCCGGTCGTCGAGATGAGTTCGGCTCGCACAGACTTCGGTGCGCCCGGGAGCAGCGCCCAGTACGGCATGTCCATGATGTGGCAAGCCATGTCCCCGAGGGCGCCGGTGCCGAAGTCCCACCAACCGCGCCAGGCGAACGGGGCGATCTTGGCATTGTAGTCTTGCCACGGTGCCGGGCCGACCCATTGATTCCAATCCAACCATTCCGGGACGGCTTCTTTTTCCGGCGCCTTTTGGAAGCCTTGGGGCCAGATAGGGCGATTGGTCCAGGCGTGCACTTCCGTGACTTTGCCGACGATGCCGGAACGGATCAGCTCGACGCAGCGTCGCATGTGGTCGTTGGCGTGGGCCTGGTTGCCCATGGTCAGACACTCTTTTTTCTGACTAAAACATATCTGCTCAACTAGTAGCTCATTTCAAAGCCCTTTTTTCTCTGATTCATAATAGATAGGTCTTATTGCGTTTAAAAGTTTTGAATTCAATGTAGTTCCAAAATAATTTTTTCTGACGAATTCATAGTCCTTATGTAATTTGTATTAGGAAAAAGCAGGTGATGGTCCTGCCTCGGATGATTATTCCATGTATTGCGTTTTTAGTAAGTGAAGAACAATTCATACTTCTTATGTATCATATAATTCCATTTTTCACCATTATTAGGGTCTGCTGACTTTTTTTATTTAACCAAACAATTTTTTATTGACTTGGTCTTCTTGCCTCCTGCATGGAGGCAAGGCCTCGATAGGTCAGATTGACCATGTTGACGATACCGGCTTTTGCAGCGGCGTTCGTCATCTCGATGGCATCCGCATGGTTTTCAGCCAGCGGTTTCTCGCAGAGAACATGCTTGCCGGCGGCCAGCAGCGGCATGGTCGTCGGGTAATGAGCACGGTCTGGGGTGACATTGGAGACGCTGTCGAACGCACCCCAATCGATCGCCTCACCCACCGAGCTGAAACGATTGGCTATTTGATGTTCATCGCAAAACGCGTGCAATCGCTGCGCGTCGGTATCGATGGCGGCGACTACGTCGACACCTGCGTCGGCTGTAAATGCCCACTGTTCCAAGTTGAGGAGCATAATCCCCTTTAAGATCACGACGATATTTGTAGAGACTCCAGACATCTTCTTCCATAGCAGCTTCCTCCAGATCGTCAAACTATAGGCAATGAAAAACGAAAAAAGTTTATATAAATAAATATAAATAAATAAATATATCCGCAAATTTGATGGCAGGCCGTTAAGCCTCTACAAAACAAAAAACCTTTCAGCGCACGGTATTGGGTTAATGTCTATCCCTTACTAACGCGACATCGTTAGTCACATTTAACATCTCATTGTGTTGCGAGAGCAAAACTTTGGTTTTGTCGTGTTTTTTTTTTTTTTTTTGTTCTTAGCACCCCATTTTTTGTCGTTATTTAGTCCCTCTTCCCTGTTACTCAATTATAGACGCTTTTGAGTAAAAATTGAACCTCGTATTGATTTACCTATTTCAGAAAGTAATTCAAATATTATTTAAGGGCGAACTATGTATTTAAGTACTTTTTGTTATTATACCTCATAGTTGTTGTTTAAGCAAATCATTTAGAAGTACTTGATATCTAATAATCTAGTAGTTACATCATAGTACACAGCAGTCATCCCCCTTCCTGTTACACAATTATATACACTTGCAAGGAAAGATTGAACCCCGTATTTATGTGTTGAGTTTTAGGAAGTACTTAAAAAATAGTTCAAGGAGTATTTAAGGTTCACGGCCATGGGTCTCACAGAAGGGACGACGTATTTCTGGCGTGTCCAGGCATCGGATGGTGCATCTTCGTCTACGTTCTCTTTCAGTCTGGTACGACCGGGTTTGCAAGTAAGCGTTCCCGAATTGCAGTCGCCTGCCAACAACAGCACCGATCTACCCTTAGAGGTGCAACTGGCGTGGGGCGCGGCTAGCAACGCAACGACGTATGATGTACAGGTATCGGAGTCGAGTATGTTTGCGGCCACGTTTGTCAATGAGACAGGCATAACAGGTACCCGGCTTGATGTACGGAACCTCGCCTCTGAGACGACCTATTTTTGGCGGGTCCGGGGGCGCAACGGGGGGATCGCGCTGGTGCTCGAAGCGGGCGAACGACTGGCGGGGATCGTTACGGATGGCGATCTTCGCCGGGCCTATGCGAGCGACATACCGTTTTCCAGACCGGTGTCCGACATCATGATTGACGAGCCGGTTACGCTTCCAGCGGACACGCCACCGGAACAGATTGTGCCGGAAGTTTACCGCCGCGTGCGTAAGTCCCGTCGGCTGCGATCCGAGTGGATTCGTCACGTGCTCCTTGTCGACGACGACCGCAGGCTCGTCGATGTGCAGGATTTTCTCGATCTGCTTGAGCGCCAGGGTGGCGGGCTGCAGCAGGTGGCTGTTTTCGGAATGGGTTATGTGGGCTAGTAACTACTGCTTTTATTGTTTCAGCCCTTATAGTTCACCGAGTCAGTGATAATTTTCGGAGAATAAGGCTTCTTTTTCAGTCGAAGAGAGTTTTTCTCTCTAAGGGTGTCAAAATGCTTTGTAGATGAAAAGAAGAACGTGTATATTTCGTCAAGGATGTTGAAAAGCTTTATTATCAAAAGAAATCGAATTGCCACTGTGTTCTATAGTATTGGTTGGTTTGTGGGCCTGGCAGAGAATAGAAGGTACACGGCGGTCAAGAAGTGCAGATACTTCCTGCTGGACTCCGTTAAATTAACCAGATATCGCACTTGTATAGTCATAAGACAGGAAAGCTAGTACATCAAAATATCCCACTAAAAAAAAGAAGAAAAAAAAAAGACTCCGGATTATCAGTTTAATTGGCGTGTACCGATATGTATTTCTTAAGGTTAGGATAATTATTTATTTATGAAAGTGAAAATTGAAAATATTTAAAACGTTGTTTGTTTTCAGTAAAGCACAAATTATGCTCTGGTCTAAAGAAGGCATGGCAATTATCAGCCCTGCTCATGTTAATTTTTTCTCGTTTTGAGTTTGAATCGACTATTTATTGTAATTTCTGTTCGTTTTGGCTTTCATTCATTTATTGATAGCGATTTGTGGTAGTTTTACGCTTGGAAGATTATTTGAGTTTATTTCTGCTCATTTTCGTCGAATTTCGTTGTGTTGTAAATGATGAAATACCAAATGATTGTTGTATCTTTGATCTCTTTGCTTGACACATTAATTATCAACAGTGTGATATTTGTTATATATCAACAGTTTGTAATAAATTCTTAATGAAAGACTTTCTTGATTCGTTTTTCAGGTGTTTTAAAAATTGTCCCTCCTGAATTTGAGGCCTCGACTTGCTTAGCTTGTTGCTCAAATTTTGGACCAAATCGAGGCCTCGCACCTAAGCAACTGAGTTGCTTATGAAAAAAAACCCGTGTAGTCAAGAATAATGAAATGGGCACTGAAACAGACTCTTCTCTAATTTGAGTTCCTTTGCGTTTATCTGATTTTGTATTAGACGTTACACCGAAAAACAAAGAAATAGTATATAAATTACGTGCGAACGTAACTCACGCTGAGATCGCCTTTATAAAAAAGGGAGTTGCCTTTAATTAATGAATAGTACAAGATCTGCAGATGCCGTGGGTCTACTGTTGAAACAATGAATAGTTCCTTGCATAAGGAATAATGACGTGTCTATTACGCATAAATTCAGACGAGGAGTAATGCAGTTCGAAGTTTATGCAAAAACCAGAAAGATGTTATGTTTATCACAAGTAAATGCCAATTAAAACGTACAAGAGCTATCAAATGTAATAGGAGGTCTACCGCCCTGTGAGGCCCCAGGTACTGCCAGAAAAGTAAATAAGAGGAACAGGGACAGAGATTAATATTTTTTGAAGAATTATTGATCAGGAGGACTTGTAATTCAAAAAATGAAGATTAAAATCTGAGATTATCAAAGAAGGACCTAGCTTCTATATTCTAGTTAGGTATTATCAGGTACTGCCAGAAAAGCAAATAAGAGAAACAGGGACAGAAATTAGTATTTTGCGGAGAATTATTGATCAGGACGAATTGCAATTCCTGAGATCAGGAAGAATTATAGCTAACCCTAGATTCAAGGCCACTTGTAGTAATTTCCCAGGGACCAGCTTGCAGAAACTTTCCAATGGGAGTAGAAAAGGTCTTACTGCAAATTCAAATTTAAGTACTTTCTGAGCTGTTGAAAATGACCAAAATATTTCTAGTTTTTGGGTGTAAAAAAGGCTTAAAACATTGGTCACCAACTTTAAAACAGTGGTCTCAAACTTAGTGTTTCATTATAGATACATTTTTTTTTAATGTTAGCCTGTATAATCCACAAGCACTGATTTTCCACAATGAAGTTGGATAAATAAACTTTATAATATTAAGCTGTTTTCTTCTTCCTTGACCCTGAATTTTCAATTAAAGTATGTGTTTTAGGTTGTTTTTGACAAAATTGTACACTACATTTTCTCAGCACCAAAATTATTTATAGTTAGGCTAGGTCAAGGGGATGCATATTTTCCTTTTAACCAAGATACAAGAAAAAATCCGTAGCTTTGATGGTTATTATTGTAAGCACCCATTTGGGGGAGGGGAGAACATGAAGAAGCACACCTTTCCTCTTTTTACTTAGAGGAGGAAGGTCCTTTAGCTCAATATTTTGGAGAGGGTGGTGCTCCCCCAACCAGAACCTTCTATGAAATTAATGATTTTCAACTGAGAAAAACATACCTTGACAATTTTAGGAAATAGACTTCAATTTCTCTTGACTCTTGAAGTTGGCAAAAGCCATCTGCAGATAGTGGTGCTGTTGTTAACTTTTTTGACGTGGTAAGCCTGGGGAGAAAGAATGTTTGGATCTACAGGAGTCTGCCCAGAAACGCTTGCCCACGCGGGCTGTGTCGCCTCTATCCCGCAGACGTATGAGCTCCTGCTTCAACGCAATGGGGACATGGTGACAAGAGTCGCAGAGGTGGTGTGTGGCCATATTCTGGGCAGCTTGGTAGATGCCGCTCAACTTGGTTGGATAATACACAGCTGCACGGCCTCGACGATGGAGTGGAAGGTCTGCACAGTGTCGGCACTGAAGACCGACTTGGCCCGGGCAAACGGTCTTCTTTCGGCCTTGTGTGTTGGAATTAACATCCTCTTTGCGAGCTTCGAAGATTACCAAGTGCTTTCGGACTAAGACAAGGTATTTGAGTATCTTTCCGTATGTGGGGGGGGATTTTCCGCGGGAGAAATTCTCCATGGGGGAGTTTTCCATGGGATAAATTCTCCAGTGGGAATTTTCTGCGGGAGCATCTTTCTACTGGGGGGCGGTGGTTGTTTGTGAGAAGCATTTTCTATGGAGGGGTGATATCCGAGATGATTTTAGAAACAATCAGAAATTAAAGTCTTTTTCAAATAAAAGTGGCCTTTAAAAAAAAAACAGCCGGAATAATCCCCAAGAAATTTTCCAGGGGTAATTCTCAGCTAGATTGGGATTACCTGAGGGGAATTTTCCTGGTTGGGGGGTATTTTATATGGAAAGAACTCTACATGGGTGCCATCATGAAGCAGCACAGCTCGTGACAACATGACAGCCTATTAAAGATCTGGATTATAAGTTCACTATCTAGATCGCAAATTTTACGTTTTGCCATCATGAATCATGATAACGTGACATCCCATCGAAAATCAAAATTATGGAATGGGAAAGTGCTCTGGTTGAAAATATTATAAGGGCATAGCAAATGAGAGTGCTCTAGCTGTGGTTATTATAAGGACACACCAAGGGAGGATGAACTGGCTGAAACCGTTATAAGATCGTGGCAAGGGAAGGTATTCTGGCTATAGATACCTAGTTATATGTAGACAATCAGTAAATTGCAAAACTTACTGCCCTTCTCGTAAGTAGGGATTAGTCTTGGGGAAAGCTTAGATTTTGGGCAGGAGGGGATTTAAAATTACCCCAATTCTCAAAATAAATATGGCAACGTTGTCCAAAACGCTGTATTTAGGGGACCAGACATGAAGCCCCCTCTCGTACAAGTCTGAAATAAGATATAATTGTAGACAATCTCATCTTTTCGATAAAGCAAATCACTTTTTAAGAATATAACTAGCTGACATACAAAAAAAAGTTTTATCTTGAATTTAATACACTTGTTTAGGATAGTCTCCTTAACTTTTAAGGTCAAAATTGGACGTAACTGATATGGGTTTTAATTGAGTTGACACCAACTTTCCACCACCACGTACAAGAGAAAAATAACAGGGAAATAAATTCACTTCTCTATTGGTTACAGATTCTCCATCTTCGATTAAGGATTGTTATACCAGTTCTGCGCACATATATACTTCTCATTGTAAAATTATTGTAGATAACAAAACCTCATTGTGTTCCTTTCATTTTTAGGATTGACGATAAGACTTAAGAAGGTTTTTTTAAGTTTAGTTTCTTGGTAACGCGCCTCTTTTTCACTTGCAGTGTCTTATTGATTTTTTTTATCATTGGCCATTGATAAATTATTGGCTTTGTAGGGGGGGGGTAGGTAGCACATCCACTTTAAGGTAATTGAAAAATTAAATTGTAAATTTTATATACATTTTTTTTGTGTCTTCTTGTTTTACAAGGGGGGTTTCAATGAAAGTGGTCGGAGGTCTGGAGGAGGGGAAGGGAGAAATTAATATCAAATCTCAATTCACTCCTCAGAATGTTCTTAGACTAAACCTATAATATGGATCTGACGACGTGATAGAGGATACCCTCTTATTAGAGAAAAAATTCTGTAAAACATTGGGTAAAATTGTATTAAAGATTAAATTAATATCCTTAGTGGCAAACAATGGTAGAGAGATGGGGTTTTATTAGCGCCACAAGAAAATTTATTAGTAGGGGAGGGACCTGGTGCTACCATATTTTTTTTAAACCAAAATTTAAATGGGAACGGCCTCGAAGCAAAGCGTCTAAGGACGAAGCAAAAAGTACACAGTTGGAATCTCCGTAGCTGTATTTCGATTAGTTTTAGTAGTGAAACTTTGCATCAAAATTAACCGGAAAAATAAATTGTCTATAGTAGCCGTTTCTTTTGTCTGCATATATCTTCAGAAGTAATTGTGAGTATAATTTCAGAATTTTAGGCGTAATTGTCATAAAGAACATCGCTCGACATTATGGCTTCTAGAACTGGGAAGATGCAGCGATGAGTGTTTGATAATGTCGGATTAATTGGCTGTATCAGAATTTTCACTGAAGGACAATTTAGTCCTTGTCAAGTTATAATTGTTGTTATATTATTCAATCAAAACTCAAAGAAATTGATTTGCTTCCATTTAAATCTTAGTACGAGCATAATCTCATTTCAAATAGGCCTTAAGCATTTAACAGCTGCCACGTCTGACTGAAAGCAGAACTCTGGAAGTCTCCTTAAAATATCTTTTTAAAATAAGAATGTTCCAGAAAGAAATGTTTCTATCCAGAGAGAATGTTAATGCTACATTTTTAATAGCGAATTATCATGAAGATTCAGTTTAAACTCGTTTTTCTTGCCCGGGGAAACAAATTTTTTCAACTTTGATCTGAAACATAAGTAAACAAAATATTTGCATTCATGGACATTTTCTTAGGCTGATGTATAGTAAAAATACAAAATAAAATTATTAGGAAATAAACAAAATTCAAATTAACAATTCAAGTACCGTCTGCAATTTGTTTACTCCTTAGAACGTGTCACTCCTGGTCTATATTGTCCAATTTCTTTTCTTTTTCTTTTTTTGTTGTTGTCTTTCAGGTTAGGCATTAAATCTCATAATCTAAAAATATTCGTGTGAGTATAGGCGGCAGTTTTGATCATTTAGCCGGTTTATGGGATTAAAAAGTAGCGTCAATGTATTCCCCATCGATACTCCGATTATTGTCGAAACTTCAGAAGGCAATTCCTCGTTTAAATATAGCAGAAATGACGACTTTGGCTGCCAGCTCTAGGTTGGGATTATTATCGAGGCCGCGCGCTGAAGAACTATCTTCCTCATTGAGTTCCATTATGAGTTCCCCGAGCATATTATCCTGTACCTCGCCAACCTCAATGGCGTCCAGCAGAAAATTAATACCTCGCGGTTCTGAGTCAGTAGACATGCCCATACCCTGCCCCTTCTTGTGCTCTAGGGGTTTTGGGAGAATATCCTCCCAAAGAAAATCCTCCTCCTCTTCTTCTTTGTCGTTGAGTTGCAATTTCAGTTCCTCTAGTTCAGCGTCAATTATCTCACCAAATTCGGCTTGGCGTATAAGAAAGTTGGTGCCTTCTGGGCTGGAGGTTTCAGCTAGATCATTCGTCGCGCAGGCGCTTCATCCGCGCAGCCTCCTCCCCGGGCGTGATGTCGCGCCGCATGGAGGACGCATAGGCCCGCACCGGCCCCGCCGAGCCGCCCAGCAGTTCCGCCACCGGCTTCTCCTCCGCTTTGCCGCGCCAGTCCCAGACCGCGGTGTCGAGCCCGGCCATCGCGCGGCGCAGGTAGGTGCCTGGGAACTTGTGCTCGCGCAGCGGGATCTCGGCAATCACGTCCTCCAGCGCATCCATTCCGCGGCCCAGCGCCCAGGGCGCCACCTGGCGGTGCAGGATCTCGCACGTCAGGTCGCTGTTGTAGGTGGAGACCTGCCCCCAGCCGGTGGAGCCGTTAACCTTTGACACAATAGGTCTAGCTTTTTGCTTCCACTTTGGAATGGCCTGTTTTCTCTCACTTGACTTCCACAATGCTCCAATAACATTTTGAATTGTACTTGCTGATGATTCAGCATTCACTGAATTGTCACTGTCATCCTTCTCATGTTTAACATTGTTTCACTCAACATTGTTTCATCTCATGTTTAACTCATCTCAGGTTGGGATGTCGTTTGCCAAGATTCACAAGTATATTCTAGATTTTTAAGGGGAAGCCACCAGAAGGTTTTCCAAGCCTAGAGGATCTTATACTTTAATAAAATACATTTTTACCATCTATTACGATTTTCTTACAGTTCGTCGACATAATTAATAATATTCAATGAATCGTTAATTTTAAGCTAAGCGATTCAGTTCCTGCTTTGTTCTGTTTTATATAAAACCAGAATAATAGTTTGCTGATCTCGTTGCCTAGGCAACTTACGTTTCTGTCCTTGTTATTGACCAATAGCAAGTCAGAATGAAAATTGAACGTCGAAAGTCCAAAATTCCCGAAATAATCGAAAGTCCGACTAGCTGCTTGCTAATTCCGGTACCTTAGGAAAGCAATAGAGACCGTCTCGCTTTCTATAAAGTTGCAATGGATTATTTTAAATTCTGGGACCAAGGAATCTAAAGTCAAGATAGCAGCCTGCTAATCTTAGTCCCTTGCGCTTTACTGAAAACGAAATATGTTTGAAATGTTTTCACTTTTTTTACTTTCATAAATAAAAAAAAACATCAAAACTTTAAGGAATAGAAATCAGTAAATGTCAAGTAAACTGACAATGCCTGGTCATTTGTTCGTTTTTCTTTCAGTAAAGGGCAAATCATGGTCTGGTCTTTAAAAGGCATGTGGGTAATCAGCCCTACTCGTGTAAATTTTCGCTCGTTTTGAGTTTCATTTCTTTGTTGACGGTGATTTGTGGTAGTTTTACGCTTGGAAGATTATTTGAATTTATTTCTTCTCGTTTTTGGCTCAAAGGAGCAGAAATTTTTGATCAGGTGATTTTAGGCTTGGGTTAATCATACTGGCTGCCGAAATCTCAAGATTCAAAGAAATATTGATGCAGCATGTTCCATGGCATTGACTACAAGCAATGCACAGAAAATGTCACTCTTTTTGCAAGTGCATCAAAGGCTATCAAAGTCACCTTTACAGCTGCGGGGGATCAATTTAGGAAGGCTTTCAGGATCACGCGGTATTTCCGTCATTAACCATTAGGCAAAAGTTTCCAGGCCCAGGCTTCAGAGTTCCAGCCTTCAGACTTTCAGACAGACCGGTTTCTAGCCCCAGATTTTAAGCAATTTTGTATATGTTATTAAGCTATTTTTATAACATTTTGGTGCTCATTTGTATGCCCAACTGGTCAATACACTTGAAAGTTAATCATAGGTCAACCATATAAACAATGAATGGGATATATAATTCAGGGAAGGATCTAGGGAGTGGAGAAAGGGATGGGCTGATTCCGTAAGGGCACCGGCTCACAAGGCACTTTTTGATCGTCATGTGGCTTAAAAGCTTTCATACGAAGACAATATAAATAGGGCGGTTCCCAAAATCACCACGATCTATTTGCCCACGCTCACGATGCTCTCACTCAGAATTCCCACGACTCAAAAAGCCCACGGCTCAAAATACCCACGATCAAAATGCCCACTATTTTAATGCCCACAGCTCAAAAGGCCCACGCCTCGATGTGCCTGTGTTTTCAGTGAAAATTAAAGACACATATTAAAACCTAAGACGAGTAGAAATAAAGTTATGTAACACATCTTACAGGCCAAAGAGCCTTTGTTGGAATAGTACAATGTAATATTGTATGTGTATTTCATGATGAATAAATCTTATCTTATCTTAACCTGGAACAAATGAAATGTACGATGAAATAAAAGACAAGAACAACAGATACAAGGATTGCAAAATATATTTGTAATCCATATCCATGTATATATTGCAATCCAGATTACAACAGATACAAGGACTAAACGATCACTTTGCCGTACATCTTTCTAGAAATTCAGCATTAAGCAATGCATTTTTATGTAAGTTTTTCAACTGAAAGTAAGGAGCGACATTAAAACTTAAAACGAACAGAAATTACTTCGTGTATGAAAGAGGCTGCTAGCTCTTTACGCTAAAGTTTGACTCTTTCTCTCAACTCTTCTTTTTAATACAGTAAAGAAGTAAACAAGTAAACAGTAAAGAAGTAACAGTAAACAAGTTCAGTTGAAAAAACTTTTTTTTTTTATTTAATATACTTCCAAGAATCAATCTAAAGAATTGAATTTTTAAGAAGATTCCAAGTATTTATAGTTTATTAACTTTAATGTTATTCATCAACAATTACACGCCTCAGAAAGTTTTCCTGATTTTCAAAAAAAGGGGAAAATAGCAACTTGTTTTTTTTTATTTAATATTTCATTAGGATTGAGGGTCAGAGAAACATA
This sequence comes from Alatinidae sp. Z8VKAUB7J3, assembly GCA_010016025.2. Classification (NCBI taxonomy): domain Eukaryota; kingdom Metazoa; phylum Cnidaria; class Cubozoa; order Carybdeida; family Alatinidae; species Alatinidae sp. Z8VKAUB7J3. Next base: position 9,049,374 of record JAAAKM020721499.1, read on the forward strand.
TTAGAATAATATTAGGTAGGGGCTATATCATACAAGTACCGTACTTTGAAACTTCAAAAGCCTTAAAATACAAATTTTACTGTTTTCACATTATTTTGAATCAGTGTCACCAGTTGTTTGAGTCCTTAGAAACGATCCAGGAAATATTATATATACCATTTAACCCAATAACGATTCTAGTTGTTTCAACCTCATAAACGGGTTCAAGAGCCGTTTGTTTAAGGTGATACAGACCAAACAACCATCTGATATTGAGTCTGGAAGGGGAGGATCTGACTGAAGAAGTAGCTGCGGGATAAGGTGAACGGGGGCCGACACTTAGCTTGTTTATTGTCATGTTTATTCGAGTGCTTAGACTGTGGTGTGGTTGTTAATAGCTCTTTCTGAACGTTGAATTATAAGTTGTGTCGCTGGCTTTGGGCTTCGAATGTGACATCATGACAAACGAATATGAATATACGTATGCGCCTGTTCTGAACTTTGTTAAAACGACCTTGCGCCACGAAGATGTTGTATTGAAAGTGGCTGCTATGAGCACAATAGTAAAATTTTTCTCGAAGGGGCTTATTTCTGATAATCATGCGCGTGTTTAGGAAGTGTTTTCCCCATTTGTTTTTGAAAATAAAGCTAATTTTTGCGTCTTCAACAAGGCCATGACGGACGGGATACTAAAAATTTTAAACATTACAAATTACACAGTTCCAGATGTTCTAATCCAAATAACCTTTTTGTTTATAATCAAAATAAAATGAAAATGTAATAACAGATACAACTTTTAATCAATTCAATGAAAATTGGGAACAAAGAAATTGTTTAGCAATGTGTAAACCCAAAATTTTCAGTAAAATCGTCAAAAATACACTAAAATCGGTACTAGCACGAGAATCGAATCCCAGGTTTCTTCTACCTCAATCGTAACTAGTAATCCCCCGTAACACCTGCAAAATCGAAACTAGGTAAAAAATAATATTTTCCTTCGGCTCCAATTTGTTAGGGAAGTAGTTAGTTAGTTAGTTTGTTAGTTAGTTAGTTGGTTAGTTAGTTAGTTAGGTAGGTAGGTAGGTAGGTAGGTAGGTAGGTAGGTAGTTAGTGGGGTAGTTAATTAGTTAGTTATTTAGTAAGTTTGTTAGTTAGTTAGTTAGTTAGTTAGTTAGTTAGTAAGTTGGTTAGTTAGTTAGTTAGTTAGTTTGTTAGTTAGTTAGTTAGTTAGTAAGTTAGTTAGTTAGTAAGTTAGTTAGTTAGTAAGTTGGTTAGTTAGTTAGTAAGTTGGATAGTTAGTTAGTTAGTTAGTTAGTTAGTTAGTAAGTTAGTTAGTTAGTAAGTTGGTTAGAGGTGCGCGAAAGTCGCGTGCTGCACCACGGATTGGGCCTCGCCCACTTCGGCCTGGCCCTGTTCCTCAAGGAGGTCGCGATCGTCACGGCCACCGGGAACCGGCTGCGCATCGAGGAGTTCTTCGACAGCCTGGTCACCACGGACTTCTACAAGCACTACGGGCTGTTCGTGCTCGGCGCCCGCGCGGGCGAGGTCGCCTACACCCGCTACCTGCAGCGCTTCGTGCGGCCGACGTTCATCAACGGCGTCCTGAAGACCAACATCGTGCTCGCCACCGGCATGGCGCTGCCGCTGATCGTCGAGGGCAAGCTGGAGTCCAAGACCTTCGCCATCTCCCTGTTCTCACCTAGGAAAAACAGTACACCCAAACACAGTCAACCAAAAAGAAGAATCGATGGACATACAATATTGTAGCTAGTAAATATAAGCCATCAGAAACTTAGATTTTTCATTTTATTCACACGTTTTATTTATTTAAGTTCATCTCACTATTTTTGTTGAAATCTTTTATCAGTTATGATCATTGTTTTAAACTTATGTAAATTATTCGAATGCTCATACTTTTTAATATCTTACTTCTAAGACATCCTCAAATGTGAATTACTTCCAAATGCCTGCCGTTGATGCAATTTCTTACGAAAAATTCTTTTTATTTCTATTTAAGTGGATTTGATTTTCATTTAGTCTTTTTCACACGCAGCTTTCCAGGAGCGAACCAAATGCTGGCTCTTGAGCTAAAACGCTTCATTCTGTAGCTGTGGACTCATGGAAACTTGCCTTGTTGGAAGAGATTCCAAGGATATGGATGAATGATATCACCTGATTTGGTTTGGCGACCCAAAACGAAGGTAAATGGTGTAGGCCTTGTGCTGAACGCCAGATGAAAGAGATGCCTTCTCTCTTATAAGCAAATCTCAGATAGAATATTGATGACTCAGCTCCAGCTCAAGCGTAAAAAACGGACAATTATTTGCGCTATGCTCCCACTAATCTGAGTCCTGCAGAGTAGAAAGATTGATTTTACCCAAAACTCTCGAGTTGTGAGTCAACAGACTGACGAACTATCATGCAGTCAATTGTGCTCAATATCAGTTGTATGGCGATGTGTTTTGCCTTCTTCTTTGGAAGTAAAACCTGCAGTCGTGTATTGTGGACGGAAAACTACCCACACCCTTCCTTAGAAATTATAAAGATTTTGACAGCAGCAAATAGTCTCCCGTAAATCGTAAATACACATTAAATTGTTGACCCATTGGAACACGATGATTATTATGACTGGGATTATAAAATTCAATTTCTTTGGCGAAAAAATATAAGAGTAAAGAGCAAGAAAAACATTGCTATCAAAATATGTTTATTATATTTTTTTCAACACAAACGACCTTCACCGGATCCGGTCGAGATTTAAAATAAGAGCTATGAGACACGATATCCTTCTAAACATTAAATTTCATTAGGATCCGACCTTCGTAAGTTAAAAGTACCTCATTTTTAAAAATTTTTCAGAATTAACCCTCTTCACCCAACTCCACCAGAGAGCGGATCCGTTCCAGTTATTTTAATCACGTATCTAGGACTTATGATTATTTTTACCGCTAAGTTTCATCCCGATCCCTCAACTCTAAGCGTTTTTGGAGATTTTAGGTCCCCCCCTCAATTCCCCCCAATGTCACCGGATCCAGTTGGGATTTTAAAAAAAGAGCTCTGAGACACGATATTCTTCCAAACCTAAAATATCCATAATTTTTTCCATTTTATTTGCATTTTAAGAAACTAATTTGCAAGCTGTGAGAATTTTTGACAAATAACAAAAAAACTATTTTGGTTAGTCTTGTGGGAATGTACAAACCTACCATGGATCACTGATTCACAAGTAGATTTTACTGAAGGAAAAACAGTGGTTACATTGAAGAAAAAATTTGATGATTTTAACCAATGCAAATTATACACACCGTGTGAAAGAAGTTCGTGTAAGTTGGATGAAATGCGTGTATTGGATGAAAAGTATGTTTCCCACTTAGAGACGTATGCAAGAAAGGAGGGTTTACAACCCCCATCTCCCCCAAAAAATAATTGTCAAATGGGGTTCAATTGCACGGAATTCAGTTAAATGGGGTTTCAATTAAATTGGGTTGAGTCGCACTCGGGTTCTGCTATATGTGGGTTCACTTACATTGGAGCTCATTAGCATGGGGGCTCAGTAACACAAGGGTTCATTTAAAGGGAGTTAAGCTAAATGGGGCTGATTTGTATGGGGCTTCAGTTGCACGAGGGTTTAGTTAAATAGGGTTCAATTGTATGGAGACTCAGTTGTACGGGGGCAGAGTTGCAACGGGAGTTCAGAAGTTACACTAGCGTTCAGTTGCACGGGGTCGAGTTGCGAGGGGGCGCAGTTTCACGTGGGTCTAGTTACAGAAGTTGATGTCAATACCTAATAGAACCCCCGTCTTGTCAAATTTAGCACGAGACACAATAATAGGAAGCTTCTCAAAAATGAAATCAACTTTAATAAATTTAAAAGTGAAAATAATAGAAGCAAAATATTTCGTGTTCAAACAAGAAGTATAATCATAGTAGAAACTTGGAATTAATATTCTAATCTAATAAATTTAAAAAATTGTTACAGTTATCAAATATCAAATATTTAAATATTGCATTAGACGGGGGTCACATAAAGTATAAAATTGAATTCTTTAAAGTATCAAATTTAATTTGTGATTGGCATGTTGATTTTATCATCAAAACAGACTTGAAAACAGTGCGTTTATAATGTTTTGGAAAAATTTATCTCCTTCCATCATTCATCACAGGTTTGGCTGCCCCCCATAGACAAGAAGTTACCTACACCCATGTTGGTAGAGCCTCTACATCCTACATTATAGGGGAGTTTGTTTGCACCTTTAGCCAGGAGAACTTCAATTTATATATGGAATTTATGCTTCTAAATAACAGTAACTTACTGTGATTGTCAAATTGTAAAATTCTAGTTTTGCTACTTTTGGCTGTCTTAGGAAAGGCTTAGGCTTGAGAAACAAAACTTTTAGTAAATTCAGGGCCAAAAAATACTCTGGGAAGGTATTGCCAAGCCTTCCTAATAGCCATTTTCTGATTTATCAATAGGGTTAGAATGTGAACAAAACATAGAAGTGAACTTTGATGTCCAATAATGCATTGATGCCTGAATAATATTTATAATGTGAACATCGTAATTTCTGAAGGAATCTTTTTTGTTTGTTGAAGGGATATTTTGAGTTGAAAAATCAATGAATGATTGTACAGTTCGCTTTCTACACATTTGAAAGCAAAGTATTTAAGTAGTAGAAATTAATAATGAAATTAGATTTATTATTTAAAATATAATGATATAAATTTCTGAAACTCGAGCAATTATTGTTGTCAGTGTCTTAATACTGAAAGAGGTACTGCTTTGGGTGTATTTCTTTTTTTTTTCTTTTTTTAATATTGTTTCTTGTGAAGTTGGATTCCACTCGTAAATTTAGTGTGAAATTTGGAAAGTAAAGCACTAACTGTTTGACTTTTCTTTTGAGAGCGCTAAAAAGGACAAAAAATTATATTGCAAATAACAAAAAAAGGAAAGAAAAAGGAAACGGCCATTTTGGAGAAAAGAGAAAAATAAACCATTTTATTATTTAATACGAATTTGTGTTTGGGAGTGAAAGTTTTTTTCTATTGTAATTTAAGATCAGTTGATGCGTAAATAGGCAAAAGCTATTCTTTTTTCTCCCTCCTATACCCAAACAACAGGGATAAACGGCGTTTATTCTATGCAAGGATGATCCTTGGAGCGGTGAGTTAACAGATTGACCCAATGCAGCCTGGGACAGAATCTGTCAATCCGGAGCTGCCGGAACACAATCAGGATCGAATTCCGCGGCATCGGCAGCCGGGGGACCGAACATTCGTTCTGTAGCGACTGTACGACAGGTTGGAAAAAATCAACACGACATGCATGACCGTCACAGATCCCGGAAAACCCCTACAGCACGCCATCATTCTCTGCGGGATTTCAGGCGGCTGCCTGTGTGTATGGCACGCTTGGTCGGCCTCCGTCCGCACACACCACGGTGGATCCCCACATGGACCCGAGTCATCTCACACAACTCGTCGAACTCCAAGACAACTACTGGTGCGTAAACAAAAAATTTTAACAGCATTTCATGCTTCAAAACTAGTATAAATGTATCCGAAAATTATAAATGCAAAATTTCCTTTCTATTGAATTTTACACTGAAAATCCGTAAAAAAAAAAAATCTGCAACAGCGTTTCAAGTTGTTTTTTGTCTAGAATGTATTTCTAAGAACATAATATCAACAATGTCGGCTCAGTCTAGTAACTTGTCGTTCTTTTACTATAGAAAATAATGGTTCTCACGTTCAATTCATATATCAGATATAAATTTTTATAAAATCAATGGAAAACTGCGTGGAAGCTAAAAAATGTGACGTTGGAAAAGAAAACATAACCTTTTCTTTTCCCTCGGGAGGTCCACGCAAAATGGCCGGCAGATCCGCCGGCCTTTTTTGATTGCATGGGTGCTACTGCACGGCGCGCCGGTAGAGGTGCCAGGTGGCATGGCCCAGCACCGGCACCACGATGATAAGCCCGGCCAGGAACGGGATTGCGCCGATCACCAGCGCCGCGCCGACAAGCGCGCCCCAAGTCATGCAGACCACCGGGTTCCTGCGCAGCACCTTGATCGAGGTGGCCACTGCCACCGGCAGGCCCACGTGGCGGTCCAGCAGCAGCGGGAAGGAGACCAGGCTCATCGCCAGTGCGGCAAAGGCAAAGACTGCGCCCACCGCGCCGCCGGCAATGGCCATCCCGCCATCAACAATCAGTCCGTCAGGGCGAAGCTTGCCAATTGGTACGTTCAGGAAGCCGGCTTGAAATACACCGGCCTCAGGTCACTTACCGCGCTTTCCCGTGGCGAGACGCCCGGTCCGGAGAACAGCATCGGCAAACTGGTCGGCGCGCCGAAGACTCAGGAACTTGCTTCGTTTGCCATAGACCTGATGGAGCAGGCCGGAATCGCCTGGACACCCGGCCGGCAGGATGAGGAAAATCTCTTCCAAGCCGCGTTCATGGATATTCCAGGTATGAGAATCGCTGGCGGCACCGACGAGATCATGGCAAATATCATCGCCGAACGTGTGCTCGGATTACCCCATAGCCATCTTGTTCCATATAGTTTAAAGGTCAATATCTAGGGTTTTGGTGATGACATGACCCTCCATAGTCCCTGGGGAAAGGGCAGTACTCTGTATCGGTATTGGATGTATCGATATCAAACGTATCGAAAAGGCCGTATTGTTATAGGGCACATTGGTATCGCAGGTATCGGGATCAGGCATATCAGTGCCGGGTGTTTTTTTCCGATCATGGTTTTTCAATATTTCCAACGTTTTCTACGGATTCTCAATATTTGAAAACAAATTTGTCCAACACCCCCCTAAAAAATGGCATCAGATCAAATTAAAAGTACACAATGGAGTTAGCATTGTCGGAAGCCATGAAAACTGAGCGACGCGGCCGCGACGCAGAATGGGATGAGTACGACACGAATTGGAGTGATTGGGGGTAGCGGGCTGTATGAGCTTGAGGGACTTGAGGTCATCGGGTGGCAGGCTGTAGAGACGCCGTTTGGCGATCCTTCTGATGAATTACTGATGGGGCGATCGGGGGACCGTGAAGTGGTCTTTCTGCCTCGACATGGGCGAGGACACCGTATTCTCCCATCGGAACTGAATCATCGCGCTAATATCATGGCCATGAAGCAATTGGGGGTAAGGTGGATTGTCAGCGCCAGTGCCGTTGGCGCATTGCAGTCCGAATACGCCCCGCGCGATATCGTGGTGGTGGTAAATCCAAGATCTTCAAATTTTAACGTCGCGTCCTAGCCGAGTGGTCAAAGCGCTAGACTTGAAATCCTGAGGAAAGGGGTTTGAGTATTTGTGTCGCTGGTCATTTGATTTGCAAGGGGTTCAGTGGTGTGACTTTGTAAGCTCAGCCAGAGTTTACCCAGCTTTAAATTGGTACCGGGAAATGTCTGGGGGGGAAAACACTGGGAGGGGCGGATGATCTGCCCCCAACCAACCATTGCACTTCCGGGCGAAGGCAGTGAATCAGGAGATCGTTACCTGCGAAACGCAGACCATTGGTCAGCATGCGAAAAAGTTTTTTTTTTCATGGGTTTTAAGGGCAACTCATTCCCTGGAAGTTTCAATTTAACACCATTAGTCACTCCCGAGATATTGCAGGTACACACCTTTGACAAATTGAATGCACATAATAGCTTTAGATATAGTTTAACGTCTTCATCAACATTCCCAGAAAGTCTCAATTTAATACCATTAACCGTCCCAGAGATATTACATATATACCGTTTCACCAACATTCACGCAGACAGTGGCTTTTGATTCTTATTAACATCCCCATTAACACCTCCTGAAAGTTTTAACTTAATACCATTGGCCGTTCTTGAGATACTGCAGATACACCCTTTTGACAACCTAGATACATATAGTAGGTTTTGATTTATTTCGAACTCCCCCAGCGTTTAGGTGTTTAGGTTTCTCTATTACCGCAGCGACGTCAAAACAAAAAAGCAGAGTTGGTTGAAGAAAGAAAGTATTGAAGCCGTGCTGGTCACACATCGCGACTAAGAATAAAAGATACAGTTTGCTACAAATATATCCCTACAGACAATCAGATCAAGCTGCACAATTCCGAAAACCTTTACGTTGCCACCCCACCCTCTGTCCAAGAAGTCAAATCCGAAAGCAGAGATGAAGAAGATCATTGAATATGAACTGCATTTTTTCCTTTTTTTTTCAAATGTATCTGAAGTAAAATTTTGATGATGATGTAAGACACTCTGTTTTTCAAATGCCACCAACATAAATAAACAGTCATCTGTAATCTTTCTTCTGGCAAAAAATACAAAATCCCACATTTTTGCAAATAGGAGCTTGAAACCACTACAGTAGGGTTTTCTGATACACTGAATCTTATGGTTTGATTTTCATTGAGAGTCTAATACTTTTGGTGGCTGTTTTCCCCTTTTTCGAAAACCAGGCAAATTTTGTCAGGCTCGTAGCCTTTAATCGGTAAGACTAAACTTGGTGAAACTTGTATATTTAAAATTAGAATAATAAGCCGATTCTTTTGATATTTCTATTGGTATCAAAATTCCGTTTTTGGAGTTTAGGCTGCTATTAAGCCTGGTCGCTCCTTACTTACACTGTAAGTGTTTCTGTTGTTTTTTGCGTAGCATTTGATTTTGTCAAGGGCGAGATACTGCCAACCCTTTCTCCATCTTACGCTTAAATCTCCACCTAATCATGGGCCGTTCAACGCTTTTACGGGAAATAGAGTTAAAAACACGAAATGATACACTTTTAGGGCTGACTTCTGCCATAGGAGATTCTTTGACTTAGTTTCGAGGAAGGTGGAATGTGGTAAAATGTCAACAAAGGAGGTTGTATGTTTTTCAGTACTTCTTTCTTCTTTTTTTTGTGAAAGCTTAAGCCTTCCAAACTGCAATAATTTATCCTAGAAATAAGCTTACGTTGTATAATCTGTGTCCAAGCTGGACATTTTTTTTTTTTTCAGTGAGCTCAGGAAGTACCATCCGAGTCCCTTTAAATCCTCGAATTTAGTTTTACGTCAAGTATTGGGATACTCTACATGTAGTATTTATTAAAAAAAAAGACGCTTCAATTATTTTATCGGTGATCAAATTTTACCTTGGCCTAAACTTTATAACAAGTTTGCAAGTTTGAAGTTTGCAAGTTTACAAGTTTGAATGGGTACGCCTCATAATACACTAGCTAAATGATTTCCAAGATATGATAGCTCTGGAGGCGTAATCGTTAAAATACATTTTAAATCATACCAAAACCTTTGTTGATTTATTTTTTTAAGCTCACGGATCTTTTTTTGTTTTGTTTTTGTGGGTTTGGGGGGGGTTTGGGGGGGAGGGTTGTTTTATGTTTTTGTAGATACTTGATTATGTATTTAAATATCAATATTAGAGTTCTGTGATTACGTTCGTACTTCCTAAAAATCTTACTGTCCCCATTTCAGGTTTTGCCGGGGTGAAAACAGTAGGAATACGTTGTAAGATGGTTGTGTATGTAATATATATGAAATAGATGGCAAAGATGTTTAAAAAATATTATTATTATTATTATTCGCCCTCTATCATATATCAGGAGAGGAATTAAGACCTGATATGATTGTCGAGAGTAATGATTCACTTTTCGTCCTAGAACTCACGGTAAAAATATTGACTTATCATATGATGGCGGAAGGAAATGTCTAAAGTCATTTTTATTTTGACTACTTGACCCTGATGAGGTAGCAGACTCAGCAGTTTTTCCCCCTATTTTAGCAAAATGCCGGTTTAGGGCATCTGCTATTTCCTTCTTATCATTAATATATACTTGATTTTCAGGCATGCACTTTTCATCTTGAAAACTTTGGTCCTTCCTCTTACTGAGGCATTCGTTAATTAGAAACCAAGTCTTTTTCGGAGAGAAACGAACTTTCTCAAGGTCTCGTTCATAATAATTCGTTTTGTTCCAAACGAAGAATTTTTGACATTTAACTTTTATACCTTTTAAATTCCTGCCCTATAAAATACCTGCGTAATATACTATCTATATGATACCCTTCCCCTGCGTAATTGCTAGATATGTAATGAATGCGTATGTACGTACCTGAACGAGAACAGCTGCTAGTATATAATCCTCCTAAGAGTATGAATGGTGCCTTCAACAGGCTAACATGAAGTGTTACTGATTACGTCGCATCATGAAACTCCAAATTTTTCGTAATCAAGCAGCGCCGTTGGCAGTTTTAATCCGGATCTTATGCTTGGAAAAATTCAGGCCACTACAATTTGTTATATCTTGCCTTAATTGCAATAATATGTAAAAATAAGCACTAGTAATGAGTAGTTTTCCACGTATCTATTTTTGAAAGTACAACCAACCAAAGCGGAAATGGCAGGATTAAACATTGATCCCTTAAGCTCCTGACCTCGCTTGCAACTCCAGAGTCCAGTAGCTGCCCAGAAAGTGCGTTTAAAACTGTGCGATTGGTTCTATTCATTGCCCTGCACGAATGGATTAGGAGTAGGTACAGGAAACGAAGACATGTTTCGGAGTAGGCGTCCTATTTAACTAGTAAACTAGTGCATAGGTAATCCCCAATTACAAAGTACAAACTCCCAAAAAATAGGTGAATATCAGGAATTATTTATGAGCCAAGCTACGAAATTTTGCTAGCTCCGTAATAAGGTCGTTACAATTAGTGAAATACGGTTGAAATATTCATTTAAAGGTTGAAATTCCATTGTCTTACGGAAACATTCCCTATTGTTCTACTTCTTTATTTGTTGTTTATGGTGGAGGAGGGGTGCTGGGTTTGAACCTCCCCTGAAATTTTGTCCAACTCGTAAAAACGTAACAAAAATTCACATAAAGAACTTTTTGATGCGTTTTTTTAAAGTTTTGTTTTGAAAAACCCCTCCAAATAAAGTTCCGACTATTTCTGTCAGTACTATGTCTTTGTATCTTCATCATGCAAATAGAGATGCTGCTGTCCCAAAGATAATCTTTTCCAATTTAAAAAAGGATACGTTGAATCTTCCCTCTGATTGGGAGGGATCGACAGTCGGAAGCTCAGCGACGCCCACACTCCGGGAGTGCGCGGCGCGGTCTCCGGCACCAGCAGGAACAGCGCCGCCAGCACGAGGTAGACCGAGCTCAAGGGCGCGAACACGTCGAGCAGGGCCTCGCCGCTCACGTCGAGCATCACCCCGGGCGCGAGCGCCCCGAGTGCGAGTCCGATCCCGGGGCTCAGCGCGTTCCACAGTGCCGCGACCCCGGCGCGCCCACCCGGTGCGAAGTCGAGCACCGTCGCCGACAGGGCCGAGATCAGCAGACCACTCGCCACGCCCTGCAGGATGCGCGCGAGGAACAGCACCGCGACGGCATCCGCGTGCCAATATTATTTCAGGTTTATTTCACCATTTTAAATTATAATTAGCTTTACTCTGATACACTTTATCGCTCTGATAACAAGAGACCTGAGTCACACAGACCGCCTTTTAAACCTGAATACACAGACGAAAATCATATTCAATCCTTTTTCTACCAGCCTCTTTCCACTTTTGTGCATTGAAAAATACAAGGCATTATAAAATATGTAAAATACCGATAAAATACCGTTAAAGCAGGTAAAATATCTAAATTGCATAATATAGGTAAATTGCGTAAAATAAGTAAAATACTAATTTTACGGGGGTCCGCATAATTACGCTAAAGTACTTAAAATGGCAAGTTTTATCATTGAATTTTGAAATAACAGTGAATTACGAGTTGTATTTTTGATGTTTGGAGGATATTTTTTTGTCACAATGGTGGATTATAAGTAAGAAACCATTTCGGTCGTTTCAAAACTCATACATTTTGGAAAATAATTTTTTTAAAATCTAAAATATCCTGCCTAAATACAAGGTATACGTGCAGAAATATCCTAGAGATACTAAAAGACCTTAAGAAATCAAAAAGTATGCTTTAAGGCCTTCTTACAAAATTTTTGAAATTTTTGATTATTGCGCAACATTTCATAGTTGTAGATTTATACCAAATCAAATATTATTTTTGCAATTTGTTGGAAAAGAGTTAAACTATAACAGGTTCCTCCAGCCGACTGAGCCGGCCACTGTGAAGCGAGTGCTCGACGTGCTCACACCGTTCTCCACAACGCAACTCGGCGCCACGCGCTCGAACCTGTCCAGCAGCGAGAGTCCCTCGGTCGCCGAACATCGAATCGCTCCCGACGGTCAGCCCATTTCGTGTTGCCTCTGACCAGCCCGTTCTCCGGCTCTGTTACGCGCAACCTCGCAACAAGGCCACTTGCAGAAGAGTCCTCCTCTCGGCCCCTCAAACACCTGCGGTGCCAGGTCACGCCCCTGCGGTCATCGGGCCACCGGTTCGATCGATCGATCAGGAATAAAAGTGGCGCTCACCTGTAAGATCAAATGATGTTATGAAATACATCTATCTATATCTATAAATATAAAAATACTAGCTGTTGGGGAGGCGCTTCGCGCCCCCCCAACTCCCCCCGCGCGCGTAAGTCGTTACGTGCCATATTAGATACGCGCCATTGTAGTTGTATCCCTGTGTCCCACCTGTGAATAGAGATAGATATATATATATGTATTTAACTACGTAAAACATGCAAATATACAACATTCTTCGCTGTCCCATTGTCTATGCATATAAATAGATTGTCAGGTTTACTGACTCTTGTACATGCAACATATAATTGTCCATGGGAAAAGATAAGATAAGATTTATTCATCACGAAACACACACATACGTACTGAATAATTTCTGTTCGTTTTAAATTTTATTGTTCCTTTTTGCTTTGGGCTGATAAAACTGTTTTATTTTATTTAATTGTTTAAAAGCAGCACTATATTACTGAAAACTAGTTTACGAAACCATTGTACAAATAAAAAAGGAAATTAATTAACGCGCATAATCAAATAGTTCGTGGTAACGAATTGTAGTAAGGAGCGACCCGGCTCAGTAGTCAACGAAACTCTAAAACGCGGAATTTTGACACTAATAGATACACCAAAAGAATCAGATTTTTATGCTGATTTTAAATATATAAGCTTCATCAAATTTATTCTTACTCATCAATACTCGCGAGCCTGAGAAAACGAATACCGTACTTGTTGATCCAGCCAAGGAAATTCTACATCAAAAATCAAAGACTTAAAAGCCTTGCATCAAAAATAAAACCATTGAATATGCAAAAAAGAATGTTTACAACTAGTAGGAACACAAAAGTACAGTACAAACATGAACAAAAGAATCCAACGAATATTGATGGGGAAAATGTTTATGAATATCTTGTAGAAATGAAATCCGAGAGAAATCCAAAAAAATACACAAAGGGTGTACAAAGAGTTTGAAAAACTATCCAGAAAACTATCAACCCTGATTTCCAACATAAGAATGTTAGGCCCCTTTGCCTCAGCAAGAACGTTAATGGAAGATGGACGTAACAAACTGATTTTATTTGTCTTTTTGGAAGCTAATCTTTTAGGGGCTAATCTTGAAAGTGAAATGAACATTCGCACGTAAAACGACTCTTCATTGGTTGTCATGACCGCTGGTGCGGAATTTGATTAATCTCTGAACTGAGCTTAACTCTTCTTTTGCAGGAAGTCTGTAAGAAATTGAAAGATGATAGTCTCGATGGAGAGGAACTTCTTCGGCATTTGTTTCGTGGATTATCAGTCTATACCAATTACACTCAAAAAACAAAATGTGTGGATATCCGACAAGCTGCTGAAGACACTCTAGGTGAGAAGGGTTGGGATTTCCAGGTAAGTTTTGTTAATTTATAAATTAAAATTTCCATAATTAGTACTGCTATGATGGAAAGATTAGTAGGGAGGTTTCTGAAATACCGTATTATGCTATTGCGCTCACCTTATTCTTTTACAGCAACCTTAAATGATGATAATGATGTAAAATAAGGTAAAAATCTTCCGTTTAGGTTTTTCGTCTCTGATCTGTTACGCTATTCTGTGTGCGCACAATATATTGCTCAGCTGTAACTTAACGCGTAAGAAGCTCAGCGTTCTTACGTAATTTATGAAACTGCAAGAACGTCAATATTCAAAAGATAATTATTATTTCTAAATAAGCTGTTAAGTCAATTAAAAAAAAAGCTATTTAACGGATTAGATTTTAGGTTTCCCCCTCCCAAATCCCCCCCTCAATGTCACCAGATCCGTTCGGGAATTAAAATAACAGCTCTTAGACACAATATCCTTCCAAATATCAAATTTCATTTAGATCTAATCAACCGTTCGTAAGTTAAAAATACTTCAATTTTTCTGTTTTTTCCGAATTAACGGGCCCCCCACTCTCCCCCAGATGGTCAAACCGGGAAAACGACTATTTCTAATTTAATCTGGTCCGGTCCCTGATGCGTCTGCCAAATTTCATTGTCCTAGCTTACCTGGAAGTGCCTGAAGTAGCAAAACCGGGACCGACAGACCGACAGAATTTGCGATTGCTATATGTCACTTGAGTCATGGCTATGCATATTCACGCCACCATGACAATATGTGAACGACCTACTTCCTACTGAGCGACTCCATTGATCCCCCCTAGCATCATATTTTACCGGGGTCTAGAAACCAATCCCAATGGAATCATAGTTAGCAATTCCAGCGGGACCCTTAACATCTAATTATACCACGGTTCTAGCAACCAATTCCATCGTGGGATGGCAACTTTCAGAGCCAGAGCATATCTAGAAAGATTCAATTCTCTTTTTGAGGCAACCAAAAAAGGTGAATGAAAGGGATCCTTTTGGAATGTACGCATTCCAAGCATGCAATTGTCACTAAAAACGCCTTGTTAGGTTATTTTATAACGAACAGAAATTATTACACATACGAGGGGTTCACCTCCTCGTAATACCTCGCTCTTTACGGTAAAGTATTTTCAGTAATTTCAACTATTTATTCTACGGCCTTTGTGATGGGGTCATCCTTAAGGATTTGAGCCAAAATTTAAGCTTTAGTGTAAACAGCGAGGTATTGACGAGGGGGTGAACCCCCTCATATACGTAATAAAAACAAATATATAAGTTCGTTACGCCAGTTAATTCGTAAGCTACGTATATTTTTACACGTTTTTTATTAACGAAGATTTGTATTAGCAATAAATATGCGTAACTTGCGAATTAGCTTACGTAACGAAATTCTATAATTGGACAAGATACTTAAAATAAACAACCATTTTTATTGAACCCTACCTAACTGATAAAAAGAAACCGAAATTCAGTAAAGAAAACATTCACATTCTTTTTTGAACAAATTCATTTTCTTTTCAGTTTCCGCTATTGCTCTTTTATTACCGTGTCGTTACGTTCTGTTACTGTTACCATAACCTAAACGTGGTGTTGAGCCAACACAGAGGGAGAAGCGCACTGCTTGCAAATAAAATAAGTGAAAAAATATGAAGACAATATGCATATTTTACCCATAGTAACAGCAGCAAGCATTGCTTGACCCAGTTCAATGGCTCCACCATGTTTGAAAAAAAGCTTAAACTTGCATCTGCCCCACATTCTATTCTAGTCTCATGTCCGCAAGGTAATTTAGCTTTGATTGTGACCTCACACTTCATACAATCTTCAGAGCATAATCGGCGACATTGATGATCTCCTTTACATCCTTTGTTTTTCTTTTCACATTTCTTTTTGCAGACGTATTTCTTATGTTCAGGATCGTCCTAAGAATAAATAAAAAAAATAAAATAGAAACAAGAAATATGCGATGGAAATAAAAATGTTAAATTATTCAACTCACCCTTGTTTCCAGGAATACCTAGGGAAACAATAAAAGGACCTGTTTTGTAAGAACCCGTATTATATCCTTCGAAAAACCAAGATATCTCTTACGTACCCTTTTCATGCTTCTCATATAGTCCATTACATAATTGTAAAGAATCATTTTTGTCTCATGTACCACTTTCTGATGTCAATACCGCTTTCTGATTGTTAATTTTGTGTTGTTCAAAGTTTGGGACTGCAATTCTCCTGCATATGTTTTTTGACCAAAATGATCCCAATGGTGCGGTTTTTGTTGATTCAACACCATTTTTGAGAGTTTTCAGGCTCTTTTTAGAAATTAAAAAAAAATTCAATAGATTTACTATCAAGATTAAGCAGAAAAATATTTATTAAACATGAATTAGCTTTAAATGACTTTTTTTTTCTCGCTAGTTTTCTCTCAAAGCGTGTTTTATTTTCTTTTCCAAATTTGCTCTATTTTGCATTATGACCCAACAGTTGATAAGAGATAAGTGGAAAAGCGACACAAACTCTGTAACTATTCTAATTTTTTAGGATTGTTCTAATGAACAATCAGATTTATTAGTCACAAGCCTAAGGGCCACACAGCCTAGACAAAAAATATAATCTGTGATGGTTACACGTTCAATGCGTATTCTTATATATTTACAACATTTTGCAACATTTTGATTAAATAAACTGCTAAACCACAAATCAGGTCGTATTTCAATTGTCAATCCCAAAACAAATTTTTCTGGAATTTTACATGCTCGACCAACAAGTAAAAAAAAAATATTGTCGCGCCGGCAATGACCGGCACCCGGCCATTGGTCTCCTCGACGCAAAGCTCGACGACCCGCTTGTGCTCTTCATGGCTGAGGGTGGGCGATTCGCCGGTCGTGCCAACCGGGATCAAGCCGTCGGTCCCCTGCTCGATCTGCCAATTGACGAGCTTGCGGAACGCTTCCTCGTCGACCCCGTCATCCTTGAAGGGCGTGATCAGCGCCACGAGAGAGCCCTTGAACAGCGGGTTTCCGGGATTATACGTCATGGTGAACCTTCCAAACCGTGGCCAAATCGTGGATCGCTCGGATCAATCGGCGGACAATACGCCCGGTCCGCGCGAGCGGCAAGGCCTTGGCTTGTATGAGAGCTGTAATTGTCTTCCCCATCTTCTGCACTAGGCTGGATAGAAAAACGGCTGATCGCTTTTGAAGTAGAAGACCGAAAGCTTAACTTGCTGATTCATGGTTTACCGGATGAAAAATCTGACGAAACGCCAGGTACTAATGTGAAAAAGTTCATCAGGAATAAGTTTGGTATTGCAGAGTCAGTAATGATATCTAAGTGCTATCGTTTCGCTTCTCGCTCGGCAAATATTTTTGACTCCTGCCAACGTAAAAGTAAGCAAACCCAGGTCAAGTCAGTGCTTGTATGATTAGGATCTAAAAGTGAGATTCAAGTGGCTATGTCAAACGTGGGTAAACTTAAGCAAGAGAAGTCATTAAAGAAAAGAAAAAACTAGAACTTTATTAGATTTGGTAATTCTTAGAGATAGGAAAACTAGCATTTCAATCCAGTTTATGAGAACTTTTTTCAGAATCTCTAAAATGAATCCATAGTTAAAGAGTAACTTGCCTCTGAAACTATTCACGGCGGATCAATCAAAAGGCAAAGGAAAATACTGAACAGTTGGATAATTATAAATACTAAGCCAACAGGAGGATAATTTTCTAGCAGGTTTAATAAGTTTCTCTGGTTGTTAAGTTCTTTTCAGAGGCGGTTTTAGGGTTGGGGTAGGGGGGATACTTGCCCCAGGCGCAAAAATTTTAGGGATGCTATATTTGTGTATTTTTATTACGTATATGGGGGGGGGGGGATTACCCCCTTGTCAATGCCTCGTTTTTTACATTAAAGCTTGAATTTTGTCCCAAATCTTTAAGAATGACCCCTGAATCACAAAGGCCTTAGAATAAATAATTGAAATTACTAAAAATACTTTAGCGTAAAGAGCAAGGTATTTTGGAGGAGACGAACCCCCTTATATACGCAATATTTTATGTTCGTTGTAAGTTTTAATGCTGCTCATTACTTCCAGTTGAAAAAAATTTGTCATTTCAAATTTTCGTTTTTTATTTTTTCATTGTTTTTTTTTTAAATAATGCTAGAAAATCCTGTGCCCCCTCAAATATGCCGTATCAGCCTATTTGTCAAATTTATTGAAATTATTCGGATAGTCCTAAATTAGGGAGAATTTGCAAAACATACGTGAACTATACGTACGTAAACTATTATGCATACATATTTTATTTAAATATTTAACATATAGAAAGGGCCCCTCAATAAAAGATCAAATTAAGCCCCACACCTATTCAATCTGGTCCTAATAAAAAGTTACAACTTTAAAAGAGAGGTGACGATGAATTATTACTGGTTTTGTAATTCTAACCAAAATCTTAAAAATTATTATATCCCTTCCAGCTTTTCCTCAAGACGAATTATCTGTGGATGAAGATGCAGAGAACCGATTAAGACAAAAGAGTCCTCTTGAACAGACTCTTAAGACTTCAGAGGGACTTGTAAGTAAGAATCTGTTCACTTTGGGCTAGAAATTTCTGTAAATTGGTGCACATTGTACTCGATCTCTTTAAATCTGACAGAATTAAGTGTATACGCAACGGGTACAAACGATAACGTAAAACAATGAGCTAGCTTCGTAATAATTAGTGTCACCTATGGTATTTTCATCCTGAAAAGTTACGGATAGCTTTATAATACCAACTAGATTTTATAAGATATTGTTCTAAGTTTTCATCCGTCACGATGTCTACGATTGAAAAAGATAAAGTTCAACTGGCTGCAAAGTCAATTTTGTCCAATTATTTGATCAATGAATAATCCATACCTCAGATGGATATGATTTAGAAACTGAAGCAAATTCGAAAATATTTTCAGCAGATATGGTAGACGATTTGAATAAATCACTACAAACCAGGGATCTGATTTTATTAATATATTTGTTGTGAGCCAGCCTGAATCTTTTACAATGGGAGTATACCAAAGAACTACGATGTGAAAAGCAACTC
Source organism: Alatinidae sp. Z8VKAUB7J3 (assembly GCA_010016025.2). Taxonomy (NCBI): domain Eukaryota; kingdom Metazoa; phylum Cnidaria; class Cubozoa; order Carybdeida; family Alatinidae; species Alatinidae sp. Z8VKAUB7J3. The sequence continues at coordinate 9,068,214 of JAAAKM020721499.1, forward strand.
ACTATTAGTAATTTCCTGGAAATGAAAAAATAAAGGTGTTTTCGTCGTCTATTTTTCAGTTCTCTCTCTCTCTCTCTCTCTCTCTCTCTCTCTCTCTCTCTCTCTCTCTCTCTCTCCCCCTCTCTCCCCCTCCCTCGTTTTTTCAATTTAATTTCAGAAAGTTTTTCATCATTTTTCCAAAATGAGCTAAAAAGATAAAATATCAAAAAGAAAAATTCGACTAGAATACAACAATGAAACAATAAAAAAAAGAATGCAATAGAATCCATAAAGAATAAAAGAAACGCCTTATATAACTAATTTATCTTCTTTAAAGGTAGAATAGCGAAATAAAAAAAAAAAAACCTACAAGGATACTATATTTGCACGTTTATCTTTGTAATAATTGCCAATAAACAAAGAACAGCAAAATCGTTAACTCTAGTACTGAGTCTATCAAACAGTTCGTGGTAACGAACTGTAGTAAGGAGCGACCCGGCTCAATTTTTGTAAGATATGAGCTTGCAATCTATACAGTAGGGCTCTTTTATATGCCAAATTTAAGGGTGTAAGATGCATCTCTTACAATCAAGGTTTAATTTTCAAGAGTTTTGGTTACTATTAGGCTGAGTTCCTCCTTACTTGCAGTTTTTTACAATGAGCTCTTTGGTTATAAATTGAAACCCTGCAGAACGAATTTATTGCCCTTTTTGTTGGGGATAACAATATACCAGTAATGTCCAATAAAAAATATTTAGATATCTAAGGATGTAAGTTTGTATCTACGATACAAAATAAGTTGGAGAAAGGGTGGAGGATCCTACTCGAGAGCACAAAAAAATGTCAATGAACAGCGCCGGGGTCAACAACATCGACAGGGCCACGACCAGTAGCAGCATCTCAGAGACACCGGTCGGAATGACCGAATTCTGAACTGAAAAGGACAACAGCACGAAGCCGAATTCGCCGGCCTGCGCCAGCGACAGTGTGAACAGCCAGCGATCGGAGCCGCGTAGCCGGAAAACCAAAGCGAGCGCCAGAAGGACCAGCGCCTTCAGCAGCATCAGTCCGACGGTCAGGCCAAGCACCGTGAATATGTTGGCAAACAGCAGCGAGAAATTGATACCGGCGCCGACCGTGATGAAGAACAGGCCGAGCAGCAGCCCCTTGAAGGGTTCGATGTCGCTCTCGAGTTAGGTTTGCCCTTGGAAGTTTTTCACCTTAGGATTTCAGCCTTTTCCTCATTACTGAAGCTATTTTCAAAACTTTATGATAAAGCAAAGACTATTATTCAGAAAAATAACCGTTCTTCATTTAAACCCTTGCTAGGTTTGGAATCTCGTTAGTTTCTGTCATGTGTTTCTTTATACTTTTCTACAGTCGTATCGCAACCTTCATGTTGCCCCTTGCAATAATACATCTTTTATTTTTGATAAATCGACTTAGAATCTCCGCACTTCCAGCAACTTGCTCATTTCTTATACTCCCTCATTGTGGACTGATTGTGGATCCTCATTGCAGTTAATCAAAAAGTGGGAGCCTCTATTATCTATTATAATGGATAATTATAATAGATAAAGGTCTTATTGTCTATTATCTATTATTGAGTGGGAACTCTCCTCGGTTACTGTTTGCCCTCTTCAACTGTTTCAAGCATGGTTATGTCTAGGAGGATGATCCTAAAGATTTTAAATTTACACACCCTGCCACCCATACACTACATGATTCATACCACCCAAATCAGCATAATTTACCCTTTAATTAGACTTTGGTTAGTTCCTTCTATTACAGACTACTCATTGTTAAATGAGTACTCTTTTCTTGTCTCCTAGGATTTCGTTTTTAATGTAACCCATGGGTACCCTAGTTGTTTTAATCCAATACATTATGCTTTGTGCAGTAAGGTTGTCAAAAAAGCGTATGTGTGATATTTCAGGAACGGCTAAGGACATGAAGTTCAAACTCATAGGAAATGATGAGGGGGATGTTAAACTAAATCAAAAGTCACCGTCTGAATTCAAGTTGTCAAATGGACATATCAGCAAAACCACAAGAGCAGCTATGGGTATTAAAATGCAGCCTATGGTATTAACTTGGATCTTCCAGAAAATTTTGAGTGGTTTTGAACTGCGTTAAAAGACAATATGTTTATCCATGTAGCTAAAAAGGTGTAGACTAAACGCAATATCTCAGGAACGGCTAAGAGGATCAAGTTTAAATTTTCACAGAATGTGTTTAGCGTAGCGATTTATCCGGTCAAACAAGGAATTTGGTTCTGAGACGGGGAACTTAATGGCCTTAAACGACCTTAAAAGTTACCAGAATAAGACATGGTTGCCCACACTGGCACTTTTTCAACAGAAGTCAGCCTCACACTCAAGACTCTGAATAAGGCATGGATCACTATAATCGTAAAATTTTCCATAGGTGTCTGCCTCACACTCACTATTCAAATGAACCCTACTTAGCTTTTCAGCTTAGACCCAAGGATCCAGCTTAAGGCTTTTTAATCATGTACACCGAATATGTTCCTATAACGATTTGAACAAGATTCCCGGTTTTTTCTGCTAACCATCTTCATGGTCACTTTCAGAAAAAAAAAACAAAAAAAAAAAAAACGCTTCCTCTATCTACTTATCTTTAAATCTTATCTTAAAGCTTAAAATGGTTTTCGTTTCTCTTTTTAAGTTTTCTATTTAAGGTAGCCAATGCACTTTCATAAAGTTTTTTTTTTTATTTTGATGTACGATTTTACAAAAGCTGGAGTAAAACGTGGTAAAAGTTCCTGATTATAAATGAAACACTTTGGAGAAGCCAGTTCATAGGAGAAAGGAAAAGGTCTCCTGAGCCATTGCTGGCGCATAGAGCGTCGTGTCGACGTTTAAGTAGCGAGTTCATGCATTGAATCTAAATCTGAGGTAATTTATGGCACTTGGTATTAACCAAGTGACATATAGCTATCACAAATTCTGTCGGTCTGTCTGTACCGGTTTTGCTACTTTAGACACTTCCAGGTGAGCTAGGACTACGAAATTTGGCAGGCGTATCAGGGACCGGAGCAGATTAAATTAGAAATAGTCGTTTCCCCGATTCGACCATCTGGGGGGGAGGAGGAGTGGGGGGACGGTTTAATCGGAAAAATTAGAAAAAAAGGAGGTATTTTTAACTTACGAACGGGTGATCAGAACTTAATAAAATTTGATGTTGGGAAGGATATCGTGTCTCAGAGCTCTTATTTTAAATCCCGACCGGATCAGGTGACATTGGGGGGAAAATATTCAAGACATGCAGCAATTCAACCGAAGACAATGGCTTAAATCAGCCGGTATAACCGGCGCCTTTTCTATATTAGGCGGCTTTCAGGCCCTGGCCGAAACAGGTCCTCGTGAAAAAATAATTCTCAACGTAAGACCCTTGGAAAATCCAATTCGGCTCAGCTCCAATGAAAATCCATACGGCCCTTCCAAAAAAGTGCGCGAAGCGATTATTAATGCTTTTGATCACGCGTGTCGTTATCCTTCTAGGTATAGAGAGGATCTGCAAAAGAAGATCGCCGAAAAAGAAGGCGTAGCGCCGGATCAGATAATCATTACCGGAGGCTCTTGGGAGGGGTTAAACATAATTTTCGGATCAAAATCACTTAGCCGTTCGAAGTACTTGCAAAATAATCCAGTCGCAAAGTTGAGCCACAAACCGAGGCCAGCACACCTGTGAATCCTCCTACATTTGACCCCCTGCAACGTCTCTACTTTGGCCGCCTCCCAAAAAATTCTCAAAGATACCAAATCATACTTGTGGCCGTCTCTGTGCCACAACATGGAGTTTCAATACTTTCCCTGCTTTCAAGAGATACATTGGTAAAACTAAAACAGCGATACGGACTTTGTGAACAATGAAGTTTTATTATTTGGATTTCCCAGGATGAAACTAAGTTTGGGTTTATTCTCTCCCACGTCTGAAATACCATTGATGTTGAAAGAACATACTGAGACTTTATATTCATTCATGATTGCAAGCGAGAAGGTCGCGGAACTTTGGAATTAGCAAGAGCCTTTAGCCTGGAGCAACGAAAACTGTAAGTAACATGATCTCCACTATAATTTGCACCCTTGGGGCTGTTACTGGAAGGTGATTTACTGGAGTTGATATGGGGGCCAGAGCACCGTGAGCATATATAGTTTTGATCGGGACAGTTTGCAGCAAGGTGGTCTGGAGATTGACATTTCTTGCAACACCTAGGGAATCGCCGATATTCGTCTAGTCTATGAACTAGGAAAAGTTCATAGTCTATCTTCAGTCCAGACTTAAGCTTGAAAGAGCTTTATCGATGCATTCTGTAACTTTTATACTGCTGAAATTATTACCGACAACTCACCACAGCTTTAAGCCACCTGAAGCCAGCACAACTGCGCATCTTCCTCCTCCAAGCTAATTTATTTACAGCTCCACTCTTTACCCCCCTCCCATTAATTTTGAATTAATAAGCATTCAGTGAAATACTATGGCCTTTGCTGGGCCATAAGCTCCTTGAAGTTTCTCACTTCTCAAGATCACCGTGCAGCACTGATCGCAGTCCCGGTCAGGGTTGTCACCACGGTCAGTTCCTAAAGTACTACAATTGCCCAAATTTGCGTGCTACGCAGCGATTTTCAGTATGAAAAATTGATGTTAGCTAAAAAGGAAATTGATCGATTGGACATCCTCACATTCTTAGCTAGCGTTGTTAATGACAGGGGAGGATACAGCGAAATGCATAATTAGAACAGCGAAGGCCTATTTCAACACATTTTTCAATATTTTCAAATAAATAGGTAATTATTAGACCTTTGGCATGACAGTGTTGACAGTGATCAAGTATGGCTCTGAAACACAGGGTTCGAAAGTTTGAGGAGCCAAACACGATGTTTTCCTTAGGAATTGCTCAAGGATCGTTTCAAGTGTTACTCCCAAACGACTATAACAAAAGCTAGAAAAATCTATATGCTTTGATGACACTGTCTATTGTTGGAACAAAGGGGTTGAAACCACAAAGTTGTGGTCACAAGCAAACTGGGTGATGATGCTCACCATTTTGGCATCGCTGTCCGTATGTGTAGTGTCCAATTACGTCTTAGACTGATGGTCAGTACTTCTAGCTTGGCCATTCCATTCCAGCCAGCTCCATGTGAACTAGTCTCTCTTGGCTGTGGCAAGCCTTACCGGGTGGGAGCATATACCGCTCTGATGCTAATATTGAACAGTTTTATTGTGTTAACAAAAAGGATGAAGCATCATTTATCTAGCTTGCGGTTCACAAGACAGCCAGAGACAGAATGTGGTCAAAAGAATGTTGTTGAAAATTTTTATAGTCATGACTGAAAAGCCCACATCTGCTGAAAAAGAAGAACAAGCAGATCAGTTACAGATTCATAAGATGCTATTAGATGAGTTTTTATAGACATCCTTGTCCTGAAGCCATGATATCCACCAGAAAGAATGCCATTCTTGGTCACATGCACTATAATTGTGCCCCAGACTATCCCTTTGATAAGTTTGGGCACAGTCAAGGTCAGGCTAATGGGTCAATAGTTCTCAGACTGGGTTCTAGATCCTTTCTTTAATATTGAAGGAATTATGGTTATCTACCAATCTGCAGGTAGGCTACTAGTCAGAAGGGACAGCTTGAATAGTGAGCAGAGTGGCTTAACTACTATACGTGGAGTGTGACATGTGTTGTGCAGATTATCGTTTTGAGTGCCTTGTTCGACACGGTTTTGAGTCTTTTAAGAACCTGTGTTCAGCCGTGCTATTTCACCGTGTTACAATTTTTAAGAATCCATATCCAACACGTTTGAAACTCGTAAGTTCTAAGCGCTTTTAAGTTTGGCTGGTTCAGACACGGAGAACCTGAAAACGATTTTGTCGAACCCGCTCAAAACACGCTTCAAAGCCGGTAGATGAAAACATAAAATGTCATTTGAGTCACCGTGTCCAAGTTATGTAGAATACATCGGATATCTGTCATCATATGTCAGATATCTGATACATCATGATGCATCTAGCCAGGTCGCTCCTTGATATTCAAATAAAAAGTTTTAATGAAATGGAATAAGCAAGATCATGTTTCAAGCAAAACCTATTGCTGGACATAATTAGAAGATGGTATTAAAGTTCACCAGCAGCTATGGATTTCCTGGCATCAATTATTCAATTGAGCAATATTTCGACTGGTGATTTTGCAATGTCATAATCAGCTTATTTGAATTTAAATTATCTGCCAAAATACGACCAAAAATAAAATCATTGTCCAGAAAGTAATCGTCAGAAATGAAAAACAGCGCATAAGAAATACAAAAATAAATTAGCTTATCTTTGAAGAAGCTGAAATTGCAACAATTCATTTTATCTACAGGGGCAAGATCAGACGACAAAAAACCTTTTAACCAGACTCATTACTTGAGGTGTTTCAGATATCAACTTCAGAAGCTAGTATCTACCGCTTATAAGAATGAAGAGCCCAAAAAAGAACCATGGGCTAATGGGCACGTATAGACCTATAACTCTTCAACACACAACTATTCGGATACTATTTAGCAAACTATGCCAATGTTTTAAATGTTAAAACAAATATCATTACGGTTGTACTATGACTATCCATCATCAAAACACATCAAGTACACTATTCACAAATGGTGTATAGTTTCTCCTAAAGCTGCATTTTAAATGTTCCTGGGCTTATAGATTGCAGATCTAAAGGAGAAAGAATACAAATAAAAGCAAGCTTCTATTATTTTTTTATACCAGTATATTTGTAAAGATCAGTTTAGTTTTATTAGTCAAATATGTAATTGATTTCCACTAATGTTTTCTTTATTTTAAACCTATCAGTAAACCGTCCTGGCCGAGTGGATTGGTGCGCTGGATTCAGGATCCTTAGTCCGAGAAGACGCGGGTTTGAATCCCAGTTTACCCAATTCTTCAGTTGGGACGGGGGTCAGCGGCGTGACTCTATAAGCTTAGCCAGAGTTGACCCAGCTCAAAATGGGTACCTGGAGAAAGCTAGGGAAGGTAAACACGAAGGGTGAGAAAAAGCACAGGTTTAATAGACCTATATATTTTTTAACCCATTCATTAATTTTTGACATAGAAGATTGGGGCAGAAATCTCTCTTTCTCTCTGGTGCAGCGTCGACTAGTCGAAGTTAGGATGTCAAAAACAAACATTTGTAAGAGGTTACAAACAGGTATGCGGTGCAGAATTAGATTGAAAAAGCACGTTTAGAAATTACAGCCTTACTCAGAAATACTAAATGGCCTTGATGATTTTTCTCTTGAAATCCAATTTGAGTTTCCAATCTTATCAGTTTCCCGCAATATTTGGCAGAAACTGTGGGAAATATAAGTGATGAAATTGAAAGCAAGCCAAAAAAGTTGAAACCAAGGTTACTGTATAATAAACTAGAATTGAGAGAAAGAGTCAAACTTGAGCGTAAAGAGCGGGGCGTTGAGAAGGGAACATCCCCTTTCATACACGGAGTAATTTCTGTTCATTTTAAGTTTTAATGTCGCTCCTTACATTCAGTTAAAAAAAAAACTAGTTTTTTTTTATTTAATCGCGAAAGGAAACAATGAAAGATAACACTTTGTTGCAAGAATAGATTAAATGATTTCATGCTATATCCCAGAGGTTATGATAGACTGTTTATCTTAAATTTCCCTAGGCTATGAAGAAAGACATTTAAACCTTCCGATGCCAGTTTGTTGTCATTGATGTGAGCCTTTCGTAATACTTTATGTTCAGCATAGTCGAAAAACCGTATAACTACGTCTTTTGGGACGACTCAATCCCCCACAGTCCCCAAGGGAGGGGCTGCAAGTTACAAACTTTGACCATTGTTTACATATAGTAATGGGTTTTTGGAAAGTATACAGACGTTTTCAGTGGGCGTGGGACGTTTCCAGTGGGCTTTGGGGTGGAGGTGGGTCGGGTGAGATGGTTACGTGGGAGGATCTTTCCATGGAGGATTTTATCATGAGGGAAGAGAATTTGTGTGAAGGGGGAGAAAGATTTTCTGGCTTGATTAAAAAGACAATTGGAAAATAACTTTAAAAAAAGTTTTTCAACCGAAAGTAAGGAGCTGCCTTCACGTTCAGTAGTGCCAAAGGAGCGGAACCTTTGTCAATCATATTTTTGTCTGTGTTTTCACTCTAGGGCGTCTCCACACACATGCAAATCTGCCCATATCATTTCTATGCGTGATACAGGTGATAATCTAACGATCGTGGGCTCGAACGGTCCTTTTAGCCCCTCTCCTGCATTGGTAAGGCTTACAAAGGCCTTTTGTAAACGAACAACAGATTGTTGTTAGCGGGCTCATTTTCTGACAATATCCAATAAAAGCAGGCGTAACTCAGGAGGGTATTTCGGCACCTACGCTTTCCATTCTTTACATAGTTGTCACTGGAAAAAAACATACAAGGCCTCTTCGATTAAAGGTAAAACCCGTCATCAGGCAGCGTGCCGCCAGTCTTGGCAAGATCCATGGCCCCCAACATGCGCTCGATATCACCTCGTGATTCATGTGCAGAGCGCGCAACCAGATTGCAGCTGGGCACCGATGCGGCCAGCAAGGGGGCTGGCATCCCCAATGTCTTGCTGGCATGGGCGGCTGCGGTTTGTGGATCGGCCAGAACCTCAGCCGTGGCCTGCGACAGCGCCTCCAGAAGCGCTGGCAGACTGTCGCCATTGCTGTCCAGGAAGGGGTGCGTCACCGCAAGGCCGGCCTGCGGCAGGACCGGCGCGCCGCCGGTCATCTCGCCCCATGCGGTCCAATTTTTTTTCAAAAGTGTTGTATCTTAATTGGTATATTACCATTTGCCATATTAATCATTTCCCTTGTATAAAGTACTTGGCGTTTCAGGAACGAAGGCGCCGATGTATAGCATAACTTCCCTTGCCACTGGGTAGCTTAGTATATAGTTATTTGACGGTTATAAATCGATTTAATTTCACAGAATTTTCGATCAGTAGCAATTTGGTTTTCTTTGGGGTAAAATAAGAGTTTGGTGCCATAAAATGGTAGAAAACGTCACTTTACCGTCGTGCGCACTTTTGGTCACTCAAAAAGGGTACTAGAAATTTTATTTTTTTCTAAAGAGGCCTACCGTGATTTGCCAAAGAAGTCACAGGTGTTGGCAAAGACCCCATCAAAACGGGGCTCGATTGTGGACTAAACAATTTTCCAATTGGCTTGAAACTTTTATCTATAAGTATTCCGTAAGAGATCCCAATAAACAAAAAATAATATATATTTGCTTACGCTAAAATTGGTTTGAAAAGTGTCCCAAAAACTATTTTTTCTAACCACCTTTAACTTAACCTGTAAGATCCTAGGCTAAGGGGACTCAAATATATAAAAAAAATTATGCTGATAATCGAGGTCCATAGAAAATCGGTGAAAATGCCATATTCTATCTGCTTAAAACTTATATCCGCAGGTCTGCGAGCCATGTCAACCTTCCCCTAAAAAAATATCCTCTAGACAATTCAACCCCGGTGAAAACTTACCCCGGACAATTACTCTTAACATCTTCACGCGTAAAATTGAGACTGAAAAGAGAAAGTAAGACATATTAAAAAGAATTTTGTATAAGAATTCTGGTAAATTTGCACAGTATATAATTTCCCCTTACAAGTTCACTCCCTGGAAACTTCCCTCTCAATGGATAGTTCCCCTTTGGGGAAAACCCCAGCAGAAAATTTGTCCCCCCCCCACCCGAAAATGTATGCATACTTCCCAATAACAAATGCTCTGCGTATACAACGGGCAAATTTTATAACTTTAAGACCTTTCCCCTGGAGTTGTGCAAAACCTAACACATAATTTGTCACTTGATTTTAGTAAAAGTATTTGGTGGTTAAGCTCCACATAGTTTTACACACTTATATATTCTAATCTCTGTTTATTCATTGATTAGTAAAATAATATTATTTGTGATAAATTTAGAGAAGTGCATTGACCCTTTAAACCTTCGTTATATACAGGGATGTCCGCAAACTACATTATAAAACCTATTTGTTCATATTTTCAATGTATTTTTGGGCCGTTTTTTTTTATCTCTGGTAATAATTACATATTTTTATATTACCCTTCTGTTGACATTGCTACATTACCTATTATTATATTACCTATATCTTTTATTTATATTACCCAGAATTGCTTTCCCTTGGATTCTTTCAGCCAAAAAACAACTCAATGACAGTACTCTTTAGATTATTTCAAAGAGACAAAACCCAGCTACTGAACTAATCTCCTCCTAGTCTCACATTTTCGCAAGATGTCCAGATCGCCGGATGTCCAACAGAATAGCGATCTGATTCACATTTAGCCTACAGGATATGATTCCAAAGGCTTGTAGCCTTCTTATTACTTTCAGTAGTGATCCCTGTGAGTACAAAGTACCATACAGAAAGGTTGACTCAGGATGGTATCCTCTATTGTCCAGTAGTCTAAGCGTTGTCAAAAATGAAACTGGTTTGAAAGATGTATGTGGTAAGGCTCACCGACCTGAAATAAACCATCACGAATGTACATGATCATAGGCTATATAGTTTTTAAGCCCCGCACATTCGATTGATGACGTGTGCAAAATCAAGTAGTGTCTTCTTTTTAATTTGTTGTAACACAATATTTAATACCATTTTCCATGCAACTTAGTAACTTCAAACCACAATTACTAATGCTGCAATGTCTTTACTGCAATGACTGGCCCACAACCCCATTACGGGCCTTCTGCATTGCTGTGTAAGAACTCGCGTTACGGAGCTTAAGCTGAAATAATCCATAAATCAAAAACAAGTTCAGACTTTTTTTCAAACAAGCATGATAGGCCTGTCAATGCCCCGTACTTTTGGGGGGGGGGTGCCTCCCTTGAAATCTCACAATTTTCCCCCCATAACTTTCTTATACTTCTCAGAGAATAAAGAATGGCGGCCAATTACCAATCTAGACATAATGTTTAAATCGTTTTCTGCGATTTTTCGACTTATAATTACCAGATTGGGTCACCGGCATAGTATTAATCCGTTTCCTGTCCAGCTTCTCACCCTCTGTCAAGCAATCTTCGAGCTAACTGTTAGTTTTTAAATAGCATCTATTCGCAGGAGGTTCTCCTCTAGGGGATGAAGCGGTTAGTCTTGAAATTAAACCCAAGTTTTTTCAGTTGACAGTTTAAAATCAAGCTTTGATAACTAGGTGCCCTCCAATTTTTTTGTCACTTAAAAAGGGCACTAGAACTTTTAATTTCCGTTAGAATGAGCCCTTTTGTGACATTCTAGGACCACTGAGTCGATACGATCACCCCTGGGAAAAAAAAACAAAACAAATAAACACGCATCCGTGATTTGTCTTCTGGCAAAAATTGCGAAATTCAACATTTTTGTAGATAGGGGCTTGCAATTTCTACAACAAGATTCTCTGATACGCTGAATCTGATGGTGTGATTTTCGTTAAGATCGTATGACTTTTAGAGGGTGTTTCCCCCTATTTTCTAAAATGAGGCAAATTTTCTCAGGCTCGTAACTTTTGATAGGTAAGATAATTTTGTGCATACTCGTCGACTTATTTTCGTGTGTATGTGACAATTATTGTTGTTAATTGTATATATTATAATTTTGTGAATGTTAATTTTGACTTGTCGACGGACTTTCGTGTGTGCATAACCATAAAAACTAATAATCGGCTCTGTCCGTCCGAGCTATGATGAAAGAAAGGTTGAGATGGCTAGGGCACATTCTGAGGATGAACGATGCGAACTTTTCGGCCAACCGTCTAGGGCTAAACGGAAAGCAGGTTATCCTCGTCTAGTGTGAGAAGATGCCATAAAAAAAGATTTTAAGGAAATGAGAACTTCTTTGGAGGGTGTAAAGAGGGAGGCTTTGAAATTCTTGTATACTATACTTTAGTACAGGATATTGCAAACTTTTGCTTTACCTTCATCAATGAATCAATCAATCATTTTATTCATACTAAAGCAATATTACAAATGTCTACTGTTTACTGTTTTTCTTTATTCAACTTGGAAAATACAAAAACAATTTTATGCCCCAACAGAGAGCAGAGCTCGTAAGGCTGGGACAGTACAACTTACAAAGACATAGAAAAAACATCAACATCTCATTATACTAATAATTACAAAAATTAACACGGCAAAATACAAAAAAAATAGAAAAAAAAGAAATGTGAAACTGTTATTTGGCTGAAGAAGCTTAGTTTGTTGTGGACCACACTATCGACCCAGTGGTCCTAGAATATCTGGAGAGTGCTCATTTGAACGGAAATTAAAAGTTCCACTGCCCTTTTTAAGTGACTAAAAATATTGGAGTTCAACTAGGACCCCTCCACGCCCTTTTTTTTTATCAAAATCGTTCAATCAAAATTTTGAGATTGCCATTTTGTTTAGCAGGGTCAAAAGGCTGAATAACTATACCTTTGGAGATATCATGACCTCTCAGAACCCCTGGGGAAAGGTCTTTAAGTTATGAAATTTCAACATTGTTTACGTATAGTATTTGTCATTGGAAAGTATGTACACATTTTCCGGGAGAGGGATTTTCTACTGGGGGGGGGGGGATTAAAGGAATGGAATATTTGCTCTTTGGGGGTGGGGTGTAATTTGCTATTGATTAGGAGAGACATTAGCCCCCCGCCGTAGACCTCGGTTTGACCTATTCCCCAGCTGGAATTTAGCGTCTTCAGATTTTTTTTTTCAAAATTAAGAGAGACCTACAGAATTCAAGTATCCACAGAAACAAATCATTTTTCTTTAGTATACCTGTGCCTTTATGGTACTATATGGCTCATTTTCTGTTTCTGCTGTCATTTTCACTTGACTTGGAAAATTGGTTATGACTTTGCCCCCCTTCCCCCAGGACTCTTATAAAATTATGCTACTGCTTTAGGGGAGGGCCAGAATGTAGAAGCAATCTGTCATCCTTCATCCACAGAACATCACCTAGCCATCTCAACCTTTCTTTCATTATAGCCCTGGAGAGCAGGATTGAACCACATTTTTCGTACAACCGACTGTTTGAACTCCGGTCAGTCAGCCGGGTACCCAGAAAAATCCGTAGGCAATTTCTCTGGAAAACATGTAGTAAATTTTCATCCACTTTTCGGAGCGCCCATGCTTCAGAATCATATTTGACCACTGTCATCACTGTAGCTTCCAATATTCTAATCTTGATTTGCAGACTGATCTTCCGAACTTTTTTTAACTGTGAAAAAACACCCTGAGCAGTAGCTATTCTACTTTTAACATTTTCACTAAAGTGCTTAAAGGCTCTTTTCCTATTTCAAAAGTTTAAGTTTTCGAGGACAACAGCACATCATGATTTGTTTTGTTTATTACAATTTTACAGCAAAAAAAAGGAATATCATTTAATTATGATTTTAGCTCTTAGAAACATAATTTTGCTAGCTTTTTTGTGTTGCCAATGAAGCTTTTTTGTGCCCCTAACTGATATTACACACCCTAGAATCAGTGAAATTTCTAAAGAAAATTTTTCAATGAGTTAGGGGGAGACTTTGCCAAAATCAATATGAAAATTTTGTTTTAATTTTTTACATTTTAAACATGCAAAGCACCCTTAACCCATGAATCTTTCTTTTATTCTCAGGGGTGATCGTTTTTCACTGTTTTAAAAAGTAGATTTGAGAGAAAGAGTCAAACTTTAGCGCAACGAGCGAGGCGTTGAGGAGGGAACAGCCCCTTTCATATACGGAGTAATTTCTGTTCGTTTTTATTCTTACTGTTGCTCCTTACTTTCAGTTAAAAAAAACTTTTTTTTTTTCATATTAAAGAACAACTAAAAAAAACAAATCGTCTTCATCGAAGTGCAAATAACATCCAAACCTTTAGAAAATTTAAGGGGGTTATAGAACTGCTCTTGTTTGGGGTAATTTCTCTTAGTTTTAATGTTTCAATAAGTTATTAGTTCATTTTAGGATTCTTCTAGTCCTTGTTTGTTTTTGTTTTTTGTTTGTTTTCCCTTGGGGTGATCATATTGGCCCAATGGTCCTAGAATATCGTGAGAGTGCTCATTCGAATGGAATTTAAAAGTTAAAATGCCCCTTTTAAGTGAACAAAAAAATTTGAGGGCAACTAGGCTCCCTCCCACTCCCCTTCTTTCTCCAAAGCGTCCGATCATAATTTTGAGATAGGCATTTTGTTCAGCATAGTTGGAACACCGATTAACTATGCCTTTGGGGATATCGTGACCCTCCCATAGCCCCTAGGTATAGGTTTTTAAGTTACAAAATGTGCCTATTGTTTATTTTATAGTATTTGTTATTGGGAAGTATGCCTAGGAGCGAAACATCGGCCCCACCTTTCGCGAAACCGGCAATGCCGCCCTTGCCTTCGCCGGTGATGGTATAACCCTCGGGTGGATTGATGTTTTCCAGAACGACAGACCCCTTGAACGTGGCCGAAACCGGGCCGATCCTCAGTTTCACCGCGGCTGACATTTCGTTCTCGCCGGTCATTTCCAGCGATTGGCAGCCTGGAATGCACTGTTTGAGGATTTCCGGATCGTTGAGCGCCGCCCATACCGTCTCGCGCGACGCCGCGATGCGTTCTTCGCCGTTCATTTCCATACGGTCTTCCTCCGCTTGATGCTGCCGGTCCGATGGGCCGGATGTGCGCGTTTCCTTATGTATCTGGAATCAACATAATAAGCTAATTGTTTCGACAAATTTATTGACATCTAATTTCTGTTTTTAGTTTTGTTTACTACTCCAGCCCATGTCGCTCCTTACTTACAGTTCTTTACCATGATTTATATGACAAAATACATTTTTCACGCACCATTATATTCATTATTTTTCACATATATATCATTATTTTCACACATCATTATATATCCGCCATCTTGGATTTGAGGCACCTAAAGGCATTACGGCACAACATAGGTTATTTTTAAGCTCACATTCGGAACCCCTGCCATCGATTACCCCATATTAGCCTATTTGAACGGCCGTGTCTTCTCATTCTGACGTCAAAAACCATAAAACCTGAACTATCACACGATCCGTTAAAGAAACCTAATTTATGGACGAAGCTTTGAAAATGATATAACCTTTGGAACAAGAATTGAAAAAGATGAAATTGCGTGGACAAAAAGAAACTGGCCAAAAAATTTGACGAAAATTGAAAATGGCATAAAATTTTCCATATAAAAATAATACATTTAAACTTTACAACGAAAACCCAAAATATTTAAAAAATTTACGACAAATATTAAAAATACAGAAACATATTAACAAAAAACTGAAAGTGAAAATTTTCGGACAAAAAAAAAAAACTGTTTTTGAAAAAAAAGGAACCGTATGAATAAAAACTGTGTCTTTTAATTTTTAGTCTCCCACGCCCCCCCCCCCCCCCGAAAAAGAATTCAATCAGGCTAGGGGCCCTGTACTGTATCAATCTGTCTTTTATATGGTACTAGCTGTTGGTGTGGCGCTTCGTGCCACACCAACACCTAGTTGGTGGGGGCGCTTCGCGCCCCCCTGCGTAAGTCGTTACGCGCCATATTAGCTACGCGCAATTGTACTTGTGTCCCTGTTTCCCACCTGTGAATATAGATAGATATAAATATATGTTTTTAAGTACGTAAAACTTGCGAATATACAATATTCTTCGCTGTCCCATTGTCTGTGCATGTAAATAGATTGTCAGGTTTACCGACTAAATAAATTGATTAATGAAACAAGCAGTATAAGTAGGTGGAAAGTAAGAAGGGTTTTATTAATGTTTTGTATTTTACTTGTTTCATATAGTTTTCACGAGAAAAAACTAATGTTTGGCGTGATTCATTTTCTCGTTTAATTATTTCTTCATTAACCAGTTCATCTGATTTATACATAGCTTACAATTCTAAATTGAATGAATAAGTTGATTATAGAAAAAGAAGATTTAAGGGAATGGATCCACAGAATTTTATTTAAAGTTTATTTTTAAATATCAATGGAAGAGGAAACTATAAAAGAGATTATTTGTTTACCGTAGAAGGTTTAAATATTATGGAAACTTAGTAAGCTTCAAGTTGAACTCTGTGTTGATTTTGGTGTCCCTCAAGTGTCTATCCTAGGATGTCTTTTATTCCTTATATCCATCAATGATCCTTCCATTGCTGCATCTGAACAAACTAAATGACTTTGCAGAAGTGTTTGTGATCACAATTTTGTGCCACCTAGTGAGGCAGCCCCAGACCCAGCACTATTCGCATTTGCAGATGATATTACATTTGGGAGTTCAGAAATTAAGGAATCTTCCCTTATCATGAAAATGTATTCTGTCCCAGAATGAATCTTGGCTTGGTTCGATGCTAATCGCCTTGCCCTAAATCTAGTCTACTTTTTTTTCCAAACCAGGTACTTCTCACAGATAACTTATTTATATATATATATATATAGATATCTTCAGAACCTCCCTCTTCCAGTCCAAGGATTGACTACAGCTATGACCCTTCTCCGTACAGACTTTTTGGGCTGATTTTTAAACCATTCTTGTTTAAGCTTTTCATCTTTCCTCTTTGTTGACGGGGATGTTAATTTGGAAAAATTAGAAAAATTTAGGTATTTTTAACTTAAGAACGGGTGACCGGATCTTAATGAAATTTGATATTTAGTAAGAAATCATGTCTCAGAGCTCTTATTTTAAATCCCGACCAGATCTGGTGACATTGGGGGGAGTTTGAGGGGGAAACCGGAAATCTTGTCGTAGATAATCTATGAAGACAATCTAAGTGATGGGCAAGTTTCAATCTCAAATAATCAGAATGCTTACGGAAGGATAAAAGCTCATCGAGAATAATCCCAAGGTAACTAAATGAATTTATTCTTTCTATCCTACTTCGATTTACAATTAGCTCATATATGGTACTTTATTTATCGCCCGCTGTGACCACCCGAAAATCATGAATTCAGTTTTAGAAAAGTTTGGAGCTAAGTAGTTACACGCAAACAATTTATTCAAAGACTTCATTGTTGTAACCATTTTCTTAACCTACAAAGATCGGGTTATAGCTTTTACTGTCACAGACGGACCATCTGCAAATATTACTGTTGTGCTCGCCTTCGACACCGACGATTCCCGGGCGATCACCATCGACCAGGTGCTGACGCACCGGAGCGGCCTGCCGCTCACCGTCGTTCTCAACATCAAGCAGTACGACGACCTGCAGGAGCAGGCGGCGGCTGCGGGCAAAAGGGGTCCGCAGCTCGAGCCCGGCGAGAAGTCCTGGTTCTCGGACGCGGGCACGGACGTCGTCGGTGCGGTGGTCGAGAAGGTGAGCGGACAGAAGCTCGACGAGTTCTGGGAGGAACGATTCTTCGAGCCTCTCGGCATGGAGGACACCTTCGTCGCCGCCGACCCCGACGATCCGCGCTGGTCGCGCCTCGCCACCATCTACTTCGGGCACCTTGCATGTGTGTTGATTTAGAGGGAGGAGTTAGGCGTGCGGCTCAAAGAGAAATTACCAAAAGAAAGCGTGTCGATGTATTACAAGAGCAAAGCGAAACCAGGCTTGCGGCTGAAAGAGAAAGTAAAAGAAGAATGCGTGTCAAGGAATTACCAGAGTATATCAGAGGAATTACCATACGTATATCCACAAGTTGTAAGCAGTTCAAAATTAGCACCCAGCACACGTGTTGCTGGGACACGTTGCGGAAAAAAAACAACTAAGAAATAAAGAAGAAAAAGAAGAAGAAAAAACTAAAAAAACAAAAAAAGGTCATCATCTAAAGAAACTGAAAAGAAAAAAGCTATTTGCTTTTAAAATTTCCGGCTTTTCTCAACTGCCCAATCTTCACGTTAAAGTAACAAAAAAGGTCTTTAATACCCTGGATTGAAAAAAGGGGTTAAATACTTAATTTAAGGGTAATAGTTAATCAAATTGCATAAAGGGCTTGAATAGCAAGATTTAACTTTGAAAAATTTCTTTGAAACAAGTTTTTTTCAATTAATAAGAGCAATATTTAGGGGTTTGTTTAACTTTTTAAGTTGAAGTGTCAGAAATAAGTAAGGAATGGTAAAAATTCTCCTATTTTTCACCAAAAGCAGCCTAAATAAGTAGCAAATTGGTTTAACCACCCATAGTACGAATTACCTCTGCAGTTGGAGCATAAGGTTTCGAAGAATGAGCAAGTGGAATCTATGAGAATTTTTCAGCTTTCATTAAAAAAAATCATACTTTCCCTGAATATCCCTAAAAGTCCTTTACTTCACCATATAATCCCCTTAATTCCTAGACACAAAGTTAGCATCCCTGAAAGAAGTGAAAGACCTGAAAGTAGGGAGAAATCCCTAGAAATGGAAGCCCAGGATGGCTAGGACACATTCTGCAGATTAAGGATGACATATTGCTAAAGATTGTCCTTGTTGGCCAACCATCTAGGGCCAAACGAAAAGCAGATAGTCCCTGAATTGAGTGGAAGGATGTCCCAAGGAAAGATTCGTCGGCTTGGAAGGTCGTGCCGGCCTGGGCGAACAGCTCGTTGAGCACGTCGGTGAACACCGACGGCGGCGTGGTCGACTCGAGCAGCCAGGCGCGGTGACACGCCGGCGAGATGCCCTGGTCGGCCTGCTCGACAAACGCGGCCAGGTCGAGTTCCTGCTGCGCGTTCAACGCGAACGGGTTGCGGTGCAAGAAGTCGAGCGGGCTTGGGTGGTCGCCGTCGTGGGTGATGCCGTAGCCACCGCGCACGACTTGCACGGGGTTGGTGACGCCGGTCACGGGATGCGTGACCTGGATGGTTTGCAGCTCCTGGGTGCGGTGGAACAGCTGGCGGAAGTGCGCCACGCAAAACATGCGTTAATTAAAAAAGTACACAAAACCAACAACAACAAAAGTTTTTTTTTAACTGAAAGTAAGGAGCGACATTAAAACTTAAAACGAACAGAAATTTTTCCGTATATGAAAGAAGCTGTCCCCTCCTCAACACCCCGCTCTTTACGCTAAAGTTTGACTCTTTCTCACAAGTATACTTTTTAAAGCAATAAAAACTTTAGCGTAAAGAGCAGGGCGTTGAGGAGGGGACAGCCCATTTCATATACGGAACAATTTCGGTTCGTTTTAAGTATTATTGTCATTTCTTACTTTCAGTTAAAAAACTGTTTTTTTTTGTGTTTTTTTTTTATCTAATTTACTTGCTATCGTCTATATATTTTTTTTAAATATAAGCCATTTTTTTTAGTTCATTTCAGGTTTATTTTCATTCTTTTAGAAAAAATATATTTTGACTGACTTATTTCAGTTCACTGGGTTGAATTATAGCCTGTTTTTTAAAATGAGCTGTGCTTCATAATGGGATGCTTAACAAAAAGTATAATTTGTGTTATGTCAAAATTAGATGCGTTCCTTTTATTGTGAAAACAGTAATGTTTTGAGCTTTTTTCAAATACTGTTTTTTTTTAGTATGACTTTTTTGAAGTCGTAGCAGAAGATTTCCATAAGATTCCTAATGAACAGGTAAACTGAATATTCCTTTAGGTGCCTCATTAAAACCACCCAGTTTACAGAAAAGATGACTCTCCACCCATTCCCATACAAGTATCATTTTTAGATACAGCTTTAGATTTGCGTTCTAGGTGACTTGAAAGCCATTAGATAAGTATCTTTCAATTTAGTAGTAATGACATTCTGAGCCCATCAGACATAATTTTCATAGTCCTATAAGTACATAATTTGCATAGTCCCATGAGGACATAATTTACATACTCCCGCGAGAACTTAATTTCTCTGTTTCCATGATGCCCTAGCACCCAGATCCGGTCATGCCCTCCCAACCAGTCAGATCACCTATTGACCGTGTGGCAGCGCCTAACTTACATATTCATATGTTGCAATCGGATCTCTTTTGACTCTTAAACAGGGATTTAGAACTTTAAATTTTTAATCATTTGGGTCTTAATAATGTTTATACGACCATCCCTTCTGCAAAGAACCATGTATGCCTCATATAGTTTTCATATAGTCATACAGTATACTAAATTATAAATGCTGCATTCAGATTACTCGAGAGGAAAAAGCATTAGACTTATACCATACTACTCTTCGTTTTACAACCAGGAGCACTCCAGACACCTTGGGTAGTGCTTATGTGTATACTGCATAGTGGCAGTAAGCTACAATCCAAAATTGAATTCCAAGCCTGCAGCTAAAAAAAAAATTCAAACTCAGCGTATAGTAAAAAAACATTAATTGCTATTTCACTGGGTGCATATTCAAAAATTATTTATTTTAAAATTTCAGTCACTATGGGGTAACTGAAATTTTAAATCTCAACAGCCGTGATACCGATGATACTTACATAATCCCTATTTATTATAAATAGCTAGCTGTTGGTGTGGCGCTTCGTGCCACACCAACACCTAGTTGGTGGGGGCGCTTCGCCCCCAAGCCCCCCGCGCGTGTAAGTCGTTACGTGCCATATTAGTTTTGCGCCATTGTAGTTGTGTCCCTTTGTCCCACCTATGAATATAGATAGATATATATATGTTAACTACGTAAAACTTGCGAATATGCAATATTCTGATGCCCTTTACGTTTCCAAAGCCAGTTCTCAAAGCAACCTCAGCAAAGAAAAATTCCTGGCATTCCTGTTGGCAAAGTGCAACGGAACTGACGTCATGTAAGAAGGTTGAGAAACGAAATGAACAAAGACTAAGATACCTTTCAATAAATTTACACAACAATACATTAGCACATGGTGAGGAGCTTGATGAAAATGCTGGTTACGGCTTTAAAGTTAAATCAGGGGAAGTAAGAGGGCTGGAGGGAAGTCAATAATAAACTTTTTGCGGAATTAGTATGTTCGTAAACATGTTTTAGATTCAACTAGTACTGTCAAGGAAAAAAGACATTTTGATGCAGAGACATGGTAATATTTACTTTAAGCATTAATAACAGAACTTCTATTTACACAAGTATATTGTATCGATCCTCCTAGTCTTCAGTTTACATTAACAAAATAAACAAGGGTAGCTGTCTCATTATCATGTGACAATTATATCACCTTGTGGGCCGTTTTATGATTGTTATTTCAACAAAATTGCAGCAGTCTGTAACCATTGCTCTTTTCTTTTCCTACGCAAAATCTACTTGGGTTAGGATACCATCTGCCAAGAATTTCTACCGACCTGAACATTAATATCCCCTAAAAAGTAGCATATTTCTGCCTAGAATCCTGTCTATTCATCCCTGTAGCCAAGTGTATCCTGAGCGAGCCTTCATTTTTTCGACACGGAATTTCTTCTCTGCGAAGTGAAGACAGCTGATGAGTGGCATTCTCCTTCTCTCTCTTTGTCTTCGGAAGAAGAGGAAGCGCCCACGTCGACCCCTATCTTGACGCCTACTCTTGTGATCGTAAAGATACGATTTCTGAGAATAGGAGCAAAGAGAGAAAAACCCAGCTTGAAGTTTTTCGCCTTGCACAAGTTTTTCTTCTCCTCTGGTCCTCTTGTTGGCACTTCAGAGCTCTCAAGCGTCTGAGCGAGACTTTGAACAAAAGATTCTTTGTCAAAGCACTGCGATAGCACCTATTTTACATGTTACAATATCAACTACGCTAAAGGGGACACTCCGATGGGGCGTAAAACTGAGTTTTTTGTCAGTACTACATTCTGCTTATACTGTAGTAGTGATGAAGGGGGAGGGAGGAAAACCGACACTGTCCCCGAGAGCTGAAAACCCTGGCTATGTGTCTGCTTGGGACATATTTACGGCGCTTGGTTTGTGGGTGCTAAGTTTAATTTCTATAGGCAACATTTAACCTTTATAACTACAGTCTATTTAGTACTAATAGTGGGAGAGGAGAGGGAGAACGAGGGAAGTTTATTTTTTAGTTACTCCCCTGTTTGTCGTGTAGTCATGAACCGCGAAAAATCATGACTCTGTCACAAAGGGCAGCCCTTGTCTATTTTATTTATTTTTTGAAAAAAAAAAAGAAAATACAATTTTTTTTACTTTCTTAAGAATGTGTTGTAGATACCAAATCTCTCCATTACGAAGCTCCTCCCTTTTTTTAAATCTAAGAATTGTCTCGAGGAATTTACAAAATTCCGGTTTGATATCGCCATACGAATAAGATATCTACAGATCCCTTTTTCCTCGTCTCGTTACTGAAGTTTTTAATTGATACATGTGTCAGAAGACAAATTTCGTGCACATAGAAAACAACAAAACAAGCAAATTAAACAAAAAAGACAAAGTAATTGCGCTAACGGAGCTTAATATTTGACCTACTTTTGATAGATAAGTAGCACCTGACACATCCATCCACACATCCATCCACACATCCACAGACAGACAACTTATTTTTATATATATAGATTACTGCTAATTCTATTGATAGGACTATTGTAACTTCCACTACTGCTATTGTTGATAGCACTATTAATACTAGACTACTAATGCTTCTAATACAATTCTTGTTGCTACTATGTAGAATATACTATTTTTCATAATTTTCTCATAATAATATCTAATAGCTTTAATCTAGCTGACTCTTTAGGATTCAAGTTCTTTATAATTTTAATGGCTATTTATTGAAACTTTTTTTTTGTATGGTCTTTGTCAAACAGTTCGTGGTAACGAACTGTAGTAAGGGTAGCAATCTTCTTGGATTCTCGGGCCACTCTTAATCTAATGAAAACCTTAACCTATAACGCAAAGGGAAGTAATTTCCTGGAGAGAAGAGAACAGCTTGATTCTCTATCTAACATTGGCATAGTAGTGGATTTCCGGTATTTTCCTAGCCATGTAGGCATCCACTATGACGAAAAAGTGGACTGTCATGCCGCAGAGACTGCGAAGTCTATTAATCCACAGCTTGTTCAAGGAAATTCAATCGCACTAAGAGATGCAATTAGAAACCATCCTCTTTATAAAAAGCCTCCTCTTGCTCTAGTTCCAATTTTCAAAGAGTATGAAATAAATCGGGGCCTACTCTAAACGCATATTGATTTACGATATTCCTGTGTTGGCGCAGTGGGTTTGACTTTGGCTTGGTAATACGGGAGAGATCGAATCATGCTGCAGCAATGCAGTGCAGGGCCGACGCAGGACCTTAGTAGTCAAGAAGCGTCGTTAATCTGATACAATACGATACAATTGATTTACGATAGCTAAAAGGGCAATATACGGGATTTGCTAGCGATGCTGGGTTCGCTTTCCATCCGATATTTGCGACTAGTAGTAGGCTAGCAGTAACCAGACCGATATTAGCAAAAAAACAAGAGTTGGCTCGATTTATAAAACGAATGTTAAAACGGAGCAAACCAAATGTAGGCTATTAGTGGCATTATGTTGGGTTAGGTTTCCATACTTTTGTTACCAAGTATTATTTTATCATCATCTTTTGGTATTTTACATTAGGTTTAAGCTAACTTAACTCTTTGGAGTATTTTCAATAACCGACAAGTACCAAGAAATATACTGAAGTTTACGCTTTCAGAATTCACAGATGACGGCAGCCCCACTTACATATTTTTGATCGTGTGTGCAAACAAGCACGTTGCATTTTATAGATCGGAAGGTATAAGGGATCTACTAAAGCCAGACCTTTGTATACGGGTGATCTTGGGAGCATATCTTACCTAATAGTAAATTTCCACGTGCCAAAAATAAAATTTGAATCTGTTTATTGTTGGGGCATCAAGTTTTGGAGCTTCAAACTGTTTTTGTACTCAACAGTAAGGAAACAGCTACGTTCGTCAACAGCAAGTAATACTAGCAAAGACGAAAGCTAGAAAGCGACATGTATGTCAAATAATCAAGTTTTTATGCGGGTTTCAAAGGTGTAATCTCTACTAATTTTGGACTAATTTTGAAGCCTCTGCTAATGGACAGCAAAAGTGTTACAGCAAAATTTATTACAAAAATTCTACCATCAGATTCAACTTGTTTCATAACCATAAAATTGGGGTGGTTATTGAGGCCAACTTATTTACTTTGGAGGCCTATCTATTTAGACAGAGCTCATCCGACTTAACAAGTTTTTGGTATGTCATTTTTCTTCACTCCTATGGTTTTTAGTGTTTAAACGTACGGCGATAATTCCGGTAATTTTAGAAAGCTGAGCTTCAGCATTTATCCATGATTGACTTTAACACTTTAATAAACCATGTTTTTTTTAGAGGGGCTGAAAATTTTGGATTTTCCTTTTATTTTTTTAAGTTGAAAAGTTTTCTGAAAACTGTGAAAAGCAAGTTTAGATAATTTTCTAGGAACAAAAATTAAGTAACATGACAATTCTGGCCTAGTGAATGTATCAATCTGAAGCTGATGAATTAAACGATATAAGTCTTTTGTTCTTCCGATGTAAGTAACAGTTGATGGCCAAGAAGGATTAGATAACAAGTCTCAAAAACTCATCCAATTTTCGTGTTATAGCTTAAAGAATCTTAGAAAATTGGACCATTGAAACGTATTCCTTTAGGCATCTCCCCCCCCCCTCATCACCAAGACATGCTGCCACTCTTTTATAATACATCACTGAATAATAAAGCGAATCCCTTCAGTTAAATAAAGCATTAAAATAAACGCCAGAAACATTTTGGTGCAATAAGAAGGGATATGTCACCTTACAGTACCTTTTTGGACATTTCCCACATTTTCCCACGGAAATATCTTCAAAGACAATTTGATCCTCGCTGAAAATCTCCTTCCAACAATTCCAAAGTAGATAAAGGGAAGAGGAGAAAAGTAAGCAGAAGGGTGGGGGAGAGCTGTTTGCAAGAGCCCCATAAATGTTATAAGGTGTCAGAAAAAAAAATGACCTACATAAAACAGTTTTTGCAGTTTTACTTTTGAAACGATCTATCAACCAAACTAGGATACATTAAGAATAGATGACATTCTTGCGAATTTGAGTAGAATTTTTAATTAAATGATATCTGAGTAATTGACAGTATCTGGTTCAACCCACGTCCAGTTCGACCCCGAGCTCCCCTACTTGTAGAAGTACGAGTAAGTATAGAAAAAAGGAGTAGGAGGATTGTGAAAACTCATAATGTCTGTAGCCTATTGTTTCTAACCACTGCACAATCAAGTCTACTATGTTCATATTTTGCCAATTATTTTTTTTGCCAAAAGAACGATAACGCTTGCGTGTTTTTTTTTGTTTTTTTAGAGTTGATCGTATCAAAAAAGATGGTAATAGAAAATCGTTAGAGAGTGTATTTAAACGGGAATTAAACTTCTAGTGCCCTTTTTAAGTGACCTAAAATATTAAAGGGCAACTTAACCCCCTCGGGGAGCTATTATTTCTTAGAGAAAATGGACATGGGAGGTAGTCTCTCTCACGTCCATTTTTTCCCAAAGTCGTACAATAAAAGTTTTATTTTGATTGTACGACAAAATTTCGTACAATCCTGGGTATAATCGCTCTTGTGCGGTGAAAAATTTGGATAGGTAGCTGGAAGTGGGTAGAAACCAGATGGGGTTGAATTCCTGTCGAATTAAGTAGCTACCCCACGCATTAAGGCATAGTGACAACAGGGTAAATATAATGATAATTGTCTGAAAAATAGAATATAGGAAATATTGGGTAGCATTTTTGTCTTTGTCCTTTTCTAATGAAAACATTATAATACAACAGCTTTTGCTTTATAACATGCAGAAAGTTTATATGAAGCAGATTAAATGGTAGGATAGGTAGGATTTAGGAATAGTCATGCGAAGGTTGGACTTTGAAAAACTTTGTATATGTTTTCTTGCTTAAACAATGGAATTTTGATGCCAATAGCTACATCAAAAGAATTGCATTTTAATGCTGATTTTAAATATGTAAATTTCATCAAGATTAGTCCTACCCGTCAAAAGTAACGAGCCTGAGAAAATTTGCCTCATTTTAGGAAATAGGAGGAAATACCCCCTGAAAGTCATACGATCTTAACGAAAATCACACCATCAGATTCAGCGTATGAGAGAACCCTTTTGTAGAAGTTTCAAGCCCCTATCTATAAAAATGTGGAATTTTGTATTTTTTGCCAGAAGTGTTTATTTGTTTTTTTTTTTTTTTTCCCAGGGGTGATCGTATCGACTCAGTGGTCCTAGAATGTCGCGAAGTGGAAAATAGGAAGAATTATTTTCTATTTCTTTCACCTTGAATTTATTGAATAGAATACGTTTGTTTGCTACATTAGCAAAGATGTACTAGCTTAACATGCAAAATATAAATTAGTACATGCGATGTCAACATAGTGAATTAAAAAGACAAATTAAAATTAAACTGTTGAAAGAAAAAGCAAAATTTTCTGTAAAAGAATAAGTTTGTTTTTCTTTGTCGATTTGGATGTTTTAGTATTCAATTCAAAAGTCTTGCTTTTATGTTTTATGATTGGTTAGTCCCTTACTCTGAATGGGGCAAATGGATTCGTAAGGGTAGAGTACAAGAACAGCAACCCACTTAACCTTACTTTCAGTTAAAAATACAAAAATAAAACAAAGACGAATGATGAAGCACGTGTCGATTAATAAAGAATTAGATAATTAGGCTCCAGAGGAGATATTTGGCCTCGAATAATTGCATAAAACAGGAAATTCAAAAGACAACTAACTTAATATTTGTGAAACCAGAGCTGTGTTTTCAGGCACCAGGTTTCAACTCGGGCTAATAAACCAGTCGTTCTCAGAAGTATTGGTTCTTCACGAGCTTGCTATCAACCGTTTTCAGCCATCGTGTTTTCTATTGTGTTTAAACCCGGGATTCTTAAATCTGGAACCTGCTTTAATACCAAGTTCAAATACGGGGTGCACTAATTTTTCTACTATGGATTGTCTTCTTATTGTTTTGTAAAATAGAGTTGTGACAAAGAGTCAAACTTTAGTGTAAAGAGTGAGGCGTCGAGGAGGGAACAACACCTTTCATATAAGGAATAACTTCTGTTCGTTTTAAATTTTAGTTTCGTTCCTTACTTTCAGTTCAAAAGCTTGTTTTTTTTATTTAATTCAAAAAGAAAAGACAAGTGCATATTTCTTACACATCGCATTTGTTATTGGGAAGTAAACAGACATTTTTCGTTAGGCGAATTTTCTCTGTGGGAATTTTTGGTGGTGGGATGTGGGGGATGCCCCCCTCTTAAATACTTTGCTCTTTACGCTAACACTAGAACCCCCCCCCAAACTCATCCAAAGAGAGCAGATCAGGCCCGTGTTATGTCAGTCACGTATCTTGCACTTGTGCTTATTCTTCCCACCAAGTTCCATCCTGATTTTTCCACTCTAAGCCTTTTCCAAGATTTCCGGTTTCCCCCTACAACTCCCCCCAATGACACTGGATTTGGTCGGGATTTAAAATAAGATATCTGAGTTACGAAGTACTTCTAAATATGAAATTCCGTTAAGATCCGATTACTCCTTTGTAAGTTAAAAATACCTCATTTTTTCTAGTTTTTCAGAATTAAAACTCCCCCCAACACCCTCAAAGAGAGCGGATCCGTTCCGGATATGCCAATTCAAATACTTTCCGTTTATTTATATTTACTCTCCCTCCACTTTTTTTGTCAGTTCTGTCATTTGAATTTGCCATAGGTTTTAAATTCTTGCCATATGTAAAATTCCAGTTGCTGTCTGCTGCATGCAGGTATTGAGCAGCTGCCAGAATTGAGCCGTGACTTCTCTTAGAGCACAGATCATTTCGCTTTTGAGGAATTATTTACAGTGCCTCACCGAACTCTGTTGTACGAAAGTGAAAGCTCTTTTCCTTCTCATAAGTTTTTCCAAAAACCACTCTGCTCGAACAGATTCGGCAATCGGTTTTGGAGTGAGGTTGTTCTGTCTGGCCACTTGAACTCCCATCATTTTAGTAGATTTATTAGAACTTTAACTCTCAGGAGATTTTAGATTAAAGTTACAACCCTTTCCATAACCCACCTACAGTATATACTCATTAAGATTCCCTTTAAATTGCTGGTATTTCTTTATTTGCATGTTTATCAGAGTAAAATATTTTGTACCTCCAACAAAATAAATTCTGGATCTGCCAGTGCCCCTGAGAAGATGTTTGAAGAACCAGCCTCCACACTTTCCCTTGCATGAGGACACTAGCCCTTGATAACCTTTCACAATATTTGCAGACCATTATAAAATTGAAGACTTGCAAAACAGGTTCACTTTCTGCTTGAATGAAGCATAACTGGTATTAATATCTATAATGGCTATAATATATGATTATCAGTTATTAACCTTATTTTACAACAAACTTATCTTGTCGTGTATTTCATTTAAAATAAAATATCTGTTTCACGCTCATTTTCCCGTTGAAAGCTCAAAAGCCATTCGAATCCTTTCATCCTACAACACTAAACGACAAAATACACTTAACATGTTTTAACTTTTTTAAGTTTGATAAATTGAAAATTATTGAGCCTTGAAGGAATATATGTATTAGTATATGTATACTAAACTGACAATCCACAGCCACTTTTTTCAATGAAGCGGAAATCATGTTCTGGTCTTGAAAAGGTATGGGCGTTGTCAAAGACATAATTGTCTGTCTGTCTATCTACCCTGTCCATCTGGCACTCTAGTCAGTCTGTTCTGACTTGTTTTCTCTGTATGTCTTGTCTGTCTGTCGGTATTGCCTGTCAGTGTCTGTCTGTCTGGTCAGTCTCTATTGTCTGTTTTCCTCTCTGGTCTGTTCGTCTGTCTGGCCTGTTTATTTGTCTTTCTGTGTGTCTATCTTGTCTGTCCGGTTTGTCTCCTACGCATGTCTGTTTATCTAGTCTGTCCCGTCTGTCTGTCTCTCTGTCCAGTCTGTTTTTCTATCTGCCTTGTCTGTCAGTCTGTCTGTCTGTCTGTCTGGGCTATTTTGCCTATCTTTCTATCTGTCTCAAATGTGCTTTCATTAATTTATTGGGTACTCAACCAAATACTAAAAAACTCGGCATTTATCCACTCCCTCAGCTTATTGTAGTCAAAAGCTTTCTTTTTATTAAATTTTTGATGCTCAATTAGCAGCTAAAACACTCGGAATTTATCAGATAGCTGAGTTTATTCTATGCAAAAATTGTTTTAATGATTTTTTGATACTCAGTTACCAATTAAAAAATTTTGAACTAGCGAAGTTGTTGAGTTTGTCATAGTCAAAAGAAATTTTATTAATTTTTGGTACTTAGCCAGCATTTTAATTATTAAGAATGTATTAGCAACTTGAAATTTGTGTGGTCATAAGTGCCAGGATCTTGATAACTAAGTCTCTTGGAGAGGTTACTAATTTTCTCCTTTGACCAATTTACCGACATGAGAGAGATTGAAAATCGAGCAATAAGTTTTAGGTACCGTATCCTACAGCGTACTGTAGCGTAGATTAAATGAAGGAGCCTTTACAGAACTAAAGTGTACCGATTTGTGAGGCACTTGGGTAAATGTTGTTTTCATAGAATTTGTTTTTAATCTCTTTGATCACTCGGGTTTAATAAGAAAAAATATTTAACATAGAAGCCGAAAGCGATTGGGCCTGTCATGCCTGTATTTAATGGTCCTGTAGAATTCTTTCAGCTAATCCACTTACTTGGTGGATTAGTGTTTTTTAATTGTTAATTTCGCTCTACACTAGTCTTTCTGTTTTGTGCTAAGAATACATTTGGGTTTATACAGGCATGTTATTCATGCAGTTTACTATTCAAAACTTCCATTTTTAATTGTTTCTTTTTCTTTCTGAATTCCTGATTTTCTTTCTGAAACTGTTTTTGTCAAAGTTCTGCAAGTTGCCTCTGGATATTTTGTTTATCTGGTACATAGATCTATTTTGCCGTTCTTTATTCAAAGATAATTTTCACGCTCTTGGACTTGAAAAAGGACCAGAAATAATTTTTATTTCAAAAGAACTCTTGTGCATTTGGAAAAAAGTTTCCCTGTTTTCTTGATTTTTAAATGATGACATATATGGTAGGTTATAAGCATAAATATTGTAATTAATTAAACATAAAATAAAAATTAGTTTCTTAGAAAACTGTATCTAATGACCCCATAATGACCAAAAATAGTCTGAAACTTCCTAAAAATTGTTTTGTATTGAAACAAAAAGTACACCATTATAAATGCCTTGGCCGAGAAACTTACAGGCCTTTGGCCTGAATAAAAAAGACAATCGATTGACTTGAAAAATTGGAAAGTTACTTTCTTTTAGATGAGATATTAAAAAGGGATAAGATATTAGTTGAAGATTTTACTCCAAATGGCCAAAACAGGGATTATGGTACCAGTAATCGAGATTATCAAAATCATGAATTCAAAAACATTCAGAAATTAAATTTACAAAAAAACAAGTTTTTTTTAACTGCAAGTAAGAAGCGACATTAAAACTTAAAACGAACAGAAATTATTCCGTATATGAAAGGGGACACCTCGCTCTTCACGCTAAAGTTTTCTATTGTATGAAAAGTAGAGTTGTGACAAAGAGTCAAACTTTAGCAGGACGATGAGGAGGGGAAAAACAAAGGAAAACACACTCAAGCAAAACATAGGTACTAAAAGGTACTAGCAAAACGGTACTTTGACGTTCATAAAATTTTTAAGAATGAGAATCCAGGAACATAAACAACCTTTTGAGGGAGTTCGACGACCTGAGGGTTTTGGACCTCGAGCCAGGCTTGCATCTCGACCTGCCCATGATTGCAACCGAAAAACTCGATGCCGCGCGGACCTATGCAGAGAACAAAA
This sequence comes from Alatinidae sp. Z8VKAUB7J3, assembly GCA_010016025.2. NCBI lineage: Eukaryota > Metazoa > Cnidaria > Cubozoa > Carybdeida > Alatinidae > Alatinidae sp. Z8VKAUB7J3. The sequence goes on from JAAAKM020721499.1 coordinate 9,098,898, forward strand.
AGCGCTACATCGCCACCAATCCCAATATCTTCGGTGGCGTCCCAATCATCAAAGGGACGCGGATCCCTGTCTATGCCATTCGGGATCGGCTGGATGACGGCGATACGATCGACGACCTCGTAGAAGATTACCCGGAGATTCCACGAGAGGCTTTCATCACAGCCAACATTTTTGCGCGAACACATCCCGAAAGAGGTCGTCCTGTAGCCGCCGGCCGGCCGTGGGAGACTGCGAATAGCGGCGCATCTAGGTTTCAAAACACTCATTATAAAAGATATGCAAATCGGATTTCACTGTATGATATGAATTTTTTTTATCTTTTTCATTTATGAAACACAGCAAAATTAACCGAATCAGAAAGAGAAAGAAAGATAAGAAATAAAAAGAAAAGAGAAAAAAGTCAAAAGAAAGAATGAAGAGTATTCATTAGGTGCTATTTGAAACATTATTGCCAAAGAACCACCTCTGGTAAGACGAATTGATAAGGTTTAATCAGAGCCGTTCAAGGGGGGGGGGATCTACCCCGGACGCCGTGGCTGTGGGGAGTCACGACTTGGAGGTTTCCCACTTTGATAAAGTTTTTCACTTTAATTTGGTCGACACATCCGCTACGTTTTGTAAAACTGCTCTGTTCTTCTTTTAAAACTTTTCCTATAGCATCTCTCAGTTTTAAAAGTATATAAAGAAAACTTGAAAATAGTGACAATAGGCCCCAAATACAATGTATAATCAAGATATTATACGATGTAATACAATGTATATTTAGAAAATAATAATAAGAAGACATCAGTACTATATCTAAAAATTGGATGAGAAATCAAGTAACCAGCCTTGAGATACAAATAAAGAAATGGGAATTACTATATGATAATCAAAGAAAATAATTTAATATGTTGGCAGAAGGGTTGAAAACTAATTAATTATGAGAAGTAAAGTACGAACCAATATTGAACATGATATCCAAATTCATTCGTCAGTATATGCTTCACTAGGTCCATAGGTTCAAATGAGGAACTATGAGTTCTTTTAATTTGACTTTGAAATTTGAAAGTAGATGCTTTTGAATATGAAACAGCAAAACAGAACATCTAAACCGGGAAACTACTACTAGAAGATGACCGAACTATCTACCAAAATTTTAACCTCGAGATGTAAAGACTATTCTAAATTATAAGGATATTCCAGAGTACAGGACTATAGGCTAGTCTACGTCACCTTTAACATAGTCTATAGGCTATTTGTATCAATCTATGCTACCTTTCTAGTAGTGTACCTTCGTTTACCCGGTCATGGGTTCGATTCCCATCTTAAAACTGGATAGCTCAATTGGTAGAGCAGCAAACATTTAATTTGCCTGTTGCGGGTTCGATTCCCGCTCCAACTTTGAATTAAGTTCCAAACTTAATAAAACAATTAGCTAGCAATCGTTTTTAGCCGCTGGCAATAAGACGACAGAAATGTAAGCGAACTGGCAAGCCGGATGCTCCCCAGTTCGACAAGCTTTCACGTCCGCTTATTGCCATGTTGATTAACCTTGTTAGCACTAATGTCTCTGAAAAGAGCAAGGAAGATAAAAATGTTATTTAGAAAAAAATTAATAGTTGCAGAGAATAAAAGAGTATTTGTTTTTTGAACCAAATTCACACTCAAATTGGCTGTGATATTTCAAAATATTTTTCGTTCGCAGTTTGAATCCTAATTTGTTAGCCTTCAATATAACTTATTGACTATAAATAAGAATTCTGACCCCAAAATCTCCACATCAATAAAAATCGACAATTTTCCAAGCCCCTACTTATAAAAGGGATATTTGGCACGTCTTTTACAAGAGCCGATTAATTTACCACTCTGGGACTCTTTCGAGTGAAAGGGTAGGAAAAAGGCAATTGGATTTGGCATTATTTAGGTTGTCTCCGTTGTTATTAGGTTTGAATTTGAGATGTAAAATCAGTTTTGAAAAGCATGCCTGAATGGCTGCTTTCGCTGATGACCGCGGCGGCTGCGACCGGGTCATAGAGCGCCATGGCCTTTCGTCCTCGGGAGATGCCAATGTCGATGTATCCCGCAAACAGGTCATGCAACAGATCGGCTTTTTCCGTTCCAGACTTCAAAGCCTCCAGATCGGATGGAGCCACGGTGACTTGCCTGCAAACGTCGAGATCGACCATCTGAAACGCTATTTCTCCTGTGCACATGATCGCGACTGCTTCCGGGTCCGCCAGCGCATTGAACTCAGCTGAAGGCGTGTGGTTGCCGTGCGTTGCTCCTCCACCCATCCAGGTAATCTTGCCGATCTTGGAACCCAGGTCCGGACGGGCCAGCGTGTCGCCATCATACGGGGTTTTTCCCGTCAGCAAAAAGAACAGCGTACAGCCGAGCGAATAAATGTCCGCGCGACTATCGGCCACCTTGCTGTTGATGGCCTGCTCGGGAGCCACGAAATCGGCCGTGCCCGTTAAGCTTTGTTTCTTTTCACCGACACCGTCAGGATCCCATCCGATGCGCGCTAGCCCCAAGTCGCTGACTTTCACGGCACCGTCGGTGCGCAACAGCAGATTCGATGGTTTGATGTCGCGGTGAATGATCCCCCGCTCGTGCGCGTGAGCAAGTCCCTCGGTTGCCTGGGTGATGGCGTCCAACGCATCGGCCACCGACATCACGCCGTCTCTTGCCGATACCGAGTGGCGCGGCGACATGGATCGTCCCTTGGGGGTCTTTGGTGACGTCCGCGACCCTGGCCTCGACTTCCTCGATCGCCTCCAGGACCTTTATCGCCCCTTCATAGAAAATAAGGCCTTGCTCCGTCGCCCTCAGGTTCCGGGTGGTCCTGTTGAATAGACGAACGCCGAGATGTTTCTCCAGCGCCGAAATGCGGCTTGACGCGACGGCCGGCGACACACGCTGATCGCGCGCCGCGGCGGACATGCCACCGAGCTCATGGACCCGAACAAACATCCGAATGTTGGTCAGATAGGCCATGAGGAGAGTGTGCGATTTTATTGAAAAAATTGGAATGGACTAAGTTACTTCAAATGTTAAGAATGGCAATTTGAAAAAAAAAATACAAAATTTTCCAATTTTTATGAAAATGTGAAAGCAGCAAACATTATAAAAATATCAAGAAGCCTTGAAAAGTATGGCCCAAAAGACCCTTTCCACTATTTATGAGCCTGATGTTGAGATCTTACCAAACAGAGCGGTCTCCTGATGTAAGAAATCCTGAAGATGTCATCTTTAATTCGTTGAAAAGGAGTATAAACGTTTCATGCGGTAATTAAATATTTTTTTTTCAACTGAAAGTAAGAAGCAACATTACAACTTAAAACGAACAGAAATTATTCTATATATGAAGGGGATGCCTGATCTTCCTCGTCGATCCCCATGTCGACTTCAATCGCCTCGCGGATCGCCTCGGCGCTGCTGCCGTCGATCGCGAGCGTGAGGCACTTCACCAAGAACGGGTCCGACTCCTTGTCGGTGGTGAAGCCCTCGAGTGCGAGGAGGCCCTCGCGCCGCGCCAAGTTGGCGAGCTCGAGGATCTTGTCGAGCGTGCCCTGGAAGTCGTGCTTCGGCGGCAGGAACACCGTCTTCAGCGCCTTGGCGCCGTGCTTCACGTCCGCCATCGGCGTGGCGACGAACACCGCGCCGAGCGAACCGATGATGACGATCAGGAACGCTGTGCCCTGAACGAGCGAGCCCGGGTGGCGGGAGGAGAAATCGTCTAGGGAAATTTCTTGTCTGGAGAAAATTTATGTGAAGAATTCTCATTTAGCGGGGATCAAGTTGTCTAACAAGATTTTTGCGTGGAAGAATGTAGGTAATGTCCACCAGGGTCCTGCAAAGTGCCATCTCCCTTCTTATTGCACAAAAATGTTTCTAGCGTTTATATAAACTTTTATCTGAAGCGATTTGCTTCATAATGCAGGGATACAGTAAGATACCAAATGTAACGTCTGGTAAGATACCTAAGAGAGGACGTTTCAATTGCCTAATTTTCTTAGCCTCACTCGCCCTTCAAATGAAAACTAAATGATTTTTTGGTACGTGTTGTCGTCCTGCCTCTGCGTGGCACAAAATCTGCAATGCGTGATTGAAGATGCGTTGCTCCTGCTTGTACATCAGACACCAGATAGTGGGCACCCCTCACGGATCGCTGTGGCCTCATGGAAAATAAATCTCCGTAGACGTCAAGGGATTACACTAGTTTAGTTAAGTGTCGTCGTGCGTATAAAGACACGTGCATAATACTGCAGCTGTGGAAGAAGAACCAAGAGCTAGATAAGGGGTGAAGGGGTTAAAAAAAGGCAGGGTCAATATTAAAAAAATTAACTACATTTCGGAGAGAAAGTGCTAGCCCTTTTGATTGAAGCCTGACAGTTTCTAGATAGAAATTTAGGGTTAGGCTCAAAATTGGAAAAGGATTATGTTTTTTCTCTGGGCCACTTGCACCCCTTAGTTTGTTACTTCATCCGTTAGTTTACACCTGTTTTCATTTTATTGTTATGTTATCTTTTAGAGGTTCTTCCGTTAGTTGAGTTATGGTTGTGTTGTATATGTTTTATCTCTCATATAGTTGTGTTATGTTTCTTTCATCATCTTTTATTTACTCCACTTGTCTTGTATTTTAGTGGGTTAAAAACAAAGTATCATTGTTATTATTATTAGCTTCAGGAACAATAGACCAGTCATTACTCTAAAGACTGAGTATTAACTTGAGATGCCACTGTTACAGTAATCACTTTATTGCTGCCGGTACTAGCCGGCGCATTCGAGGAGGTCGTGGACTTGCCTCTCAACGAGGCAACCGCAGTTTGCCTCGGCGCGGATGGTTTGCAGGCCGACCCCTTCGAGTTCGTCGTCGAGCACGACGACCGAGTCCCCACGGTCGCAATCCTCGACGCGAAGGTCGAGGGGCAACGATGCCTCGTCAAGGTGGCGGTTGCTGACGCGCATCCGCAGGCGCCCAAGGTGCGGGTCGGCGATGGTGAGTGGAGCAAGCGGGCGGCGTTGTTGCCTTCCGAGCCCTCTGACGTGCGCAAGGTCTACGCCATCGAAGTGCCGCTCACCCCGGGGAAGAGCGAGCTGGTGGCCTCTTTGAATCGAAATTGGTATGGTAGTAAAAACGATCTCATTTTTTACATTTTAGAAGGAACATAAATAGGGACCGAAGTTGTATTATGTTAAAATTGCCAACAGTAATCACATGTTCAATAATGTATTTAATACCTCATAAGAGGAAGGAACTAACTCTTGCAAAATAATAATAGATTAAGAATGAATCCAAAATCTGATACAGCAAAAATTATAATAAAGAACGAACGCTAACTCATAGCAAGTGAAATATTAATCCGAGTTCCAGAGGTTAGGTTGCAACCTAGTAAGAGACGATCAAATGCAAAACTAAGAAATAAAATAGCCCACAACTCCTAAAAATTGGTTAAACAAGGAACACAATAGGCCTGTTCCACCTGTCTACTATTTTTTTCACCATAAACTACCCGAATTCACTATAATCGTTCGTACCTTTAACATTTGAAAGAATTTAAGTCTACCTTTCTTACTAATTTCGTCAACTACAGCTTACCCTGGTCGATGATCACAGTAAGGGATAGAAACTACTGGTTTAACTCGAAAATCAAAAAAAGGAAACCTTGAATTTGCAAGTACTGAAGAATCTACACTTCGTTTTGCCTCTAAGCAGGGGTACCAAACTATACAGCGAAGGGAGGGTGAAGATGCCGTTTTTGTCTTTTCATAAAAAAAAAAAAAAAATTGAAAAATGGGTTTGTTTGTGCTGATGGGGATGGTTTGGTGGGCTATGAGCGTTCAGCTGGATGAGATTTTTTCCTTCGAGTCAGGACGTGTGAGCCGATGGGAGACGACAAATTTGATCCAATGGGACGGTTTACCAGGGGAAGAACTGGTGACGATTTCAGGAAACTCGTTATTGGTATTTTCACCTGAGGGAGAGCTCTTGGCAGAGGCGCGTGATGAAGCGGTGAACTATCCGTGGACTGCGATAACGCGACCGCTCGATCTCGATTTGGATGGGCGCCACGAGATTCCACTGCTAAGGGGGGATGCTTTGACCACGGAGGTGCTCTACTTTGATCAACACCCACTTCCGCGTATTTCGCAGACACCCTATCTACGCCAAGCTGGACTGCAGGCCGGGGATGTCATTCTTTCAGTTAACGGTCGGCCTGTGGGGGATTTACAGACCGATCAGTTGGAGTTGGACAACATCATGGCGCAGGGTTCTGCACGGATAGAAATTCAACGCGGCTCGCGTCGTTTTTTTATTACTGCATCTATCCCAACCCGTTGATGTCGGTCAGAACAATAGAGACACGTACACAAGTAGAACAATCATGAAAAGAACACGCCACTTACCGCTGCTGTTGATCTTCTGCCTGGGCCTTGCGCCGGTAAGTTTCGCGGAGGACGAGACATTTCGCATGACAGCGCGTGGCGCGGGAGATCACGCCGTCGAGCACGAGGGGCTCGGGGCCGGGGAGCGGCAAGTCCTCGACGCCGTAGGGGAAGCAGACGGAGAGCGCCGGCTGGGACTGCTGCAGGCCCTGAGGCTGCGCGCACAAGCCCCGGCTGAAGGCCTTGAGGCCCCAGGCGGGGTTGATGGGGAACACGGCCGCCGCCAGGTCCTGCGTCTCGTGCAGGACCCACTCCAGGCCCGTGGCGCCCTGGGTCTCGGTCAGGTTCAGGACCTTGATCTCGTCCTGGCCGATCCAGGCGGCGATGTGGCCGTCCTGGGCGCGGACGAGGACGCTGCGGGTCGTGAGCAGCCAGATGAGCGGCTCGTTGACAAAACCGAAGTTCATTCTTTTAGTGAATGGTTAAAAATCACCTCTTTCAAACCTATTATAAGAGAGGAAGCACCTGAAAAAGAGGAGGTCAAAACCGAAGAGACTGAAGATAAAAAAGCAAAGAAGTTTGATCTTATAGATAAGTTCATCGCTGCAAACCCAAAAATTCAACCGGTCAAAAAAGAAACTCCTATTCGTAATTTGGCGCAGTCACAAATGTTGCAAGCGGAGTCGCTAATGACTGAAACTCTGGCAAGAATTTATGTAGAGCAAAAAAACTATGACAAGGCTATTCAATCTTATAAAATATTAAGTTTGAAATATCCAGAAAAAAGTGGTTTCGATTGCTGCAAAAGAAAAGTGGGAAAACATCCTTATTGGGAAATGGGAATTTTCAATTATGGAAAAAGGTTCTACTGAATTATATAATTACGAGGGGCAGGTTGAATATTATGAAGATGGCACTTTCAAACGGTATGTAACCTTAAAAACTATATTTAGTAAGGAGCCATTTGATGAGAATGAAGAAATCTCAATCACACCCTACAGAATTGATCTAATTGTGTCAGGTACTATTACTGGAAGCTGGAAAATAAGTGAAGGTCAATATTGGGAAGAAAAAATTGAGACCTGTAATATGATTCCTACCTATTGTTCTTACGGTTGTCATATAAGATAGAACATACCGTAAACATCAATTTAATAGGCCGGATCCTACCAGGCGTATGTTTACCAAGTCTAACTGAGTAGCTACATTTTGCAGGCAAAGTAAAAGTAGCTTGTCGTTAAGATAAGAAAACAGCCACTATATTTCACGAAATAAAAGTCAAGAAATTAGAATATAAAAAGAAAAATACTACAAATCAAATCATCTTATCACCACACTCTTGTGACTGGTAAAAAGTAGCAAACCTAATAATGTCAATTAAAATACAACAAGTTAAAAATATTTGTTGAAGACACAAAAACTCCCAATGTCTTTAATATTTCTGTCTCTTTATTTTTCCTAACATGGGTAAAACCTAAAACAAGAGTCACTCTTTGTTGAATAAATATAGAATACAGACCTCACCCTACTGCCTGCAGGGTTCATGGACTAATATGCTTTGCTCTGTAGGTAATGTTACCTATAACCAAGCCCACTTCATGCATTTTTAGTGTGATTAGAGAGGGATTTTAGAAACCTAAAAAACAGATGTGCTTCTCTAATAATGACAAACAAACAATATACAATCATCAGAATCTTACTATATGTAGTAATGTGCACTTTAGAGCACTTGGAACAAAACTAAATATTTACCATTTTTTTCAGGCTGTTTGTACCAGATCAAATAAATAGAACCTTTATCCTTCCTCATGAGTAAAGAAGATTCACTGCTCGTTGACCTGAGACACGTTTACTCAGACTGACTTGACTATATCATAACAGAAGTAATTGGGGTTCAGGTAAAACTGCCTGTCATAAGACCTTCTTCCTCAAGGAGTGAGGGCCCTCGAGATAAATTTAGCCAAGAGACTAAAATATCGTTACAGCGTGTTGACCTGAGATGGCTTTTTACTGCCACAAGTGTTTTATTTTGCGTTGATAACTTTGCACTTTGCATGCTAAATTGACACTAATATAATGAGCTTAATTGAAGATTGCCTAAAACATGTTTCTCGCATGGCCTTCTCCCTGGAGGAGGGGTGACCCTAGGAGTAAATTTGAACAAGAAACTAACAGATGCTGTAAGGCTGGGTAAAAAAATATATCTATATCAACTCGTCCACGTTTCTACCCACCTGTGTCTGGGCAGATACAGGATCTTGATTTCTATCTTCCTGCCTTGAAACTTCTTGTCTATCTTGCTGTTGGTCGTTAGCCTGAGAATCAATTTCCTCTTGTTGAGCCGGTCGCACCGGTTCTGTCGGTCCAGCCTGATTAGTTTGGGTTGTCTCTTGAGTTGTAGGTTGCGGACTAACTTCTAAATCAGGATTTTGTCTCTCCCCTTCCAAAACTTGATCACGATCCGCCTCCCTGGCTGCCGTTTGACTAATACCATCTTCACTCGGTTCTGGAGCCTGATTTTCAGTTAGTTGCTGCATTTACGAACTCCTCATCCAACCTCAGTAATTTTGTTAAACAAACGCTAGCATTATCTTATGAAATTTAACCTTAATAATTGGCAGAATGTGCCAAGAGTCTGAACTTAAGCCCAGAACAGAGTTCATTAAGCTATTCCAACAATCTTAAGCTGTATCCGTTTTGCAAAATTGAGTCTCCTTCGGTCCCAGCCTCCCCAATTCAATCTTGTCACATTGCGCGCAGCTTAGCGTCTGTTTGCAAGGAACCGTTTAAATCCTTGCCCGGCCTGGCGGCGAAATCGGCATGCCAATCGCCTGCGGCACGGACCGTATTGGGGAATGCATGCATGACCGGGACTCATCATGACCCGCTCCTGGGTGACGAGATGGCTGTCGGAATGGAATTCTCGGGTGACTCGACTGATCATCGTACCTTCCGCGTCGATCACCATGGATTCCTCAACTCGCCCTTCATCGTCATAGGTATGGGTGGTTCGACGATCCTCAGCGTCCACGATGATTTCCTGCTTGTTAGCAAAGTCGTGCACGAACTCCGTGCGATCGCCATTGGCATTCTGAGTTGCCACCAGTCGCCCATTGCGGTCAAATTCGTTCCTGGCAATGGTGACGCCACGAGGATCCGTGATTTGCGTAATCAGGTAGGGATGCTGAATGGCATCAAATCCTAGGCCCTCATCATCGATCACCCCTGGGAAAAAAAAACAACAAAAAAACAAATAAACACGCATCCGTGATCTGTCTTCTGGCAAAAAAATGCGAAATTCCACATTTTCGTAGATAGGAGCTTGAACTCTTCTACAATCAGGTTATCTGATACGCTGAATCTGATGGTGTGATTTTCGTTAAGATTGTATGACTTTTAGGGGGTGTTTCCCCCTATTTCCTAAAATGAGGCAAATTTTCTCAGGCTCGTAACTTTTGATAGGTTTAACTGATCTTGATGAAACTTATATATTTAAAATCAGCATTAAAATGCAATTCTTTTGATGTAACCACTGGTATCGAAATTCCATTCCTTAGAGTTTGCCGGAGGCGGCGCGCGCCATGGACGCGGCGTTGGAGGCGGGCTACCGCCACTTCGACACCGCCCAGATGTACGGCAACGAGCGCGATGTCGGCCGCATGCTCGGCGAATCCGGGCTGGCCCGCGACGAGCTGTTCGTCACCACCAAGGTGCACCCGGACAACTATGCGCCGGGCAAGTTCGCCGACACGGGCGCCGGCAGCCTGGCCGACCTGAAGCTCGACTATGTCGACATGCTGCTGCTGCACTGGCCGAACCCGCAGTTCGACATGCAGCGCACGCTGGAAATGCTGATGGCGGCGCAGGACGCAGGGCAGGCGCGCCACATCGGCGTCTCCAACTTCGAGTGTTCGCTTTTTAAATATATGTTTTAGTTATATGAACTGTCTTATTGTATTTTTTTTATACCTTTAGAGCGTGAAGGCTGGAGCTCCCCGCCTACCTTTTTTTGTGGGCATCCTTCCATGTAAATTGGATTCTGTCTTTTGAATGGAATGAGGATTCCACTTAGAAAAATATATTTTATGAAATTTGATTAAAGTTCTCAGTGTCAATTCTGTTTGTCATACCGCAAATTCACAAAAATATCTTCCTTGTACTAACAAATGTGCCTTAATAAGAGCAAAACAATTCTGTATTTTGGATAAAACTTAAAAAGTTTTCTTTAATTTTTTTTCCAAGAATACGTGCTACATGCGTTCCTGAGTAAATGAAAGTGACTGTGCAACAAAAGACAGGGCAGTTTTTTGACATATCAACTTTGTCATATATACTCCCCTATGACTTTATGATATTGTAGATATTGTTATGATTTAGAGAAAATAAGCATTCTTTTATGATATATGTCATACTCAAGCATTTTTGATGATGTACATTATCTATAAATTCATATGTCATAACGTAAACACAACATGTGTTTTTTCTGCTGATGATAATTCAAATGTTCTATCTAACAATTTGTTCGTGTCATGTCAGAGTTCAGCAGATTCTATTTTATAAGTGCCATATCTGAAGTTACCTCTGAGTCTCAACAGCTAAAACACAAGATTCTGCCATTACAAAGGTTTCTGAATTGTATTTCTTAAAATCCTTCAGATCTTCTACTCTTATATGAATTGTTCCTTCTTTCTCCAATAACTGAGAATCACGTTTTACAACAGTGGCTAAAATAAAACTAGAAAAGTCATCCTTGGACAGGCAGAGTAATGAACCATGCATTAGTCGCTTGGAATTTTCCCATACAACGTTCTTAAGTCGCTCAGTACTAATATGAATAAGATGCGTACCTTGTAGAATGTCATACTCAACAAATTTTACGTTGAAATACAAGCGAAGCTCATCAACACGCCCGCGATGATGCTTGTTTTCGGTTTTAAACTTTTTGTACTTCGACGTGGGTCGCCTGATCCCGGGCGAAGTGCGCGGGAAGGTCTCCGTTCGCGGCGTTGACGTGGTGCCGGATCGGTTTGCGATCCGTGCCTCGTCGAGTGATGCTCGCGCATCCGGCTCGGGCATGGTGGCTTTGGTCGAATCGGATGGCTCATACGCGATTCAAGTCTTTCCTGGTCGCTCTCGGCTGGAGGTCATCGATCTCGAGACTCGAATCGTGTTGGCGCTTATCGGTCCCATCGAGGTTCGAGCCGCCCAGTCCTTGGAGCGCGACATCGAGTTGGATCTGGCTCCCGTTCGCGTGTCGCTGGTGCCGGCGAAGCCCGGTCAGCCCGTCGCGGTGACCTTGTAACTCAGAGCTCTTATTTTAAGTCTCGACCGGCATTAAGCCTCTAATTTTCCTTTTAATCAATCTCTTGATTCTTGATAACTCGAAGACCACCTTGCCTTTGCATGATGAAAGTATAACAGTTCAAAATAGGGACGAAATCTTTTAATCAAGAGTGAACAGATATAAAATTTTTCACTGGACATTTCGAACACATATACAGTGTTCATCATCAGCAGTAAAACTGTATATGTGTTATACTGTATATGTATATGTATATGTGTTAGTTAATCATATTCTTGCCCAAATTTCTGTTCGTTGGAACTAAAACTGAGAATTTAAAATATAATATGTTGTCTGGGAAATAATACCTCTGCACGATGAACTCTCCAGCGTCTTCGACCAAATATCATCAAAAAATGATCTTGAGGGCGTGGCGTCTTTTTCTAGTCACCGTCCATGTGTAGCCTTCTGTCGTCCGTACCGTCTAACTCCTAGAGGAACACAACACCGAATATAACGAGGCAAGCAAGTGCTGCCCATTCTAACCATGTGTCTTCAATATTGCAAACGACTGCTTTTGACTTTATCAATAACGAGTGGCTGTTTAGTCTTCTCTCTAATGAATGAGTTTGTGATTTTGTCAGTCCAGTTGATTCAGAGAATCCATCGAAAACAAAAATTTTCAGAACTTTGGATTCTTTCCATGTCATTCAGAACACCCACTGGCCCAGCATCGACCTGATCGGCGCCCAGCTGAACCTCTACTGGGCGGAATTCCAGATCCCGGTCTGGCGGATGGCGGCGCGGTCCTGGAAGCTGTGGGATGCACTCACGGAACGGCTGGAGGCCGACGGGGTGCTGGACCAGTATGACGTGATCTTCATCGACACGCCGCCGGCGCTTGGCTACCTGACCATCAACGGGCTGTCAGCTGCCGACATCCTGCTGGTGCCGATGGGGGCGTCGTTCCTGGAGTTCGATTCCACCGGCCGCTTCTTTGACATGCTGCATTCCACCTTCGCCTCGATCGAGGAGGGCGAGAACCTCGCCCCATAATTCCAAGGTGAAATTACGTCATCCGTATAGCGACCCAATCGAAATGCCCAATTTTCAAGGTTGTCAACATAAGTATTTGCCAGTAGCACAGAAAAAGGTGCCCCCATGGATAGCATATTTTTTTGCTGATGAAAAGAATCACGAAACTGAAAGTACATAGAGAACTTATTACAAATTTTAAGTCATTAAAACTTCGCAATCAATTCCTGTCGCTGAAACCTCGATTAAGTGATAATTGTCCTCTGTCTCTGTCGTTCTTTTCATACTGATCTATTCAACGATATTTGATTATTAACGTAAGTCCGATTTCTAACAGCGATTTCTACTAAGCTTCTAACTTTTTTGGTGTGTTCGGCGAAGTAGGCGCCTTCGTCTTCGCTTTTTTCACCCAGCATGAGCCCGAGTTTGCAGTCGAGCGCCAGGTACTTATCTTCCTGTTCCGGTCCCATGGACAGGTAGTCAAAAAGGGTCGGATCAAACTTCCAGGTCCACCCACCTTCAACCTCTTTGATGCCGTACTCTGCCAGGTGCCGCAGTACAGCCGGGTGTACACCGGGTTGCTCTGGGATAAAGCGAAACCGACCTAGCGCCGTCCTTTTATCCTCATAGACACGCAGCTTGCGTCCAGGTTTTACATCCTCTCGTTCGGCGCGCATGCCCCATTCCAGCCACTCTGCCTTCGGCGCGCGCTTAAGTTCCTGGAATTGGAAGAGCAGCTCTACTAACCCATAACGTGTAGAAAGTATGAGCGTAGAAACTACCAAACCCAGCCTACTCGTGGTGCTCCAGGAAATGGAGCAAGCTTTAAACGCTGAACGCGATGCATTACGGAACTACGACGTGGACGCGCTCGTCGCCGCAATAGAACACAAACAATCGGTTTGCTCAGCGCTTGCCGATCCGCACTACGCATTACCCCTCTCTGAACAAACCCGCGATCTGGATCCCACGAACGCCGAAAAGTATGCGCAGGATCACAAATTGGCCCTGGAGCTGGCATTGGAGCTCAAGGACTCAAACGTGGTTAACGGGTTTTAGATCCTAATACTTTGATCTATCTTAATAGTAATTCATTTTCCTAAAAGTTTTAATTGTGGGGGGGGGGGGAACTCTGTTTATCATGCTTTATCAGAATTGAAAATGATACTTGAGAAGTTATTAAAAGCTGGATTGGATTTGATTAATGTATTTGTAGTGTGTGTCCAATCCAAGAACCTAACTTTGCTCTTAGCAATCGTGCCTTCTTTTAGATCATGTTTATGAACATTTTTGGCTCCAAGCCTTAAAAGGGGAAATCAATTTGTTATTGGGGGTGTATGTCACAATTTTTCTTATTTTAGAGGAAGGGACTGTTTTGACCAATCAAGGGGGAGAGAGTTGCAGTTTTGAGGGGAGGTTAAAACCGAAGTAGGGGGGAAGTTAACCAGAAACCGGAAGCCGATTATGCTAGTCTATTCATTACCACCTGTATGCTGTCTGTTGACACAGTGAAAGCGAATGTGTTCATTTTCATTTTGAAATATTAAAATGGTTGTCAAGGGTTCCAAAATGATAGATTGCAATCGGACTCAGAAGTTTGCCTTGCATTTGACAAAGAATTATATTTAGCTTTTGATTGGTTACATATTTAGAGATGGGAGATTGCTATGGAGGGAATAAAAGTAAATGTGCTAAATAGATTGTCAATGGAACTTGATACCAACTATGTGGTCGGCTATCACTGGCTGGACATCGTGGATCGGGCGTACATCTTGCATGATGGCCAGGTTCTAATGGAAGGCGCGCCCGATGCCATCGTTTCCGACAGCGATGTGCGGCGGGTTTACTTGGGTGAAAGGTTCACCCTCTAGAGCCTGCGTCGTAACGTTCAGGTCTATTTATGGCGCTATCACAACGATTAGACCTGCGTCAGTCCCAGTCGCTTGTGATGACTCCGCAGTTGCAGCAGGCGATCAAGCTGCTGCAGTTGTCCAACCTTGAACTCGCCGACTATGTCGAGCGGGAGTTGGAGCAGAATCCGCTCTTAGACCGAGAAGATGCCGATGGGCTGGCCGAGCGCAGAGCCACCGTCGACTAAGCAGATGTCACAGGTCCTCAATCAGGCTGGTGTCGGACCGGAACACTTCAAGGAGTTCATTCGGGTGCAAATGTCGTGGCCGCGCGTCGTCAGCGCCCGCTTTGGTTCGCAGGGGGGCATGAGCACCGAAGAGCTTGTCTCCAAAATGCTGGAACGCGGTGGCGAGAAACCCACCACTACCGAATACATTCTGCAACAAATCATTCTGGTTGTGCCCAAATCCAAACGGAAATCCATTCTGGGCCGGCGCAAACGCGAGGCAGAGACCCTTCGTGGCCGTTTCGTCAGCTGCGACTCGACACGCGAGCTGGCCAAGAGCCTGCGGGATGTGTCCGTTGTCATAATATGCAGAAAGGTTGTAGTTAACAAATTTTAAATGCAGCTCTGCTATATTTTACCCTCCTCCCTAATTATTAGCCTAGATATTTGCCATGTATTCTCCCAATGCATCTCTATTTTTTTCAACCCATGTACCTGAAAATTATATCAACTGTGACAAGACAGAACCAGAAAAACAAGAGGGATTGATGGCAGAATGCATTGTAAATAAATAATTTGGGCTATATATTTGTAAACTAAGAAGAGGGATAAAGTATAGCAGGGCTACATACAAAAAATGTTAGCTACATTATTATGTATATTGTGGAGTAAATATTGTTTTCATAACACTTTTCTTTCTCAATAGTGACACATCAAGATGATTTTGGTAAAATTGGTAAGTAACCTGACGACTGTTTTTGCAGTTTTAGTTCGACCTTCTCTTATTATTTTGAGCTTTAAGAGATTTTTCAAACGCAGAAAAAAGGTCTTTGACTACTGGTTTTTGGTATGCTGAAATTTGGTATTCGTTATATTTAAAACGTTACACTTGTCTTTTAATTTGCTCCTAAATTATCATTATGCTTAAGTTAAAATTAAATATGAAACAAAGCAAATAAATATATATTTAAATAATCCGTACAAATAACAATAATATAAGTAAATATAAATAAGAAACAATCCATTAATAGATACAATTGTTCCATAAGGGCGCAAATCTGTGTTCTATCCTGTCCTTTTAATCTATTATGCGCCCCCCAAATATTTATAAATAACGCCGGTCAAAACAATCTATACCAGGGATATTTAGTCGCCCTTCTTATGTCGGCGACTAAACACTCCTGGTAAAATCCTATCCTTCCTTCCAACTTCTCGACTCTCCGGCTTTCGACTTTCGACTTTCAATATATGAAAATATGAAACAATTATCATGTATTTGATTGAGAAAAATCATCGAAAGATAAGTTTTGCGCCTATAACTTTGAGAATGAATAATAAAACTTAAGACAATGCAAGACATTCTCATATTAGGCGCAGGCTCTGCCGGAACTATGATGAGTACACATGTTGATCATCATCGTGTTTTATATCACCACAATTTCTGTGCCCGCCATTTTTATGCTCGGTTACTGGTTTTTGTTGCAGTTGCTTTCCGGTGTTGCCAGTTTTGGCGCAAGTGGCGGCGGGGTGGCATTTTGGGCACACATCGGCGGCTTTGTTGCCGGGCTTGTTTTGGTGTTTGTATTTCGCAAACCTGAGCTTGTCCAAACAAAACGTGCAAGTAGCACACCGCGCCCCGCCAGATATAACTGGCCGCGACGTTAGCGAGCGGCTAACCTAGCTGTCTTACACTTTTTAGAGAACACCTATGAGCCAACTACCTGCTGTCAGTCTTGCGGCCGTGTGCAATTTCTAGAGATTGAGTTAAACTTGCCGATTTTCTAACAAAAATTGTACCACAGGGCATTAATTTGGTTCAAGAAATTAGGTTTTAAATTCACCACTCTGCTTGTTCAGAGACGTTCGCACATTTGATATTCCGTCCATTTGACCAATGAACAATGAACAGGAAGATTTACGTGGCAGATACTCACTAGCAAACCTCAGGAGCGGATTTCCGTAGCCGGCAATATAAAGTATTCATCCAATAAATCTTTTTAGCTTAATACAAAAGTAACTCCAAAGCAAAGAGGCTATTTTTAGCAGAGTTTTCTCTTAAAATTCTACGGAAATATTCTCTAAACTGTTTGAGTCCCCTTCCGAAGCTTATATGATCACTCTTTCTTTATCTTAAAATTTTTATTGGATGTGTTTGGGAAAATAGTGGTTGTGGGAGCAGGGGTTAGCTGCCCCCCAATCACTTTCGACTATGAAAAAGGGCACTAGCCTTTTCAATTCCCAATTGAATGAGTTCTTTTCGAAGTTTCTATGAAAACAAATGGCTATCTAAAAATTTCTATCAGATGTATTTTGGGAAAATACATGGTGTGTGTGGGGGTTATTTTCCCTCCAATCACCCTGAATCTTAAAAAGGGCACTAAAACTTCCAATTACCAATCCAATAAGCCCCCTTTGAAGTTTATACGATCACACTTATTGGCCGTGCTAAGACCTGGTAAGGTACTCGATACCTTGTAACCCTCTAATTTTAAGTCCATAGATTTCTTAGGTTTAAGTCATATTTACCATAGATAATCCTGTGGTATTCCTGGCATTAAGCTTAATAATGCATGGCATACATGTTCTTTGAAAGAACTGTTTCTAGGCACTAGCGGAATATCTTTTTATATTTCTCTTGGTCTTCGGTTCCAAAACTGTCACAAATCATGCTCCAGAACCACGAGGCAACACACAGACTCCTAAAAACAAATACTTCACGTCATCACAAGAGGAAACTTGAGGTTGAATGAATCTTAAAAAAAGAATCGAATATATTATGATGGCTCAAATTTTTCTCGAGCCGATATGTCTTCCTCCGATTTGCGAGGCTCTACATTGGACAAGAGCGATTTCACAAAGGCAAATCTCGTTCGCGCTGCGCTAAGCAACGCAAGCGCCAAGGATACAAATTTCTCAGGCGTGATAGCCTATAGAACAAGATTTAACGGCGGAGATTTTTCCGGCTCAAATTTTGACAAGGCAGAAATTGGTAGAGCGAACTTCTCTGAAGCCAAACTTGAGAACGTCAGCATGGCCAAGGGAGAGTTTTCCCGGACTCTTTTCACAGAAGCTCAAATCGCGAATGTAAATTTTGACAATTCCAGCCTCGCGCGCTCGGATTTTCGAGGGAGTTTTTAGAAAACTACCAAACGAGAAAAATTCATTCAATCGACTATCTCAAAATTTCTATTAGATGTCTTCGGAGGATTAATGGGCTTGGGAGGGGGCTGCTTCCCATCCAATTTCCTTTGACTCTTAAAAAGGTTACTAGAACTTTTCATTTCCAATCAAATGAGCTCCTTTAAAAGTTTCTACTATAACACTGCGCTGCCTATGATGTTGTTTATATGCCCTTTTTAAAACCTGAATACATCGTTTAAATGACCCATCCTCCCCTCGAAAACATTCCTTAATAATTTCACCTTAATACCCCTAGCTTCATTAGCTACTGCTATCGTAGGTATTATTAGCATCAGAGTTTAAGAGCGTTAACAAGAGAAGGACTAAGCCGAAAACTTTTTTCCTGAAGAGCAACGGAACTCTTGAACTATCGGAGTATTTGGCATCGTCACACTTTACGAACTTGCAGACCCTGAATACATTTGTAAGAGCGCTTTCATAATACAGCAGCGTGGTTGCCGATGGGACGGCACTTGAGCCGTTTCTTCGGAACCCATCCGTGCGCGCTTCTTAGGCACCTAAGCGGAAGAACCGAATAATGTCCGTGCGAAACCTTAGAGCAGTGTTTGACCCGATCGACCACGGCACCGTTGTCGACAACGTCGTCAACCAGATCGAAACGATGATCGTGTCCGGTGTCTTTCAACCCGCTTATGGTTCCGCTAAAAGCGCCGTTTTCTCTTCGATTTCCCAGATCGATCACATTATCTTCCAGCGTAGGTTCTGTATTTTCCGCCGACCAGCAAAAACCATGTCGTACAGCCGTCAGGCCGATCTCCGTTCCACTTAGGCGACCGTAGGCCTGAAGCTCGCTTCCTCCCTTATAGAACAAAGAATCCGCATACACTTGCCCGGTATTGGTCTTAAAAGATGGGGAAGGAGCGCTCAGAAAAGGTTCCTCTCCATCAATAATCACGTAAGCGACAAAGATGTAATTTGTATTGGGTTTTAAGTTCCTCAGGGTATGACTAAAAGTGTCTACCCTCAAAAGTTACGAGTCTGAGAAAATTTGCCTTATTTTCGAAAAAAGGGGAAAACACGCCCTCAAAGTCATAGAATCCTAATGAAAAACACCATCAGATTCAGCGTATCAGAGAACCATACTGTAGAGGTTTCAAGCTCCTATCTGCAAAAATGTGGAATTTTGTGTTTTCTGCCAGAAGAAAGATCACGGATGCGTGTTTATTTGTTGATATGCTATGTTTTTTTTTCTCCAGGGGTGATCGCATCGATCCAGTGGTCTTAGAATGTCGCGAGAGGGCTCATTATGATGGAAATTAAAAATTCTAGTGCCCTTTTTAAGTGACCAAAAAAGGACAACTAAGCCCCCTGGTATCTGGTCTTCTATTGTTTTGATCTTCTTCTTTGTTTCCGGACTGTCCTGGGCGGGGGTCTGGGGCGAAAAGATGATGCAGGCCTGGAACCAGTTTCCCGCTGAAAAGTGGGGCGCGCCTTTGTCCGACCAGACCCACGCGAGTATGAATGGCGGCATCAAAGAAGTGCCCTGGGCGTTGGAGCTGACACCGATGCCTGCCTCCGGATCGGTTGCCGGACAAGCCGGTATTGGTCAATCCAACCCGCTCACGCTGGACACAGTTGACCGGTTTGCCCGTGAAATTGGCTTCACCGAGCGTTACCAGCTTTCGCTGCCGCAAGGTGAAACCGGTGTGTGGACGCGGCAAGGCTAAGGTAGATGGGCAAGGAATACGGTCGATAAAAGAAAATACATCCAACGGGTGATTGCAAGTGTCTTATTTATGGAATGCCTTTCAATTCAATGGAGCTGAAAATTTTGCGGTTTAAAGCACATTTGAATGTATAAGACCTAGATTTGTGATCCAAACAACTTTTTACCGCCGACAACTTGAAAAGAAAAGCTTTTTATTGTACTGCTTGTGCTTGAACATTCGCTTTTGAACTGCGGAGAGAAAGTCAAACGTCAGCGTAAAGATGTGGGATTGAGGGGCAAGACAAGCCTTCTCAGTCAACGGATAATTTCTGTTCGTTCTGAGTTTTAATTTCGGCATCTGCGGCGACCGCCGCTTCCACCAGCTTCCTGGTTCCGGCCAACGTTCGCAGCGCCTGGCGACTGGTGAACGTTTCAACCGGCTTACCGCCCCAAGCCGATTTGATCACGCCGATGGGAAGCTTCAGGTCGGTGTGCAGTTTTCGAGCAAAGAAGAATGCCACCGCAGAATACGGACCAGCGGTCTGCGGACTGCACAACGTCCACTGGCCTTCGATGTTCTGCTGAGGCTCGACCGCTGTCACGGTCGGCGCGTTGAACATTCGAATCTGCGGATAGTCCGATTCGGCGATCACATCTTCGTACGCCGGAACACGATTCATCGAGAACACCATGTTGGACTCCAGACAGCTAGTGCCAAGATTGTAGGCACCAACCAAGTCGAAATCTGGTCCACCGAAGTCAAAGAGCCAACGGCGGTTCGTTACGCCTGGGCCGACAATCCGGTCTGCAATTTGATCAGCAAAGAAGGACTTCCGGTGACTCCATTCCGAACGGATCAGCGTCCTGGAATCACCGTGAACAACCGAAAATAGAGACGGTGCACTAGATTGGCCGGTTCACCGCCGAGGTGAGGGGTTTATCGCTTCCTGCGTTTCTT
Organism: Alatinidae sp. Z8VKAUB7J3; assembly: GCA_010016025.2. Taxonomy (NCBI): domain Eukaryota; kingdom Metazoa; phylum Cnidaria; class Cubozoa; order Carybdeida; family Alatinidae; species Alatinidae sp. Z8VKAUB7J3. Next base: position 9,119,470 of record JAAAKM020721499.1, read on the forward strand.
GTTTTTGGACGAAGTGGATCGCTTTTTGCCTGAGGCTGAGCGATTCTTCTCCTTCTTATACTTTGGAGCTTTCGATCGCCGATTACTTCTGGGCCGTTGAAGCCGACGCAATCTATCTTTATATGCGCGACGAGTATCCGGCCGCCCGGGAGATCTTGATCAAGGAGATCGCCGCTGTCGAAGCCGCCGGCCTGGCTGCTCATACCAAAATCATTCTTCGACGCGGTGCAGGTGCTTACATCTGTGGTGAAGAATCCGCGATGATTGAGAGCATCGAGGGCAAGCGCGGGCTACCGCGGCACCGCCCGCCTTACGTTGCACAAGTTGGCATCTTTGACCGGCCGACTTTGGTCAATAACGTTGAGACGCTGTACTGGATTCCTGACATCTTGCAGAACGGCGCCGAGTGGTTTGCGAGCCAGGGCAAGAACGGGTTTTCAGTATTTTACTTTGAGAAAGCACAGAGGTCTTTTTCCCAGAAAAATAGATTCCCAATTTTTCCTAATTTTTAAGATGTTTATGGTTGTCAACTTTCAGTATACAATTAAATTATCTTAAAAACATAAGTGTAAAATTAAATATTTTTCTAATAACCGAAAATAATTGAACAGCATACAGAAATAATGGATTGCTTTTCAGGTAGCATTTTGGTCCCGGCAGCTATAATACCAATAGTGAGTAATATACAATCTTAAATTGTAAGAAATATTCTGTAGTATTACTTGAAATGAAGATCAAATAAGACATACTACGAACTCTGGAAATCCGGTTATTTCTCTCTTCCGAATTAACGACCCCCCCACCCCTCCCCCAGATGGTCAAATCGGGAAAACGACTATTTCTAATTTAATCTGATCCGGTCCCTGATATGCCTGCCAAATTTCATCGTCCTAGCTTACCTGGAAGTGCCTAAAGTAGCAAAACCAGGACCAGACAGACCGGGAACCGGGAAAACCGGGAAAGACAGACCGACAGAATTTGCGATTGCTATGTCACTTGGTTAATACCAAGTGCCATAAAAACATATACGTTTTCTCAAATAACAGTAATGAACGACAACTTACAACGAACGGAAATTATTCCATATATGAGGAGGCTGCTCGCTCCTCAGCCCCCATTCTTTACGATCGGGCCCTTGGTCGGGAACTGTCTGGTATCAATGGCAATTCGTGTACGACAACAAATTAGCGCATGGAAAAATAGATGCCGACGCTGCGGCCCGGGGAGGTCGCGGACTTGAGATGTATTCCAACTTGGACTCTTGGGATGTGTTGGGCGAATGGGGAATGGCCTGCCACGAGTTGGAGAACTACTTTGACGTTCCGCTGAAGCCGAACAATTAAAGAATTTATGACGGCACATACTACTTTTGAAACAATGTAGAATGTTCCCAATGCATTTGTCCCTGATGCACTCATGTCCCGAATTAGGAATTCACCTCTGTTCGAAAAACAGCATTCATACATTACTATTAAGTACAGAGGTGCTTTTCCCTAATCCTCAGAGTCCGAAGTTGCTTCCAAGAGTTAAAATATAACGAAGGCTAAAGTTTAATTCATGATAACATGTCCAGATATAGCAAACCTTTCTACCAATATTTATTAAAAGCCTTAATATTGCCCTATGACAATACCTCTTCCCTCCAAATTTGTCCGTAGACCTACGCTATGCTCCCGTTTTAACTGCTCATTTACACAACAGCTTAAAGCATTCTGTTTTGTTTGGCTTTTTTGAACATGTTCAACAAAATCAGTCAACTAGGACCCGATCATTATTTCCATCAAAACCTCTTAAAAAGCCACTGCTTCCAAATAGAGTTGAATCCATTTTGGTATAAAGATATCAGTGTTCCTATGGAAAACACGGAGGCTCTGGATTGTTCAGTACAATGAAAATTTTCCCAGTTTGGTAGCTCTTTGTGGAGTGGGCTTAGCTTTTTCTGATCGCCACCTAGCCTGGTAATCCCAGGAAGGGTGTCAACACTTCTATATAGGAAATCCTTCTACGATTTCGTTTCAAAAAAGGCGCAACCTACACGCCTTTAACGCTAAAACCTATTTACGAATGATGTGCAATTTGCATTCTCGACAAAATGGTCACCCCAAAAATTTGCTTTTATACAGTGGGTAAAAGAAGCACCTGGGGGCAAATCAGCTGTTGGTGCGGCCCTTGAGGGATTCGAACCCGTACCCTCCAGAATGGAAGGCAAGTGAACTATCCACTAGACCACGGCGGCTCTTAAAAGGAAAAATGAAAAAAAAAAATTAAAAAACTAGAAACGGAAAAAACTTAAAAAAGAAAAAAAATTAAAAAATGAAAAGACTAAAAAAACTGAAATAAACTCAAGAAAAAAGAAAACTAAAAAAATAAGAAAAAAAGAAAAAGCGACAATGCTGTCAGAATGTTAGAACAGAATGTCAGAACAGTTAGAACAGAATATCAGAACAGTTAGAATCCGACACAAGCGACAATGAGCCATTTTTTCTCAAAAATGGCTCTATATTTTTCCGCTCTAAGCCCATCTACTACGACTATAAAATATAGAAAAAAAAGTTAGTACATTATAAGAAATTACCTCTGAGCAAGAAATAATTTATGACTATGCAATCATAGATGGGTTAAAACAGAAGTCAGACAGCATAAGTTTTAGCTATATCCATGCATTTTATCTTCATTTCTAAAAATACCAGACGTTTGAAAACTATTTTCGTGGTTATATGTCTCCTCCTGGTCAATTAACAATAGTGATATTAGTTTTTTACGACCTGTGGTTTGGTCTTCATCCCAAAATATCGTTTAAGTATAACTAAAAACAGTTTTGGTTTGAATTGATTAGGAATCATAATCAGTAATATTGCCGAATCGCTCCTTACATACAGTTCATTACCACGAACTATTTGATAATCGTAATTGATATATCAAAGCTAAAGTCTGTAAAGAGGAGAACTCTAATTGCTTTCTGTTTCTTGAAATAAACTATCTAATTATGCTACAAGAAATCAAGGGGACTACTGCAAGTGAGAGAGTAAGCTCTTCTAAAAATCCTGAGAAATTTCTGGTGGGCCAAGGCACCCTATGTCTTATCCTTAAATAAGTCACTGCTTATTCTGTCCTTAAGCTCTTATTCCCATTTTCTGGTTAGAAATCATATAGACTTTTAAAAAGTTACTAAGCCCATTAGGTAACTTAGGCACACTGAAACGTCCATATTGTGCAATGAGAGGTAGCGTTGACAAATCTTTTGTCCTCACTTTTTTTAGAGCAGATTGATCAATTTGAAATGCTAGTTTTGACTTATATTGGTCGGTGCTAAATCTAGTGATTGTATTAGATACTACCTTCCCCTGGATTAATAATTGATATAACTCTCTAACATTAAAAAAGCCTGGGCCAATTCCGCCAATACCTGTTATAAGCACTTTTCGTTCAGACATACTTTTGTAAAAATTCATTAGTTTGATCTTCATTTATGAGAATGCTATGCGGCGAAACATAAAAATAACCTCCTCCTACTGAACGCATCATATTATTTGCAATCAAGGCGTCTGTATGAAATTTCATTAAGAATTAACCACCCCTCTGTCAGTTAAAAATACCTTATTTTTCCTAATTTTTCAGAATTAACCCTCCCTCCAACTCCCTGGTTATTTCAATTATGTATCTGGGGCTTCTGCTTAGTTTTTTCACCAAGTTTCATCCTGATTCCTCCACTCTAAGTGTTTTCCAAGATTTTAGGCTTCCCCCTACAACTTCCTCCAATGTCACCGGATCCGGTTCGGATTTCTAATGAGAGCTCTGAGACATGATATCCTTCTAAATATAAAATTTCACTAAGATCCAATCACCCATTTGTAAGTTAAAAATACCTCATTTTTTCTAATTTTTTAAATTAACGCCCGGGCGAAAACTGCACCGTCGTCGGGGCGGCGCTGATGTTCACCTCGACGATGTTGGCGGCCGGGTTGATGTCGACCGCGAGTGGCGGGTCGAAGGATTGCGACGCGGCCGGTGCCAGAACAGTGCTGACAACGACGAGGGAGCTGCTGAGCCGAAGCATGGTCACCTCCATGGGGCGTGAGGATGGTCCGATGCGTGGTGCGTGTGTCTGGCTCGCGACTGTAGAAGCTGTGCATAACTCGGGCAACCACAGCACCCATGGCAGCGGAAGTTCCAGCACACCACAGTGTTCGGGCGAGCGCACATGTGGAGAGGTTTCGTTGCGTGACTCCGCAACAGTGAGAGCATTATTTGAAAAAACAATGAAAAAATAAATATGAAAAGTTTTTTTTCTACTGAAAGTGAGGAGCAGCATTAAAACATAAAACGAGCAGAAGCTATTGCGCATATGAGGGGTTTACCTTCTCGTAATACCTTGCTCTTCACGCTAAAGTATTTTTAGTAATTTCAACTATTTATTCTGCGGTCTTTGTTATTCAAGGGTCATTCTTAAGGAATTGGGACAGAATATAAGCTTTAGTGTAAAGAGCGAGGTATCGACGAGGGGTGAAATCCCTCATACACGCATTAAAACATACAAATATAGAAGTTTGTTTTGTAAGTTAATTCGTAAATTACGTATATTTTTTGTTGAAGCTGTGCAGCAAGCAGGTGTTAATGCTGTGCTGTTAGCACCCGTTTCCTATCAAGTGCTTAACGAAGAAGAAGTGTATGGCCTATATGAGGCAGTGAGTCACGAGGTATCTGTGCCTATCTGCGTTTACGAAAATCCTCGGGTGACTAATTTTACCTTCAGCGATGACTTATACCGCCGCATAGGCAAATTGCCGAATATCGGGGCGATTAAAATACCCGGTACTCCGTTTGCCAAAAGCTCAATGGATAATAGTTCCAGCAAGGATATCCCACCCTCTGAAGCAAGCAGTAGCGAAGGCGCTCGTCGATTAGCATCATTACGAGACATAATGCCTGCACCACCTGACCACTCTGTCTGTGACGTGCAGTGGTGGAATTTATTCGGTTTTGTATTTATGCTCTACGAAATATTATTTTCCTCGAGCAAAGCACTTTTCTCCAGCTTGGTTTTCAATTAGAATTCATTTGGCTCCTTACTGATGCTTTTCTTTTTAGTGTGTGCGTGTTTTATTTTTCTCCTTTTTCGCTTTTATCTCCTTTTTTGTCTTTTGTTTTTCTTTTCCTTCTCCCTGCATTCCCTGCTTTTTAGGCCTTGCGGGGGAGGGGAGGGGCAGAATATTTGACGTTTGTGAATTTTTTGTATGATTAATAAATCTCATTATCTTTAGCTGAACACGTTTTAACTTTCAATTTTTCAATTCAATTAAAAAAAAAAAACATTTTGTAATGAAAATGAATAAAAAAGGTCGCTTTTGAACTCACTAAGTGACGCCAATGTCTGGAAATATCAGGAGAGACAGAAAAGGGTCATTGAACAAGAAATAGATACATTGCTCAAAAGAGGCACAAAGAAAGATTTGATCCCTATACTTTTACAGTATCCATATTTGTATGATTTAAAAAAGAACAATTTAAGAAGAGAATAGATTTATTTGTGATAAAGCATAAATACAATAATGCACTATACTCTTCCCCCAAAAGGTCCTTGGCCTATAAAGAAGGGGGAAGACATACTTGTCAGTTACTCAGAGCATCCTGGTCGTCGACGACGAGCCGGTCAACCAACGAGTGCTGAAAAACCACCTGTCCAGCGAAAATTACCAGATTACTCAGGCGCTCAATGGCGCGGAAGCTCTAAGAGCGGTAGAAAACAGCCAAGGCCGTTTCGATCTGATCGTGTTGGACGTGATGATGCCCAAAATGTCCGGTTACGAAGTTTGTCAAAAACTACGGGAGAAGTACCTGCCCTCGGAATTGCCGGTCATCATGGTCACGGCCAAAAACCAGGTGCGCGACCTGGTGCAGGGCCTGGCCGTCGGCGCCAACGACTATCTGGCCAAACCTTTTAGCAAGGAAGAATTTATGGCCCGCGTCAAAGTAGCAGGACGAATGAGCATGTGTAAATTGTATAAATATAGCCTTGGAGACTTACATAGAGTGTTTTACTTTGAAAGTTACATTCCCGAAAGCTACTTAAAACTGTGGTTTAATTTTACACATATATTATATTTTCTTTTTGTTTATATAAATCATCACACTTATACATTATTAAAATTTTTATTTTAATTTCATTCAGATATTAGTTGTCCGTTTGTATCTGTCGATGGCAGTTCATATTTGTTTGGATTTTGTGCGATTCGCGGGTATTGGCGAATAGCTCACTTTATTGTTTGTTAGGTATTTGATTTTAATTCTTTTAATTTTTGGTCTTCTATTGAATTTCTGGCGACATCATAATCACCCAGGGTCACCTCACGTACCACATACCAGATGCGCTCACGGGGCGTTGATACGGTCTGTTCCACATGATTAATCAGACCCCCGGTTTCGCGTTCATCCCAGAAATCAAACAGGCTGGTCATCAGGTCCTTTCGATCCCGAAAGTGCCAGTAGAAACTGCCCTTGGTAACCTTGAGCGCCTTGCAGATCGCATCAATGCGCACCCCGCCCGCCCCCTGTTGCCCGAGGATTTTAAGACCGGCAGCCAGCCAGTCTGATTTGCTTAACCGACCGGCATTTCTGTTGCCGGAGCGACGGGTTTGTTCATTCATGAAAGGCCCTTTCCATACCAAGAGTGAGTGTCGTAATTATCGAGGCATTAATCTGGTCTCTGTAGGTAGCAAATTACTTAGTATTATGATACTTTTTGGACTGAGAGATGCTGTAGATAAAGTTTTAAAGGAAGAACAGTGCAGTTTTAGAAAAGGTAGAGGATTGGTCGACCAAGTTTTCGCTCATAGGTTAGTAATTGAGAAGTCCCTTCGCTGTCAAACACCTTTGGTCCTCCGTTTTATCAATTATGATCAAGCTTTCGATTCTGTTGATAGAAGAGCGTTAACAAAGGTCTTATCCTTATATGGTATACCAGAAAAATACATTAAAGTGATTAGCGCTATGTACGAGAATAATACTGCTGCCCGCGCGCGCGGCATGACCGGCGTGGTCGGGGAGGGCGGGCGCTGCTGCGACTGGGAGGGATGCGAGGCGCAGGCCCCCTACCGCGCGCCGGCCTCCCGCAGCCGGCTCGACGCCTATCGGTGGTTCTGTCAGGACCATATCCGGCTCTACAATGCGCGCTGGAACTTCTATGAGGGCATGGACGCCGAGGAGATCGACGCGGCCGTGGCCCGCGATCAGCTATGGGGCCGCACCACATGGAAGATGGGCAAGGAGCCGAAATGGGCCTCCGCTTTCGGTCAGCCCCATGCCGAGGGACGGGCCTGGGAGCGGTTCGGCTTCAAGGATCCGCTCGAGGTTCTGGCTGTTCGGCCCCAGCTAAGTTACCTTCATCCTAAAAATATGACCCAGCCATCTGAGCCTTTCTTTGATCACAAAAACCGTCTTTCGTGATCAGATCGAATTACAATTCTGTACAGCTTATGGTGCGGTATACAGTCGTACCAGCACCTAAAACTATCCTTTGACAAATTGTCTGAGAAACATCTAGCAGGTTTTTCTCAAGCTTTTTTTAGTGTCGATGTTTCATTGTTACAATTGAAACTATTACAGCCATGGGTTCTAGTATTATATAGGTTCCAAAACATCTCACCTTGTGATACCAAACTTGTGTCAAAAATAAGAAACCCTCAGCACCCTGGTTAGGATTTACTATGGCTCCCTCCCCATTTTTGTTGGGCTTGTTCTAACCGTGAAAGCATAGTTATCTCCTTAGCGGGTCGTTTTGTTATTAGGCCCTGCAATGACCAAATTGCATGTTTGCAAAGAACACATTGTGTTTATGAGACGCATAATCCTGACTCAGGTATGGACCCAAATAAAGACCACAATTTGGTACTACCGAATACGTTATCTTGCCTTCTATGAAAAGGAAAACTGATGAAAAGATCAACCACTTTTTGCAAAAAGGAGAGAATTTCTTTCATTTGTACCCTTGCTGGGTTTACTGAGTGTGGTTGTTAATAATTCTAATTAAGTATTAACTAACAAAGGCTTCTCGGAGCTCTTATTTCAAATACCGACCAGATCTGTTTACATTGGGGGAGTTGAAGGGGGAAATCTTGGAAACGCTTGGAGTGGAGGAATCGGGATGAAGCTTGGTGGATAGAACAAGCAACTGTCCTTGATACGTGATTGACGTAACCGTACTGGATTTGCCCTCTTTGTGGGAGTTAGGGGGAGGGGTTCAGTTATTTGGCGAGTTTGGTGCTTCTGGACGTGTTGGGACGATAAAAATTGGTAGGAGTGTCAGGGAGCTGCACTAATTGACTTGATAAAGTCGTTTTCCCAGACTCGACCATCTGGGGGGTTAAAGGCAGAGGAAAAATCAGAAAAAATGAGGTTTGTACATTACATGTTCAAAAATGTACATTAATTAAATATTCAATCTCCTTGTAGCATATTAAATGCTGAACGCATATTAAATGCACTCAATACTTTGTAGTAATTTTATGTTTCTCGTTCTAGCATAAGATACCGTACTGCATTCAAAAGCCTTCTGATACGGAAATCGTACCGCAAGCGTACCTTCGCCACTGCAGATGTGGGTGGTTCTAATAGTCAATTATACACACATTCCTTCCATAAGAACCATATTTACTCCCAAGGCATAAATTACAACGCCTGCCCCCGGGCCCTGGGGGTTGTGTCGACACGAATTTTTTTGTTATCTGACCACTGAACAATTTGGAATGTTGGGTGCTGTGAAACCATTCACTACATTCTTGGTGGCACCAGTGTGGGGACTAATTGCCGATGCAGGGGAGCCGTTCGTGATTCTCCAAGTGACATTCTTGGTCTCCTTACTTGGACAATTACTGGTTTCTGTACGGCACGAGGCTATTTACATAATGTGTATGGTCTTTCTAACAGCACTCTTTAATGCTCCAGTCAAGTCCCTGATTGATAGTATGGTGATGGAACATATCAATGATCAGTCGTCGTATGGAAGACTTCGACTGTGGGGACAAATGGGGTTTGGATTGGGATCATCTGGTGTTGGGGTATTACTTTCGAGGAGTAAGCATATCCCATTCTTTGTCTTGTGTCTTTTTTCATATATTCGAAAAAACCTGAGATCTATATGTTTCTAATTGAAACCAATCCCGTCAATTTTGGTGGTTGCCTTGGTTGTGTCTCCCGCTGGTCCAAACATTTCGCCCTTTACGTTAATAGTCATTAACTTTTAATAGATGGTTGAGATACGAAGAAATTTTCAGCCTTATAGGTGCATAGACTTGTAGATAACGGTTGGAAAAAAAATCCTAGGAACGATCTGATGTGCCTTCCTCAAGGGAAGTCGGGGGAAACCATTCTATATAAGAAAAAACTGGTTAATTGGATGCTAAAGAATCTCTTTTTTTTAAGTATTAGACAACACGTGATAAATTAACAGAGAGGGGGGGGGGCAACCCCAGTTACTAATTTTGGCGCATACATTCCCAGCATTGCTTTTCTTGCATGGACGTGGCAAACTACGCATAGCTCTTATTGTTTATGGGAATATATTAAAAGAATATCGTCCATTTGCAATTGCTTCTAGTTAAAACTTCAGGTAATTCTTACAAGCTATGTGGAACTCTGAGAACTCAGCAAGCATTTGCCTTAGAAGGAAAAAATCTAAACTTTGAATATCACAAAGAAGAATTAATTTTAAATTTCTAATGTTTCGGGTGACCAAACAAAAGAAACTAAAATTCCGAAACCAAACAAACAGTTTCCAGAGGCTCGCTTCACGCCAGTCCACTTGACCGCTGGTATATAGTTGCACAGCGACGCGACCTTGATCCGCCTTGGCTCCGGGCGGCAGCCAAGGCGTCACCTCAGCAATCAAAGCCGATTGCGCGTCGACAAATCGCACCGTGCCTTTCCGGCCGCCAAGGTTCAAGTGAATCTGGGCATTCGGCATTCCCACAGAGTGGATAATCACTTTACCGTAGTGGACCGCCAACTCGCTTACCTCCGAACGCTGCATGCGCGTCAGCTGTACTCGAGTCGCCTCGACGAGCGTAATCTTGATGCCCGGCGCGATCAGCAGCTGCGGTCGATAGGCGGGTAACGACAGCAAGTGGTTGACAACCGGCATCGATGATCTCACTGGTCGCCGCGACCAGGGGTTTCACATGCTGGGAGTGGGCGCTGACAGCGGGCTGCTGCTGAGATCCATCCACGAAACACTTCAGGCGGTCGATCGCGATCGGATGCCGGCTCCCAGTCTGGACCCGGTGGACGGCCGCGACGTTCGGCGGCCACTTCCACAGCCCCCTGACAGCTCGACACCCGACCGCCATGAAGTCATCAGCTCGGCCGGAAACGGCGAATCCACAGAACTGGCGTCCGGCATCGTCATGGAATCCCTGGTGGGTGAGTTCAACGGCACGCGCGGACTGACAACAGGCCTCGTCACGATGCAGCCGGACGGGAAACCACTGGGTGGCATCGTGTCGTGGCTCCCATTCATTCTTATTTTGACGCTTGCGCATGCCCATACAGAACTTGCTATCTGGTTGGCATTCAGCTTGCAGTCCGTCATTCTTCTCCTTGAGGCCTACAGACACTCCTATAGACCGGAATACGCAAAATTCTACTGGCTTAATGGTGGCACATGGATCTCCTTTCTTGTTATGGGTATTGTCTATGAGAGCTACCCCTTCACGTACACACTGATTTCCCCCATCACAGTGTCTACACTACTCATCACAGCACTCTATTCTATGCTTCATCGATCCCCATTTACGATGCAGTTCGGTAGACCCATGGTCTCTATCCGCAAAGCGAGCCAAGGGGATGCCGAACACAGCGTAAAAGACGGCAAACACAGTGCCGTACAAGAAGCCCATCTGGGCGTCAGTAATACCCAAATCCGCCTTAATGTCCTCGGCAAGAATGGACAGAATATTTCGGTCTATGAAATTGAAGATATAGACGATCACCAACACGACCAATACGTAGTGGGAATACCATCGCGGCTGCTGGTCTTGTGGCGTTTTGTCAGTCAATGTCTTCTAACCTACATTTTTTTACCTAGAGGTTTGCTTTCGCAAGTGCCTATTAACAAGATCTTGTATCAAGCGTTTATAACAGGGCTTCAATCAAAGAAGGTCCTGGGCTAGCGAAGCAGCTCTTTTCTCTAGGTACCCCAGGACCTTTTTCATTCTCCTCTCTAACTTGGGACGCCGATTTGTAAGAGCACCATCTGAGGCCATATTTCTCTTCTTACCCTTCGATTGAGGTGGGTCACCGGCCAGGGATATGTGTCCTCGTTCCACTTAAGACCCCCCTGCTTGAATTGTCCTGGTTTGGGGAGATATCTCCTGTAGATCGTCCAGAGTGAGCCCTCTGGCTTCTCGTCTTTCCCTACAGTTGGGTTTCTTTCTACGTTGGGGCGTCTCCAAACACTCATCGTTTTGGTTTTTAATCAGGTTCACCCCCAATTAAGGCTTGCTTTGTTCTTTGTGGATTTATATATTTGTTTGTGCCGAAGCCGAATGGCAATGCTATTCGCCCATAGTGGCATCATTATCATCAACTAGTACAAGTTTTTTTGGTCTTTTCATGGTATGCCTCTTATCAAAAAGTTCGTGGTAACGAACTGTAAGCAAGGAGCGACCCGGCTCAATAGTAAATGAAACTCTAAAAACGGAATTTTGATAAAAATAGATACATCGAAAGAATTGAAAAAATTTTAGTCTCATTCTTACCCAGCAAAAGCTACGAACCTGAGAAAATTTGCCTTATTTTCTGAAAATTGGAAACACACCTGGGGAAAAAAAGGGGAAAAGTCATAGAATCAAAACACTATAGGGCGTTTTCCCCGTTGGGCAGGATCATGCGTGCGGGGTAGCACGCGGCCAGCACGTACACGAAGCGCCGCGCCTGCCCGAACAGATCCGCCAGCACCCAGGGCACGTCGTGATCCGGAATGTGTTCAATAACGTCGGTGCTGACCACCCCGTCAACCGGTTCCGTCCACGGCTCGGCATAAGGCGTGTAGCCGGGGTCGTAGCAAATCACCCGCGCGCCGGGCCAGGCCGGGTGCGATTTGATGCGCCCGTGCGGATCGGCGTCCGCAAACGGGCGGTAATCGCCGCCCTGCCCGCAGCCGTAATCCAGAATGGAAGTGCTGCCGGTTGCCGCCACGAGTTCGCCGATTTGATGGAAACCCGGGATGCCCCTGTGGAACATCGACAACAGTGGTTGTCGTCGATGATGGTTTGTTCGTTGCAAATATTTCATCGAGTTCCGGGTAGCCGAAATCCGCGAATTTTAGTTGGCCGGTTTTAAAAAGATAAATTGCGGTTATTACCAGGATGATAAAAAGTAGCAAGCGAAAATATTTTTGCCCCTGGGATTGTTTTTTTCTTCCTTTCGCCATCGTGATCTCCTCCGATCAGTAAAAAGTAGAAATTGAGTAAGTAATAAACAGCGGGCATAAAGCAATCTTTTTTTGCATGATGTCTATTTAACCGCAAGTGCCGGTTTTTGCGGAATGAATGACTTAATTAAAGCTCAAAAGAAAACTCATTTGATATGAAGCCCAAAAGGAGCTTTAAGCTCATTTGAGCTTAAAGCTCAAAAGGAAGTAGATTAATTTTTATTCAATAACTATAACACCGTAAAATTTTCAATTGGGGGATATATAAACATACTTCTTGTAAAAAAAATTTTAAAGACCCTTATAATTTGTAATTTGGTTTATTCTTATTATTTTGATTTTTTCGTGATGGGCTCTTGCAGCCCAAGATATATTTTACTTAAATCTATGAATTACATCTTTAAAAATTAATATTTACTTAATAAATATGAACTCTCTCGTCTCGACTTGCTGAAAATTTGTTGTTATGAAAAGTTTTGTTTGGAGTTGGAAACTGAAAAAAGAAATGTTCTAATTAGTATGGTGTATAAGCCACCAAGTGCTCGCTTGGAAGAGTTTATTGCAGGTTTTGATGAGTTGTTGGGGTTTGTTTCCGCTACTACAGTGGATTTTTGTGTGTGGGTGATTTTAACTTTAATCTCTTAGATTTTACAGGTGATAATTTGGATTTCTTTAATTACACGGTTTTGAATGCTTTATGCCCTTTAAATTGTGTACCTACTCGGATTTCTAGTTTTTCTGGGACACTAATTGATAATGTTTTGTGGGATGTAGTTGTTTGAGCCAAAGCTATTCTGACACGAAACCCCATCGCATTTTACAAACAGTTTATAGTTCTCAGCGACAAGAAGCATTTCATTGGTATGACATGCCTCCGAGATATTTTAGTTCTTATGTATCTAGGCATTCTTATGTATCTCCAGGCCTATTGTTTTTCTCCAGTTCTACAAACAGTAGATTACCCTCCCTACTGTCACTTGGGAAGGACACTTACTCTCGCTCAAAGATTAATTGCTTAGAACGGAATGTATCTTCTTTCCTTCATTCAAAATATGCTTCCTTGCTGAGAGATATATTTGGATGTGTGCATTCTATCACAAAAAGAAACACGAGGTCAAATTCCTTCTTCTTGTGGTTCAACAAAGATATCAAGGAAGGGAGAAAGACACAAACGTGGTGTATTGCGTAAAGAAGATGCACACGTGGATGTTACGTAATACTTTAAGAGATTTTTTTAATTCAGGATATCATTTTTCTTTCAAGGCGTTTTTCTTCAAGATTTTAATTTCATTCAAGACAATTTTTCTCAGGGGACCTTTATATTCCAAAGATTTATGTCTGCATTAAGATTCGAAAGAGATTTCCCCTCACCGGAATGGATCACTAGACAGCTGCACCAAAAAATCAATTGATGTTATTTTGATTCAGGAAATAAATTCTACAAAAAACCTATTCTCTGCATGGAGAATTCCCTGAACACTTTCTAGAACAATTAAATGGATTATGCTCGATATCCAGGTCGATCACTTTCGTGACAACGGCCAGTTCAGGGACGACGCCGCCCTGGTCTTTCACCTGATCTGCCTGCTGTTGCCGATGCTCTACGCCCTCTACGGCTGCTGGGAGGAGCGTTCGCACCTGGCCCAGGACATGCTGGCGCGGGCGCTGGTCCTGCTGGCGGTGAGTGCGGTGGCCTTCGCGCTCGGACGCCGTTATCCACAGGGCATCGCCGACTGGCTGGCGCAGATCCACTGGCCGGCGTTGCACGGCGCCTGGATGAGCCTCGCGCAGCTGACCTACCTGGTGTTCCTGGTCGCTTTCGTCGCGCTGCTGGTGCAGTACCTGCGACGCCCTTCTGGAAAATCTGGGGTGGGCATTTGCCCACCCCTGACCTCCCCAAATGGCGCCTCTGAAAACAATCCCTACTTCATAATGAGCAGAATAATTGTAGTTAACACTTTTTGCGTGTAGACCCGCTATACTTTAGCCCCCCCTTAATGTGCAAATATATAGACCAAATTTGCTTATAAAGTATTGTATTTTCGTCATATTTTGGTATATTTCATCAGGATTAACCTAACTTCAATTCTTAACTATGTACCATTATGTGCACAAGCATAGCAATACCTTCTGAAATATATTCTGTATCACTGATTTTTCAAGAAGATCTCCGTAGTAAAAATGAACTTTTTTTCCTAACCTTGTTGTTGCTTTTAATCTTTTTGTTTCAATTATTCTTCTTCGTTTTTTCTTCATCGTGCATAGCCAGAGTGGTCTAAGAACCTAATTAATTTTTTTTTTTCATTTAAGTCATTAAAACTTTTAGGGATTTAAACATTGTAAAAGAAATGTTAAACAATAACGTGGAATTATCGCTTGTTTTATAGCTGCAGTGCGATTGGTCTCTTTTGGTCCTAAAAATATTGGGCGAAGCAGGGGCGAATTGAGTGTGCTAAGTAGCATATTTTAAATTGTTGCTAAGATGTGTAGTTTTCATGTTAAATTTACAGAATAAATTATTTATTTATAAATTAAAAAGTAGGTCAGGTCCACCCAGAATTGGGCAACATTATTCAGCCCCCCCAGAAGTTCAGGTCCCCCCAATTTTTTTCCAAAATCATAGGTCTCCCCATAAAATAAGACATTCCAAAACGTTAGATCCCCCTAGAATCATGGGGGGTGAAACCATGGAGTATGATCTGGAGTGTCATGAGAATGGTTAAGTGAGCAGAGCAAAGACAAGAAATAGACATAAAGTCATGGCAAGAGGTAAGAAAAAACGATTTGATGCAGAGAAATTTGAGTTAGACCTACCACAGTCCATATCAGATTGGAGGTCACCCATTTAAATAGTTCAACCGACCTATGCTAAATGGAAAACATACATTTGTCAAAAGTTTTAGTCTTCGAGGGTAATAGCTACGTATGTGTTGTGGTCGAGCTGTTCGTAGATGGGCTTGAAGATCGCCTTGATCTCGGAGAAGTCGCGAATCCAGCCGGTATAGGGATCGACTTCACCTTCGATGTAGATGGCGACCCGGAAGGAGTGGCCATGCAGACGGCCGCACTTGTGTCCCTCCGGCACGTGGGGCAGGCGGTGGGCCGCCTCGAAGATGAACTCTTTGAACAATTCCACTGAACAGCGCTCGCGTAATGATTTCGCCTGACTGGCGTTTGGCCGCGCAGTTTATCAGGTCTGTCCGTGAGCCTGGGCATTCAGTGGTCGCATGCGGGGGAAGTTCCGTTAATATCACATGCTCAAGTTTTGAGTCAAATATCATATTATTCTGAAAAGGCGGGGGAGGGGGCTAAACTTTTTTCTTTCTCATTAATCTCTTGATGTTGTTATCAAAAAGAAGAGATTCTACCATTGAATGACATACATGGACGTCTAAGATGAATCCCAACCTTGAGGATGGTTGAGGGAGGACAAAGCTAAATCTAACCGGCTAATTAGATGAAAAAGCTATTTTGCATTCATAAAAAATATAAGAAAAGAGAAGACCTTCTTCACATATGTTCCTGTTCAAGATAAACTTCAGCTGTTCTGCCCTTGTGTGCGTACTGTTCCGTGTCGTGGCTTGTTGCAAAATATCGCAGCGATTTTGCTAATCACGGACAATTTCTTACCAGAATTTTTGCAGTAAAACCCATACTCCCCTTCGTTGAAGTATTGAAACACATGCAAGAAACATGTTCAGAAATCAAATGAATAGCTATTCGCTTAATTATTTATAAGCTATTATCTCTAAATTACAATTCTTCTCCTTTTACGCAGCAAAAATAGAAGTTCCGCAGCAGCAAAAGGATTGAAACTCATGTTGTGTAAGATAACTTAAGGCTAGATGATAATTATCCCCATTATGCTAGTGATTTTCCAAGGATTTTCGTGTGTGTCTTTTTTTTGGCAAAATATGTCCGTCTTTTCGAATCTGGGAAAACGACTTTATCAAGTCAATTAGTGCAGGTCCGTGACATGCCTACCAATTTTCATCGTCCTAGCACGTCCAGAAGCACCAAACTGGCCAAATCACTGAACACCTCCTTCCAACTCCCCCAAAGAGAGCGAGTCCAGTACAGTTATGTCAATCACGTATCAAGGACATTTGCTTATTCTATCCACCAAGCTTCATTCCGATTCGCGTTTTTAAAAGATTTCACCCTCCAACTCCCCTCAACGTCAAAAGATCTGGTCGGGATTTGAAATAAGAGCTTTGAGATATGAATTCCTTCTAAATATTAAATTTCATTAAGATCTGATCACCTTTTCGTCTTACTAATGAATTTAATCTGTCTTATAATCTTTATATATGCATTATATTCACTTTTGCTGCAAAGCATAACTGTTCTTCAAACTTGAGCTTACTCAATGATATTATTTATCTTGCAAACATTTCGTCCCATTCTAGGGTTAGCCAACAATTTTACTGCTAAGTTAAGTACTCCAGGTTTCATTTCACCAATCCAATTAAGTTAAAAGCATTCATTATTAAAGAATATGCCAAGAACAATATCCTCAGTGTTGACATTTTGAACTCTTTTTCAACACTGCGGTAATTGAACCGTAAGATCTATCAAATTACGTGTCGTTAACCTTCAAAACCTGGTAGATCTAAAAGCGGCCTCATCGCGCACGGCATTCCAGATCGGATCGACGGGATCGACATTGGGGGACGAAGCGACACTTCGTACTGTCATGGCAAACCTCCTGGCCACAATCCGCAATGCGCCCTCATCGCGCATCATCGTTGAAGCCCTTAACATAGGTCACAAGATGGCGGTATTGAACCTCATTTTGTTGAACCATCCGTGAAACGAATTTCAATCATGACAAAGCGAGAATGGACCGGAGAGAATCCGTTGCGGCTCGGATGCACGGGCCCTGTGGCCCGATTGATCATTAATCGGCCGGAGAAAAAGAACGCGATTGCGCAATCCATGTGGCGCGATATCCCCCGGATCATACCATGACTTATTCTCTTCTTTGTAAATTTTGTCGCTTGAAATAACCAAACCACTACTTGGTTCAAAAACCATTTTACTAGCTAGAGCATCTCCAATTTTCGATAAAGGAATGCATAGAATATTCGGATAGACTATGTTAAGAGATTTGTAGCAAAGTTTTACATATGGATCTTCTAAGGCTATTAATTAAGCCGTTAAATTAGCTTTAGAATACTCCCAGTTTTTCTTGATAAATAGTAGTATAAAAGTTAATTTAATTCTTAGTTTTAAACTTTTAGTATTTAAAAAAGCTGCCTGGGAATATCGATTTCTTTTATTCATGATTTTGTTTAAGTTCCATGTCCTGTAACCTAAATTTGAACACATTGCCAGGAATCAGTAATGTGTTTCCCAGTGTTGAATCTAGAGCCCCATTTGTACCTAGTGTAAGTGCAGCCACTACAGTGACTTCGATTTTAAATGCTGCACCAGTGGCAACCTCGTCTTTGAATGCAAGTGCGGCGCCTTTTGTTCCTCAGTTTTACCGCAGAAGAAGTAGCTCCGAATTATCTGATAGAAGCTCTTCCAGAGATGTAAGTAAATATAAAAGCTTTAATGTGTACATTTTTATTAATTCTGATTCTAATTTTAATGTATTTTATAAAAAATTATAAAATACATTTAGTGGTAATTTCTTTTTATTGTAACGCTTCCCTCTCTCGCTTTTTTCCATTTCTTTCCTGGATTTCATACTTTCTGCTCCTCCAGCTGTTCTGTTTTCACGAATGGTCCCTACAGCTTTCATTCCCATAGACCCTAGCTGTTTGAATAGTTCATAACTGCTGAAAAAGTTATCAAAATATATGGAGTGGTGTGACACTTTCGAGTTTATGCCAATGACATCCACCATCTTCATAACTACTCTTTGACCCAGTGGATCTTTAGTCGTTTGATCTCTTCCAGTATAGATACTGAGGTTGTATGGATAGCCATCTGTCCCACACAATGACCATATTTTGTAACCAAATCTTATGGGCTTCCCGCGAATGAACATTTTAGCAGCACCGACACGCCTCCGGGGAGCGTCCCCCGGACGGTGGCGGCCTCGTCTTCCACGCGTTCGCCGTCCAGCGTCACGCCACCCTGGCCGATCGCGCGCCGAGCCTCGGAAAGGCTCGCCACGAGTCCGGTCGCCACCAGCGCTTCAGCCACCGGGGTATCCGCGGCGACCGTGGCATTCGGGAGTTCCTCGAGCGCGGTGCGGAGCGTGCCGGCATCGAGCGCAGTCAGGTCCCCCTGCCCGAACAGCGCCTCGGATGCGGCGATCACAGCTGCGGTCGCATCGATGCCGTGCACGGTCGCGACCACCTCGAGCGCGAGACGCTTCTGAGCGGCGCGACGGAAAAATTAATAACACCTACGTCTTAAAGAAAATTTTTAAAAAAGGTGTCCGGGTCGCGATTCGAAGGGAGTGGGCCCCCGTAGGAGGGCTTATGGCGTTACCTTTCTCTAGCTATACTAGCACCAAAAATCCCCAAGCGGCAGGATTGGGAACTAGGATTTGCCAAAGGGATTGATAGCAAGCATTCTCCTAATGCTTTTGTCGTTTAACAGTTGTATCATAATCAATAACATCATATATTTGTCAAATCATCTCAAAGTTTTCATTTTTTACCGTGGTAGGTTAGAACAGGATAGCAATAATTACCTGGGACCTCTAGTTGAAAGCAGGCTTTGTGTAATTCTGGGTAGTTCTGAATTAATTAGTAATTCAGCTTTACTACTCTTTAAAAAACATAGATAGTGAGGAATAAAGCTTTCTTAATAAAAGAGACCTTATGATGATTTACTTATGGCCCAAATTTCAGAAAAAAATATATATGATTCAGATGTCTATTTGCCCTGTCATACAATGTTAAGAAAAAGGCATACAGGTGCGTTTAATCTGTTTGATAACCATGATGCGTGTTAGAAACCTTAGGATGGACGAGTTTTTAAACCAAATTGATTGGTATATATTACACACGTTTCTATATACTGCCATTATGTATTTTTTCATGATTAGATGGCATTATTCGGCAAAATTTTTAAACATTAAGAAAGGGAATTTACGAATACATAATTTGCTTGCGAGTCAGTATAATATGTATGTTCATTTAATTTATGGCTATTTAAATTATTTAGGGGTGACCAAATAATTTAGCGGATAAAAAAGCCTTGAAAATCAAAATCATTGAAATTCTTTGGACAGATGCTAACTTTTTAGAGTTTTCTTTTTATTCAGCGCTGATAACCATGTATGTATTGCATATAAAATGGTGGATTCAATAGCAGCTATATATAACTATCTTAGGGAAAATGGTTTAAGATCCCAAGTGGCTCTGGTGGCATATAACAACTTTAGTGAATATTATCTGGTGACTTTCACTTTACTTTCAACATTTAACTTTGTATTGAGCTAATCCCACCAAAAATACCAAGTTTTACTTTTTAATAGCGTTGCCGCTAAGTTTGAAATTGTTTCGCATCCTTGATCGACAATATCGTAGCAATAATAGTACTGCTCGAAAGCTAATCTCATCGCTTCATCCTTACTAGTGGGTGGATTTTCAATATATGCTTCAATCACATCGTTTCCAACACCAACAATTTTTGCACCATACTTTTCTTGCCAGTAATTCCATATAGCCATATGTTCAGCTGTGGTAGGACAATCGTTCCAGCCTCCATATTTAAACTTCAGCAATATTACAGAAGAATCTGAAGCTAAAATTTTAGTGCCATAAACCTTCAATATTTTTAGGAACAAAACTTTCAAATAAAAGGGGCAATTAAATTGCATGCAAAATGAAACAAAATACAGTAAAATTTTAACGACAGGGATTCCTGGAAAAGGGAACAATTTATTTAATCAATAATATATTCAATTATCATGCATTTAATCTTAAAAGAAACTCAGACCAAAATACCCACATTTTGATTTTATAACGTCCATGTAAAACGTACCTCTTTTATAACAGGACAATTCTCCCCCTCGTACGTAAATCCCTTATATATTCGAAAATAAAAAAAAAAACGGAATAGCGAACAAAAAGCAAAATTTAAACTTGCTATCTAGCTGTGAAATTGGCCCTAGTTTGAACGTTTAAAGGGGTTGATAACTTCAGTAGTAAGTTACACACTTAAACCAAAAATAGGCAGATACTAATTGTGGCCATATATGGAAGTTTTAAGCAACAGTCGGCTGTTAGCTCATAATCGTCTTCCACAATGAGGGGTTCGCAGCTTTTACTAGTTGATGTACCTATTATTTGTTTCTAGTGTATTTGATGGTAAGACCAATTTGGTTCCTGCGGTAAGACATGTAGGTGACTTAGTAATAATCGGCTGTTTGGCTACAATCATCTTTAGCGATGAGGGGTTTGTAACTTTTACTAGTTGCAATGAGGGGTTTGCAACTTTTAATAGTTGCAATGAGGGGAAAGTCACAGAAGTTGAACTTGAGGAACTAATTGAACAAGAACTAAGAGCTCAGATGGCACTTGTGACGAGACCGGAAGAGCCAAGAACTCATATGGTATGAGCTCTAGCAAATTTCTAAAAATCGATAGATTGATTTTTTTTAAAAATCAGAGGCTTGATGCCGGTCGGGATTTAAAATAAGAGCTCTGAGTCACGAGGTCTTTCTAAATATGAAAATTCATTAAGATCTGATCGCCCCTCGATTTCCATCTAAATATCAAATTTCATTAAGATCCGGTCATCTGTTCGTAAGTTAAAAATACCTCATTTTTTTAATTTTTCCCATTTATCCGTCCCCCACTCAGGATCATGAATGTTGTAATCGGTCCACAGCTTATGAGCCAATCGTTCAATATGCTTCAGCCCCTCCCTTCGAAGAAACTGATAATCTTGACTGGCTTTAAAT
The DNA here is from genome assembly GCA_010016025.2 of Alatinidae sp. Z8VKAUB7J3. Taxonomy (NCBI): domain Eukaryota; kingdom Metazoa; phylum Cnidaria; class Cubozoa; order Carybdeida; family Alatinidae; species Alatinidae sp. Z8VKAUB7J3. Next base: position 9,140,766 of record JAAAKM020721499.1, read on the forward strand.
TTTCTTGTTTTTTCGATAAACCCAACGCTCACGATTCTTCACCATTTTGACAATTCACGACCAAAACACTGAGCGCAATAGTCAAAGCCTTGTTCAAGGGCCTCTTCAATGGTGTCGAAGTAAACCCGGCGGTCCTCGGCAATGAGTTCGATAAAACAGTTTTTCTTGCGGTTCAGTAAATCATGAAGCTCACGTTCACGGATATTGCCCAAATATCGCTGGAAATCTGGCGGAATTCCTGATGCTTTCCGGGGAGAGAGGGGGTTATTCCCGGTTATAAGCCCGTGTTAATCTTGGATGAGCAACAGTTACACTTAGGGAATTTGACAACCAGCTAAATTCTAGCTGTGACTGAATTTGTCAGTGCACCTACTGAGGGGTCTACGACCTTCAAAATCAGGTACACCACTCGGCGCGTGTCAAGCGCGGGCAAAAGTGTGCCACGCGTGATAGAACTGTACCAAGTGATGCAATGATTATACCAGGCGTGGCAGAACTGTACGGCACATGTAGCGCTCCGAGATGTACACCAGATGGCGGATAGTGGGCAAACCCTCGACACCTAAACTACGCCCATCGGAAAAAGACCGTTTAACCCCTGTTGCCAGTATGCTCTCTTCGCAACATGACCCCCTTGCTCTTTATGCTAAAGCATTTCTAGTAATTTCAACTATTTATTCTATGGCTTTTGGTGATCCAGGGGTCATTCTTAAAGATTTGGGACAAAATTCAAGCTTTAGTGTAAAGAGCAAGGTATTGACGAGGGGGCGAAATCCCTCATATACGCAATAAAAATACACAAATATAGAAGTTCGTTACGTAAGTTAATCTGTAAGGTACTTCTGTTTATTACTAACAAAAACGTTCGTAAAATAAGTAAAAACATCTAGTTGCATTTTTAAGTAACCAGAAATTGGAGGGCAACTAGGCCTCCTCCAAACAAACTAATAGTCATTCTTCAACATCATTCCTAAATATAATGCAGGATTTTGCATTTTTCCTATATAAGGCTTAAAACCACTGCAGTAGAGTTCTGCTGAATTTGATGAATAAAACATGCATCAGGCTGTCCCGTTTTATAAAATCAGGCAAATTTTCGGAGGATCATATCTTTTGACGGGTAACTATCAATCTAACTGACTTTATAGGTTTGGAATTCACATTAAAAGCCAATTCTTTTTTATGTAAATTATTCGCTATTTTAGTTTCAATTTCTCTTAGCATGAATCTCTCTTTGCGTATAGTTCCTTACCTGGAAGAGATTAAAAGTTCTTATCAAATTCAAAATTTTAACATAATCAACATTCGTCGTTCTTGTTCCATGCGGGTGTTCCTACAAAACATTAATGAAAACACTTAGAAAAAGTAGGACTTAGGCATAGTATATCTATACCTAAAAAAAAAAACGTAGAGAAGCCACTGGCTACCGGAGAAAAGCGAAAAAACTTCATTAAGAATCATTACAAATATTTCGATTAAAAAAAGCAAAATTATATATTAAAAACAAATTAAATGCAATTTTGAAAAAATATCATGAAACCCAATGAAAATAGTGACAAACTGAAATTAAAAATAATCCATAGGAGTTTGCTTTGTCGAAAACTCAGTCAAGGACAACCATTTCCTCCGAGAGAGTGAGAAAGAAAGAAAAGAGAGTGATAGAGCAAGGGGCTTACATTAGGTTATTATAGATTGAACAAGCTTTAACATAAATTAACCAAACCAAAAAAATTTTTTTTAAATGAAAGAAAGGAGCGACATTAAAACTTAAAACGAACAAAAATTACTCCGCATATGAAAGGGGCTTTTTCTCCTCAACGCCCCGCTCTTTACGCTAAAGTTTCACTCTTTCTCTTAACTCTACATTTTAAAGCAGTAAAAAACTTTAGCGTAAAGAGCGGGGCCTTGAAGAGGAATAGCCCCTTTCACATACGGAGTAATTTTTGTTCATTTTAAGTTTTAATGTCGCTCCTTGAGAAACTTATATTATATTTAAAGTTACCTGGGAGTGAAGAAATATCAATTGATCCGTTACGCTGGTAAGTGGTCCTGAATATTTGAAATTTAACAATGTGCAAATGTAGATCAAAGAGAATAAGAATTTTTTCAAAGTAAATTTTTTGTGATCGAAAATGCGAAGACAGAAACTTAAAACTGCTAGTGCCAGTGACAATGTAGCATCTGGCATCATTAAGAAAGTAGAAAATTGCTAAGGAAATTGGATAATTGATATAGATAATCCGCAAAACTGTAGGAATAAAATTGAAAATTTTCTTAAAAAAATAGTATGAAATTGAAATTTTTTCTAAAGAATTATTTTTGCAACAAAAATAAATTCCACACATTTACCATGAATCTACTTTCATCTCTTGCCAGCCTAAGAATATTCCATTCCAAAGCAAAAAATCATAGCTGCGAAAGATGAGTAAAAAAGGGGGCTAGGAATACTGCATGGTAATCTTGGTAAGATGGTAAGAATGGCAAGAATGTTACAAAATGTCCTTTAAATTATTTTTTATAGCCTCTTTTCATTCCCTCAGGGATGAACTGATTTTCGTTTGACTCCATAAAGATGACCAAGAGTACTATCTTTGGCAATCTGTCATCCTTCATCCCTAAAACATGACTCATCCATAGAATTTGCCTCATCTATAAAACATGACTAAACCTTGATTTTAGTTATTCTATGCATTTTACAGTCATTTTTATATTGTGTTAATTAAGAAAATGGCGGAGCCTCATTTGTTGTTGCATTATAACAGTTTTTAGCCTCTAGAAAGCACTTTCTAAAAGTAGATAAGAGCTAACCTCGTTTTCCGTTCATCTGTCATTTTATGGTCTGGGTACTGTCAATTTAGAAAGCAATTTCCGCAGAAAATATTGGATGTATATCGTGGTTCGTTTAAGAGGCTTGAAGAATTAGTTCCAACGTGCCTGGGAAAACTTCTTTCGGCTAATGAAAACTATGATATCGTATTTACATACATAGTTTGTAGACTGTGAGAAATTTATGAACCAACACAAAATTGGGAATCTTTCAATGATTTTTTTTGGAAAGGTAGGGGCAAGATGACTTCAAATTGTGTGTTTGGGGAGGAACCAACACAAAATTGGGAATCTTGCAAGATCATTTTGTTTTAGAAAGGCAGGGGCAATTTGGCTTCAAGTTCCTTATTGGGGGAGAAACCAACACAAAATTGGGAATCTTTCAAGGCTATTTTTTTGGAAAGGCTGGGGCACAGTGACTTCAAATTTTGTGTTAGGGGAGGAGCCAACACAAAATTAGGAATCTTTCAATGACATTTTTTTGGAAAGGCAAGGGCAAGGTGACTTCAAATTTTGAATTGGAGGGGGGGACTTGTGCATATATATCACCAAAGATCGTTTGTTAAACTGTTATCAAAGGCAATAACAGGGGCTATTCCATTAAAGAGGTTATTAGATAAAGGTAAAATGCGACCTATAGGTACGGCAGTGATGGAACGGAGGGGCTCAAATTCTACTCTAGGATTGTCAGTTGGGATCAGTAGTAAAGTAAAATCTAAATATTTGCCTCTTTTTAGCTTGTTGAAAGTGAGGTGGTGTCAAATCATGGCGAAGAACCAACAGGCACTATAGGTCAGTTCGTCAACAGCCTCCAATATTATGGTGAAGAAGCTGGTTCTTCAAGTCTGTTCAGTGACAGTGCTACTAATTTCAACTACCCAAGCCCCATGATCCAGCCAACATGAAAATTTTCAGTCCAAGGGGATTAGATTAGTTAGGAGAATACTGTAATCTTAGGAAGATAGCATTCTACCCTGCATCTTACTACTGTCAGGCAGATCAATAAAATAGGGCATGTGAATTAGCTGTCCCAAATCCCATTCGGCAAACTCAAATATTGAAAGTGTTTCCCAAAGCCGCCTTTATAATGAGTCTCCCTTCCTGTGACCCATCCTTAGTATACCCCCATCAATGACTCCCAGAAACTGTACCCTAAATCGACGGGCTCCTAAGAAAGAGAATAAAAAAAAATCTTCCAAAAAAAAGAAAACACAATCTGGAGATGTCCAAATTACCTCCTGTATATTATTAACACACTGGCATAAATCTTCCGCTGCACTATTGAAAAAGGTCAGCATTGAAGTTCTGACAAACTCAGGGCAGCTCTTCACCAAGGACTTTGCATCAGTTCCCCTAATTAGGACTTGAAGACATTTGACTGCAATTTTTGAGTCGGTTCCAATTACTGAGAATTTACCTCTTCGCAAATTGGCAAGCTTACAAAAAAGACTGGCAACCATTTCCTTTTCTTTCAAAGAAGCAGCACCAACGCTAGTAGTAGCTGTGGCTACAGCAAGAAAATAATGACGATTGTTGCTGAAATACTTCTCCATAAGAGGAAGACAAACCTCCAACCGCCATTTGGTGAGTTGACACCTGCAGTACGAAACTAGAAATCGGATGACCTGATGTAAGAGGATGACCTAATCTAAGGGGAAGCAGCTAATTATGCACAATCGGAGTATAAGCTACGTACATGAGCTATAATATTATATTATATTATATTATATTATAGGGCTCTTCTTGGATAATAGTATCTTCTCCCATGCCTCAAATTGTGATCATCTCCTGCCAGATGTTAACTAGTTCTGTAATAAATTTTCAGTGACAGTAAAGTCATGTCCACCACATGGAACACCATAAGCAAAACCATTTAAGCAGGAAGAATCATGAGACCACGAATTGCATCCCACATAAAATACCCCCCCCCCCCCAAAAAAAAAAAAATTGCATTTATATAACCCCTGCTAATAAATTCTTTTGGATTCCCCCTACCCCCGAAAACAAAAATCTTGGATACAAACGTAATTTTAATCAAACTAAATGGACAAAAAGCTAGCTTAATTAGAAATTAATAGGCAATAATTTACCCGTCCATCGCCGAAAGAAGCTGGTTAATAGTTTGATTGGCATATGGATGCAATGCTGAATTTGTTCTCTTTCCGCCAACACTGTCAATTTCGTCAATGAAAATGACACAAGGGGCACGGTCTTTTGCAGCAGCTAAAATTGAAAACAAATAAAAATTATAAAACATGAATTGATAGACATAGGACTGTTAGCATTTTTAGCAGTTTTGGCGTGTCTGGTGCAGTTAATTGTGATCGAAACTGGCAGTTTCAAGTTCTACGGAATTGGCTATTTGGCGAAGAAATACAAACCTAAAAATGTACTAGATGTCATCCAATTCAAACGTGGCATGCTATTCAGGTGAATGAAACCTAGAATCCACCAAAAGAAAAATGATAAAATAACGTGTTTTTACTTTAGATGACCTGCGCAATGTGTTTGTAAGTTCATAAGGGTGACAATATAGAATAAGTTGATTGATTTTCATGTTTGTAAGAAAACAAGAAACTCAGTTTCTTTTTTAAATGAATTTTTTGTAGATTTCCCCCTCCAACTCCCCCCAATGTCAAAAGGTCTGGTCGGGATTTGAAATAAGAGCTCTGAGACATGAATTCTTTCTAAATATCAAATTTCACTAAGATCCGACCACCTATTCGTAAGATCAAAATACCCCAATTTTCAAGTTTTCCAAGAATTCGGGTTTCCCCCTCCAACTCGCTCCAATATCACAGGATCTGGCCGGAATTTAAAATTAGAGCTTTAAAGCACAAGATCCTTCGAATTATCAAATTTCATTAAGATCTGAATACCCTTTCGTAAGGTACAAATACCTCATTTTTCCAAATTACCTCCCCCCCCCCCCCCACCCCCACCCCCAAAAGGGCATTAGTACTCTAAACTTTAACCCTAAAGTCGCTTGACATTAAATTTTGGCTTATAAATATCCCCTAGTCCGATTTAGAGCCATATGTCGTATTTTCTAAATTAGAAGTTTAGGTTATTATGAAAGAAATCAAAATACTCAAGCTTTTGTATTACTCTGCGGCAAAGTTTTGAACACTTGTTCAGGCGTGGTCTCGTTCAGTGATTTCATATTGTTGAAAAGGTAGTTAGTGGCAGTGTTGAAATCGTCTACGTGCTTTATCGCTTACTTTTTGTGCTTCATGATTCTTTAATATAAGGGTTTAAAGGGCTTTTGAATCTGAATTTTACTTCATTTTATTATTACATGGGAATTATCTGTTTAATGTTGCCAGCACAGCCTGACACTGCGAGGTTTTATGCAGTTTTGCAAATTATCTGAAGGCCGTGGACTTCCTATCATTACCATAATAAACAAAAATGGGAAAGGCTTAGACATTTTTAAAGGAGCCGATGTTCATTTTATTTTTCACTATTTAACAATACCTTACTTTGCATCGGGGTTAGGTTGCAAAAAAGCATGACACGAATTGAAGTGACGCAAAGTGAATTAAGATTTTCTACAGCAATGTAAAGATTGAAGAAAGGTTACGAGATTACGAAACTACTACTTTTTAAATAGAAAATCGGAAAATTTAAAAAGAAAAAAATAAAATGCCCTTCAATTACTTTTGGCAATTAAAAGGATGCTAGAACTTTCATTTTCTAATTGAAAGAGCGCGCTCTGATCTTTTGTAATTTTTGTCTTTTCTTAGTTTGTAACTTGTTAGTTCTTTTTAAACGTTTAGAAGTGAAGCACACAAACAATACTTTGTCAATGTCATGCACAAAAATAACATGTTCTTAGTTATATATTTTGTAAATACAGTTTTTACATTTTGTAAATTTTGTTGTAAGATTGTACTTTTCATAAATTTTATTGGAAGATTTTACATTTTTAAATTAAAAATTGTATATTTTGTAAATACATGTTACTCAGCTATATAAAAAATTATTTGGGGAAAATCTTGGAAAACACTTTGAGTGGAGGGGATCAGGATGAAACTTGTTGGGAAAAATGAGCACTGATACACAATTGACATAACAGGAACGGATCGGCTCTCTTTGGGGTAGTGAGGGGAGGGTGGTTAATTCTGAAAAATTAGAAAAAAGGAGGTATTTTTAACTTACGAACGGGTAACTGGATCTCAATGAAATTTGATATTTAGAAGGATATCGTGTTTCAAAGCTCTTATTTTAAATCCCGACTGGATCTGGTGACATTGGGGGGAGTTTGGGGTGGGAAAACCTAAAATCATGGAAAACGCTTAGATTGGAGGGATCGGGATGAAATATGGTGGGAAAAATGTAAGTATGTAGGATACAATTCTCAAACATCTGGATGAGCCTGAACGCTGGATTAATCTGATAGCAATTGACCTAAAGAAAGCTTCTGAGCTAATTTGTCACAGTGCACTACTAAAGAAGCTCCTCTCTAAGTTTAATGTCCATCCTTTTTTAGCACGAATTATAGCTAATTTCCTTGTAAATAGAACGCAGCATACCAAGTACAAATCCGCATTTTCTGATGAAATGCCTATATTTTGTCCACTGACTCAGGGCATAATATTGGGTCCAATTATTTTTCTAATCATGATAAACGAGCCGGCAATAAGCATCCCAGACCGCTGGAAAAATGTTGATGATTTATTTATACCATTTGTGGCTCCAGTGTGACCGTCCTCGCCCTGGCTGTATTTCTGACATCCGTCTTTCTACAAAACGAAAGTTTGCAAGAGAACTATCTATCCTCATGAGCCAGATAGTTCAAGAGACGACCCAGCAAGCTTCTCTGTCCCAACCTTCCTTCTGGAGAAATGTATCAAGAGATCCTCCAAGCACCCGCCTATCTGCTCAAGATATTCCTGATTCCGAGTGGAATTCGTACTTCTCTTCTGAAATATCCCCGCCAGATGCCACCCTACAGTCCAAATATGAAGATACGCTTGGTAAACTTCTGTCTAGTTGTCCTACCAACAATTTGTTTTTTCGGTTTATTCGGGAAGAGATAAGTGCTCCCTTGAGCTTTGTTTTACTAAAATTCAAATGGGTTTATTTCTTATTTTCCCAATTTGTATGTTTCTGATGTCTTCTTGTTTCCCGTGGGCGTTTCTTCTCCATTCTCCTAATGGCTCCCTGAGAGTTGCCTCTAAATAGTGTGGACAACTAGAATAGACGAAACTTATGTTCGTCTCAGATAAAAAACGACCAACACCATCTAGCGTTACTCAGCAAAATCATGAATTTAAATATAAAAAGCTACGTAAGAATAAAGGTTATAGACTCATTTTATGAGTAAAATCAGGGAATTGTAAGCGAATTTTGGAAAATTCAGAGAAATTAAGCCAGGATGCGCCAGCGCGTCTCGTCCGCGAGCGCCGAGAACATGGGCAGGAGGGTTGCTGCGGTCATGCTTCGCCTTCCACCAGGGTGACCATCTTGTCCAGCTCCAGGTCCCAGCCCGTGCGGTGCGACTCCAGGTTGGCGCGCGGGTCGGACGTGCGCTCGAAGCCGCTCTCGACGACCGTGAGGCGCGTGCCACCCTCGGCCTCTTCGAGCGTGAAGGTGAAGACCGTCGAGGTGGTCTCGTCGATGCTGTCGGGCAATGCACCGAGGGCGTCGTCGTTGTTCCAGCGGTAGGTGATGCGCCGCGGGTCGTCGTACTCCTCGACCCGCAGGGGGATCACGTCGTGCAAAATCTTAAACGTGGCCTCGACGGCCGCCATGATGCCCGGCCCTTTCCAGGCCAATTACTTTGCCACCAAAGCCTATGTCATGTCGTATTCTCAGGCGCTGGACGAAGAGCTGCGTGAATTTGGCGTCACGGTCTCTTCCCTCAATCCGGGGTTGGTGCACACTGAATTTGTGGCCACGGCAAATCTGGCGGACACCGGGCTTTCAACCCAGAAAGGCGCAAGCGCGGAAAGCGTGGCCAAGATCGGTTATGACGGCATGATGAAAGGCAAGCTGATCATCATCAACGAGCCGCGTTTGAACTTCCTGCTGAACTGGGTGACCCCACTGCTGCCACGCCGCACTAAGCGGAATAGGAACAACATTTTCTTACAAATTAGATCACAGCTTTAACTATTCCAGTAGAATTAAGTCGTGTTTTGTGAATTACGAGCTCGTTAAAGGTAATTTTAATACCGTCTTGCCCAATGCATCATTGGGTAAGCATTTTTAAGGTCCACGAAGAAGCGGTGGTCAGATAGTAAAATGTTTAGTATATCAGATGGGTAGGATAGTCATAATTCATTACGTTAACACTTTGCAGTGTCAGTTATATGACATGATGGCCTTTTTTTTTTACTGAGCCCCGGTTGACCTAATCCAGTTCCCGATGCACTGTGCATCTTGTCATGTGTTGGTAGTGCTGAAATCGTAAGTCCAAGTGGGCTAAGTATTCATAATAAAAAAAGGACCTTTGAACTTTATGGTAATAAATTGCTGTAGTTAATTTCCAAATAACCAAGGACTGCTGAATGACCAACCACATAAGACAAGAGCCCTAGAGTCTATGTATGGATTGTGCATTATACATTAAATGTTGCAGTTTAGTGGCAAAACATTTGTTTTTTGCCAATACTGCAAAGCCAACTTGAATTGGATGATGTTTATTTGCTCAATCCCTTCACATTTGATCTTGTCAAAGCATGTCTAATAATCATGGAATTTAAGTCAGAATAGACAAATACTGATTAGATTTTACATTATTTGGTATATTTTTGGAGCGAACGGTTCCCCGGCCAGCGCGAGATCGAACGCTGGATGCACTACATCGCCGACCGGCTTGACCTCCGCCGTGACATTTCCTTCTCGACCACGATCACAAAGGCCAGCTTCGACGAGACGACCGGCCTCTGGACCGTGGAAACCGACAAGGGCGATACCGTCCTCGCGCGCTACCTGATCGGCTGCACCGGGATGCTTTCCGCTCCGCTGGAGGACCGCTTCCCCGGGCAGGCCAGCTTCAAGGGCAAGATCGTCCACACCGGGCGCTACCCAAAGGGCGGTCTCGACCTCGAAGGCAAGCGCGTCGCCGTCATCGGCACCGGGGCGACCGGCATCCAGGTATGAAATGGGCTTGTAGTTTAAAATTGTAGTGTAAAATTTGATTTAAAACTTGAATAATGGCGTGACCCGTTCGGAGATTGAAATTCAAATTGAATTCAAGTCTGAGTCAAGCGTAGTTTTCTTTTTTAAAGCAAGATTCATGCCACTCTGGCGTTACCAGTTTGATAACAACTGCACATATTCTTAGGTAAATTTAAATACTGTATGCCGAGGATTGATGCGACAAAATCCAGCATTTGTTTTCTCGTACTGGGTTTAGTTATTGCTGTCTGATTTCATTTGTATTCCAAATTTGTAAAAGGAACGAAATTAAGAGAATTTATTCGAAAATCATAAGAACTTGTGGATAGAGAATGGCACCAGATTCCTATCACTGCTCTAAACTAACAGCACACCAAGTACCACCAGTCATGCGTGAACTTTAAGGCAGAATTTCGAAACAGAACATTTGAATTATGTTTTTTAATTTTGGTAGATTTCGAATGCATACTCATTTTGAAATATGCAGATAAAGAACATCATCTGTATATACTTTAGGTATATTTGAAATTTTAGGTTTTTTTACTTGTTTTCAAAAGTCCATTTCTTCCCCTCATTTCCCGTGTTTCAGGTATTTACAAGAATAATCTGAGGACCTGAGCCTTGAGAGCGGCAATAGAAGAAAAGGTCTATAAAAATTTTTTGCATTGCTGATAACTCACAGATGAAATATGAAATGACTCGTGTCAAAAAAAAGAAAAAGAAAAAAGATTAGTATCAAATGAGCCAACTACTTGAAACTCACAGACTTTGCCGACCCAAGACTTTGCCCACACGAAAGATTGCTTCAAAAAAGTAAATCTCGAGGGGCCAGTATCAGAGTGGCCAGTTGGGGAGCATTTGCGCCATTTTGCTGCTTTTTTTAGGCAGTTTCACATTGAGTTTTTTAATTCGGCGTTTGTTTTTTTGGAGGGGGGGTTCACTCAGCGCATTTTCATATGAAGAATGGAGAATTCGGCGCATTTTTCCTTTTATAGCGGCGCAACTTTAAGCCAAGTATGTGCAAGTTTCACTAAGAAGAAATAAAAATGTAACAGGTTTCTGGATGACATAAATCAAGAAAAAAAAATCCACATGCAACAAGTTTCACATAAAAATCAGCTTGCATCATGCTTCAAGAGGAAAAACCAACATGCAACAAGTTTCTGCGTGAAACTTGTTATATGTTGATTTATTCTTTCGTGAAGCTTAATGTAGCATGATAACAGAAAGATATTTTAACAGAAAAATATCCGGAATATGTCTTATGGATGATGAGGGGGTGCAAGAGGTGCCAGAGATCTAGTAATAGTGTGCCATGTTGTCATGAATTGACATGGTGTATAGCGGAGGGTTGAGTTGCGAAGTCACTAACAGCATTATTATTAACTAAACTTATAGATGGCGACATGTTTTCTTTTCCAATGAAATATTTTTTAGCTTCTAAGCAGTTTTTTTTACATTGATTTATGCTATTTATGTATGGTGTAGGAATTGAATGTGAGACCCATGACTTCCTATTGTAACTCGACAGAGTCAACAAGTCATTGATGATATTATGTTCTTAGAAATACATTCTAGGCAATCAATATATCGTTTCTGGGACTCTACCTAACTAATGCTACGTATCATTGTATGATACTTGTATCATACATACTTTGAGGTATTAGTAATGCTAAGTAAGAATGGCGAATAGTGTTTGTTTTCTTTTTTACCACCAAGTTTCATCCCGATCCCTCCACTCTAAGCATTTTCCAAGATTTTAGGCCCCCCAACTCCCCCCAATGTCACTGGATCTAGTCAGGATTTAAAATAACAGCTCTGAGACACGATATCCTTCCAAAAATCAAACTTCATTAAGATCCGATCACTCCTTCGTAAGGTAAAAATACCTCGCTTTTTCTAATTTCTCATAATTAACCCTTCCAGCTCCTTCAAGGGGAGGTGATCCGCTCCGATTATGTCAATCACGTATCTAGGACTTTTGCTTATTTTCCCCTTCAAGTTTCATCCCGGACTCTCCACTCTAAGCGTTTTTCTAGATTTTAGGCTCCCCCAGTAAGACAGGAAACCGGACGAGAATAAACAAACAAAATAACAGACCTTGATTTAGGGCAATTTATAATATGCACCTTATGGTGGATTTGAAAAAGAGTGGTTATTCCTTGCATAATCTTTCTTTAACTTTATTTTCCTTTCTCATCCTCCATTTTTCCCTTTTACTTTTGCATTGGAGTTTTTCTGTCTCAGCATTTCAAACTGAGAGCAAACGATGCAAGGGAACCATGTGATGAATCCTGGAAATCCTTCCAAGATTGGCCCAAAAAACCCTCAGTCAATAAAAATTTAAAATTGACCTTAAAGTTTTTGTGTTTCTGATTCTACTTGGAAATTCCCATTAACGTGCTGAGTAAACCTTCTGCATCTATCTACTTCAGTGAAATGAAACTTTGACTAACGTGAGCTGTAACTGGGAAATGAAATGAAACCTGAATCAAGATTGGTGACAACTCCAGGCTACATGTCGTTTAAGAGAGCTACCTTTTTTTTTATTAAGATTGCTCCCTTTCAGAAGCCAAAAGTCGGTTAATATTTGCAAGAAAACACCTTAACTTCATCTACATACAGTGTGTCCCAAAAAATATAAAAACTTTGACTGTCCATTGCCCATTAATTGATCTAAATGTAAACTGATCAATATACTGACAAAAGTACTATCAAGTACTAAAAATAAATTTGTTGAAGGACCCAATGTGACCGTGGTTTCTAAGGAGTTCTTGTAAAGGCCGCGCTCAATTCCATTGAAGTTCAACCATGTTGATTTAACCGCCTCATCACGGGTGATGTAATCCAGCTGGCGGCGCAGCTCTTTGGGAGAGTGTGCACCGCCATTGCGGACCCTCTTTACAACGGACTGTGGAACCCTTTGTGCGTTGCCTGCCATTGCCCTAGTGGCTCGTTGCTGACGAGTTCCAAGACGCAGCATGATCGCCTTTTCTATCGGATCGGAGCGCATTCCGGCATGGCGGCGGCCGATATTTGGCAGCACCTCACCGATGATGGCGTCTTGAATCGAAGTCTGATTACTCATTCATAAACAAGACAACTGCATAAACGTATATTGAAAGTATATATGGACAAAGGACTGACCCTTAGGAAGAGAAGTTACTACAAAACGCGAATCTTCAGACTAGTATTATTCGCTTGAATTTATTTTAACGAATTAGGGTTAATTACTAGCCTACCTCTAATTATAATTTGTTCAGATTCAAATGTGCTTCGATAGAACAAAATAATACGTTATGAGCTACAATTCAAACCAGAAGCAACCCCAAGTAAGGAGCCATATGCCTTTGGATTTCCCAAGGGAATTTTCTGGAAACAATAAGCATGCATGGGGGGGGCTAAAGTTGAAGCTTTCAGGGAGTGTTTGGAGGGGGGCTTTTGCACACTCCGTGAAGCGTGGTAAACTGCTTTCATTAAATTCTTATTGTCACCTTCTTTCTTATTCTTCTTATTTGGATTAATATGGAGACGCTTCCGCATAATATCATCATCGGAATCTAGTTCTGTGCCCTGCAGTGTCTTTTAAGCAAGGTTTGATCTCTGGGTCCCGTTTTACCAAGCTGAGGTCGAACCCACTGCGTCACTATAGGACTCATAAAATTCTTAGAGTCATTTTTCAAATTACGATATTTTCTGTCTTAAGTCCTTTCATAATAAATTTGGGACGTAACGGTAAAGCTTTTTTTATGTTGATAATAACGCTTCGATTTTGGTGTTTTGTTACAAAGAAAGGGATGGAGGGTATCCCTAAAACAGTATTCGTCTAAAAGGGCTTAATCGAAAAAGTAAAATTAAATACCCTTTCTATTTAAATTTCAAATCCCCTGCCTCCCCAATCTTGAGAATTAGTTTGAAGGTTGCAACAAAGGTTATCTTTTGAAGAGATAATTAAGCGTGTAATATGTTTCAAAAATAAATAAGAAAATTAATTTTTCAGCGACGATGGATGGTGTTAATGTTAAAGGGTACTATGCGTGGTCTCTGATGGACAATTTCGAATGGACGGCTGGATACACGTAAGTATAAGTTATGCCTTTCTATCTGTCTAACTGTTCATTCAGACTAATCTCAGGAATATGTATACATCAGTCATAGACAATACACCTAGATCAGGCTTTGTAATTGATTATCGAATGACAAGATTACCAAATTATGTGGGAGGCACATATAAAGAATCGCCTAAATTGGTAAGAACTAAAAAAGCTTGCATTAATATAAAAAATAATGATAATAAATGGCAATCTTTTCTCACAAAATAAGGTTATAAATCTAAAATTGAATAACGTACTTATTTGAACAGCGGTACCTAGCATTTCATTGTTAGAATGTCTAAGGCAATCCACACCACTTAGAATTTAAAACATTTCTTGAACGAGCCTTCTCACTATTTCCGATGGTTTTACAAAAATCGGTGATCCCTGTAAGCTAAAAAAATTACTAATTCCAGCTTTTCGCATGTAACTAACTTATATTAATTCAGTTTTCTTAATAGAACAAGTCCAATTGATCCAATTTCCTCCCATACTTCCTGAATCTGCCGAGTGATTCCAGGTCAGATTTGATGAGACTCGTCCATATTTTATTCTGCTCCCCAGCCCTACCTCTTCCTCCATCTGAGTAGAGGCCATGCTAAGCGGATTAATAAAACCACCGAAGCCATCTTTGTTTGACCACAGTACTACCGTCAAGCTCAATTTGGCCCATGTTTCGCAGGCTCGATCACCAAGTTGGATCCCTAAGATTTTTTTTCAGACAATTGTCTGCTTTGGCTTTCGTTAGCTTTTTTCTCGGCTCCACAACTCCTTGTCTTCGTCTAGATTTATACTCAATTCCAATTTAACAGCGGTATGCTTATAGGCAGTCTGTGGATATGTTAGTCACGTGGTAGTCCGCATGAACGAAAAACGGTACTAAGTATCGTTTCCACGCAGGACAACCAATCCTGTTTCATGTTCCAAATATTTCAAAAGGGTGACTTTTTCACAACAACGACCAATTTAGAACACTAAAAGACGACTAAAGTTAACTAATTGGCTGCTATTTAATGACAAGCTGCGTTTCCACCTCATATTCTAGCATGACAAACACATTTCCAACAACTAAATCCATTAGTTCTTTCCTGTAATCTTGATCATTATCGAGATTTTCTTCTTTTTTATCACTCTTCTTCTTTCTCTTAAATTAATTACCTATTAGCTATTAAATTAACTAATTATCAAATTCATTAACTATTAAATTAGTCAACAATCAAATCCAACGAAAAGATAACAGATACTCCTGTTGATGAAAAAGCGAGTTCTATAACGGCCAGAAATTAGTAAAAATAAAAGTAAAAATACTCCCCCCCCCCCGAAACCTAAGTGCACTATTTGCGCTTAACTAAAAATAAAATATATTGTAAAAGAGTTTTGCTTTTATAATTATTATTATTTAAAAGAATTGCTACGATTTTTTATTTATTTATTTATTTATTTATGTATTTATTTATTTATTTATTTATTTATGCCGTGGGGGATGTTGTACATGTTTTAGCTCGGTTTAGAGTTTGTTCGGATTTAATAATTATTTACTTTGGCACTAAGATGCCACCGAGAATAGCGAGATGTGTTCGTCATCCTATGCACTATTGCAGATTATCGAAGACAACAACGAACACATTGTGAATCCATTTCACCATAGTTTTTAGGGTGGCCCCTTTTAAGGTGGTTTGACGCCGACATACTTTACAAGAAGGGGGACAGTTCTTGAATACACATAACTGTTCCTGCGATGGGGGAAAGGGGTACAGAGCATATATGCAAGTATTTGTGACGTTTGAAAAACATTTTAATACATATTTTAAATTTCTTCCTCTGCACCTTCTTAATTGTACATCTAGTTCCTTCTATCCAGAGCTATGGGCTTTCCGGGTATATACAATTTGCTCTCTCCTTGTTCCCATAGCCTTATTGCAGTAAAGTACCGGGAGGATATTTGGCTATAATTCTATTGAGATAGTCCTTTTTCTTTTTGCTATTAAAAAATAAGACTGAAATTTCCGGTTCAGCACTTGTTTGGAAGCTCTATCCCTTCTTGGCAATATGTGTCAGAATTTGATAATTGAAGCTGCTTACTAGCTATAATTAATACTGTTTCTACTGTCTTATTTCTTATCAATATCATCAGATGAGTTTTCGTAACCTTCTGATTTTTTGGCTTGAGACATTGGTTTTTCAGAGCTTGAACTTGGCAGATCATAACTCGTCTGTTGATATCCTTTATCATTGCCATTTATGACCTGGAAAAGGAGTTTTCTATTAGGTTGTAGAATATCTTTTAAGGCCCACGAATATTTATGGAAAGCAAATAGGTAGAAAGTGATTGCATTTTCCCGTAATATAACTGGAGAAGCAATAACTCGGCTCCTTAGACGGCTCTGGTTGAAATGAGGAGAAAAATGTATGTGAACTCTTTTTACCTCTTTTTGAACAACCTTTATTAATATATCTCGTTGTCATATAGTTGCTATTTTAGAAATATAAGTTTTAATGATGTTTCAATTTTTTTCTTTAGTTCGACTTGTTTTTTCTTGAAATAGCAGTAGACTCAGGAATTTTAGTTGCTAGTGTATAAATAAATTTATTTAACATATTATTAAATCTCCTTTACAGATGGCTTTTGGCCAACTGTTGCATCTAAAGAAGTCTTTTATTTCTTTGTATCATTGTCTTCCCTTCCCTTATGTTTTGTTATATGGGACATCATTTTCATTATTGTCTTTCATGTGTGCCAGGGGTATTCAAGGGATTATGTATTTTACTTTAGCCAACTCATTAATTCCGATCACGTAAACTCTAACGGTATAGTTAATTTATTTCAGAAATTAATTGTTTATTAAATAAGGTTTATTTATACAATACAAAAGTGTATTAGCTAGTCGAAGTTTTAGAAGGGACCTTTGTATTTAGTCTTCGACATTTTCGTAATGTTTCTTTATCGGCTTTGCTCATTAAATGAAGTATGTTTGCCCTTTGTCTTAATGACTACATTTTATGAACTGTCAACTTAATTCTGAGCATACTTCAAATGCATATAAGTTAAATCTGCAGTGGAAATGTCTATAGAATAGAATTTAGGATACGTATTAGAGAAGATTTTTATCGTTAGTAATTTAGTGGGAAATTATGTGGGATGTGTATTTCTTTTCCCAGAATACATGCAATTGAAATTGTGAGACTGCCATTTTGATATTAATAGTCAAAAAATCATATAACAATATCTTTAGGGTGGACACAATCCCCCAGAGCCCATGGGCAAGGGTTGTAAGATATGCCGAGGGTATATAACGTTTTTTATGGAACGGGTAGTTGCATAAATTTTGGATCGGACGTACCTCATTTGATTAGAAGTCGGAAGTTCAGTGCCCTTTTTAAGAGTCAAAATTAAATGGAGGGACGTTAGGCCCCCCAAGCTATCATTCTCCACAACATATCGGTCAAAATTTCAAGAGAGCTATTTAGTTTAACACTGTTGAAAGGTCCAGTATTTTGACAGTTTTTGTCGAATAAAAGTAAGGTATGACGTTAAAAATTACATTGAACTGGTGGGGGGCTGTTGTCAGCCTCAACCCCCCTCCGCTACTCGTAAAATGTTGTTATTGGTTCTTTAGTGAAAACAGCATGGTTTCAGTATTGTCTTTGAGAACGTGAAATTTTTCTTTTGAAAATGTATTAAACAATTGTGATTACAAATTGGGAAAATGTTGCATTGCAGTAAGTTTTCAGTAAGTTGCATGTAACATCTTAAACATTATGATTGAGGGTGGGTGTGGTACCTAATACCCCTTCTTCTCTTCATGTTAATTTCTTCTAGTTCTAAATCATGACACTACTGTCTTTTTTTTTTAACTTAAAAGTGGGCTAAACCTTCAAATCTCTTGCTTAAATGACCCTTCTTGCGATAATCTAACGACCACTGATTCGATAAAAAAACACACCCCCATTCAAACAAACATATTTGGATGGGTAATAGATTTAGGGTTCTCGCATATGATGGATTTATATTATAACTTTCACCAAGAGTATACCCCCTTTTAGAGGTATTTAACCACCTTTAGAGGTGTTTAAGAGTAAAAAAAAAATCTAATGCTAATATTATGACTGAATTATTCTTAATTTGAATGAGCAAAACATGAAATTAATGGATTTTACATAATAAATCTGAGTACATAGCAGATTCTATGTTTTACCTCGTTCAAGGGCTCAAAATGTGATTACCCTAAAAAACTAGGCTATTTATGAAACAACACAGGCTAAATAAAGGGATCAAGTGAGTAGGCCTATTCATTTCCATCCCAGCTAAATTATGCAAGAAAACTCCAGATTTACCACTACAGGCCATTATATAGTATGTTCACCATGACCCTATGTAAGTAAGGGAATTGTCTGGGAATTTATCAACACAACTAAAGCCAATTTTCCCATGGTAAACTCTGCATTTTGTATATCTTTGATCCCACTCAACAACAAACATGAGAGCCAATTTTTCTTTAAGATGAGGGTAAAATTCTAGCTAATTGACTTCTTGACTGATTTCTTTGGTAGGACTGTAAGAACAGGCCCGAAAGAACATTTGAAAGACTAGTCAGGTTTCAGAAACCTGAACGTGATCACAACTTTGACAAACATAAATGCTAAATATGATTACTTTGGAGGGGTCGGCTTAAATTGAAATATTTTCACTCGAAATCCATGTAGTGGAACCTACATGGTTCCACTTGCGCAGGGAAAGGGCCTTGGGTCTTGTCCCCTGCTTGAAATCCTAAAGTTCACAAAATTCCCAGGCACATCTTATTCAAATTTTCTTTCCATTGTTGTTCCCTCCCCCTCCTGAGAAAACTCCTGCGTACATCTCGGAGTGGAACCATAACTTTTCCATAGGCCGAAATACAAGAAAGAGGACAGAAAAAATTCATCAAACAATAAAAAAGAGAAAAAGCAATCTGATACAAATCATCACCATTAGTCAACCAAAATCAGGCGATATGGGAAATTACATATCCAGCAAAAGGCACAAATGGAAGAAAGGAAGCAAGTTGACAGAACGCTGTTGTAACCAATAAAAAAAAATATAACCCGTCCATAATAGCCAACCCAAAAATAAAATTGGACTAAAAAATCATAGCCAAAAAACATCAAAGCTATAAAAAAGAATAATAGCATTATAAGTAAAATTATCAACAACTGTTTGTGGCTTAAATTAACCTTTAAAAACTCAACTCTTAGTTGTTGTGCTCTTTTTATGATTCTTTTTTTTTTGGTTTTATGACTCCGAAATGCGAATTCGGTCCTTCAGGGCTTGTGATAGACATTTTCCGAAAATAAATATCGTATCTTATACCAATTTTCTACCATTGAGGTGTTGCCCTGGCGTAGGTGACACCTATGCAAAGAATGAAGTGGTATATTTTGTAGAAACCTGCTAACTAGATTCACGAAGAATTGGGAATTGTATTCTTTCAAAACTAGTTTGGTATGAACCTTTCATCACTCCTCTTTAAACTCCCCATTAAATTAAACACCTTTCTCTACCTGATGGAAAGTGATCGTCACCCATTTTGTGTCTAGTTTCATCAAGTTTAGTTTTACCCATCAAAAGTTACGTGCCTGAGAAAATTTGCCTTATTTTAGAAAGTAAGGGGAAACAGCCCTTAAAAATCTTGAAATCTTAATTAAAATCACGCCATCAGATTCAGCGTATCAGAGAACCCCACTGTAGAAGTTTCAAGCTCCTCTCTACAAAAATGTCAAATTTTGTATTTTTTGCCAGAAGGCAGATCACGGATGCGTGTTTATTTGTTTGTTTGTTTTTTTCCCAGGGATGATCGTATCAACCCAGTAGTCCTAGAATGTCGCAAGAGGGTTGATTACAACGGAAATTAAACGTTCTAGTACCATTTTTAAATGACCAATTGACTCTTAAAAAGTCAACTAGAAACTTTAATTTCTAATCAAATGAGCCCTCTCTGAAATTTATATGAGCATCACTTCCATAAGAACCATATGTGCCCACAGGGTATAACTTGCAAGACCTGCCCCTGGGCCCTAGTTTGACACAGGAGTTTTTGTTATCTGACCTTTGAACTTTTTTTTTTATTTTTTTTTTTGTTTTTTTTTTTTTTTTTTTTTTTTTTTTTTTTTTTTTTTTATAGCAAAATGGCTATCTCAAAATGATTGTCTGTTGCCTTTGGAGAAAAAAGCACGTGGGGCGGAGCTAGCTGTCTTCTCATCACTTTTGACACTAAAAAATTAAACTAGTCTTGCTTATGTTTAAATTTCTCAGTAATTGAAAAGAGCTGTTAAAACGCCTGAAACCAAAAGTTAAAAATATCACTTTTTATGGCACTTGGTATTAACCAAGTGACATATAGCAATCGCAAATTCTGTCGGTCTGTCTGTCAGTCTGTCGGTCCTGGTTTTGCTACTTTAGGCACGTCCAGGTAAGTTAGGACGATGAAATTCGAAAGGCTTATCAGGGACCGGACCAGATTAAATTAGAATTAGTCTGTTTCCCAATTTGACCATCTGGGGGGTGGGGGGCTGGTTAATTCAGAGAAAAATAGAAAAAATGAAGTATCTTTAACTTACGAACGGTTGATCAGCTCCGTTTCGGAAATAGCAAGAAGTCAATTAACTAGAATTTTACCGAAATGGTAAAATTTTGCTCCAAAAAGTGGATGAAGATTTACTAGATGTTTTTCAGATAAATCACCTGCAGATTGTTCTAGGGACTTGGCTGACTGATTGTATTTCAAATAGTAGGCTGTATGAAAAACATGGTTCAATCCTGCTTTCTAGGGCTATTATAAAAGAAAGGTTGAGATGGCTAGGGCACATTCTGCAGAAAAAGGATGGCAGATTGCCAAAGATTATCCTTTTTGGCCAACTGTCTTATGCCAAGTTCACACGCATAAGATTTTGTAAAAATCCTATAGCGAAATTCTTAAAGGGCATTTCTTTAATTCTCTCAGTTTAATTTTTGTTTCTTTGTTTTTGTGGTATTTAAGTAAATATTTGGAACAACTTGAAGTGTTTTTAAAAACTCACTATCCCTAAATGGTTTTTTGTCAGTACCATTGCTGCAACCAGGATTTCTGCTGGTTACAAAACTTTTTTTTTTTTCAAGACGCATTTAGCCTTGTGTTTAGATTTTATCTTCTTCGTCATTTCACTCATATCTTTATGTTTCGAAGAAAACCATTACTTAATGTTGTAGGTCCTGGTGGTAATTACATCTCTACGATAAATTACATGTCAGTTTGTCACCCCAGAGACTCTGGGGTGCTGGCTCCTTGACGCACGTTTCCACTCGTGAATGCGGAACATAGCTGGTCGATCACTTCAACTGAGTCACTACCAAGATGAACCTGTGACAACCCCGAAGTCCGCAAGTAGCCCACCCAGCGGTTCAGATGATCCATGGGGATGCCCCGAGTTCGTTGATAACCAAGCGCAGCCGGAATCGACTGCGCTCTTGAGGTTACCGTCTATTTCACGATGTTTACGCGCGCCTCGCCGGTAGCCGGTTTTTGGGAAACGTTAAATACCGCGAAGAAACGGCAAGCTGATGTAGTTGCTATAGGTCGTCACGTTCTCGGGCGTGCCATCATTGTTGGTCTCGTCAGTGAGGCTTATCAGCCGAGACAGTAAGGGTATTAAGTTGAAACTTTCTGTGATAGTTAAGGGCGACGTTGAACAAAATCAAAAGACCCTTCTGTGCATTCGGGTTATCAAAAGGGCGTATCTGCAACATCGCATGGACGGCTAAGTGTATTAAGTCAAAACTTTCAGTTTGTTGAATGTTGAATGGGCTATTGAGCTAAATCTTAAGAAACTCTACGCGTCCAGGTTGTCAAATGGCACAAATGGCAAATGAAAGGGACGGCTTAGGTATTATCTTGAAACATCTAGATTTTAATTAAAAGTCACTATGCTCATCTAGGGCTATAAATTAGCGACTTAAGGGGACCCAGGTGATACTATGAGGGACAGCCAATTGGCCGATATCCTTGTCGCTATCGATAGTGATATCGAGATTCGCCTCGCCCCACAAATCATCGAAGGCACGCGCGTTGAAATCAAATCGGGATCGCTTCGCGGACTGGAAGGCTGGGTCGAAAAACGAGAAGGCATGTGCACCGTCCAACTCCGGCTCGATTTCATCGGCCAGGCAGCGGCAGTCAAGGTGGACGCCAATGACCTTGAGCTGGTTTGAAGCCGTATGAGCTACCCCTACCGCATCGCCACTCTCATTTACGCCTTCAACGAAGCCGACGCCCCTCTGCTCCTCTGCCGAAAACATCCGCCAAACCAAGGCCTGTGGAGTCCGTGCGGAATCCACGGAGAGAAGGATCCCCCCCCTGTTTTAATCACTTTCCCCGATTCAGTTTGCACCTACACACAAAAAAAAATTCGATTTTATAACATATAGAATAAATATGACGGAATACCGGGAAATAATTATTACAACTATTTTATCAACCTTTGACAACCCTCCATGGTGTATCTTATAGCCCCCCTCCCCCATATGCCACAGATATCCCTAATAATATGCTTAGAAATTGAGAGAAGGATTCCGTATCCACGCTTAAAGCATGACTATAGTCAAAGAGGAAATACTTAGTTTTTAATTGAATCATAACAAAGTGCGATCATAGTCACACTTATCAAACAGTTCGTGAAGAACCAAGTGCACAAGGTAATGGGTGGCGGAGATTTTTCTTAAATTACCAAACTTTCAGACGTCAATGCTTGGATAAATTTTAGCTTTAAGCCAATCACAAAGGGACCCTTTATAAAGTTTTGAAAAAACTGGAGTGAGTGTGATAGGAAAAGCATGTTGATTATAGTCAGATTGACAAGTGGTAAAAAACCTAGTTTCCAAACTTGGGAATTTACCAGATTTTATAATTTGGTTGGAAATACCAGATCCAGTAATTGTGTCTGAAAAGGCTTTAATCAAGTCAATTGGGTTGTATAAGGGGCAAGAACTAAATTATTTGAGCTTTTGGATTTTATTTATAGCAAAGTGGATGGCTTAGACAGGTTCTGACAGATTGCTAAAGATCTTCCTTACTGGCCAATCGTTTAGGGCCAAACGAAAAGCAGGTCGTCCCTTAATTGGGTGGGAGGAAAGTTACTTTTAAAAGGGGCAACTGTTGTTTTCCTAAGACTAAAAATATGAATAAGTGAAGGTGAAGAGGTGATGTAGGGTAACGAGAAGATCGATGAAGTAGACAGTTTCACCTACTTTGATAGGAATAAGGATAAGACAGTGGATACGGTAAAGATGTTAAAAGTAGAATAGCCTAGGCTCAGGGTGTTTTTTTCATAGTTGAAAAAAGTTTGACAGAATAGGAACATTGGTCTGCGGAAATACTTGACCAAAGTATAAAAAGCTTTTCTACAGTAATACTTAATGAAAATAAATTGACATATTCAAAAGAAAAATTGAAGCGTAATTTCCTAAATAACATTTTAAAAATATAGTAAATAAAAAACAACGAAAAAATTATTTAATCAGACATCTACAAAAAAATCTCCTTGCGACAGGCGGGATTGAACCATTAACCCAGTTGTTACAAGGCACGGGTTTATCTCTCGCTGTCCCAAGGTAATTACTTAGGACATTCAGAAGATAAATGAAATGGATACGAGACGAGTAGCTCATAACTGAGAAACTACTGACAGCACCAAAATCACAGAGCTAGATGTGGTCCGCTAGCATTCTGGTTTATTGGAGGTTTTCAAAATGTGTTTTCCACATTTCAAGCGTAAAACTCAGAAAAGTACGTGCCTTTTAAATCAAATATTGATCAGCTCCACATTAGTGCTGACGATAAAAATGAGAGGTCAATAAATATAAAACTATTTCACCAGGGACTTTTGAACAATATGGTCCGCAGCTTTAAATAATACTCAACCAGCTGAAGCCAATTATGTAGATCAGCCACATATGGTTTACAGGGGGTGGGGTGGGGGTCAACTGAGGGACGGATGAAAACTAATTATTCGGTATATAGACGCGTATTAAAACACGTATTAAGATCCAAAATGTATCTGAGGCTCTCGAGGACGTACGAGCGTGGAGGGTTGATGGGGATGAACGTACTCGAGAGCGCGAAGAAGAGGTCGCGATCTCCGTCGCCATCGAGGTCGCCCGTCGCAAGATCGTAGTAGACGCCGGGGATCGACTCGAAGGACTCGGCGAGGAGGAAGCTTCCGATCTGGCCGCCCTGGAGTCCGCCCTGGTTGATGTAGAGATCGGGTCGCTCGCCGGCCCCGAACTCGTGGACCGGGTAGAGGATGTCGATGTCGCCGTCGGCGTCGACGTCCGCGGTTTCGAGGCCGAGCCGGACGAGACCTTGCCCCTCGACGGGCATTGGGAAACGAGCCGAGACGTACTCGCCCCGTGCATGTCAATTATTGTTGTCATAGGAAAACACGTGAATCATTTAATCATTTTATTAGGCGTAACATGTAATTCTTCGTGCGTCAAATAGATTATAACGGAGAAAGTGTTCGCCGAAGAAGAAATTCAATTGAAGAAAAATCGCCAGTAAACTTCTTCGTCATCTAAAATCATTAGAAGAAGAAAAAAGAGTAGCGGCTATTTGTATGCTGAAAACCCTGGACGGGATACTACTACCGTGGTTTTAATATTTGCTTTTCATCGCACTTTTCAAAATTTTTAAGCATGTCTAGATAGTTATTTGTAGTTTTTTTGGTCACTTGAGCAATTTGTGCTGTTTGCAAACCCAGCATCACCTTTTCATCTTCATTTATTCCTAGACTTAGTGACTTAGTCTTCTTAACATTAATTTCAAAATTTATTATAGCCCTGAACTCACAAAACCTCTAAAATTTCATTCACATTGCTCACGCTTCCATCTAATATGCTTAAATCACCACCATGATCTAAGTCAAGGAGAGTTTTTCCTTCCCATTCGATTCCGCGGTCTCTCATTGCTATTCCTGTGCTCCTTAAGACAAAGTCCATCAAAATGATCCATATAAAGAGGATTTGAACACATCCCTGCTTAATTCCTGATTTAATACAAAGCCAGCCTCTAATATCCTTTCCTAGCTTAACCGGAGCAGTGAAAAAACAATTACTTAATTTTTTAGACAAACGAACGATTTTTTTTTCAGTTTTCAGAAGCAATGGAGTTTTTCAGACCTTTTTATAGGTTTAGTTAAGCTGAACGCTTTCAATATATTTCCTCGATAAAAGTACGTAGAACAGTGAAAATAAAATGGGACTTGATTAGATTTAATGGAAAAAAAGTACAGAGAAGAGCGAGCTGTGCTTAGTTGAGTAACACGCACCCTTTCACTTAGCTTAACTTAACCTAAAAAAAGTGTTAAAAAGTGGCTGTTTTTGCCCCTTATTTCAGTGTTTAGATTAAGGTTTTGTTTTCACTGTTCTTGGTTCTTTACCGATAAGACGGGGCTGGTTGTTCTCCGACACTTTTCAACAGCCCCATGAACATGCCCTGAAAGTTTCAACCTAATACTCTTAGTCGTTCATGAGTATTACTAATACGTCATTTTGACAATAAGCATGCACACATTCTTTGTATTTTTGTTTTATTAACATCAATCTCGGTATTTTCTGCAATTTTATCCCTAATACACCAAGTCCAGCTAAGAGCCCTTTCCCTATGGCCTGCGTTGGGGTCCAGTCATCTCATAGGCATAGTTATTGTACCTTTTCACTATTTTGAAACAAATGGCCTACTCAAAATCTCGATCGAGTGTCTTCGGGGAAAAAAAAACTAAGAATAGTGTGGGATAAATTAAAACCCCACCCAGGAAATTCTCAAACTCATCAAGTCTCCCTGTCGCGATTCCCCAATCGGTTGTTTTCCTAAACTTTTAGTTACTAATGCTGAAAGTCTTAATTTTGAAAAGCTTACCGAACTCGAGGTTCTTTCAGAATCAAATCTGATAGGTATTATTGCTACTACTGAAGTACAGTCCAATGACCCAGGATCCCTGTGTCTGAAAAAGTATTCAGAGTTTATTAAATTCCGTCCTTTAGACCGCCCACTCGGAATAAAAGATGGCGTTGTTTTGTTCTTTACTAAGAGTAACCTTTACCCGTC
The DNA here is from genome assembly GCA_010016025.2 of Alatinidae sp. Z8VKAUB7J3. Classification (NCBI taxonomy): domain Eukaryota; kingdom Metazoa; phylum Cnidaria; class Cubozoa; order Carybdeida; family Alatinidae; species Alatinidae sp. Z8VKAUB7J3. Next base: position 9,166,927 of record JAAAKM020721499.1, read on the forward strand.
CCTAGTTTATCCGAGTACGATGAAATCCTTTTGAATTATAAATTTTGGCTTGAAAGTTCGACATTGCTCAATTTGACAAATAAAGAGCGGAATACATAATCGGCGCGGCAGTGATACGTAATCTTGATTCTATTCACAGATGTGACTATAATTCAACTCGGGCATCAGGCTATTAACAAATCTTGCTTTCGGAATGATATTTTGGTAAAACTTTTGAAATTAGAATCAGCTTTTCAAGAAAAATTGTGTACTCTTTGCGTGGTCAGATTTGTAAGGTTTTTGTTCAAGTAAACATCGTAATAATTGTTAACGAAAACAAATTCTCTTTAACATATGGTCAATAAAAGTAATTCAGTTTCTATTCATGTACCTAATTCACAATTTCCCTTCGAATGAGCCCTTTCCCGATATTCTAGGACTATTGTTTCGATGCAATCGCCCATGGGAAGACATTCCCCCAAAAATATCTTCTGGTGATCTTTCTTCTGACAAAAATTAGAGAATTTCACATTTTCGCAAATGCGATTTTGAAACTTCTATAATGGGGTTCTCGGATACACCGAATCTGATTGCGTGGTTTTTAATGTTCCATGACTTTTAGGGGATGTTTCCCCTTTTTTCAAACAGGCAAATTTTTGTCAGATTTGTAGTTTTCGAGGTGCAATAAACTTAGTGAATTGTATGTATTGGGAATCAGCATAATAAGCCAAATCCTTTGATATATCTACAAAGCCCCAATCCCAATTACTATGTTTCTAAGGATAGTTGCATTTCGTTGGTATTTAATCGAAACTAGGTATATTAAATTTCATGATATGGGTTTCGTTGCAGTTGTCCCAATTTTTGGAATGAGTTCTGCGCTTCAGTTCAGTAGAGTCGTCCAAGTTTCTTTACATCAACCATTTTTTGAGTATATACCTTTTTGATAGTTTGGACTGGAGGAAGAATATTGCTAACAGTAAGATGATGATGAACTAATCAATTTTCCAACTAAGGAATTCCAAATTGCTTTCGTAGTAGGATCGAAAAACGAAATACTTACAAAAATTTTCATCATTTCGGGTTGTTTTAGTTGGTGCTACTGGAAGAAAACATACTTTAGAGAATATAATGCAAAAATTTTGGAATTTATACCTGGATTAGCCTGATCTACCCATTTAAGAGACTTTCTTTTTTCTCTTAGATAACAACCTTGAATCCTGATTCTCAATCAGAGCCATTGTTATTAGAAGAAAGCAAGAAAGTCTCCAGCTTTTCTCGATTAGCAGCACTCCAAGGCCTTAATGTTCATGAAGCTCGACGCTCAGAACTGGATCGCCTTGGCCTAACAACTATCATACCCTTGACAACAGAAGATGACAGCTTGAATCGATACAATGTTGTTGATACTGACTATGTATTTATTGTTGTGAAGGACACCAGGGTGTCATTCCAGTTTGTATTTAGTTTCTCGTTACCCTTCATCAAATAAAGAACCGTGAAATAGTGTTGAGTTGTATCCAAGTGCAAATCGGGTTATTGAAAGGTGCGAGTGATGAAAAAAATAAGGAAGATGAAAGCCCAAAGGAAAGAAGAAGAACAAAGATGCAACGACTATTGGCTTCGTTCTTCAAACTGACTGTAAGTAAATCTACCACATTTTACAGGGACAACTCATCGACAACCGATGTTTTACCGAGAAACGAGCAGACCCTGGACGCGAGACAACTTTCTGAGGAGAAAAATCTGCGAAAACCACAAACGGAGGAAAGGGCTTCCAGGACAAAAAACTAGTGTATCTATAAAAAGCTACGTTTTCATTCTATTTGAAAGCAAGGCTCTGTCAAAAAATTTGAAGAACTGGCAGAGGAAAGATAAGAAAATTTTGTTTATTTACCTAAAAAAAAAAAAAATAATAAACAAAAATTCCATGTGACTTGCTGGTCGAACTCGCTGAAGGTTGTGGTCCAAATTAGCGGGGGCTGATCCCCCTAATCTATTTATTTTATAGTAATTTCTGTTTGTTAGAAGATTGTCCTATTATGTGACTGTATTTTTGCTCGTTTTAGGTCTTAGTTATTACTGGGAATTCGGGGAATATTTCTATAATATAAAATTAAAAAAATGTTTGGACTTTGTTTATCAATATTGGTCCCCTGTTTTTGAGAAGGGGTTCTCTCTTCCTCCAATTGTACAAATTTTTTCTGCCTGACTATTGTTGAATAATAACTTCAAGCTAAGAGTATCTTACACTTCGTATCTTAAAGATTATACACACAAAAAACACACACACACAAATACACGCTCCCACACACATATACACAGAGACACATACACAAACACACACAAAACCACACATATACAAACAAACAATCACACACAAGCACACATACACATTCTTGAAGGAAAACGTCTTAAAAAGCTTCCTGAAACGTCCTGAAAAGTCTTGAGAAAAGTCTTGAAGAAAGTCTTGAATGTACATTCCAGAATATATATGATGGAAATATCACAAAAAATTTGACAAAAATATCATCCAACAAAATGTCCTTTTCTAATATCATTAAGCAGAAAAACTAAACAAATGACAAACAAACAAAAACTAAACAACAAAAAATGTAAGCTTTTTTCATCAACTCAGTAAGATATTTTGAAGTATTTTTTCTTAGAACAACATTAGCAAAATCAATTCTTTTATATATTTTGGCAAAATAAGAGTATTCCACAGATGAAAGAAAATAAATCACTTCACAAGATTACTGTATATACCTCATTTACAAAACATTAAACAGAAAAACTAAACCAACAACTTTTATCTACTCAATCCCAACCGGAAAATTTGGGCGTTTCGCAGACCTAAAATTTTCCACATGCTTTGTAGCAGGCGATCACTTTTGTTTTGCAGATGGGTCCCAAATAATGTGTTTCTATCAAAGAACTCACCCATTTAAACAACTATTTAATTGAATTTTAAGGAGGTATTGAACTACAAAAGATACTATGTGCATCCAGGCTTCCAAAACGGCGTGTGTGGAATTTCCCACTAATTGCCAAGGATACTAAGTTTCCGCGAATTATTTTCAGCAGAATTCAGAGTAGTGTAGAGAAAATTTTAAAAGATGAACAGCGCAATTTCGTCGGGAAAGGTCATCTTTTGGCTTGATGTTTAGTATTTGGCAGGATAAATATATTATTCAATGTTTCTTTTAATGATTTTACTATATCATAACAGCATTATCCCTTTTTCTTAAATGATTTGGTAAATGACTGTTAATTTGTTATTCCTGAGTTTCATGAGACAGTAAATAATGGAATGTCTTCGGCATGTCTTTGAACAGATTTTAGAGCAGCCATCACCAGCTCGAATTGGGACTGAGTAATTGCATTTCCAAATTCCGAGCTTGGGTCTGACAGTGGCTGTATATAATCCACGCATAAAGTTATTGCCTCTAGAAGCAGCAATTTTGGTGTAGATTGTTATCCCTATAAACATTTCCTGAAAATTTCAGTGTAATACTACGTCTCTCAAGCTTGGAGGGCTATCGGCTGCAACCTATAATAGCCAGCATTACTAAGGCGACAAAACCTAACTATTTTTGGTGCGATTTAGATATCCTTGGACATGCTATACACTTAGACATTTTATGGCACAATACAAAATTGCTGGTATATTTCGGTACATTTTGGTTGAATTCGCCTGGTCAAATCTTACTTTTTCGAGTAAGTTTAATTCTCGCGGTTCCTCCTGTCGTCTATTAGAGATAAAAAAAAGTAACTTTCAATGAAGGCAACTGCTGCAGAAAAAGAATTTCCCCAAATTTCAGAAAATCAACACGGAAAAAACCGCTAAAACTTGACTTTCTACTCGCCATCACGCTCGGCAACCGCGAGGACCTGGTTCGGGTCCGCCTCAATCGCGCGAAAGGCATCGAGGTAGCTCGCGGCAAGAGGCTCCGAGAGATCCTCGCGCATGGCACCCAGCGGATCGTCCGCCAGCATTTCGACGATGATCCGGACGTCCGCCTCGGTGGCGCGGCGCAGGCCGATCCCGCTCATTTGCCGGACCCCTTTGCTGCCTCATGCGCGGCCCAGAGGTCGGGACGGCGGGTGCGGGTGATCTCTTCGGACTGTTCGCGGCGCCAGGCGTCGATCGCACCATGGTTGCCCGACAGCAGCACGTCGGGGATGCGGTGGCCCTGCCATTCGGCGGAAGGGGGGAGGGATGGAGCTTTTGGACGGAGAATTGAATTTTATCCAGGGCTTTAAAGATAATTTCCATTACAGTACAGAAGCGATTACGAAAATATAGGAAAGGGAAGTATATTTTTCAAAACCTAAGGGGAAGATTTATTGTTTTTTGGAACTGGAACTGTTTTTCAATGAAAATACCGAAATGGCGAATTTTCAATTAAAATTTCAAAAAGGTGTTTTTCAAAATCTTGGACAGGAGAGGAAATGCCTACCCCCCCCCCACAGCTGACTCCACTGATTCAATAGCCCTTCTATTTGAGTAGGCATTCTCAGGGAATTGGGACAATTATACCAACTTTAGCACGAAAGGAATTTTCTGCAGGAGCAAGAATTTTCTAGTGGAGAAGTTTTGTGGGGGGGGGGGAGGGGATAGACGGCATGGGGAATTTTTCAAATACTTCTAAATTTGAAAATATGATCATTATTATTACACAGGGGAATTTCCTTTCTTTTGAGATAACAACAGTACGTCATATTTGATTTATGAACCTAGTTCCCCAATGGAAGGGAATTTTCTGCAGGAGCAAGAATTTTCCATTGGAGAAGTTTTGTGGGAGGGGGAGGGGATAGACTGCATGGGGAATTTTTTCAAATACTTCTAAGTTTGAAAATATGATCATTATTATACACAGGGGAATTTCCTTTCTTTTAGAGTCTGTTCTGGCAAGATTTTATTTGAGATTCGAATTTAAGATTCGAATCTCGAGATTCTATAGCGTTAGATTTTCAGCTCGAATCAAATTTATTATTGGTGGCAGGATGCCAGTATTTTCTAATGAAAAGTCATTAGCTCCGTGCCAGAAAATGTCATTTTAAAAAGCCAAATACTATTTAATCCAAAGGACGTCGGCCACGCCTTTAGTAGGTACGCAAAATGAAATATTAGCAATCAGGGGACCGCTGCTACATTTTCATGACTAGACTTTAATTAAACCAATTCCCATCTTATTCCCAGGATAAGACATGTGCCAGGGATCAATCCCCTCGATCGAAAAGGGATCTTGTGGTCGAATAAAAAGAAATAAAAAAAAAGTAATGACTAGGTCATTGAAAAAGGTGAATTTACAGAGGTTTGGCGAAGAGTTGAATACCATTGATTTTATTGAGATTATGGATATGAAAGATAACGCTTCTAGTGCATTTAATCGTATGATGGGGGTCTACAGCCAATTTATGATAAGACTTGCCCAGTGAAATTCTTGAAACCCCGTATGTGTGAACCCAGGAAGCCCTGCATAACTATTGAAATTCTTAAAGTGTCATATTTGAAAAATCAAGCGTATGTGGAATATTTAAATAGTGAATGTGCCATAAAACAGGAAGAATTCAAAATAATACGCAACACTTAGGTTTTTTCTTCTAATTACTTTATAAAACCTTAAAATTCTCTAAATAGATTTTTCCATTTTACTATCTATATTTTCGTAAACCACATCGGCATGGCATAATAAAAACAAATGAAAGGAATGAAGATCGAGAATGGGGTTTATTAAGACCAATGAAAATATTGGAACAACATAACGAATGTTTTGGCAGGACAACTACCTTCTTTCTTCAGAAAATTAGATAAGAAACTGTTATTAAACATGAGAAATTAGAAAAGAATGCAAAAAAAATTATTCGTTGTTTATGCTGGCCTTCCGCATTGTTTGGTTTTACTTTTCTTTTCTTATTTTTCTTATAGCCCTGACGTCAATTCTTGACCGTGTAGGGAGGGGGTAAAATTTATTTCTTAAAATCTAGGGGAGGATAAATTCGTCTTTTCGTTCGGTTTATTCAATGAGAACACAAAAAAAGACATTTTTCAATTAGATACCCGCCTAAACAGTGTTTTAAAATCCGAGGGGAGGGACAAAAAGTCTTGGGAGCACATTCCCCCCCACCGCCCCCCATTTAACGCCAGTGATTGAGCTCTAAATGTGTCTTGTGTGTAATTTTTTTGACTTTTTAATATCTTTCCTTTGAAAGTTGCAGAGAGCAGAATTTAGGCCAAATTCAGTGTCGACAGAGTTAGAATTGGTTGTAAAATTCGGTAGGGCAGAACGAAGAACCATCACAAAAACTGATCAAAAAGAACTAGCCACATGAAAGAGAAGCGCGAGTCACCGGAAATCTCGATGCATTCATAGCGCGAGAAACGATCAGCATTAACACACTCTTCTATGCAGCAACCTCTTGGATAGAAAAATAGAATGGTCATCCTGCTTCGTCGGACGATTGTCATGTGCCTTTGCCGTTGGAACAAGTCCAAATCTCGGACGTAATCTAAATCTTCTTCATGAGATGCTGGAACGACAGCTACTCGGGATTTTCTCCCAGCACCGCTTTCGCTAGACTAGATACCACTGGTAACAATATTCCTGAGGCTAGTGGTATAGAACACGTTTTCCAAGAATTCCGGTTTCCCCCTCCAACTCCCCCCCCAGTGTAACCGGATCTGGTCGGGATTTAAAATAAGAGCTCTAAAGCACAAGATCCTTCTAAATATCAGATTTCATTAAGATCTGATCACCCGTTCGTAAGTTACAAATGCCTCATTTTTTCTAATTTTTCCGAATTACTCCCCCCAGCTCCACCAAAGAGGGCGTATCCAGTCTGGTTATGTCAGTCACGTATCTTGGACATGTTTTTATTCCTCCCACCAAGTTTCATCCTGATCTCTCCGTTCTAAGTGTTTTCCAAGATTTCTGGTCCCCCCCCCAATGACGCTGGATCCGGTCGGGATTAAATCCACGGAATAGAGATCAGCACCACTAGTAGGGACAGTAAGGTCCAATGCAGTTTTCTTTACCTTATTTTTTACTCTATGTAAAAAATGAGCGTATGCCTAACTAACGTGTGTGATGAGACTGATAGATCAAGAATGAGATTGTTTTTCCTTTCAGGACCGTGAAAATCAAACTGATCAGGTAATAAGTATCAATCAAGCAATAGTCCAATTTGATACCCAAATATTTTAGATACCCAATTGCTGTCGCACAGTCTTTTAGATTTAGATTACGTTATGAAAACGGGAAACCATAAACAGTAGTAAAAGTAGTTAGATGGACAAATAGGAAATAAATAGATTATGAAGATAAGGCGAAAATTAACCTTTAAGGCCACAATTTATTTCCATTTTTTAGTAACAGTTCTGCCTCTTGATGGTTTATAGGCTAAACCATTTAGCAAGTGTTTTTGTATCTTTTTTTTCTTCTCTTTTTAAGTGTGTGATCAATTCTTTGATAGGTTTTGATTGTAAGTGTTATCATTTGTCTTTTCTTTATATTATATTGTAACGTACACCTCATTTTTTGAGGGAAATAAAGAAAATAAATAAATAAATATAATCTACTTTAGACAGAAGATCAGGGAGCGAAACACACTCAAATACTTTACTTAAAGTACAAGTAGCCGTAATTTATATATATATATATATTTTCAAAAACTAAACATAGGCTATACTTCCCTTACTCTTTTTTCTTCATTCCCCCTTTCCATTCACGCAATCTATTATAACAAAAATTGTCGACCGTTTGTTTCAGATAATTAGCACCAGTGAAATATTTTAACGAAACTTAACTGATTATGTAAAACTGAAAGTATTCGAATCGAAAGTACTCGGTTTTGCTGAAAGTTAAACCTTATTTTAGTTTTCTGTCGACCAAACATATTATTATACAGAGAACCCCTATGGGTGGGGGAATTAGATCGAATTTCATTTTGAAATTGAATTTATATTAGATTGAAATTCAGTGGTATACTCTTTGTGAATCCAGTTCTTGCAATAGTAACCGAAACTCTAAAAAATGGAATTTTGATACCAATAGTTACATAAAAAAAATAGCATTTTAATGCTGATTTTAAATATACAAATTTCATCAAGATTAGTTTTACCTATCGAAAGTTACGAACCAGAGAAAATTTGCCCCATTTTCGAAAACAGGGGGAAAACCCCCCTAAGGGTCATACAATCTTAACGAATTCACACCGTCAGATTCAGCGTATCAGAGAACATTATTGTAGAAGGTTTAAGCTCCTATCTATAAAAATGTGGAATTTCGCATTTTTGCCAGAATACAGATCACGGATGCGTGTTTGTTTGTATTTTTGTTGTTTTTTTTTCCAGAGATAATATCAAAGAATTTGATATGCCCTACATCTGCCGTCGCATGGTGATCAATCAAATGCTTTTACCGGCGCCCTTACAACTTTCCGGCAAAAAACCCTGGGAAACCGCCCACCTGCTCGATACAATGGAAATGTGGAAATTTGGCGACCGAAAAAACTATACTTCTCTGAATTTATTAGCCGCCGTACTGGATTTCCCCACGCCCAAAGGCGATATGGACGGCAGCCAAGTCGGCCGCGTATACTGGCAGGAAAACGACCTCGATCGCATTTCGTTCTATTGCGAAAAGGACGTCTTAGCTACGGTGCAACTCTTCCTTCGCTATCGACGGACGCCGATTTTGGAGGTTGAGGGCGATCCCAAGTGCTGTGGCTTCGAGATCGTCGAGGTCGACGCGGACGATCTCACAGGTCTTCCACCCGAGCTTTTGCATCGCCACCAGGCGGCCGTTGCCGCCGATCACGCGTCCTGAGCGGGCGTGGACCACCAGGGGCTCGGCCTGGCCGAACCTTCGGAGGCTTCCGATGATGGATTCGAGGTTGATCTCGCCGTGCTTCCGCGCGTTGGCGGGGTCGAGATGGAGGTCGGCGAGATTGGCGGTTTCGATCTGCATTCGTATCTCCGGTCAGGGGAAGTTCGACCTGGAGGGGGCTCAGAATGCGTACCGCCAGCAAAGGACAGCGGAAGTAGAGGGAATGATATTAAGTTTTGTTTTTCAGGTCATTATCAAAGGTTATAAAATTAAATTAAAAATACTGTTTGTGTGAGGATTAAAAATTGTTGAAAAGTTTCTCCAACATACAAATAGCAACCCATACTATGGATTCTTATTGAAGAAAACTGAAAAGATATACAATATTATTTTTTCCATGAAAAAGACTGTGTCAATAAAAACGGACAGAAATTGATTTTATATGTCGCGTTCCACATATTCCTTACAGTCCCGTCAATCGAAAATGATACTATCCAGTCCTCGGGTGAGGAGCCCGAATTAGACAGCGTTACCTGAGCGCAGTAACCCGCTCCCCAGTCGTCATAACTGATACTAATGTTTCCCTAAAGTTTTTAAAAACTTGCCCATTGTTGAAACATTGATTCGACCCCCCAAAAAAACTATAAAGAGCAGAAAAGCAATTAAGAAATCTGCAAAGAAAGATGACTATTTATAAGGTTCTCAAAAGTGTTTCACTGGCAATTAAATAAGTAAATTTTACTATATAATTTTAATTCTCTTTAAGCATCAAGTAGAATTAATATTCAAAGAAACGCTAGTTTTTCGAAATTCTACAAATTTGGAAAATATAACGAGTCAATTCATCTGGACCAACATTATATGTATATGTTACCGTGAATGTCTGCAAATTGGTGAATGTTAACAGTCACTGTATAATTGACAATAATTCAAGCTGGGTAGCTCTCTCCAGGGGTCAGGGTACGAGAAGCGTCCGCTATAACTTTTTCTTCTCCGTTTATTATTTGTGAGAGGATTGCTCCACTTCCCTTGGTTGAGGCATTCGCTGTAACAACGACTTGTCCCGTTTGGAAATCTGGCAATGATAATATTGGTTGTGAACTAAGAGCCTTTTTTAAATAATCTGATGATCTTGGGCCTTTTTAAACCACATAATTTTTTGTGGATTTCCTCTAGTAAGGTCAGTTAGTGGTTTCGCTACCTGTGCGTAATTCCTTATAAATTTTCTAAAATAACTCATAAATCCTAGGATTCATCCCCACCTGTATATATACTTTCCTGGAAAGTATGTATACTTTCCAATAACAAATACTATACATAAACATTGAGCAAGTTTCATTGCCTGCAGACCTTTCCCGAAGGCTGTAGGGCTCATGTTATCCACAAAAGTGTAGTTATTGGATCTTTCAACTCTGTTGAAAAAAAAAGGTTGTTCCAAAATTTTTGATAGGAAGACTTTTGGGAAAAATGTGGCACGGGAGGATGGCTATTTGCCCTCTAGTCTTTCTGGTCACCTAAAAAAGGCACTAAAAGTTTTAATTTCCGTTTGGAAGAGCCTTCTCCCGATTTTCTAGGATCGATTCCTACAATCATCCCTGGAAAACCGAGGAGGGCCTCTCATGGCACATGATCTTGGTTTCTGGACGCTTCAGGCGCTGAATGCGCTGCAGCTGTCCATGCTGCTCTTTCTGCTTTCCATCGGCCTGACGGTCATCTTCGGGCTGATGCACTTCGTCAACCTTGCGCATGGATCGCTCTATGCGCTGGGGGCTTACTTTGCTGCCTCGCTGGCTGCCATCGGCGGCTACTGGATGGGGTTCTTTCTGGCGCCCGTGGCGGTGGCCGGGGTGGGCATTCTGCTCTATTCCGGGCTGATCAGGCGGATGCGCAAGTCCGGTCCGATGGCGCAGGTGCTGGTGACCTTCGGGCTGGTCTTCGTGATGCTTGACCGTGTAAAGGAAATATGCTATGAAAAATTTCCTACTTCTTTGTTTCCTTCCTGGAATGTTTTTACTTTGTCAGGTAAGAGGTCGCTGCGATAATTGTCTTTTTGGTATGCCACGTTCTACCTCGGTATACCTCTGTGAGCTTACAACACCACCTAGCTTCTTTGTTTGGGGTTGCAGATGCCACTAAAAGCCCCCAAATAGTAGAGACTGTAGTTTGACGAATCAATGGATACGACAAATAGTTTTCATAGCCTGTTTATATTTAGTTGCCGTCTGAAGAGTTTCAAATAAAATTAGATTGCCTGTTTCATTGTTGGTTAAATCCTCGTCATGACAGGTTAGTATGCCTGTCCCCATTTCCAAGATAGCAACAAGTAGCTTGTCTAGAAGTTTAATTTTATTCACTTCTTTTTATAAAAAGAATTAGAAAAAGAAACTTTTATAACCAGTTTTCCTGAGGCTGACTCACATCTTAACCAAATAAATGTACCATTAGATTCACTATTTTATGCTCCTTTTCAATCATTACAATAGTTTTCTAACCTATTTCTACATTAGGATACCTGAATCTAGTTCTATGTCACAGCTAAAATATCAAACAAGTTATTCTCTCAGTGTAGAATCTCAGTAACAAAACAAAAAAACCTACTGCTACTAACAATTGTCTACAGCACCATGCCACCTGAGGCTATAGAAGGGTAGAGGCTTTATTTTCCGGCCCTCTTCGCCCCCAAAAAACCTGTGAGAGGGCTGCAACCGTTGTCTTAATTGGCTCAATTTTCCACATATTTCGGTTATATTTTGATTTTTCTTTTCTTTATTTTACTCCCCCCCTATTCCTACAGACGTAAATGTTATGGTATGTAGATTCATAATGACATGAAAATTCGAATCGCAGTTAAGTTTTAAAGAGATTGGTGGCAATATACATTCCATTTTTAGGATTTGATTTGGAGACAGTTGGCATTACACCTAACGACGTGGAATCGATGTAAAATGAATTTTATTTCGGTAAACCAAGAGGGCAGAAAATGAGTTGTCAAAATTGACGTGCAGCGCCTATTTCTTTGAGTAATTATTATGGGATATCTCCTCTTGTAGGCAATCCAAGTGTACCGCATCTCATGCAGGACATTCTCATCGGTTTTAATTTGAGGAAGGGGGGATAAAAATAGAAAAAAAATGAGTGAATATATATGAAAAACATGTGAAATTTGCGAGTGAAATTTCTAAAATAATGACTCCTATGAAAAGCAGGGAAAGGGTAATTTATCTCCCCTCTCTCAAGTGCCCACTCCTTAGTATTTTGTCAATTATAATAACCAGAAGTACTGCTATGAAGCTTATATTGAATCTCTATCTTCTAGCTACAATGAAACATGTTATAAGGCTTTCATAGAAGGGGTGGTCGTAAAAACTTTAAAGGAAGCTGATATACTTGGAATTCTAAAGTTCTAGTTCCTTTTTTAAGAATCAAAGTGGTCGAAGGTAAGCCAGCCCCCCCCCTCACATCATATTTTCCTCAAATGGATCCGATCCGAATTCTCTAAGAGCCAAATCTCTCTGTCAATTTTGCTAGGATGTGAGCTTCATGAATCTTTCAGAGGGTTACTCGAATTAAAGTATAAGTATTTTCTCAAAACTAGTAGAATACAACTGGAAAACAACGGAAACCGACACAAATGACTTAATTGTGTTTTTTGTCGTAAAATAATAACAATATCATCACCCATGAACAAGACGGATCATCTCACTTTTTCAACAAAGGAGCGCACACATGGCCATGAAGCAGCCGAAGTTTGAGGTGTTCAAAGGGAAGAATGGAAAAGCGTATTTTCGTTTAAAATCTCGAAGCGGAGAGATTATTCTGGCCAGCCAAGGCTACCAATCTCCCTCAGGATGTCGAAGAGCTATTGCTTCCGTAAAAGCCAACGCCAAACTGGCCAAGCAATATGAAGAAAAGGTCGCCAAAAACGGCAAACATTATTTTGTCTTAATCGCCAAAAATATGCAGGCGATCGGAAAGAGTGAAATGTACTCGTCTAAACCTTCTATGAAGAAGAGCATTCAAGCGGTAATACAAGGCCGTTAAAATTAATACGATCAATTGATAATAGACTTGTTTTTGGCAAGCATAGGGCCAGATAGAATGAGTTTTACTACCCACTTTTTATTTTTTCTGTACTTGCGTCAGATTACGATCTATCTCTCTTTATTTAAATTCCGAACTAAATTCTTTTATCTAAATGTAAATAAGCTATAATGGCAATTATTTCTAATTTTGCTTTTAAATCCTATGTTGTGTTGTTTAAAAGAAATTTTGTTCTGAAAAACATTTTAAATGGCCTACATTGTAACTCCCTTTCTCAAATCTTGAGTAGTACAAACCTCGAGTAGAATGGAAATTTTAGTTTTTCCACATGCTATGGAATGACGGAGTAGGGATGTCATGGAATCTAGGGACAGGGTTCCGTTTAAAAGCAGGGTTCCGTTTAAAGTAGGGATAAGCTTCCGTTTAAAGTAATTAAGGGGTTACTACTTTTGTTATTTGGAAGCTTGCACGCATTTTAAGGTGAGGGGGGGCATATTTTCTGCTGATGATTTCTCGACGGGGAAACTTTCCATGTTGTTGGAAGTTTCAGGGGATGAATTTGTCAGGAAAACATTATACACTGAGGGAATTCGCAAGAATTGTTTAACGAAATTCTTTATATGTCTTGCTTTCTCTAATCCGTCTCAATTTTACGCTTTAGGTCATTAAGGGTAATGGGGTTAATTCTGAAAAATTAGAAAAATGCGGTATTTTTAACTTACGAACGGGCGATCAGATCTTAATGAAATTTGATATTTGGAAGGATATTATGTCTCAGAGCATTTATTTCAAATCCCGACTGGATCTGGCGACATTGGGGAGAGATGGAGGGGAAGCCTAAAATCTTGGAAAACGTTTAGAGTGGAGGGATCGGGTAAAACTTGGTTTGAAAAACAAGCAAAAGTCCTGGATACGTGATTGACATAACCGGAATGAATCCTCTCTCTTTGGGGGAGTTGGGGGAGGGTTAATTCTGAAAAAACCTTAATTCTGAAAACACTTTAATGAATTTTGAAATTTAGAACAGGAAAAAATTAAGGAATGAGGGCACCAGAAACAATCTTGTGCGGCCTGGGTCCCCGAATTCTCCTGTATCTGCCAATGTTTATTAATGGTATGAATTGAGAATCTGGCGTAATTTTAATCCTCTATGGGGTTGAAAGCATGCTGATCCCCATCAAGTTGACGATTCTTGGCGTTTATACCCCCCTGGAGATTACCCATCCTTAGAAAATACCCTCCCTCGGAAAATACTCCCACGGAAAATAACTCCCGTGGAAAATACCCCCTGGAAAACATCCCCCCAGAAAGTACCCCGCGGAAAATCCCCGTCCCCCCCCTGCAAAATGCACACCGCGGAAGACCATTGTCCTGGTGGTCCAAAAAAGCAGGATTGGAGTCTCTGCGTCTGGCTTGGTGCTTTTTGTAAAGTGTCTCACAACTTCCAAGAATAAGTCATCATTGAACCATCCATTGGGGTGAGCAAGTCCGAGGAAACCAGGGGAGCCATCATTAATTATTCTAGGTAGAAAGTTCACACATGGAAAAATGAAAACTGGAGGCATAGTTGCTCCAGACGCACATGCAAAAGACAGCAGTTACATTTTGACATCTTTCAGCAGACACTGTCTGACCAATCTGTTTTTGTCCAGTCAGGACTAGGATTTTAGGCTGTGGAAGCACCGTGGGTATGCCAGTCTCATCCATATTCCAGAGCTACGATATCAGCCGCAGCGTGAAGCCTCGATGCACGCCTCCGCAGCACATGCTAGCGAGCGCCTTCTCTTCTGGGCAATCGCAAAGGTCGGGCCGTGCGCACACTCACTCACGTGGTCGTGTGCTGACTCCTCCTGCTTGCAGTCGTTTGTGGTGCTGTCCACGGGCTTCTGGCAAATCACATTTTGGGCCGAGGTGTTTCGCGCAACGAGAGAAGGCTAGAAGTCGCTCAGCAAAACAATTTATATTAGTCGATCCAACAAGAAAGAGGAGGATGATGATAATGATAGTGATGATGGTGATGATGGTGATGATGATGATGATGCAAAGGGGAGAAGGGAGACTGAGGGGTTTCGTATTTGCCAAGGGATTTCCAGTTGGCTTCGTATTTTTCAGAGGTCGTCGTCGTCCCTTGCGTAGAAGTCTTCTTATCGGCGCAGGCGCTGAAACACATTAGTGTAATCGTCAGAGAGAATATTGCCGCCGATCTGGTAACGTTAAATTTTTTCTTCATTTCTTCTATATTAAATCTTTTAAAGAATAGTTGTAGCGTTTCTTTCTTGAATTCGCTTACAAGGTCTTACTTTTCTCGCTGCAGAAATACAACAAATGATTTCGTTTATAGTAGAGATGATTTTGAAATACTTATCTGAGTTAAAAAGGCTTCTGAACATTTCCGGACGGCTTCTCTGGAAACCTTTCCCTAATTTTTACTGGTTTAAATTGTCATGCAGCAGAGGCAATCTGGTACAATTTAACTTTTTTCTCTTTTTACTGGATCCTTGGACAATGGAGGACAAACAAAACTTTAAAAGGATGAGTAATCTACATCTTCTTTTATGATATGTGCTTAAGGAATAATGTGGTTGGGTTGCAAAAAATTTTCAGAGACACAAATTAGTGTAACTGAAGAACACTTTTTATCATAGAATTATAAGGAAGTTCTGCCTCTTATTCTCTCTGTAAATACCCTGTTTTGAAAAGTCTATTAAAAGCTAAAGGCAGTTGACAGTTTGCTAGTCATTTCAGGAGTCCCATTAACTAACGCTAAAGCTTAAATATTGTTATCAAAATAACACTTACTGCTTATAATCATATCTCCCCTTCCGTTAGTCCAGTAAAGTATAGCCTTTGGATAAGCTTCTACATGACATTCGAGTATTACTTCCCTCCCAAGAGGAACGCCTTCTAACTGACTTGGGACCATAACCATGGGGGGAACTGGAATAGACAATAGTGTTAGAAAAATGATTTTTCATATCCATTCCCCTCTTAGGAATAGCATCTTGTAATTCTTAATGAATAAAACAACTTAACTTTAAATGATGATCCGGTTAAACGAGTCAGATGAAAAGACACAGAGCTCCTTGCTTATAGTTCATTCAGTAATAATCTCTGTTCGTTAAGAAAAAACCTATTTCTTATTTAATTTCTGACGTTTATTTTTTATTGCCAAGTAATCCAGCTTCATCTCCACCGGAAGATTCCCCATCCCCACGGAAAGATCTTCTAGAATCTAGACTATTCAATCCAGTAAAAATTTACCCAGGACAATTACGCTCAACTTCTTTAGGTATAAAATTGAGTCGGCAAAGAGAAGGCAAAAATAAAAATCGTTGAAGAATTCCGGCAAATTCCTATAGCCTAAAATTTCCCTGACAAGTTCACCCCCTGGAAACTTTCTTCCCCATGGTAAATCGGGGGTATAAATGCTTTAATTTGCCTCAAAAAGTATTTTTAGTAATTTCAACTATTTCTTCTACGGCCTTTGTGATTCAGGGGTCATTCTTAAAGAATTTGGACAAAATTTAAGCTTTAGTACAAAGAGCATGGTATTAAAGAGGGGGCAAACACCCTCATATACGTAATAAAAATATACGAATATAGAAGTTCGTTACGAAAGTTAATTTGGAAGTTACGTATATTTTTTATTGAAAAAAAAACGTTTGTAAGAAATTAAAAGTTCTAGTTGCCTTTTTAAGTAACCAAAAGATTGAAGGGCAACTAAACTTCCTCCCCCACTCTTTTTTCTCAAAATCGTCCGATCAAACCTAAGAAAAAGCCATTTAGCAAAATATAGTGGTAAAAAAGCGGAAGTTTGATTGTTGTCTGTTGGCCCAGGTGAACAATGCTATGATTCTGCCTTGTTATCTGTACCTTAGCTCATTTTGGCACATTTTTACACCTACAGATAAACTGAAATAATGCCCACTGTACTACAAGTACACACCAGTACAGTGTTACCAACCCTGAAGAAGCAATTCTATCTCAAATAAAACAATTTATCCGCCAAGATCCACCCATGGGCCAATGTTTTGCAGCAGCAGTCGGCATTTGTTTTTGATTATTTTGTTTTGTGTCAGATTAGTGTTTTTTGCCCTATAGGCAAATGTGTATTCTCCTGATGAGCCCTTGTGTTGGGTGGAAGAATATGTGACCCAAATAAAAGAGTATTTTTGCTTGGAGCCGATGGTACAACAGTTGAATGCCCCAGTATGTGAGATTGAGGAAAATAAGGGAAGTGTAAATGAAGCTTCTTCAAAATTTACTGAGCTGACACGGAGTCCTATAATTGAAAAGATGCAAAAAAGGGGAAACCAAAAAGCACATTTTTCGACAATCAATGTGAACGGAAAAAAGAAGAATTAAATAACGTGCTAGAACCTGGTAAAAAATACGAAATCTAAATCGAGTAACTGGAGTTGCTCCGACATTATAGAAGTAAAAGAAAAGAATATAAACTAATGATAAAAATGAAGAAACCAGTCAAGCATATTTAGCCCAAAGTATTGTTAGCACACTGGTGGTCATCTTTGTACCCCTTAACAATAAAAGCAAACCAGCCATGCAGCCAGTCGAATTTTGTTGGGGGGGGGGGGGAATACAAAACAAAACCTCTTCCCTTCCCTCCTACCTTCCAAGCCAGCCCACCTTGGTTTATTGGTATGGGAATTTTTACTGTCCCTGGAAGGCTCAAAATTGCATTTGAGAGACTAAGACTTCTCGTCTTTCTTACCTCATTGCATAAGTGAATTGAAATACATAAGTGAACCATCTTTTAAATGCCCGTAAGGACTTTTCTGGGGGGGGGGGGGGGGATAAGAGTGGTTTACTTGGAAAATTGTGAAAAAAGGGGTCAACTTCAAACAAATTGGTATAGAAATGATTCTTTTGCTACTCAACCAAAAAATGTAAACTAATTCCAAATCTGATTAGTTTCTGCTCTAGCTCTTTAAAAAATTTGAGTTTTTGAGGCTGAATTTGAGGTTGAGGCAAACAACGTTGATTGAGTAAATACCAGCAGATGGGATTAGATATGTCATTTCTACGCTCTTTTTTGTTTCTCATGACAAAGAAAATAAATGTTTAAAGTCAAAAGAATTGTTTGTTGTTCAAAGCTTTGAGAGAGAGAGTGAGGTTCCGGGAAAGGTTTTAGAAAAATTGTGAAAAGAGGGGTCTACCCAAAGATATCGCAAGATACAGCATATTGACAACTTAGATGTGCATAGTGATTTTTTGATTTAGTTCAATATCCCCTTCAATATTCTTTGAAAGTCTGGACCAAATACCCTTAGCTCTTCCTAGATGTCCGTTCTTTTGACAAACAGAATTCACATGGCATATTTTGATTTAGTTGAATATCCTTCTCAACAGTCTCTGAAGGTTTCAACTTAATATCCATAACTATCCCTAAGGTACTGCAGATACGCCCTTTTGACAGCTGGGACGCGCATAGCGTCTCTTGATTTATTTCAACCTCCCCTCAGCATTCTCAGATAGTTCCGAGTTAGTTCCCTTAGCTGTAATATTGGTCACAATTGGGGATTCCTCATCCTTCTTGTTGACCTGCCAGTATACCTCAAGACTATTTTCGGGTTTGACATCAAAAGTGTAAGTTTTTTTTATATTTCTATTCTTCTTTCTCTATTTTTCTTCATCTTTTCTTCTTGCTTCAAAAAATAAAAGCAATAGAAGACTGGTGTTAAATCCATTTTGTTTGTCATTTAGCCGCTTCACGGGAGTTATGGTAGGATTACATGAATCTGGGAGCACAACTAAAAATATCAGGCATTTGTTGTACCTGCCAGTATATATCTTAAGTTTTTTGGAGTTTGACACGAAAAGGACTATTTTTTCTCTCTCGTTGCTTTTTCATTTTAGAAGATGTGGAATCTTGGATTCTTCCAAGTGCTATTTACCCTTATGCAAAATTGAAAATAACACAACTGGAAGGAACAAATATGCGAAATAATAATGAAGCTACTTTAACCAACAATAGATTTAAGTTGTTCAGAAATGCTAAATATATTACCAATGGAATATGTATTGAAAGTATTGATTACACAGGCATAACGACTACTGTTAAAAATGTATTAGAATTTTCAGATGACATTTAGTCGAAGCACAACTACTAGTATGTTTTGGTATGAAGATAAAACCCAATCCGTTGATTCTCTTAAAGCAGAAAATGAGTTTGAAAGCACTTTTACACTTGCCTCCTATCTACAAAATGTGGAATTTTGTATTTTTTGCCAGATGGCAGATCACGGATGCGTGTTTATTTGTTTGTTTGTTTGTTTTCCCAGGGGTCATCGTATCGACCCAGTGGTCCTAGAATGTTGCGAGAGGTCTCCTTCTAATTGAAATGAAGATTCTAGCGCCCTTTTTAAGTGACCTAAAAAATTGGAGGGCACCTAGGCCCTCTCCCACGCTATTTATTTTCTCAAAGTCACCGGGTCAAAACTCCAAGATAACCTTTTATTCAAAACTGATAACAATTTATTCAGCATAGTCCACAGTCCCCGTGGAAGGGGATACAAGTTCAGATTTTGACCAGTGCTTGAAATAAATACATGTATTGTCTTTGAAGGTGGGGACTGTGACCGCTGATTTCAATTGGCACTAAAATATTATTAATTTTTAGAAGGATAAAAGTTAGTATGATTGACTATTCGTTCGCTTTAGGAATATCATAACCGAGATTTTATTGGTAGTTTTGACGATTTTTAAGAACTTCGCTATGTTTGGTTAGTTTTAACCATAAGTATTTGTAGATTGATTGTAAATTCCCAAATTTGAAACATTATCTATCATAGTTCGTACAAATTTGTCATTTATATTAAATAGCATTAAATAAAACGCCTATGAAAATTTATTAAATAAAGTATTGCTGATAGGGAACAATAGCGGTGTTTCTCCCTTTTTTCTAAAATCAGGCAATTATCCTCTGGCTCGTACCTTTTGATTGGTAACACTAGACTTCATGAATCTTATATATTTGGAACAAGCAAAATAAGCTGATTCTTTTGATACATCTCATGATATAAAAATTTCGTTTTGTAGAATTTCAGTTACTATTGAGCCCGAGTTGCTACTATTGCCCTTGCTTACAGTTCGTTACCACGAACTCTTTGAAAAATTATATGCCTGTAGCACGAAGAAGCGGGTAGATCTTGTAAAATGAAGAAAGTTTGACAGTCGTTGCTCGAAAGAAGACGTGTAAATTTACTTGGGCAATCAAACATTCACTTGCTGCTGGTGGGCCCTGCATGGTGTACATCAGAGGGACCTTCCTCCTCCTCCGCCTGTATTTCTGACCCCCGGGCCCCAGAGGGTGTCCCAGTTTCAATTATGGACCCCCCAGGAACTAGGTCCCCCCCCTTTGTCCGCGCCTTCTATGAAAGTATCCTACATATCTGCAGAACGTTCCCCTATCCGCCACCTGGGGACGCGCTGAGTGGCCTGGGGGAGGCCCTCTACTAAGAAAAGACTCAATAGGACTCAGTTGTTATCTGGTCTTTGAACTAATTTTAACAAAATGGCTATCACAAGACTTTTATCGGATAGGTTTGCGGAAATAGGGCTTGGGGGGCTAGTTGCGAAAACTTTGAAGAAATTAGAA
This sequence comes from Alatinidae sp. Z8VKAUB7J3, assembly GCA_010016025.2. Taxonomy (NCBI): domain Eukaryota; kingdom Metazoa; phylum Cnidaria; class Cubozoa; order Carybdeida; family Alatinidae; species Alatinidae sp. Z8VKAUB7J3. The sequence goes on from JAAAKM020721499.1 coordinate 9,187,396, forward strand.
TCAACCCAATTTTTTGGATTCATTTTATTCTAACTGTTATTGTATTAATTTCAAAGATCCATTAAGTTATTAAATACAGAAAATCAAATTAAAATATATAGTAAAAATTGAAGAAAAGTTGACGAGTCAAAAATTAAAATTACTGAAAAATTCTAATTAATGGAATTTACGTTTTCAAAAATTTTGATGAATAAAATATCATTACATCAATTTCACAGACTTATAATAAAAAATGTTAACCTAAATACAACCACTACTACTAACAACTCACCACAGCACCAAACCGCCTGAGGCCAACACAGCGGCGCACGCTCTTCTTCCATCGACTCTAACCAAAATTAAGGGAAGATATTATATATGTTTTTCCAAAGTTACAACTGGTAGGACCTATCCCCGTCTTTTATGTAATTTTCTAAGCCTTACAAAGCAGGGAAGGAGCAGAGAAAGCCAAAGACGTGCTTAGGGAGTAAAGTTATTAATCAAATTAATTATTAAATAAATAATTAGAAGCTTTTTAAATAATTCTAAATTATTATAATTATTAGTTAGAAGCTTTTTGGCATTCTTTCGTGATAATTCTTGCTTAGTTACAAGATACTCCTCCTGACAAAAAACATTTCAAAAAAATTCTGAAACTTGCTTTAATTGAAAGGGCTGCCCACATAGACTAGTTTGACATTGTTATTTATCGTTTGTCATTATGGTTTGACATTGTTATTTGACATTGTTATTGTTGACATTGTTATTGTTGTTCCAGTTATTGACAATAACATGACAATAACATGCATTAAATTAGAAAGACATACTTGCAGCTGAGTTTCTCAAGAGGGGTTTCCTTGTTGTTCCTCCATTCTGGTTAAGTCCTGACAGAAGGTCAGATTTTTTCAAAGTCTTGAGGTCTAATTCGCCATAATAGTCTTCGCTAAAAGAGATTAATTGCAATCATTAAGGAGCAATCACATTGAATCGCGGTCATAGTTATAAATGGGTTGCAATCAAAATCGTTGAGTTTATCTACATACGGTTGGAATTATAAGGCCCAGATCCGGCGGCAATACTCCCAACTCAAAAGCCTTAATTATAGATGTATTTACTTTTTTTTCTGTAATAAGCTGATTACTGCATTCAAAAATTTCACAACTGCATTCATAACGTTATCTCAGAGTTTTTATTGAATGAAGCAAACTAAAACGATGCATGAAAGACGTTTCAAGGATGAAAGGGCTGATCACTTTGCATTTTTCAAGCTATGTATGGCTGTAATTGCATATTCAATAGCAATGGAATATCAAATATAATCCAAAATGAACCAGGGTCAGAACGTTTAAGACATAGTAATGATGTAATTAATATTCTCTGACCCTAGCTCCCCTTTCTTGCCCTTTTTGGCTAGCCTCCCAAAAAAAATTCATTCTAACTATGAAATAGCGATTTTGTTCAAAATACTCAAAAGGTCAAGTAACTATACCTTAATTGTTTCTGGGTGTGTTCGGAAAGGCTAAGGGTATTAAGGTAAAACTTAAGGGAATGTTGAGAGAGTTGGATTGGCTAAATCAAACGACGCTATGTGTATCGTCTTATCATAAAGACTTATCTGCAATACGTTAAGAAGGAATGAGAGTATTAAGCTTAAACTTTCAGGGCAAGTTACAGAAGATGTTGAAAAGTGGCCAGAGGGCAACCAGTTCTATTCTATGCCCTTATTAGCAATAAATACCCATCGTGATCGTTCTTCTGACAAAAATGCAAAATTCCACATTTTTTCAGATAGGCGCTCGAAACCTCTACAGTAGGCTTCTCTGATGCCCTATTCTTTGAATCTTAGGAGTTATTTCACTCTTTTTTTCAAAAACCTGGAAAATATTTTTAGGCTCGTAACCTTTGATGGGTGAGATTAAAATTTAGAAAAATTTCAGCGTAAAGTGTGAGGCTATGCGAAGGGGACAACCCCTGTCTCAATATGTGCGTGGGGGGGCCTAGAGGCTCTTAAATGTTTTTGTCACTTAAGAAGGGCACTATAACTTTTAATTTCCCTTAGAATGAGCCCTCTCGTGGTGCCCTCAAATTTAATAAACACCCATCCGTGATCTGTCTTCTGGAAAAAATACAAAATTCCACATTTTTGTAGATAGGAGCATGAAACTTCTACATTAGGGTTATCTGATACGCTGAATCTGATGGTGGGATTTTCGTTAAGGCTCTCTGACTTTTGGAGAGTGTTTTCCTCTATTTTCTAAAATAAGATAAATCTTCTCAGGCTCGTAACTTTTGATGGGTAAGACTAAACTTAATGAATCTTATTTATTTAAAATCAGTATTAAAATGTGTGTCTTTCATGTAACAAGTGGTATCAAAATTTCATTTTTTAGAGTTTCGGTTACTATTGAGCCGGGTCGCTCCGGCATAGACCCCAACATGATACACCGTGTTAATTCACGCCACCGTCGCAAACTATCGCTGGAACACGGCACCCTCTGACAAAAACTGTCCTTCTTAAGATATTTTCAGGCATTTTCTTGTTAAACATCATGCTTTAAATCTATTGGTTCGTGTTTTTCAAAGCCACCCTCAACGTGACACCATTTCTTGTTAAAAACATGCTTTAAACTTTTTTTTTTGTGTTTTCGCTAAACACCCCTAACGTGATGCCCCATGGAATTTCAAGCCACTGTGGCAAACTATGGCTGGTATATGGCAACCTATGGCACAAACTTTCATTCCGAAGCCATTTGTCACATATTTTCTTATAGTAATAGTTATTGGGAAGTGTACATATGCTTTCAGGGGGATTTTTTTCGTTGGGGGGGAGGGAGGGGTTGAGGGGAGTGGGCTTTGTGGGAGGATCTTTCCTTAGAGGAACATGTCGTGGGGGAAGAGAAATTCAATGAAGGAGGCGCAGAATTTTCTAGCATCATTTAAAAAAAACAAACTTGAAAACTTGAAAAGAACAAAAATTATTACGCATATGAGGGGTGTACCTCTTCGTAATACCTCACTCTTATGTTAAAGTACTTTCAGTAATTTCAACTATTTATTCCCCGGCCTTTGTGATTCAGGGGTCATTCTTAACGAATTGGGACAAAATTTAAGCTCATTGCGGATTTGCACACAGTACACCCTTTGACCTACAATCACACCATTGGATATCAAGTCGCTCTCCGTCTTGGATTTTAAAAATAACAACTTATTTGGAGCCTGGCGCTTAAGTAAATGGAATCATCCTAGTTTGTATGGTCCATTCGAGCGCTTATGCAATCACCATTTTTCAAATTATCCAAAGATTTTCTGTTTTAACTTTTAAATGTAGTGTGTGCAAATGCACAATGATGATATCAAAATTATCTGCAAGGGGGTGCCTAAACACTATTTAAAGGAAAATTTTGACATAGTGTTTATAGAAACTGTGTAAAAATAATTTAATTTCAAGAGTGAAGGTCACGGCACGGCGTGGACGTCGGCGCCCTATTGGGTTCCATTGGAAAACGGTGGTGATCCAAACGGATTCTGGGACTTTGACCTAACCCTGAATAACCAATTTTCAAAAATTGATGCCCATATTCCCGTTTCCGCTTTTAATGATGCCTTTTTCAACCAAGGTTTGACCAAAAAGGTCCGCATGATTCTCAAAGCTGAGTTTCCCATTGTCTATGATGAGATTACCCCTGTAGAAATTGTCGATGTGTTCAGTGTGAACTCGCAAGTCACGACCTTTCGGAGACTTCAGTACGATATCGATTTGGCAGTGAGTGAGTTTGGCCATGCGCCTTTGGACCCCACACAACCCGAAAGGGAAGACAACACAGACCAAGATGATGTTCTCTCTCTCCACACACACACACGCGCGGCATTGTCACTACCCCTCAGACACCCCCCTCCCGCCTTGTTTCCGAGCCTGAAACCTCAAACACCAACCTTCCGGAACGGCCGAAGCAGCAGCATGCGAAGATACAGCGTGTTCTCTGCGTTGGCATCTGTGGATTGCGCCTTTGTGGCGAGAAGCAGCACGTGTGATGTCAATCATTGCACTGTCCACGGTCATTTGCCATCGCGTACGGTGAGCATCTTGGCAATGACGTCGAACGCTCCGAGATCTCCGAAGTAGTTGATGTTCACGATGTAGTATGCGCTGGATAAGAAATTGCAACTTCTGCTGAGACCTTTCTTCAACGGATTCAGCTAAATCCTCAATATCCACCACGAGTCCAGTCCAATAATATTAAACACTTCAAGTCCCTGTATGAATGTATATCTGGCGCAACAGTCTTCATTTATCATAAGAATTTTGCCACACACTATAACAATAATAGAATAAATAAACTAAAGTAATAATAGTTCGCCATTCCGGAACTGGAACTAGTGGAACCAGGACCGAAACTTCTGGAAACGGAAGTAGAACTGCTGAATCTGGAACTGGAATGGCGGGACTGGAACCGGTGGAACCATGACTGGAACTGGCATAACTGGAACCGGAAAACCCTAAGAAATTTCCGAAAACTTTTGCTTAAGGGCAAAAAAGAAACCAAATAAGACGGTTCTTACAACCTACAGTAACGGGCTGTTCCATTTTTTAATTTATTTGGTGATTAACTTTCCTATCTCCACTTACTTTTTCCTCCAGTTATTTTTTCCCCTTCGTATTCTGGCCTCTTCTTCTTTTTTTTGTGAAATATGTATTTGTTATTGCTGTGGGTTTGTTTTTGTGATAAAGGAGAAGCATTGAGTTCTACCTTGTTGTAAATTTCTGTGAATAAGCTGTAATCAGTTAGGCAGTAGAACATCGTGATGTCGAAAAAATTTGCACATCAAAATTGCCATGTTCCATGAAGTGATTTGCAAGCAATAGAAGAAAGTAAAGGAATTCGAAGTCTGAGCATTCGTTCTCAAATAGCTGGACTAAAATTCCAATTCTAGATTAAAGAATGAGTCCTCCCAAATTATGAATAACTTCTAATCGTTTTCATTCTGGTTTTGCTTTTTCCTATCAATGGATAATATTTTTCTTTTTCTTAGTTAATTTTACTAATAAATATCTACGTAAGATAATTTTCGACCGTACATATGGGGTGGCCTATCCTTTTTAATGAACAATAATACCAATTTGTTTTCTTAAAGGGGCAATATACATAATTCCCGCCTTAAGAGACAGAGTAACTAATAAGAATGCTCCTTAGTACTTCTACTTCTACTACAACAACCACTTCTTCTATTACTACTACTACTACTACTACTACTAATCCTACTACTATTACTTCTACTACTACTACAACAACAACTACAACTACTACTACTAATACTGCTACAACTACTACAATGACTTCTACTACTACTGCTTCTGTAGCGACTACTGCTAAGACTGAAGATATTAAGGTGAAGGGGCTGAGGTGAGGGGAATAAAAACACTCAGCATGCTGCTACTACTACTACTGCTGCTACTTCTGCAACCATTACTGCTACTGCTACAAATACTACTACTGAGGCTAAGGGTAGGAAGACCAAACTTTCAGGGAATAAGGGCATCGAGTTTCATCCTGATCTCTCCACTCTAAGCGTTTTCTAAGATTTTTGTTTCCCCCCTTCAACTCCTTATGTCCCTGGATCCGATTCAAATTGAAAATGGAGCAGCTGAGATATAAGATCTTTCATTATATCAAGTTTCATTAGGATATGATCACCCATTTGAAAGATAAAGATACCTCAATTTTCAGGTTTTCTAAGATTTCCAGTTTCCCCTCCAACTCCCCCCAATGTCACCGGATCTGGTCGAGATTTATAATAAGAGCTCTGAAGCACAAGATCCTTTTAAATATCAAATTTCATTAAGATCTGATCACCCGTTCATATGTTGCAAGTACCTCATTTTACCTCCCCCTCCCCGACGAGTATATAGCACCCATATTCGTCATCAGGGCTATAGATTACTCCTTATTCCATTGTCAAACAGTCCGCGACTCACTGATCACCTAGTAGTCATATTTTTGGCGAATGGCTCCCTGACTACAAGGGGATTGAAAGCAATTCAAGATATCAAAGATTTCGAGTTATCGAGATTTTAGTGATTAGGAGTCGACCGTATAAGATTTTTATGGAAGGGATGGTCGTATAAACTTTGGAGGAGGGCCACTCAATTTGAAATTGAAATTTCGTATTTTATTTTTAAGACTCAAAAGTAATTAGAGGGCAACCAGCCCACTCGCATTCTTTTTTACAACTTAACTAGTGGTGATAACTTCTTTGCGTTGTTAGAAAAATGAAATACCTTTAGGGCTCCTTTATGGGCTCAAGATGTAATTAGCCCAGAAGCAATTATGAAAGAGCACAAAAAAGAATTAACTGACATTTATACTTTCATCCTAGCTAAATTATATGGCCCACAGCAAATTTACCAAGAAGGCTAGGTAATAGTCTAGAATTATGTCTCCTCTGAAGGAAATTAGGCTAAATAAAAAAAAACAACAAGTTTATTCAGCTTTAAGTAACAAGCAACATAGTTCAAATTTTCAAAGTTCAAATTTTGTTCCAATTTTTTAAGAATGACCTCTGAATCACAAAGGCGGGTATAGGGAAATTTTTTTCAAAAATATTGGTTGAAAATCTGTATAATCTTCAGGATTCTATAGCGCTCACAGGATTCAATCCCCCTTCACATTACAAGCCTTGAATATAGGTAAATACTTGTCAACTATCTTCCTCTGTACGCCCTTAAAGCAGGGTCGTATCCAAGATTTTTGTTCAGGGGTGGGGGCCTTACCCAGAAAAGCTTTAAAAATGTATCAAAATTGGTTTATGTGTATTTTTGTTTATATGTGGTTTATATGTTCAGCAATTTAGTTTCGAACTAGTTCTACATCCTCCTCAGTATTCTCTGAAAGTTTCAGAGAATACTGTCTCTGTCTCGAAGTTAAAGGTAGGCTAATCAAAGGTCAGTGCCCTCAAGAGGGAGAGGAGTAGAAGTAAGTAGCTTACTTCAAAGTCCCAGTGCATACTTTAATCTGTAGATCCATGGGACTGAGTTTAAAGCTTTGACATTTCTAGGTTCATTCATTTTTGCCACTCTATTTTTGTAAGATTTACTGGGAAACCCTGAAAATAAGAAAGGCTACAGGAAGCACTGAAGGGAACAGAACTGATGAGCCAAAAGTAATGAAAGAGAGAGGTGATAGCCTACCAAGCTCTCATTCTTGGGAAAAATTCAACATTTTATACGTGGCCACAGAATTCCGTGTTGTTTTAAAATCACCTTTCTGAGGGTTCTTGATTAGGGAAAAAGGGGGATGGGAAGGCAAGATGGTATTTGGAAAGTGAAGTATAATGATGAGTGTCTGGGAGGATATTGGCCGGGTTTGTTTGGCACATGCCGGATGGAGGCTAGAACCAGTTGGTGAATTCTTGTATGCTCAGGGAGGAAGTGAGGTGAAATTCCTGGGGTATACTTCTCAGTATTGTGTAGGCAGGGGTAAGATCGTGGTCAAACGGAGACCATGGAGGTATGGGTAAGATTGGAGGTCGTAGCAGTAGTAGTAGTACTAGCAGTTGCAGTGAGAGTTGCAAGTAATCACAGTTTCGGTGATGAGTTGTTGCACTTGCTGTCACACAAAACAAGAATCGATGAATAAAAATCTCAGTGTGCTATCTGTTGCAACAAACACAAATGCTTGTCAACAAAACTGAAACCTGTTCCTTTTTTGCGGAGAAACAGATTGCTAATGAGCAAGAAAGTATTCGAAAGGTACTATTTTGATCAAAGGAACTAAAATAGTACTTTTGTACTCCCTGTGGCAACCCTGAATCTTCAAGTCCATTCCGCATTTTTAATGACTGAATGGTTTACCTATGTTGATTATTTTAGATGGTAAATATGATGGGTTGATGAATTTCCACGTTTAGCTAGTGAGAAATCGAGCTGTTTAAGTATGAAAGATTTTTCTTTATATAACTTAAATCTCTCGATTCGAAATGATATAAAAAATGACTGGAAATTAAAATATCGCAAGCTTCTATAGTGAAATTTGCACTCAAAACGTCCGCCTGGCGATAATTAAGTTGGAGTAGAGACCGGCTTCGATTTTGCGCATATGCCACAATATGGGCGTTGCCGTCGACGCCGACCATAGAAAATTGACGGCCGCTTTTTTGCAACTCTTCCGCGAGCTTCCGCATAAGATCGCCGCCCCCGCAGCCTAGATCTACAATATGAAAATGTTCTTTATCGGGATGATCCCGAATGATTTTTAAGACGGATTGAACGACTACCCGCCGATTACCCAGCCATTTATTGATCCAGGAAAAGTTTAACGAAGAGAAATATTAATGTGCAACAAGTTTTAGGAACAAAATGAGCGTACGACAAGTTCCACGAACAAAAATCGACACTTAGCATGTTCCTTGAACAAAACTAGTTTCACGAAGAGGAAAATCAATATACAAGTTTCTTGAAGAAAATAATTTCACATGCAACAAGTTTCACGAACAAGAAATCAGCACGCAATAAGTTTCCACGAACAAAAAATCAGCGCGCAACCAGTTTCACGAATAAAATCAGTTTTAGGAGGATCAGAATCAATGCACAAGTTTTACGAAGAGAAAAATCTACTGGTAACAAGTTTCATGCACAAAACCAGTACGCAACAAAAGCATATTATTTATGTTCGTATATGCCACAACAAGTTTAGATCAAATGGGGAGCTTACGCTATAAAAACTTAAATTTACTTGTTAGAGATTTAGGTATTCGGCTGCTAGCTTTTATGTTCGATAAAAGCTAGCAGTGTCATGGTTTTCTTATGTTTTTACAAAATCTATTCTAATTATTTATAATAAAATGGAGAGAAAAAAGAAGAAACATCACCGCTTGTCATGCGAAAAGTGATTTTTCTTGTTGGTTAAGATGGGGAACAGTGATTCTCCTAGACAAAGATTTCGGCCTGAATGAATGAATTTATTTAGTGATTCGACTCACAAAAAGTATTTCACTTTCTGATCCAATCAGCCACTCGTAAGTTAAAAATACCTCAAATTTTCTAATTTTTCTCTCCCTTCAGCCCCCCAGATGGTCAAATTGGGGAAAACGACTTTATCAAGTCAAGTTTTTGCAGCTCCCTGACACCCCTACCAATTTTCATCGTCCTAGCACGTCCAGAAGCACGTAACTCGCCAAAGCACTTTACCCCACCTCCTAACTCCCCCAAAGAGAGCGGATCCAATCCGATTACGTCAGTCACGTATCTACGATATTTATAAGCGTTTTCCAAGATTTCCAGTTTTCCCCTCCAACTCCCCCGAATGTCTACAGATCTTGTCGGGATTTGAAATAAGAGCTCTGAGGAGGCAGAAATTGGGCAACCCCTCGGGCTTTCCTCATAATTTCCTTCGGTTTTCAAAACAATGTTTTTTTAATTCATCCTTCCCCAAATGTAGAGATCCCAAAAAAATAGTCATTAAAAAAAACAAACATATTTATATTCAATTAAACTGATATTACCATATAACCAGCTAGGCTAAATAGAATTTATGTTCCTAGGATAGGGGACAATTTGAAAAAACAACAACAAATAAATTAAACGAAAGTAGAGGAAATAATGGAAACGGTTTCCATAAAATATAACTCTTCGGAAAGGACTGGGCCGACAAGTCTCCCATGGTGGGGCTGACAAGCCTCCCATAGCAGAACGGTCCAATTGAAGCAATGCTTCGACCAATTCATTTTCAAACTGTTCTGTTCCAGGTTGCGATGCCTGTCCAATTCCCCCGAACGCGGAGCCTCGATGGTTTGCCAGACCCTCCAGATCCAAAACTTGTTCGCCCCGCTGTTTAAGGATCTTTAATAGTTCGGTTTTCCCAGCCCCGGTCAAACCGGTCAACACTTGAAGGCTCCACTGTCGGTCGATGTACTCATGTGCATAGCGTCGATACGATTTGTAACCGCCATCGAGGCGGTAAACCTCGAAGTCGGCTTGTTCGAGCAACCATCCGTAGGTCGCACTGCGCATCCCTCCACGAGCACAATGAACGAGGATAATATTGGTGCTTGATATTTAAAAGGTTGACCATACCCGACATAAAGGTTCCCCTTTTGGGTTGATTCCAATGCACTTAACAGAGTTTCCATATTATTATTAAATAATTTGCTTGAACTGAAATAAATGATTTAAATTTTCCTGGGTCAAAAAGAACGTCCTTTACCTGAGTACAATATTTTCCTTATCACTGCCCTTGCGTATACTCATTTGCGATATTTAAGGTGAAATTAATCTAAGCTTCCTACATTATGTGGTTTTTCGAGAAACACCGAAGGTCTCAAGCCAAAGAACACCTTATATTTAATTAAAAAAAAATACAAGTGCAAAGGGTTCTAGGCGTTTAACAAATCACGGATGTGTGTTTATTTGTTTTTTTGTTTGCTTTTTCCCCAGGGGTGATCGTACCGACTTAGTGGTCCTAGAATGTCGTGAAAGGGCTCATTCTGACGGAAATTAAAAGTTCTAGCGCCCTTTTTAAGTGACCAAAAAAAATTGGAGGGCACCTAGGCCCCCTCCCATGCTCATTTTCCCCCCAAAGTCACCGGATCAAAATTCTGAGACATCCATTTTATTCACCATAGTCAAAAAACCTAATAACTATGTCTTTGGGGCGACTTACTCCCCCACAGTCCCCGTGGGAGGGGCTGCAAGTTACAAACTTTGACCTGTGTTTACACATAGTAATGGTTGCAAGCTAAAGACAGGGCAAAAAAGAGACGTGATAGATAGACGAATGCAATTTATTAATCATGTAGGAAAAATTAGGAAAAGCAGGATTTAAATACCGTAAAGCTAATCACATTTTTCCAAAATGCCAAATTTAGCTTATTAATTTTTCTTGTTGGTCTGCATGGTCTAACTTCGGAACACTCACAAAAATTGGAAGAAAAAACTGGGGGGATAGGACTAAAATAAATCTATGAAAAGCAGGGTTTGAATTCTGTAAAACTTTTTTTTTATCACCAAAAGTTGTCTGTTTTTTGGAGTTACAATCACTATTTAGCCACGTCGTTGCTTACTTCTTCTTCGTTTATCGACAATTTTCCTTAGCATCTCCACGCCTAACATTGAATTGGTAAAGAGAAAGCAAGACACATAAAGAAATTTCGTATAGGAATTCTGGCAAATTCACCCAGTGTAAAACTCCCCCTGAAAAGCTCACCAACTGGAAACACCCCTCTCCCTGAAAAAGTCTCCCAGGCGAAAATTCGTCCTCCCCTCCCCACCCGAAAAATGTATGCTTACTTCCCAATAGCAAATAAAACAATGGGTAAATTTCATAACTTAAAGATCTTTCCCAGAGGATGTAGTGGGTTATTTTATCTCTAAAGACATGCTAAAGGAAAAAGCTATCTCAAAATTTTGATCAGACGATTTTGGGCACGGTTGGCGCGGGACTGCTTTGCACTGAGATTGGCGTCCGCTTCGCGGCTCGGCTTCGCAACTTGAGTTACGACCTTCCGTTTACCAGTCACGTTCCACTTCAGATCCTATTCAAGGGCAAGCCCGATCCCATTCCTGACGATTTGGTCATCGTCTACCTCGACGATGCCTCACACCAACAGTTGGATCAGCCCTACAATCGTCCCTGGGATCGAAGTCTTCACGCCAAGCTAATTAACCGCCTCACGGATTTCGGAGCCCGCACGATCATTTTTGATGTCGTTTTTACAGATTCCTCTCCCGGACCCGATGGTGCGGCAAAGGATCAAGCCCTGGCCGACGCAATAAATAAAATATCAGGACATTAATTTTTTTCGAAATTCTTTTGAAACTATCAACCGAGTGATATTTTTGAGTTGAATCTGGTAGGCTGTTCCAAACAACATGACAAGTAGTTAGTGGATTCTTCTCTTAAAACTTTATCTACAGTATCTCTAAATCTAAAAAATATCATCATGAGAAGTAATTTGCTTTCAGCAGATACGAATGGTATCACCACTCCTAAACATGCTAAAGAAATACAAGTAAAACCATCAGATTCCTTTCTAAATATCATGGTTGCTTATTTGACCATGAACCTGACTCCCCCACCTGATGGCCCCAAATACTGACCTAATAATATACTTTTCTCTTAACATTAAATTCAAACCTATTCTTTCACCCTGAGCTCTCAAAACCTTACAAAATAATTAATTTTGGTGATAGTATCCTTTAGGACGCCCAAATCATCACCATTTTCATGTCTAGGAGATTTTTCATTCCCATTTGATTCCAAGCTCTCTCATAAACTTTGCAGTCTTTTTTTGTTTTTTTTTTTAAGAACAAAGTCTACCAAAATGATTCATATGGATGGAGATGGAACGCAACCCTGCTTAATTCCTAATTCAATAAAAAACCAACTACTATCCTCATTTCTTACCTTAACCTCAGGAATATTATTCTCATACAGGGTACTAATAACTTAATTTATTTATCTCTCCGGATTTCATTCAACAGTATCCCAGTTATCCTTTTCTGTTATTATATTATATAAAATATATATTTGAATTTTCTTTAGTTTTCTTTTCGATTTTGAAACGGTTGACCTATTCGATTTCAAGTCTTTTATTAGTTTTATTACAGAATCTAGAGCAAATGCCTCTTAAACAAAGGGCAAAATAATTCTATAGCGATCAAAACATTTCCACAGCGTCTGGGTGCTAAGTGTGAGTGCAAACATTGTCTGAGCGTCATCTTTCAACGTTAAAATGAATTTTAAAGTTTAACCTTTTTTGGTTTCAAACCGGCGCCGAGAATACTGCTTTCTGTACACATTCCAAATCATAAACAGGTTACCTTGGGTAACGAAAAAGCTGATCAGGTGGACAGTTTCACTTATCTTGGTGGTATTATTAGTAAAGACGGTGGGAGCAGTGAAGATGTTGAAAGTAGAATAGCCAAGGCTCAGGTTTTTTTTCACAGTTAAAAAACAGTTTAGAAGAATAGGAAGATAAGTGTGCAAACCAAGATTGTAATATTGGAAGATACAGTGATGACAGTGGTCAAAAATGACTCTGAAGCATGGGCTTCAGAGTCATGGGCTGAAGCATCCGAAAAGCGGATGAAATTTACTAAGTGGTATCCAGAGAAATTGCTTGCGGATTGTTCTGGGTACCCGACTGACTGACCCAATTGAAAACCAACTTTCCACCACAGCTATAAATAAAAGGAAAGAATGAATTTATTCTTTTAAATAATTTTACAAACGACTGCAAAAATTAACGCGGCTTATATGATTATTCTGTAAACCTAATTTTGCTTTACTTATAACTTTTTACTACATTTCTTTCCTTTTGCGTTTTCAGAAGAAATAACTTTAGCTCTGATTTTACAGCCTATAGGGAGAAAGATAAGCGCCACCTTCTTAGGTCACAACTCACAACAGTTTGTCTTCCCCCTCAGCATCTGACCGCGGATGCATCAAACAGTTTGTGGTAACGAACTGTAAGTAAGGAGCGACTTGGCTCAATAGTAAGCCAAAAAATTATCCGTTTTCTCAGTATACACTCAAATGGCTAGTAAACTGAAACATTGAGTGGCTTGCAGTAATGTGATCAGTGTGAAGGAAAAGCAAAACTGTTGTTCTCGTTGTCCTTGTCAGGATTCACAAATTCAACTGACATGTGGCTCTAATGGCTATCATGGCTATCTAATGGACAACCTGGATACGCCAACTGTCTTTTGATTTAGTTGAAACCCCTCCCCCAAGATGCCCCCAAACTTCAACTTAATTCCTTTAGCCGTTCCTGAAATATTGCAGATACGCCCTTTTGAATACCCGGCTGTGAATGGTGCATTTCCATTTATTTCATCATCCTCCTACTGTACTGGCCTATCAATAATAAAATTGAAATTTTTATTTTAATACTGGCCTACCAGTAATGCAGATAAACACTATGGATTCCAAATTGTTGATTCTGAAGCTTATTCTGAAACTAGCTGATTCTAACTTAATATTTGAAATTAAAAAGGGAGCTCCTCTGAAAAAACCATACTATGTACCAGAAAACCATACCAGTGCACTACTTCATGAGGTATAACCGCATATCCGGTATATAGAACTTTGTTTGTAGGATTATAGGAAATACATAGTGTTATTTTCCATAGCCATCTACAATTGTGGTGGTGTATTTTTTCATGATGCAAAGAGCATGAACGGTGTTTGTGTATTTTCCATGATTTTTGGATTAAAAAGGGTTAAAATGTTTGCTTCAAACTTAGCATTTCATCATAAGAATCTATTTTGCTAAAGTTATATAAACAACAAGCATTGCTCTGTCACAATCAAGTTGGAACAATGAACAAAACAATTTCTCAATCAACCATGTTTCTCCATTTGGCTTTGATATTTTTTTACATATAATGGTATATATGGTATATATAATGGTATATATGTATATATATGGTATATGTAATGGTATAATGGTATATGTATTTTTTACATATTACATTTGATATATTTTACATAATGGAGAAATGGCAGTTTTAAAGCAGTTTAATACAATAAGAAGAAGGCCCAATGCGACCTCTGGGGGAGGAAAAAGGGAAAGCTTTGTATATTATTGTTGTTACGACATCCAATTGATGGGGATATTGGATCCTTATCAAACTTGATTGGAACTGCTACAAAGTTTCTTACTCGTGGCTTTTTAGGCACTCGTACTCTTTTTGACCTTTCTGGGAGGAAAGATTTCTAAATTTTTGTCACCGTGACATGCACTAAAATGGGTTGACGAATGTCGACCAAACTTGGTGGGATGGACGAGAATTTTTAAAATAGTAATGGCTAGGTATTAATAAGTACCTGGTTGGTCATTTGCCTTTCACTTTTTTTCTTCACATTAGCCTTTAGGGCTTTGATTAAGGATCTCCTTGTGGGAGTTCTTGGGTATGACTAGGTGTTCTCCTTTTAGTATGATATTATCTGTGATTGTTAGGTTATACTTTACATTCCGGAATGAGCTGATGGTTGGTGAGAGGTTTCTTCTGGCTTCCGGCCAACCCCATTGAATCGTCTTAGCGAGTACAATCATTTGGGCGTCTGCTGTTGTCTCTTTTTTGAGCTTTTCGAGTCTGCTGTTGCTGATTTGTAGTAGCAATATCACTGAGTGTACGTGATATCACTCTTCAGGAAGATACAGGCGCGACAGATCATCGGCAACGAGGATTTCCTTGCCTGGGCGGAATGTTATTGTGAAGTCGTATGATCTCGCCCTTGAGCGTGACCTTCTCGCGCTTGAGGTAGTTGAAGACCGTCTCGACGTTCTCGAAGTCGGTGATGCGGTAGAGGCTGCCGCCGGACGTCTTGATCAGCGCCACGTCGACGGTGTCGCCCTCGCGCTCGGCACGCGGGTCGGGCTCACGGATGATGCTGACTTCCCCAGTGATCGTGTCGGCCCAGGCGGCGGTGGATAGCAGCAGCACTAAGGCCAAGGTGCGGAACGCGGTCATCTGTAAGGCTCCCTCTGACGATATGGGTCAGAGCAAGCGCCTTGCCGCCTTCCGGGGCTGAAACTATCTAGACTTACGCCGCCACGTGACCGGATGCGTCCTTTAATAACAACTATTCAAGCACAAGAGTAATTGTAGTGAGAGAAAATGAACAAAAATGTGAAAAATGTGTATGATCAACAAATGAATAATTTAGTCAAACTTAAAATGACAGTGATCACCCCAAATAAGAGTAGGGTTATTTTAAACCATATATTTTGAACTCTTAGGTTTTATTCATGTTGTGCTGACTAAGTAAAGAGCGAAGTGGGCACAATTTACTATTTGTTTGATTTTTTTTTCATCAAGACACTTTGTACAGAAGGAGTTATCATAGAAACTTTAGATGGTTTTTTTTTTTTTTACTGAAAATTCTAGTAACCTCTTTAACACTAAAATGATTGGAGGTTGAGGCCATCAATTGCCCATGTCTTGCTCATGCTGTTTCTCCTTGTTTCGATGACGCCGCGGGCTTTGGAACAGTTCGCTCATTCCGCATCCCTGGCATTGCGATAATTGACCCAGACCACCGTCGCCTTGCGACGGCCTGCATTGAGAAAACGGTGCGGCCGCCGACTGGAAAAACCGCAGCCGTCACCCTCACCCAGAACATACCGACGGCCATCGACCTCAAGTTCGAACCCGCCCTCCAGAACGAATCCGGCTTCAATACCCTGATGGATGTAGGGATCATCCTCGGCCCCGACGCCCGGTTCGAGATGCATCAGAGAAAGGTCAAGCCGGGGTGTGGCGGTATCGAATAGGTTTGGGAAAGATCGAGATGAAATCCATCTCACAATTTTGTACTAATCGATACAAAGAAACAGATTCGAGGAAGAAACAGAGAAAAGACATACTTGTATGCTTAGATCCAGTAAAACAAACGATCAGAACACCCGTTGTCATTGAAATGCTCAGAAACAGACAAATCGGCAAAGTAACGGCGATTGAAGTTGGTATTTCGGCAAATCGAATTTTCCTACAAAAAAATCGATCGTACGATGTTTGATTTTGAAACAAAAAAAAACTGATTACATCTTGGTACGATACGTTGGTATCGGTGAGATCTCGGCAGCTTGATTGCGAGCTGCGCTTTTCTATTCAACTGTAACAAAAGTTTCGCTGCCTTTTGATCTTTCTTCAGACTTCTTGGATTCCAATAGATTTTTTAGGAGCTAAATGAAATTTTTTTTCTATTGAGCATAAGAAAATCTTATACATTTAACATACTATGCTCGTGTTTAAGATTTCAATATATCGTAGTGGTGTATAAATTAGTGATGTATTAGCTGTGAACAGAGGTGCATATAAAGTAAAGAAAGTACTCCTGTTCCTTGATGCAGCATATTTTGAGGTGTCGTTTAGATAAACACGTTTTCTCGTGTTTTTTTGTATTGTTGTTTTTAATTCTCGGGTATTCCAATGCAGGAAAGACTTAAGGATTTGGGAGGGGCAAGGCGGGCAGTTGCTCCCCTTTAATGTGGAAAAAATATATGGCCCGCACCCATTGGCTCTCCAAATGTAGACCCCTCTTGCCCCCCACCCAATAATAATGCTGGAGCTACACCCTTGCTGGTATCGCAAGGGGTCTAGTGGCTTACGCCTCAAACCCTACGATCGCTATGCTTCTTTGTGAACAAGATAGTCCTGTCAATCCTTACTCAAGAAAAACATCTGTGTAAGACAGGCACGTACATGAGGTTAAGAGGGACAAGACCCTCACTATTTACATGTTTTAACTAATTTATTGTGCTCTACTGATATACGGTTTGACTATTTTTTTGCTTTTTTAAAAGAGAATATCTTCCATCAAGATTCCATTGTTGTGATAGAACTATGAACACACCAAGAATAAATGCTCCAATTATATTTACAATCAAAACGTTTAGCGGTAATGTGTTGAAAATCAAAGGGGATTCTGTAATTTTGTATCTTAGAAATGCTCCAAAAACAGATCCTGCTGCAAGAAAAACAAACTCTAGTCCTTTCATATTTGGTTCATAGAAACGGACGTTATTAGTGCTATTTGAGATATTTTAGGTTCAAAAAGCCTAATTTCGTATTTGATGAAATACAGGTTTATGATTTTTATAGGTTTGATTTTTTGTCCAAGCTGATGACCCTCAAAATCAAAATCCTCATCTTTTGATTACTGCACCAGTATAGATTTTGAACTAAATTTATTTTAGTTTAATATTTAGAAATTGTCAAGGATTATGACGTTTTCTGCTATGGCTGCCCTCCTCATGCTGATGAAGGAATTGCCTTAGAAAGAATCTTTCTTTTGGGGAAGAATAATCCCCATTTTCGTAGAACATTACGAAATATGCCTATTCTGACAAACGAAATTAGTAAATGCAAAACGCCTTATACACGTTCTTTTGCCTCTGTTAATAGACAGATTCTACATTCTACTTGTTGAGGGTTGAGCAGAGTTAAGTTCACGTGGTTGAGACATATTGACATATGTTCTACCAAGGAATTGAGGTTTTTAACTTACGAGTGGGTGATCGGATCTTAATGAATTTTGATATTTAGAAGGACCTTGTGTCTCAGAACTCTTATTTTAAACCTCGACCGGCATTAAGCCTCTGATTGTCCTTTTAAATCAATCTGTTGATTCTTAGAATTCTGCTTGAGCTCACGCCATATGAGCTCTTGGCTCCTGGCTCTTCCGACCTCGTGCCATATGAGCTTTTAGCTCTTGTTGAGTTCTCTCCTGCACAATAGTATTTTGTTGTATATAGAGACGTATATGAATAATTAGAATTCCAAATATCATGTTTTTTTTTAAAATGTATAATATTGAATAAATATAATATTGCAAAAGTAATTCCCGACAAAATAATAAGTTTCTCTTTTTCGTAATTAATTTTCTTGCAAGAAGATGCAAGAATACTAGCTTTCGATTTAATGTTTGTCATGACAAAGAGTACTCATAGGGGGAGGTAAAGGGTGCCTGCGAATTCCCCCTCCCCCGTAAGACCAAATTATTAATCTTTCCAGGTATTAAAAATACTTTTCCCAACAAAAAAAAAAAATATTCATGGCCGATCAGAGTTAAAATTGGTCCACAGTGGGTGACTTAAGTGGAGCTTAAGCATGACCATATTGAGAAAGGGGGTGCCCTGTTTGACCACCCTCCCACGAATTTTCGTCTGACTCGTAAAAGAGTCGGGGAAACTTAAATTTGAAGGCAAAGTAAAAATCCCAATCCTAACATAATAAGTGGGTGAAATGCGCATTGGTACAACGAAAATATAAATGACAAAATGTTTACGAGGGCTATGACATGAAACGAGACTATTACAAGCACTAAGCTTGTAGTTCCGCCTTCGCATTATACTTGAATATTTGGTTTTCATTGAACTCGGAGGAAACTTTAATTTGAAGGGAAAATTTGCATTAAATCTTAAACAGAATATGTCGGGAAAAGAGTTACATGAAAGGGACTTCTTTATTGCCGGTGAATTCATAGGAAACGGAAAGACCAAAACACGTCCTAGAAATTAACGGTCACGTGACGCCATTCTCATGGGTCGTACCCTTGTTGGTGACACGCCATACGAAGTATTACTCGCAGATGACCTGTGTATCGGTGAGGAACGAGGTGTTCTCGGCCAGATTGTTGCCCTGATCAAACAGTTCCGCTGCACCATCGTCGCAGTTGAAGAAGTGCCCATGGACGAGATCTCGAGCTACGGCGTCATTGCCGGTGACACCATCTCGGAAAACCTGGTGCGGGTCACGGATATGGTTGAGAAACCGGCGCCTGCAGACGCACCCAGCAATCTGGCCATCATCGGCCGTTATCTGCTGACGCCCGACATATTTGAAATTCTCGACAACACCGCGCCGGGCAAAAATCATAATTCCATCAAACATATCCTGAGTCAACTTGGTCACTAATAGGACACTACTACTTCCCCCTGACTCAGCACCAATAATAAAAGCGTAGACTGAAAATATACGGGGAAACTACGAAGAACTAGGCAATAAATCCCAAAATCTCATTTAGTTTTCATCTGAAGGTTCAGTGAGGCTTAAAAAATTAGGCCATTCAAACGTACTCCTTTTAGCATCTTACCCCCACCCTGCACAAAGATCTACCATCCTTCCTTAATAATAGACCACTGTATTAGGCAACAAATCACTTCAGTTAAGTAAAGGGTTAAATACACCAGAAACATTTTTGTGCTGTAAGAAGGGAGGTCTATTTATAGTTTTGATTTTTATTGCTCTCATATTGATTAATATATTGAGGCATTTTCTCATTTTCATATTAGTATTCTCATTTTGTTCATTACATCCGAGGAAAAAAGTAGTAAACCCTCAAAATGTACTGACCCTCAAAATGTATTCTGCAGGCGTGCATTGGTAAGTCTATTTTGGATGAGCCATGGGGAGGGGAGGCCAGATAATCAAACAGTTCATGGTAACGAACTGTAGTAAGGAGCGACCTGGCTCAATAGTAAACGAAAGTCTAAAAAGTGGAATTTTGATACTAAATTTAGTCTTACCCATCAAAAGATACAAGCCTGAGAAAATTTGCCTTATTTGGCTAACCCAAATTCCCGTATCCCAAAACAGACTAATCGACTCGGCTACCAAAAATTCGAAAGTATTTATATTTCCACTAGTTATACCTGCTTTCTTTAAGCAAGCAATTGTGTATATGTTACGGTGACTGTCCAAAATTGGCGAATGTAGAAATTGGCCTGTGAATGTCTGAAATCATTCGTTTTTTCCATCGATTTAGTAAGATTGAACACGAAGCATTTAAAATCATCAAAAAAATGCTTATACAAATTTTCTCTTGACGAGGAAGCACGTGCTTTTTTAAGGATAAAATTCAATAGTAATTTTTCGTAGAAAACAATTATAAAAAAAATTAACATTCTCTTGCTGGGTTCCAGAAAGCAGCAGTTAAGTCATTTTTTTTTCTTATTTTTTGCTTTTATTCAGTCTAATCTTGAGGTGAACCTGAGAAAGAACTTAAAACTTAAAGAGGATTCCTCCTCTCCTTTGCTTTCCGCGCCTGTATCCTTCTGAGAACAGGAGAAGCCTCATACGATCTTGAAAAAAAAACTTTTTCCCTTGTGTCCCCTCCACTTTGTGTCGGAACTAGTCTTTTAATTGCGAACAAATACGACTTGTCTCTAAAATAAGCCACCTGAACCCCATGTTTCATAGTTTTTTACAATTATGCAGTTGAAGTTTTTAATGAAATACCTACATGTTGTCCCATTCTCGACCAAGTTTTATCTCTTAGGTTAATAGTTGAGAAGTGCCCGAGTTATGAAACACCTTTGTTTTTCAATATTTATGAGCAAATTATGAGCAAACGTTTGATCCAGTTGGTAGAAGAAATCTAGCGACAATTTTTATCCTTGTATGGTGTACCAGACAAATACATCAGGGTTGTTAGTGATATGCACGAGAATAACACTGGCGCGGCTAAGGTAGGAAATGAAGTTAGCAGCTGGCTTCCTATTAAATGGGGAATTAAGCAGGGCTGTGTTCTATCCCCCTTTATTTGGATCATTTTGATGGATTTTGTCTTCAATTTTCTGGACTTTGATTATGCTGATGATTTACCTGCCCATCGCGCCAGTGGAAGGTGACATGAATGGCCTTCGCATCGGAACGCCAGAACTCGTTCGCTGGGGAATGACTACTGACCACACAAAGAAACTGGCCGGTTTGATCGTAAAAGGGTTAACCACCAATGATCCGGAAACCGTTGCAAATGAAGTTGCTGAATTCCGGGCTGAGTTTACGGAGATGCACTTTATAAATTGAAGGGATGCGCAGTCCTGAGCTGTTTATGGTATTTGAAAAGTGGCTGCCTTACTCCTCGAAACACTCTTCCGGCGCGGTTTCAATGTTCCAGTTTCCAACCGGAGTTGCTCGTAACTTGGTGCGGAATTTCTCATCATCTTTTGCCTTTTTAAAAGGTGATGAAGAAGCAAGAATACATTTTCAGATTAGCCGGAATTAAGACCTTTTACCCAAAATGGTACTAAAGTGCGGGATTAGTAATACCGCACTTTAGTAGCTCCGGTCTGGCCGGGGAGGCCAGACCTATTGGTTATGAGCCTCCCAAAGCTCACCAAAGGGAATCTATCGATCCCCTGCTACGCCGCCCCCCGTCTGGGGTGACGGGGCGGCTCCGAAGGGAATCTCTTAGATTCCTCCTCTTGTTTTCGGTCAAAAACGGGATCAAAATATATTTCCGTCCCCAATGCCCAATTAGGAACTTCACAAAAAGGCATTTCAAAAACTTTTGGCCAAAGGATATAGATGACATACATTTTCATAGCGTGTCTGAAATTTTACTTGAAAACTTGAGGCAGTTTCCTTGTAAAGGTGCCAAGGGTGAGACATGTCATCAAAGTGTGAATCAAGACTTCATTTTCATACTCTTCTTTTCTTTCAGCATGCTGACAACCAGCAACCTCCAGCTAGCTGCCAAAAATGTAGATTTTTGCTGCTCCTTTTTATTGAGCTTGAGCTTTGATTTCTCATATTAAAAAAGTCTGCAACTGACTCACTTGACTCCTTACTTTTAAATTTGAGTTTTTTTTTTGTTGCTAAGGTTTTTACTTATTGAATAAGAGAGTGAACTACTTTATTTTTCCCATTCGTTTCCTTGTTTGTGCAAGGGACTTACAAATATAAAATCAATTCATCATCATATTGGCTTGTGATATGATATATATGTGTATGATATGATATGATATTGGCGTGTGATATGTCTTTGAACATGCACTTACAGTGAAACGGAATCATTTCTAAACTAACTTTGGTGTACTTATCGCACAAGTGCTTAGACTAGTACCTTTTTCTATGAAAGTGCTAAAAAAGAGTTTTGGTGAAAAATATTGTTTCAAGTTAAGTTTACTAAATAAACATATTAGAATTTGGGTTCAGGTGTGAGCGAACTGTCTACCCCTTCTACCATATTCGAGTGACATTAATCCCGATAAAGGGATTAATACAGAAATTTTTAGAAGCACTTGATTGCGTTTTATTTACTTACGTAAGAAAAATCGCCTTATAAATTACCTGAAGGAAAAGACATGCGAAAAATTGACTCGAGAACAAAAAAAAATGGTTTGAAATATTTTTAATATTGCGAGGTTTCGACAAAAGAAAAAAATTATAAATGGCAATTGAAAGATATTTCTTCCTTGCGAAACGCGGGGTCGAACCTGAAAACTCTTGATCAAGAGTCACAGTCTTAACCACTACGCTGTCACAAGGTATTAAAACTTTTGATTTATCTAAGAATATGTTCAAATACTTTTAATAATATAAATATACACTTGTCTTGGTTAATGAAGATTGTTCGTCTCTTTTCTGAAAGTAATTTTCATTGATAATGAAGGTGGGTGCTGAAAATAGTGAAAGGGTTGGAGTCGCTTAATAATAAATAATAAAAAAATAAAGTATTGTAGTAATAAAAAGACGAGTTTTGCATAAACTAGGAGTTCCGTATATTATTATAGAAATGGTTTGGATATAGTGGTAGTTCAGACTATGATCGAGGCGTTTCAGCTCAATTAAGAGGGTCCTGCCATCTGTCTTTGAAAATATTTAGTTTTGGTCCAGTAACTACACGGCGACATCCTTCATAGGACTTATCCGTCAACATAGCAAAAGCAGAGAAGCTCAATTATACAAAACATATAAATTAATCAGGCATTTGCACAGTAGCGAAGAAACGTAGTGCTCTAACTTAACAATACAATTTTTGAAAGGTTAAACTGATTGTAAAGTTGTCGAAGAAACTCTACAATTAGTCAACCTGAAAGTTGAAAGAACACGAATCACAATCTTTTAACACTTCTATTAATCACGAAACATAATATAATTGCCAACATTCTGGCTGGGAAAAGGAATCGAAACAAAGTAACCTAAAGCGTTGTATATGAATATAAAGTGTACTACGCAAAGATGGTGTTTTCCGGAAATCAGATTTATTAGAGAAGCAGAAATTGAACTCTTCGTATTTATCGGTATATAGTTTAAAAACAATAAAGAAAAAGAAACATTTTTACTTTTACAGTAGAAAAACAAAGAATTTTAAGGTGTTTTCACATAATTCGAAATTGCTTAGTTTGGTACGACATCTGCAAAATGTCCCATATACAACGAATGACTCTCTTTTCAGCTTTAAAATAGATATTTGAAGACAATATTGTAAATAAATTTGAAGTGGACGTACCAAGGTAAATATTAGGACTTCAGACTAACTTAAAAAAATTGTATCATAAACCTGAAATTGTCCACAATATAGGCATCTCATTTATTTTCACGGTTCAACGTGGCAACAACAACGACAATCTGATACTGCCCTTAGACAATTGGGAATTCTTTTCGTAAGACAGTGGAACTCTAATTTGAATGATTATTTCAATCATTCCGTCCTCAGCAAAACACAAATATATAGAAGAAGAAATACTTAAAACAACAAACGACCAATAAAACTAAAATGAAATTTTTTTTTTAAACAGTCCCAGCATCCTTACTTCAGTGAAGTTCAACCAAACGAAGATTTAGTCCTGGAAGTTCAGTCGCGGTTGAACATCGCTGAAGTAAGGATGCTGGGACTGTTTTAAAAAAAATGTTCATTTTAATTTTATTGGTCGTATGCTGCTGTAAATTTTTTTCTTCTATTTTGTTTATATTTATGTTTTGCTGAGGACATCGTTTTCGTTTCATCTTTTCGTTTCAAACTTGGAGTACAATTTCTTGCAATTCCTCTGTCTTTTGGAGCAGCCATGTTTCATGGCTGCTCATGGCTTTCATGGCTGCTCATGGCTTTCATTTCAGAACCTTACTTAACCGATGTAGCCTTCAATATTCTAATTGTGGTTCGCAGAATTAGCTTCCTATTCTTCAAAACTTTTTTTCAACCGAAAAAATACCCTGGCTATTCGCTTTTAATATCTTCACTGTATCTACCATCTTTACTATCGTTTTCGTTTCATCTTTTCGTTTCAAACTTGGAGTACAATTTCTTGCAATTCCTCTGTCTTTTGGCGCAGCCATTACCTAAATACATGAATTTTTGAAAACGATTTTCTATATTGATTCCTGATGCCTATTATAGGCCCAAATTTGTTTTTGTCTCCGATTGGTTCGAAAAGTACCGAAAAAATGTATCAAAAAGGAGAAAACACTTGGGAGAAAGGGTGGTATCGATTTATGGGAGCCCAAAATTGGTCTAAGGGTTTTATTAAACCGGAACAAAGGGACTTAAATGAGAACAAATAATTTGGAATAAAAGATTGGTTGAGTCGTTTTTTTCTTTGCTGATCAATATGGAAATTACATGGTTTGTAGCGAAGGCCAAGAGAGAGAAAACAAATAAGGAAACAAGTCTGGCAGTATTGGCCTGGGTCAGCATTTGTTTACAACATTTGTTTGCATAATTTGCTTTACAACAATGGGTAAAAAAAAGGTGGGTATATTTGGTCTCTTTTTCTGACGTGAAATACATTTTAGCAATAATGTGAATAAATTACCAAAATCCGTCATAAAAATAAATCAATGGGATTTAAGCACACTTTTAATACGGATGCATAGCATAGTAGTACGATATATCAGCTTTTATGACGATCACACTTAGGGCTATCCCTTTGAGTTTCAAGCCAATCGGAAAGAAGACCTTTTCGGCCCTTTTTCAGGCCCTGTTTTTGAGGGAAGCAGCATCTTTTTTTGTGGATTGTAATTTCCTTGGCCATATAAATGTTAAACAAGACTTATAATAACATGCCCAACCATTAAAAAAATCAGAGATGATGTTTTTTTCTTTTGTTTTTTTAAAGGTTAACATCCGAACCAAGAATCTCCGTCAACCCGTCTTCAGGGTGAAGGAAAAAGAATAGTAACCTATTGAATTGAGCTCCAACCACTCTAACTCTTTCTTTCGGAGCACCGAGGATGGTGCTGCTGGATCCTTGCCAAAATATCTGCTGTAGTCTTTTCGTTTTTTTGTTGTTTTTTTTTCGTGTACTGACTGAAGATCTGAATTTTTGATGCTTTTTACAGGCTGAATTTTGTTCTTTGATTTTTTCTTTTTTTTGCTTTTATTGAATTTTATTTATCTTTAATTTTTTGACAGTTTTGTTCATTGTTTTTTCAATTGGTTTTGTTGTACTTTCCGCGTTTGTTTTTTGGTTTTTGCCTTTTCTTTGATTATATTATTTTGTTCTCGCTGAAGAAGAGAGGTGGCTGTTCTCTTCGCTTTCTGTATTTTTTCAGTATTTTCGTTTGGTCATTTTTGATCGTTTTCTTTCTTTATCGTTTCTTTATCGTTTTGTTAGGTTTTCTTATCATCATTTACCATGTTATCATCATGTGTTTTCTTTATGTTTTCTTATCATCACTTGAGTTTGACCAAGATTTTTTATCAAGTTTGTTTTATATATTTAAAATGACAACGGTACTTGTGCATTTTTCAGAACACACTCAACAAGTGAAGTTAGGTTCTTTTGTGAAACAAAGTGCGATGCTTTGGAACATTATACAATTTCGATCGCGAATGATGCAAGCATGACACAAGAAACTGGTCAAGCAACTTCATACCACACAATTAGCTGTCGTTTGGTTGCAAAATAAATTGTAGCTATATTTTATTTAAGTATTTAGTTTGTATTTTGGTTTGGTTTATAACAAATTTGGACTACATATTTGCACATTGGGGGGGGGAGTAAAGTATAAAATATATTAAATACAGCAATGGTTAGCTTACGTATTTAATATATGCTATACTTTACAACTTGTCGAAGAAGGTTCTGTCGGTGTCGAAATCGTTCATGAACAAAACGGGCATGAGGGCATCGATCATCGGCGGCGGTCCGCAGGCGTAGACATCGCCTTCGCCATCCAGGTCGAGCCGCTTGAGGTGGGCGTCGACGATCTCGTGGACAAAACCCTTTTCCCCGTTCCAGGCGGCGACGGCTTCGGCCTCGGAAAGCACCGGAATGAAGTTGACATCAGGATTTGCGGCCACCAGCTGCTCTATTTCTTCCAGGCAGAACAGGTCGTCGCGGGTCCGCGCGCCATAGAAGAAATGGACGTCTCGTTGTTCGCCGCTGGCGATGTGATCATTGAGGATTGACCTACTTTTCAAAAAAAAAATTAGCGTAAAGAGCGCGGCATTGTGGAGGGGACAATATCTTTTATATACGGAGTAATTTTTGTTCGTGTTAAGTTTTAATGTCGCTCCTTATTGCAGCTAAAAACAACTTTTTTTTTATTTAATTTCTGAACGTTTTTGAATTTATGCATATTTTGATTTTGGCTCACCGCACATGAATAATTAAACAATAATTTGCCAATTTTTTTTTTTGCTAAATGGCTTTCTCATAGTTTTGATTGGATGATATAATAAAAAGGGATGGGGGAGCAAGCCTAGCTGTCCTCCAGTTTTTTGTTACTTAAATAAGCAACTAGATTTTTTTATTTTGATGGTTCTGCTTTAGCGACTCAAGCACACCTTGAATTGGATTTAGCTTATTTTACTGGTAGTCTTAGAAAAATCAAAATCAAAACAACTCCAAAGCCCAAAATGTACGGATTTAAAAGTCAACCTACAGAACCGGTAAATACGTGAACGATGTGAGATTCAGCATTAGGTTGAAAATTATTAATGATATGTTGAGTTTTGGTAATTTTATTTGAACTTTATTGTTCAGCAAGCTATATTTGGTCATCAAACAGCGCGTATTAAACTAACCGCCAGTAAGGTGCGACCCATACCAAAAAGTTAACATAAGATTACTTGTATAATACTTGAAAAAAGGTTAAAAGGCAAACACGTGACTTGTCTCGAGGAAAATATAACATATATGACAAACAAATAACTTTAAGAAACACCCGAATCATCGAATCTGGTTAATTATCCCATTAAGTACTCAGTTCTCAGTAAAAGTTCTAATCAAAAGGGAAACATGTGACTTTTCTTGAGGAATATATAACATATATGACAAAAATTCAACTTGACGAAACACCCGACTTTCATCGATTCTGGTTAATTGTCCCATTAAGTACTCAGTTTTCAGTAAAGTTCTAATCAAAAGGGAAACACGTGACTTGTCTCGAGGAAAATATAACATATATGACAAACAAATAACTTTAAGAAACACCCGAATCATCGAACTATATGCATGCAGATTTTCAAAAAAGTGTATCAGCAATATCTACGCAACGGCTGAGGGTATTAAGTTAGAACTTTCAGGGCATGCTGATGGAAATGAAACTAAATCAACAGACGTTATGTCCATCCAGGTTATCAAAAGGTTGTATTCACAACATATTAGGTACGGTTAAGAGTATTAAGTTGAAACTTTCAAGGAATGTTGAGTGGGATGTTGTACAAAATGAAAAAGACACTGTATGCACCGATAGTTTAAAAACAGTACATCTTCAATACCGAAGAATTAGCTAAGAGTATTAAGCG
The DNA here is from genome assembly GCA_010016025.2 of Alatinidae sp. Z8VKAUB7J3. Classification (NCBI taxonomy): domain Eukaryota; kingdom Metazoa; phylum Cnidaria; class Cubozoa; order Carybdeida; family Alatinidae; species Alatinidae sp. Z8VKAUB7J3. Next base: position 9,215,355 of record JAAAKM020721499.1, read on the forward strand.
GAAACCTTCAGGACAAGTTGCAAAACATCAAAGGATACTATGTGCTTTATTTATTAGAGGAAAAATGAGACTTACGCCAAAACGAATTGATATTGAGTTCGCTCAGAATACTTTTAACAGAAGAGGATAGGAAGTATCTATGGAAAAAAGGATACACACACAAGGATCGTACAAAGGTCCTGAAGTCCCTAAAATCACAAAATTCCTTAAAATGGTCTGTAAGAAAAAACAAGTCCCTAAAGTCCCTATTTCTGTTCCTCTCTTGTATTTCGTTTCCTGTATAAATAAGCCTTTAGCCAGGGACATGGGGCTCTTGTACCTTATCCCACCATCTAGAAGTTGTAATTCATCGCAGACGGTTTCGATGTGTCATCTACTCTCAGTTTGTTTAAGTAAAATAATGTACTGGCATGTTAATAAATTGAGAGGGAGCAGTCAATCCGGACTTGTCGCAGTTAAAGATAGGAACGGGGTTAGAATTTGTGATGACCCAAAAGTTAAATAGAGATGAGCAGGACATTTAAAGACTGCGCTGAATTGTGACAGAGTTAAAGGAAAGATATAGAAAAGAATGGGAAAATTGTGACACTTGAATGTCAAGGAAGAATTGTTTTGAGAGTAAAAATTCGTGACAGTATCAAAAGGATTAAAAAATAATAGGCCCCGGATGCTGATAGTGTGGTAAGTGAGCTTTTTTATGCATGGTGGTTGTGATGCGAGAGATAAGCTACTGAAGAGCAGAAGAATCAATATTGGTAGCCTTAGCTTTAGTGGCCGTAGTAGCAGTAGAAGTAGTAATAATAGTAGCAGTAGTAGTAGCGTGAGTAAAAGCAGTAGCATTAGGATAGAAGTATTTTCTTTTAGTTAGTTTGAAATCCCCACGACAAACCTTGTTAGTCTCAACTTCACACACCATCTTTTCCTAAGATATTGCTGTTATGCCCTTTTGACAAGCTGTATACAGACGGCATGTTGTGATTCAGTTCACCTTGTCCCCTCAAAATTCCTTGAAGATTGAACCTTTGTGCTCTTAGGCATAGTTGTAATGATGTTCACAATAGCAGTATTGGTATTGCTAGTAGTATTTTATGTTATTTGTCGTTGTTTTTATTTATCATTATTTTTAATCCAACTTATTTGTGTTTATGTGTTCCTTTTTTAGTTTCTCAAAATCTTGAGAATTTTACAACCCATGATGTACATAGGCTCTTCATTATTGCCAAGGGGAAAGCCAAAAGAAATTTACATTTAGTTCTTTTTAATAGAAAGAAAATTTTTAATTTATAATTTTTTGAGTTTAAATATTCTCATAAACCGTTTGTAGACTGTTTCTGCTTTTTAATTTCTTACCGCTATTTCCCCCTATTGCTATTTATTGCTAAAATCGTTGTTATTGCCATTTTTTGGAGTTCCCCGTATTTCATTCACTTCTTCTCAAAAAGAATGTTTGGCAAGTTTTAGACTGGGAGCTTGACTTTGGTAGCTTCTTGGAGTGTCCTCTTGTGTTGTACAGGCTGGTACTGAGATTGCTGACTTATCATTCTATAGCTTGTAAGTAAGCATCATGTTGCTGTGCAACCATCTGTAAACCAGTGTGGGCAGTTTAAGGTACCTGAGGTGGTCCTCATATGAAGTTGATGCTAGACTTCATATGCTTTTTGTTGCTCATCTCTGTACGTTGTTTGATGAGCCTCATATTGTGTTGGTAAGGAGGACCAGCAAGACACATACCAAAATCAAGATGAGGTCTGACAAAAGCCTTGTATAATTTTCTAAAGGATATGGCGTTAGATTTTACAATCCCTACCGGCGGTACTAATCTCCGTCTCTTGGCCCTTCAGTCAGAAAGCACAATGGGGGGCTGGGGGCCAACCATCCTGTGCTTTCGCACACCCTTCATGTTTACCTTCCCCAGATTTCTCCAGGTACCCATTTAGAGCTGGGTAAACTCTGGCTGAGCTTACAGAGTCACACCACTGACCCCGTCCCAAACTAAATAATTGGGTGCACTAGGATTCGAACCCTCACCCTCTCAGACAAAGGATCCTAAATCCAGCGCACCAACCCACTCAGCCAGGAAATTTTCACTTGCTTTGAGAAAATTGGCTACAACTTCTCTCCCTCGAATATCTGATATATTTATATATCTTTATATTCGCTCCTTTACGTAAGTTTAGTTGAGCACTCTATGTTGAGACGGTACTATTGCTGTTTGCATCATGCAATGCTCACCGCGCATGCGGTTTGAGCACTCTTGCATGGTACCACATGAATCTTTTCAACTGTCTTGTTGCAAGCGTGCTTGCTTCATAGCTAAGTCTATTCACTCTGTGCTGCACTGATGAGCCCACAAAGGGCGAAACAGTACTGTCTGCAGATTGAGTATATATATATCTATATATATATATATATATATATATAGGAAAACGTTGATAAGTATGACACGTTTGTTTCTACCGGTTTCTCTGAAGGGACCTCATTCGGTTTTCTTCCATGTTTTCCTCATTTTTTTTTTAATAATTGTTCTTTTTATTAAGTCCCTTGCACCTCACAAAATAAATTAATTCCGGTTAGAATCAATAATTTTCAGTCTTGGGAAACTCTCGGTGGAATTTACACTTTATTGGAAAACCAGAAAGCTCCACAAGTTGGAACCAGAACAAATTAAGTTAAGAATATCAAATGAATATATTTAAAAAAAAGTCACAGCAACTAAATACGCTGTACACTCGGGAGAAGCAGTGTCAATTCAGGAAATTTTAAGGGGGGCGTCTAAATGTGGGTTAATATCAAAAATCAATTTTTCAAAATCTTTTGACCGGTTGGCTGCCTTCCATCACGCTCCAACCATGATTGCGACCGCGGGCGACACGATGAATCATCTCGCGCATTTCCCAGCCGACGTCGGCGGCCAACAGGTCACCACTGTCGGGATCAAACGCGATCTTCCAAGGGTTACGAAAGCCGTACGCCCAGATCTCCGGCCGCGCATCGGGGAGATGCCGAAACGGGTTGTCCTCGGGAATGGCGTAGGCCCTGCCGTCGCTCTGGTGGTTCACGTCGATCCGCATGATCGTCGCCAGCAAGTTGCTCAGGTCTTGCCCCGCCTGCAGTGGGTCGGGTGGAAACGCCGGGCCGGAGTCTCCGGCGGAAATATAGACCCATGGTAAAAACCGCCCTCACGAAAAATTGCCCCATGGGCCTTATCGAGTTTTTTCGGCAGTCAGGTCACGCGCCCCTCCTTTCACCTTCAAACCAATAGTTGGTTATATACATTTGAAAAGATGTTGCAAGTTAATATACCAAAAAAAATTTAGGTTTTCTAATACCGTCTTCGGGGAGGCTACGGGGCTTGACCCCTTCCCAGGGAATTTTTAACCAACTCGCAAAAACGTAACAAAAACGTATATAATCAACTTTCTGATGCGTTTTTCTTAAGTTTCATGATCTTATTCGTCACAATAGCTCCCAGCCTTTAGCCAATTTTTAGTAACAGTCTGTAGGCATCATGAACTTGGAGTGTATTTTCTAGGAAACATTGAGTAAGGCATGTGCGTTATGTTTGTGTTTTCTTTCGTTGTTTGGCCACTTTGAATCGAAGTTTATACGAAATTGAAGTGAAAATCGTCGTATTTCAATCGTAATTTCTCGAAAACAAATTTTGATGATTGGTAATTGAAATTCTTTTGCTTTAAAATGATAAATTTAATCGTTGAACTGATAAGAAAAGAAACACCTCAATCCGGATCCCAGTTCGCAGCTTTATATTTTGTTCAATGCGACTATTAAGGCAAAAAAAGTTTTAATAGAGGATATAGACTTGACCAGGTTCTAAGTTTCGTCAAAGTAATGCAGGGTTTTCTAGTACTATTAAAAAAAAAACAATGAGAAAATAAATAATTTTTTTCAACTGGAAGTAATCAGCAGCATTAAAACTTAAAATGAGCATAAAATATTACGTATATAAGGAGGTTCGTCTCCTCCACAATACCTTGCTCTTTACGCTAAAGTGTTTTTAATAATTTCAACTATTTATTCTACGGCCTTTGTGATTCAGGGGTTATTCTTAAAGATTTGGGACAAAATTCAAGCTTTAGTGTAAAGAGCGAGGTAAAAAGAACGACGGGGCGAACCTGCTCATATAAGTAACAAAAATACGCAAATATAGAAGTTCATTACGAAAGCTAATTCGTAAGGGTAGAAAATACTGCTGTTACATTGCTGTTACAATGGTAGAAAATATTCACTGTCGTCATTTCTGGAAAATTTATTATGAATTAATTGATAAAAAATAACTAAATTGGCAAATATGTAAATAATAATAATCAAACAATTTAAATAATAAATACGAAAATGATTTAACAATAAATTATTAAATGATTAATTAACTTAAAATAATGTTATTGATAAATAAAAATATTGTTAAAATTTAGCCTGAAACTTTTGTGAGAGATGGGGGAGGGGTTCTAATCAAGATTTTACCCCGGGCGCAAGAGAGGCCAGAATTACCACTTTTTTTTCTTTTTCTTTTTTTTTTTTTTTACCTATTTATTGTGTCATGAATGAAAAGTGAGATTTATATTTTATATAATTGGTTATTTAATGATGTTTTTTCGCAAAATTCGTTTCAATTGCAGGCTTTGGAATTTTTGTTGAATTAAATTGCAAAAACAACAGAATTGCCACCACCACCTTACTTAGATTAAAAAAATACACTTTGTTCGCCTCTACATCTTCATAAATTGATGACCATATTGCATTGATTTGAAAAATACAGCGTTGATTAGCGAAAATACACAAAAAATACAGCGTTGCATTGATTAGCCAAAATACAGAGTAGTACCTTAACACACGTCTCTCTGTCGTATCCAAACTCTACCATGGCAGATTTATATATAACTTTTTGCATACCTGCTCCACCCTCCATAAGAAACGATCTCTGGGTCAACGAAAGCCTACTGCATAAAAGTAGTACATGGCATGAAAACAATAAATAAATGGTTTTAAAACTTCGCTTTCTTCGTATAATGCCTTATTACAAAAAAAATAAGATTTACCTGTTACAAATTTAGAAACTCTAAGATACGTTGATAGTTACTTCTAATCCAAATAAAATATTAACACTGGATATTTGAGCCCTTTTAAAGTAATGAAACAACAAACTCTGTATCCTTAGGAACCAATTTATGAATTTCTAAACTGTTTCCCAAAAAACGAATTTTCAGACCACCTGCCATTTTTGCCAATTTCCTCACTTTCCTCTTATTTTCACGTGACCTGCCCTTCAAATAATTCTTGTAAAAGCCCTTCTTTCTCTGTGTTAAATATTTTTAATAAAAATACTCGCTGCGTTCCTAACTTTCTTCCTTAAGACACCATCAGCAACTTCACAAATTGTTTTACTGAAACTCCTCCATCCATCTTCTACATTGTTAAACTTTAAACTCTCTATTTTGGTATTCAACTGTTCCTGAAAATTTTCTTTCGGATTCCCATTTTGGAGTCTATCAGCATCATAGCTTCCTGAAAGGTAGGTACCCTCTCAAAATTTCAGTTTTAGATTAACGCTTCTGTATGACGAAGAGCTGCGCGTGACGCAGTCGGAGATCGTCAAGGAGATCGAGAACACGCGCCAAGACGTCGACGCGGTGCTCGACGCCTACGAATCCAACCTGGACGCCATCGCTGCCGCAGCGGTCCGCGCGAACTGCGCCGCGCTGTTCGTGACCGTGGCCGGCAACTGGGAGTGGCGCGGCAAGGAAGACCTCGACGCCGACTGGTTGACCCAGTTGCTGGGTGAAGAGCCGCCGGCCGGCACCGAGGGCTACGAGAAGGGCCTCGCGGCGTGCGACGCCAAGCTAGAAGGCGCCACCGTTGCCGACCGCCACGAGTGGCTGTTCCGCCGCGGGATGTGTCACCGCGCGCTCCCATTCATTTAAAAGAGTTGGATACCAACCTTGCATGCCTATCCTTCTTAAGTAACAAAAGAGATAATACCGCAGAAAATTGCTCATTCTTGCGAAACTTTTCACCCAGCCAGGGTTAAAACTCTATCGAATGAAATTTTGGAGATTTCTAGTTATTGCAGAATCTTTAACTAGAGCCTAGAAGTTTATTTTTACCTAGTAAAGTGCAGGATTTTGCCATTATGTGCAACATAATTCGGTTTTCGAATACTCAAGACATTAAATTTTCCCTTGCGGCTGTCACCATGGTATGATGCTCCTATTTATATCATGAATAACAACACAGGATGGATTAGTAGCGCATATCGTACAAGTCAATTTTTCAATATAAGAATATGACATTAATTGGACTCCCACGTTTAGCTTATTGAACAGAAGTTTATAAGTAGGGATTAAGCATTTTTGCGATGAAAGAGCGGTTTAGATTACCGTAAAATGATCCCAGGATGCAGAAAAAGCTTTAGAAGCTTTAGATGGATCGAAGAAGATATTTCGCTAGTTGATTGGTCAAATATGGCTAAAAGCCGTGACAATTTCGCAGCAGTAATTTTATGATAAAAATTATCTACTTTTCAATAATGCTGACAGACTGGACATACAGACAGATTGACAGACAGACCAGACGGATCAGACAGACAGACAAACAGATGGTACAAACGAAATCAATGCCGAAAGCCGCCGTCCCGCCTCAACCATCCCAGGCCAACAAACCAAGATGGGCGCCCGAACGCTGTAATCATAGTTGTTCCATTTGCCATACGGCAGTTGCGCACCATGATCGCTCGTAAAAAAGAGTACTGTGTCTGGCCCAAGGTGGTGCTCAACTGCCGCAAGGGTTGCGGCAAGCTGGCGATCCATTCGTTCCACATCACTATAGTAACGTGCCAGCTCGATCCGAGTTTCCGGCGTGTCCACCAGTCGTTTATCGACGCGAAGCGTGTTTGGATTGTAGTGAGGAAAAGCCTTCTTGGGCCACGGAACGTGCGGATCTTTGATCCCGCCAGCGATTTGCTTTTGCATTTATTGAAGCTTATTCATAATTCGCATAGCTACGTTCAACTTGCCAGCGATATGAAGTCAAAGTAAGAATTCCCTTACTAAATTATGCATATATTGAGAAAAACAACATGGAAAGTGAAAGTTTTGTATGCAAAAGAAGATACATGTATTCTAATGAGCAAATCTAGTAAATGAGATAGAGGCTTGTCGCTTTTCTTCTTTGATAAATCTTTTGCGGTATCATCTTTTCTTGATCTGAAAGGGAAACTTTGATTTTTTTTTTTTTTTTCTTTTTTTTTGCTGATTCAGCTAGCATACATGCATTCCATTGAAGATTGTCTCTCTTTAATAAATTGAACCTGTAATTCTAAAGTAGTAGCCTAAAGTAAGTAAAGTAAATATTAGTAGTAAGGAAATTCTAAAGGGTCTTTTAAATCATTTTACTACCTTCTTTTTCCCATTTAAGAACTAACTCCACAAGCAAGAAGCAAAGAACAAATACTGTAGACAACATTGCCAGCTGTAATTTTTCTTGTCACTATTTCCTGTGATTTTTGTATTACCAAGTGATTTTTCGGCTAGTGACTTTTAGTTTTTTTTTTAAAAAACTAGTAATTTTTATGATTTAGCACATGAGTCTACACAAATAAATTATCTAGGAATATAATTATTGAAAGCAATAGGAGCTTTGTCACGAAAAAAGATCGTATGGAGAACTTTTCTTGGTATGGGTCAGCGTGGCGAGTTCAGTTCTGTTATGAAGCCGTAACCTTTTGCGCGCTTATGATTATAACAGGAGTTACCGTTTGAAAAATAATGTAACAAAATCTTTTGCTGCTATCTTCTGAGGCTTAGTTATATTTAGTTTTATCATTGGCTAAAATGGTGGCAAAAATCTGATTGTTTTAATTTATTTTAGGGCTCGAGTAAATGTGCTGTCGAAAGTGATAACCAGAACTACCACCAGTTTTCAGCCATTACAGATTTAAGTCGGTTGATAATCATGGAGTTGAGGTAAGTTATTGCTGATAATTTTACCACTAAAAAACTTTAAGGTCATTTTCCAAACATTGGTAAACAATTACCCCGTGCCCGGAAGCGCAAACGGGAATAAGTAGTTGGAATATTTAATAATGTAAGGTTTTTTTCCGAGTGATGGTTTTATTTTCCTTTATGCTGTAAGATTATCTGCCAGCAATTCATCTTTATGATAACCATCACCGGAATGTTTTGAAAGAACAGTATAACCTGAGCAGACGTCTGTCCATTTGTTGATGACATGGCAGTCATCTTCTGACCAGTCAAGAAGAAGAGAAACGGCGGAGACAATATTTCTCTCCCGGTCTCAACCAGTCCATCCCCAAAAACCCTTCCAGATCCCATGGATTTGCCGACTTAAAAACCTAGTATCCTATAAAATTCTTCCGTTATTTTATTTTGCTATTTTTTACCCGTATATTTGTTAGGGCTGCTCTGTATGGCCTAGTAATTTAGTGTCCTTTTATAGAAAAATCCAAAATAAAGCCGTTAAACTTTTGTCACCTAAAACTTTTTTTACTCATAATATAAATGAACTTTACACTAAGAATCAACTTTTTGATATTTCAAAAACAAGAGATTACCGAGTTAGTATTTTCACATATAAATTTATCAATAATACTCTTCCCTCTACCATTCGAAAACTTTTTCTCCATTAATAGTGATCTCCCTAGCCCTGATACACGAGGGGCAGGGTTTCTCCGTAGAGGTGGGCTTAGATTCCCTGGCATTATTTAAAAACAATCAGAAATTAAATTAAAAAAAACAAGTTTTTTCTTCTGAAAGCAAGGAGCAACATTAAAACTTAAAAAGATCAGAAATTATCCCGTATATGAAAGGGTTTCTCCCCTCCTCAACGCCTCACTCCTTACGCTAAAGTTTGACTCTTTCTCACAACTCTACTTAAAAAAATAAAACTTTAGCGTAAAGAGCGAGGCGTTGAGGAGGGGACAGCCCCTTTCATATACGGAATAATTTCCGTTCGTTTTAAGTTTTAATGTCGTTCCTTACTTTCAGTAGAAAAAACTGTTTTTTATTCTCCTCCCATACCCTTTGTTACCTCCTCTTCTTCCCCACATACAGAAGTCCTATTTCCTCCCACCTTACAGTGTACTACACTACACCCTCCCTACTCTGCTGCAAACCAGCAATTTGCTGACGGACATGAATCACCATTTCCATCATGGCAATTACCAGGCAACAGCCGTTTAATAGATCATCTCTATTCCAGTGCAATCTCCAGCCAAGCTAACAATATCCCCGTTGAAAAAGAGTGCTCTCCTTCCCCAGACCCATGCTCCTCTTACTCCCAATTACAAAATGTGAACAATCGGACAAATATGAATAATTCTTCTATCGATGTTGACTCAAATAATTATCCCAGAAGTTAAAAATACTTGATTTTTTCAATTTTTCCTCTCCCTCCAGCCTCCCAGATGGTAGAATCGTGGAAACGACTTTTATCAAGATACTTTGTGCAGGTCCCTGACACGCCTACCAATTTTCATCGTCCTAGCACGTTCAGAAGCACCAAACTCGCCAAAGCACAGGAAATCCCCGCAACTACCCCGAAAAGAGCGGATCGCGTCTAGTTATGTCAATCACATATCTAGAACTTGTGCTTAGTCTTCCCACCAAGTTAACTTGAATTTAAAACATATTTTGATCTAATTTTGTTTTCATTAACCACCTTACTTACACATGTTTCACCCTAATTCAATGGTAATTTTGGGTCGAAGCCGATGACCGAGTCGTGGCCGCCGGTCATGCCGGGATCGCTGATGGCCCCGATCTGGCGGGAGGCGAACCCTGACGCGCCCGAGGCGACCACCAGACGGGCATCGCTCGTCTGCACGTGAGTGTGGGTGCCGACGACTCCAACCACCGTCCCCGGCCAGACCGAAGCGCAGTGGTAGGCCATGCCCATCTTTTCGCTGGTCACCTCCGCGTGAATCTCGACGATGACCAGTGCGTCGGGGTCGGACGCCGTGATCCTGCGGATCGCCTCGTCGGCGTGCTCGAAGGGGCAGCCGTTGTCCTGCTTCATGTACACCCGCCCGAGCACGGTCACGGTGTGTTTGCGCGCCTCCTTGCCCGCCTTGCGCAGCAGGTTGTGCGCGACCACGTGCACCATCTCGTGGTAGCGGGTTTGGTCGTTGTCGTGCGGAATGTGAAACATGCGACCCGAGGAAAAGCCGGCGTTGCCCTGCGTGCCCGTCGTCTTGCTGAGGTCCGCGACGTCGTCGTAGAGATAGAGGAAGAACGGCCCGCCGACTTTGGTGCCGAGGCGGTCGCAGATCTGCTTCAACTCGCGCTCGGCGAGCGCCGCCGTGCGGTCGACCGACGCGCCCGCTTTGGATCCGGGGCGGTAGCGGATCTCGAAGTGCTCGGTCTTGTGCGATGCGGTGTGTGACTGCGCTTGTGTACCAGAAAATTTATGATTGTACCAAAATGTAGCCTACCCTTAGAGGTGAAATGTACCAAAATGGTACAATTGTACCGCTGTTGGCAGCCCTGACGCTACTACACCTTGCTCGACTTTCGTAATTTCACCAGCAGACACTGGGTCACGCAGTTACGCTCAAGCAAAGGTAGTGCATCCTATTTCAAATTTTAAAATGATCAAAATCCGTCTTATGAAAAAATACTAAAGATCCATTTCATTCTCAAATGCTATAGTTTTCACATTTTCCAACGATCTACACCTCCTTCACAATTTGCTTTTGACCATTCTCAGCCCATGATATTTATCAAGCGGTGAAAATCTTTGAATTTTACTTACAGTTACAGAAGCAAATAGACAGGGTCCTAGGTAGAAATAAAGTGATTTCATTAGATTCTAAAGCCCATTTTGGCAGAAATAAGGATATATGGTATCCAAGCCTAGGTAAATTTGGTGTAGGAAAAGAAATCAGCAAGGGCTACAGACTGTTTCAATTTTGTAGGTATAACAATCTGGTTATAATAAATACGGTATTTGGTTATAAAATGGCCCACAAGTTAACATGGTACTCACGTGATGGTAAGACAGCAGACCTTATAGATTATGTTACTGTCGAAGACTGGCAGGATCAATACAAAATACTAGGGCATATATGAGTGCAGTCATTGATGACAAGGATGGATAATCCTTATATCACTCCAAGCTGCAATTTAAGGTAATTTAAGGTAATAACTGTGAAAAGTATGAATTTATAGGGGGTGACTTCAATCTTCAAAATAAAATGTGGGACACTACATTACAACAGTCATTTGCCTTTGCTGATTATATTTTTGAACCTGATGGCAATCTTTGTCTTATTACACCATGTGACCATGGCAATAGGCTAATTGTAACCAATGGTAAGTATTCTACTTTAGATTTATCACTTGTTTCCTATTCATTATAAGCCAACATGTTGAACTAGCAGGTGCTGTGGAATCTGACTTTCATTAATTGTGGAACTAGAGGAATCCATAGTGTAGTGTCGGCCTATATTACCGTTTTTCCAGTTAGCCTAAACTTACCATTTATATTGTTGGTACAATGAGTGAAAACAACTTCGTTTTCTTTTAATTTATAACAGTGTGGTTTACCTCTAGTAGGAAAATAATATTGTTTGTGTGAAAACTACACTAAGCAATGTTTTTATCCGAATATATGAAAAAAAAAAGAATTTCTTATTAGTTTTGGCCCGTCTAGAAATCACAAAGTAAACTTAGATTAGAACATTACTGATTATGTTTTTGGACCTTCAGTTTAGACATGCATGAAATTTGTATGCATTATTGTGCATTAAAAATGGTTGCCTGAAAAAAAAATGTGTCGTAACAAACCAATTAACTTTACTAGAGTGATTCCACAACTGGTGTTTGATTTTTTACCTAAGCTGATATTGAAAGGTTTCTTCAACTCACTAATTTCAAACTTGTGAAATAGTGTCTTAAACAAAATGCAGCATATAGCAAGCATGTTAACAAAGTGTCTTCCAATTTCAACCAAAATTTGTATTAAAGGATTTCTGATATTTTTCAATATAAATATTATCAATACTGCAATATGGAAATCCGAAAGCAAAAACATCAGAAAGCATATAAGCAAATGATTTTTGAATGATTTTGATTTCCATCAGAGTTGATATGTAAGAGTTTTAAGAGTCATTAACCTTAATCAATTGATTATATTTTTAAAATATTACATTCTACAAATTTTTGCTGTCACGTCTAAAGGTCTTATCTGACATTTTTGAGCTTCTAAAATAATTGCCAAAAACTGTTGACTGAACTGCATTCAAAGGGGGAATCAGCAGGGCAATATGTGTTCAATAACACTTAAATTCTCAAAATATACATTATCATGCTGATCTTCCCTTTGAGAACAGCTTGTCAAATAGTTTTTCACAATTACCTCAGACTTTTTGAAAATATCAGACATGGCCTTGGCCGTACCAGTGACGAAATGTATTTACGTGTTCATTTGTTATTTACAAAAATCAACTGCTCTATTATCAACAGTGTGAAGGTGATCATGTTAAACCAGTGATCGTAGAAGATCGAGAATGGGCTCAGTCAATCAGAAATAAAAATATCCAGTGCTATTTCTAAGTTACCAAAAAATTGGAGAGCAGCTAGCCCTTTTCCCAACTTTATTTTTTCCCCTAGTCACCCGATCAAAATTTCGATAAAGCCGTTTTGTTAAACATAGTCGAAAAATCTAATAACTCTGTCAATCAAGATGATTTAACCCCGCAGTCCTCAGGGAAAGGGCTACAAGTAATGAGCTTTGCCCTTTGTATATATATAGCATTTTTATTGGGAAGTATACAGACATTTTAAGGGGGATTTATCTGTTTTGGGGTCGGGGTGGAAAAAAGCTCTTTTACGCTTTTTGAGGTAAATTCTATGACACGCATACTTTGCTTAAGATGTTGTTAAATAAAAATTGAATACCAAAACAAAAGTGTCAAAATGAAGCTCTTTTCAAGTCAATAAAATAATAAACAGTTTTACTTAAGCATTTCAGCTAACTTTAAGCATTTTAAATGTCAAATTAAAACTAGTGCACTAATAATTTTGTTTTTCTTTAGTGGTCATTACTTCGAGTGCAAGAATATGTTATTACTTGGCCACCCGGCTCATTAGTTCTAAGGTAAAAAAGGAAAAAAACATCAAGAACAACAAAACAGCCCTATCTTCACGCTCTTCTAAGTGGTTTTCCAAGATTTCCGGTTTCCCTATCCAACTCCCCCCCATGTCATCGGATCCGGTAGGGATTTAAAATAAGAGCTCTGTGACACGAGATCCTTCTAAGTATCAAATTTCATTGGATCTGATAACCTGTTCGTAAGTTAAAAATAACTCATTTTTTCTCATTTTTCCGAATTAACCGTCCTTCCACTCCCCCCAGATGGTCAAATCGGGAAGCGACTATTTCTAATTTGATCTGGTCGGGTCCTTGATACGGCTGCCAACTTTCAGCAATCTCTCTACTGATCACGCATCTCGTTTCGGATCTTCTTCATGTAAAAATTAGGGTGGTTCGAGATTCGAGCCTGAGTATATCAACGAGTAACGGTTTACCGGAACCTTGAACAAAATTTGCCCCTTTTCATCAACTTTTTTTAATGCTTTCATTCTTTTTTAGTACTACCATCACTTTCAAGTGTTATAGTAAACTAATTATTACGATGATCAGCCACAGATAACTACGAAGGCAGCCATATAGAAAGAAATAAAAAAACAGTGTTCATCGAAGAACACCTAAAATATCCGTCAAATGCGCTTGTATTCAGATAACGATTTCAGCACTCGGTAATTTCGTATAAGACACTCCTGAGGACCAATGCACTCTTGAAATGCTTGATAAGATTTTGGTAATACCAGACATAATTTTATAGTATTCCTAACAAAACAGGTGTATTATACACTTACGTAACATACAGGTGTACTTTAGCGTTACAGGTGTACTATAGTATTGCCCATGACCCTGTTTTACGTAATAACATCTTGAGGGGTTAGTGGCTTAGATTTTATACACCTATGGCTGCTTTCAAATCGATTGACCAGTCACTACTAACTGCTAAGGAAATTATGTAGAAACTTTTAAGGACTGTTGAGAGGGATTTAGAACAAAATCTAAAGACACTCTTGACATCTAGGTTGTCAAAAGCGCATATCTGCAATATATCAAGAACAGCTAAAAATATTAAGCTATAGTTTTTGGGGAATGTTGAGGGTGATTTCGAAGTACAACGTGGCAACAGTGAAAAGAATATGGTAGCCTACTACCCTAAAACCTAAATAATTTTAAAACAAACAGAAAAAAAAATGAAAACCTCGTTGTCCTATGGGTAAGGCATGCTTCTATTTTGATGTCGCTGTACTTTTATTCTCGATATCCCCAAATAACTGATGTCGAAATTAATTTTTATAAATAAATAAAAATATCGAAAGTAACAAACAAGATTTAAACTAAAAACGAGCAGAAACTGTCCTATATGAAAAGATGATTATCTCCTTAAAAATGTCTCGGTTCCTTTCACACTTTTTTCAAAAGGCAACAGGTCTATCTTTTTATTTAATTTTTCTAAATCTAGATTACACACCTTTGACCTCAAGTTCGATTAAGCTAAACGAGTTTTATCAATTACCTAACTGTGGCATTAAACCCCTTGTAGCACAAAGAAATACGACACTCGGAAAGATCCAATCTCCGTCACAGCGTTATATTTACGAAATATCACTACAAAAAGCGCTAAACAAGTGCCAAAAAGCTGCTATCACTGTTGAGCAAGAGACCTTGCTATCAAAGGTGATTAGGGAAAAATCACAGTCATTAACAGCAAGCTGGTACGCGTTGCTGTTTGATAGCGCCGAACTTCCATTTCAACGACATAATAGAGGTGAATTGATAACTTTAAACACTAGCTTTGGTCCATACTTTCATTTTTTTTTTTTTTTTTTTTTTTTTGTTAGTTTGTCTTTCCGTTTTCCGCCAGGAATGATCGCATCGAACCAATATTCCTAAAAAATTAGGAAGAAACTCACTCAAATAGAATTAGAAGCTCAATGTCCTTGTAAGTTACTGAAAAGATTGGAGGGTAGCTAGGCCCCCTGCTACCCCCGTTTTAGCCAAAAGTGATCCGGTCAAAATTTTGAGATAGCCATTTTTTCGATATAACTGAAAGTTCCAATAATAATATCTCTGGGGACGACGTGACCCCACACAGCCCTTTGGATAGTTATCTAAGTAATAAAACTTAACGATTTTTCACGTAAAGTATTTGTGGGCATTTACAATTTATTTCAGCCCATAATAAATACAATAATATGATGTTCCTAAAATTGTTTAATTTTAAATAGTTAAGTTAAATAGATCAATATTTAATGATTAATTTAAAGCTAACAAAAATTAATTTTAAAATAACTGGTTTTTCTTCATGATTGTCTGAAACCAAATTATCTTAATTCTATATAGGTAACAGCATTAAAACTGTATATTGATTTCTAGACCGTATTTTTCGTGTATTGATTTTTTCTATTCAACTATATAATTTTTTAATTTTTGTTATTAAGGGGCAGGTTCTTTTTTTCGTTAGAACAATGTAATTCTGTAGTATTACTTATGTCTTTTTTAATATATCACATGATGCCTTTTTCATGCTCCTTGATAATTCAGTTACTGCTCTTGGAGGAAATTACATTACTTACTTACCTGTGCTTATAGCAGGATTCATGCATCTCGACACTCTCTGGCATCCAATAGCTGCATCATGGTGCTAAGCCAAGAGTCTTGGTTGTTTGTGAGTACCTCAATCAATTTGAACCAAGACTTATCCCATCTTTGTCGATACTTCTTGGACCCACAAAGTGTTTCTAAGTCTGCCTTGATACATGTAAGCCATGCTTCCTTCTGCCCTCCATGTTTCTTTTTCCATCCTGGAAGAGGTGTATATCTAAGGGCTTTATTGACTAAAGTGCTTATGACTCCTCTCGGCTTTTGAAAGGCGTGTGGCATAGATAGCGTGGTGGCTTTCCCTCTGCGTAGAGGGCCAATGGCAATGAGAGACGCCTCTTTAACGTTGATATAAATCCCAAGTACTTGCCGAGGTGCTCGTCTACCTAGCACTAGACCAACCCCTTGGTCAGAATGACAATAGCTGTCTAGTTTGTGTTCTTTGTGGCATTTGGAAGCGTCCACACCCAAATCAAGAAGGGGTTTCCTGGACAGTTTCAGCAAAGAATGGCACTCGGTTAGTGACCTTAAACACTCTATATTGTAGCCTAAGGAAATCAAACAGTTCGTGGTAACGAACTGTAGTAAGGTTTTGCTCAAAAGGGATTGTAGCAAACCCCTCCATAACGCCATTTATTGCCCCTGAACCCCTAATTAACTACCCATGGCATTAAATACGATTTGAAGCGGTCATTTTGCTAAAATTAATTAAAAACAGTTTTTCAATAGCATCTGTTTTTCAAAGAAAAATAAAGAACTCCATTAAACCAAAAATGAGCAAAAAAAATCAAATAATCTACCAAGCGTAAAACTTCCGCAAATCAGCATCGATCAATAAATAAAACCTAAAACGAACATAAATTACAATAAATAACCGAGTCATACTCAAAACGAGCAAAAACTAACTGCTCAGAAGTAAAAAAGTACAAATATTTCGAATAAGAAAGATGATAAGAGTGATGGTGGTCATTATAGAGGCAGTAGCCTGGTTTCTGTAGGTAGCAAATTACTTAGTAATATGATGCTTTTCAGACTTAGAGATGCTGTACCAGAAAGATTTAAAAGGAGAATAGTGTAATTTTACGAAGGGTAGAGGATTTGCTGACCGTATTTTCATTCTTAGGTTAATAAATGAGAAAAGACTGAGTCATCAAACACCTCTAGTTCTTAGTTTTATAGACTAAGAGCAAGCGTTCGATTTAGCTGATAGAAGAGGTTTAGCGAAGGTCTTAACATTGTATGGTATACCAGAAAAACACACTAAAGTGATTAGTGCTATATTCTGGATAAACTTACATCTAGGAGGAGGAGGGAAACAGAAATCTTGGAAAACGCTTAGAGTGGTGAGATCGGGGTGAAACTTGATGGGAAGAATAAGCACAAGTTCTAGATACGTAATTGAAATAATTGGAACGGATCCGTTCTCTTTGGAGGAGCTGTAGGATGTTAATTTGGAAAAATTAGAAAAATTGAGGTATTTTTAACTTAAGAACGGTTGACCGGATCTTAGTGAAATTTGACATTTAGAAGGAGTTCATGTCTCAGAGCTCTTATTTCCAATCTCGACCAGATTTGTTGACATTGGGGGGAGATGGAGGGGGAAATCGGACATCTTGGAAAACACTTAGTTGGCCCAAATGCCGGAAACCGCGCTGCCGACACGTTGCAGAACGCAAAGTCGGGCTTGGCCAACAGCGGCATGGGTGGGGTTGCCGGCGGGCTGGCAGCTGGCGGCCTGCTGGGGGTTTTGCTGTCAAACAAGAAGGCGCGGAAAAGCGTTGGTAAACTTGCGGGCTATGGAGGTGCCGCTGCATTAGGGGCCCTTGCTTTTCGTGCTTATCAGAACTGGCAAGAAAACCAACAAGGTGGTGGGCCGGCCGGAAATTCAGCCCAGCAAAGTGGCGGGCAACCGTCATCCACATCAGGACACTTTCCAGCTGATCGCATTTCCGGGCATACGGTTCAGCAACAACCATCCGATTTGACCTTTACAACATTTACAAAACCGAGATTAACGGTTTTCGGTTCTTTACAGCTTAACAAGCCGAATGCGCGGTTTATCTTGCATCTGCGAAGCGATTGTCAAATCTTTACATCACCGCAACGGCAACGATTTGCCATTGGAGATTGACATGCAGACCATCGCCTCGAAATCCCCGGAAAAATCAACCGGCACCGATGATTACATCACAATCATTGCCCCAACGATTAACGCCGTGATGCAGCGCTTTCAGGAAAGCGGTCTGGCGGCCAAAGGATATTCGATCACCGGACCTGTCGGACGGCACCAGTTTGCCTATGTGGGCGATGAAGCTGAAGTAAAACTTTAGCGTAAAGAGTGGGGCGTTGAGGGGGAAAAGTTCCTTTCATATACGTTGTAATTTCTGTTCGTTTTAAGTTTTAATGTCGCTCCTTACTTACATTTAAAAAAAAACTTTTTTTTATATTTCTGGACGTTTTTGAATTAATGCATGTTTTGATCTTGGCTCTCCGCACATAAATAACTAAAACAAAATTAGCATATTAATGTTTTTTGGCCACATGGCTTTTTCATAGATTTAATCGGAAGATTTTGAGAAAAAAGGAGCGAGGGGAGAGGCCTAGTTGCCTTCCAGTTTTTTTATTACTTAAAAAGGCATTAACTTTAAATTTTTTACGAGCGTTTTGTGACGGGAATAAATACAGCCTTTTGGTATCTTATTCAACAGACCAATCATCTAAATTGATCAAAGGCCTACATTCAATGGGACAACAAGATTGACGCAAATTTTAAGTAGTAATCTGCCACTATGATTCAGGCACACCTGAGTAATCTGATTGAAATAAAATATCCCTCAAGTAATTGCTTTAATCTTTCGAATAAAGCGCTGAGGAGCGACAGGCAAGCAAAAAACAGTCTCTGACAAAATAGTAATTTTTTCTATTCGAACATTCAAGTTGAAATTGCGCTTGATTTTAACAAAATAGTTCTAACTTCCTACACATTTGTGCTTTGGGGAATGGGCCGGGTCTTGAACAGCATCTGAATTCTAGTCTTAGAGTCATGGGCTCTAGCTTGGCGTTGTTTTTTTTTTTTCGTCAGTAAAAATTAAAATATTGAAAATATATTCCTTTTCAGTTAAAGTTGTATTTGTGTAAACCGGTTTTAGACTATATTATACGTGCATGTGGATAAAGAATTTAATTCTCTCTTCGAAAATGAATGTCTTCAAAGTTACGGTTTCGTCGAGCCCACCCTGTTTTGTCATGCTGCTCGGAGATTGAATTTAAGCTTTCAGTGACAGTTCTACCGATCTGCAGAAGACAGTTCTGGTGAAGCCAGCCTTGAATTTTAAATAGCACTCTATTCACCATAAACTTCAAGGTAGAGAGGGGGAAGGTCAATTGTCTTCCCTTCCCTAATGCTACCTCTGAAATATAGACAAGGTTTATTGACAAACATTCATAATAATTTAATATAATTTCTACCATAAGAGAGCATATAATTTGCATGACTGAGGATAAGCTCCTGATTAGAATCCAGTTCATTTTCCTAAGAATTTCAATATTGCTTTATCCTCTTTATTATTTGTATATATCACTATAAATAACAGTTACATTAAGAAATAAAATGCAAGAATTTCATTTTATAATTTAAGTAATAGTTAACATTATTAGTCAAAATGCCCTGGAATCATGTTGAAGACTGTGAATTAAAAAAAAATTCAGCATGCCCTGGGCGCGACCCGGATGACCAATACATCTGAAGAAATCACGCGAGCTCAAGCCATTTTACTTGTCGGATCGAATATTACTGAGACCAATCCGGTTGCTAGTCTTCGCGTCAAAGCCGCTTTAGGCGTGTATAAAGCCCATGTTATCGTCGTAGACTCTTCCCAAACCAACATTGCGGCACTTGCCTCCTATCCAACGATGGTCAAGCCAGGGACAGAAGGCTTATTCATCCAAGGTATGGTGAAATCCGCCATTCAACAAGATCTCGTGGACGAGGACATCACCAAGCAACATCCACAGGCCTTTACAGCTCTCAAGCAAGCCGTCGAGTCTGTTTTCCGGTTTCGTTTTTGGCGAAATACATGCCCGCATGCTGGATCGATCCATCTTCAAACAGAAGCTTCGGCCCGACAGCGGCCACTTTATCCTGACCACCGATTTTCTTGGCCAGACCAAGCGCCCAGCCCGGCGTGTGGGGGATCACATCGGAATTCAGCATTGCCAAAAGATGACCACGCGCGTTTTCCGCACCGGCATTGCATGCACGTGCATAGCCACCATTGCGCGTCATCACGACCAAACGCATCGGCATGCCATAAAGGATGTGCAAACCACGCAAAAGATGCTCGCATTCTTCGGCCTGTTCCGGGGAATCCAGCACAAAGATCACTTCGCAGTTTTTTATCCCTGACCCAAGGTAAATAAAACTTTGTTTCCTTGTCTACTTAATTAAAAAGATTTTCATTTTTGAGTAATAATTCTAAGTGCCATTTTATTATTTTTCATGTTTTGTGAGATTGAGCTTTTGATTATTTTTACCTAAAAGTATTTTAATTTTATTTTAATAAAGTTCATTTAAAAATCCGATTTTTAAACTTTATAAGTTAAGACTATTTAGACCATTGTTTTTTATTTTAATCAGGCTTAGGTTAATAAATTTATTTTACTTTTTTAGCTTATTTCTTATCTAAAAGTTTTTTTAAATTATTTCTTATCTAAAACCTTGATTTTACACGACCATTTATAACGAGGATATCGTTTTTGGGGTAATCAGGCCAAACTTTTAGGAAAGAAGAGAAAAAAGCAACCGTGGGAATTAGATGCTCCTGTAAAGTTTGTTAGGCCAGTCCCTAGTCCAACGGTAATGTATCAGTTCTACAAACAATTTAACAAGGATCAGCGTAAGGCATATAAGCACAAATATCTTTTGAGGTTTTTGTTTAAAGGAAGTAAGTTTTCAATTCCGTTGAAGTTATTAAAATTACCTTACCGATTGATGCAGTATAGAAAGTCTGAATTTTATGCAAAGAATTTAATGGCAATTGGAAAAAGAACCAAATAATAATGACTTTTACCTTAATTATATGCACCTATTAGTATACAGATTTATTTTTAAGAGAAAGGGTTGAAAACCCTTAGGTGTGATAATATGCGTCACAAGAGTGTCATCAGGTCTGGTATATTGTGCGACGCTGGCCTCAATTGCTGGGAGTCATCAGAAGAAACGCTATTAGAGATTTTTCATTGATTTTAAATGATTGATTCTAGTATAAACGGATATTTTTGTAGGAAAATATTTGAAAAGCACTTAGATGTGATAATGTGCGTCAGATGTTGGCGTGTGCCATTCGTAGTTTGCCATAGTCGCGTGAATTATCATGGGGGTATCATGTTTGAGGGTTTATTGTTAAAATGTGAACCATTGGACTTGTGTGTGATTGTTGTTCTGCGTGGCGATGTGCTTGATCCCGAGTTGCTCGAAGAAGCCAATGTCGGCAATGCCGAAGCAGTCGTTGCACTGACCAACGATGACGAAACCAACATTCTCGCGTCACTTCTGGCGAAACGTTATGGCTGCCCACGTGCGCTGACGCTGATTAACAAAAGCACCTATAACTCGCTTGTGTCAGAGCTTGGTGTCGACGTTGTGATCAGCCCCCGTATGACGACGGTATCGACCATTTTGCACCATGTACGTCGTGGTCGTATTCGTGCGGTGCATAGCCTTTCAGAAGGCTTTGGTGAGGTTCTTGAGGCAGAAGCACTTGAGACTGCACCAATCGTCGGAAGAATAAAAAGAAAATAATCAAACTGAACATACTACTCCATAACACAAGCCACATAAGTAGAATACACAGTGAAAGAGCCACTTCTCTCAGCAACAACACCGAAGCAAATTTCGCCACTATTTCACAAAAAGAAAGAAAGAAGTGTACAAACTCTACTTACGTGTTAATAAAATCTATAGACTGTGCCTTTAACTGTTCAGCTGAATGTAAATCTGCTAATATTAGGACCTCTGCTACATTTTCTACTGACAAATTCAAACTTAAGGCTTCTTCACACATTACTTTTAATCGGTCAAGAGCATACTAGAAAAAAAGGAATTTTTAATAAATGGAAGAGCTTATGAGTTTTGCCTCTGATTATATGAAAACAACATCAAAACGACTAAAGATTATAGATGCATACCTAGCATATATTTTGCTGACAGGGATTGTTCAGTTTGGGTATTGCTGTCTAGTTGGTACATTTCCTTTCAATTCATTTTTGAGTGGATTTATTTCCTCTGTTGGATGCTTTGTTCTAGCTGGTAAGAACTCAAGCCTTTCTTTTTCTGCTCATTTTTTAACGAAGAAATAAATTTAGATTATCAAATGGAGGCATACCTTAAAGCCGACTCCTTAAAAAAAACCTTAAGTAAACCTTAAAGCCGACTCCTTAAAAAAACCTTAAGTAAACCTTAAAGCCGACTCCTGTATTCAAATTAAGAGCAGGCAAAATGAAATGTGATGTGAAAGACATTTGGTTGTAGCTTGGTTGTCCCATATCATATCTTGTGAGATCCTAATGCAGAGCCCCTCCCACTCTCTCTCTCTCTCTCTCTTTCTCGCTTTATGTCACTGGAACTCCTCAATTTCGTTTAGTCTCAAGACCAATGACAGGGAAAGCCCCGAAAGTAAAAAATCGCTATTTTAGATGACAGAAAAAGAATAACTAATATGTTTTATTCATGATAAAAGCTTCCTGGGGTATTGAATATCAAAAGCCGTCTTTACAATTCAAATTAAAAACTTTGTGCACGCAATAGATCAATAAATTTTTTATCCGGTCCGCCGATGGACGCCGAGGCCAAGGCCACCGCCATGGCGCATCTGCGGGAGCGAGCGCTTGCCTGTCAAAAGTGCAGTCACTTGGTGCGCAGTCGGCGGAACGTGGTGTTTGGCGTGGGAGACATCAATGCGGATTTGATGTTTGTCGGGGAAGCCCCGGGGATGGATGAGGATGCGGAGGGGGAACCCTTTGTGGGGAAGGCCGGCCAGTTGTTAACCCGGATTATCGAAACAATGGGCCTGAGCCGGGAACGCGTCTACATTGGCAACGTGCTGAAATGCCGACCGGATACGCCCGGGAAACGCTTTGGCAATCGGAAGCCGACCCCAGATGAGACAGTTCGTTACCACTAACTGTTTAAAAAAAAAAAATCCACATTTTTGCATATAGGAGCTTGAAATCTCTAGAGTAGGAGTTATCTGATGCGTTGACTCTAATGGTGTGATTTTCATCAAGATTTGATGACTTTTAGGGGGTGTATCACCCTTTTTTCAAAAATTGGGAAACATTTCTCAGGCTCATAACTTTTGATGGGTAAGACTAAACATGATGAAACTTGTATATTAGTAAAATCAGCAAAAAATTCGATTCTTTTGATGTATTTATTGGTACCAAAATTATCTTTCTAAAGTTTCAGTTTCTATTGAGACGGGCCGCTCCTTACTTACAGTCCGTAACCACATCAAGTCTCGGTAGATACGCATGATTAACAAAAACTAACATTTAGTTTATTTGGACTAAGTTTTACTAAAACGTAAATTAACTCCATTTAGTATTTATTTTGTCTTTTGCCTATGTTTCGGTCTTTTACTAATTTTTGCTTGGTTTTGTTTTTCTTTTGGATTTTTTTTTTATCTCTGTTTTTCTTGTTTTTCATCATTTTTCTGCCTCACAGTTCTATATCCCTCAGCAAAATTATAGAATTTCTGAACTAGCGTTTAAGAAAATGTTTTATAAATTATGCATTCACCCTTTTGGCATTGAATGTGTTTCAAAGGCTAAAAGATAAATAAATACTAAAAATAACTTTAATCTTTTTTTATTTATTAACAGTAAAATTTTGTTCATTTACATATTAGTAGCAGATAACCCCTTCAGTTAACATCCGCATCAATATTCCTTGAGACTTTCATTCCAATACAATTCATTCCAAAATACATTTGGCTATTCTTAAAATACTGTACATATGCCCTTTTGACAACCTTGATATGCATAGTGTCTTTTGATTTAGTAACAACCGCCTCTCTTCTTCAGCGCAAAAAAAAATAATATGGACAAGGAAAATGCCGAAGAAAAAACCAAAAAACAAACACGGAAAGAACATCAAAACCAGTTAAAAACCAATGAAAAACCTGCCAAAAATTAAGATAAATAGTTAAGGTAGGAAATGAGGTTAGCAGCTGTTTTTGTATTAAATCAGGAGTTAAGCAGGGTTGTGTTTTATCCCCCTTTATATGGATTATTTTGATGGATTTTGTCGTAAGGAGCACAGGAAATCAATTAGAGACCTAATAATCAAATGGGGAGGAAAAAATCTTCTGGACTTAGATTATGCTGATGATTTAAGCATATTAGATGAAAGTTTGGGAGAAACGAATGAGTTTTAAAGGTTTTGGAGTTCGTGGTGCAAGAATAGGTTTGAAAATTATTGTTAAGAACACTAAGTCACGAAGGCTAGGAATAAGTGAAGATAAAAGGTACGTTGTGTAATGAAAAGATTACTTGCACTTATGCCAAACCCTATGACGTCCGCAATTCTTTTAACCAATCACGTCCCTAGTTTTCACTTCCTTTGTAATTATAGCATTTCTCGACCCTAGGTTCTGATCATTATTTATTGTTTATATAGATTGTTTATTGTCTATACTTCGATTCGGTACATCTAATAATCTTTTCAAAAAATGAACGGTAACTAACATATTTTTCATTTCAGACTGTGTTACTGATGGGAGAATTTTCAAGCGTGGACTGATCAAGGGAAAAGAGTGCAATATATGGTAAGATTGACAAGAAATAGTACTTTTTAATATAGCAATTCGAAAATTTAGTAATTTTTAAATCTATAATATACTCGGGACGGGCAAATTTGCCAATTTTTTGGTCAATCATTTGCATCAAGGCATTGCGAAGAGCATCACTGCCTTGGGCGCTATCGCGAACGGTAACAAAAGCAACCAAGCCCTGGCCCTTGATCTCATGAGGGACGCCAATAACCGCAGACTCGGCAACGGAAGGATGCTCGACAAAAACGCTTTCAAGCTCGGCTGTTCCGATGCGGTGGCCTGAAATATTAACGACATCATCAATGCGGCCGAGAATCCAAAAATAGCCATCTTCATCTTTGCGCGCACCATCTCCTGGCAAGTAATACTGGCCATTCCACTTTGGCCAATAAGTGGACTTGTAGCGCTCTTCTTCGTTTGCAGCCGAACATAAAAAAATTTGGACAAAAGCCCAAAATCCAAGAAAAAACGGAGAAGTAGCAGCAGAATCTCAGAGAGTCTAAAATTTAAGTCTGATTTTAGCGACAATTCCAATATCTTGTTGAGAAGGTTCAAAATTTAGTAGTACGATTTATAAATTTCAAAAAGGGACTCTCTTAGGGATATGGCTAGCTATTAAATATAGTTAAAGCCGAAACGAATCCTCAATCGTTCCGCAAATTGAAAAAAGCTGAGGATTTGGTTGAGTTTTGTACAAGGTATTAATTTTATTTCTCTCTTCCCTCTGAAATCCAAGTGAATTTCTTGGAGTTGATTCGGATTCTACAGGCCGCACATTCCGCTCTTCGCGCCGAAGCGATTCTTTGAGCGCTTCCGCAACGATCCAGCTCAGCTGCCGCCGTACTTGAAAGGCGACCTGAACGATCTGAGTGAAGTAGGCAAGAAGTGGGCGCGAGAAGCGGTGACCGCAGGTCTCCACAAGACGGTCATCGAGCATGGGCAATGGCGTGCGGCCGTCGAGGCGTACCTCGCGTGCGTGACGTACGTCGACTACGAGATCGGTCGCGTGCTCACGGCTCTCGATCGTTCAACGATCGCTGACAACACGTGGATCGTCTTATGGTCCGATCACGGGTGGCAGCTCGGCGAGAAGGATCACTGCAAAGACAGACACACAAATACGCAAACACACAGAGTCAGACACACAAAAACACAAAGACAGACACAAATACGCAAACACACAGAGTCAGACAAACAAAAACACAAAGAAAGACACAGAGACATGCAAAAAGAAGCCCATTCATACAAACGTAGTCAAAAAGAACAAAAAACACACGCACAAAAACACAAAGACAGACACACAAATACGCAAACACACAGAGTCAGACACACAAAAACACAAAGATAGACACAGAGACATGCAAAAAGAAGCTCAGTCCCACAGGCACGCTGGGAGAGAGAAAAAATTCACAAAAAACACAAACTCAGAGACACAAAAACACCATGTTTAAAATCTCTTTTATAACTTTGAGAGACCCACTCTCAGCAAGTTGGTTAAAACAAAACAAAGATTAAAAGCTCTTTTGTGACCTTTGGACAACCGCTCTCAAACAGTAAGTTTAAAAATAAAGTGAAGATGAAAAGTTCTTTTGTGACTATGAGAGACCCGCTTCCAGCCAGCTGGTGTAAAAAAAAAGACTAAAAGCTCTTTCGTGACCTTGAGAGACCCACTCTCAGTCAGGTGGTAAAAAAAAATTAAAAGTTCTTTTGCGACCTTGGGAGACCCGCTCTCAGTCAGTTGGTTTAAAAAGAATATGAAGATTAAAAGCTCTTTTGTGACCTTGAGAGACCCGGTCTATTTTTATTATTTCATCAATGAATTTAATCGGATAACTATTACAAAATAAAATATCCCTCAAATACTACAATTCAGAATCTAAAAACTGAAGGGAACAAAATTCTAAAAGCTCTATCCACCATTGCAATCACAAACCCTTGTTTCTCAAATTCTGAAAGCTCTATCCACCAGTGCAATCACAACCCCTCGTTAATTTCCTTATTGAGCATTGGTTCTTTTTTCAAAAGACAATCGTAAATCGGGTCAATTTTTAAATTCCCCGTGTTTCTATATATTGAAAGATTAGTAAACACATGTCTTTTAATTTCTATAGCCTTTCTCGTCTATTGAGAAAAACCTTTTGTCCCTGGGTTGGCCGTTGGCACTCCTATGCTCCTCCGCACTTTGTCAGCTTTTGTTTTTATTGCTGCTGGGTTACCCAGAAACCCTCCTCCCCAGAGAACCTTCCTGTTGTAGTTGTCTGGTTTAGTCGACGACCACCCGACTATGAAACAGATGATACTGGTTTACACGGTACCAGTAGCAAGCAGTTGCTTGAGCTTGCAAGCAGTTGCATTACCTGACTCAAAGTAAGTAAATAATATATATATATATCAAAATAGCCCTCAGTTAAAATCAGATATAAAAACATTAAAACTAAAATTGGGCTCTCCGCTCTCCGGAGAGCCCAATTTTAGTTTTAATGTTCCTCATTTTTAGAACTCGAATCTTGTAACAAATATCTGACGAAATGAGGAATCTGGAAAGGCGGTGAAGTTCTTCATATATCTCGCACTTTCAAGGGTGGGAGGGAACAGAAAATATGTGAGTGGTATGCCTGCACACTTGCGAGAATTCTCACTTCCTTTCTTTATTCGTGTTCGTTTTTACTCGCAAGATTCATAACGTCACCAAGCATGACTACATGCCTCTAGTTTTGACAATCATGTAATTCCTAGCTGTATATAAGACTAGAAACCATAGCAAGAAAATATTTTTTGCGATGTTGTCAAATAGTTCGTGGTTACGAACTGTAGTAAGGAGTGAACCGGCTTTTTGTGTGAACTCTCTCTGAAAGTAATCTTGTGAATAATCCGGAAGCTCATTATTTTGTGAATGGCCCGAGAAGTTATTTATTTATTTTTGTGTATAAATAGGCTAGTTTCAGTTACCCGACCCGAGAATGACCCGAGAAGTTAAAGTCAACAAAAAACAAAAACCTAAAAAGATAAACCTAACAGAAAACTAATCCTTAAAACCCTAAAAGCTAATAAAACTTTATGAGAAACCTAGGAAATACTGCTAGGAAGTGTTTAACAGAAAATGTTTCAAGTTTTGTTGAACAGAAAAATACAACACAAATTTCAAAACTTAATTCAATTGATGGCTAAAATTGCCCCGATGATCTGATGGCGAAGATCGAGGAAGAGTATTCCGACAAGAAAACGGCGCGTGTTCTTGGCTTGCGCCGCCTTGCTTTGCAGATCGTCGGCGTCAAGCTGATGGGTTATGCGGGTGTCCAGCTCAGCGGTATCGAGACGTATGATGCCCTTTGCGAAGCAATCGAAACGGCGGAAGCGCTCGAGAAAGAGCTTGCGTGCTACGACTTGTGGGAACAAGCATGGAATGACGCCCACAGGCGGGAAGACGGCAGCAACGCGGCTTTCGCGCCTGCGGGCGCGTTTTACCTGTTCGGCGACGATGCCCCTGAAAAGAACAGTATGCCGGGTCCGCCTGAGATCGTCGCTCGCCCGATCACGGGGTCAAGTTTACCCTCACGCGCCACTTCGGTGAGATCACGCGCATATTTCTTCAACGCATCATATGATTCTTCTGCGCTTTGCGAATCGGCGGTCCGGCCTTTGCGCAAATCATTGATCGCGTCGTTTAGCCCGTTGGCAGTGACGCCAGCTGACGCCAGCAATTTGCCTGCATCGCTGTCTTTTTCAATTGTTAGCGCAAGAAGCAAACGTTCAACGGTGACATAAGAATCACCAGCCTTATCCGCCGCCTTTTCAGCCGTTTCAAAAACCCGCGCCATTTCGCGGCTCAGATAAAGCTGCCCGCCATCGCCTGAAACAGATGGGATCTTCTAACCTGTCATCATCAAACCTTGCATTAAATTGAAAATGTTGACTAGAAACACTGACTAAATCCCAGGAGAAAAAAATGGTATGTCCTACATTCACCAGTATTCTCTCCAAAGCTAATGAATCAGTAAAAAGAAATTTGTTCCGGACCCATGACCCCCGCCTTTTATTTGATCAAAAAGGACAGATTTGGCAGTATGAAAGAATTCTCTCTGATTCCCTTCGAATCAGGGAAATGAGGAGCATTTTTTTATGATGAATTTAGGAAAGGAGTCGTTAAAGTATACTATTGAATTGAGGGTGAATAGCTCACCACTTGGGGTAAGAAGGAAATATTTTGGGAAGAGGTATTTGTCCGGATTGCTCTTCGCCCAGCAGTTCACCGGCACCGCGTATTTCCAGATCATGTGTCGCTAACTCAAAGCCTGCACCCAGATTATCCGATTGCGCAATGGCTTCCAGACGCTTGGTGGCATATTTAGTCATGCGCTTTGGATGCGGAGTCAGCAAATACGCATAAGCCTGGTGATGGGAGCGTCCAACCCGGCCGCGCAGTTGATGTAATTGCGCAAGACCCAGATGATCGGCACGGTCCATAATAATGGTATTGGCAGAGGGGATATCGATACCGGTTTCAATAATTGTGGTACATACCAGTACATTGAATCTTTGGTGATAAAAGTCTGACATCACCGTGAGATTACTTTTCCTCAGTTCCTGGCTATCGATTGCAACACACCCTCGAATTGAAAACGAAATGTCTTTCAATTCATGTATCTTCTTTCACAGAGAGAAAGGCAGTTCCTCAAGCTTACTTGAGCTTATACGACTTGCAATCCAAACTTCATTACAGGAATTCAGAAGGCATTATTTATCATTTTGTTTTCTTTGCTAAATATACATTTAGGTGTCCCACTCTCATAAATTTACAACACCGGATCGATTGTTAGCCTAAATATTATTTTAATACTTAGCCTACCATTTGAGTCCCATAGTACCTGCGATTCTAGGCGTTTACCCCCCCCCCCCACAAAAATATCATGACTTTTACACCACTCCCGGAAGATGTCCCAAATGAAAGTGTTCGGTGCATCTGTTTTGAGGGCCTGTGGATCCTTGTGATACCCAGATACGCGGTACCCGGCATTGATCAACGCTGCCCTAACGCTTATCATCGGCGGTGTGTGGATATGCAGTGTTTGGGAAAAATCGGGAAGCCTGTAGAACAGTGGGACATCATTTAATTCTTCCTTGCAGCTCGTAAGTAGTCCACGGAGACGATCTTTCGTGGCGATCCATTTCAATGCCGGTAATGCTTGTGACGAAGTATCGGACGACGGAGAAGAAGCAGACGATCCGTCCAGTCGCCGTAGGGCTTCGCTAACTGCCAGCGCCGCGTATTTCAACAGCCGTGCCTGCCCATCGGCCTGCCACAAGGTTTCACTGAGAACAGGCTTTACCGCGTAAGTCTGAGCCATCGATTGAAAATCCTTAGTCCTGGAGTGTGAGTTCGTCGGAACCGCGGCGCTTATAGCGCAATCAATCCGTCACGTCATGTGTTTCGAATTCACCGGGCGACGTGATTTCCAATATCTCGCAGTCTTCGGAACAGCGCAAAAGTTCGTGGCCGATTTCCGGCGGCTGGTGGGCACAGGCCCCCGCTTTCAGACGGACTTCCCCCATGCCGTCATACCAGAAATCAACCCATCCCTTCAGCACATAGATCATTTGACACCTAATCCAAATTCCAGCTCCTGTTGAATCTCATGAAACCATTCTGAATTTTTAATGGTCGCCAACGCTCCCAAACTCGTTTCTGGTGGCGTCAAATCCCAAAAAGGAGAATTGAAAAACTCGTCACCTCGCCACGCTGAACGATCGTTTACTGGTAGTCCCTGCCTGACCTCAGTCGAATTCAATTTTTTAGACCCTTGCGAAAACTGATTGCCTATCAGATCATTTAAGATAACACTTTCCAACTAAACCAGAATCAGTCAACGTTCGGCATGAAGTCAAATCCCAAAATCAAACCTCTTTTTTTGTTGCTCAATCAAGAGCGTCAATTCACTCAACGTTTTGAGCGCCTTGCGAGAATACGGCGCGAAGGCCTGGCATCCATCGCTCGCCAGGCTGTTGCGCAAGCCTTCCGGTCGCGATGCGGACATTGAATGCCCGTGCAATGGGCGACTAGGCATGTGGCCGCCAAGCGCGCTTCAGGCCGGTCAGCTTATATGTTGGGCTGCTCGGCAAGTCCATTGAGCCTCGGTAGGCCACGCACGTCGATTGGTCGGCAGTTGTCTGCGCGCATTGAAATTTGCGTCCATCGGTCGGCTGATATATCCCACGGTCTCCATGCCGAAGGAGACCTCCATAGCGCCCGACGACGTTGGGCTTGTCGCCAAGCCGAAGCGCAGCCGCGAGCGGTAATGAAAACTCGTAGAAAACTGCCTTTCTGGAAATGACTTTCAGATTTGTTAGAATGTTAAAAGAATTGGGAAAAGAATTCTAAAGGGCTAGTATATATATACTCGCGATTTTTGGGCTACAGCAAAAGAGCACTTGTAACTACAAAGATGATTGCATTAAAATATGTCTTAAAATAAAAATGGATTTCAGTTTAGCTGTACGGACTTCTGTTTCTTTGAGTCGTGCTTTGTACCCTAGGTAACTTGAACCTTAAAATATAAATAAATTCTCAATTTGAGAAATTTTAATATTTTTGAGATCCAATTTTATTTTTTTTTCGCTTGTTTGGCTGTTAACTCTTTTCCATGTACATGGAACCCATGACTTCCAGGTGGCAGATTGAAAATGGAGCCTGTCATAATAACAGGGGAGCATGGACTCTGCTGGCGAAACACAAATTCACCATGAATATCTTCATATCCAGGAATTCCACGGATAGTAGCTCTTGCCTCCTAAAAAAAATGCTGCAAATTACTATTTTATGAACCGTTACTTTTCTTATTTAAAATATGGCACAAAAAGGTACTATGGAGCACAAAAGGTGCTTTATGATGCTGTGGAGTCTTAAAATTCTGCTGGAAGTTCTCAAAGGAACCAGAAGAAACTTTGGTAAAATTTTAATTGACTTCTTGCTATCTCGGAAAAGGTTTATAACATTTAAGCCGATATCTGAATGTGAAATATATTCCTCATAATCACGGGTCTCATTTGAAGCATTTTACATGACATAAGCTCCAGCTGTATCTATTGGTGATTAAACAAAAAAGAAAAAACAAGTTTTATCAACTGAAAATAAGGAGCAACATGAAAACTTAAAACGAACAGAAATTATTACGTAAATGAGGGGGCTCGCCCCCTCGTCAATACCTCGCTCTTTACGCTAAAGTTCGAATTTTGTTCCAATTCTTTAAGAATGACCCCTGAATTACAAACGCCGATTAATTAGAATAAATAGCTCTTTCGAAATTACTAAAAAAAAACTTGAGCGTAAATGAGCAGCGCTTGACGCTCTTGATCACGGTCTTCGCCACCCGCGCGTCGGTCCGCACGCCCTTGGCGTCGAAGGTCATGAAGACGGAGTACGCCAGTCGGTTGCGGCCCTCGACCAGCGAGCACAGTCCGTTGGACAGCTCCTCGGGCAACATCGGGACCACTTGGTCGGGCAGGTACACGCTGGTGGCGCGGGCCAGGGCCTCGCCGTCGAGGGCGGTGTTCGGGCGCACGTAGTGAGCGACGTCGGCGATGTGGACGCCGAGCTCGAGGCCGCGCTCGCCCAGGTCGCGCACGCTGATCGCGTCGTCGAAGTCCTTCGCATCGTCGCCGTCGATCGTGAAGACCTTCCAATTGATGAAGAGATGTTTTAGAGTGACACCAGAAAGTTTTGAGAGTCTAAAATACTTTCTGTTCGTACAATAAGATTGTAGAAGCTTGTTTTATATAAATGGTGGGTTTGGATCTACAATATCGCAGTTCATGTTATCTCTCGTAAGGAAACATGGTCCTGCAACTACCTCTGGAGTGAAACAATGGTGGACAAAGGGCCAGTGAGGTGGCCCCATGCTTGTTCCTCAGCCCCTCTAAGATTGCTGAGTTGGTAGAAACTGTGAACCTCTATTCTGACACCTGTGGCTCACGAAACAGAAACATGTTTCTGTGTCGAATGTGTTTTCTTACTACCATCTCACTTGCTACTCCTATTAATACTACTGTTACCGCTATTAATAATGCTCCTACTACTACAACTGCTAAGATAATTCTAGTATTATTAACACTAAGGAGATACAGGTTAAAATTTGAGTGACTATAGTGATGAATCTTAAACCGAATATAAACATACTATATGCTTACTGAATTTCAAAAGGTTCTCTCTATGGAAGCGATTTGAAAATTAAATTAAAATTTTTGGAGAATATTTAAAGGAAGGTCAATTGAACAAAAGGCATTAAGTGTACGCTAATACTAGCGCTAATGAATCTGCTACTACTACTATTTTAGAAGGAATATTTTTAACCAGTCTTTACTCAATTGGGCACTTAGGAACATTTTCTTCATTCTCCAATAAAACGACGGACCATTAATTCAATGACCCTAAATATATCTCTAGAATTTAATAATTGAAAAAATATAGAGAAAACAGGAATAATATTTTAAAACAAAGCAATGTACACAAAAAACAAAATCTCTAAATTATAAAGAAATCCGAATTTTTCGACTTCATGCCAAATAAAACTAAAATTTTGATAACCTCCAAAATCACCATGCAAATAGCACGAATATGTGCAAGAGAATGATACAGTAAGCTGTCTGTAACTCCAAATGTACGAAAAACAACTTAATTTATCGGTTATGTCAATCATGTATCTAGGACTCGAGATTATTTGTGGCGACATCAATTCTAAAGCGATGGTCTGCTGGTGGGTGAGCGCGCTGGCCGCACTCCAATCGCGGACAAATGCGGCAGCCCACACCAATCGGCACCACTTGAGCGAGGTTTTTAAGGTCAACACCATCTGAATAAATCATCTGCTTGGCGTGGGAGATGTGGCATCCAAGGCCAATTGAAAGATGTCGGCGCGGGGCATTGTGACGATATCCGCCCTTTGCAATCGATTTGGCGATGCAGAAATAAGTTTCGCTATCGGGCATTTGGGATATTTGAATGTTGATTTTTTCCGGCTGCAAAAACGCAGAATAAATATTCCATCGCGGACACGCACCGGAATGTCGAACCAGACCTACACGGTCATGTCGGACGAGGTGCTCACCGCGGTTCAGCTCTTTCTGTTCATGGGCTACATCGTCGAACGGGCCAACATCGTCGACCGGCTGTTCTCGACCCTCAACATCGCCTCCAAGGATCTGCCCGGCTCGATGGGCGTGGCGGCGCTCCTCACCTGCGCGCTCTTCGCCACCGCCACCGGCATCGTCGGCGCGGTGGTAACTCTCATGGGACTGCTGGCGCTGCCGCAGATGCTGAAGGCGCGCTATAACCCGTCGTTCGCCAGCGGCATCATTTGCGCCGGCGGCACGCTGGGCATCCTGATCCCGCCGTCGATCATGCTGATCGTCTATTATAAAGGGGGTAGAAGAGTTCCATGCTTAACTCCTGGTTTAAAACAAAACCAACTGTTATCCTCATTTTCTACCTTAACTCTAGCAGTGTTACTCTTGTACATAACTGAAAGCTGAAGGGTCTTGAGACAGAGATCAGTGCCGCCAGTTTGGATATTAAGGATCTAGTACCGCATCCTTTACCCTCTATTCCTTTTAATACTAATAGCTTTCATGAATTTGTCTGGGAAACCGTACAAGGATAAGACCTTTGCTAAAGATCTTCTATCAAAAGAATCGAACGCTTGCTCACGATGTATAACACTGAGGAAAAAGGTGTTTGACGATTCAGGCACTTTTCATCTAGAACGGGAAAGGCCAATTCCTAACATGGCATCTTTCAATAATTCTCTGTCCACACTGTAGAAAGCCTTATGGAGGTCTAGAAATCCCACATGAAAGTAAGTTTTTCCCTTTTTATATTTATCTGTTAACGCCTTTAAAATATACACACTATCTGTCGTCCCATACCCTATCCTGAAACCTCCTTGTTCCTCATGTATTATATTATTTTTATTTAACCAGTTGAAAAGCCTAGTATCTAATATTTTCCCCTATAACTTACTTAAAGCAGGGACGAGGGCTATTAAATGACGATAATTCTCTTGAGCCTTCGGGTTTTCTCTTTTAAAAAGTGGTATAAACAATGATGTTGCAATGTATAAAAAACAACAATAATATTATTTAACGCAAATAATTTAACATAATAATAAAAAAATGTAGAATAAATAATTAATTTAAATAATAATATTAAATAATTAATTTAATTTAATTTAAATAATAATAGTAACATTTTTATGTTTTAGTATAAATAAGTAGCGACGAAGACCACACTGCCTTTCCATCACAAACACCAAAAACAAGAAGAGCAACAGGGAATTATCTTCCTTTTTTCCCTGTAATTTCTTTTCCTATTAAAGGAAATATAATATTTCCTTAAATAGGGACTTGGGGGAATATTCACTAAATGCTCTATACACAAATTTGATCAAAAACGATTTTTCCATATGATTCAGCAAATTCTTATCAGATTCGAACCATGAGCAGGCTCAGAAGCCGCACTTTTACGTTTGGAGGGTTCTAGAGCTTCAAAAGTGTCTCAGACCTCCAAGAATCCATAGAACTGTTCACTACTACTATTAACTCACCACCAAGTAGAGCCAAGCCGCAGCCAACACAGCTGCGCACTCTCCATCCCAATCTGCTCAAAGCTTCCACTCTTAACCCCTTCCAATAAGTTCGAATTTTCTTTATATCCTTTCTTACGACCTCTTCACACCCCATTCGGGGACGACCTGCTTCTCGCATGACCCTAGATGGATGGCTGAAAAGTGCGATCGTTGCCGTAGTAGTAGTAATCCAGCCGGGGTGGGTGTAATATGAGCCTAGTTACAACAAGTTGCACATTTGATCCTTAATCAAACCACAAAGATTTGATATTAATCATTTGATCTTTGGCCTAAACAGACAAAACTAAAATAAAACGATCAAAAACATAGCTGTTTCAGCAAAATCGTGGAATTATAGTTTGAAACTACTCAAGATTAGTCACATATTACCAAATTGCCTCGCGTGTTGAGCTTCATAAAACAGGGTGTATGATATTGCAACCATTTATTTATTTATTTTATCATGCAAAGTTTAATCAGTGACTTGCCAATATTCTTTTCAATTTAACAGCTCGGATGTAGTGACACCAACGGAGCGACCTTTGTCCGGAACCTCATTGATGCCGCTATCGCCGGGGGTGGCTTCACGTCCTACATGTTTCCGAGAGCCGGAAACGATACGCCTGTTGCCAAACTCAGTTACAGCTTGGAATACACACCATGGCAATGGGTGATCGGGAGCGGCGTCTATATAGACGACTTGGACAGTATCTTTCGCGATCAAGTTTTACGCGCGACGTTATGGACCGGCGCCCTCATCGCTCTTCTCTGTGCAGTCGGTTTGCCACTCGCACGGGGCATCGTGCGTCCAATGCTCGCCATGACCGGCGCCATGAAACAGCTCGCCGCGGGCGATACCTCAACCGAGCTGCGAAATCAGATGAACTGCCGGGTTCCAG
The DNA here is from genome assembly GCA_010016025.2 of Alatinidae sp. Z8VKAUB7J3. NCBI lineage: Eukaryota > Metazoa > Cnidaria > Cubozoa > Carybdeida > Alatinidae > Alatinidae sp. Z8VKAUB7J3. Next base: position 9,251,415 of record JAAAKM020721499.1, read on the forward strand.
CCCCCGGCGACACAGACAAGGTCGCACCCGATGGTGCGTGCGCCCGGTACCGAGACTCTGACGCCGCTCACCGACCGCCCGCCGCGCACGGATGCGATGCCGTGCCCCTTGATCACGTTTTCGACGCCCGCCGAAACGACATCCTGCGGATCGATGATCGCGGCCACCTCAATTCCGGCGCGAGAAAGATCTTCCGCCGTGGTTTCCATGCTTTGGTTGTTGCCGAAAATGACGGCGCGGCGACCGGGCTGCACGGCATACTGATTGACATAGCTGCGTGCGGCGGAAGCCAGCATGACACCGGGACGGTCATTGGTTTATTTTGATTTTCTTTTAATTATCTAAGTATAATTGGTACAATTTGTTTAAGATGTAGTTGAAGATAAGATATTAATTAAGTTTAAACTTAAGTTTCCTGAAAAGGAAAGATTTCCAAAGTCATTCACTAGAAACTTGTCTGGTACTCTAGATTTCAGCGGGCTTCATTGCAGCTGCGTCAATTCATGAAAATTTGGGAGGGAGTTGGACCAAAAGAGATTTTTTTCCGTGCTAAGGGGAGCAAAATTGCGATTTTTCAAAAATTTTTAATGAAAAAACCTTTTTAATTAAAATGTCCCAAAAAAAATTCTCGTAAATCTAGGGCTTTGGGGAGGAGTCCAGGCCTCGACAGGGGCGAAGGCGAGCCTCTCCAGGAGCAGCTCGTTGTGGTCGGGCGTACGCTTGGAGTCGTTCCTCGCCAGCAGCTCGGAGCCGACCAAGAAGACATTGCCGGTCTCGCCCAGGCCGCTGTAGCGGCCGGCAATGGCGTTGATCTGGTCGATCGGCATCTGTAGGGCGATGACGCCGATCTTGCTCTTGCCGAGGGCGATCGGCGTTGCAATGAACCCGGCGGGCGCGCCAGCTTTGGGGGCGTAGGGTCTGAAATCGAAGAAATGGACCTGGCCCGCTTCGCCGGCCATGGCCGCCCGATACGCCTTGCCGAGATCACTGTCCCGCCACTCGCCGTTCTCCGACTCCGAAGACTCGGCCTTCGGTGATTCCGAAACCGCGTCCGCAGATTCCGCCTCGTCTGGCTCGGGGTCCCCTGCCGCGGGATCCACAGGCTCGGAGTCCACAGGCTCGGACTCCACCGCCGCAGGGTCCTGCTCCTCGACGGCAGCCTCGTCCGAGACCGCCTCGTCGACAGCGGGATCTGCGCCCTCTCCGAGGCCGAGATCCGCGCCGAACGCGTCCGCGTCGGATTCTTCTAACGATCGCCCACCGGTCGGTTTAGGCCGACTCCGCCTACCGCTTCGAAACGCCACTCTGGCTCCTTCTAATTCGTCCGATTCAGGGGGTGCGTCATCAAAAGGGGTAAAAATAGCCAATCTGCAATATCCAAGAGCAGCTGGGGGGAGGGGGGATAAAGTTACTATTTTCTGAAAGTGTTTGTGTGTGCCAGTAGGAATAGGGGGTCAAAATCTGTTTTCGGAGGGGTGTGGCTAAACTTGTTATGTCTCGCATCCATCTAAGCGTTTTGCACTTGAAGCTCCCATGGGAGTTAAAATCTATTCATGTCTAAGTAGAGAGTTAAATTAAGAGACACTGTGTAGGTATCCACCCAGCCTATCAAAATAGTGTTTTTAGAATTGGGATGGCTTGTGACACCAAGTTGAAACTTTCACGGAGCGTTAGGGAGACCTCAATTTTTTACTTAGATCATTTTAAATGGCCTTTATATAATCAAAACGTGGTATCTATGCAGGCAGGGTGATTTTGAACATCTGTACTCCTTGCGTAAACTATTCCAAGGCGCAGAAAACTGCACTAAGACAAGTCTACATCTATTATAATCTACGGAAGCAATAAATCTGTCTGTAATTTTGGCTTGAATTTGATTTTTGTTTTAAAATTAAATGCATAATAATTAAATATATTATTTATTAAATAAATCGATCCTGGTCCCCGCTCGAATTGCTCGCTAAGGTCCCATTGAAATTGGTTTCTAGGCTCTCAGTGGAATTGGATGTTAGGGGAACCCCTTGAAATTGCTTGTTAGGTGGTGGTGCGCAAGGTCAGCGAGCACCTCGGAACGCTGATCGCTTCCGAGTCCCGAACTGCCCCGGACTGGGAGACGCAGTACCGGACACTCACCCAGAGCCTGATCGCGCACCGCGGGGAAGTCGACGGACATTTCCGGCGCTACGTGATCTTGCTCGAGCAGGGCTTCTACACGCGGCTGCTCGACCACGTGCGCACGCTGAGCCGGATCGCGCGCGACTACGACCGTGAGCGAACCGGGAGCCGCGAGCGCCTTCGAGGGCTGCAGAAGGATCTGCTGCGGACCCGCGCGCTGCTGCGCGAGTACCTCCACACCGAAGACGCCCCCCTCGTCCCTCCCGAGGACGAGGATCCTATCTTTCGCTACGATCTGCAGCGACGGGTAGTGCTTGGGCCACATATCGACGCGCCGAGAACTGCTGCGATGGATACTTTTCGTCGCTCACTGCCCGGTTATCAAGTCGAGCTGATATCCAATGATCGTGCGAGACAGAAGTTTGTCGCGAGGGTGTACAAGGATACTGCGCCGGCTAAGTATTACCTATACGACAAGACTGAATCTTCCATCGGCTTTTTTGGTAGTGAATACGCTGAACTGGAAGATATAGAGCTCGCACCCATGAAACGAGTTCGCTATCGCGCCCGAGATGGTCGGGAGATTCCAGCTTTCGTGACCCTGCCAATGGACGAGTATGCCTGAGGCTATCTAAGAGACAGAAACAACTCACCGTTCTGAAGAAGGTACCTCCCTATATCAAGTTTGAAATTATTCAAGGCATATGCAAAAGGTGTAAACTCTGTAGTCACTTCTTTTGTTTTCTTTAAATCTACAAAAGACACTAAAAATGTCACAATGTCAAAGGAGTTCTTTAAAACTGCATTTTGGAGCAGTTCAAATATTTTTTGTTGACTTGGTATAGTTGTTCCATACTCTACCAGGATCTCTGCGGTAGCTACGTCATCCCTTCTTACGGCCTCAGTAAAAAGTGTCTCGCCTAAAAACAACAGAAGAAAATATTATCAATATAATCTTTAGAATTTATAAACTTCACCGGGTAGTGTTCCCGGTCTGTTGTCACGGCAGAGCTTACTTGTTTTAATCAAAGCCATCCGCGGCTTGCGCATCTGGTCTTGAACGCTGGTATCTCGCTTGAAGCGTATTCGTTGTTTATCCCTGTAGGATTTGATATGCAATTTCAAAAATGTGTACCTGGGCAGACTCGGCTGGGTTGGATCGGTACGGGAGTCATGGGGCGAAGCATGTGCGGCCACCTATTGAAGGCGGGTTTTCAAGTTGCAGTTTTCAATCGATCCAGGGAAAAGACCGCGTCGCTCGTCGCTGACGGTGCGGTTTGGGCTGATTCTCCCAGTGCGGTTGCTGCCCAAAGTTTTTTCGGTGAATTTGTTGGCGTTGGTGAGAAGGTTGAGCAGGATTCCCTCGACCATATTGTGATCGGCTGTCATTTCACCCACATCATTGGGCAGGAACCGCACGTTGAGTTTGTTGCCGCTCTTTTCCAAAAGGGGTTGAATGTTTTTGAGAACGGTTTCGACCATGTTTCGCAAGGGGAAGGTTTCAATGAACAACTCTTTTTTGCCGGAATCCAATTTGGCCAATTCGAGCAAGTTGTTGACCTGCGCCAATTGGTAGTAGGCCGAAGATTTTATTTTTGCCAAATCCTCCTTGGCCTGAGCCGAATTAAAAGTGGGCTTTTCGAATTCGCTGAGGTCCTCATTTTTAGCCAGCAGAAACCTTCACTCAGCCGTCCTGTCGGTCAAAACATTTGTATTTTTGTTGTTTTTCACTGGCTGTGATTCGCCTTGTTTTCCTTCGTTTTCCAACGTATCCCAATTTTGTCAGAGCACTCAAATAACTCAATCTAATCTAATTAGCCTGTTGCTGGCATACTCCTCTTTAACAAGCACCACCTCATTGATGTGGTAATTAAAACATAGTCACCAAGTTTCCTTAGCGAAACGCTATGTTTTCTGGCGTGTTTGAGTATCAGCAGGGTGTTCACTAGTGACATCTACTTTGAAACAATTAGCGGCATTGCTTAATCAAGTTGTAAATTTTCAAAGGGGCGTCCGGACTCGACTACGTCCGGCTCGGTGAGAGTCGACCCGTTCGCGTCGGCGATCCGGTCTTCAGCCTCGGGAACTCGTTTCGAAGCATCGACCTCGACGATCAGGTGACCATCGCCGCCGGAATCGTAAGCGGTGTGTTCCGCCTCGAACCGGGCACGGAGTCCGAGTCGAAGTACCACGGCACGGCCATCGAGACGACCGCTGCGCTGAACAACGGCATGGACGGCGGACCTCTCGTCGACGCGCGAGGCCAGCTGATCGGAATTCTCAGTCTGAACTACTCGCGGAACCGCTGGCTGGGCACGGCGGTGCCCATCGATTCGCTCAAGCCGGTGTTGCGGGGCAACTGACCCTCTCCCCCATTGGCACCCGTGGTAAACACTTACAATGCAAGGCCCTTCAAACAGGAGATAATGGGGTTGCTTTTATTTTAATAAAATATATTGACAACTTTGGAACATATGATTTTATTTTTCTGTCGATAGTTCAGGATTCGAAGATAATTTACCTTGTGTCACTTTAAGAGATGGGCAGCATGTTTATGTTAGCAGCAGTAAAAAATTGGCGCTTATAGCTTGTAAAATATATTCAGTTGTGCTTTTACAAAAGGTGACAGCCATTGACCCCCCCCCCTCTCACTAAGGTAAACTTTATCTGGAAATTGTTCACCTTTGAATTTGTTTTCGGGCACTATTTTAAATGTCTTTCACTAATCATACGAAATTGTACGAGTGGCGAAGTGGGATGCGAACCAGGGAATGTTATTCCACCTCCAAGAGGAATCAGGCCTCCTCCAGTTGCCCCACCTTCAGTGCCAGCTTTGCCACCTTCAATTCCAGGTTTCATCATACTTCCACCAGGGTGGGAATGTTTATTTATCGCCTGCGATCCTCAAGCATAACGATCGGAATCTAATACATCTGATACATCTGGGGATGATTCCTGGTAAGTTATTGGATATTAATAAGTTAATATGAAAATTAAGCAATTTATGCTGTTTAAAGGACGATGGGAACATCTGCGGACGTTTCGTCGGAATCCCAAGGGCGCCGGTGAAGTTGCCGTCGCTGCCGCCGCCGGTGATCTCGCAGTCCTGGAGCTCGAAGCCGATCTCCGCGGCGAGCGCCTTGGCGTGGTCGAAGAGCGCGGCAATGCCCGCGAACTTGGTGTAGGGCGGACGATTGACGCCGCCGGTGATCTCGAGCGTCACGTCGGGGTCGAAGGATTCGAAGCTGGAGACCTGCGCGCAGACCTCTTCGGCCAGCTCCGGCGTCGGCACGCGCAAGTCGACCTCGGCGGTGCACTCGGCCGGCACCACGTTCATCATGGTGCCGCCGTGGATCACGCCGACGTTCGCGGTGACCCCGCTCGCGTAGTTTGAACAACGTTATCGTCAACGTTATTTAGATTTGATTATGAATGATCAAGTTTATCAAAAATTTTGTAAACGGAGCCAAATTATTCAATTAATTCATCATTTTTTCCAAACAAACGGCTTTTTACCGGTTGAAACACCGATCTTGCATCCGATTCTTGGCGGTGCTAGTGCACGACCTTTCAAAACTTTTCACAATAGTTTAAACACGGATTTTTATTTACGGGTTGCACCCGAATTGTATTTAAAACGTTTACTAGTTGGTCGGTTTGAAAAAGTTTATGAAATGGGTCGTTTATTTCGAAACGAAGGTTTATCAATCAAACACAATCCTGAATTTACAGCTTTCATGACATTGGTCACCACGGACCCGCTCATCGAACCCATCAGTCCGCTGGCGACGATGGCGACCTTGGCCGGCCCGCCGCGAATATGGCCGAGCAGCGCGAAGGCCAGATTGATGAAGAATGTGCCGGCACCGGTGTGCTGAAGCGCCGCGCCGAAGATGATGAAGCCGATGACCAGATTGGCGAAGGCCCGCATCGGAATGCCGATGACGCTTTCATTGCTCATCGCGTGGTAGGCGGCCACCGTATCGATCGGAAAGGAAAAACCGGCGATCGGACCGGGCATGACATCGGCGAACAGCGGATAGAGGGACGCAATGCCGACAATAATGGCCAGCGGTGTCCCGATTGAACGCGTGATATGAAAAGATTTAGTTTCCGAAAAAAATACTACATCAGTAATTTTACGTCAAATTTGTTGCTCCAAAATAAAACCATATCAGCGATCTATGGCATCACATCGGTTTAATTCGTAATTGTTAATAAGATGTCTTCCTTTTAAGGAAGACATCTTCCTTTAAGGAAGCCAAATAGGCACTAAATATTCAATCATATCACTTCACACACCTTCGATGATCCTTTTTCTTTAAGACGGGCATAAGACGCTGAGACTCACAAAATGCTTTTTAATGTATCATATCACCGAAGTTAAAGCAACCTTTATGGAACGAAAAAGATTGTTTTCTTGTTTTTTCCGTGAATCGTTTGGCTTTCAGCAAGCAGTTCGCAAGGTGATAACCTGAAATTTTAATTAAAAAATTATTTTTCATTTGGGAATAAAAATCTTCAGCACGAAACGAGACACAAAACAATAAATTTCTTAAAAAGTCTTTCACAAGCTTTAATGGAGCCGAATTCTCTTCTTGAGTCAAGTAAAGACAGAAGGAAGAAGGAAAACACGAGAAATAGAAAACACAGAGAAAACACAAAATGAAGAAAGAAAACACATAAAGAAAACATAAACAAACTTTAAAATCTAGCTAAATAAAATGTGTCATACACAAAATAAAAGCACAAAAAGAAATTATGAAAAATAGAAGTAAAAAACTATATAAAGAAAGAAAATCGTTATTAGTATGAATTTTAAAGGTGAAGTGATTGATACCTTTCCGCCAAAACGATTCGATTGTACAGCGGCTGATTTTGAAAAGCAATTTAAAAAAATAGATAAAGGTATGGTTTTAGGGGTTATTGGTAGCAAAGGAAAAGACAATAATAATTATATAGATGATGATATAGACTGTTCATTAAGCATTAAGTCATATTAAACTATTACATTTTATCAGTATTACAAGGAGAATGGAATATAATTAAACTATTGTTTTAAACTAGATCAAAAATTCTTATTAACAAGACTTATTTTCATCTTTGTGTGAATCTTATGTCTTGCTAGATTCCAGAGTATTTTTGTATACATACAGAATAAGGAGAATCGAACACAGCTTACCTCCAGTCCTTTATCGCCAAGATTTTCTGCACTATAGGTAGACTTTACCGCTCTAGTCTGGCAATAGGCGTCCCTGTCATGATTTCGGAGGCTTTCATAGATGGCACTTGTGGATGGAGCCCTTTGGAGCCATGCTCGATATTCATCAGATGTGAAAATACCTTAAAAATGAAAAATAATGGATTTAGTCAGTGAAGCTAAAACAGATCGATATTATTTATCCATTTTTATCTTGACGTTCATATTTATTTTAGATTCATATTATGGAGCCCATCACTAATACTTCCCCCCCTCCGACCACCACGACCTCGGATCCGATTAGAATTGAAAATAGAGAATCTGAGACATAAAATGTTTCTATATATCAAGTTTAATTAAGATCCGATCACCATAAGATAAAGATAACTCAATTTTCACGTTTTCCAAGATTTCCGATTTCCCCCTACAACTGTCCCAATGTCACCGAATCTGGCCGATTTATATTTAAAACAAAAAATATTTAAGATTTAAGATTTAAAATAAGAGCACTGAGATACGATATCTTTCTAAATATCTAATTTCATTAAGATCCGATCACCCGTTCGTATGTTAAAAATACCTCATTTTTTCTAAATTTTCCAAATTAACCGTAGAGGAACAAAAAGACAGGGTTCCAGGCATAAATAAGGTAGCCTAACCTTATTAGGAGATTTTAATGCCCAAGTCAGTAGAAATAGAGATAGATGGTATCCTGTCCAGGCAAAGTTGAATGAGGAAAAAAAACCGTAATGATTAAAGATTGAAGGAATTTTGTAGGTATAGCAATCTGGTTATAAACAACACAGTACTTGGTCATAAAATGGCCCACAAGTTAACATGGTATTCATATGTTGGTAAGTAGGGCTACCATGAATTTGGGGGGGGGGGGGGGGGGGGGCTGCAGCCCCCCCAACAGTTTGTTACCTTGGGGAACAAAAGGAAGGCAGTAAAATTGTGAGGAGAATTTTTCTGGCTGAATCGTCCACAAGCAATTTTACGGAGAGGGGAGATTTCCAGCTAGGTTGGGATTTTTTTGAGGGAATTTGACGGGATGATGCACTTTACGTTGAATGAAATTTCCATAATAGAGTGTTCCATGAGTGGGGTGGAGGTATATATCATAAAAAGTGAGCCAGATTCACCGGTTTTATTTTTGTAAAACGATCAGAAATTAATTTTTTTTAAATAAGTTTTGCTTAACTGAAAGTGAGGAGTAACATTAAAATTCAAAACGAACAGTAATCATTCAATATATGAAGGGTTGATCTCTTCTCAACACCTTGCTCTTTACGATAAAGTTTGACATTTCAAACCTCAGTAGCCTGTTTTTGCTTTTCTGAGAAACTATGATCATGTGAGATACACGCTATGGCTTTGGGTAATACAATGATTTATAATTGTAAACGTTACCAGCTAGTTTCCTCGGGAGTCTGCACATCTAACAATTTTTCACTTTGAATTTTTTGATCGGAAAATATCCTCATTTTCTTTTATTTTGATGATAGGCAATTGGCTGCCACAACTCTCTTTTCTCTTGGGAATAGTTTCCGCTTGAAAATATCAGAAATAATAAGAAGAAAATATCGTCAAGTCGCAAAAGGAGTAGGGAAATATGAGTTTACATAGGAGAGGACTCTTATTGAATAACAAATTATACTTCCATACGATTGACTTGCTTTGATTAATATTGTAAATTGTGCTCAACCCTCCAAACCATTATTCCTGTCGATATTTCTGCGTTCGTGTCTGGATTGGTAAGCGTCAGTGTTTCGTCTTGACTCCTGCATACTTTAAATTGGCTCATTTGTTTTATTAATATTTTTCAATTCAATTAGGATAAGACGACGTTTTGTCCCCCCAAAAACGATCAATCCTGGCGAGTTAAGCTCCACATTTTCGTCGGATGGAGAACTTCGAATTCATGCTCCAAAAGCAATCCCTGGGGAGCCAAGGCAAAGAAGGATTCAGATCCTGCCGGCTCCAATTCGATCTAGATGTAAGGAGCGACATTAAATTTCAAGTGAACAGAAATCATTCCCTATATGAAAGGGGTTGTCCCCTCCTCGAGGCCTCGCTCTATATGCTAACGTTTGTTGTTGTTTTAAAAAGTAGAGTTGTGAGAAAGAGTCAAAAGTTTGTTATTGTTTTAAAAAGTAGAGTTGTAAGAAAGAGTCAAACTTTAGCGTAAAGATCGAGGCGTCATGGAGGAGACAACCCTTTTCATATACGGAATAATTTATGTTCGTTTTAATGCCGTTTCTTACTTTCAGTTGAAAAAACCTGTTTTTTTTTTTTTTAAAGAGATCTGAGTTACGAGGGCCTTCTAAATATGAAGTTTCATGCTCGACGTAGAGAGGGTACTTTGATAATGATCAATTTCCAAAATACATGCTTTCGACTTTTAAAACATTCGGTCCATCGTTGTTTTCAAATCATAAATAAAACAGTAAAATCTTGAAAAGAAAAATAATCCCGAAACTTATAAGTTGCCTACTTTCTTTTGAAAGTGGTACACATATTACTCCAGCAACGCGCCGGTTTTAATGTCTGCGGCGAACAGCTAATGATTAGGGAGGCCAACAAAATTTTGATATGCCACCGGTTGACACCCATTTTGACTGCCAAGAAGGAATTTCAAACCTGTTCAAAACAAGTCGAGTGCTGTATTATTCAAATTCAAATAAACAGCGATATTGAAAGTGCCCTAAAACACAGAAAATCTCCCAAGCAGGATAGTTAACAAAGGTACTCCAAGTAAATACTCCTCAATTGTGTCCACCAAAAAGAGTGGCCACTGCGCCACTTCATATGCTCCATGGCTCCCTCGGTAGGATCTTTTCTCAGATTATGCATAGTCATATCGACACTGATGCCTATTGTAATTACTCTTGGGTGATTAACAGACATTCCCCCCCCCCCCCCCCCCCCCCTTCCTAAAAACTTTTTACTAAAATAAACAATCAACCCACCCCTCCCCTCTCTCATTTTTATCCTATTTCCCCCCCCACAGCCTCATAAACACTATTCACCAACCAGACTGGTGACTGTACCTTTAAAGTCACCACAAATTCTAACACTACCATTATGTTTATTTACCGGTACAATCAGACTGGCCCAATCACTGTAATAAACCTTTTCCAACACTTTGATTTTCACAAGTTGGTTTAACTCCGATTTAACTTTTTCACAGATAGCCAACGGCACAACTCTAGCTTTAAAAGACTTCGGCCATGCATCCGGCTTTAGATTTAGATGCGCTTTCTCCCCCTTCCCTTTTCCCAAGTTTTCAGAAAACAGCTCACTGAATTCGTGTACGGGGGGGAACAGCATGTACGGGGTTGCGTGCCAGAACAAGAGTGCATCAAAAACCACAGAGTCACAGTGTTGGGCCCAGCGCTCACCGGAGTCCGGCGACCGAAACAGACGATCCAGGAGTTCGTCGTACACAGCGTCACCGCCCTTCTTCCAGGCGGCGAGAAACTCGCGCACTTCGTCCGGCGTGGGCATCAGCCCGGTCAACACGACCGAAGCTCGTCGAAGCAAAGCCCGCGGCGCGGCTGCTTCCGAATACGACAAGCGTTTCTCCGCCAACTCGTGCATCAAGAAGGCGTCGACAGGGTTCGAAGCGCCGTCGACCTTCGGCACCTTCGGACGCGTCACCGGCTCAAACGACCAGAGCTTCGTCACGACCTCTTCGGCACTCCCGTCCGAGCCCGGCCACTTCGCGAAAACTATTAAGGAGCAGCATTAGAACCTAAAACGAACAGAAGTTATTGCGTATATAAGGGGGTTCGTCTCCTCCAGAATACCTAACTATTTAAGCTAAAGTGTTTTTTAGCAGTTTCAACTATTTATTTTACGGCCTTTGTGATTCAGGGGTCATTCTTAAGGAACTGGGACCAAATTGAAGCTTTAGTGTAAAGAGCAAGGTATTGACGAGGGGGAGAACCCTCTCATATACGCAATAAAAACATATAAATATAGAATTTGGTTACGTAAGTTAATTCTAAAGTTACGCATATTTATTACTAATAAAAGTTTTCTGAAAAGAAAGTTCTAATTGCCTTTTTAATCTGTACAGCGAGAAAACCTGTCTTCACTATGAGCCTCCCCAACCGCCTCGGCCGTAAAACGCCATAGTGAAGACAGGGCTTAAAAGATTTGCGCCAACACACCACAGATACGATGTCTGTCGCTGCCGACACGGCTTAATTACCCTCGCTCCCTCTTTTCCTTCAGTAGCATATCAGATCTTCTGCAAAATTTTGTCGACCACTTCCCATAGACTGATATCAAAAAGCGAGTGAAACGCGCTTGGCTTGGAACGTGCTGCACATCCTTTTTTACCTGGTTTTCGCCAACGCGTTTGGTAACGCTGCTCTCGCAAGAATACACAACCACAGCGTTAATGTATTCATACAGGTCTTTTCGAAAATAAATAAGAAAAACTAATTTTTTTGACTGAAAGTAAGGAGTGAAATTAAAACTTAAAACGAACAGAAATTACTCCGTATATGAAATGGGTTGTCCCCTCCACCATCCCTCGCTCTTTACGCTAAAGTTTTTAATTGTTTTAAAAAGTAGAACTGTGGTAAAGAGTCAAACTTTACCGTAAAGAGCGAGGGATTACAGAGGGGACAACCAGTTTCATCTACGGAGTAATTTCTGTTCATTTTAAGTTTTAATGTCGCTCCTTACTTTCAGGTAAAAAACTGTTTTTTTTATTTAATTTTTGAACGTTTTTGAATTAATGCATCTTTGATTTTTTACGGAAAGTGTGGACCTCAGGCCGGATTGATGAATATGACATCACATTTTGGAAAGCTCCGCGGAACTCTTGCCTGGGGCCAAAAAGGATGGTTTTAGCTTGTCCACGAGCCAGAGCCTATGGTGTGCGAAGTGAAGTGGAGTTATATAGCCTGTGTCATAGAGAAGTATCTGAAGTTGTGCAGCCAAGCTTTCGTTTCATCAAATCATGTTTCTGCTTTCGAGGTGAAAGCTCCGTTCTAGCAGGCAAGCTGGCAGGCACCACTTTCAAATTGAATATGGACTAAAATCTATAAGTGTTAAATACATACGGCAGTTACCCGTCCCCACAGCCAATATGTCTAAGTTTGTAATTTGTAGCCCCTCCCACGGGAACTCTGGGGGAGTAAGTCGTCCCCAAAGACATAGTTACTAAGTTTTTCGACTACGGTGAATAAAATGGCTATCTCAGAATTTTGATTCGGTGACTTTGGGAAAATAATTGGCGTGGGAGGGGGTTTAGGTGCCCTCCAATTTTTTGGTCACTTAAAAAGGGCACTAGAACTTTTCATTCACGTTAGAATAAACCCTCTCGCAAGATTCTAGGACCACTGGGTCGATACGATCACCCCTGGGGAAAAAAACAACAACAAAAAAACAAATAAACACGCATCCGTGATCTGTATTCTGGCAAAAAATGCGAAATTCCATATTGTAATGTCGATAAATTTTGGCACTGAGAAAACATAGTATTTTATTTTGTTGAAAACACATACCTTAATTAAAGGATTATTGTCAAGGAAGAAGAGAACATCATAAAATTGGAAAATCTATTTATCTAATCTAATTGTGGAAAATCAGAACTTATGAATTATATAACATTGAAAAATCAATTTATAATGGAACAGCAAGTTTGAAACTAGTGTTTTAAGCCAATTTTAGACCCAAAGCTAGAAATAATTTGGTCATTTTCAAGAGCTCAAGAATTGCTTAGATTTGAATTTGCAATAGAAGCAAAAATTATATTCACATAAAGCATAAAAAAGGTAGTATTCTTCCATGTATGAAAGAGGTTGTCCCCTCCACAACGCCTCGCTCTTTACGCTAAAGTTTGACTCTTTGTCACAATTCTACGTTATAAAACAATAAAAAACTTTAACGTAAAGAGTGAAGCGTTGAGGAGGGGACAACCCCTTTCATATACGGAACAATTTCTGTTTGTTTTAAATTTTAATATCGCTCCTTACTTGCAGTTAAAAAAACTTGTTGTTTTTTAAATTTAATTTCTGAACGTTTTTGAATTAATACATGTTTTGATTTTGCCTCACCTAACAAATATGTGCGCTATACCAAGGGAATTAGAGAAGTTATTTGAAAAAAACCGAATAGTTTCTTTTACTTTCAGGACGGGTGTGCTTCCAATGATCATGCCTTGCCCGGCGATCGCCGTTTGAACTGCCAGATTGTAGTCACTGAAACGCGGCCCATCGCCCGGATTTATATTGTCGGCTCCGGCCTGGTCGAGCCAGTGCTTCCAGTAGTTCCATTTGCGGGTGTTTGAGGCCCATTCGAACTCAGACAGATCCCAGCGCAACAGGGTCACATTCTCCAGGTCGTCCAACTGGCTAATCTTTGGCGGACCTTTGGCCAAAACCGGGCTGCAGAATGCGCAAAGCTCTTCGTCGAAAAGCCGATGAACGATCAGATTGCGGTGGTCCTTCACACCAAAGCGGATTGCTACATCCGCGAGCTTGATCCGCAGTCTTGATCGGTTGGGCGAGGAACACGAGATCGACGAGGGGCATGCCGGGGAGGTCATTGACCTGCTAACCGCCATTCAACGTGGTTCCCGCGAGATCCCGCCGGACGCCGCGGGCTATATGCTACGTGGATTGTTCGAATCCATGCGCCGGCATATCGCCTTCGAAAACGATTACATCCTACCGGCGGCGCGTCGGTTGCTCAGCAACGCCGACCTTGTTGATTTAAGCGTCGGATTGCGGGTTGTCGATCTTGGCCCGCTCAAAACGGGCTTAGTCAGAAAGGACTAGTATCCACCAGGCCTTCCTCGAGTGCCTTGATCTGGAGCGCCATCGAGCTATTGAGGGTGGCAAACCCCCTCATATACATAATAATTTCTGTTTTGTTTTCACTTTTAATGTTGCTCCTTAATTTCACCTGATAAAACATGTTTTTTTTAATTCCTGATTTTTTTTTAAATAGTGACGGGATATCCAGCTCCCTCTTCATTAAAAATCAACTTCCCAAAAAATTCCTCCATGGAAAAATACTTGTATGTACCCCTTCCCCCGCCAGAAATATCCCACCAAATTTCTGAATTCTTCCCAATAGCCAATGCTATATGTAAATAATGGGCAAGGTTTACAGCTTGCAGCCCTTCCCCTCAGGCCGGGGGGGGTCAAGTCATCCTCAAAGATACATATTTTCACTCTTAGATTGCTAAATTCAGAAATATTTAGATTTCTAAATTCAGAATTCATCAGATCTTCTTAGTCATCAATTTTATAGATTATGAAAAACACAATTGATTCAGCGAATAGAAAAGCTTTTGTGAATACCTTATTTTGTGTAGTATACCAAATAAATATATTGAAGTGTTTAGTGCTATGTACGAGAACATATTGCTGTGGATAAGATAGGAATAACTTCAGAAAACCCGTTAGCCCTGAAAAAACAGGAGATACACCAGCGCTACTGATGCAAACAAGGATTTTCCTTATTGTTCAAGTGTGGGGGACTATAATTCCTCAATAAAAAGGTTTTCAATGTGACAAACTGGCCTAAATCTGAACTCATTCACAAGCTGATAAAATTGCCAATTTTCGTGTTAGCGTCTTTGTTTGAAGATTTTCGATCTACGAAGAAGGTAATCTAAAGAGATCAAATACACGTTTGACATCCCTAATACTAGAAAGCTTGAGAAGACTAAATCATCTATTAAAGACACCTTTCATGAGATTCTTGTGATTTAATTATTTTCCTAACTAAAGGCTTGGTAAAATTTCCGATAAAGTGCTGCTAGCAGTATTAATGCACAATTTGCAACAGCTGATTGAAAGTTCCATAAGAAAGGTCAAGGTGTTACCTCCAATGGCAGGATCGCGTTTTTCCTCTTCACTCTAAACGTTTTCCAAGATTTTCGGTTTCCCCCTCCAACTCCCCCCCCCAATGTCACCAGATCTTATCGGGATTTAAAATAAAAGCTCTGAGACATGAGTTCCTTCTAAATATCAATTTTCATTAAGATCCGGTCACCGGTTCGTAAGTTGAAAATTCCTCTGATTCTAATTTTTCCGAATTAAAACCCCCCAACTCCCCCAAAGAGAGCGGATTCGGTCCGATTATGTCATTCACGTATCTAGGACTTCTGCTATATTTTCCCACCAAGTTTCATCCCGATCTCTCCACTCTAAGCGTTTCCCAAGATTTCCCATTTCCCCCTCCAACTCCCCCCAATGTCTGCATCATTTCATCTTATTTGACAGCACCTCCATTATTGCCCCCGTTAAAGGTCTCATGCAAGATTTCAGGGAGGCAGTTGAGATAAAAAAAAAACACATACACCAAAAGGTAGCTCTCGATAGAGATACGGGAGAAACCTCTTTAAGTCCCGTTTATGACAATATGATTAATTCTGATCGTTTTCACATAAATCCACAAATTTTTGTTACACAATCAAATAAATATCTGATAATAATCTATCTGGAAAGTGATTAGACTTTAAGAGTGCTGTAAGTAAGATGAAATTGTGAAATTTCATTTAGACTTGTGTTTTTTATTCAGTTACCCTTTCACCGTTACTGAACATGCAACTTCCTCGAAAATTCAATTTATCTCAAGAATTACATCAATTGAAGAAGCAAAGCGGGTTTTCGCTGCACGGGAGGTAGCGAAGTGATTCCAGCTTACTTCAGGCGCCTCCTGCTTAGTTAAATAAATGCCTTATCTCCGTTGAAATTACAAAAAGAATTGATTGTAAAGAAGGTTAAGAACTATTAAATTTCACCTATTTATTGTATCCCTGCCATAATAAAAAGATTTTTCCCATTATTCAATTATTCAATCATTGATTAACATTAATTATTAAAATTCATTGTTAGCTCCGATATCTGATCGATTAATATTGCGTTGGTAGGATGTTTACCATCCCTCCTCTTCATGAAAAAATATTTACTCCTCCACTTTTAGCAACAAATTAAAGCATAAGAAATTCGGACATTACAAGACTCACTACGATAACCAGTTTCAACGGTAGAAAAATAGTAACAATAGAGTAAAAAACGACTAGATATGGTTAACACTTCTACTGTCCATGTCAGTGCACTCCCTTACTTGGTTCTGGAATAGAGAAATGTAACCTCAGAACTTCTACCCTTTCCTCGAAACAGAGTCTGTGAGCTCGTAGGTTATTGCACTTCCAAAATATTTCCTTTCCTTTAGACTGCATAGCGAAAGAGAATAGTTCAAGGTAAATCAAAGTACAACTCTTAAAATCAAGTCATATGCTGAACGTATAACTTATATTATAGTATAATTTATATTTTCTTGTGTTTTTATAGTTTGCCATATTGTTTTGCTAGGTAACGCGAAGTAATGTTTCCACTGTAATGTAATTAGAGAGAAAATAAATGTAATCAGGAGATCTATTTAGAGGTTTTGTATTTCTTTTTATAATTTCCAGCCCACGTCTGCGGCTTGGGAGTAAATGTAAGTGTTTCATCCTTACTGGAAAGTCCTTATCTATAACGCACTGCATTAGGTGTTGAATTTTCGAATTGAAAAATCTCGGAAATAATCGTTGCCTACGTCCATCTTTGGATTAGACAACTTGGTTCAGTTTTGTTTTTAGCTTCCATTACAAAAGAACATAGTTCATTCCACCAGTTTTTGATTCTCTTATTGCCAGTTGGAGCTCAAGTTCTGGGCTTGCTTTGTGAGCAGCATCCATCATAATTTTGGTAAGTATTCTCATTTTATCATCAATTTGGGAAAAGTCTTCAAGTAAAATATAATTAGCTTCTTGCAGGATTTGTCTGAACAATGGCTAATTACTTGTTGATAAACTTCCTTTTTCCAGGTTTAGTTTGGTGAGACATACTAGAGATTGTAGTCTTGGTAGCACAATGATCACTTTACTCTACTTATCTGTTACTCTACTAATTGAAACCTGGTCAACAGCAGCAGCACAGGTTTATCATGAAACTTCCGCAAGATCCAGCAGAAAAAGAAAAGAACCTTTGCCACTTAAAGGGTGGTGTGACAGAAATTCTAACTATTGTTTCATTCTGCTTTTTATTCTTGTCTTTTCTTAGGGAAACAGACTGAATTTGCTCTATTTATTTATTTCAGCAATTTGAGTTACAAAACTGACATTACATGACAGCAATTGACAATACAATAATGACATGATACAATACAATACAGATACTGATACAAAACAATACAATAATGACATGACAAAATTAATCATACAATATCCTAGAGCTATTTCTTTCGGCTTGTATTTTTCTGCTTGGTATAGTCCAGCATTTGGATTCATTAGTAAAAAGCTTTTCTCTCTATGATCTATCCATAGGAAAGGCTGAGATCCAGCCCAAAAGGTCTGCTTCAATTCCACATGAGTCAAGTTTACTATTCAAGTGTGGATGTAGAACTTCATCAAATACTTTGCAAGATCAAGCCAAGACATTCACAAGTAAGCCCTGATCAATCAGGTGTGTTATAGCATTCTAAATCTCCAGCAAATTTATTTCTAAAGACTTCCCTGGTTGAAAATCATGTTGGCTGGGCAATAGTATCCCATTAAGTATCAGATGCTTCATGATAGAGTCATTTACAACTCATTGTAGGATTTTAGCAACAGTGGAAGTTATACTTATCAATTTTTTCGGTGACATTTTACAACCATATTATTTTTAAATGAATTTTTAAAATGTGTTTTGGATTTATCTTGTCAGTCCCCTTTCCTTCTCTGTCTCAGTCATATTTCTACCCCTCTCCCTCTCTCCTGCCTCTTGTCTTTCTCCATCCTTCTGTCTCTATTTCTCTCTCTCACTTCCTTCCCGTTCTCTCCCTCTTAGTTTTTGTTCCTTCCTCCTGTCTTTCTTCATCCTTCTGTCTCCTTTTCTCTCTCTCTTCTGTCCCATTCTCTCTCTCTCATTCTCTTTCTCTTCATCTTCTCCATCTCTTCTAGACCAGGATTAGTCCACCGGAAAACGAGTAGTCAATAACCATTTGTTTTTATATGGACTATGTATATTTTTAGGATCGATGCGGCAATGTGACCTCTGAGCCCGGGAAGATATGTACATAACTCTCGATAGTTCTAAGCCCATTGAAAACCTGAAAATTGTACTTGATTTCATTTTGGTCCTGTCTAGTTGGAAAATTCGATTTGCTGTACAAAATGGCAAAAATTAGCCCTTTCTTGTGCAAAAATCCCTTGAAAGTTAAAAGGGCACTAGAACTTTTAATTTCCGTTTGAATGAGCCCTATTTTCTACGTCTACTAGAAAAATATATATAGAAAATATATAATATATATGAAATGAAAATATATATACGAATGAAAAACCCCACTGCTATACCTTTTCCTCTGCAACAGCAACGTCATTTGGATGAAGAATACTAAGATTTCAAGAGGGTTGACAGACAATAGATAGACATATCTATTAACAAATGAACTAACATCATTTTTATACAATCCTAATAAGGGGGGGGGATTAATGCCAGAATTGCCTCTCATTCAATTGGACTATCTGTCTTGGCTTTTTCTACAACTAGTCATGACTTGATACCCACAACTATTCCACTTTAATTCAAAAATCAAACAGTTCGTGGTAACAAAATGTAGTAAGGAGCGACCCGGCTCAATAGTAACCCAAACTCTAAAAACGGAATTTTAATTCCAATAGTTACCTGGTACCACAGAGCGAAAGAGCGAGGAGTAGTGCATAGTAGACAGCCACGAGTCAAAGAGATCCGACAAAGATTCGCTCCTCTCATGATCACAAGGGGATTGAATGAACGATGAACGGCGGAGTAGTCGGAAACGTTGATTCGTTAGTAAAGCGTCATCATCGAATGGAATGAAGATTTGGCGCGTCAATGCATTTTATTAGTTTCGCTTTTTCCCTTTGATGACGTCATCTTCATTTTTTAAATGTCTCGTTGCGAAGGATTCGACCATGAAGAATGACCGTTGGCTAGGGTGACGATTCACAGAAAGTACGATATATGCATAAAACCTGCAGTTTACAGTCTGATGAACACTTTAAAACTAATTAGTTCGGTATTACCGACTGTATAATATAAAGAATAATTAAACACAAAACCCAAAATTTCCAATTAAACGTTGGTGAAAACAAATTTCTTGATGCTGCCTACCTCCCCTTCTATTTAAATTTCCTAATATTGCTCATAAATTCGTCCCCTTCCATCTTTCCACCTTCTGTGCCGGTAAGATTACGGATTAAATCTTTTGTGATACATAAGAAAAGATGTTCCAGCAATAAGAAGAGAGCCATCACCCCGTTGCAGTCCAAATAAACGGCGAGTAGAGATTAATTCCCCTCCCTCCTCAATATCTTTCTATACTTCTCTGATGGCTCGGTGTCTTGATTAGAGAGGATGTTGTTGATTAGAGAGGAGAAGGGGTTTGTACAAGAATTATTTGAGTGATAGATCATATGAAAATAAAAGGAATATAAATAAAGTGCAGAAAACATTAAAATATGAACTAAGGAGGCGTGAAGTCGAGGCCATGGATAAAACTGCCGAGGATCTGGAAGATGCAGTTAGACGGCATAATAGTAAAATATTGTACTGGCATATTAATAAATTGAGAGGGAGTGGTCAATCTGAAATTGCCCCAGTTAAAGATAGGAACGGGCCACAATTACTGATAACGAAATACTTAAAGAGGGATGGGTGGAACATTTTGGGAATATGCTAAACGTTTGGCACCCGGTAGGGCTTGTTGAACGGCGTGGACCATTTCAGGGAAGTAGCGATCCAGTACGAGGGAAGGGGCCCCGATGCGGAGTAATTCGGAGTTCCCCTCGCGGATCTGATCGCACACTGTATCGACTTGGTCGAAGAAAGGGGCGACAAAGTCGAACAGGCGTTCCCCGGCTGTGCTCAATGAAAATGGGCGGCGTTGAAAGAGTTTTACGCCCAGGTCATCCTCCAGCTGAATGATCTGACCGCTGACGGCGGGCTGTTGGATGCCGTAGGGCATGTTGCGGACGGCCTCCATGATCCCGCCGTGTTTGGCGACGTAATAAAAGAGTTCCAGATGGTGCGACTGGACCTACACCCTGACCAACGGGTCCGTTACCAACACCGGTGGCGACTACGTCGAGTTCACGGCGGGCGCCGATGGCTATGTCGAGCTGACCGACGGCACGACGATGACGTTCACCGACATCGACCGCATCGAGTGGTAGCCGGGTAGGTCGGCTACGGGGCCGGCGCGAACACGTCCTGCGGATGCGCCACGCCCTTCAGCGCGAAGCTGCCGACGTGGCGCATGGGCAGGGTGCAGGTGGCGGCGAAGTCGGCCGAAACCAGCAGGGCCTCGCCTGTTGCGGCGCACAGGCCCTCCACCCGCGCGGCCCCGACGGCCCCAACGACGTCGTGGAGCGCGCCAGGCCGGTCCACTGCAACGAAGAGGAACGCCGCCTTCGCGATAGCGCCCTGCGCCACGTCGGCGATCGTGACGCACGCCGCTTGTTCGATCTGGGAACATGGACGACCGTGCCGAAGGGAACGGTCCTGCTCAATCAGGGACAAGGCGTGAAAGCTTTGACGCTTTTATCAACCGGAAAGGTCAAGGTGCTCCAAAACAATGCCGAGGTTGACACTCTTGAAGGCGGACGCTTTCTCGGATCAGCTGCTTATCTTGCCCAGGATGAACGGTTTGCGACGCCGGTTACGGTTGAAACATTGGAGCCCACGCGAGTTATCGTCTGGCAGTTCAGGGACCTGCAAAAATACCTCATTGATTTTCTTACTGTTTCAGACTGTTTGAGACACTTACTGTTTCATTGTAAATCCATTTTTTAATGTTATATAATCCACAAGCACCAATTTTCAATGATTAAGTTGTATAAATAAATTTTATTTTGCCGTTTTCTTCTTCCTTGGTGCCGAATTTCTCAATTAAAATAAGTGTTTTCGGTCGTTTTGACAAAATAATGCTACGTTTTCTCAGCGCCAAAATAATGTATAGTCCGGTTAGGTTGGGTTAGTTAGGTAAGGCTGGTTTAGTTAGGTCAGGTCAAAAAGTGTTTAAATTTGTATTTGCGATAAAAGTGATTATTATATTTAGAAATAACATTGGTCTAATACTTCAAAGAAGTTTTTGTGGGCAAATCAAGGTTCCACTAAAGGAAACAGAGGAATAAGATTGTTTGTCCAAAACCAAACAACACACATTGTTTAAGAATTAAGTATTACAAGAACCATAGCCAGTGTGACATTTCTACTTAAACTGAAAAAACAAAAAGCCTAAACTGCTAGCACCAAATGCAAAGAATAGAATTACAGAGTAAAAAAAAAAATAGAATTTTACTAGGAAACATTAGACAATACTAATTATTTTTTTTAAAATTCTATCTGAGTTTATTCTTTACTTTCCTTATCCTTGTTCTTTGGGATAAATACCTATCTTTTTCAAGTCTATCCTGACGCGAATGTTCTGGCCGTGATGCAGTCTGCAAAGTCTGATGACAATGTAAGTGTGGAAGAGGGGCGTAAGAGCATTATTCAGTTTATGAGAATAAACCGAATGCTCCGCGCGTGGCAGTCAGCATATCGTCACCCAAAAATTTTGAAAAAATCTGACGCCGATACAATTGTGGACTCATATGTTGGCACACTGTTCGAATATGAAACGAAATTAGATCGTTTCATGCAAAGGGGATATCCATCAGAGTTTGAGGACTACCTTCGAACGCGGATAAAGAAAGTCAGAGCCGAAGGATTGACTATCCTTCCTTTCGGAGAGCTTAAGCCAATGGCGAAAAGTGACTTCAGATAACTGTTTAAAGAGGTATGGGGGGGGGGGTAGAAATTGATTAAAATGCTTCTCTATACAGCTAAAATGTTACATTCCCATATCTAAAAGCACATAGGTGGAAAAGGCAAGGCGGGTTATCATCAGCCCCTCCAGGAAATTTCTTTGGGGTGGCAAATACTGCTAGAACTTCGTTTTCAGCAATTTTAAATGGTAATATTTTTCTTTTTCTATTTATATGAAGTACTTCAACATATTTAAACGAATGTATGTAGATGTATTTATCAATACGAAAATCCTATTGTAGAGTTTGTGATGGCTTCAGTTATATAGAAGATCTAAAGTCTCACAGAATTTCCATCTTGAGAGGCAGCTTCGATTACAATATCTACAGGGTTAGAAGACAACAAGTGAGAGTTTTCCACAATTTCGGGTTTGTTTGTAAGTTTTTCAACTAAAGATTGAGATTTTTCTTTTGAATCATCATAAACATGTGTTAGAGTTGCATTGATTTTTCCAGAATCAATTGCCATAGCAATTTGAGTTCCCATCGCACCACATCCCAACAAGCCAATTCGTTTCAAACAAATATTCTAGAAATTATCACTTAATTAATCTAAAATAATGAGGAATTATTTTCCACAATTTTACACAATCTATCCCAATCTATCCATGCTAAATCTCAAAAGAGTTTAAAATTTAATCTTCATGGCATTGGCAAGCGAGACGCTCACACCGGTTGTGCCGCAGGGCGGCAACACGGGACTTGTCGGAGGCGGCGTTCCGGATGACAGCGGCGATCAAATTGTCGTTTCGCTCAAGCGACTCAATCGTGTTCGCGAGATCGATACGCAAGCCAATACCATGACCGTAGAGGCAGGCGCTGTCCTGCAGGACGTCCAGATGGCGGCAGACGAAGCGGATCGCTTGTTTCCGTTGGCGCTGGGCAGTCAGGGCAGTTGCCAGATTGGAGGCAACCTGTCTTCAAACGCTGGTGGCACAGGTGTTCTGGCATACGGCAATGCGCGTGAACTTTGCCTTGGCCTGGAAGTATAAGGGAGTATAATTATTACTCCTCCTTTATACCTCACTCTTTACGCTAAAGTATTTTTAGTAATTTCAACTATTTATTATTAGACTATTATGCAACTATTAACTATTAGAGGCGCCATTTGGGGGGTCAGGGGTGGGCAAATGCCCACCCCAGATTTTTCAGGGGGCCCAAGCTTCCGCCACAAACGGTCCTTTTCCTGCCACAATAATCCATTATGTCCTACATAATCCATTCTGTCCAATTGATTTGGAATTACTGCACGCCTATTAGCCAAAGAGCGTAATTACCTAACGACCCTTGGGGTAATTACGCTATTTGCTTTTAATCATTGTAAACTTTAAAAGAAATTTTCAGACTGAATTTTACCAAATTTTTATTTATTCAAAGATTTTATCATTTAAAATCTGTCTTTTCTTACTTTATATGGGCAAGGAAACTGAAAAAATGAAACTTTTGGATTTGATTTCCTAATGCTTACTGCCAACTACCCCCTCTACTCTATTTTGATAAAAATGAAATGGCAAAAATTGCAAGTTGATCATAAATGTACTTTTTTGAAATTTTACACCTCTAAAATTCCTGCGCCCGTGGCAAGTTACCCCTCTATTTTCACCTAAAACCGCATCTGCATAATGGCTATGAATGCGCTGAACGACAGCCTGTATTTTGTAGTCAGAGTTCAAACTGCCATCTGAACCATTAAAGGATGGCACAAAAGAATTTCTACCATGAACACACATAGCATTATCAATAATGAGCAAATCTCCAGGAGATAAGATAATTCGCTTTAATGAAGAATTTATGTATTTGATCAGTAATTTTAGAGATTCGGCAGATTCTTGATCATTCGCCACCATAAAAAATGGATCTATTCTGATAAATGGTTTCTCTCTAGACCCGTACAAAACAGATTTAATATATTCATTTCCATTGTCAGTCTTACTCTTGTGTGAACTAACTTTTCTTAAAGAGAATCTTCGCTGAAATAAAATATCAAACCTTGAATCTGAAAGATCTAATGAATTTATAGAACAATGCGCAGATCAGTCAGGCAACGCAAAGTGTTCCGTGATCTTCCCCGTCTTAAAATTCCGTTTGGGTATCAATGTAAAGTGGCTTTTGGGATCTGAGTGTCCTGACTTCGGCGAACATGGCCCAAGTATCTCCACCTCCGAGCCCTAATGATATCTGTCACTAGAGGCTGGTTGGCAAGTTTCCGGACTTTTAAATTTGTGATTCTGTCTGACCAATGAATAATTAAAATTCTTCGAAGACATTTGTTCTCGAATGCAAGGATTCCATTCTCCTGTTGTTGATATAACAGGAGAAGATATAACAACAAATTGATACAAATGACTAACTCTCTATTTTTTCTTTTTTTTATGTATAGCCAGGTTATAACAACAGTATACGTGGAATATTTGAGAAAACTTTGAGGAATCAAGTTGAACTTTTTGAGTGTGTCAGGAGATACAAATGGACTTTAACTTTTGGTTTGAGGGGAAGAGGCAGGGAGAAAGGAGGGCCTATTAAATGGATGCACCAGATTTGTCAAGAAGTCCCTCGATATGGTCCCCTCCGGAACTCTATACAAAGTGAAATTATAAGATAAATTGAGGACACCACATTAACCCTGGTTATCCAATGGCGTATCTGCAATATTTCGGGAACAGTTCGGGGTCAAGTTGAAATTTTACCCGCTCTTAAAGGGATAACAATAGAACTTCAAGTAAAAAAGAAAAGTAAAAAGAAAAAAAAAGTAAAAAAGAAGGTTTAGGCGCTCAGTCTTTAGATTTATAGGGAACCATTTTTTCATTTATATTCTCTAGATCGTTTTACTTTTCTAAATATAAAATGGTTCCAGATTGTTTTTTCTATAAGCCAGGAAGTTTGTCATACATATCTTCGAATTTTAATTCACTTTCCTCATATATTTCGTGCAAAATCAAAATTTTACATGGTTAATATAAAATTAACCATTTTATAGTTTGCGACGTAAAACGATCTAGAGAATAAAAATGAAAAAAAGTTATTATTTACTCCCTCTAGCTTTCTGGGATCTTCTACTCCAAACGTATTTTTAACTTAAGAACGGGTGACCGGATTTCAATGAAATTTGATATTTAGAAAGAACTCATGTCTCACAGCTCTTATTTCAAATCTCGACCAGATCTGTTGAAATTGGGGGGAGTTGGAGGGTGAAACCGAAAATCTTGGAAAACGCTTATAAATGTCGTAGATATGTGATTAACGTAACCGGGATCCGCTTTCTTTTGGGGAGTTAGGAGGTGGGGTTCAGTGCGTTGGCGAGTTTTTTGCTTCTGGATGTGCTAGGACGATGAAAATCGGTAGGCGTGTCAGGGAGCTCCACAAATTGACTTGATAAAGTTGTTATCCCCGATTCGATCATCTGGGGGGCTAGAAATGTCTGATAGCTGCTTTTTTAACTATGCAACGAGATTAAAAAGGGAATTGAAATGTGCTTCCAGTCTTACTTTAAATTGAAGCAAGGTGAGATTTAAGATCATAGGAGACTTTCCTATATTTATCCATTAAGCAGCCCGTGGTAATGAATCAAACAGTTTGTGGTAAGGAACTGTAAGTAATGAGTGATGTGGCTTAATAATAGCCAAAACTCTAAGAAACCAAGTCTTAATAACAATAGATACATCAAAAGAATTAAATTTTCATGCTGATTTAAAATATGTAAATTTCATCTAATTTAATGGTACCCATCAAAATTTATGAGCCTTAAAAAATTTGCCCGTTTCCTTATAGAAAGCTAAACCACTAAAGATTTACCATGTTTTATAGTTGGCCTTTTCAGGAAACATGTTACATAAATAAAAGTAGTACCACTAGACTCTTAATTTTATGTTATTTCAATTATCATTGTTACTTTTCTGAGAGTGTAGGTGTATAAAATCCCCCATCCACCAACAAAGTGTGAACAATCTTTTCATGCCACTTTGTAAGATAAAACATTCCCCCCTTTTTCCATAGATTTGTTTTTACAATAGTAGAGCTATGAAATCTTGGAGCTGGGTTCAAACTATGGGTCCCATTTTACCAAGCAGAAACCAATCCCACTGAACCACTACAGGTCAAGTTGCCGATTCATTTTTCACGGACAGAATAACACAGAAATTACAGGTGCGTATTTATGATTTTCGTTCGGAGAAGGCCCACCAGCTAAAAGCTACCGGAAGCGCAGAAACTTACCAGCAACTATGTATATTACTATCTTAGTCACTTTTTCCAGCTTATTTATTACTATGATACTAAAAAAGATAAAATAATGATGAAAGATTAAATCCGTCTTGATTTCCCTCTAAAATCGCTTAAAACATTGTCTGTAACCAGATTGACACTGCAATCGATAGACATGTGCTTACTCCTTTCCCATTCTGTCTGATTTCGGAGGTGTATTTTAAGTTGCTTTAGCATACTAAATGAACTTTGTCATCTTGGAAAGAGATTAGGTTAGGAAAATGAAACTTTCAGTAATGAATCCAGGGTCAAAAACATACTCTGGGAAAGTATTGCCAAGCTTCTATGTTGAAATATCTTCAGATTTTTAAGTCTTAGAAATTTGCCAACTTGAAATGTCTATCCTCATTTAAATTTAGACAAAACAACATTTAAACTTAATTTTCAGTTTCTTTTTCTCTTGTTTTAGCTTTGGAAATGTAGTTCCAGTTATTTGATAACAACTTTAAGTCATACTATAAGTTTTTTTTCTAACTTTAGGAAATGTATTTGCAGATTTTTGAAATCCCATAAATTAGGGCTGAGAAAAGTTGTTTATAAAATCCATCTATACAAATCTGATTTTTCTTACGGCAGCCTTTGAAAAATTGCTAATTATCTTGCCCAGAAGATCAGCTCCTGTGCATATTTTATAAGTGGTGCCCTGGAGGGATTTGTGGAAGACCAAGACACACCTTGCGATGTCAGTATGAACAGAGTTTTAGTAGAAGGAGATGTCACTTCAACCACAGTGGGAGGGTGTCGTTGCTGCATCTCAGCTCTCTGATGCCTCACGAGGTTTCGGAGGCACTATATGCAGCTTTCCTGGTACAGGAGGATCTAAAGTTTGAGGCAGTGGTTCCCAATCGGTTTTTGCCTTTTGTTCCAATTTTGGACAACCAGATCGGCAGCGGAAAGTCGGGACTCGGTGTGTGCTCCGCTCCTGTTTTTAAAGTTAACTTCTGATAATTTTTAAAATAGACCAAGAAAATCCCCCCTCCCACAAAAATTCTTCCTTAGAAAATTCCTTTCACGTAAAATTTGTCCAACGGGAAATTACCCCTGGACAACTCCATTCTACCTACGAATTCCCCCCCCCCAAAAAAAAAAATTCTGGCCTACGATTCCGCCTGAAAAATACTTCTTAGCATACCACTCTTTCAATTGAAGAAAGGCTTATATTTATTTAGCTTTTTATTCTTTTTAAAGTCAAGGGGGATCTTCCATGTGTGTAAAATATTTCCCAGGCATTGTTACACCGGCGCGCTCGAAGTTGCGCTGGCTGCCGATTTTATCGTTGCCGCCGATAACGCGCGCTTCGGTGATACCCATGCGAAGTGGGCGCTTAGTCCGATCTGGGGCATGAGTCAGCGACTGCCACGGCGCGTTGGTATCGCCACAGCGAAACGGCTGATGTTTACCGCCGAGATGTTTACTGCTGTGGAAGCGCTGCGTGTTGGTTTGGTTGAGCATGTCTATCCTCTAGCCACCTTCGAGAAAGAAGTAGCTGCCTTGGCGTCTAGCATCCTAGCTAATTCGTCGTTCAGCCACGCGGCGAACAAGCGGCTACTCGAAGCCACCGATGCTTCCCCTGCACGGGAGAATGTTTCGGTCGCTTGCAATAACCATATCCATGACGCACGCTCATGCAGATGGTCCCGACTTCGAAAAGGCCTCCCTGTTCATCATTGAGCAATTTACGTCCATCAATCGCTACGAAAAGCGGAACATCTACCCCTACTTGACGTGGGCCATCAACACCGAGAACGTGCGATTCGTGTTCGGAGCCATCAAGGTGCGTACAGGGAAGGGAGGGAAGGAAGGATGGGGCAATTCCAGCGTTGGCCTTCTCACACAAACAATGCTTTGTCTTGGTGCACACAGGACACGATACTCAACGACCTCCTGTACGGCTTCTTTGGAGGCAAGATTTGAACACCACGACCACTAGTATTGCTAATACTAAGGGTATTAAGGTAAAACTTTCAGGGAATGGTTGAATGCGGTGCTGAACTAATTCAAAACATGGCTTGTGCATTCAAATTATCAAAAGGGCATATCAGCGATATCTCAAGAAAAGCTTAAAGCGCAAAGTTAAACTTTCAGAGCATTTTGAAGGGAATGTGGAGCTAAATCAGAACACAAAATATGTATGTAGGTTATCAAAGGAATTTATTATCATTATTCCAGTTACACCTTAGGGTGTTATGCTAAAACTCTCAGGACTACTAATATTGCTAAAATCAGTACTGCTACTATTGAACTTAATAAAAAGAGTTTAAGTTGGGGTTTGTATAGGAAAAATAGGGCATGTTTGATCCCGGATCTCCAAATTTAGCTTAGGGTATTAAAATGAAACCTTATAGAAATGTTCAGAGGGACTTGGAATGCGATTAAAACACACTATTTGCTTGCTAGTGGTCAAAAGGAAATATGTTCTATGTCTAACAAACGGCTAAAGTTATTAAGTTGATCCTTGCTAGGTATTAAGAGGGAATGTTGAATAAGGATTTGAGGGGAACCAGCCCATCCCCTTGCTCTTTTTAGGTGCCCTCTCTGCTCAATACTAGTAGAAATTTTGAAACTATTATTTTGTTCAAACTAGTCAAAAGGTCTAGTAGCTATGCCTCGAAAGTATTTTATTGTTTTAAAAGTATAATTGTGAGAAAGAGTCAAAATTTAGCGTAAAGTGTGAGGCGCTGAGGAGGGGACAGCTCTTTTCATATACGGAATAACTGCTGTTCGTTTTAAGTTTTAATATCGCTCCTTACTTTCAGTTCAAGCAAACTTTTCTTATTTAATTCTTGAATTTTTTTGAATTAATGCAGATTTTGAATTTGGTTCACCGTACGTGAATAATTAAAACGAAATTTTTATATTAATTTTACTTTTTTGGTTAAATGGCTATCTCAAAGGGGGAGTAAACACGCATCCGTGATATTTCTTCTGGCAAAAAATACAAAATTCCACATTTTCAATTGAGGGTGCCGCTTCTCAAGAAATGCTTGGACACCCTCCTGATAATCTTCACTAAAACCGGCGAGCCCTTGTAATTCGGCTTCCAGTGCCAGCTGCTGGTTCAAGTCGTTGCCAAAACTCTGATTCAATGCACGCTTGATATAACCCAATCCTTTGGTGGGTTGAGTTGCCAAATGGGCGGCCAGTTTTTGGGCTTCTTCCAAAAGTGTTTCGGGTTCGCAGACGCGGTAAACCAAACCCAGTTCTTTGGCTTCCTCCGCTTTTATTTTCTCGCCCAGCATGGCCATGGCCGCCGCGCGCTGCGGTCCGACCAGCCTCGGCAGAAAAAAGGTGCCGCCGCTATCCTTTTATTAGTTCCCACTTAGCCACTTCGCGTTTTTGGAAAGCGGCAAGGTTTGGCTAAATTTGCCATTAGCCGGAACCTTGACCGACATGGATCATATCGTTCAAGAAACCCATTTCTAAATCACCTTTAATTGGAGTGGTTTTTGTTTCGGGAGAAAAGACTTTGAGTTGAACTCAAGTTGCGTTGAACAGAGATTGGGCTTATAGCCTATCCTTTAGACAGTTTTGGCTCAAGTCAGTTTAAACCCCAAAGCTCAATTTTTTTTCCGGTGGTTGGGGAGAATAAAATAAACGCGTGCTGACTGGTCTGTCTCCCTTGATAATGCTTTATTTCTACCGGAGACTGGCCTCGGCAGCGCTGGCGACCGGCGCCGCGAACGCGAGAAAGCGGCTCTTGCGGATCTCTTCGCGGTATTCGCTGGGGCCGAGCAGGGTACTGGGCATATCGGTTGGCCGGACAATGAAAAACGCCCGCCAGTATAAGCCTGGCGGGCGTCATGCTGCGCGACGTGGCGTCAGGCGCCGATCACGCCGCCGTCCTCGCGGCGGATCACCACCACCGTGGAGCGTGGGCGCATGCCGTCGCGGTGGTCCGGGAAGCTCGACTGGCCATCTTCGCCGGGATGCTGCACGCCGACGAACAGGGCGCGCTGGTCCGGGGCGAAGGCCACGCCGGTGATCTCGCAGCCGCATAATAAGTTTGCATTGCTGCTATACTTTACCCATCCAAGATAATTTGGAAATATTGCATGTTGGAGTTTCTGTAGAATAAAAATTCAGAGGCAATTTCAAAACGGAATTAGCAGTTCTTCCACCAGGCAGCAACGTTGCGGCTATATTCAATTAGTAACACTATGTCATTTTTGATCGAATTGATGCCAGATTCAATTTTATCACAAACGTTATACCAGTACCACCCGGTGCATCCAAAAAGAAGATTTCTCCAACGCTGTTATCGACACAATGCATTATCGTATCACAAATGTCTTTTTGCTCAGACGTTAACCTAGAAATATTATTTTTTTACATACGAAAATATATGGAACAAATGTCATCTATCAAAGGACACATAAAATATTTACTGAAAAATTTTCTACCTTTTTACCAGCATTAGCTGATCAACTTTCCCAGAACATGATGACATAAGAACGTGGGACACCAGGTTTCTCTCAGCAATATAATATCCCTGGGAAAATCTACCTTTAAGGCAAGAGAAAGGAGAATCATTGTTCATTAGATTTCCAGAAGAGAATTTTTTGAGGAAAAGAAAAGTCCATTCATGAAATGTGTATGCCTGAATCAATCGAGCTACGAGATGAAAGAAACTACGACAATAAATCGTTTTTTTCTCTCTTACCAGTCAGAAAAAAAGATTATAAAGATTTTTGTGGTGTAGGGGGAGAGTGGAGGGGGGGGGTTACGTTGGAGGATAGTTCCATGGAGGAACTTCTCAGGGGGGAAGAGAATTTCAATGAAGGGGGCGCAGGATTTTCTAGCATTATTTGAAAAATAAATATGAAAAGTTTTTTCTACTGCAAGTAAGGAGGAGCATTAAAACTTAAAACGAACAAAAATTGTTACGCATATGAGGGGTTTACCTCCTTGTTATACCTTACTCTTTACGCTAAAGTATTTTTAGTAATTTCAACTATTTATACTACGGCCTTTGTGATTCAGAGGTCTTTCTTAAGGAATTGGGACAAAATTTAAGCTTTAGTGTAAAGAGCGAGGTGTCGCGGTTCCGCACCGATCGCATCAGGATCAACACGCTTGGTCAGCAGAAATTGCGGTTCGACATCACGGACGCCATTGTCCGTGATCAGGTCATCTTCAACGGCGGCGGCGCCATCCTGGCCGGTTTGTGGCTGGCTCGCGGTGCCCCTGCTCACTTGACGCGTGTCGCCGCCATATCCAGCGTCGTGGTGGGGCTTTTGATCGTTGGCTTTGCCGTCAACCCGCACTTTGGCGGGGCGCTGGCCTTGGCGGCGGCCATTGGGTTTGGATTTTCCTGCTTCGGCATCAGTGTTCAAAGCGTGCTGCAATCGCGCGTGGATGACAGCTATCGTGGGCGGGTCTCACCCCAAGATTTTTTCACCTTAAGGTAGGCAATGCATCTTCTACCTTTTTTGAAAATTGAATCATACGGTACTTTAAATTAGTCGATAGAAAATTAAGACCAAGCGACTTGGATGGGTAATTGGGTTTTCCAATCCAAATCTGACTTCTTCATAGGAAGTGGAAGGGTACCTAAGGCCTTCAGAAATTTCTATGAAAGAGTCGTCAAATCTTAGGTCCTCAGTAAGCAAAATTAGATGGGGAAAATCTAAAATTTTGAAATCAGTGGTTAAAACAACTTCTGCAGGAAAAGAGTTGGTTGGATATCAAGTTAAATCATCAAGAATCGTCGAGTAGTATTTCACAGCATATCTTGGAGGACTAAAATTTGGCCATCACAATGCACGCCAGCTCCAATTCCTATTGTTGGAATATCGAGACTATTTGTAATTTCCTACGCAAGTTCCATAGGAATACCTTCAAGTACAATAGAAAAAGCGCCTGCCTTTTGTAATTCTTCAGCGTCTTTTTTAATTTGACGAGCTCCTTGAAAGTTTTTTCCTTGAACGCGATAGCCTCCAAACTGGTGGACAGATTGAGGGGTTAGTCCAATATGCCCCATGACTGAAATTCCTGCATCTACTGTCGCTCGAACTCTTTCAATCATTTTACCGCCGCCTTCTATTTTGATAGCTTCGGCTCCTCCTTCTTTGTCGTTAATCTGATACAATACAATACAATCTAAATTCTATGTTGCCAAAACAATGCCTTTCTTGTAAAAAAACTTTTTGAGAATCTTTTCTTTGGAAAATCACCTTTTTTGGCATTTCCATTTAAAAATCAGAAGAAAAATCCTAAGTATACTTCTTAGGTACCTGGCTACTACATGTTATCAGCCCTACAAGTAGCTTATTGAGAGGAATGAAGGTTGTCTCCGCCATAGTAAGAAAAGTAATAACCAGCTGCAATCTCTACCCAACAATGTTGTTTTTGTAACCTTACAGAAAATCAGAATAAACCACAAAATGTCACTTATAACATATATGGCTCAACGGCACACACCGTCTGTATGCAAGCTGAGGAACAGTTTTGTGTGTGAAGTTGAAACTTACAGGGCTTGTTGTGGGGGGATACTAGGTTAACCAAAAGATAATATTTGCATTCTGTTGCTACTGCTTCTACTCATATCAATGCTAATGCTACTGCTACTATTTAATAGTACAACTACTGCTACTTTTTAATAGTACAAAACTATAACACATCCGTCTTGGTTTTGAAAGACTAAAATGATGTAAAATTTTATCTACATCGATTTCCCCTTCCTTATGAATACGAGCCAGTGCAATCCCGTTCAATCGGTCTTTTATCATGGATGACCTTAGATAAGTTTTTTTCTTCTAATTGTGTCCCAGTTTTGCTACTTTAGGCACTTCCAGGTAAGCTAGGACGATGAAATTTAGCAGGCGAATCAGGAGCCAGACTAGGTTAAATTAGAAATAGTCATTTCCCTGATTCGACCATCTGGGGGGAGGGGACGGTTAAATCGGAAAAATTAGAAAAAAGGAGGTATTTTTAACTTACGAACGGGAGATCGGATCTTAATGAAATTTGATGTTGGGAAGGATATCGTGTCTCAGAGCTCTTATTTTAAAACCTGACCGGATCAGGTGACATTGGGGGGAGTTGGGGTGGGGAACCTAAAATCTTGGGAAACGCTTAGAGGCGAGGGATCGGAATGAAACTTGGTGGAACTCTAAGAGTTTTCCAAGATTTCCCGGTTTCCAAGATTTTTTCCCCCTCCAACCCCCTATGTCCCCGAATCCAATTTGAATTGAAAATGGAGCATCTGAGACATAAGATCTTTCTATATATCAAATTTCATTAAGATCCGATCACCCATTCATAAGATAAATATACCTCAATTTTCACGTTTTCCAAGATTTGCGATTTCCCCCTCGAACTCCCCCCAATGTCACCGGATCTGGTCGGGATTTAAAATGTGAGCTTTGAAGCACAAGATCCTTCTAAATATCAAATTTAATTAAGATCTGATTACCCGTTCGTAAGTTACAAATGTCTCATTTATTCTAATTTTCAAAAAGTCCTACCTCCCCCTCCTTTATATTTTTGTTAGCTAATGGCCTACCCCTGGGTCAACAAAGACGAGGTTTAGCCAAACTTAGCTTGTTCTAGACTGTTTGAAACGGTATTTACCAAAGTACACAAGGTAACAGGGGCTGGAAATTCGGCTTAAGTCACTAAATTATAAGATGTCAATGTGCAGAATAATTTCAGCTTTCAGCCGACTCGAAAATTACTAAATCTTGTAATTTGGCTGGAAACGTTTGGTGTAGGCTCAGTAATTTTTTCTGAAAGGCTTTAATTACATCACTTAGCATGTCCAAGGTAAAGGTGTCTTATTTTATAGGTTTTTGGAGTTTAGTCTTATTTGCAACATTGTGATAATAATGTTTAGTTGCATTATTTGTTTGTGTTTTTTTTCAAAGAAACCCAGTGCCCTTACTTCAGCGAGGTTCAACCAGGACTAATAAACAAAGTGAGAGGAAACGAGGCAATTCAGCAGCCATGTATTTGTATATCCTAGCCACAAAATACTATTTGAAGAATCCACCCTTATTAGCAATACCTGGATATAAAGTAGATAATTCTAGAAGCAATTGAAATCAGAATAAGATAATAATATTTCCTTAAATAGGGACTTGGGAGAATATTCACTAAATGCTCTATACACAAATTAAATTAAAAATGATCTTACAAAATATGAAAACGTGTTAAGCATGGCAGAAATAAACAAGTGGAAGCGGCCTAAAAAGGAAGCTTCCATAATCTATTCCCGCGAGTATATTTGGAAGAAGATTTCAAACCCAGCCCTAGCAAAAGGGACATCATCGAGAGCATCCTCTTTTTTCACTTTCAAAGATTGGTAACTGTGCAAGAGGCTTTCAGTTTATATATTTTGTTTTGTACTTGAAATTTTGCAGCCTTGTAACTGATTAAACGACTTATACTTGTATATGTCTTTCATTGGCCAAGTATGGACCATAGGCTGGCTCAATATGGACCACGCTTGGTCAGTTGGTACATAGTGATCCATGAGAGGTTTTCGGCAGTTACCCCCTCTGCAAAATTCTGTCCAGACAGTTCTATTCTTGCTGAGAATTTTGTACAATTTCTTGTAGATGATGCCTGAAAAATTCACCTTAGCATACTTTCATTAAAAAAAAACATTGATTTTTAATTGTTTTCTTGATCACTCCATAACCACCCCCCCTCCATGGAAATCTTCTAAAAAAATCAAAAAATGCTGAAAATACCCTGGATAATTCCCTTTAGCATCTTCAAATGCAGAATTGAGTCAGCAAAAAGAAAGTAAGATAATTAAAAATAAATTTGTATAGGAATTCGGTCAAATTCTCCCAGTGTAAAATTTTCCCTGAAAAGTTCATCCCCTAGAAATTTCGTTTAAAATTAGATCCTCGCTTATTTCTTCAAAACTCCGTGTTAATCTTGGAATTAAACAAGGGGCCATTACATATCCTTCTCTTTATAATAACGCGATCCTAAGAGCCCAGAGGCGTTTAATCACCTTGCTGCATATTGAACGTTGCTAGTATGTCTGTTTTATGTTATTCGGATGACGTTCTTAACCTAAGTAAGGCTGTGTATAGTTTGGACAAATGTTTTAGGGAGTTGCTAAGAAGTATAACCAGATTTGTGTGGCTATGTCTCAAGTGCTATTATTCCATTTTAACTGACCTGAAACCCCGAATAGAGTAAAACTGTGCGATTCTGATGTTGTACCACTCTATGAGCTATTTCTGTGTACCAGAGTTGATGTAAGACTAAAGAGACGATACAAACACATAAATTTGAATGTATTTGCAAAATAGAGCGAACTTAAGCCGGATACTTCTTCCTATGCAATGCATTCAATCGATTTTACAACTCGTCTAGTTCAATTCATCTAGAAATTTGTAATAATGAATATTTCCCACGTTAGTATACGGATTGTCTAGGATACCCGTCGGTCTCACCGTATTTCAAACAGTAAGCCATACGAAAACCGTGGTTCTATCCCGCTTTCTAGGGCTATTATGAGAGAAAAGTTGAGATAGATGAGACACATTCTGTGGATGAAGGACACAGATTGCAGTGAGAAGATGCTCCTAGAGCCATACAAAATCGTAGGAGCCGTACAGCTCATAAATAATAAAATCCTTATCTTTAGTGCCATTTATATCGGATAGAGCTGCACTTCTTCAGATCCTTAATAACAGGGCAAAAAATGCTGTAGGAAGGGTGTCTCTGGCTGCAGTTTGCGCAGTTGGGATCTGCAGTACATGGCTCATCTTTTGTTGATATGTGCGGCCCTCCACAACGAGCACATTTTGGGAGAACGCTGGGACAGGAGTTCTGCAGATGGTCTAGTGATCGGCATTTAAAACAGCATTTGGGTTGGTCCTTAAACTCGTAAACAGGAAAAATTTCATAACCCACGTTAAATTTTGCTGTTCTCTTTATTTTGTAACTCGATTAATTTCATGAAGTGAGCACTGCTTTTGAAAACATGACTGAACAAAAACTGGGATATAATTATTGATGCCAGTTTATTGCTTCAATTCAACTAGGACAATAAACGCGTATTCAGTTTCCTTATAATTTACTTTTTAATAGGATTTTCCTGATTTTCCACTAAATAGTCGTATAAGCCAGCAGCACTCTCCATTGGAGAGAACTTCCATTGCTATGAATATTTGTCTAATATGTTTCGGTATGGTACATACGACACTTATTGTACATTTACGTATTGGCGATGTACATGCTACAATTATGCACCTACCCGGGGTTGCCCCCCCTCAACGCCTCTCTTTACACTAAAGTTGTACATTGTCTTAAAAATTGGAGTTGTGAGAAAGATTCAAACTTTAGTGTAAAGAGTGAGGCGTTGAGGAGGGGACAACCCCTTTCATATACGGAATAATTTCTGTTCGTTTAAAGTTTTAATGTCGCTCCTTACTTGCAGTTAAAGAAATTATTTATTTTTTTATTTTTCTTATAATACAGCAATATGTGTGCATGACAGTGAGTCCTGGGCATTAGTTCTCCGTCAATAGCCTAGACTTAATGAATTTTTCTCTTTTTTCCTGGAAAGACAAGAAGCAAGGAATAAACTGCAAATAAAATCTGGGTGTGTACGTCGTAGCTTAACTGAAATAAAAGTTGCCATTCTTGAACCAGCTTCAATTTAGAATTATATCTCACTAGGCAGTTTTTTTTTTTGTCAAAACTCCTTTTTAAACTTCCGGTTACTATGGGCCGTGGTTCACTCTTTACTAGGGTGGAGCTATCACTGCTTAGATTTTTATGAGTCATTGCCAAACTTGCTTCAGGTCCGCAAGATTCAACAGTCCATTGCTTCATTCAGCATCAAACTCTGGAGTTGAATTGAGATTATCAGGTGTAATTTCTCAGTGAAGATTTTTTTTTTTTTTTTTGCAACAAAGCTTGGCCAGGAGAGCTCGAGGATCCACAGTGCTAGAAGAATTTATTTATTCACTACGGGAATATACAGGAACACCCATTGGAGAGAACAGAGGTCCCCTTCCCATCCATTCTAGAGCACCCATATATACAGACAGTTCACTATATTGTGACACGCTGAAAAATATGGAACAATTTATGGCAAAACCGTGATTCAAACTTAGTCCCCTTTGAAATTATTTTATTAACTCACCCCCTCCCCATGAAATAAATTTATGGGCAGCCCTTAGGCATTTCACCAGAGAAAATATTTTGATCTATGATTTTAATTTAATGTACGTTTCACTATGCGGCTTTGCCGAATTAGCCCCCCCCCCCCCCATACCTATACCTCTCGTAGCGAAGACCTTGTCGTCCAAAAAACTGTGCTTTACTTTAATAATGCGTTGTAACCACAATGTAGCGTTATACAACGTTACGCTACTTTACCAACACAGTAATTATTAGGATTACGCTAAGTAATTTCGAATTGTGTTTTTTGTTAAATTTCCATACTAGCCAAAGAGCATGTACTTGATAGAACTGTAGTGTTACGTTTATAATGCTTCATAACCACCTTTTAGCGATATAAAACTTTACACTGCATTAAAACACAGTAATTATGTAGCGTTACACGAGGTAATTTAGAATTACGTTTTTGTTTAATTTCTATACTAGCCAAAGAACCTGTTTTCGAAGAAAACTGTCACGCCCGGACAACCCAACGGTGCTGATACCGACGGCGACTCCATTCCTGACCATGTGGAACGAGCACTGGGTCTCGATTCGAACAACCCCGCCGATGGCGACGATGATCTGGATCGCGACGGCGTGAGCAACCGGCAGGAATTCCTTTCCGGCACCGATCTCCTCGACCCGGCTAGCTTCTTCAGCGTCATGCTCAGTGGAAACCGCACCGTCGACAGTTTCGACATCTTGGTTCCACGCTTAGCGGATCGAAGCTACAGCCTGCAAATGGCCGACCGCATCGACGGCAACGAATGGATTCAAGTGGCCGACGTCCTGCAACAAGGCGCCGCCGCCGGCGAGCTGGTTTTATAAAGTAAAATTGTGAGACAGAGTCAAATTTTAGCGTAAAGAGCGAGGCGTTGTGGAGGGGACAACCCCTTTCATATATGGAGTAATTTCTGTTCGTTTTAAGTTTTAAAGTCGTTCCTTAATTTCAGTTTAAAAAAACTTGTTTGTTTTTATTTAATACTAGGTTGCAGCTAATGCTTCAACCATTACAAAGAGTTCATTACAAATTCTTCCGAGAAACTAGTTAACATTGAAATCTCTGAAATCTAATAGATTGTATAATTTGTGAAAAAAAACCTAGTAAATATAATCAATAGCTTATAATTGAGCTATTAAACATCTATCTATGATGGTGTGGTAGATGTGTTGAGGAGGATCACCCCCCCCCCCCCCCCTAATATACGTAATAGTTTCTGTTCGTTTCAACTTTTAATGTTCGTCATTACTTCCAATTGAAAAAACTTTTTTTTTATTTAATTTCCAAACAGAAATGGGTACTTCTGTACAATCCAGAACACACTCAACAAAATTGCTGTGTTGAATCTGAGATAACTGGTTTATAGCTGTCTGTGCTCGGAAAGAATTAGATTAGGCTGAAGGGAAATGGTATATTCTAATTAAATATTTAATATATAGAGTTGGTATTTTGGTTAGGTTAGGTATTTAATACGGTGCGTTCTAGGCGCCCTCTTTTCCATGATTCTTTGAAGTCTTCAGGAAGGTTATGCACAAATTGTGGAGAAGGGATTTCGTCTTGTCCTAATCATGGTTGCTCCCATAGGAACAATCTAGTAAAGAGCGTACTCCAGTCCATGCTAGTCGAAAATTTTGAAACACGCTAAAAAAACAGTTGGGTGATAATAATTGTCGATAAACATTGATTCAAAATTGGTACCATTAACACTGTATGTCGAGGCAATTGATATAACAACCGTAAGAAATTATTGTCTACTATTTTAAAAGGACTTAGATAATGAAAATGTCTTGGTTTCGGTTAGATGCATCCTTCTTTATGGATACAAAACGTGATTGGTGAAGCACCAGAAAAAACACGGTTGAAATTTGGATGCTAGATTCTTCCAGTGGAATTGTATGTCGGGGGCCCCTGGAGGTTAGGTTAGAAGCTCCTATAAAATTCGATGCCTGGGCCCCGATGAAATTCGATGGCTGGATCCCCGGTTAAACTGAATGCTAGGGCCCCGAGGGAAGAAAATGGTAGAACCCCCGGTTAATTTGCATAGTAAGGTTCTGGTGAATAGGTTGGGTTGTGGGTCCAGTGAAATTAGATGTTAGGGCTCTCCGTGTGACTTGGATGTTATGCCTCCCTGTAAAATTGAAGGGTAGGGGCTTCTATGGTTAGGTTAGGGGCTCGATGATGTTGGATGATACGCCCAGATGGAAAATTTTTAAGTACTTTAAAAAAGCTTCTTATTCCAATTAAAAAGCCCTTATGTTTCAGGAGTCATTCTTAAAGAAATGTGACCAAAAATCGATCTTTAGCATAAAAAGTGATATATTGAGGAGTTGGGGTAACCCACCTCATACACAAAATAATTTCTGTTTGTTTGAAGTTAATGTTGCTTCTTAGCCTACTCTCAGTTGAAGAAAACTTTTTTTTTATTGAATACCCGATAGTTTTTCAAATAATGTCGGGGAATCCACCCCCACCCCGTTGGAATTCCCCTGCAACAAAAAATTCTGTCACATAAAACCTTTCGTGCGTAAAATCTGTCCCAGAAAATTTCCGCTGAATATTCTTTTTTCTCAGTGCAGAGATCCAAATAGGACACGCGTATAAAATATGGCTTTTGATTACTGATTTATTTAGCATCCTTAATGCATGTGGATTCAGGTTCCAAGTACTGTTGGCAACCGTTAAAAGACGATATTTCATACTATTACAATTTGCTTTAACGTATATTGGTCAAAACCTAATATTTCAAAGTTCTAGCTTCTTAATTTATGCTTTTAATTACTAAGTAAATAAAACTAAACCACTCTGAATGAATAAATAAATAAATTAAATCTAAAATTTCAAAATAGTCTAAAATGAATCATAAACGCTATAAACATCAACAATAAGAATAAGTTAAATAAATTGGACGTTGGAGCTGGATCTACCTAGCTCCGGTGGAAAAAAAAATCGAGAGGGTAAACATTCAACTCTGTGCTGAATCCGAATTGAAAAGTTTGTTGCTCCAACTGGCAACAGTGTACAAAAGCTTCCTTTTTAGGCATATCTGTAAGTTGTACTATTGGTATTATTTTTTATATTAGTATTTGGAAGATCAAATATTCCTTTTTTTGTCTATAAATTTTTCCGGATGACTTCAAAGTTGTTTCTTTAAACTTATCTGCCAGATTTAACATGGTGACGACATCAGTGTACAAAAGCTTCCTTTTTAGGCATATCTGTAAGTTGTACTATTGGTATTATAAAATTATTCGAATGCCGGATATTGAATGGTAGTAGATTCCAAATATTTGGTGCAAAAAATAAAAATTAAAAATGAAGCTTTTTTTTGTTGAGGGCGCTTCTTGGACGATGTCACGACAATGTCGGGTGTCATGAGAATGTGTATCTTTTTTTATATATTGTGAATATGTTTTGGAATGCTCATGGAAGGAAGCTAATGAAATATTTAAAGTAAAAAGTTGCTATCTGAGAATCCCGAGTCTTCGAAGGTTGATATTATCAGTATGTTGAACCAGGGATGCAATTTGAATTGCTTTGTTTTGGATGATTTGAACTTTTTTATAACAAGAAATAAAAGTACTTGCCCTTAATGCAAGGTTTGATGATGACAGGTTAGGTTAGATTTGCTTTGGTTAGGTTAGCTAACCAAAGTCTTATTTATACCCAAATTTAACCTAACCTGAACTAACATAATCTAACCTAATTTTAACTTCTACCATCATAGCTTGCGTAAGACTGAAAAAGTTGACTCGCAAAGCTAATTGAATCCAAGCAGAGAAAAAGGATTTTCGGACATTCACCGAAGAATGTCGACATTAATCAGATTTTGGACATTCACGATAATATATATACTTGAAGGGAAGTCAAAGCAAAATAACGGGTAAAACTTTGAATTAAGACAGTGAACTTGGTAAACAAAAAACTTTTTAGTGTAAATTTAGGTTCTTCCAAAATCTTGTCAAAACTAAGATAAACCTACATAATTCAAGCATCAACAGAAACAGATCAGTTTTATTATTACATATTTACCTTTATAGTACTAAATAGTACCTTTGTGTTACCAAATGGCCCTTTTTTTAGTTTTTACTGCCATTTTCACTTGACTTTGGAAAATTTGCTCCAGCATTACCCCCTCCCCAAGATTTTGACGAAATTACTCCACTGGGGCTCACCTTCTGATCACTTTCGAATCTTAAAAAGGGAGCTGGAACTTTAAATTTTTAGTTGATTGCATCCCCTCCCAAGTTCTACAACCACCCCTTCTTATGAATTGCTACTGTTGCCAAAAATTATTCTTTTTGGGAATGAAACTAGCCGCTGGCAGAGAACGAAAAATAGGTGGTCTCCAAACAAACTTGGAGGAAGTCATAAAGAAAGATCTAAAGGAAGTAGGAAGTTTATGAAAGGGAGTTCTAAGTGAAGCTCCTTGAGGGATGGAGGAGACGTCTCCTCCATACAACTACTATTCATCGATGTTTTATTCCTTTTGTATCAATTCCCTTCAATGGATAGAACAGTCAATTGGCTAAATAACATTTTTAATATAAGACAGTTTTCAGTAAGGGTCCGAGCCGTCTGGTCTGGCAACACCACGAGCATTATTGGTAGTTTCTATTAGTTTTAAGGTAAAAAAAAGCTCTTGGTCTTCCTCTGTAAAGGGTCTATTTGACCGCTCGCTTTCTAAGCCTACTATGTTCCTAAGATCTACATTTTCATCTAATCCACTATGTCCTTGCTTCTCCATTTCCTCTAAGTAATCTGGCCAGCTTTCAGCTGGTGGATTCCTCCTTTCTCTATTGCTTCACCCTAACGAACTTCAAAAATTCTCTACTATCGCTTCCTCTAAATGCTTCTCTATTTTTTTTTTTACTCCTCTCGTATTCAAATGACCTCTTTTTCCCTTTTATAAACGTTTTATGCTCTCTCATATTCAACTTATATTCCTCATAATAATTCTCATATTGTTTTGATGGAGTGCAAGGGGGTTTCAACTTAATACCCCTAGTCGTTCTCGATATATTGCTTAAGTGTCTTATTGACAATCATAACTACAATGTCTTTAGATTTATTTTCAAGCAACATTTAGTTTTAAAACATATTGGACCAATTTCATAATTATGGGGGTTGACATGCCTAATATCCCAAAGGACACAGTTTGCGGAACTTTCTACAGTACTGAACAAAATGGCTGTCTCAAAATTTTGACCGTGTTTCGAATGTGTTTGGAAAATGATCGGGCTTCAGGGAAAGGCTGCTTTCCCTCCAATCTCTTGTTACTCTTAAAAAGGCACCAGAACTTTTAATTTTGAACTGAATATTAAAATTGAAGCTCTTGTTTAATACAAAAAAAAATGTTTGTCTATGTTTATCTTTTGGGAGTGTAATGTGCTTTAGAGGTGCTATTGCCATGTGTTTTAATTTTCGGAATTGACATTATTCCGTTTTTGTAGTATATTATAAATGTGGGAAATTCTCTATTTTAGGAGATTATTGACTAGGAATCATATCCGAAGAGTGCAACGGAGTGATGGACCAGACAGGCGTCGGAAAACCTCGCTCTTTAGGAAATCGAGTACAAAGCGAGCAAGCGCTGAAATCCAACAGGTAGTTCTTTCTGCTTTTTATCACTTATGTCAACCCGTTTGAATAACAGATTTACATGAGTGCCCTTCTTAAGAGTCAAAAGTGATCGGAGGGCATCTAGCCCCCCCCCCCTCCAACAAAGGCCTTTTTTCCCCAAATGCATCCAATCAAAATTTTGAGAAAGCTATTTTGTTTAATATAGTTTAAAAATGAAATTACAAAAACTCCGGGGTCGACAAATCCCTTCAGGACCTGAGGGCAAGTGTTGTAAGCTATATCCCGGGGGGCATATAATGTTATATGCAAGGCGTGTTTGTATAAACTTCAGAGATGGCTCGTTTGATTGGAAATTGAAAGTTCTATTTACCTTTTTAAGAGTCATCAAAAGTAATCGGAGGGTATCTACTCCCCCGTGCCTTTTTCCCAGGTCTAATCGTCACAACTGCATTTATTGTCATGTTGGGATCAGAGAGTTTTACAGCATATCTCAACAGGACTTTAATTTAGCTTCTCTGATTTGCGAACGAAAATAATGACTATTTGTTATAAAACAAATACCTAATTTATTATAACTTTATAAATTCGGCATTTTTTGATGCCAATCTGTTGCTAGTTGGTATTGATGTGCGACATTGAGCATCAACGATTCAGCAAAATAATTACCGATAATGTGCAAACCCACAGGTCTGTTTTTCTCACCAAAACCCACAGGAATTGACATCCCAGGTAATCCAGCCAGACTCGCCGCGCTGGTATAAATATCTGACAAATGGAGGAATTTCTCATTGGGGAAGGGAATTTTCTATGAAATGGCCAAATTTCCTAGCATTATTTAAAAATGGTCAGAAATTAAACAAAAAGAAAGAAGTTTTTCAACTGAAAGTATGGAGCAATATTAAAACTTTGAACGAACAGAGATATTAATACGTATATGAGGGGATTCGCCTTCTTGTCAATACCTTGCTCTTTGCGCTTAAGTTGTTTTAGCACTTTGAAAAAAGTTATTTATTCTAATTAAACTACCTTTGTGATTCAGGGATCATTCTTAAAGAATTGGAACAAAATTCGAACATTAGCATAAAGAGCGAGGTATTGACTAGGGAGCGAACCCTTTCATCCTTTCGCACGTCCCTGAAGGGAGCTGTGGCTCCAAGGCTTATAACTCACCGTGAACAACACTATTCAAAGTACCAATTTAATGCCCCGAATTGTACTCACCGCTCTGGATAACCTAGATGTTATAATAACCTCTAGGTTTTGTCAGCCTCCTAATATAGTCATTAGAGGTGTGCTTCTGGACTTGCCATTGCTCTTTCTAGGTTTTGTCATCCTCCTAGTATAGTCCTTAGAGGTGTGCTTCTGAACTTGCAATTCCTCATCCTCTACTTCTCAGAAAGGTTAACGCCTGGCTGCTCCTACGAATACTACCCATGATATCCTGATCTCAAGAAGTGAGACTGACCAGAGAGAGAGAGAGAGAGAGAGAGAGAGAAAGAGACAGAGAGAGACAAAGGGAGACAGAGAGAGAGTGTTCCTGACTCAGAAAACTTTCACATATACCAATAAAACTATTGCTTCCTCGA
The DNA here is from genome assembly GCA_010016025.2 of Alatinidae sp. Z8VKAUB7J3. NCBI lineage: Eukaryota > Metazoa > Cnidaria > Cubozoa > Carybdeida > Alatinidae > Alatinidae sp. Z8VKAUB7J3. The sequence goes on from JAAAKM020721499.1 coordinate 9,296,138, forward strand.
GATTTACAGAAAAAACGCAATACATCCTCATAACCAGCAGCAAGTTGGCAATTCCAGGTACATTATTGCAGCAAATCAGCTTCCTCGGGGCTTAACTGCGGACTTTGAACATAAGCACTATTTATTAACTGTAAAAGTTTAACTTCGTTCATACACGATTCAAGATCTGTTGCTATTGGTGCAGAAACTATACTAAATTTTTTCATATATATTAGTTTTATTTTTTCTCGCGACCGCGAGTTTCCAACGCGCCGACCGCAGTTCCGACATCCTCGACGCCGAATACGAGTTTATCCGGGGGCCTACTGACGATGATGATCGAGCCCTCATCAATGTCGCCAAGCTGAACCTGGCGGATCGCCTCGAAACGCGGGATCGGCTTAGCAGTGGCCTGACGCTCGACTATGACCTGGGCAATGGCGGGCTTCTGTTTAGTTCCTTCTGGGGCCGCACCGACCGCGACGAGGTGCGCCGCCGCAAACGCTACCGCGTCGCCGACGCCCGTACCGAACTCGATTTGCGAGACCGGCAAATCTCTATTCACTTACTGACCAACTCACTTAGCGGTCGCCGCTGGGAGCAATACCCCCCCCCCTTCAAAACAAGGACCCAAAAATTTTGTATCCGATTGGTCTGAAACTTTCAACGATCGTTGTTGGGACTGATTTGGAAAACTACATATATAAATTTCTCAATTGGCTTTAAAGTTAAATGTAGATAAGACCAAGAGAAGCTTAATCAAGACAAACGTTCTGGATAACTAGACAGCATCGATTCGTGATGTCAGAAAGTAAGCGCAATTTTTTCTGTGTCTCTCCTGCAATCTATCACCCGACATAGTACGAGTATAAGGTCAAACGTAACTTGTTATGGAAAAATACTCTAAATTAGTTTTGGATAAATAAGAGCTGTGAAATTGAAGAATTAGCATACCAATAAAAAGCACGGAAACAACAGAAAGGTAAACATCAGACGGTGAGGGAGAAAGCATTAGAACGAATTACCCTTTTAAAAGCACTGGATATATCAACAGTCAAACAATACAGGGGACTTTTTTGAGCAACAGCTTGTTTCACGAGCCGACAGACAATTTGGTGAGCTTGAACGCAGGTGGAAGGGCGTAAAATCGCACTTTTAAGTTATTGGCTTGTAGCAGCACATATTCAAATAACTTACTAACAAAACACGACACAGTGATAGAACGGTAATTAGAGTAAGCGCTGGGGTCCTTGCCCCTCTTAACAATGGAAGATATACAACCGGAGTGGTGCTTATTTGAGGGGTGGCATTTGTCCCCCTGATCTTGAAAAATACTTTTTTCAGTATCTTCATTAAAAAAAATACCATAGATTTTGAAGAATACACCCCCCCCCTAGATTTTCATGAATTGACAGCACTGTCTTTTGGCATTGGTTATTGTCATGCAGATATCATTTGACCCTAACTTCAAGTAATTCTATGGCTATTGGTTTTGAAGCCATAATATGAACGTAGCTTTTGGCTTTTATGTCCCATTCAAAAGACATTACTGATAAAATTAAAATGACCTTTTTAATGAAACAAAAAGAAAAGAAAAACACTAAAATAGAAATTAATAATTTCTAAAAATAAGGATTTGTCCAAGAGACTTCGAAAGGGGCCACTTCGATCGGGAATTCAAAGCTTTAATGCCCTTTTCAAGAGCCAAAAGTGACTGAACAGACAAGCCCCCATCTTCTACCCCCACGATTTCCCCAAACAAACCCAATAGAAATTTTAAAATAGCCATTTGTTCAGCATAGTTGAAAGGTCCGGTATTTATGTCTTTGGAGATGACAAACCCCTCCCCCAGAGCCTCAGGGAAAGGGTTGTGAGTTATACCCCGGGGACATATAGGGTTTTTTATGGAAAAGATGGCCGTATAAGCCGAAGCGACAGGAGTATTATTACCCCCCCCCCCCGCGTCATCTTTTCCCCAACGAAGGCGTAATCTGGCTTTTAACCAGACAGCAAGAAGTCCCTGGAACCTCTAGTTGAATGGAGGCTCTGTGCAATCATGGGTTCATCTTGGTCACAACATGGTTTTCTGCACTTGCTGATGGTCTTCTATGAACTAGAGTAAAAATCATGTCAAAACCCACCAAGACCGATCGAACCCAGAGGAATTATCTATTAACCAGAATCCAGTGTGAATGCTTTGTCCTTTCCTAGGTTTTTATTTTCTCAAGGGGCGCCACTCCTCAAATTTACCCCGCAGTGCTGTTAGCCGTCACGGTTTTGGTTAGAAAAACTCACGAAAAGTCCACCCTGATTCCACTATGAGATCGGATATTAATGAATTTTCATGTTTAGAAGGACCTCTTGACTCAGAGCTCTTATTTTAAATTCCGACCGGCATTAAGCTTCTGATTTTCCTTTTAAAGCTATCTATTGATTCTTAGAATTTTGCCAGAGCTCATACCATATGAGCTCTTTGCTCTTCTGACCTCGTCGCAAGTTCCATATGAGCTCTTAGCTCTTGTTTAGGTAGAAAATGTTTGAAAAGCAAGTTGTTTGACTAAGAGACCTGGCTGTTGAGATTTGGGCTATGGAAATGTGAGGCTAGGAAAAAAATTTCTTGGAAGGCAGCTGCTAGGAAGGTTTATGTTAGAAAGACTCTTAGGCTGAAACTAGATATCCTCTGATCACTTTTGACTCTTAAAAAGTGCACTAGAACTTCCGAATTCCAGTCGAATTAGCCCCCTCCAAATTTTACACGAGCATCCCTTTTAAATGAACTGCCCCTGGAAAAAAAATAAATAGTAAAACATTGGAGCCGTATTGCCCTTGCTATAGGCAACGCTAATTCGTTGTGGGGTCTGATAGAAAGAAAAAGTAGATGAAATATATAGCAAATATATGAAAATATAGAGGGGACTTCGAATTATTGACATTTTGAACGAAAGCCATAAAGTCTGCCCCCCCCCCCGTGTGTGAATCCGTCTCCACCTAAACCTTAGGTCCCAAGGAGATGTATTATAATGACCATTTGAATTATAGCGCACGTGATTCACAAATTCTTAAGAAAACTTCACGACTAAACCTTTCGACTGGAGTCAAAATAAAGTTGGACCTTACTAAGCATGGATTCTACAAGTCCAGACAACGAAAAGAATTTTACTGGACTATTTGGAGGAGGATTGAAGTCATCTAAAATGGGTGCTGATATTAGTAAGAATATGTCATATAATTCTCAACTCTAGGCTACTAGTAGATTAAGTTTTAACGTTCATTTAGTAGCCTATAAATACTTAATATAGGCTAAACCTACTGAAATATTGTATGGTTTTGTAAGTGGGAAGAAACTGCAGGATTGCTGCACAAGTGAACCCCCCACCCCCCCAAAAAATTAGTAAAATTTAGCACCAGTCAGCTTAAGAACATATCTTTTAAAGCAGTAAATGTCTTTGGGATTTCTAATATTTGATTTTTAAGGGCAAAAATCCTTCTCGAATTGAACTAGTTAGTTTAACTTGTTTATTTCCATGGTTCAGCACAGCAATATTGTCGGAAATGTGGTAGCACCGTAGAACTTTCATAATTTTGAAACAAGTACAAAATGATCTCAGAAAATCATGGTTTTCACAGATGAAAGAGAGGAGAGGAAGAGGAAATGGAGCGGACCTAAAAGGAAGGGAGGAAAATAAGATATTTATGCTGATGTTTTTCAACAACGGTCCTACTTCCGGAAGAATACTGAGCTGACGGGTAGGTTTTGTTTCCGGGCTTGGGGAGAGAGGCAGTCTCTTCCCGACCCGGTTTTTCTACACCATGACACACTTCGTCCGAGACTGCAACGAAAAACGTTGCGCGTCAGTCAGCTGACAGAGCGTGACGTGAGGAGTTCGACCATGGCAAACAGATTGGCAGACGCTCGACGATCATTGAACCGAGCGAAGGAAGCGGGCCAGCGTCGCCTGAAAGAAATCGAATCCGAGCAAAAGGAACTCAAAGCCTCTCTGAAGTCACTCGATGCTGCGATTCGAGCGCTCGGCACTCCGAAGCCGTCGACTCGTATCATCCCTATTTTGAACTGTTTTACTTTCGTCATGGAAAGGCAGTGTGGTCTTCGAAGTTATCTATTGACATCTTCGATATTCAATCTGCATCGTTATTATCATTGATGTTACTAATTATATTAATAAGATTCAAAAATATTGAAAATATTGATAGAGTGAAAAAGAGATGGATGCGATTGAAATTTTATTAAGATGATGGATTAATAAGCTATTAAGTCCTTAGTTACTTCACAACGGTTCCCAGTAGATGTCAATTTTAAGGGAGTTCTGTAGTTGTTGTACTCGTAGACACTAAGATATATTTTACAACAAGAATCTTATTCAAACGATTGGTTTTCGGCAGAATAATCTGTAGGCAATTTCTCTGGAAAACATCTAGTAAATCTTCAACCGGTTTTCGGAGCGCCCATGCTTCAGAGCGATATTTGACCATTGTCATCACTGTACCATCCAATATTCGAATTTTTGTTTGTAGACTTATCTTCCTATTCTTCCAAACTTTTTTTGAAATGCGAAAAAAAACACCCCGAGCCTTGGCTATTTTACTTTTAACATCTTCACTGCTCTCACCGTCTTTACTAATAATGCTACCAAGGTAAATGAAGCTGCCCACCTGATCAATCTTTTCGTTACCCAATGTTACCTTTTCATCTTCACTTATTCTTAACCTTACTGCATGAGTCTTTTGAGCTCGGCGAGGCGTGCGTGCGCGGCGATCTCGTGATGCAGGGCTACTGGAGCAAGCCCGACGCGACGGCGGCGACGCTGAAGAACGGCTGGCTGCATACGGGCGACGTCGGCAAAATAGACGAAGAGGGTTATGTCTATATTGTCGACCGGATGAAAGACATCATCATCACCGCCGGGGGTAAGAACATCACCCCCAGTGAAATTGAAAACCAGCTTAAGTTCTCGCCGTTTATCTCGGATGCGGTGGTTGTTGGTGACAAGCGTCCTTATCTGACCTGCTTGGTGATGATCGACCAGGAGAACGTCGAGAACTTTGCGCAGGATAACGACGTACCCTTCACAAGGGTCAGCCCGGCGTGCCCCGCCATCAGGTCCAGCACGTCAATGGCACGGTCGAGTGACTGGATCGTTGATTGTTCCGGCTTGGCATAGAACGCCTTTGGGCGGCCTTTCTTGCGTGGTTGCTGGGCCAATTCTGTCTCCGTGCTGGGGTTTTCACACAATATTTTTTACTTTATGAAAATATATTTTGTCTAGTGAAAAAATACAAAATACTGAAAAATATACAGTTAACGTGAAAATTGTGAAAATGAAAAACGTTTTCAAAAAAATTTGGATCGCAATGCGCTTTCGATAAGGTGGCGGCGACTCGCCACAGGAGGGCACTGCAATGAGCTTTCAAAATCCCGCAGTATATGTAAGTTAAACTGACAATCCACGTGCATTTGTTTTTTTTTTTCATTGAGGTGCAAATTCTGTTCTGGTCTTGAGAAGACATGGTGGTAATTACCCCTACTCGTTTTAGTTTTCGCTCGTTGAGTTTGACTCGGCTATTTATTATTGTTTCTGTTCGTTTTGAGTTTCATTTATTTATTGACAAGGATTAGTGGTAGTTTTACGCTTGGAAGAGTATTTGACTTTATTTTTGGCTTAATGGAGCTTTTTACTTTTATTCGAAAAACTTAATTTGTGAAAAGTTTCTTAATTAACTGCTTAAATAGATGGGGGGAGCTTAAAGCTTAAACAGATGGGAAGCAACATGACGAGACGCAGTCACCAAATGACCAAGAAGCTTTATCTTGCTACTTCTATAAATAAAATAGTGTATTATTAATAATTTTTTTTTATTTATTTCCTCTCGTCGAAGTGTTTAATTTCAAAAGTGGCTAAACTAATTTCTGCATGTATGTACCACCCAGACTTGAAAAATAAATTTATAACCTTATCTTGTAAAAATTTCCTTGAATTGAAACAGCTAAAACTAATGAAATTTAATTGTAGGATATTTGGTTATTGAAAAGCAAAATAAATGCAGTTCTTCTTGCCGTTGTCCTGTACGCCGTGTAAAAAGTTTTTAAAGAAATCCTTATTTGGATATATAAGAGATCAGTTGAAAGGGCTAAATATACAGTTACTTGGATTTTTAATATCAAATATTAATTTCAAAAAGGTAGCTTGGATCCAAAAGCCGTTTTGGATTAGCTTAAGTGGATTAATCACCTGCTTCTTGAAGCTCAAGAGGAAGTTACTGAGCTTTCGAGTGACTAAAACTTAAATCTGCAATTTCCAAAAAAGCCCTTGACTGAATTCCGGATCAGAAGTAAAATTGAATTTCCACAATTGTTGATGTAACGTTAAATGATCTTCTGCCAATCAATATTACACATTTATGTTAAGTTTCTTTTTCAGCCCTAACATATATTAAATTCCAATATCGTTCATCACAATACTAATAGCATGGCAATGTTTTCTTACAGCGCATGGAGTCTTCTTGTGTTATTTACCAGCAGAGTAAACTAGCACCTAATGCTCCCTCCCTCCCTTCCTCCCTTTTTACTCTTACTTTCTTTGAACACCCATCTTGAATATTAACAATGTAGATTATTTTATTTTGAACAAAATATATTTTGTTTTGAATTCATTCCGTTCGAACGATTTCATTCCAGTATTTTTGACAATTACTTTGCCTATCCTTTTCCATTCATTGAATGTCATTCATAAAGCATCGGTATTATATGAAATAAAGAGATCCATGCTCCGGCTATTACCTCAAATAAAGAATAACTTTTTCTTGTTTTTCTTTTCTACTAGAAACTTTGATCCATGGTTTAGGCGACATGAAGCTAAAAAAAAACATTAGCAGTTCCTAAACCCATATATGATGATGGTGAAGGTAAAGGATACAGCACTAGACTATATAGTCTAAACCAGCGGTGCGGATCTCCACTTTGTGAACTTTCAGCCAGGAAGTGTCATAAAAGGGGGAGGGGTCATATTGTACTTTCGCACACCCTTCCTTCTAACCTTCCCAGATTTCTCTAGGTACCCATTTCGAGCTGGGTAGACTCTAGCTGAGCTTAAAGAGTCAGTTACGCCACTGACCCGCCGTTCCAAGCCAAATAATGAGCGGCATAAGGACTGCCGACCTTGGCGGCATCGCCTTCCACATCCAAGATGTCGTCAGCGATCTGGAAGGCAAGGCCAAGGGCGAGTGCGTATTGCCGCAGCGGTGCGGGGTCGGCGCCCGCCAAAACGGCGCCGGCCGTGGCGGACCATTCGATCAGGCAGCCGGTCTTGCGGCCTTGCAGCCTGGTGATCTGGTCCAGCGTCAGCGGTTCGGCAGCACTTTCCGCTGCAATATCAAGCATCTGGCCAGACCCCATTCCGTCCTTGCCGGAGGATTGCGCCAGATCGCGGATCAGGGTCAGCGCATGGGGGCCAACCTTGGGGTTTGCCAGCAGTTCAAAGGCGAAGGTTTGCAGGCTCATTCTCCAAAAGTTTCAACTTAATACCCTTAGCTGTTCCTGAGATATTGCAGACATGCCATTTTCTTTCGATTTAATCTAACATCCACGTCAGTGTATCCTGAAACTTTCAACGTAATGATCATAGGCTTTCCTGGAATATTTCAGACACGTCCTTTTGACAACCGGGATTTACATAGTGTATTTTAAGCTCAACATCACCCGCAACATTCTCTGAAACTATCAACTTAGTTCTCTTTACTGTTCTTGAGATATTGAAGATTAAAAGATTTGACAACCTGGACGCACCTAGTGTCTTTTGATTTAATGCAACCTCTCCCTCAACATAGTCTGAAAGTTTCGACTTTTCGTTATTTATTATCTTATTTTGTTATTTACCTAAAGTTTGAATTTTGTCCACAATCCTTAATAGTGACCCCTGAATCACAAAGGCTGTACAATAAATAGTTGAAATTACTATAAATTCTTTAGCGTAAAGAGTAAGGTATTGTGGAGGAGACGAACCCCCTTATATACGTAATATTTTATGTTCGTTTTAAGTTTCAATGCTGCTAATTACGTCCAGTTGAAGAAATTGTTTATTCTCTTACTGTTTTTTTCTAAATACTGCTAGAAAATCCTGCACCCCCACCCCAACGTGAAAAAGTCCGCCCGAATACATCTATACACTTCATAATAACCTTTACTGTATGGAGGGAGGGCGCAAACAAGTCAAACGGAGTACAAACTTCAGGACAAACAGATTTGTCCTGAAGTATCAGGACAAAGAGATTTGTCCTGATCTGAATTCTAATTATTGAATCCTAAGTTATTCAAACCCTGCTCTTCTAATTAGTTTTTGAAATGTTTTTCAAAAAAGAAGTTTTTTAAATGAAACTAAAGGGCTATATTAAAACTGAGAACAAGCAGAAATAAAGTCATATAGTAATTCAAAAACTTAAAATGAACAGAAACTATTGGGTTTCTGAAACGAGTCACTGAAACCCAAAACAAACATAAATTAAAATAAATGATGACATCAAACATAATTGAAGATATTACTGTATATTTCCTTTACTGCTTTATGGTTTGTTTTTGTTTGTTTTTTTAACAGGTATGATGAGAGAGAGAATATCTCTCTTTTAAATGGATGAATAATCAGTTGAGAGTTAAGGTGTTTCGGATCGCCTTTTATATTGCGGTCTGTTGTCTTCTCTTCGTGATTGTTGAAAGTGGTGTTTATTTTATAATTTTCACATGCTTATGCTTGCAGCAAGACCAGACATTTTTTTTTTGCGTCACCTGGTATCTGAAACTAAAATATCTTTTAGGTATTTGTTTATCTGTAAGCTCTCTAGACTTGTGGGTTAGTTTATACAAATCAGTTTAGTTAAAAAAAGCTATTGTTACCTGCCGTCGCGGATTCAACGAATTGATGATGGTTTTGCACCTGGTGGATCGCGCGGCCCGGCGTCTCGAAGCGGCGCCCGGGCAGCATTGGCTTCGGCCAACGCGGATTTGGCTGCCGACGCCGACGCGCCGGTGGTGGTTTGTTGTGGGCAAATGACCGCCGACAACGGCATCAACTTGCTGGTTCAATCGGTCCGCCGTCTGGTGGCCAAGCATCCCAATTTGCGGGTTTGGTTCATGGGGGATGGGCCTCATCGTAACGCCATCTACGAACATTTGCGCGGCGACGGGGTGCGCGCGTCGATTGCTATGCCGGGATCGTTTTGTGATATCGAAGACGTGACGTGAGATGGTACGTCTCATCCGTCAACAGGCGGTACGCGCCATTACAAATGGCGGCATATTTCTGAATGGTGTGGGATGATTGATCCGTCATGGTTTGATGAATCCTTCTGCTGAAGAGGTGAAGTCTGAGTACGGGTCTACCATGTCATTAGTGACACGGCGGATGAGTCGCGCGATACTTTCGTTCCCCTTGTCAGGGTGCAACGGATCGAAGTCAGCGTATGTCGACTTTTGCTCGGTGGTATCAATCAACCACTTCACACACAGCCCAAGATACTTGTCAAGATCAACAAGTGCGGTATTTCCCCAATTGATTTCACCCAACATGAAGATGCCGGAAACACCCCCCTCCTGTACATAATATTTTTTGTTAATTTTAAGTTTTATCGTTGCTCCTTACTTTCAGTTGAAAATAAACTTCTTTTTTTTAATTTAATTTTTGATCATTTTTCAAATAATGCTGGCTCATTCTCCATAGAAATTTCCTTCCCCCATGAAAAATAACGCCATGGAAATATACTCCCACATAACCCTCCAACACCAGAAAAATCCCCCTGATAAACGTCTGTATACTTCCCAGCAACCCATACTTTATGTAAATTAAATTTAAAAAATCAAGTTTTTTTTTTTAACTGAAAGTAAGGAGCAACATTAAAACTTAAAACTAACAGAAACTGTTTCGGATATGCATGGAAAGGCACACAGAGTAATTAATACACCCAACACTAAAAATAATAATAAAAAACACGCCATACTAAACCTAGGATCCTCACATTCGCACTGGAGAAAATCACTACCTAGTAATGAGCTACTAAATTGTGAAAAACCTTCGGAGCACAGAACATCGTCTGGAAGGTGTCTCCAGTGCTTACACACTCTAGAAACAAAACTGTTCAAGCTGACTTTTTAATCACTTTCCTGGGATATAGCTTGTAGGAATGCTGCCAAGTAGCTCTGTAATGCCAAAACCTGAAAAAAATACTTAGGGCCACATTACCAGTCCAAAGAACAATTCGATGGACAGTATTACGAGTGGGACAAACCAGTTCGGGTTTCACGAAGGCTTGGGTGTGTAAAACACGCATGAAATTTTTTGACTATTCTAGACCACTATAGGATGTTGAAAAAGAACCTGTGTGAGGGTGTGCAATCGACGTTTTAAAAGCGTTCGATTCCACTATCCATTCACATACAATTTTTTCTCTATTGAGAAGTGGAATAAACCCTTTTCTCTGCCGTCTCTTGTGGAATTGGTATGGTAATGTGTCCGTACGAGTGTGGCTAGGCAGTCAGCTGAGCAAATCCATCACCTTTCAGACAGGTGTGAAAAGGAGATCTATGCTTAGTCGAGCTTTTTTCAATAGTACCATCCGAACCGTTGGGGGTTGGGGGCCAGCCATCCTGTGAAGTTGTGAAATCGTTCATGTAACTTGGCTCTGTCATCATGGACAGTGGATCTCGAGGCTGAAACTCAGTCCGTATCGCGAAAGCCACCTCAATCATGGCTCTGTCACTTTATCTGGTTGAAGCTTGATTACCTGCAGAGCAAAGATGTGTATTTACAACACTATTGTAAAACCAAGTTCTTCTCTACGGTGCTGAGACCTGGCCTTTTGCCGTTTCCGTCCGAAACGCCATAAATGTGGCTCAAACCAAGTTTCTCAGACGAATTGAAGGGATTGAGCTGTGTGACTTCATCTCCAATCCCAAACTACTGTCACTTACCCTCTGTACAACCTCCTGGGAATTTATCTTTTCCCTTAAAATTTTCTCTTGTGACATCCTCCCACCCCAACTGAGGACGACCCGCTTTCCGTTTAGCCCTAGATGGCTGATAGTAAAGGAAAAATCTTTGAGCAATCTGTCGCCCTTCGTCCGTAGATGGGAATCTGTCATCTTCGTCCGTAGAACCTAGCTTTCTCAATCTTTCATTATATCCCTACAAAGTGGGACTGAACCCCACAATTCGTACTGTCTAGTGTTTATTCACCTTCCTTATACAAGGATTTAATTAGGGTGTTCCTAATCAAACCATGTATAGTCCAACACCGAAACTGTCAGGGACTACCCCTCGGTGACAAAAGCGAATGACGAACTGACCTTCGATTTCGCCGGTTCAAGCCCGCCCTGCGCCGGGCCAATGAACTCGGTGCTGGCGACGACGCTGAGCTCTGTCTATCTCGCCATGCGCCACATCTTTCCAGAAGTGCCAATTAGCGCCGGCGCCTTCGAGCCGCGGAAGGTGCTAACGCCGGAGGGCACGTTTCTCGACGCGCATTATCCGCGGCCGGTCTCGGGCTGTGCGGCGGAAGTGTCGCAGCGCATCGCCGAGGCGGTCTTCGCGGCCCTTGTCGAAGTCTTGCCCGACCGGGTGACCGCTGCGCCGGCCGGCACCAGCGGCAATTTTGCGCTGGGTGGCATTTAATCCAGGAAATATGTCAATATTTGTCCCACGTAACCCAACTTCTGAATTTTTAAATAAATTGCTGATTTGACTCCTGTATTTGAAAATGAAGGTGAAAATAAGTCCAGAGCTCCAATTTAACTGCTGGAAAATCACCAATCCGGCTCATGCATAGAAATTAAGTTTGAGGGGCCCCAATTCGTCAAAAACTGCCCAAAACCGGCACATATATTTTTAGTGAACAAATTCTAGATTGCGGATATTCCAGGAAGGATACTGCCCCGGAATATCCCTCTTTTATGTTTGCTTCCTCCATATAGCTAATTAATTATGTTTTGTCAATTATAAATTCACAATTTTAGATATGTGAACTACCTTACCATATCGACAGTTTGGCCGTTACTTTCAAGAGTTGAGAGTGTTGCTGATGCAGTTTTTTCTATGGGCAAGGTCTTCGTTTTTTTCAAGTTGATTTGCAGCCCAACTCTAGAGGCTGTGGAGGAGAGCGTCTCAAGTATATACTTTAGTTGGTCGAGATTGTCACTAAGGACAGCTATATCGTCCGTAAAGGCAGCATCGGACAGAGTCGTCCCGGCATGACTGATGCCGAAAGAGTTGGTCCGTCTCGTTCAGGATGTGGGCAATGACGCAGTTAAACAGCTCAGGTGCAGAAGTTCATCCTTGCCGTACCCCATTTTGTATGGGGAAAGGTAGCGGATTCAGTCCGGTTACGTAAATCACGTATCTACGACATGTGCTTATTCTACCCACCAAGTTTCATCCCGATCTCTCCACTCTAAGCGTTTCTAAGATTTCTGGTTTCCCCCTTCAACTCCCCCCAAATGTCACCAGATCTGGTCGGGATTTAAAATACGAGCTCTGAGACATTTGTTCCTTCTAAATATCAAATTTCATTAAGATCCGATCAATCGTTCTTAAGTTAAAGATACCTCAATTTTTCTAATTTCTCCAAATTGACACCCCCCAGCCACCCCCCTTACTCCCCCCGCAAGCGCAGGCCCGATCTGATTTTCGTACTCCAACATCACACAAATTATGTTTTACCAAAAAGTTGTTACAAAAAATTGAATTAACAGGGCAATAAGCTGGTTACGCAATTTGATAAAAACAATAAGGTTGAATATATTAAATTTTTCATAAAAAGCATTTGAATAGCTACAAAAGGAATGGTGACAGAGCTTGAGTGAACAAGCCGTCAGAAGGTCAATGCATGTCTATTACAATTTCTGCTCAGGATACACCCAAGGTGCTTTGATAATCACTATCCTGTACAACAACGATCTTTCTTCAGAATTATTTTCTTGAACAGATACAGTCTAATAGTGTAGCTGTCAATCATCTAACTCTAAACACCTCGTATCTTCATTCGTCAAAATTTAGGTGCCCTCGAATTTGTTTGGTCACTTAAAAAGGGCACTAGAACGTTTAATTTACGTCACAATGAGCCCTCTTGCGACATTTTAAGACCAATGGGTTGACACGATCATCCCTGGGAAAAAAAAACAAAAAAAAACAAACAAATAAACACGCATCCGTGATCTGTCTTGTGGCAAAAAAATACAAAATTTCACATTTTAATAGATAGAAGCTTGAAACTTCTACTGTAAGTTTATCTGATATGCAGAATCTGATGGTGTGATTTTTGTCAATATTCTATCAAAATGAGGGGTGTTTCCACCTATTTTCTAAAATATGGCAAATTTTTTCAGGCTCGTAACTTTTGGCCCTTGAGAATATATATAATTTGGATTATATAGTGGACAATTAGGGGGGGGGGGTAAAGGAAAGTTAAGTATTTATAGGATTGATGTAGCTTAAGGAAATATTTTAGTATTTTTTGAAGTAGTTTTCAGGGTATTTACCTAGAATTGGGGCTACTGAGAAGGAAACATGTTAAAAATAAATATTTACTTTATAACATGCAGAAAAATTTTAGTTATTACATTTTGAATGTGCTTCCACAATACTTTGCCCCCAACCCCCCTTAATGTGCAAATATATAGCCCAAATTACATATTTCCCATGAGCTTGTTTCAACTTGTCTGCCCATAAACAGAATCAATATTGACATTGGTTTCGGTTTGATCAGGGAAGATCCAGACGTTGGCGCGGGTCCGCCCCGCATCGATCGCCTCCTGGGTGAAACGCAGGCCCCCGCCTTCCTCTAGCGGCACTTGCTCCTGCAATTGCCGGATGGGCAGGAAGTGCTCACCTTCCTCGAACAATGCCAGCTGATTCGCGACCCGGCCGGTGCCGAGTGCGCGTTGTGGGAGTACGCGTCGTAGGCGGTCCGTACGGTCCCGCGTGTTGGTACGGTGTCAGACCCAAACCCATCACGTTGGTCTGCGCGGTTGTGCTAGCCAACACGACCACCAACGTGATGGGTTTGGGTCTGACACCATACCAACACCCTAGAGAATGTCTCAGAGCTCTTATTTTAAATCCCGACCAGATCTTTTGATATTGGGGTAGTTGGAGGGTCAAACTGGAAATCTTGGAAAACGCTTATAAATGTCGTAGATACGTGATTGACGTAACCAGACTGGATCCGATCTCTTTGGTGGAGTTAGGTGGTGGGGTTCAGTGCTTTGGCGAGTTTGGTGCTTCCTGACGTGCTAGGACGATGAAAATTGGTAGGCGTGTCAGGGAGCTGCACAAATTGACTTGATAGTCCTTTTCCCCGATTCGACCATCTGGGGGGCTGAAGGGGGAGGAAAAATTAGAAAAATTGAGGTATTTTTAACTTACGAGTGGGTGATCGGATAAATAAAACCTTAAAATTTATGTTAGTGAAGATAACATTTTTTTCTTATGTACAATAGCTATGAAGGGGTCCACCAAGATAAAAAGAGAGGAAAAGGGGTCCATGGGAAAAAAAGGTTGAAAACCACTGCTTTAGAGTAAAGAGTGGGGCGTTCTGGCAAAAACTACAAAACTCTACATTTTTGTAGATATGAGCTTGAAACTTCTACAGTAGGGTTCTCTAATACGCTGAATCTGATGTCGTGATTTTCGTTTATATTCCATGACTTTTAGGGGGTTGATTTCCCCTATTTTCTAAAATAAGGCAAATTTTCTCAGGCTTGTAACTTTTGGTGGGTAACATGTAATGTAATTTTAATACGGAAGCTTAAAAATTGTGGAATTAGAGGAAAGGCATTGAAACTATTTTAATCGTTTTTGGGAGACTGAACCCAGTATGAAAAAGGTCTGATGCTGTGTCGAGTAAAAGAGCTCTTGTATTTGGTGTGCCCCAGGATTCTGTTTTAGGTCTACTTTTATCCCTATTATACACTAATGACTTAAGCTTTCGTGTTTTGAGTTTGATGAATAATTCTCAAGGCTTATGTACTTATTCTTACATTATCCTTCCTAGTTTTGTTTTTACCCATTTTATTGTGGCAGTAGAGACTTCAGCACATTTAATAGAAATGATGAAAAAGGGTATGCTATGTCGTGTAAAATTCGGGAAGGGCTTATTCGATTAAAAATAGGAGGTTATAGTGCCCTTTTTATGAGTCAAAAGTGATAGGAGAGCAAATAGCCCCCAAAGCCTTTTTCTCCCAAATGTATCCGATTGAAAACTTTAAAAATAGTTTGAAGATTAGATAAAAAAAAACTCCAAAATCGACGCAATCCCCTTAGCTTAGTGGCGAGTGTTTAATTTAATCCCAGGGGGATAGAAGGTTTTAATAGAAGAGGTATACTTCGTAGGGGACTCAAATGACTAGAAATCGAAGGCTCCAGCTCTCTTTTTGACATTCAAAAGTAATCTGATTGAAACTGACCTCCCCCCCTCTCTAATTTACTTTAATAAAAATGGCATTTCAGAAATTACAAAGTGACTATAGCCGTTAGATTTTTTACTTAAGATTTTTTTCTCACTAATATTTTATATTAATTTTTTATTTATATTAATTTATAATAATTTTTATATTGATCATATATTAGTTACCACTAATATTTTGCACCCGAGGATTGTGCCCCTTCTCTCTCACCCTAAAAACCGTCTCTGGATCACGGGGAGGGAAAATGTAGAAGAAAGAATCTAAAAAACCCTCCCAGGGATTTTCCTTAGAAAGGGGACCGTACTGTTAGGCAATATTGGAAATTTTCAACTTACGGGTACGTTGCTATTTTTGTTTCGCAAGCAAAGAATGGGGCAGTAGAATTGCTGTGATGAACGAAAATGAAATCCACACCGCGTGGGTTGCAAGTTCAAATGCTTTCATTCAGACAGGACGGCTTCCGCCAACTTTAGCTGCCGCAAAGTTCGACTTTTACAGGTGCTACTTGCAAATAATGAAGTGGCAAGACACATCTAATTCGCTAAAGTCCGAAGAGTGTGGTTGACGTCTCTCTTCGTCACAGAATATGCATTCTCCCATTATGACAGATGCTTCACCGAAAATCTGCAGAAGATGGAGCGATGCCAGTACACCAACGGGTACAAGTCTCTAGATGCAGCTACCGTCGGAACGGTTTACCCTGGAGCTCCACCAAGCCAAAAATGAGCAGAAAAAAGTTAAATAATCTTCCAAGCGTAAAACTACCACAGATCACCATCAATAAATAAATGAAGCTCTAAACAAACAGAAGTTCCAATAAACCACCGAGTCAAATTCATAACGAGCAAAATTAATATGAGTAGGGCTAATATACTCTTTGTCTTCTCTAGACCAAAACATAATTTGCGCTTTACTGACATAAAAAATAAATGATTGTCCATTTTCAGTTTAATTAATAGATAGTGATATTTATTTCTTAAAGGTTTGATTATTTTATATTTATTAAAGTAAATATGGGAAAACATTTAAAACGTATTTTGTTTTCAGTTCCATAGAGAAACTCTAAAAGAATCGTGTCTCCCAGTATTCCGTTCTTACTCAACATTCGCTCAATTCATAGAGGGCCACTATTATATACACTGCTTTATTATGTACTCTATGAAATTTCAAATTCTTTCATAAAATATTACCACCGATGGAGTTGAACGACTTTTCGAAATCAATGAAGAGCAGATAAAGCTTTTTATTCCATTCTCTTGACTCTTCCACCATAAGTCTGAGGATAAAAATAAGGACAGAACATGTTTTTCTTCCCTTAGATGTGAGTCAAGAGCTGCTCTCAAACGCTGCAATGTAATTGTGGCCATGAGTTTACATGTCACTGAAGTCAGGCTGGTTTTTAAGTGTATTAAGTAAAAAAAAGTTTTTCAACTGAAAGTAAGGAGCAATTTTAAAACTTATAACGAACAGAAATACCTCGCCCTTTACGCTAAAGTTCAAATTTTGTTTCAATTCTTTAAGAATGTTCCTTTAAAAACAAATGCCGTTTAATTAGAATAAATAGCTCTTTTGAAAGTACTAAAAAACATTAGCCTAAAGAGTGATTATTGACGGGGAGGGGGCGAGCCTCTCATATATGTAATATTTCTGTTCATTTTAAGTTTTAATGTTGTTCCTTACTTTCAGTTGAAAAAACTTGCTTTTTTATTTAATTTCTGATCGCTCATAGATAATGCTGGGAGGCTACTTTTCAACATGCCATTGTGAATAGGCAAATAACTATAACTGTGTTACCACATTTGTGAAATGTGTTGAAGATACCCCTTTACCTTCAACAGGTGTTTCCATTTTCGTGAAATAGGGGAAAGTTCCATGTTCGTAGAAATCTTTGCAGCAATCAAAAATTGCAGATATGAATACTGAACCGGCTGAAGATAAATAATTTTTGTTCGTTTTTAGTTTCAACTATGCGCTTTACATTCAGTTCAAGTCGTAAAGGTCTTGTGATACGGGTCTTAGAAGTACCTTTACGGACTTGCCATAAAATTAATGTATTCTCGCCACCAATGTCCTGTCTGAAAGTGGATGGAAATATCAAGAGTTATCTTTTCTTATAATCTGATATATCGAATTTCTTTCGGAGGTCAGCCTTAATGTATTCATAAAAATCCTCAGTTCGAATATCACAAATAAGGATATCCGCAACCGAAGAACATAAGTCAATGTTTTCATTATAATGTGGTTCTATGTATTCATAATGAAAATTCATATATCACTAACTTAGATAACTCTATTACAGCGAATCCTATACAAATAGGCTTATCCAAATTTATTTTTGACTTGGCAATTCTGGCTACCGAGAAATTTTTACTAAAGACTATTTCCACTCTAAAGTTGTTTTTAAATTATTTTTTGTCTTTTTTCATTACTAGTACTTCCTTTTCCTTATGATTTATTTTAATTCTACAACTGTACAATACATGATACTATTACCATTACTACTAACAACTCTTCCTCCATCCCAATCTGTTTAAAGCCTCCTTCTTTACAACCTCCCATTAAGTTCCCATTTCCTTGAAATCTTTCTTTATGACGTCCTCCCATCCCAACTATGGACAACCTGCTTTCTGTTTAGCCCTAGACGGTTCACCGAAAAGGGCAGTCTTTGGCAATCTATCATCCTTCATCCATAGAATGTGCCCTAGCCATCTCAAGCTTTCTCTCATTATGACCTTAGATAGCGGGATTGAACCACACTTTTCATCCAGCCTACTGTTTGACATCATTCTCAATTATTTGGCTCAAGTATATAGCACTTAGGGAAATGTTCCCTGTATGTTCAATGAGTTTTTGTCCCGAATTCCATTTTTAATCTGAGCAAGCCCTGAAATTCCCATCATTAATAGAGGGCTCTTCATCATCCAGCTTTAAGTGCCCTGAATCACTGGTTCCTCTTAATGCAAATTCCCGTTGACCGCAAAACTGAGTCGCATATACTGTAGAAGCCAGCATCTCTCAATTTTCTTGCACTTATATCTTCCTAGCTGAATCCACCTGATTTTTTATGTCACGTTTAGAATTTTTTACAACGCTGGTAAAGTTACTCCCTGATTCCATTGTTGTCTTCTGCTAAATATTTTGAAAATACTAGTGATTTGCTTGTGCAGCACCTCTCACTGTTGTTTCAAATGTCAGTTTTTCCAGGTGTGGTGCCACAACAGTTTTGCATTGGCCAGACCACTCCGATTTCCAAAAAAAGAAAAAGAGATCTTGAAGATTGTCAATCATGCCGCCCTAGAACCGTTTCGTGTGCCTCGTTTAAAATTTTTGTCAAAGTGTTATAAATACTCGTTTAAAGTGTTATGCTCCTCCACATCAGTTTGGTTTCCAGAGAGAATTTAGTCGAGAGCACGCTTGTTACGCCCTTTTTAATGTTCTAGCTGATGTCGAAGGATCTCGTGATTTCCATGTATATCAATTCGGGACGCCAAAAAAGGCGCAATCTTTTCTGTGTATCTCCTATAGTCCATCACTCGACTTAGTATATCATGTGTATGGTCTCTTCTTCTTGAAAAATGCTTTAGATTACCTTTACTTAACGAATTTACAATTATTTTATAATCAAGACTATCTTCTAGAAGCACTTTTATACAAAAAAAATTAGATTAATACTTGTGCAAATATTTACTTACGATAATCATAAGAGGCTAAACTAAACTCAGAATGGTTTTAAGAGCACCTATTTATACCAAAATATAAATTAAGTCTAACACTGGGCTTACATTATAAATTCTTATTTTATTCCTTTAGAAAAAGGAGCATCTACTCCAAGCTGACACCGACGAACTAGTGTCGGCAAACGAGGTCTTTGGCATGGTCGTTAATACAACAAAAACCAAGGTTATGCGGGTGTCTAGAGACCCTGCTTCAAGAAACGTGCAGCTAACAATAAAAGGAGAGCCAGTAGAAAATGTTGACTCCTTCGTCTACCTAGGGAGCCTCTTAACTTCTGATAACTACTGCACGAAATCGATCAAACGAATATTTGGCCTGGCAGGCACCAGCTTCAAGAACCTCTTGCCAATCTGGAAAAAAAAGATTCTGTCAACTTCTCTGAAGGTGCAACTCTTCAACTCTCTCATAATCCCAATTGCTTTATACTCCCCGGTTTTGCTACTTTATGCACTTCCAGGTAAGCTAGGACGATGAAATTTGGCAGATGTATCAGAGACTTGACCAGATTAAATTAGAAATGGTCATTTTCCCGATTTGGCCATCTGGGGAGAGTGGGGGGCCGGTTAATTCGGAAAATAGAAAAAAATGAAGTATTTTTAACTTACGAACGGTTGATCAGATCATAATGAAATTTGATGTTTGGAAGAATATCGTATCTCAGAGCTGTTATTTTAAATACCGACCGGATCTGGTGGCATTGGGGGGAGGGGGGAGGGGGGAACCCAAAATCTTGGAAAACACCTAGAGTGGAGGGGGCGGGATGAAACTTCGTGGAAGGGTTCTAGCCCTAAGGTATAAGCAAATATTTACTAATTTTCTGAGTTTTGTTTTATTTTTGACCCTTACTTCCTATCAATAATTTGTTCATGGTGTCCAATAAAGCCAATAAAAAAAAAAAACAACAAATAAACAAAACCAGCTAGGCAACCTGTTTTATTTAGTCTAGGGCTATATCTGGCCTCATTGAAGTGGGCTTGGACAAGATTGCAACCCCAATAACCATTGTATTCTAAAAAAGCATTGTATGTCAAATGGTAGAATATTTTTTTTTTACTCTGTCTGATTCTTTTCTAATAGGTAACTGAACCTGGTTTTTTAGTACCCAAAGGCAATCTAAGTCAAGGATGTTAGAGATGTCTTTCCATCTTATCACGCCGACATCTATGAAAGGTCTAGACCCATACCTCTGCCCGGGAAGATTATATGCCGCCAAAGTGTCTGCAGCAGAAGCAGTAAACAGAATCATCCTGGACAGAGTACTCCAGCCACGGGTGCTTTCCATAATATGAAGCATTGAATGACCGTTTCGGATCGCCATTTGCCGTCACTTGCACAGGGTATTGTACTAGTTTTGGTTGGGATGGTGGATCGAGAGAGGACAAAAAATGTCCGTAGGGCCACTGGACCAGCGATACTCTTCATCTCGAGGCGTATGTCGCCAAAACTGAGGCTCCGACAGACCTGCGCACAGCTTGAAGTTTCGGTACTCTGCAACGGACCAGATTGGCCTTGCCCGTGCCGGTTGATGTTGGGCCGGGAGGATATTTCGGTGTATAGGGCTGGACAGGATTTTATGACCAAAGGATAGGGCAAGTTGAATCTGATTAAAGAGGAATATGTACAGTACTTTTGGGGCTTTTGAGATTGCTAAGGGGGCCCGGTGTTGCACCCTCTCAACCCGGTCCGACTGTTCCTTAATCAGCCCGAGATGTCATACAGGGCAACAGTATTCTAGTGTGAAACGATTAAAAGAGAAATTTATGCGTATGAGATATGGTGCAGGGATTCCATGGTGAGCCAACAACTTCAGAGGGTAAGTTTTGGGAGATTTTGAACTAGCCAGAAGGCACTATGTGTATACTTTTAATACTACCACTAAAGTTACTGTAACTAATGACGCTAAGGGTATTAAGATGAAACTTTTAGGGAAAGTTTAGGAGGCGTTTCTACTAAACGAAAAAACTTTATACATACAGGTTTTTAAAAGGGCATATAAGTAATATAATACGCAGCATCAATCTATAATAGCTAGAAATACCTTTTAAAGGAGCTAATCTGATTCAAAATCAAAAGTTCTAGTGCTCTTTTTAAGAGTAAAAAGAGATTGGAAGGCAAGCAGCATTTCTCCCAAACCCATTATTTTCCAAACGTATCTAGTCCCAGGATTAAACATGCCCACTTTTATTTTATATTAACATAGTGTATATTTTCCAAGTCTTGTCTCAGGGGTTGTGGGGTATGTTATATATTGAAACACATTTGTTGAACCTTTCACATGAGAAATGGCTATCTAAAATTTTGATCACAAGTCTTTGGAGTTGAGGTGTGGGTAGAAAAAGGGCAGTGGAGAGGGACTTGTTACTCTTCAATCAATTTCGATCCACATAAAGAGGATTAGAGCTTTTAATTTTCGATTTCAATGATCTCTTTCTCCACTATGGATATAGTAAATATCCTCACAATTTGTTCTTTACATAGATGCTGAAGTTTAAATTCAATGCACTACCACGAACTGTTTGAATGCCAATCAATCAGATAAATTCTTTCTATTCACCTTTTTTATCTTCAACATGTTCCCTTCGTCCTCCTAATTTAAGAGCTTTGATACTTAATATCTAAAAAGAGCTTAAATTGCCGTTGCTCCCCTCTTTGCATGATTTCAGCCTCACCCTATTTACAGCAAGAACAGATATCCCCCCTTGAAGTTTCTTCTCACACTGAGGGCAAGGCCTTTTTTTTCCGTCAATCCATCCAATACTCAACACCACCATTAAAAAATTGCGTACATGCTCATTTGAGGCATCAGTTTAGACAAAACCTTATCCATATGCTACCAGTGAAAATTTAACGGAGACAGACTGTATGCACCCGTGATCAGAGGAAATCTGAGATTGAGTGAACTTGGGTTGGGAGGGAGGTCGTGTTTGCGAGACCAAACGACCAAGGGCCCTACTTAAAAGTCTCCAAATGCTCAAAATTTAAATCCTCGCATGTTTCTGGTATAAAAAAGGCTTGGCCTGCCAGTGGCTCTAAGTTGGGTCCTCCACTCATACAGATTGAGAATTTTTACAAAACTCTGTTCTCCATAAAATATAAAATAACAATAAATTTAGTTACGACTTTTGTGCTTAATTTAAGGCTGTTAATTCTTTGCCTGCTCTTATGGTTACATTCCTCCCTGGTACATTCCCCCTGGGACACTAAATTTATGTTTTTATAATTTTAAAAAGACGCTTCTTTTGTTACTATTTTTTCTTCGTAAATGGGCACTTTTGGAGCAATTGGTTTAGTGTGCTGAAGCAATATTTTACATTAAAAATTAACAGATAGTTTGTCAATTCATTGTCTACGTATTTGAAAGGAATTAGTTAAAACGAAAAAAAAAATGTTTGTGAATATTTATTGAATATTGATAAATTACGCTAAATTGATTGTTTAAAATCAAATGGTATACAAGAAAAGTTATTCCTGGAAGATTTATCAGTTTAAATTTTCAATGCTGTTGCGAAAAAAGAAAGCTGTTTAAAATATAATTTGCGATGAGCGTCTTTTGATTTTGTTGGGTAGTTCTAGTGGTGGTAGTTTTAGTATTGATAGCATGTAAGTATTGCCTTTTTGATCATCTCCCTTATCATTTCCTGAACTATCCAAATTAATATACTCAGTTATTCCTGTGTTACAATCTTTTGACAATTCTTTTACGCATAACATGTTATGGTTTAGTTCAACACTCCCCTCAGCATTCTCTGAAAGGCTCATGTTATTGCCCTTCGTCTTTTTGGAAAGTAAAGTTCAAACATGCATACCTTTCTTAGTAACATATACTGTGTTTAAACAATGAACGAATTGCCTAACTAAGCTACTGTCCTGAGGACTGTAGGCAGGTTTTGATGTTGATCGCACCGCTGTCATCCGCGTCTCCAGCGTCGCGGCAACCTGGTGCCGGTCCGCCGAGGAAGAGGAAGTTTAGCAGGAAGATACCGTCGGTGATGTTGATCGCACCGCTCGCATCCGCGTCTCCCGCGGCTTCGCAGCTCGGAGCCGGTCCGCCGAGGAACAGGAAGTTGAGCAGGAAGATACCGTCGGTGATGTTCGTCGCTCCGCTCGCATCCGGATCACCTCGAACGAAGCTCGTTCCGACCGGCGGCGGTTCGTCGCCATCGACTCGCCAGGCCTCGAAGATGATGAGGTCTCCACCGTTCGCATCCGGTCCGGTCGGTCGTCCCGGTCCCGGGATGCGTTCGTGGTTGAGAAGCCCACCACCTGCAATCTGGTTCATCCCTTCAACCAAACTCTGTAGATCGTCACGTACAACGAAGTCCTCACCCTTCTCCTTGAATGCTTCGACCTGATCCGTGGCGCCTTTGCCTAAGCGAGCCTTAAGTACTTCACCCCATTTCTTCGAGGTGAAATCCGGGTTCTGTTCGGACCCGGAAAGAGCAAATTCCTTTTCAATGATCATTTGAGTCAGAATAAACCAGGAATAATCGTAACCTGACGAAAGAATGTGCTGCAATGTGCCAAGCGTATCAAAGCCTGGCAGGTAAGGCGCCGGGAAGCGATTGCCTTCCGCATCAAACGTGAAACTTGACAATTGTATGGGCTAAAGATGACGATGCTCGTTTTTTACTAGAATTAAAATTATAGACCAAATTCAGTCATTAGCTAGTCTTGATAGGATCATGTCAATAAGAATTACAACCGACCTGGCTAACAGATCTAGTTAAGAGATAAATCAACCACACTAAATGGCCTAAAATTGGAGTGAAACTTCACAATTTCACAAAAAAAAAAAACGGAATTGTCTTCTTCAGGCCATAGAGTTGTCAAGTTTCACCTCAGCATTGGACTATTTCGTGTCGTTGATTTTTCTTTGAATCACAACTCTGAAGTAATACGCAGAAATGAATTTTCCAGAAGGCTAAGTACTAGTCTATGAACTTTAACCTAAAAAAGCCCATGAGTTTAACCCATATAAAGACAATTAAAAATTGTGACTGCAGAATTTCTAAAGAAGCCTAGGAATTTCAAATGGAATTGCTCAAAACTTTGCTTAGGGAACATATTTTTATTCTGTACTGGCGAATTATTTGGTGTTTTACTACTGATTGAATTACTAATTGTTTTTTCACTGAGGCCTTGAGTACACAACTATAAAATCAATTGTTAGGTCCTCTAGAAGCAAAAGATAAGAAATTTTTTTAAGAGTATTTCATTGCATTTCCTACTCTGACCTATCTTTTAATTCACTGTTGATTGTGAAAGTTTTATAGTCGATGGCTGAGTGACTTAGGCCCAGCGCCCACGGGGCAACTGTTTTGAGACTAGAATTGCTAACCGATTGCGCAAGCAGCTCTTAAGTAGAGTGGGGCCCACCCACAAGGTAATCCATATGAGATTGGCTATCCAGATGCCTTCAAGCCGTGGCTAGTTAGGCCGTTGTTCTAGGGGTAACCCTGCGCTACGCATAAGCCAACAATATATTTCTTTTTCATATGGGATTCCATCAAGTCCATGTTTGCCGCTTAAAGCATGGATGCTCAAAGCTGTGAATGGTTAGACTCTTGCCTCAGCGGTAATCATGCGCTACACACAAAACAAAGTTTTGCAAATTTTTTTTTAAAACCATAAATGATGGCGTTTAAAATGCCTAAAAAAATAAATTTAATTTTAAAAGGTAGAAATTGATCTGGTTTTTAGGCTTTTTCGATTTTTATTTTTAATGAATCGCCTTCGTAGGAAACTGTTACCGTTTCTGGTTTGACTGGGCCGGGTAGGGTTGCCGCTTGTTGGAAATGTTGCGACGAAAATTTTTGACTGAATGAATTGTCGTCTTTATTTTCTACCGTTTTCTCTACAGCGCCAGTGATATTAAGAGTTTGATCTTTAACTGATATGTTGAGATCTGTTTCTTTTAAGCCTTGAATTTCTAATGTAATTAAATAATTTCTTCTTTCGTCTTTTATCTTAGAACTATGTCTTTGAGGGCCACTTAATCCCCCATAGTCACCCAAGGAAGGGGTGTAAGTTATGAACTTTGCCCATTGTTCACATATAGCCTAGTATTGGTTATTGGGAAGTATACAGACGTTTTCATTGGGGGATTTTTCTGTTAGGGGGTCAGGGGAGAGCGTTATTTGGATTGATCTTTCCATGAATTTTTTACGGGGGAAGATAATTTCCATGAAGAGGGCGCTGAATTTCCCAGCGTTATTTAAGAAACAATCAGAAAGTTTTTTTTCAACTGAAAGTAAGGAGTAGCATTAAAACATAAAACGAACACAAATTATTACGTATATAAGGGGGTTCGCATTGCTGCTTTCTCTTTTTTGCTCCAGCCCCATTCTCTTAACTGTGTCAGGTATAATCCTAGGATATATGCAAAGTCTGGTGGGTTGTTTTGCCATTGTATCTCATCAGATGCTGCTCATAATGCCAAATATAGCCAGTTCCTTTTTTTGTCTTTTCACAGTAGAAAAGTGCAGTGGTAAAAATAGCAAAACTAGGTGATTACTTTGTTAAAATGACTGCAAAATGTATGGAACACATTTACTAACCTGAGATTTATGCATTTGTTTTAGTTCAGATCTTTTGGTATATTCTTATGATGTTTCACATACAGTACATACTTTAAGTAATAATTAAAAATTTCTTGCCTCAAGTATCACCCACCCTCCTTTGGCCCTGCACCCAACAACTACTGTCGACGTAGTTCAGCAGTTCACGTACTTGGGCTCTGTCATTGCTGTTGACGGCTCACTTTTCCCAAAACAACAAACAAGAATAGCCATTGCATCTGCTGCCATGGGGAGGTCAAATCGTCACCTATGGAGGAAACCAAGTATTATTCGAAGCAAGAGGCTGCGAATCTTCTACGCCCAAGTCGGGTCTGTAATTCTTTATGGAACAGAAACCTGGCCGGCCACAATCACAGCTCTCTGGACGTGTTCCAGACAAAAAGCCTTAGGAGGATAGAAGGCCTAAGATGGTTCGACTTCGTCAAACAAACAGCAAAGCGCAACCAAACTTTAATGTCATTAAGAAGAACTGTTTTTACTTTCAGTTTAAATCAAATGAGCTTCATCTGAAGTTTAGACAACCACCCATTCCATAAAAACCTAATATGCCTCCAGGGCATAACTTACAACCCTTGCCCCAGGGCTCTGAGGGGTTGTGTCAACCCTGGAGGCTTGTCGCCCTCCATCACTTTTGACTCTTAAAGGGGAACTAGAACTTCCAATTTTCAACCAAATAAGCCCCCTCTAAAATGTATACAACCATCCCATCCATAGAAGCTTTAAATGCCCCCGGGGCATAACTTACAACCCAAGTTCCCAGGCTCTTGAAAAACGACTTTTTTTTAAAAGTTTAATAGAAGAATTGTTTATATTTATTTTTGTTACTTTTTTTACGAGTCAGACAAACATTTCAGTGGAGGTTCAAATCCATCAGCCCCCCCTTTGATACGGTCTTCCCCCTACTCTATCCCTCGTCCTTTACACTAAAGTTTTGTATTTTGGTCTAATTATTTTATAGGCATGGTAATAGGCATGTATAATTTAATTTGCTTTAAGCAGAGAAGAGACAAATTCACAAATCGTAAAAAAAGTTTTTTTATTGTAAATATATAAATTTTTTGGAGAAATAGTGGAATTTTCAAAATATTCGATAATATGGTGTCATATATATTAGACCTGGTAGTAGCCTATGCAAGACTAAAAAAAAGAAGACATGTTAGTAAGAAATCAAGAAAGAAACATCTTAAAAGATATGGCCCCAAATAGCATAAGAATGTTTAGCTTTCTGTTTAAGGTTTAGTCTGCTTTGATAATCAACATACTGTTGATATTTGACCTTTAAGGACGAAAATGTTGTCAAATTTAATTAACTAATTTTGCTTATTTATTTTCATGGGTCATTGTGGCGACATTGACGAAAATGTGGCACTTCTTTAAAAACATCATAATTTTAAAACATTCGAAATAATAACCTAAAAAAAAACAAGGTTTTCAGGTGTGAATAAACTAAGATGTGTTCAAGAACATTAAGACTTAAAACGAACAAAAATTGATATGTATATGGGGGGTGTGCCCCCTTTTCAATATTTCGATCTTTACGAAAAGTATTTCCAGTAATTTCAAAAGAATTATTTATTCTCAGTAAACGGCTTTTGGGATTCAAGGGGTATTCTTAAAGAATTTGAACAAAAGTCTAGTTTTAGTGTAAAGAGTGAGGTATTGAAGAGGGGGCAAACCCCTCATATTACATATACGAGGGAGTGTCTTCCTCTCGCCAGCCTCACTCTTTGCGCTACAGTTAGAATTTTGTCAAATAATGGCCGATACAAACAATAATTTGTTTGTGTTATTTGTTGGCCAATCTTGCCGATCACCCGCGGGTCATTGTAGGGATGCACGAAATCGCCGCCGGTCTCCGCCTGCACGCGGGCAAAGGTCTCCTCGCGCGAGGAGGTGGACGGCTCGCACTCGGTGATCACCCCGCCATAGCGGCGCACGGTGTCCTTCTTGGCCTGCGGCGCGGTGCGCGGCATCACCACGTTGCAGGGAATACCGCGCAGCATCGCCGCGTAGGACAGGCAGGAAGCGTGGTTGCCCGAGGAGTGCGTCGCCACGCCCTTCTTCGCCTGCTCCTCGTCCAGCCCGAAGACCGCGTTGGTGGCGCCGCGCACCTTGAAGGCGCCCGGCTCCTGGAAGTTTTCGCATTTGAAGAACGATGAGCTGATCAAAGCAAATGTCATCCATTTTTTGATGCGAAAATTCCTTCATGAGATATACTAGTCTGAAAGTTTAAAGGGGTTAATAATTTCAGTAGTAGGGTACACACTGAAACCGAAAAAAGCCGATACCAATTGTGAGACATGTAGGGGACTTGTAAGGAAAGGTCGGCTGTTAGCTCATAATCATTTTTGGCAGTGAGGGGTTTGCAAATTTTGCTATTTGGTGTGCCTATTATTCGGTTCCAGTGTATTTGATGATAAGACCGAGTTGGTTCCAGTGGTAAGACATGCAGGGGACTTGTAAGTAATAATCGTCTGTTAGGCTACAATCACCTTTAGTGTCGACGTCTGCGGCGCGACGACGTGGTCGTCACCGAGCTTCATCCGGCCGTACGTGTAGCCCGCGGCTTTGACCAGCGTGCGGCCTGCGCCAAAGCGCGGCGCGGTGGCCGAGCCGTCGTTCGGGAACAGCGTCACGTCTCCCTGGCCCGAACCACTGAGCAGGTCGAGGTCGCCGTCGCCATCCCAGTCGACCAAGAACGGGTCGCTGTGGTGTTCCACGCGCATTCGCACGCCGCCGGCCTCGAGGAACGTGCTCTTCGGCGCGAAGCGCCCCTCGCCCTCGCCCACGAACATCGCGAACGTGCCGGCGAAGTTGCCCGACACGATGTCGAGTTTGCCGTCGCCCTGGGCATTATTATAATTTTTCATAGTTGTTCTCTGTGTTACTTGAAGAGGGGATGAGGGTTGAAATTGCTAAGAGATGTATCAGTATAAGCTTTAAGTAACTAGATGAAACCACAGGATGTTTGCGTTTAAAAAAAATTAGCCAAAAAAGTAGAGTAAAATTTCACGTAACTATTTTTTTTTCCATTAACGACATGACTAACAATGAAGCCTGTCGGGAGACAAGCACGAAAAAGAAAATAGCCCTTGGTATTATCAAACATGTAGTAATACTATAGTATTATCAAAAAGTGTTATGGAGCAAATTGGTGTTGACATAAGCTTTCAATACCAAGTTCTCACCCCTGAAGTGTTAATTGTAATACCTCTTTCTTTTTCTTCTGGAGCGTTATCGATAGTATCGAAATCTCTTTTTTCAGATAAACCTGCGTTAGCTAATACAGTAGTAATAGCAGCAGTTAAAGTAGTTTTTCCGTGATCAACGTGCCCAATTGTACCTATATTTAAGTGCGGTTTGGAACGATCGAAAGTTTCCTTTGCCATGATTTAAAATTTAATCTTAGTTATATAATAATATTAGTGTTCTAATTTTTATAAACTTAAAAAGAGCCAATGACGGGATTTGAACCCGTGACCTCTTCCTTACCAAGGAAGCGCTCTACCCCTGAGCTACACCGGCCAAATAATTTTAGGTCCCGCAGGCCGGCCAGCCCATCCAGGATGAAGGGCGACCAGATGATCATCGCCGCATTGCCCGAGAAGTAGAGCTCACGCGATTGCTTCCAATAGAGATCACCGGGTGGCGAAGCGGCGGCAATGCTCTTGTAGAAGTCCAGCACTTCGGTGGTGGCTTTCACATCCAGCGGCTGGAACCCATCCGCCCCCACGGGTGAGACGCCATTGGCCAGGAACACATGTTCCAGCACCTGGCTCATGAAGTTCTCATCCACTTTGGTGGCGGCCACAAAGCCAAACATTTCCGGCGGGTTGTGCAGTTTTTCCAGCGCCGCGGTCACCGCTTCAAAAGAGGTTGGGGCCTCTTCAGAAAATAATGAGAAAAAGTGATTTTCCCAAGAACAAAAGTCAATAGGATTGTCCTAAGATGAGCAAGTAGCATAAAATTTTGATACTTAACACCGCAATACTGGGGGTTATTTTTGATATCCTGCGAAAGATTGCGGATTACACACCATTTCCATTGCCGCGCAGCCTTTCTATATACACTCTTCGGATAGTTGAGGATTTGAAATAGAAATCCTGACTTTGGATAGCCGTAGTCGGCCAAAACAAGAAACGAGAACTTATGTCGATGTTTTGTAGTAATCGTCTTTTGGTACTTATCGTTTTCAATCCACATTTTTTTTATGTGTCCCAGTCCAAGCTCCCGCTTCTTCACCCCCGGCAAGGCGGCCAGAAAGGCCGTATTAAAACGCTGAAACAACGGCTCAAAGCGCGCCTTAAGGAGCTCTTGCACCGACCCACTGGGTTCCGCAAATAGCCGCCCGACCAATTGCACAAACGGACTCTTCTGCCCATCCTCAGTACGCGTCAACCGCATGGGTGGCGAAAACAAAGCGTAAAGCACGTCCTCCAAAGGAATCGGCTCCCCTTTCGCCGCGGCTTTGGTCTCAAACACGTCCAACTGCTGGATCCGTTCCTCATTGAGTGGCGTCAATCGCCGGGACAGGACTTCCTCAATCAAAGCCTCCTTCGATCCAAAGTAGTAGTGGCGAGCACCGAAATAATTTAACTCTTGTGATAACGGCAATGCCAGAGTAACATTTCCATATATGTTAGTGCTCAAAAACTATGCAAGAATAAAACAAGTAGTCCATAACAAGGACCAACTCCTTGCTTATGATTCTGGTAACACGTTACCCTTTTGATAAACTGTATCGCCGTCTTTCAGGTATTATCATTCATATGTAAGCTAGGGGAAACAGAAAAACCTACTGCTGTAGCAAAATTATAAGCCATATCTTATCTGTATGTCGAAACTGCTACCTATGTAATAATAAGGTAATCATTGAAAATTATACTGAAAATGAAATAGAACTCATGATAAGCCTGTAGGTGATTTAAGTTAATAATTATAATATCTTAGGACCAATGAATCGATACGATCACCCCTGGGGAAAAAAGCAAAAAAACAAACAAATAAACCCGCATCTCAGATCTGTCTTGTGGAAAAAATACAAAGTTCCACATTTTTGTAGATAGGAACTTGAAACTCCTACTATAGGGTTTTCTGATACGCTGAATCTGATGGTGTGATTTTGTTAGATTCTAGGACTATTAAGGGGTGTTTTGCCCTATTTTCCAAAATAAAGTAAATTTTCTCAGGCTCGTAATTTTTGATGGGTAAGTAAACTTGATAAAACTTATATATTTAAAATCAGCATTAAAATACGTTCTTTTAATGACCGAGAAAAATTTAGTTCGTCCGAGAGTTGTCCACTTTAAGATATTACCTGCACCAATTGGCGACTGCCAAGCGAGGCAGAGTTCAACAGCACAGGTGGCGTTCTGAGATACACACCAGGTGGCGGAAAGGGCGTCCCCTAGAGTTCCTCTCTAAAAAATAACAACAAACGCGACCTAGCATTAAAACAGCAAAATCATAAAACTAACTAAACAAAAATGAATGAAATTATAATTGCATTTTTTTTTACTTCTGTTTTGTACTGGGACAAAGATTGAAAAAAAACAAAATAGTTTTATCAGAAGGGCATAACAGGTATTTTTTTGTACATTTTTATTGCACTTGGGAAGAGAGAGGGTGGTAAATACAAAATATGAAGGTTGCTAGATCAAGAGGCTTAAACAAAGCCTAACAGAGGCTTAAAAAACTGTCAAGTGAAAATAACTGTCAAATAGAATTCAATTCGGATTTAATTTAGCAATTACGAAACAAAATATTGAGAATTTTCAAAAGGGGCCTAAAACTTAAAAAAAAATGCGATAATTCAAGATAAAAAGAGCATCATTAGAATCGTCACGGCCAAAAACCCTTGATCAGAGGTTTGCATTACCCCATCTTGAAAACCAAAAAATGTCAAATTTTAGCATAAATCGCGCTTATCTTATTTCCCCGCGGGGTTTTCTCACAAATGCATATCAAAGTAGAATCAGCACGAGATATTTGTATTATGTTTTTGCGATCCGGTAGTAAAAAGTGTTCCTGTATGCACACTACGTCATGCTTTTCAGCCATTTTTTCAAGCAAGGCAAGCTTATTCAGGACGTGCTTATGTTCCAAGATACGGTTAGTTGCCATTTCTGTGAATTTGCTGGGATTAACAGTTGTGTTTTCTAGAACGGCATGATATACAACATAGACTATTAGTGCAAGGGGATTCTTTGTTATGTCCGTGTCCAGTTTGCGTACAGTGCCCACATATCTGGGGTACTTTGCAATCTTTTGCCACATGACCATCGTCTGTGTGGTAATTTGAGCATCTCTAAATTCGTAAGTTTTTATTACGTATATGAGGGGGTTCGCCCCCTCGTCAATAACTCGCTCTTTACACTAAAGCTTAAATTTTGTCCCAATTCGTTAAGAATGAATCCTGAATCACCAAGGCCGTAGAATAAATAGTTGAAATCAATAAAATTACTTTTTGCGTAAAGAGTGAAGTATTAGGAGGAGGTGAATCCCATCATGTGCGTAATAATTTCTGTTCGTTTCAGGTTTTAATGCTGCTCCTTACTTTCAGTTGAATAAAATTTTTCATATTTATCTTTTCATTGCTCTTTAAAAAAATGTTAAAAAACCCTGCGCCCCCTTCATGGAAATTCTCTACCCCGAGAACAAGATATGCCCGAAGAGGAAGAGGAAGCATAAGTGGGGGACGAGGACGAGGAGTAGTAAAATGTGTATTCATTATTTCAGATATCAAAAAGTTGTCAAAATTTATTGTAAATGCAAACTGTTGGCACGAACGTAAGTGCTTATTTCCTGTAGAGACCATAATTTCTCAAATGTGTTCAGGAACACTGTGAAACTGCGTAAAAGTGTAGAGGATTTCATAAAATTATGTAGCGAGTGTGCTGCTACGTATTCAGCCATCGTTTCCTAAAATACTTGCTCAGTTTTTGTCAGTTTGAAATATAAAAGTTTTGAAGTCTCCAAGCTGTTTGATTTCAATGTAAAGTAATATGATACTTTTCGAGTGGGAGATACTATAGACAAAATTTTAAGAGAAGAACAGTGTGGTTTTAGAAAAGATAGAGGATGTATCGACCAAATTTTTACTCTTAGGTTAATAATTGAGAAGTGTCTTAGTTGTCAAACACCTTTGGTCCTTAGTTTTGTAGATTATGAGCAAGCGTTTGATTCTGCTGATAGAAGAGCTTTAGAAAAGGTCTTATCCTTATATGGTATACCAGACAAATACATTAAAGTGATTAGTGCTATATACGAGAACAATACTGCTAAGGTTAAGGTAGGAAATGAGGATAGGAGCTGGTTTTGTATTAAATCAGGAGTTAAGCATGGGTCTGTATAACGGCGAGTTGTTAGGTTGAACTGGTTTGTCCGTTGCGTTAATTTAGAAACTCTTGAGATGGAGAAAGAGTCTACCGGAAAAACTTCTACTTTAGTTTCAAGAGAAGTTAAATATTCGCTGAGATCGGTGATTTGGGTTTTTAATTGTTTTCTTTCAGTTTCGGCTTTGTACAATTGGGTTCGATTTTTGTCTTCGGCAGTGATATGAAGAGCTTCAAAAACGTTAAGATCAAGTAAAGTTTGCGCGTAGTTGGAGCAATCTTCAGGCATGTCAATAGTCAAAACTTCTGGCAACTCGTTTTTAATTAATAACCTTTCGGCAGGATTATCGTCCATGAATTGTAATGAAAACGACTCAATTGTGCCAAGTTAGCAACGCTGTTGTAGAGTTAAATATTGGAATTGTATTCATTTGTGTGGAAATTAAAAGAAAACAGTCTTATTAAATATTCCGAGAAGACTCAAGAAGTGAAGTTCGGTTAATCATAATGAAATATACTAAAATATGATCTGATTATAATACTTTATAAACAAAGTTAAGGAAACTACAGAATAAAATTATGAAAAGCAGACGGCCCAGAATGCATTATGTTAAATACCTAAGTAAACCTAACCACCTCTATATATTAAACATTTGGTTAAAATACACCTGCATCGTAGTTTTTGTCACTGAAACTAAGCAGAGAGTTATAAATATATTTATTTCAAGATTATAGGTGTAACTTGTGCAATGAATAAAGTTAAGAAACGCCTCCACCTCTTCACACCCCTAAAAAGTGCACACTTCTCTGTGTTAGAGCTACATATTCGATTGGACTACAATTACGACACTCAAGAGATTTAAAGATATTGAATTTTTAAGATTTTTTTAAAGAAAAGATATCCCGTTCAAGGAGATTGCACGAGTATTTTAGCCCTTAAAAAGTTGCACCCGTTGAGTAACGATTCTGAAAACCACCAAAAGGGTATATATAAAGACTCTCAGTCTCAGATAAAGCACTCACATCCCTCATACTCACACTGCAAAACGGCTCTTGCGGATAGAAAAACATCGCTAAGTGCTGAAAACCATGTTGTGATCGAGATGGGCCCAGGATTGCACAAAACCTGCATTCAAACTGGAAGTCCCAGGGACTTCTTGCTTTCCAGTTCTAAGCCAGCTTAAGCACTTCAGAATAGACTTGAGAAGATATGTTGATCCCCGTCCTGCACTGGTATCCGGGATCATTGCTTTTCCTGGGGCCAAAATATTTTTAATGATTTATAGAACATGAAAATCGGAGCTTGGAACGTTACAACGTTAAAAATGACTATCGTATCAACATTTTGACTGACAAATTTAGATGATTCTAACTGGACTTATTAGGAGTTTTAGGAGAAAGATAACATTGTCATTGTAAATGATTTTATTTGTATAGTCTACATTGGTGGTTAACTGCAAATATACACAGAAAGTATTTTACTCTAGAACTCCAATTTGGTAACACATTTCTCCTTCACCTATCTTTCCACAGCCATTTTACCCCCATTTTTTGGTGCTTAGAATTTTTTTGGGGCACATGCAATGCAGACAAAGACACACTTACAAAGAGTCAAAATGACACAGAGACGAATAAAATTAACATGAAATTATAGAATTATAAAGAAAAAATGAATAAAACAACTGAAAACCCAAAATTGAAGTAAAATAATCTTTGCCCAAATTTATGTAGGCCAGGTTCTCCCTCCACTCTAAGTGTTTTCCAAGATTTAGGTTTCCCCATCCCACCTCCCCAAAATGTCACCAGATCCGGTCGGGATTTAAAATAAGAGCTCTGAGACACGATATCCTTCTAAATATCAAATTTCAATGAGATCCGATCACCCGTTCGTAAGTTAAAAATGCCTCATTTTTCCTAATTCTTCAGAATTAACCCCCCCCCCAAACTACTCCAAAGAGAGCGGATCCGTTCCGGTTGTGTCAATCATGTATCTAGGACGTGTGCTTATTTTTCCCACCATGTTTCATCCCGATCCCTCCACTCTAAGTGTTTTCCAAGTTTTAGGTTTCTCCCTCCTAACTCCCCCCCCTTATTGTGAGGTTCTAATGTCTGGAATTTTTTTAAAGTACTATATTTTGGAATTACTTTTCAAGAAAAAATAGGTGAAAATACAAAATTTTACACTATGTCCACTTTCATTCAGGCTCAACGTATGCATTTATGATATATTCTGGCCTAGAATTTTTCATAAAAGTAGTCTTTGTGTTTGTTCTTTAATCTGTTTTGTACTTTCAACCAAGCAAAAGAAAAAAAAGCCGCAAAATTTAAAACCATTCCTTATACCTAATGCCCATTCCTTAAACTAACTAAACCTTAACCTTAAACCCATTCCCTAACCTAATTCTCTAAACCTTAAACCCATTCCTTAAGCCACTTTATTAGGTGTTGCGAGACACTCTCCGTGGCTTAATACAAAAAATCCAGTCACACGCCCGTTAGGATTACCGAAAAGGTACTGTTGGCATGGCTTTGGTCTATCAAGAGCTAGCGTGAGGTCACTATAGGGATCCTAATGTGAAATATTGATGAGATTGCTACTTAAATAGATTTGAACATACACCGGATGGGGTTATATATGACACCGTTAAAGATAGCTTGGTGGCGTCTTCATACAATGCACCGTCACAATATTACAAATCTCCTCCTCAATTCATCCTTGAAAACAAATTTTATTTCATGCATGTTCTTCGAATCTCTGAGATTTTTATGATTATTGCTCTTAAATCTGTAAGTTCCTGGACCCATGGTCTGCTAAGTAAAAAAGACATTGAGGGTATGACGGTACGGGCCTATAAAAAATAAGGAGCTAAAACTATGGTTAATATCTTTTTTTCTATTGTGGGTTAAGAGGACACCAATCAACAATCCAAATATTTTTTTTATTTTTAAAATCGGACTCTCTCTTCTTCTATTTTGTTTTTGGGACGAAGGATAATGCAATTACTTAAGAAGAGAATTTATTTAGGCGGCAGCCAGAGAGAAATGTTTGTAGCCTTATTTTTCAAAAATGTTGAAAATACAAGTGTAAACAACGGGGAATTCCCAGTTCCTGGCCCCCCAAATGCACTGAAATCTCGACAAAGCCGGCGAGCTTGAGAAATGTCGTGTCGACCGAACCATTGGCAGTTATCGAAATCTGGTTTTCGTTCGTCGAAACTGAAATGGTTACAGAAACACCGGGTGTATTCGGCGGAAAATTGGCGTCGAAGTAGGCCTGTGCCTGGGCTGTCGCCGCATCTTCGTCTGCATTGACACTCGAGCCGACGGCAAGGGCAGCCGCGTCAATTGCGTTTCCCATCTGGCTCTTGACCGACAAGGCGCGCGCATAGTCGACGGCAACGCCGATCGCAGTCATCATTGGGAGCAGAATCAAACCGAAAGTAATCAGGACACCACCGGACCGGTTTCGGAGGCTTATTTGAGGAAAATAATGGAAGATACGACATAAACGGTTTACATTCAGGTTGAGGTTGGTTTGCTGAATACCATCTAGACTAGTTGAGAAATATTTCAGTCTTGACTGAAGGTTCTTTGTGTAAATTTACGGTTTTAAGTACTGAATTTACCCTACCACACAAAAAACTGTCAGGTACAATGGACGAACAAAGGCACATCTGAGAAAAATAATGGAAGATGTGACATAAACGGTTTACATTCAGGTTGAGGTTGGTTTGCTGAATACCATCAAGACCAGTTGAGAAATATTTCAGTCTTGACTGAAGGTTCTTTGTGTAAATTTATCTTTTTAAGAACTGAGAAGCCATTACTATTAAATACTAAGTGCAAAGAAAGTGTTTAACATTTTTTTTATTTTTGCAACAAATTTCGTAAACTTCGTAAGCAATAGCCATGAGTTATTGTTAGGACCGTACCATAACAAGAATCGAGCGATTTTCTCCTTGAAAATTTGAAAATTGCTGCCAAAAATTTTGTTTTTCCCAATAAAATAAGACATAGCCGAAAACTTCATAAGTAGCATAAACTGAAAGAAAGAGATTCTTGATAATAATGAAAACGATAAACGAATTAAATTTTGAGGCTTATTTAAAATGTATGAAATTCCTTCATTTTAATGTGACCCATCAAAAGATGCGTGCCGGAGATAAAAGTTACCAAGAAGCGTATTAAAAATAAATTATTTCATGTTTTAGATATTGTTTGTAGCAATTATTTTTGACTAGAGACGTGGTTTCTCAGGTGTTTTCAGATAAAGCTTTAGATACAAAATCTAATCTGTTATTGCTAAGCATAGTTATTTCTGGAAAAATTTGGTCTACCAAATGAGTGTTAGATGCTTAAAAGCGTTACTATCAAGGATACTATTCTGACTTAAAGAATATCCTATAGTTCTTCCCCCTTCCCCCTTTTTTGGTAATTTCACAGATTTCATGTTTTCTCTAAAATTTATTATTTTTTTTTTAATTTAATATTATTTTTTGATTGATATGCATCTGGTGAAGGATCTTCACTTTTATTTGTTTTGATAGATTTTTTGTATGCCTTGTTGAATTTATTTACTTCTTTTTACTTTATAGGGGTTGTACCTTTCGGCAAAACTAAATTTCGTCTTTTAGAACCTTGAATGGGCCTCAGTGAGATAAAGTTGGGGCAGCAACTTGCTAATTTTGATTCGCAAGAAATTGAAATGCGTCTAAAACCGGATATGCTATCTCTAATTTCAGTGTCCAGTAAAATAAGTAAAGTAATTTTGATAGTGGAAAAGCATATCTGACAAATTTCTATGGGGTTACTACTCGTAAAAATTGTTTTAACAGGAAAACATCAGTCTATAATGCGAAGCTTGGCGCGTTGCCGGCGCCGAACGACACGGACTCGATCGTTAGCTCGGCGTCGCCCGCGTTGCGGACAACGATCGTGTCGCGGGCGGACTCTCCGGCGAGAACCTCGAAGGAGAGTGACGTCGGGCGGACCTCGATCCGCGAGCGACGCGAGTCG
This sequence comes from Alatinidae sp. Z8VKAUB7J3, assembly GCA_010016025.2. Taxonomy (NCBI): domain Eukaryota; kingdom Metazoa; phylum Cnidaria; class Cubozoa; order Carybdeida; family Alatinidae; species Alatinidae sp. Z8VKAUB7J3. The sequence continues at coordinate 9,334,240 of JAAAKM020721499.1, forward strand.
ACTCCCGTCCCGCGCAGCGTGACGGTGACGAGAGATTCGTCGGGATCGTCGCTTCGCACTTCGAGTTCTGCGGTGTCCGTGCCGACGTCGGTCGCTTGGTATCGAACGCGTACGGTGCGCACGCGCCCGGGGGCGAGCGTTGCGGCGCCGGCGCCGGTCACGATGCTCCACTCCGAGCTCGCTCATATTCATCTGAATCCAGCACCAGCACCCAATCGTTGCCGGCCAGCGGCAGATGATCATTGCGTATGGAATCGACGCGGAATGTCGGCTCGATCGCGACGACGCGGCACCCGCCCGCTTCGGCAATGGCCACGGTAGAATCGTCGCTCTTCATCGCGATCACGACACGGTCATCGATCCCCGCCGTGGTTTCAAGCAGCTTCGGCAGCGTGTCCGCCGAATTTCTTGTGTGAACGATGAGCGAAAGGGGCAATGGCACGATTACGCCTCCTTCCGGGTGTCGACGGTGAACCGACCGGCCCATCTGTCCATGAAGATTTCCCGGCTGGCTATGAATCTTAAAATTTCTCCCTAGCCATTGCAGCTTACACGTATTGTGATAAATTCCAACATGATTTTTCTTTTAATATTCATTTTGGTACTGCCAGCGGCAATGTTTTTTTAAAACCATGCTTTTTTTTTCTATATAAGAGGACTATATTGAGTATTTAATCGTGCACAATGTGAATATTAAATATGTAATGGTTTGGAAACATTCTTTTGAGTCGGTCACAACGTCACAACTACTCTTATTATGCTATCTGTCGCAGATTTTACCAATGGCTGGATTCAAAATGAGCTTAAAGATCTATTTTTTTACCTTTGCTTTTGCTCAAGCTTGACCAGCTTGTTAATAGGCGTCTTCATATAAGGGATAAATATGTCACTACAGGTTTTGTTAACACCCCATAGAGAAAATAATTTATCAGAAACCAAATCTCGAAAAATAAGGAACATAAATAAGGAAAAATAATATCACAAAAAGGGAAATAGGAGCACAAATGAAGTTAAAACAGCTAAACGTACTGAACTTGTTGTTACGTAACTCGAGCCCTTTAAACAAAACACTGGAAGAGTATGTGTAATAATTCTAGGATTAGGAATGTCCTCATTTAGGCAGTCTTCAGTATATCGTCTTTTCTAACCTGCGAAAAATGGATAAAATTAACATATAACGTGATTACGAAAAGACAACAATGGATCAAGAAAAACTCCTAAATGACGAGCTACTAGAGCAGCATGGTGATGGTCTAGGGTGTGAAATTTGTAAGCCCGCTGTCGGCTCAATTTTAGCTTCGGTGTATAACGACTACATTATTAAGGCTTCACATCTTCCTCTGCACGACACCAACGATATCTACCTTGGCAACATGCAAAAAGATGGCACGTATTCCGTTGTACCGCGTGTACCTGGTGGCGAAATAACGCCTGAGAAGTTGATTCTGCTCGGCGAAGTGGCAAAAGAATACAACCTGTACACTAAGATCACGGGGGGTCCGCGCATTGATTTATTTGGAGCGCGCGTAGAGCACTTACCTGATATCTGGGAAAAACTGGTCGCTGGTCGTCCTTTGATTATTTTTTTTTTTTTTTTGGTTTAGTCTCTGCATCAGCAATCAATGAAAGTGTCAACTTATTGCCCTTAGCTGTTCCTAGCGTATTGAAGATAAACCCTTCTGACAACATGAATGCCAATAGCATCTTTACACCTAGTTCAAGTTTTCCACAACATTCCCGAAAATTTTTGTATTAAGGAAGCTGTTGCTGATATATTGGAACCAAATTCAAACTCTAGCGTAAAGAGCGAGGTATTGGGGAGGAGATAGCCCATGTATATACGTAGTAATTTCTTTTCGTGTTAAGTTTCAGTTTTGTTCCTTACTTTCAGTTGAAAAAAATTGTTTTTTAATTTCCAGAACCAGCACCGCCTGCTCCAACAGCCCGACCGAGGACATGGCCCCGCCAAGACTGTCGAGGAGCTGGGCCCGGACGAGCGGCTGATCGGTGAACGCCAGTTCCATGGCTTCGAGGCCGGGCTGGAAGACCGCTTCATCGAGCGCTTCGCGCGCGACGTTGGCGAAGTTCACGCCGCCAAGTTGGTCGGAGAGTTCGGTGCGCAGGTTCTCGAGCTGCGCATCGTTCGCGCCGGTCAGTCTCGCATCCAACTGAGCGGCGTCAATTGTGGCCTCGCGGACGCGCTGGCCCATCTGCTCGATGTCGAGGCGTTCGAACTGGTCGGCTTGGAAGGCGGCGACCTCAAATTTTTTATTCATGTTTTTATATGAAAATGCATTACTTATAACGAAACAAATCTGGTTGAGACTTTTTGGTATATGAAAAGATATGAAAATTGTGTATGGATTCATCAAAATCTTATTAAGAGTTTCAAGAATACATTGATCCTCAGAAGCGTCCTATGAAATCGTCAACTAGTGAAGTCATTTGCACAATGCATACGCATTTGACAGTTAATATTTTATTATATTTGGTAAATATTTTTTTGGATTAGTTTTATATAGCTGCCCCTGTGGTGCACACAGACACACCCTTACACAGACACACAAAAAAAACAGATACATAGACAAACAAACAGGCACAAACAGGTCGCAGTGCAGGCTGTTATGAAGTAGTATTGTGAAGTCTTAAGTAGTGTTTCAAGCAAAAGTAGCCAAAGTAGTTCTTAAGTACATAATTATGGTTTTTGTGTTTTACACAAGTACAACCATTGCATTTAGATTGAAACCCCTGTCAGTGTTTCTTCAAAAGAAAATTAAATAGGCTGTACTTTTTTCTTATTACCTTATCATTTCTTATAATAAGTTTTATTATAAGCTGAATAAGGTCATACTAAAAGGTATCCTAAACCACACATCACAATATAGGGACTTAAAAAAATAATCATCTCTTCCCTCCCCCTCCCAAATAAACAACACAGGAAAAAATACAAACACTGCCATACGATTAGCTCGCGGTTATACAAAAAAGAAAAAGATTATTAAATTTGAAGGATGTTATCATGGTGCTCATGATTCTGTTTTAGTAAAAGCCGGTTCGGGTTCTGCACATAATGGAATTTCTGTATCTGATGGTGGACTAGATGAAGTTTCTAAAAATACTCTTGTTGTACCGTATAATGATATTGAAGAATTTGAAAAAATAATCCGAAAAAATAAGAAAGATATTGCAGGAGTAATTGTTGAACCAATTTTGGCAAATATGGGTTTGATATTGCCTGAAAAAGACTTTCTTTATGATCTTCGAAAAATTACATCTGAAAATGGTGTTCCTTTAATTTTAAAGTGGAGTAATCAGGATGAACGGATCCGCTCTCTTTGGTGGAGTTGGGGAGGGCAATCAATTCGGTCCAAAAATGACATAGCGTTGCCGAGACCCAGTTATGTATATGCCACGTGCCATACTGGGCCCGGCAGCGAGGCTGCTGGGACCCAAAACCCACTGTCACCAGCCGCTGACCCACTGTCAGCGGTTAGAACACAACGAACAATGGGAATCCATATATAGAAGCATGCCATGTGCCATGCTGGGGCCCGGTGGCGAAGCCGTCGGTACCCAGCACTGTCAGCGGTTAGAAACCAAGGGACAATGAGAATCCATATATAGAAGCCTGCTGCGTGCCATGCAGCTGATGGAGATTCAGGAAGACGAGCGTGGCTCCTACATCCTGAACTCGCGTGATCTGTGCATCATGCCAAAGCTTGAAGATTACCTGAAAATCGGTGTCGATAGCCTTAAAGTGGAAGGCCGTGGCAAAAGCCCGTATTACGCTGGCCTTGTTGCGCGTGCCTACCGCATGGCAATTGATGACTGGTATGAAGACCCGGAAAACTGGTCGGCCGAAGAATATATGAAGGAACTGGCGACCATTCCGAACCGTGGTTACACGCTGGCCTTCCATGATGGTCGCCTGATCAATTATGCGCACGGCTATGACAGCAACACCAATGTGTCGGATTGGGAAGTTGCCGGGGTCTGGCGGTTCGGCTCCGACGGCATGCCGTCGGAGAGGAGCACGATGGAGTCGGCGTCGAGGGTCTGCAGGGCGGTGAGCACGGCGCTCAGGGTGTAGGTCCCGCCCTGGGCGGTCAGGCCCTTCACGAACTTGATCGCCTTGCCCTTGTTGCGCGCGGCCGAACAGCCGAAGCCATCCCGGGTGACCATCGAGAAGCCGGCGCCGCAGCAGCCGCAGCAGACGTCTTGGTACGCCGGTGTTGCATTGCGAATTGTGAAGCGCAGAGCGAATTCTGGAGTGGCGGGCACAGCTGGCGGTTTGCCAGGGCCACGTGTACAGCCACGCTCGATGTCATGTCATGCTTATTGAGTTAACGCAAATTATTCATTTGTGTGAAAAAAGAAGGTCCATGAAATACATAACTTTTTGTTAGCTGTTTTTTGAATGCGATCTAAGCTCTTTGTTTGTATTATAGTTTTTTGGTATACTTTTTCATTTGAATTTAGTCATTGCAAAAGTTGGGATGGTCCCAGAACTTTCTCTCGAACAAAATAAATACTTTTGGTCAAAATATCTGTAAGTTCTAACAGTATCTGTAAATATTCTTTGGTTCTTTTTGATTTCCTTTCTTACCAGCACCTTAATACCGTTGTTGTAAGCCCTACGAAACAGGACCGATGATGTGCCTCCGCGAACTGACTTGTTTAATCGGCCAATCATCCGGGAAAGTGAATGAACGACGACGCAAACACTATCAGCATCGACCAATCGACGGAAAGCCCGGCCGCGCCCGATATGTCGGGCGCCGATCGGCCGCGCATGGCGACCGTTCTCCAGGTTCTGCCTGCCCTTGGAACAAGTGGCGGTGTCGAGCGCGGCACCATTGAAATGGCGCGCGCCATCGTACAATCGGGCGGACGCGCCATCGTTGCATCGTCGGGCGGCGCCCGGCAGCACGAACTCGACCGCGTCGGGGCCGAACACGTCACGCTGCCCCTCGACACCAAGGCACCGTTCCTGATGTACGCCAATATCGTCCGACTCGCCGATCTGATCCCCAATGTCACCAGATCTGATCGGGAGTTAAAATAAATCCGATCGGGAGTTATATTTTTCCAAAAATCAAATTTCATTAAGATCTGATCAACCTTTCGTAAGTTATGAATGCTTTATTTTTTCTATTTTTTCCGAATTAACCGGCCGACCACTCCCCTCCAGATGGTCAAATCGCGAAAATGACTATTTCTAATTTAATCTGGTCCGGTCCCTGATACGCCTGTCAAATTCCATCGTCCTAGCCTACCTGGAAGTACCTAAAGGTAAAAAAAACCGGGACCGACAGACAGACTGACAGACCAGACCGACAGAATTTGCGATTATGTCACTTGGTTAATACCAACTACATCAGATTTTTTGTTATCTGATGTTTGAACTATTTTTAAGAAAATGGCTATCAAAATTTTTATCGGGGGGGTTTGGGTAAAAAAGAGGTGGGGGTTTAGTTGTTCTTGAATCTCTTTTGACTCTTAAAAGATAGGCTAGAACTTTCGATTTCCAATCAAATGAGCCCTCTTTAAAGTTTATGCGAATATTTCTTCCGTAAGAGCCATGTATGCCCCCAGGGCATAACTTACAATGACTGTCCCTGGGCCCTCTGGGGCTGTCTCGACACCAGAGTTTTGCTATCTGACTTTTTAACCATTTTTAACAAAATGGCTATTTAAAAAAAAATTCTGATGCATTTGGAAATTGGTAAATGAATAAATAGATATTAGAGAGTAAATTATTTGTGAAACAAATGAGTTAAAAGAGCCCTAAAAATTTATTTTTGCATACTTTTAGAAGTTTAAGAACCATATTTTCAATTTAATTTAAAAAAATTTCAATTGCAAAACAAAGTCTACGTTATCAGCCTACAAAAGAACTAAATAAGTAGTTCAGCTCAAGTAGTTTTTAAGAAATAAAAATTTCTTACATTTATTTGAAGGCCTCTTGCTTCTATTTCATTTACGCACCGAATGAGCAGCCGAGGTATGGGGCCTGATCCAACTTCCGCCAAATGTTGAGCCAGATCTACGCCAAATGTAGTCATTAGATTTAGGATAGAAGCATAGTTCCTCTTTTTGAACTTGCTTTTAGGTTACAGCAAAATATGATTTGTTTTGCTTTTTCTGCCATTCAAATAAAAGAAGCACCACAATAAATAAACAGAACCTCCTCAATCCTTTCGCTATAATATACTAGGTGAAACAAGGCTGTTTTCTCGTACCTCAGCTTTTCGCTTTCAGTACCTTTTTTTACTGCCACTTAGAAGATGAAATGAATCATGAAAATTGGTTTGGGGCTTATTTCAATAAAAGTCTATATCTGTTTCTGGTAATGGTCAGTAACTCATTATTCCCGGAAGTACGACCAGGATTGAAAAGAAAACAGGATCTCATTCGAATGAAAGTATGTCTGGAGGTGAATCCTCCTCCAGGGGTGCAATTGGGAGAGAGGAGGGGGGAAATAGCCATTTTAAATTATGCAAAAAACGTTTTGGTTACATTTATCAAAGACAGAAAAGAATAAAAAAAACCCTCCCCATTGATTTTGAAAAGTACCTATTTTGTTCATTCCCTTATACCTCAGTCATCTCCCTCCGTTCTACGTTTCTTATATTGGCGATCTAAAATCAGTCCAAGGAACCCCTAAGACATTTGATTCTAAAACTGACTTTTACGACTTTTTTCATCTCCTTTTTTTCACGCAAAGATTGTCCGGGACAGGGATTTTCTTTATTCTTGCAATCCTAGCACGACCGCGCGGCTCCGGATCATCATGGATGTACCAAGCCCGGCGTTTGCGGGACCGCGTCGCTCGGGTAGGCTTGGGATAACGCGACGCATAATCCAAGGGGGACTACCCGATGGTCGAGCACTCGAAAAATCAAGATTGGCTGGAACAGGTCACCGAGGAGATCCTGGCGACGATCCAGCGCGGTTTGGAGGAGAAGGCGCGCCGAGACGCCGCGCGGAAGGCAGCGCTCCCCCCTCCGATCGTCGTACCACCCGCCCAGCGACCGCCCCTCGACGAGGCGCGCTCAGGCGAGGAGGAGTTGCCGCCGCCCTCGCGCCGGTTCTCGCGCACGCATTCAAATGGTCAACAATTCAAAATAGTAATACGTACTTAAATGAAATCTGTTCTTTATACTCTTATAGTTTCTTCCCAAATCCCTCAGTCAGGCCATTCAAGTAGAAAAAGCGATGATTTTAATAGTCTTCCCTGCTCAAACATTATTGTCCAGATTATGAAATGTATGATTAACATGTAAGGGCAAATACTCGTATGAGTAGTACAACTCCATCTCGAGGTTGCGTGAGGAAAAATCACCGCCCATTGAAGTGTTTGAAGATTCAGTTCACGACTGTCAATGCAACACTGCCAATTATGAATTTGCTAAAAAAGCTTTGTCTAAAAGAGGGTGTCAAAATGTGGTATCACTTCCGCTGGTGAGGAGACGTTAGGCGCGGATAGAGTTTCTATCTAACGACACCGTTCACATCTTGTTGCTGTGTCATTTGATCAGCTAATAGCCTTATGCCATGCTGCGAACCATGGCTGTTGAGGCACCCGAATCATGACTGTGTTGGCCATTTTGGCCTTTGTATTTCAGCTAGGCCTGGGCTGGTATTGCCTAAAAACAGGCCGAGCCAATCCGTGGTTGGGTATCATATTGTTTGTGCCGTTGGTTGGCGGGGTCTTGTATTTCTTCACGCAACTTCTGCCAGATTTGCGCACTGATCCCCGCGCTCGCAAGATGGCGAAAGAGGTGGGCCGTGCCAACAGTTCAAAATAGGGATTAAACCTTTTAATTGACAGTTAACAGATATACGATTTTTAACCGGATATTTCGCACAAATATACAGTATTCATTATCAGCAGTAAAACATCTCTGAATTTTGATCTTTTTTTAAGCCTAAAGATTCTTTTCTGTATTCTGAAAAGTATATGCAATAAGAAACAGCAAATAAACAGAATATCTCCATTATGGTAGTATTTTTCGTATCAACCTAGTGTAAAGACTTCATTAAGAAGGAAGTTCAGCCCAAAATGTTCAAAAATTTAAAATCACGCATAAAAAAAGAAAAAAACAAAGTACGAGTTTTGTCATTTGTAGACCATTCAGGAGTCAGTGTAGATTTTTCATATTCATTTGTATGGTCACATCCATTTGTATTGCTTTGTCATATCCATTAATAGCCTTGTCATTTCCATTTGAATAGCTTTGTCACATCCATTTGTATATTTTTTTCTCATCCATCTGTACAGTTTTGACTCATCCATTTGTAAAATTTTGTAATATCTATTTTATAGTTTAGTCACATGTATTTTTATAGTTTCGTCGAATCAATTTTTATAGTTTTGTCACATTTATTTGTGTTGTTTTATCACATCCGTGTGTAAAGTCTTATAACCATTTGCATAGTTTTATGACATCAATTTGTATATTTTTTTCACATTCTTTTGTATAGTAAACCATCTGTAATATCAATAAACCCGCTGAATAATTCTAATTTATTTGTGATATTACTTTTACCTGTTAATTTTTTTTCAAAAGAAGGGGTCAAAATAAAATAATAAAATGGCTCAAGAATAAAAAGAACTCTTACAGGCTCAGCAATTAACGGTAGAAATTGCAAAATTATTGCCTTGATATGAAGGGGGACGTTGATCAATTCAATATTTACTTGTGCATTTTGATTGGCAATGATTTTCTCATTACTCTTCAATCTTGATTCTAATGAAAGTGTATCTGCCGATCGGCCACCATCGAGGACACGATGAAGTCGTTCGATTTCTCGATCACGATTTTCCACCTTAACGATTTTTACTATTGAAACTGTTGAAGCACCTTGTATTAATATAGGAGACTTTTCCTGGGATGTGAAAACCTTACCAAAGGAAGAACCCGATTTCCTTTTCCTGGGGTGTTTCCTTTTACCGATTTTCTTTTCCTGGGATGTGAAAACCTTACCAAGGAAAGAACCCGGTTTCCTTTTTCTGTGGTGCTTCCTTTCTTGATTTCTTTTTACTGGGATGTGAAAACCTTACCAAAGGAAGAACCCGGTTTCCTTTTCCTGGGATGTTTCCTTTTCCCGATTTCCTTTTTCTGGGAAGTGAAAACCTTACCAAAGGAAGAACCCGGTTTCCTTTTCCTGGGATGTCATTAAAAAAACTTTTTTTTTATTTAATTTCAGGACGTTTTTGAAATTCTGGACGTTAATGCATGTTTTGATCTTGGCTCTCCGCACATAAATAATTAAAACGAAATTAACATATTAATTAATTGCAATTAATCGGAAGATTTTGAGAAAAAAGGAGTGAGGGAGGAGGCCTAGTTACCCTCCAAGTTTTTGATTGCTTAAAAAAGCAATTAGAGCGTTTAATTTTTTACAAACGTTTCCATTTGAAAAAATATACGTAACTTACGAATTAACTTACGTAACGAAATTATATATTCGTATGTTTTTATTGCGTGTATGAGGGGGTTCAACCCTCGTCGACACCTCGTGAAACTTCCAGAACTTGGCGAGTGGGATGTTCAGCTGACCGATGGACAATAAGTTAATAATACTGCTGCCACTAGTACTAGCTCTGTTACTATTAATATATCTACTAGTACAACCAGTACTAATACTACTACCGTGACTACTATTACAACTATGCCTAAGGGTATGAAGGTGAAATTTTCAGGGAATATTGAGGTGGGAAGGTATACTGAATCATATCAAGCCGCCTGCATGCAGGCTGTCAAAAGGGCGCATCAGCAATAATCTTAGGAACAGTTTGATTTGTGAAGTCAAAACTTACAGGTCTTCTTGTGGGGGATGTTGAACTAACCAAAGGAGAATATTTGGGGTGGTCGTATACACTTCATAGAAATCAGATTTCTAGTTCTTTTTTCAAGAGTGAAAGTCATCGAAGGCAGCCCCTCCCTTTGTCGTATTTACCTCGTAGCGCTTGGGCAAGGGTTGTACTTTATGCCATGAGGCATATAAAGTTTTTGGGAATGGGTAGTCTTATAAGCTTTGGATCGGAGGGAGCTCGTTCGATTGGAAGTCTGAAGCTTTAGTGCACTTTTTAAGGGTCAAAAATGAATGGAGGACAATAAGCCCACCTAGGCCTATCGTTCCCCAAAATATATCCGACAGAAATTTTAAGAGGTCCAGTAATTATATCTTTGGGTATGTCAAAGTCCCCACCCTTCTTTGTGAGTTGTGAATTTGTGCGAATTTTTGATTGACTTAACATTTTTTTTTTTTTTCCAAAAACGAACTCAGTAAGGAATTATTATGATTTTCACGAATATTTTGACGCGCCAAATTAAGATCTGTATGATTATGAGATAAGGAACTATTCATTGATTAGAAAATTGGATAGGAGGTTCACAAGGTCTGCGTTTTCGATTCACCTAGTTCTTCCTGCAATATAAGAGGCTCCTTTTTATTCTATTTTTCTAGAAGCTAATTGGTTGGCTTGACATAGGTTAATAAAAACCTCTGAGTGGGTGTGTTTTTTTTTTTGAAATCGGAGTGCAAGTTCTATTTTACCTGAATGCCGGCAGACGAAAAAATCGCGGGATGATTTGCCCACGTAGGCGTGCTGAGCCAAACTTTCGCCTGAGGAAATTGCGACCGAATAAAGTCGGCGGCCACGCGGAGGGCTCCCGTTCCCCCTGGCGTCTGAACCACGGCCGTCCGCTCGTCGGCAATCTCCTCCGCGAACAGCAACTTGCTCACATGGTGACCGTAGTCCGCCGAGCCCGGGATGGGCAGGTAAGCCTTACTGGATTCTCCTTCCACCAGCCGACGTTCGGCCTCGCGTTCGATGCCGTAGCTGCGCAGCACGTCGAGCTCTCGGCTGCGCCCGCTGCGGGAGCGGGACGAACCCGTCTAAAACGAACAGAAATTATTACGAATATGAGGGGGTTCGTCCCCTTATCAATACCTCGCTCTTTACGCTAAAGTATTTTCAGTAATATCAAAAGGGCTATTTATTCTTTAGTGTAAAGAGAGAGAGGTATTGACGAGGGGGCGAACCCTCCTTATATACATAATAAAAATATACGAATATAGAAGTTTGTTATGTAAGTTAATTCGTAAGTTACGTATATGTTTTACAAATAAAAACGTTCGTAAATAAAATTAAAAGTTCTAGTGGCCTTTTTAAATAACCAAAAAAATTGGAGGGCAACTACGCTCCCTCACCCGCCCATTGTTTCAAATAATCGTCCTATTAAAAAGAAGCTTAGGTGACAATGTGGGTTCTGAAACAGAATTTTTATGCCCATTTGGTATAGCTTTCTCAAAGAGAAATGAAGAAATATATGTCTCAGGTATGGGTTTGAACTTTTCAAACATTGTTTGATCTTTTACTGAATGTCACTTCTTCTCTCTCTTGCCTTTTTGATTAATATTACTCCTGGTTGTTATAGTAATATGAGTCAGCAGACATGTTCTTTAAGTAATCATAATGTTAATAGTATTAAAAAATTGTATTCCCACAGATCATATTAGTATGAGTTACTACTCTATGAGTATCATAATAATAACAGCAAAGGATATGAAGCATCGGTAATATTGGCCACGCACCGCGATGAGCTTGCCGATTCTGGGATCGCGGGGACGACGACCTACTACCGCTTCTACTGGCCGACCGCGAGGTGGCTGGCCCGCCATTGCGCCGACAGCCTCTTCATCGACTGGGCGAGTTACGACTGCGAGGATCGACTCGACAATCTGCTGCCGCAGCTCATGCGAGAGACCGGCATCGACATGTGGCTGATCATCAACCGGGAGTACGCGGAGGATCCGGTGTACTTCTCGCTGGTCCCGCACCCGACCCACGCGGCGCGTCGCACGACGATGCTGGTCTTCCACGATCGCGGCGAGGGGAACGGCGTCGACCGGTTGACCGTCAATCGTTATCCCTTTTTTTACTGAAACTCGGAAACTATCTGTTCGTAGAGTATTTTTTCGTTATGCTAAATTTCTTCTCAGTTACCCTCCTCAGACTAAAAATAGTTACTTAATGAATAAATTCCGCCTTGTTTCGCCTATGTGTGTGATTGATATAAGGTTACATGATTTTCATTCTTCGATGTCGATAGTATCTCATCTTTGGTCTGCATTATTTATTTGATTATCTGTTGGATTCGTTTTTATTTATAGTTTTTTTTTGTTTTTGTTTTTTATTACTCCACCTCTATGGCGTTTTGCCCTCTTTTTGTAAAAAATGGTTCATAAATAAATTGAATTGAATATTTTCTTTGATTGATTAGGGACCTCCATGAAAATAAAAGTCACCGATCATTTCGAAGGCTTGGTCATATTTATAGAGGATTCCATCCATGAATGATCCAAACATGATCCGGGAGTCGAAGGTGGTTGTCCGGGGAGTGAGTGAGCGCCTGGAAACGCGGCTGGGTTAGGAGATTCGGTGTACTTGCGGGTTGGCTTTTCAGCTTGAATTGGTAGTATCATTAGTTGGGCCAAGGAATGACTGTTGACGAATACCGATCCATACACGAGTGCGAGGAGTTGGAGGTGCATGTCGTGAAGCCGTATCATCTGGAGCAGATGAGATGCTGCTTTTTCCGGATGGGAGGGTTTCAAGAGGGATCAGGTCCCCGTGTCTCTGTTTGTGCGTTTGTATGTCTTAATCTGTATGTTTGTAGGTTTTTTGTTCTCTCTCTGTGTGAATGAGTGTTTGAATGGCGGTTTCCTCGTCTCTCTCACTCTGTCTGTGTGTCTGAGCATGTTTTTGCATGTTTCTGTGTTTGTCTTTGTGTGTTTCTATGTCTAACTCTGCGTGTTTGTATGCGCTTTTGTCTCTCTCTCTCTCACTTTCTGTGTATGTTTGTCTGAGCGACTGTTTGCTTGTCTCTGTGTCTGTTTTTGTGTGTTTTTGTGTTGATTTTGCTAATATCACGTAAGGTCTCGAAAATGCAATACAGAATTCTCGTTATATCGTTTTAATATCACTCTCCATTTTCGTTTGAAAACTCAATTTTCTTATTTGTTCTTATTCTTATCCGGAACTCATTCAATAAAAATTAGGTTTGTTTTCTTTTGACCAATCTAGTTTGTTGACTGTTCTGTCAGGTAAACATACTTTTCATCTGTCGAACTGAATGACAGTAATTACTGAACAATATTAACTAATATTAAAAGTTAATATTTCTGTTTGAGCGAAATCAGTAGATTACCCTATACTTACCTAAATCTATCACAGTATCTGTCACAATAAATGAATATTCCATCCAAAAAGCAGAGTTTAACGTGGTTGGAAACACTTACCTGACATAACTAAGAAACGATAGTCCGTAAACGGATTGGGCGCGTTGTCTTGTTCGTGTGCAAAGGGTCCGTTGAGGTTCACCGTCAGCTTATGCCACATGCGGGCCGCGCCGATCAGTTCTACCGCCCCATCGCCATCCGCCCCGCGAGGTTGTGCGAGGGGCGCATCGCTCACGGGCTTTGTCGGACTCGTCTGCGTGCGTGCCTCAGCTCCCTGGGACGCATCCCGCTGGGCATCTCGATCCAAGTTTTCCTGGATCCATCGCGCCAGCGTCGAGCTTCCCTCTCCGTATCCGCCGGGAAGCGGTATGAGGTCACGCGTTTGGATACTGGGTGGGTCTCCCCAATGTTTGGTGAACGGCGGCAAAGTTATGTAATTTGTTTTTAATTTGATCCATTTTCTTCTAATATTATAGGTCCCAGTAACTTTTTTTCCTTTTTTCAATTATTTGAGAAATAATATCTTTGTGATATCCATTTCCGACTAAAATATCCTTAATAAAAATTAATCCACTACTCAGGTATTCTGGTAAAGCTAATTTTAACACTCTATCAACTAAAGAAATAACTACCCCCTTTTTTACTTGGATCGGGTGACTTGATACGAAAGACAAATAGCGGTTGTTATTAGTTGGTTTACGGTAAATTGAAAAAACTAGTTCATTACTCTTTCTATGGATCCAAATATCCAGAAACAGTAACTTATTCTCATGAAATTTAGTTTTTCCAAAAGTGTTTTCAGAACTAAAATAAGCCTGCATAATTCAAGCATCCACAGAAATAGGTCAGTTTTCTTTAATATATCTTTACCTTTTTTTTTTATTACTATATGGCTCGTTTTTCAGCTTTCTCTGTCATTTTCTCTTGATTTAGGAAAATTGGCTCCAACTTTGCCCCTCCCCCCCACAGGATTTAGAAAAAATTACGCCATTCTTTGGGATATGGATTTAGTGATCGACTAAGAATGCGTTTCAAACCATGAGCTGGCTGACCTCTTTTCCCTTTTAAATCAAAATGCTTGATACAACACCTTTCCTTGAACTGCTTTATAAAATGGAAGGATGGGAAGGTCTGGAAGGTGTCGCAGACCACTTCCATGATCCGGGTCGCCCTGTCCGAATGGGCCGCCAGCATGCCGACCGGCAGCAGGCAGGACACCATGGGCGCACCGTCCACATACACCGTGCAGGCACCGCAGAACCCCTCGCGACAGACGGACTTGGCACCGGTCAGGCGCATGTGGTCGCGCAGCACGTCAACCAGCGGGGTGCGCGCGTCGCCGGTGAAGGTACGGTCCTCGCCATTGATGCTGATGGTCACGCTCATTGCCCTGCTCCCCCTTCGCCACCAAGCACCGCAAAGGCGCGCGCCACGAGGCCCGGCAGGACCCGTTCCCGGTACCACCAAGATATAATTTGAAGTACCGGTCCCTTAAATCCGTGGTTAATTGCTTTTAAAATGTGTAAATAATAAATGTACGGTGATTAGTAGGCCTACCGTACTACGTTTAAATTTGCAATATCAATTTTGGATAGAATTTGAGTATACTTAAAGAATTAGCGGTGAACAGTAACTTTGGCAAAAAGACCTTGTTAATATTACTACTAAAGAATTTTGGTTGGATGAAAATGAGTACTATTGTTCGTATGGACAGAAATTCTGTGAGACATTTTATCTTCTACATAACTGAACCCGTCACAACTTCTACAAAAGGATTTTCTTGTTAATAAATACATTACATGCATTTCGTGGAACTTTCAATTGGCAATTTTTAAAATGAGCCCTTTCAAACTTTATACGACCACTCTTCATATAAAAACGGTATATCTTAACAATTGGAAACTTGCATAGTTCACAGCCCTTGCCCCGGAGGCCGGTAGGGGGGTTGTCAAACCTAAAGACATGGTTATTTTGGCCTTTGAACTATTGTGAATAAAATTGCTACCTCAAAATTTAGATAGGATACGTTTGGGGAAAAAAACGGTGTGGGAGTATACATAATGATACACCCACAAAATATGATGATTGTAAGATCTTTATGATGGGTTCTTAGTGGTCTGTTATAATGAAACTGAATATCGTCCATTCCAGATTATTTTAAAGAAGTATCGGTTGAATAAATTGGCAGCTTTGGGAATTCTCCGTGGAACTAAGATAATTCAATAACGGGCTCCTTGACTTAGAGGCGGCTAGCCGAAGCTGGGACTCGCCAATGGTGGTCAAGGTATCGAATGACCCTAAACGATTCTCTAGGTTATATCAGGCATAAGCTCCGGGCAAAAAAAAAAAATATTCAAAAACGCATCAAAAATGAGTTTTTATACGTTTTTATTTCGTTTTTACGAGTCAGACAAACATTTCGGGGGCGGCATCTAGTCCGGCATTGTGGAGGGACATGCAGGCACGGAGAGGTGTAGCAAAAATGGCAGACGGTAACAACGTCAGCGCGGTCGAGCAGGAGAAGGCGCGCGGCGCGATCGTCGCGCTCATCACACACGACCCGAAGCTCGCCGATCAGATCGCGGAGCGCAGGCTGCGTCTGGCGCGCGGTCGTGTCGTGGAGCCGAAGGACGACGGCCCCTACCGCGAGGAGGCGCCCGCGTGAGGCTGTTCTTGTCGAGCACGCTCGCGATCGTGCGCAAGGAGCTCATGATCGAGCTGCGCACCAAGGAGATCTTGGTGACGGCCGGGCTCTTCGGCGTGCTCGTGGTGGTGCTCACGTCGATGGCGTTCTTCCTCGACGACGAGACCGCGCGAAAGCTCGCACCGGGCGTGTTGTGGATCGGCAACCCCAAGAAAACTCCCTTAAAGCTAGTAAAATGCCAACGTATTTTCTTAAAAGCGTCGACAAATTTTCTCAACCCTAAGCTCCCTCTCATACCTGTGTCCTCCTTTAGATTACTTGGAGTCACAATTTCAAATTATTTAAAGTGTGATGTCCACGTTAATAATGTTGTCCGTAAGGCTAATGAGTCCATTTTTTTTCTTACACTCTTAAATAAATTTAAGCTTTTAAATAAAAGGCCTTCCGATTCTTTACGGTTTTATATAAATTTACACTCTTAAATAAAATTCCTTCCATATCCCAAAGTACTTATATCTCTTCTATCCAATTTGCTGAATTTGCTTGTCGCCCTTGTTGGCGGCCCGTTCGACGGCATTCATCAATCTCTCGGAACTGTCCGCGACATGGCTGACGGCGTCGGAGAGCGTGCCCTTGGCCAGACCCGTGGTCCGTTCCAGGTTGGAGATCTGCTCCGACAGGCTGCTGCCGACCAGATTGAGCTGCTGATTCGCCAGTTCGCCGGCCGCCGCGATATCGCCGGATTGGGTGCGCATCAGCTCGATCAAGCGGCGCACGCGCTCGGCCGCGTAGCGCACACCCTTGCCTTTGTAGGGCTCCGGGGGACGGAAAGCGCGGATTTCCGCGGCCACCTGACCCACCAGTTGCTTGTCGACCCCGGTCACCACAACCTCCGACCTCATCCTGGCGCACAGCTGGAATGGTGAGACCGCGTATCCTGTGCATGGATGACACGCAATGAATGAATGAATGAGCGAAAGAGCGAGAGATCGAGAGATCGAGAGTTCAGTTTGTGGATCGCAGCCCACCGGAACGCATTGTGCCAGTACGATCCGCGACTAAGCGACCGCAGCGGGAAGCGTGACCGATACGAGTTGAAGAACAGCGAATGGCCTTCTGGGAGGTACAGGAACTTTTCGGAAAAGTCTGGTCTGCGGCAACGAGGCATGTGTGCGTGTAGGTGAAACGTGGATCGGGAGCTGAGGCGGACGAAACTGATAGGAAGGAGGCGTTGCGTTGTGGCTTATCAATTCCCAAGACACATCTGATCAAAATTTTGAGATAACCATTTTGTTCAGAAATTTTGAGGTGGCCATTAGTTGTCGTAGGAACCCATTGTATGCTACGAACCTCGTATTTTCCCATAATGTATCTGACAGAAATTTTGAGGTGGCCATTAGTTGTCGTAGAAACCCCGAAAAAAGGCAAATTCGATTGGAAATTGAAATTGTTAGTACTCTTTTTATTAGTGAAAAGTGATTGGAAGGCAACAAGCCTCCCCCCCCCCACGAGGCTTATCAATTCCCAAGACACATCTGATCAAAATTTTGAGATAACCATTTTGTCCAGAAATTTTGAGGTGGCATAGTTTTAAAAATAAAATTAATTTGTGGATAATAAGACCTTCGAAGAAAAATGATGACCCCTCTCCCCTCCTTAAAGAAAGTAGGAAGTAGAAGAAGGAGTTATATATCCGCATGCTATCTAATTACGAATGAATGTGAAAAGGCGATATTATGAGCATTAAAATTGGAAACAAAATTGTTTCCAAAAGAAAAGTGACACAGAGCAGAAGTAATTCTTTCCACGTATAACATTTTAATAAGCGCAAATAATCACACACAACAGCACGATTATAGGGAAGGAGCTTAATTTTAACCTACTGAGGGCATCCAAATTAAAAAAATTTTGGCCCACTTGAATTAAGCTCAGGGACTTTGCCATCGATGTTGGTTCCTTCTGTGCCCCAAAATGTATCTAAAATCTGACTTGGTCCAAAATTTAAAATTTGGCTTGGACCATTTGTAGTCTAAGATAAATCTTAGGACTTAGCCTTAGATCTCGGTTTTTCCTGGGCCCTCAGGGATTCTTACGGTATCTATGAAGAGCTGCCAGTCTGAGATCAGGTGTGCTGCTCTCTACATATCTTCCCAATTGGTTGCAGTGATGCTTGGAGATTTCAGAGGTTGATTTTGTGGCTATGTTTGATGGTATTCTTTGGCCCGTCTCTTTGTCTGAATCCAACTGGCTGCCATTGAAGGACAGCTTTGGGAAGTAATATTTTGTAAGAGAGATCGCCATACTCTACGTGCAGTTTATTTCAGATATTGCAAATTCCTTCTCTGGCTTCCAAGATGGTACCGAAACAAAAAAAAAATGATCGATTTGGTTTAATAGATGTGCCTTCTTGGATTCGGTCTTTTAGTGATGATTTATATAAAAATACTATCAACTTTATTCACATTTATGACCCTCTGCAGCCTTTTTTCCATATTAATACTGGTTAATTAGTCCATGTTGTCTTTTGTTATTTTGAATTTTTTTTCTTCCCTTAGATAACTTCGAAGACCACACTGCCCTTTCCATGACGAAAGTAAAACAGTTCAAAATAGGGATGATACCTTAGAACTTTTAATTTCCGTTAGAATGAGCCCTTACGCGACATTCTAGGACCACTCACTCGATACGACCACCCCTGGGGAAAAAAAAAACAAAACAAAAAGCAAATAAACACGCATCCGCGATCTGTCTTCTGGCAAAAAATGCGAAAATGCGAAATATGCGAAAAATGCGAAAATGCAATATTTTTGTAGATAGGAGCTTGAAACTTCTACAATAAGGTTCTCTGATAAGCTGAATCTGATAGTGTGATTTTCGTTAAGATTTTATTACTTTTAGGGGGTGTTCCCCCTATTTTCTAAAATGACCTCAGGCTCGTAACTTTTGATAGGTATATCTGATCTTGATGAACGTAGAGCTCCAAATACTCAACTTGACTTGTGTCCCCAAAAGTTGACAATGCGGTACAAAAACTCTTTTGTTCCCTATTTTGTTTTGCATTTTAATAATTTTTTTAACTTTGTAACTATGTTTATCCCTTAACATTTATTTTATCATTGTAATTGTAATTGTTCTGACATGCTTATGCTAGCTTGTGTGCTATTTTAGCCAATAAATCAAATTCTATTCTATTCTATTCTATAATAGTATTCCGGATACGAAATGAAATAAATCACTTCACAAGATTGTCGCATATAGCTCATTCATATAGCATTAAACGGAAAAACGAAACAAACAACTTTTATCTACTCAATAGGAGAGCGGAGATGTATCAGAAATGCAAAATACCCGTAACTCCTAAAACTAGAGTCAGATAAAAAAATAATTATTATTGGAACCATCCTTTCCAAACCTGTTCAATATCCCTATATATGTTTTTTGAAAGGAACCTACTCTTCTCGAATCGCAATAATATGTTTATGCTCTCATAACTATAACTTGAACTGTCAATATTGGGATGAGGTGGGTGATTATCTGGCTCCCCTTTTGGTTTTCTATTGTGGGGAAGTTATAGGAGGGTACATCTTTTATTGATGCTTCCTGGGAGATGTTTATATTAGGTATTTCTGATAATATTTTTCTTCTCTCCCTCATTAGAGTGGTCTCTAGAATGCAGCTTACATGTAAGGACAATATTCCCCAATCTGTCATCCTACATCAGCCAGCGAAGTACTATAGGCCAGGGTTCGTTTTTTTTACTATAATAAAGTCTGAACAAAACTTCTATTAATAGCTACTACATGATATCCACCATCTTGAAAAATAATACCGCTGCAATCCTGATTAATATAGAAATCACAAACAGGAAAAAATCTAAGGATTTTTCTTATTTAGAATAGTAAGAAATGAAGTTCAGAGAATCAAGCAGCTAACTAAGTTAACTCCTTAGAAATCTAAGTAACTAAGCTAACTCCTTAGTATAATTAGCGATTCTGTATTGATGTAATTTATTGAAATTTTGACAAAACAACATTTTACCTTAATTTGCAGTTACCAGTTGCCTTTTCTCTGACTTTAGTTCTGAAAATGCAATTCCTGTTATTTGAGTAGAATTCTGAGCCATATAAATGTTTTTGTTTTTTTTTCAAAATGTAGGAAATGTATTTGCATAACTTTAAAACCTTATAAATTGGAATTGAGCAAAGTTGTGCAGCTGAATACAAGTTTTTTGTACTTCATTCAAGCAGAAGATCTATTTTTCAAGATTTCACTTTTATAACACACATATTTTTGAAGGTCATCAAAGGTCAGGGCCCTCTAGAAGGAGAAGGAGTGGAGGTTGGTACTTCAAAATGGCGCCGCGCGCGCGGCGAACAAGCTCGGCCAGCACGAACAGAGCGATGCGCTGCTCGAGCAGGCCCTGAACCGGCAGCCGCAGGCCGAGCTGGCCATCGCCCTGACCCACGCCGAGCTGCAGCGCAGCCGTGGCGACATGGACGCTGCGCTGGACATGCTGCAGGCGATGCACGAGCGTCACCCGGGGCATCACCTGGTGTTGCGCCAGTTGCAGCGTCTGTACCTGCAGCGTCAGGACTGGTCGGCGCTGCTCGGTCTGCTGCCGGAGCTGTGCAACGAGAAAGCCCTGCCGGCCGCCGAGTTGCATGAACTGGGGCGTGAAACCTGGCGTGGGCGCCTGGGCGACTCCCTCCTGCAAAAATGTGGAATTGTGTTGTTGATGTTTTTTTTGTTTTTTTTTGTTCTTCCCAGGGATGATTGTATCGAACCAATAGTGCTAGTAGATCGAGAGAATGATCATTTTAAGGAAAATTCGAAGTTCTAGGGCCCTTTTTAAGCAAACATAAAGATTGGATGGCAACTAGTACCTCTCCCATGCCTTTCTTTCTCCAAAGCCGTCCGATTACAATTCTGAGATACCCATTTCGTTCAGCATAGTTGAACAGTCCAAAAACAATGCTTTTGGGGATGATATGATCCCCACAGCCCCCGGAGAAAATCGTTGCAAGTTATGAAATTTGCACATTGTTTGTTCTAAAATTGACTTGTGCAATTTCTAATAAAATTATTGGTCTCTATATCACTAAAACCTTATAAATACATGCAAAATATTCATTTTGAAGGAGTTTTACACTTATACTCTGACCATTTAAAATACCCAACTTTGCCACTATATCAGTAGATTCTTCTCCAGTAATTCCCACATGTACTGGGATCCAGACCAGAAGTATATTATTTCTCACAAGCTCTAAAAACCTAACTATTTGGTGAATATTACAAACTAATTCGTAACTAGGTTCACTCTCAGTTTGACTCTTTCTCTTAACTCTACTTTTTAAAACAGTAAAATCTTTAGCGTAAAGAGCAGGGCGTTGAGAAAAAAAATCTGAAAATACCATAGAAACATCCAAAAATTGAAAACAATCATATCATAGTATTTATCATTTTGATGCTAAAAATATACTAATTGATATGCAGTACAATTTAATGTACCCTAGAGAAACAGAAGGGGTTACTTGTAAAAAATAGCACGACTCAAAAAATTCAGAAAGGGTTAGAAAAGACTATGTTGAAAAAGTAGAATTGTATGTTCAAAATTGAAACGAAAAACTTTGTCTTAGTTTTAAGTATTTTGGGGTGCAAACTGATGTAAATACAAGGTCTTTCACAAGGTCATTTCAGAGTATTTATGAGTAAATTGGAAGGAAAAAAGTTTATGGTAAGTTGCAAGAGCTTATTCTGTTTTTATTTTTATTAAAAAAGACTTTGTTCTTATTTTTTTCAGGGTCAATTTCTGATGTTGATTTTCATGTTTTTATCAATATTGGTTGTCGTAAATCTCAAATCTATGTTGTTCTGCAATTTCTTGCTAAGGCGTTGTTATTAATCATGTAAGTTGTCTTAAGTCCTTTGCCAGGTTAGATTTTCTTTTCGATTCAATATTTGCACAAGCTGTTCCTTGATTCAGTTTCCCCGTATTTCAATTCCAATGGCTCAGAATCACACGGCTATAACGTTGAAACTCGACAAAATTATGTAAAACCCGCAAAGATTCTTTTATTCTACAGTGTTTATTGATTCTTTTTCTTGTGAGGAATTTATTTCTCGCCAGGGGTAACGTACTGTATCACGCTCGAAGAATATCGATAGTATATATACATACGTTTAAAGATTTGATCATCGAACGATAAGAAAATACTTAAACCATAATATTCATTTTTAGCTGACAAAAGAGATTGTGCTGCAGCGAAAAGCTAAATTCAGCCAATTTCTATTGTAAAGTAACGGCTTTGGCCAAATAGTATCAAAACAGTGTCGAACAAAAATTTTGAGAGATCAAATTGGTTATAATTGGTTAAATTGGTTAATTGGTCAAATTGGTTATATATAGTTCTGCAATTATAGGGAGCACACTTATTTAAACAGATATCTATGCATTAAAATGCCGGAAAAATACCATACGTGTGACAATGCTTGCCAGAGGGTGCCGTGTGTCAGCCATTGAGTGTCACAGGCTGGGAACTCAGAGAATGGGAAAATTAGAGAATTAGAGAATGGGAAAATTAGAAATTAGAACTTAGAGAATTGGGAAAATTAGAGAATTAAGTCACATTCTCTGTGCCCCCTTGAATTTACCTCTAATATGTCGCACCCTCCTCTGAACACGGCTAGATTTATAGGTCAAAAGTAATGGTTTTCATGAAGTACTAAATTTTTGATGTTGTGGATATATTTATGGGGGATTTTTCAAAATTCATGTTAGCAGTATCAAATATAATTTTAGTTTTGCCCGTTTATTTTCACGTGACAACACTGAGAAATGTAATATTACCCTAAAACATTAGAATATTGGAAGAACCGAAAAAAAGTTGTTAGAGAATCGGTTTTAGGTATGAATATTGAGTCGGGGGGTGTGTGTGTTTATTTTGATCTTCTTGGTACTTCAATGCTTTCAGAGTCTCTTTTACTTCTACTTGTGGCCATGCAGGTGCATGGCCATGCATGGCCATGAGGCCATGCAGCCTTCCAAGGTGGTTATTTGCTTTTCTGTGGATTATTATAATAAGTTTCAGTATCTGTTAGTTTTAGTTTCATTTACTCGTCCATTTAGGTTTGTCCCTCCCAAATCCACCCAATGCCACCAGATCCGGTCGGGATTTAAAATAAGAGCTCTGAGAAACGATATCCTTCCAACCATGAAATTTCATTAAGATCTGATCAGCTTTTCGTAAGTTAAAAATATTTCATTTTTTTTATTTTTTCCGAATTAACCGGCCCCCACTCCCCTCAGATAGTAAAATCGGGAACACGACTATTTCTAATTTAATCTGGTCCGGTCCCTGATACGCCTTCCAAATTTCATTGTCCTAGCTTGCCTGGAAGTGCCTAAAGTAGCAAAACCGGGACCGACAGACGGACAGACCGACAGAATTTATGATTGCTATATGTCACTGAATAAAATGGTTCCCTCAGACTTTTGATCTGATGCACTAGAGAAAGAGAGGGCATGGAGAGGGGCTAGTGCTCTTTGATCACATTTGATTCTTTAAAAGGTCCCCAGAGCTTCCGATTTCTAATTTAATGAGCTTCCTTTGTAGTTTATGCGGCCAACCATTTTGCAAAAACTTTATATTCACCCGGAGTATAGCTTTAAATTTTTGCCCCTTGGCTCTGGGGGGTTGTGTCAACCCCAGAGGCCTTGTTATATGATTTGGATTATTTTGAACCAAAGGGCTTTCTCAAAATTTTGATGGGATGCATCTGGGGGGAGACCGGGCGGAGGAGGGCTATCTGCCTTCATTTGTTGTCAAGAGTATTGCTTTTTCTTGGACAGGCTTCGTTCTGAAGGTTTTTCTCCTTTACTTCTGTTACCTTCTTGCTGTCCGGTTAACCTAATATAACCACCTCCCCCCCCCAACGTGAAAAAGTCCCCTGAAAGCGTTCGTACGCCTTCTTACTGTCCGATCTAGTGCAGTCATAGACTATTACAAGGAAATAAAACAAAGCTTCTGACTCAGTGTCGGGGAAGTCCCTTTAGATTCCTGTGTCATTTCTTGTTATCCCTGCTTTGGGCGGAGCTACTTTACTTAGTCCATCCCCCTACTTTGCGAGTGGACAAAATAAAAGTAATGTGACTACTAGAATAAAAAAGGAAAATAAAGTATTCTAGCTTTCAACTAGCCGATAACTAGAAGTACATAAACGACTAAAATAAAAGGAAATTCAAGGTAATTTTATAGAAAATTCGATATGGGTCTAACCAAATAGGAAAATTTGAATGCCAAAAACAGCTAAGAAACGCACATCTATACGCAATATACAGTAATAACATACAGGAGCAGGCATATCAATCCCACCCTTGATGATTCCCACTCATATTCCCTCTTGATAATTCGAAACGTTCCTAAGAATCAAACAATCAATCATCAATCATCAGAACGAAGATAGGAAGTTATTTTTTTATTTATAAGTTTATTTCTAAGTTTTTTCTCTTTAAAAATGAATACATAACATTTGTAAAAATATCTGAAAAGTAATCATAAGAAGGGACAAACCATGATTGAAAAAAAATCCAAGCAGGAATTGAACGCATGATAATTTAATTTGAAGTTCAGTGCTGTACTAACAGAACCATGCCTGTAATAGTCTAACTTAATATATTAGTTTTTGTAGGACTTTAGCATAGCTTATTGAGGGGACTTGGATGAGAAACATGTGGGAAGTGTTCTTGCAAACCTCTAGTTAAGGGTCTTGGACCATAATTATTACAATGATACCGTTTTATGCTTCCAAGATTTCCACTTAAGAAGTGGCACCAAAAGTATAGTTTTCAGTGCTTTGACTGAAACTTGGGTCACTAGGTATTTATGGTTTTAACACCTTCGGATTAAAAAATATGAAACTTTAAGTTCCCAAATAAAAACTAAGTGGTGGGAAGTAGCACAAGAGTTATAAATGAAATATAACTGTGCTATATGTTTTATGCATTATTGTTATGTTTTTACGAGTCGTACAAACATTTTTGGGGGATATCAATGAATATATTTAAAAATTTGAATTTGAATGATTGTTTAAGTTCTATTTGGTTTGAAGTTATTTTGAGACCTGAATGAACCACTGATTTATGTCTTAATGATCAAAAAAACCTTTTTAGGACTAAAAAAAAAAAATATTTGAACCGTGTACACTGAATTTTATAATGCCTCTTCTAAGGGTCAAAAGGTATTAGACGGTGAACAGCCTCTCACGATGCTTTTTTCAGCTACCCAATTCCCCACATCCCCATGATATTGAATCAAAATTGTGAGTTAGTCATTATAGCCTACTTTAAAAGTTTTGAAGGTATAATAATAATTCCTCTTGGAAGGACATCAACCCCCAGAGCCACAGGGAAAATTATTCCTAATTATTTAAACAGCCTGGTGGTCGGCGTTTACCCCCTCCCCCTTTCTAATGATTAACCCCTAGAAAACACCCCCCTCCCGTGGAAAATACTCTCCCACGAAAAATGCCTGATAAATCCTCCCCCATCGTCATTTGCCACTATTGCTGCAAGCCATTAAATATTACCGATATTCACAACCACGCACACACAGGAATTTGTCAGGGGAGCAAAAATAGTAAAAAAAAAATAGTGACCTGTACATCAAAAAGAAAATATTCGAAATATATGGGGGGAAGGGGAAAAATTCTTGACTTGTATGCTTTCTAGGCCTCCGCTCATAGTCAGAGTATTTTACCATAAATTTGAAGACAACTAGCCTAGTGTATTTAATTATAGCCACCAGCTAAATGTCAATGGAATTCAGAAGCAGTCGTGTAGGTTAAACGGCTTTTTTCCGAGAGTAATAATCCTTTAAATCAAGTAGCGACTCTTCACAGTGATTCTCAACCTACAAATATCCAATAACCAACTCCAATATATATGAATATCATCATTATTGAGACATTTGCTCGCAACGCCGAAGAATTTGCTGATTCTTGACTGTCAGTTGTAATGGTCTCTTTGGTATTTATTGTTGAAGTTACAGTAGTATACAGGTTTTTGTTTTCTTGCTTTTGGCGGTAACTGGGAGGTAACTGGACGCTAGAGGGTTCTGGGGATCTAGATTCAGTTTTTGAGTTCAGTTTAAGATATTCACACACTGCCAATTTATCTTCGTTGGAAATCTGTAAGAAAAGCTTTCGTTTTTCTCCTTCTGTGAACTCATTATATCTACTAAAAAGTACTCGTAGCAAACCGTGGAGAAATTGCGGTTCGGATCATCCGAGCTTGTCATGATCTAGGACTTCAAACTGTAGCTGTCTATTCAAAGGCAGACGCAGAAGCTTTGCATGTGCTTCATGCTGATGAAGCGATTTGCATTGGGGAAGCCCCAGCACTGCAATCCTACCTCAAAATTCCCAAAATACTCTCTGCTTGCGAAATCACAGGAGCAGATGCGATCCATCCTGGCTATGGGTTCCTGAGTGAAAATGCTAACTTTGCATCCATTTGCGAGAGTTGTGGTTTAACGTTCATTGGTCCTTACCCAAGAACGATTGCGCTGCTCGGAGATAAATCTCGAGTGGCGTTAATTCACTGAAAATGAGGGGGGGGGTAAAAATGTATTTTCCAAAATCGGGAAGAGGCAATTTTGATGTTCTTCGATTTTCTTTTGACGAAAATACAAAAGAAAGTCATTTTTGGATGAAAATGCCAAAAAACATATTTTCAAAATATAGGGGGGAAATCTTGGGAGAGGAAGGTGGCCCCTAATTAACGCCACTTGCAACAATATCTGCAACTAAGAAAAGGGCTAACGACGGCCATAGCGCAACAGGCAAAGTTTTTTTAGGGTGTCTAAGATTCCAAGATCTTAGCGCGGGGAATTTTTTTTACTTTTTCATCACAAAAAGAACAAACAAATGGGACTCATATCTTTTATTTTAATCTCGACCGGATCCAGTGTCATTGGGGGGGGAGGGGGGAAACCGGAAATCTTGGAAAACACTTGGAGTTGAGGGATCAGGATGAAGCTTGGTGGGAGAATAAACACAAGTCCTAGATACGTGATTGACATAACCGGACTGAATTCGCTCTCTTTGGGGGAGTTGGAGAGGGTCTTAGTTCGGAAAAATTAGAATAATTGAGGTATTTATAACTTATGAGCGGGTAATTGGATATCGTGTCTAAGAGCTTTTATTTCAAATCTCGACCAGGTCTTGTGAGATTGGGGGTAGTTGGAGAGGGGAACCCAAAATCTTGGAAAACGCTTAGGTTGTGATATGAGGTAGTACTATTGGTCGATGTCTCTCTGTTTGATATGGCTTATAATTCGAAGTTTTTAGCCTTTTTTATGTGTCTTTTGGAACTTTGACAGCAAGAAAATTAAAGTGATGCAGTATCTTTTCAACTCATGCTGTTTTAATAAGTGTAAGGTTTAAAAACAAATTTCTTTAGGCCTCATGTGTTTTATACTTGTTATGAAATTCTATTCCACTAATATTTTGTGTTTATGATGAATATATTTCGTCTTATTTTTGATATTTTTTTATTGGTTTAAACATTCTAAAAATTAATTAGATTCGTGAATAATAGATAAATCACGAGATGCGGATCTCGAGTGAGTCGGGAAGTGGGTCAAATATTTTATACATCGTACATATGGATCTGAAGCTTAGTAAATTGAAAAAGAAGTTTATTTTAAGAGGAGGTAGGGGTAAAAGAATAAAATGCCACCCAGATTTGTCGGCTAAGGGGGGGGGTCTCAGAGTTTAAGATTTGACACGGGTTTGCAGTGTTTCAAATACACATTTTTGGAAGGCGCTAATAAGCCTCTTGCAGGGAAAGCCACAATGAACAAACTGGGGCAAATTTGCACGTAATGATGGAAACAAATTTTCCAAAGTAAATTTTCATTGTCCGGTGTCCTTAAAAGAAATAATCATTTTTGAAAAAAAAAATATCTTCTTTCACGGGTCTGTTTGATAGCATAAAGTAACTGTATTTCGCGTGTGTGCAATTTTTATGTACCTTGTAAACAGCTCAGTTTTAGTGCTTCTTAGTGCTATAGAGAGTGCGCTAACAAATATGTCTATGTCTATGTCTAACTTCGAAAAAAAATTAGCTGAAACTGATTTTAGATAAAAAAGAAATCAACTATCTAAATGGCTGAACGCTATGATAAATACGATTTAATTAAAGAGACGAACAATGGTTTTCCCACCGCCCCCCTTCCCTCCTTAACGAAATGTTCTTTAAATTGAAGTTGTTCCTCAAATTTCTATGTTTTCAACTTAATATGGTTAACATGCTTGAAGACCTATTCCAGCTTCTTCCGTAGTTTCTCTTATTGCAGCTTCCCTCTCATTTTCTCCTTCCTCTAAATGACCTGATAACACAATAAAATTCAATTTTATTGTACAAAATTTCACGGTAAAATTCACAGTGAAAGAGCAAAGGTAAAACGAACAGTCTTTCCAAAACATATAACCTATTTTAGGAGTTTCATTTTTGTACAAGATGGCGGATCTGAGCCATTATGTCCCATTTATAATAACTTTAATTGTATTAGGGTCGTTCAAAGAGGTGAGCGACCAGGGTAAGCTGCCCGGGTGCGATGGCTGGAGGGGGTGTCAGGGATCGGGCTTCTGGATCTTACGATTGGGATTGATTTCAAAATCAAGAATGTTGATATTGATGGGACACGTATCAAACTACAGATTTGGGATACGGCCGGACAGGAACGATTCCGGACCATTACGACATCGTACTTTCGCGGTGCACAGGGTATCCTGCTCGTTTATGACGTAACGGACCGACGCTCGTTTGAGTCGATCCGTAATTGGGTTTCTCAAATCCAACAGCATGCCGATGTTCACGTGAACAAGATACTTATCGGTAACAAGTGCGATATGTTGGACGAGAAGGTTGTTAGTACAGAAGAAGGGCAAAAGTTGGCGAAAGAATTCGGTATCCCGTTCGCAGAATGTTCCGCCAAGAATGACCATAGCCCTCGCCGCATTGTTTAGGTCAAGTCCGCGATATAATCCACATAAATGGGAATAGGACCCAAAATTGCTCAACATTCGATTCCACATCAAACCAACAACTGAGCTCACTTCCTAGTAATGTTATTCCAATCATAGCACTCATTACTTTACTGTATTTATCTTTAGACACTCGTCAGTCATTAAGCTAAAAATAATAATTTGGTCGACGCATCCACTCCCCTTCCTTAAACCACACTGTTCTTCTCTTAAAACCTTATGTACAGCATCTCTAAGTCTAAAGAGTATCATCATAATAAGGAATTTGCTGTCTACAGAAACCGAGCTAATGCCTTTATACTTAAATGCATCCGAATTTTT
The DNA here is from genome assembly GCA_010016025.2 of Alatinidae sp. Z8VKAUB7J3. NCBI lineage: Eukaryota > Metazoa > Cnidaria > Cubozoa > Carybdeida > Alatinidae > Alatinidae sp. Z8VKAUB7J3. The sequence goes on from JAAAKM020721499.1 coordinate 9,363,506, forward strand.
TTTTTGAGATAGCCATTGTGTTAAAAATAGTTCAAAGATCATATAACAAAAACTCCGGTGTCGACATATAAAATTGAACTAAATATTTGATGAATAATGAAATTAATTGCTGAAAGCTTATTAGTTCAAATTTGATTTTACTGTAATATCTATGTTTACCTTCAATGTTGTAAAAAGTACAAAAGAAAATATTTGTAATATAATTCGTTTTCAGTAAAGCGCCAATGACGCAGTAGGCTTTAGACTTTTACAGTGAAAGAAAGAGGCAAAACCCAAACTCTTGTTTGTAGCGATTTTTGTTCATTTCAAGCATGATGACTGATTTGCAGGAATAAGTGGCGCAAACTAAAATACAACCTGCTTGAGGCGCGCGCTCGGGGCCGTCGCCGTTTATTGACTTTTGGCGGCGCCTTTTCTAATCACATCGTCGCAACCGCCGCCGCCGGGCGCTTATTTGGGTTTCAAACGATAGGTCTTATTCGCGGACAGGAATCGGGAGGCGGAAACGCTACCTTAAAGTATGCGCAATCTGCCGGAATGAAATTACATTTCGTAGACCGTCAGACTTATCGCAAAAAAAACGATACGGAATTCAGAAGAAACCTCGCTCAACGTTTTGGCGATTTTTACCTCATCCCTGAAGGCGGGAGCAATGCGCTGGCTTTACAAGGCTGCCAGTGGATGCGATCCCGCCCAAGATGAATATCGGTATCAAACAGATATTGTTGAAAAGGACTTTCACCAAAACAGAAAAGCATTAAAACAAATTCGACCCAGGTCGGGTATTACAGGTGTTTGAAGGGATATATAAACTTTCCATCTTGACATTGGAGCTAAGGTAATGGATAAGCTGAATAAAGGGCTCCTCAAAATGGTCGGTATTGTCCTAAATTGACAAGTTTTTTGCCACGTTGTTTTGCAACCATTTTATTCGGTAGGAAACTATACTACTACTACTACAACTAATAACTCACTGCAGCACCAAGTCTTTTGAGTTCAACATAGTTACGCACGCTACTTAGCCCATCAAAATGATCCGCATAAAGGGTGATAGAACATTTTTCTTCTTAACTTCTGATTTAATACAAAACCAGCTGCTAACCTTATTTCCTACCTTAACCGCAACAGTGTTATTCTCGTACATAGCACTAATCACTTTGAACTATATTTGTCTGGTGTACCATACAAGAATACAGCCTTCGCTAAAGCTCTTCTATCAACATAATCGAAAGCCTGCTCATCAAACAGTTCGTGGTAACGAACTGTAGTAAGGAGCGACCCAGTTCAATAGCAACCGAAATTCTAAAAAATGGAATTCTGATACCAATAGTTATATCAAAAGAATCGTATTTTATGCTGATTATCGCTGCGTCTTTGCAAGATTTTCGGGAAAATCCCAAAAAAGGGGATTAGTGAAAGCCGCAGGGCCTAGCCGGCCTATTAGTAATTCCTGGTCTGGTTTCACTGCAACTTTTATTTTATTTTTAATGTTTGTAATAAGTACAAAAGAAAATATTTGAAATAAAATTCGTTTTAGTAAAGTGCCAAGTACGTAGCAGGTCGTATGCTTTTACCGTTAGGGAAACGGACAGAGCCAAACTCTCGTTGGTAGTGAAGAATATAGGTGTCTTGAATATTTTTGGAAAGAACTAATAGAATTAAACTGAGTTTCCATGGTTTTTGGACTAAATATCGTTAAAAAGTTTTTTAGGCCGCGACGAAGGTCGTCGCGACGCCGCCGATTGTGTCGCCGGGATAGGTTTCGAGAATCATCTTTCCGTGGGGACCGCGGTAGATCCAGCGGAACCCCAGCGGAAGTGGATCGTTCGATCGAGCTACGGCAGCGCGAGCCCTTTGGTCGATCGTGTCGGGCTTTTGCGAGTGGAGGGCTCCGACGGAGACTAAGGGGTCGGGTGAGTCGGAGACTAAGGGGTCGGGTGAGTCGGCAGTTTTGGGCGAGTCGACGGGGACGGCGTATTCAACGGGTTCGACCGACTTGGGGAACGCGATCGACGGGAGGTCCTGTCCGCCGTCGTAGTCGAAGTCCGCCGGCGACTGGGGAGGAGGGCTCAATTTTGAGGGAAAACCATTAGTAAGATCTCAATAGTCATTAGTGAAGCACAAAATAGGTTTGTTTTTATTGCTTGGGGCTCCAACATACGCAGCCCCTGTATGTGTTTAGTATGTTCTAAAAGAAAAAAAAAATTCTGAACGAGTTCAAACATGTTAAAAGAAAGATCTTGCGTGTATTAATTTCATATGCATGATTATGGGGAAGTATGTTCCGAATAGCTGTATTACTTAACCATATAGCCTTAACAGGTTTGTTGCTGCCGTAGGTTTCTTTTTCGATAGCCCCTGTACTTTTTTATACATGTAGTGGCTCACTTTATTTGAAGGCCTCTACGGCGCACACTACCATGTGTTGAGGTATTCAGGAAACCCCTTAGGCAATACCCCTCCTCTACGGACATACAATATTTCAGGTCCAAGGCAGGATTTATCCCCCCTTGCGTCCACTGTTGAAAGGGTCTTCCCGTTTTTTTACCCTGAAATATTTTAACCCCACCCCTTTGTGGACCTTGGTGAATACATCAAGAGAACGGTAGATCCCGATCACCATCTTTCTCAGGCAGGAGAGTTTCCCATTGATAAAAATGCAGAGGAAGATTAGAAGGTGTCTTCAGGAGGCTGAAACATGACGACAAAAAATATCTCATTAACGCAGCGGCCAAGTTGGAAAGCCTTAGTGTTGATAAGTTTTTGGAAAGGGCTGTAAGTTTTGCATTTCCCCGATTGTTGCATATAGTATTTTTTATCAGGAAAATGGGGTATGTTTAAGCTTTGCTGTTCAAAAAGTCCAAGGGCATTCAGGTAAATCTTTCAGAGACAGTGGAAGTAAATGATGAACTAAATCATTCATACTGTGTGAATGCAAGTTGTCAAAAGGACTTATTTCAGGAATGGTTTTGGGTATTAAGCTGGAACTTTCAGGGAATGATGAGGGGGATGATCAATTAACCAAAAGGTGGTATGTGCAGGCTACTGGTGCTGCTACTACTATTACTACAACTGTTACTACTATTACTACTAGTATTGCCTGGTAGATGTAGATTATGTAACAAACTTATAGACCAAAATAACAACAAGGAGTAAGTAGAATAGAAAAGTTGTAAAGATGTAAATCTTCAAAATAGTGAACAGGAAAATTTTGGATAAGTGTTATAAAATAAGAGAAAGAGCAACAACCCTACAACAACTCAAAACAATGAAATGCTTAACAGTGGACGGTAAAGTAAGGGAATAGTAATCCTCTCTACATCGTAGTAGCATGTCTAGATAAACACAATGTTAATGATTATGACAATGTTTGGAAAATACTGACCATGATGGAAATTTGTGACAGAATAAGGACAGCAAAATATAAAGTATAGAGAATATAAGTCATTCTTTTCTTTTCCAAGATAATGAAATGAAAACTTTCCTATTGATGCCTCTCTGACTTATGAAAATCCCGATCGCGTGTCTTTGATAGTTTTTCCTTTATCAAGACAATGCGAAATTGTTTTATTCTTCTTATTGAAATCCAAAAGTAATATCTTTTGTGATGATATTTTACACAAGACCAATTAAGAGTCCTTAATTTGTTATCCAAGGTAAAGGAATGTCGTTAAAATACTGTCCTATTGAAGCGTCTCTGACTTATAAAGAGCCCGCTCACATGTCTTTCATTTTTATTTTTAACTTAAGTGGATTAGTTTTATTTTTTATTAACGAAATTCGGAAGTTTCTTGGCCTCTTCGGAAAATCCCCGTTCAGCCATCTCCTTATTCATGGCATCTTGATTCAGAAGATGCTCGGGTAAAATACCCATTGTCCAAGCATTAATAGCAGGAGAGTACAGCCTTTTGTAAATCACCTTCACCACATGAGCATCGATGATTTCGATCTTCTTAATAGGTTCGAAGTCTGGAGTGCGTGGAGACAAATTCTTTGGCTCCATGATGGCTTCATAGGTGAATTTCACATCTCTTGAATCGAACTCATGCCCATCATGAAATTTCACACCTTTTCTTAGATAGAATAAAATCTGAGGATTATGCTCGCTCACTGGCAAAATCTCAGGGTATTTCAACAGTTCATGGTAACGAACTGTAAGCAAGGAGCGAGTCGGCTCGATAGTAACCGAAACTCTAAAAAACGGAACTTTAATATGAACTTTAATACCCTTTGGGATATTTTTTGTTTATAAATGGATGGATATTGGTAATAAAAGGAACTTGAACTTGAACAGATGCATCAAAAGAATCAGCTTTTTATGTCGATTCCAAAAATATGTTAAGCATCAATTTAGTGTTACTCATCAAAAGTTATGAGCCTAAGAAAATTTGCCAGATTTTTAAAATATGGGGAAAACATCCTCTAAAATCCAGAAAACTGATTATTGATGCCTGTTTATTTGTTTTCTTCTTTTTTTCCATTTGGCTCTTTACTAATTACTATAGTTAACGCTAGAGTATTACTTATCATAAGAGAAGAAAAATACGTTGTTCATTACTTTTCTCTGTTTTCCTTCCTTTTCTCTCTTCAAAGGGAATTTTGCCAGACATATGAGTCATTTATAAAATGCATACCGGTAAAAATACAAGTCACTATCAAAGATTCCAAATGTCAGATTATATGATGGCTTTTCGGCATAAATTACGCTGTTTTTTCAAAATATGTTGTTTTTTTTCATTTCAGGTTTGCTTGTGACTTATTATTTTACGGACGGAATCACCATCTGAGTAGAGGTTCATGAGACAAAAACCCCATGTTTTTTTCATGATTTTGTCTGGCATTTCAACTTTTCCTGAAAAATAATGCATTAACCTTTTCTGTTTCCAAGACATAGAATATATACTCTTTTGACAAACTGGATGCACCTATACCATTTGATTTAATTCATTTATAAGAAGAGGAGAAACAGCTACATTAGTAACCCTGAAAGTTTCAACCTAATACCCTCAGTCGTTCTTGAGATATTGCTGAGACGTCTTATCAACCAGCATGCATTTAATGTCTTTTCATTCAGGTTGAAAGCAACATGAACCGTCCCTGGAAGTTTGTAGTTTATACCATATACCAGTCCTAGGATATCCCGCTCGTCTAGGAGTAGTAGGAATAGTGGCGATCGCCCGGTTTTTTGTTCAACGCACATTTTAACTAGGTAAGCTTATGAACAAGCTTTTGAGTCAAATAAAGGGTCCCGAAGATTTAAAGAAAGTCTCAATAGAAGACTTTCCGCAACTTGCCCAGGAAATCCGAGATACCCTTTTGCACACTATTTCTCAGAGCGGCGGCCATCTTTCATCCAATCTAGGTGTGGTAGAACTGACTCTCGCATTGCATTATGTGTTCGACAGTCCGAAAGATAAATTTATCTGGGATGTCGGGCATCAAAGTTATGTGCATAAGTTGCTCACCGGAAGACTTGACAGGTTCCACACCCTTCGTAAATACGATGGCCTGTGCGGATTGCTGAGATGCTCCATACCCTAAATTTTCTGTCTATGATTTTTTTTTGATTTTCGAGGACAGCAAATATGAGCTAGCCTTTTAAGATTTGCTACCGTCATCTAATTCCTTTTTTTAGTTCAAACAAAATTAGCTATCCATCAGCAACTAGATTATAAACACAAATAAACTAAATGGATTTCACAGCATAGACTATGTCTTCTGAATTGCATCTTTGATTTGTTAAAAATTAAACCAAGGTATAATTCACATTGTTGAAAATAAACAATGTCAGAAGTTACATTTATGATATGGTTTTCTAGCAAGCAGACCAAAACTCGATCATAAGTAGCCTACTTTGGCTTGCCTTTGTGGAGGATGCTCTCCAACGGTTTCAATGTCTCAAAGATTTATAGTGCCCTCCAGTTTGATCAGACGTCATATATGAAGATATTTATTGACACTTTAGCCAGTAAACAATCTGAGGCAAAAACAAAGATCGAAAAAGAAATCTTTATACTCATTTTAAATTTGGCCTTTGATAAAATATGCGAGAGAGTGCGCATTTGGAGTCGTTGTGACGTTGTGACTGACCCAAATGAATGTACCCAAATCATCGCAGATCCGAATTTCATATCTTTCACGATCATAGTCTCAAATATGGTCCTCTTACATAGATAAATACAAACATAAAATTAAATAAGAATATTGCCGGATTTAGCTCTAAAGTAACATGATCTAGGCGATTGCTATATAAATGATTTTCAGTTAACTCTATAGATTTTTTGTTGGTGAATCATTTTTGATTCAATCGATTGACGGAAGTTTTTCATCATAATGATGTCTGGGGTCCCCTTTAAAGAGCAGTTTCTCAAGCATAAAGGCGATCGGAATAGAATAAAAAGTATTTGCTGTGTACTCAAAAATAGATAGAAATAGCAAAAGAAATAGAATAGAAAAAGAAACAAGAAATATATAGAAATAGAATATATATATTTAATATAGAAAGCTTGCTTAATGATGTGTATTTGCTTTAAACAGTACAATTCCATGTCCAAAGTGTGTGGGAATCATCTTGGAAGTGTGAAAAATTTCAAATATGGCCCTTAGACGTGATGGCAACGATTCTAGGGAAACCGAATACCCTTTCGAACATGGGCGTACGGAGGTGGAGGCAGATTCCGACCCCACCCCCTAAAACTAAAAATTTACAATAGATAGGGCTGAAAAAGCAGATGGCTAAAAAAGCTGTTGATAAAAGGTAGATGGTTGAAAAAGCTGGAAATAAACAGCTGGAATGACAGAATAAAATTCAAACAAGAAGCATTTATGTCTTGGAAATTTTTAGCTATCCCAAGAAGATTAATGCTGCAGCTTATCGAGGATTTATGATTTTTGGTAATTACCGCAAAACATCTCTTCCTTCACTTCCAAAATGTCACAAAGTTTTTCATTCGTTTCTATATCATTTCCCGTAACTTTATCACGGTTTAGTATATTCTTAAAAAGTTCAGCCCATCTCTCTTTAAATTTTTCTTTATGAATAATTATGGTGCCATCCCTAATAACGGGGGTAAGTCCAAATTGAGCATTCCCTCTATTTTTTAGCATATATAAACAATATTTTTCTATTATTCCGTCAAGCTAGATCTTCAAAAAGTTTTTATCCATGGCCTCCACTTCACACCTTCTTAACTCATAAATCAACACTTTCTCTACGTTCCTTACATTCTTCTTACTTTCATACAATCTCCGCTCTCTACGCTAAAGGTGCTTAATTTAGTTTCAAACCTTCTCAAGCTGACCTAAAAAGTAAAACTTGATGCCACCCAAACAAATTTTATCTGTGATTTTTGGCAACTTGGATAAACTTACACTCTTTTCACTTATCTAAATTGTAAAAACCAAAGTAGTAGTAACAGTAAACCTTAAAGTTTCAACTTAATATCCTCAGTTGTGCTTGGGATATTGCTGAGATGTCTTATTGGTAACCAGCATGTTCAGAGTTCCCTGTAATTTATTTTTAAGGTGACATTGTTCTTAAAGCATAAAGGAGAAATTACATAACAATGGGGGTCGACATACCTAATATCCCTAGGTTTCTCACCCAGATGCCCACATGCAGCGGACATCTGCCGCAGTCTTTCCCCAAGAATCAACAGCACCAGCAATTTGCAGGTCGCTTGTCACCTTGTCGATCCGGCGGCAGGGCATCCGGAGAGCGCACGATGACCGAACCTGTCTTGGATGTCCGGGACCTTGAGGTTCGGTTCGCCACCGAAGAGGGATCCGTCACGGCCGTCAACAAGGTCGACCTTCAGATTAACGAGGGTGAAGTCCTGGGTCTGATCGGCGAATCCGGTTCAGGCAAAAGCGTGACCCTGCGCGCGCTGCTGCGGCTGCTTCCGGGACGCAAGGCAAGTGTCTCGGGGATGATCAAGCTTGAGTAGGTATGGTTTTCGAACATAAGGCTGCTCAGAGCCGTATAAGACGACTAAGTGGAAGCTCTCCTGATAGCTATTCCGCGATGGAGATGACGATGGTATCCTTTTTATTCTTCCCAGTTTTTCCACTCCAGAACTGGTATTCCAAGTACAAATTTTAGGTTTCATATGACACCTTATGATAGCACTAGCTTTGAAATGTCCTTGAACAGCTCTCTATGATGTTCCAGTTCCCCGCGAATTAAAAAGAAGCGAGATTCATTGCTACTTATGAAAAAGTAATTTTCCTCATTGTTCACGACAGGAGGCATTGCTCGAGAACAAGCGAAGACCATGAGTCGTATGGGTGATCTGTACTTTTAACTTCAGTAACAGCATTCCTATATACACTCTAGTATCTTGTATTGATCCTGCCAGTCTTCTGTTTATAACAGCATAATCAGTAAGGTGTACTGTCCTACCATGACGTTAATAACATGTTAACTTATGGGCCATTTTAAGATCAAACACAGTATTGGTTATAACTAGACTTCTATACCTACAAAATTCCAGCAGTCTGTCGCCATTACTGTTTTCTTTTTCTATACCTAGTTTAGCTAGGCTAGGATACTATTATTTAATAATATATATAAAAATAAGTTGTCTGTCTGTGGATCAGGTGACGTCATGTTTCTGTGTCGACTGACGTCATGCGCGCATAGCGATCAGCCAGGAGTTGAAAGCATGATCTTAAGCCTGCCTTGGGTCGTCCTGTCCGTGATTGCCTACAATGCAATCACCTTTGCGACAGACATGAAGTTTGACGCCGTTATTTTCGAGGCAGGTATGCTGTCAGGCAATATTTGGGTGTTCACCCTTGGGGACCTGATTCTGGCCGGCACACTGCTTCTGCTTTTCATTGAGATACTGAAGGCAACGCGCACAGGCGGTAATTCGCTTGTGGATCATGCCTTGTCGACGGTGGTCTTCATCATCTGCCTGATAGAGTTTCTCGTCGTTCCGGAAGCGGCAACGTCGCTTTTCTTCTTCATCACGATTTTCGGTTACTGGAAATATCCCTGTTAAACAGGCTTTTGAATCTTTAAATATTTATTTGTTTTAAAGCTTTTTGAAAAACAAACTAAAGAAGAGGGTAATGATAGTAAAATGTAATCTGTGATCCTTCTCTCCCTGACTACTATACACACCACCAACTCCCATCAAGCGATCTAAATGCGAATGGTTCAACAAAACCAATTAAGCGTTTGTGAAACTACTTTAATGCATCCTATTTTTTTCTGAATAATCAATTGATACAAAGTTGTAACTTATACTAGCGCTTAATTGTTATATTCTGTTTTTTAGGTTGATTACCTATTTTTTCAAATAATAGTTGATATATTCGTGTGTTCTGCATCTGATGTCGTATCGGATGACGCCAGGTACTCTGCCACGGCTGGCAATCCTATACAATCAATAGATCGCTTTGGTGCCAAAGCCATTCCAAATAATCGTTTTATCTTGTTCAATGGCGACGCCGGCGCATTGGAGAACCCAGTTGCACACCAAATTGCTGAATTAACCTGCTTCTCTTTCAAGATAGAATGAATCTGGTCCTTGTTTGTCAAATCACACTCCACAATCTCCAATTTCTTGAGCTTCTGCTGATCGGTCATGTAACTGGACCCGAACACATCCTTGGCTTTGTCCAGGTCTCGTACTATAGCCACCACACAACCAGATGATGGTTCCCTTACCACTTTATTGAACTCCTTCCAAGGTCTGGAAAAGCTTACTATCGTCCTTTTTCTCTTACTAGTTGTTATGGCAATTGTTATTAACCAAGTGAAATATAGCAAACGAAAATTCTGTCGGTCTGTTGGTCTGTCTGTCTGTTGGTCCCGGTTTTGCTACTTTAAGCACTTCCAGGTAAGCTACGAAGATAAAATTTGGCAGACGTATCAGGGACCGGACCAGATTAAATCAGAAATAGTTGTTTTCCCGATTTGACCATCTGGGAGGGGGGCAGTGGAGGGCTGGTTAATTCGGAGAAAATAGAAAAAATGAAGTATTTTTAACTTACGAATGGTTGATCATGGCCCTGGCCGATCGCATTCTGCGCCTGATACATGGTGAGAATTAATCGCATTTAAGCTGTATTCCCCGCGTATTTTTTTGAAAAAAAATTGAAAATCGGTATGATTGCCGACCTGTTTTTCCAATCAAATATTCATAGGTGAAATCGATGCCATTTGTCGTCACAGAGAGCTGCATTAAATGTAAATATACGGACTGTGTTGAAGTCTGCCCGGTAGATTGTTTCCACGAAGGACCGAATATGCTGGTCATCGATCCTGACGAATGTATCGACTGCACCCTGTGTGAACCAGAATGTCCGGTTGAAGCCATCATGTCAGAGGATGATGTACCGGAAAACATGCAGGTCCCGGCCTGTGGTGCGATCAGCACGGCGTTGAGGTCCTGTGCGGTCGGTGACACGAGCAGAATCGCCATGTCCAGCAGCTCTTTCAGGGAGACGGCGGCAATCGTCAGTCGACCTTCACGGACGAATTCACGAATTCGGTGAATGATATTGTCGCTGTGTTCAATCGCGACTTCGATACTGTTGAGGCGTCGAAGGCTGTCTTCACGCGTATCGCTGTTGGCTTCAATTCGCCTTTGCAGAGAATTGCAGTACGTCAGCATCGCCTGCATGGGCTGTGTCAGCTGATGAGCGAATTCTGTACTCATTTTCCCCAGCAGTCGCAGTCGCTCTGTCTTGCGAAGCTTCTTAAATATAGAATGGTAACACAAAAATTCATAATATTGAATAATTTAAAAATTTATTGTCTCGCATTTTTTGCTTGTAATTATGACCAGTTTTGAGGTCCACTGATGAATAGGCCCTGGGTAGCCTTATAGGTTTATACAAGAAAAAATGATACTAAGAAGAAAACTATAACATTTCTACTGCAATAAAACTTAATTTTCTGTTTATTGGAAAAAGAAGAATCAAGAAAAATCTATAGAAAAAAAGAAAAATATATAGCTCAATGCCTACGGTCTCTGTCAGTCTTCATGTTTTATACTGAAGTTGGTTTATCACATATTGTATATGCCTATGACGTTCATTTAGCTCATTTCCTAATTGGCCAACGCATCTCCACACTCAATCATGCAAACCAGTCGCCTCTTTCGTGATTAATTGGTTGTTCCTATTGAACCATACAAAAGCACAACGTCTAAACCTGCAGAGTTCAATAGGAGCAATCAGTTGGCCGCGAAAGAGGCGACAGGTTTGCGTGATTGAGTGTGGAAGCGCGTTGACCAATCCTCAGTCTCGCCCTCAAGGTCAAAGATGGACTTGAAAGACTGTTGAAGCGCGTTCTGGTAGTCGTTATACAAGGCCTGTTTGGTGAACGATTCCTCTTCCTCCTCGTCGCCGGGCGCCTCATCAGGTTTGCCACGGGCCTGTTAGATGGCTTGGCATCAAAAACGGTGCTTCCATCAAGCGTTGTAATCCGCGAGATACCATATGCTTTAGCCTTGTTGCCACCATTTGCGAAAACTGCATATGAGGACGCCATATCGAGTACGGAAACCGAGATAACGCCCAATGCAAGAGAACGGGTCACCGGGAAAGAATTTTGAATGCCCATTTCATTGGCAAGATCAGCGATGGTATCGCGTCCTGTAGCCTGTGAAAGCCGGACCGGAATCGTGTTGATGGAGCGCGCCAGTGCGCTTTTGAGCGTTACCCGTCCGGCGTAGGATCGGCCATAGTTCTTTGGGCACCAGTCGCCAATGCAAACTGGTGAATCTGAAATCTGCTCGACCAGAGGGTGTTCAATCCGAGCGCGGATTTTCTCAGCTACACGATCTCGAAATGCGGCCTCTGGACCCTGACGCAAACTCTGGCGCTTGGCCTTGCGCCGCGTGTGCGCGTGAATGCCATTGCTCCGGGTCCGACTCTGCCCAGCGCGCGCCAGCAGGCGTCGGACTTCGAACGACAACTGCAAAGCCTGCCGCTCGGCTTGGGGCCGAGCCCGGAAGAGATCGGCCAGGCGGCCGGCTTCATCCTTCAGGCCCGTTCCATGACGGGTCATGCGATCGTGCTCGACGGCGGTCAGCACCTGGGCTGGGCAATGCCGAAGGACGGCGAGGCGCTGCTCGGAGTTTGACATGAATGTCTATATAAATTCTCAAAGGAATGCTTGCTTGTTTTCTCTAGAAACTTTCATGATTTCTGGATCAATTTTGAGATAGATTTCTATTTTTGAATTTTGGTCTTCTCTTTTTTTGGAGATAGTAATGGTTTTCAGTAAGTGAAGTAAGTTAAGCCCAAAAAAAGGCAAAGACATTTTCACTGCTTGTAACAAGAATCTAGATAAATAATCTAATGCAATGAATTATGTACATGCAAACAATGGCTATTCAGAGTGTCTTGAGATCAGCAAATCTGAGCATAATCTTCTATTTAAAATGACTTGGAGATTAGGCTGGACATGGAAATGTCCTGAAAACAAAGTGAAAGGAAAGGGAATGTTTAATGTTGATACTTGCAACATCCATATAATCCATAACACTTTCTTGAAAGGTCTTCAGGTGTTTGGAGAAGAAAGTTCTGACTTTGTTATTCTTGTGCATTCATATTATGACGGCTGGCCTGCACATTGTGAAGATTATCCAAAGTGCCAAAAGAAAGTAAGGGTGCCAGAGAATGCTTTTGTAAAGCATGTCCCAAGCCACTGGCTGACAATCAGACGTGCCCTTGCTAGAATCATGCAGCAGTTGCCAGGAATCTTAGAGTACCTCCTGAACTTTGTGCCTTGAGAGAAAAAACTGAAGAAATTTCTGTCCACTCCGACGCGGCGGCGGTATGACTAGGCAAGGATTCTGGAAGCTGATTAAGTCCTATGCGCTTAAATCTGGGATAACAAAAGATATTAGCCCTCACACACTAAGGCATTCCTTTGCAACTCATCTTCTTGAGAGAGGTGCTGATCTTAGAACTATCCAGATTATGCTTGGTCATTCTGATATATCGACTACGCAAATCTACACGCACGTGGAAAGTGAGCGGCTAAAAGAAATTCATAAAAAATATCATCCTAGATCGTAAATTCTCGCTACATTGAGTATATTATCTCTCTAAAAATTAAACAGCAGACCTAATGAATTTCGACTTCCTAAACAACATAAATTTTGGCTGGGACGAAAGCCTGATACTGCGGGGCACAGTGCCATCTTACTATCTTAAGCAGGTGGCACAGGAAGTCGTGCGAGCCAGCGTCCGAGTTGGCGTCGTTCACAACCTCATAAACGTCGAGAACGGCCATCATCTGTCAGGACCGGACGACGTATAATGCAACAAGACGCACCGATCCCTGATACCGAAACGGTCGGACAAAATGGCATGCAGTACCGCTTTACCCTGTTAGTTCTTGCGCCCACGATCGGCGTGAGCGTGCTGCTGCTTGCGGTCGGCGCAACGGCGGCCTGGTATGCGCACCGAATGAACCGGGACGTTTCCGATTCCGTGGCGGAGAGGGTTGCCCGAAAAAAACTGGATATGCCTTTACCTAGGACCTTGGACCAGTCTCGGATAAATCATTTGTATGACTACGGAACGGCAATTGATTTTTAAAGATTTCGCTTTTCAATAAATGGAGTAGATTGTGTGTAAATACAGTACTGAAATAGCGAGTACATAATCTTTATAGTGTAATAATGAGGATAATAAGGTAATGATAAAAATAAAATATTTGGGTCAAATAACTTTATTCTTCTTTAGCATTTATCTAGCATCTATCTTCTTTAGCATATATCTGAAATGTCTATATTAAAAACACAGAAAAGAAAAAATGGAAGTGAGAAAACAACAGAGGTTTCTCTTGTAGGCTTCAACGGGCGGCTTGGATTCCGAGACGGATCGACGTTTGAAGCAGTATTTTCAAACACGATTTGAGCGCTCTAGGCAATACATAGATGAGAAGGAGGTGGTTTATCCCGAGGACGCGGACCTTTTCGGTTTTTATCAATCGGGTCGTAATGGCGAGTGGCAGGAAGCGCTTAGTTTGGCAAACGAAATGGAGGAAGCGTCTCGTGAGATTCTTGTCAGTGAATCAGCGGCTTCGAACAAGACTGAGTATGAATTGTTACACGAAACGGTTCTCTTTCAGCTCTTCACGGAATGTCGTCAAGCGCTCGAAGCCTGCCTGACTTGGAGTGCCAAAGACATTGCTCATTCCATACCTGGGCTTGAATGTAAGCGCGCTGAATGTGCTGGTTTAGCGCATCCTGGGTTGGTAGAAGTCTGTCCATGGATGATCCTTTTTGTGTTTTTCGCCAGTTTTTGTATTACATGGAATTTGTGCTTCCATTTTGCCCTTTCATTAGCGCTCAATAGCGCGCTTCATAGCGATTCTTTGCTTTTTGTAAATCCATCATTGGAATCCCCGTATCTTAAAACGTATTTTCAGAAGTTTTAATGCTCTTGTAGCGGGGCTGTTACACTTGCACCTTTTTAGCGCTTCGGGTGCTCAAGGGCCCTACAAAGCAATCACTCGACTTCATACCGATCACCAAGGGGCTTGTTATTTTAGTTGGGCATGGTGGGCTGCCAGCAGATTGTCCGCAAGATGTTGTATCTAGATTAAAACGTTTGGAGATGGAAAGAAGGCGTAGAGGAGTACCAGCTTCTGACGAAGAAATGGAACTGGATAGAAAAGTTCGAGACTGGCCAAGAACTCCAGAGTCTGATCCTTATAAGGTTGGTTTGGAAAAGCTTGCGACGCATCTGGCAAGTAAGATGCCAGATACTAAAATAGTTGCCGCCTACAATGAGTTTTGCGCCCCGAGTATTGAAGAAGCGGTCGACAATTTAGTGGCGTCGGGCGTTAAAAACATTTTTTTGATTTCGTCAATGTTTACGCCGGGAGCCAGCCGATTGGGCCGGCTTAGTTTTTATCGGCGACCAAACTAAGGCTATCGTTGCCGGCGCTAGTAAGGACCCGTAGATTAGCGCGCAAAATAATGCGGCAATGATACTCGTCAAACGATTGTTCCACCGTTTGGATACTAATATAGTGGGCGCCGGGAAGTAGGATTGCTTCATCTAAATTAATCCTCACGTCTTTTTCTTCGGCCTTATAGCGTTTGCTAAATAAAGGCGGGGCCTTTGAGACGGGGCCCCAAATTAAAACCTCAAAGCCTTCGCTTATATCGCTTAAAATAGAAAAGGCGATGGTTTCGTCGAAGTTTTTATTTTCATAAAGACCTTCTATTGATATACGTACGTGTATCGTGTACATTGTATGGTGGGATTGTATTGTATCGTGTACACAGGACGTGTGGTACTCTGAGATGTACACCAGGTGGTGGAAAGTGGGAGAACCCTTGATATGAATGTTTAGATTAATTACGGAAGAATCGTAAATATTCTGAGCTTTTTAGAAGGAGCATTGTCCCACCGTATCCTGACCTATGCGTGCATGCCTGATGCTCAAGGCTATACTTAGGGAGTTCGGGGGTTCAACCCCTTTGTACAAAAAATGCTGACACGTAAAAATATAACAAAAATGAATATAAACAAATTTTTTTCCATATTTTAAAATGTTTTTTGTAACAGTCTACCTTATTATTGTTTAAAGGACATACGGGAAGTCAAAGAAATTGTATTTATCCACGCACTCTTATGAGTTCAGCTAAAAACCACACTCCTCCACATTAACCCAATCCCCTATTCAAAACAATAATAATATTGAAATATAACTTGGCATATTACGTTTATATATGTTGTAAGACATATCAGAATGAACTTTTAGATAAAGGGTTGTTCTCTGCTCTAAACTTAGCAAATTTCTAGATGTTTGGAAATAACAATAAACAGTATTTACGAGGACAGTCCAAATGTGAGGCCGGTCCTTGACCTCACAGTAAAGTGCAAAGTATGTTCTGGCCTTGGAAGGTATAGGTGTGGCGAAATCCCCTTCCCTACGGAAATATCCTCTAGACAATTTAATACCGGTGAAAATTTACCCCCCGACTATTACCCTTAATAAGTGTACGAGTAAAATTGAGACGAAAAGGAAAAAGCAACACATATAAAAAGAATTTTGTATAGGAATTCTGGCAAATTCCCCCAGTGTAAAAATTCTCCTGACAAGTTCACCCCTTGGAAACCTCCTTCCCCATGGAAAATTCTCCTGTGGAAAAACCCCCAGCAGAAATTACGCTCCCCCCCTTACCCAAAAAAGAATCCATACTTCCCAATAACAAATACTATGCGTAAACAACGGGCATTTTTTTTAGCTTATGGATCTTTCCCCTGACCGCGCTCAGCGGGAATGGGGAATCCGATCTGAAACTTCGCTGGTATTTTCTTTGCCCGAGCCAATGAAATAAACAAACTGTGGAAATCGGTGCAATTACCCGTCTGACTATCACAAGCCCAAACCGAATCTCCATTGCCATACCCTGGCTTGCTTTTATCGTACTTCATGTGACCTTCTACGAAGTCATACAGGACTCGTCCGTTTTTCAGCGAATCACCTGGTAGTTCAATGGAGTTGGTTTGCAAAAAATTATCAAACGTCTCCAGCGGTTTCCCCTCGATGGGAACCTTGGCATTCGGCTTGAGAAACATTGCCAATTTCAAACTCTGCTCTTTGGCGGATTTAAAGGGGTGACAGTTTCCCTCTTATTTAGGAAAATTCTTTTTGTAAAAATTGTAGCCAAGAGAGCCTTTCTCTTGAAGCGGTATTATACAGCAATTAAACTTCATCATAAAGGGTAGGGGTTGAGTGGGAAGTGTGTACCCCTCGATATTTTGAAGAAACTTGAATGTTATATTAAAAACGAACAACAATTATAAAAATTGATTTTTCACCAAAAATCAGAATCGATGTTTAAAACTATCAAAATATCATGTTTGCTGCAGTATCTAGGGTACATTTTCGGTGAATTGTTCTTGGTTGCTTTTAGCCAAGTTAAATTTTGCATGGACAAAATTTTCTTACTATGTAAATACAGATGGTCAAAAGGGCAGATCAGCAATATTTTTTGAACACCTTACCGTATCAAGGTGAAATTTCCAGGATATCTTGAGGATAATGTTCAACCTACCAAAAGTCAACATGTACATGCTACTAATCTGTTAATAATGCTGGTACTACTGTTACTACTGCTATTACTACTAATAAACACTGTTACAGCTCCTGCTGATGTCACTACTACTATGATTAAATAATAAAAAAAAACAATTTTTACAACTAAAAGTAAGCAGCAAAATTAAAACTTAAAAAGAACAGAAGTTATTACGTATACGAGGGGGTTCGTCCCCTCGTCAATGCCTTGCTCTTTTGACAATTTTGTGTCGTTTCGAATGGTTAAATGGGGACAAAGATTCGTCCAATACGTTGGTTGGATCCATTTTTCCAATAACAACAAGGAGGACGATCGATTCTTTGTTGTTGTTGTTGTTGTTTGTGAGTCTTGTTGTTTCTTTTTATCATCTTGTTGTTGTTGTTGCATCACGGGATGTTGCCTCTCTCTTATTTGGTTTCGTTCCTTCTTTTTTTCATTGAAGAGAGTGTCTCACTAATTGTTGGTTCTGTTGTTGTGATGGCTGATGATGATGATGACACCAGCCACATCGGAGCGATTGAGGAAGAGGAAGATTCGGAAAATCTTTGTTCTTATCTCGCATGGCTGACTGGCAGATTTCGGACGAATGATTGCCAGTCAGGATGATGGAACCACCGAAGCCAGACCGCGCGAATTTGCGCAGCAGGTCGAGGCAGTCGAAGTCCGGCATGGCCGGATTCAGGACGACTAGGTCAACACTTTCGCCTTCGGTTGAACCGGTGGCGATCTCAAGTCCGGTTTGCCCGTCTCCGGTCGACAGCACGCGCGATATTCCGGACGCCCGTAGCGCGCCCGCCGCCTCCGAGATGAAACCCGCATCGTCGTCGACGATGATGGCCGATTGTTTCTGATCCACGACGTATGCCTCTCTGTTTCATCGATGATGAAAGATCAGGGGCTAATTCCGGTTTGCTCCACATCAGGCGTACATTCAGTTGGTGGGGAGCCAAATTTTCTTTGTAAGTCAGACTCTGTGACTAGCATTTCCCACGACCACTCCGTCGAACATTGGTTCAGGGGAATGTCATAGCCACAAACCCAAGGAAAGGCTGTGTTAAGGATTGTTTGTTTCGGCCAATAGAACAGAAATGCGATACACATTTCGCTTTGAGAAGAGAAACCAAACTCCTCTGAACCTTCACCACGGTAGTTGCATACTGTGTTGAACGAATCACCCGGTAAGACCTGGTAAGGTGCTTGTTGAACCACTGGACTTCCTTGTTGATCAAAATCGAAGTATTCAACAGTTCCGGTGGCGTTGTACCAAGAATTGGCCTTCATCATATTCAAGTGGGACGTTTAAAAGAGATTGATGCATTGTTAAAGGATATTAACCGGATTAGTGATGGCGGCTCTACAATTCGTTTTATTATCGGAGAATATGGCGCAGGAAAAACATTTTTCCTTTATTTGATCCGTTCAATTGCCATCGAAAAAGGACTGGTAGCCACTCATGCGGATTTAAATCCTGACCGTCGAATTCAGGCGACAAGCGGGCAGGCGAAAAATTTATACGCGGAATTAATGCGAAACCTGACAACCCGATCGAAATGGGATGGCGGCGCGCTGCCAAGCATTGTTGAAAGATTTGTCAGCTCCGCTTCAAATTTTATTCATGTGCATGAAAGTAAATGCTAGGTTTAGTAACATAGAATGGCTAGTCCAGCATTCACAAAGCGGCTTAATTTATTTCGCATTTAGTCGCCAATTTAAACTTTCAGAACATATGAGAGAAAAGCCGGGAAATGTGCAAAACTTGTCAACAACCTTAGAAACAAAAATATTGGAAGATTCTTAAAAAAATAGCTTCGGCATAACGACCAAAAAAGTCATTTTTGGATCTGGAAGTTTGATAACTGGTTTACTGAGTGAAATTTTGCTCGAAATATGACACTATACCTATTCAATAAAAATATAACTAGTTACACCAAGGATTGTGCCAGTTTGAATTTAGAGGCCCAGACTGAACAAAATCTAGGTTCGCCATCTCAACAAGAAATTTGAAGTGCTTATAGATGATATTCCTTTCAAGACAATCGTTAGAGACAATCTTAGCGATTAATTAGTTTCTCAGACACGCATTAGAAAAACTGCCTTCCAAGTAGAAGAATGAACTGATTTAGTTAAAACTGCATATTTAAATGGATGCCCACGATGTGTCGCGGAGAATAATATAATCGGAAATATATTTTTTTTTGCAAACTCATTCCTGACAAAGCCACGTCCAGTGCCATTTCTAATATAATCGACAATTTTTTATTTTAATGAGAAAGGCAGATTACGAAAAAAGTGGACTGTAGCCAAACCCATAGCCAAGATCGTTTCCATGACCGTAGACAAGACCGTTTCCATGACCGTAGACAAGACCGTTTCCATGACCCTAGCCAAGATTGTAGCCAAAACAGTAACCAAAACTATAGCCAAGCCTGTTCTTGAGGCACGTACGCAAGACTTCTTGATGAAATTGCAGTTTAGCGGCTCTTTTGAAGGGCATTATAGATTTTTGAGTAAATATTGTACATGTAATCTGCCGTGCCTACTTATTCGCACTAAATATGACTCCGTTAAATTAAAAGTTGAATTAAATAGCTATATTAACGCAGTGTATCAATCTGCTGTAAGACCTTGGGTGCTCCAGGTCATGGCGCATGAGATATGGAGGGCGCGTGTAGATTTCGTGAAGGGCACGTTGGCTTTCGATCAATCAGTGAAGGCCTCAGCTTGGTTTTGATGAAAGCGTGAAGGCAGGAATTGGCGTTTTGTGAAGGCCGGGGACTTGACTGCGGCGCGCGTCGCAGGTCTCGATCCAGCTAGCGCGAGAGACGAGTTGCGAGATCTCGGGTCGCCAGCGTTACCATCGCGACCCGCCGGAACCCAACCGTGCAGCTCTTCTGGAAGCTCTACCTGCTCCTTGTCGCGCTCGCCGTCATCGCGGCCTGTGCAACGAGCCGCGTCGAACCCTCCATCGGCGTAGCGCTGGCCGTGCTGCCCTAAAAGAATTTTAATTGTTTTCAGACACTGCGGTACACAAGATATTTGCACCAGGTCAAACATGATGGCTTTCACTACAGAACTGTTTCCACAAAATTCTAGAGTAGTGGAATACCCTAACCCTTTATTTTACCAGTTCCCATTTTGAGGATTAGACTCAAGGCAGTGAGTTAGTCTTGAGTCCCCTGAAAAATCCATTTATGAGGATCGTCATGATGTTCGTGGACTACGCGCTAGGACTTTTAAACGACTTCAATGCCTTTTTCCATTCCCAGGCGCCTATTTTCTACCGAATGTAAATCAAAGTCAATCAATCGGTGGAAACTGTTGAAAAACTTTCAGATAAAAACATAACTCAAAAGGCTTTCAATCAAGTAATGAATAACTATAGTGTTAGTAAAAAAGTTTATAAGTACGATAATGTCTATCGAGAATCCATACTTAATCTTTAACTAGGATATTAAATGAAAATACTATGGTTATCACATTTAGTACCTTACCCACCAAAAGGAGGGGTATTACAACGAAGTTATAATTTAATTAATGAGTTGTCCAAAGAACATGAAATCTACTTAATAGCTTTTATCCAAAAGAAATTAATCAATACGTTTTACCATGATTATGAGGCTGGAGTAAAAGATACGCATAAGCAGTTGAAGAATATATGTGCTGATATTGAGTTTGTGTATTTGTGTGTTTGTGTGCTTGGCTCTGTGTGTTTATATGTGTTTTTGTCTCTCTTTCTTTCTCTCTCTCTCTCTGCCTCTCGCTCACCGTGACTGCGTGTCTGACTCTATGTTTTTGTGTCTCTTTGTCTGTCTTTGTTTGTTTGTTCATCTGACTCTTTGTGTTTGTGTGTGTTTTTGTCTCTTTCTCTGTGCTTGTGTGTCTGACTATGCGTTTACCTGTCCCTGTGTCTGTCTTTGTGTGCTTTCTGATTTTGTACATTTGTGTGTTTTTGTCTCTTATCATGCCCGTTTGTCTGATTTTGCGTTTGTCTGCCTCTGTCTGTCTTTGCGTTTTTGAGCGTCGGGCAATTTTTTGTTTCAATGAAAAACAAAAAATCTTTTCAATAAAACTACCAAAAAGAATGAATCCAAATTAGCTCAATTCAAGGTTAACGCCAAGATCTGATCACAAAATTCTCAAAATCAGATTTAAAAAGAATTCAAGATATTATTTTTTGTGTCTTCATACTCGGAACAACGAAAAGTACAAACGTATTTCCGTTGTGTAATGTTAGCTGAAAGATCTTGCCACTTATAATGAAAAGCATTCAAGCAGGCTTTCTAGGGTTCTCTGCTGCCTAGGGCTCTCCCTAAGATCAGGCCTTTTGTACTTGGATCGATGCTCCTTTGAATCTAAACTCAGGGTAGCGGCAATTAGGCCTCCTCCCTTGCTCCTTTTTCTCAAAATCTTCCATTAAAACTATGAAAGCCATTTAGCCCAAAAAAATAAATATGCAAATTTTGTTTTAAGTATTTATGTGCAGGAGCCAAGACCAAAACATGCATTAATTCAAAAATGTACAGAAATTAAACAAAAAAAAAGAAGTTTTTTTAAATGAAAGTAAGGAGCAACATTAAAACTTAAAACAAACAGAAATTACTCTATATATGAAGGGGCTTTTCCTCCTCAATGCCTCACTCTTTGTGCTAAAGTTTTTACTGTTTTAAAATTTAGAGTTAAGAGAAAGAGTCAAACTTTAGCATAAAGAGTGGGGGTGGGTACGCGTACCAGATTGGTTCTTCGTCTTCGTTGGCAATTGGTTTGGCGCCAGTGAGCGCGGGTTGCTTCGCGTCAAAGTCGGCCGTATAGAGTGCGCGGCCGGACGCGTCACTGTCGAATCCAGTCTGAAACTCAAAACAGACTTGAGTTTCACTCGGCGAAACGCTGATTCGATCGAGCACTCCTTGGGTGGCCAAGTTGCATTGAATGCGTTGGAACGTTGGCGTCCCGCTCTCGCCCGCCGTCATCAGATAGTAGCCCGGCTCCTGATTCGGAGGATCAGATCGCACCAGGATTCTTCCATCCTTTAGGCAGGTGTGTGCCCAGGTGTGATGACTCATCATAAGTTTAAATTTTTCAGATCTACTTTGGAATTTTTTGGAAGTGTGTAATCTTTTCTTTCAACTCATTTTTTTCTTTACACGAAAATACATCTAGAGGAAGCATTTGCAACTCATATTATAAACAACTTGCTACCTAAGTAAACTAAGTACCCCAGTCCTGTTTAGTCATAATCGTGAAACCGTGAAAACAAAATCGTATAAATCGTGAAAACAAAAATTTACGGATCCTCTGTAGCCCGCTCATGCTTTTTATACGATCTCCACCCCCCAAGGTAGGCAAATGCACAGCGTGAATGAGTCTTCAGGCCTTCGCCCATACCCCCAGAATATAAGCGAGATTTATCTTTGCACATAATATTAAAGTAAAATTGAACTATTGATAAACGGGTAAAATTCCTTATTAAGACTGAGTCATTAAAGATTTTAGCCTTGTTTAATGTTTTCATTTTGTTTTAATTATGGATTGAAGCACAATTCAGTACCACACTTCTAGTGTAAAGTCGCTTGGAAACATACATAATCTTACTGGCATCTGAATAGCTCGTTTTTCAACTTGATCTGCTGGAATACGATTTAACCCAAGTATGACTGGGACTCTCTGGTTCGGTTATAATGTCGAAAAAGATAAGCTATAAACTCTTGATGTTGAAACTGGATATAATATTGACTTGTTCTTTTGTTTTTACCGTGGAGACCTCGAACCCATCGATGCTCCCAAGGTCTACGAGCACTTCGAGGGCCGCCATCGCTGTCGGCATACTCGCATTGGTCAGTCTGATCGGCGGGAGCACCGCGTTACCCGCGAGGTCGTTCTTGATCACCACCTGCTGCTCGCCGGTCTGCTCCTGAAGGTGAGCGACGAAGTCACGGACGGTCCCACCGCCGAAATTAATCGTCATACCCGCTGCTGAACCGGTCGTGGGACCGCCTCGACCGGAACCGCCGCCCGCCTGCCCGAGGGCGAGCGGGGACGCGAGGGAGAGACTGGCGGCGGCCAGTGTCACGGCAAGAAGGGACCGAACCATGGGATTCCTTGACAAATCTGGAAACCCAGGTATTTGACGAGTTAACAGGCGATGCCGCGCCTAAGTCTATCGCGTTCTATTCAAAGCCAGAGACCTTGGATGCCCTGAAATGGGCAGGTATTGATTATGTCACGTTGGGCAACAACCACACTTACGATTATTTGGAAGCGGGCCTGGAAGCAACACTAAAACACTTAAACGACTCAGGGTTAGGATACTCTGGCGCTGGCAGAAATGAGCGACAAGCATTGGAAGCATTTGTGACAAGGCTTGGCGGTTCAGACTACGGTTTGCTCGGTTACAATGGCTGGAAAGGACGAGCGACTCCCAGTCAGATAGCGGAAGAAAACAAAGGTCGATGAAGATCGTAATTCGTACATAAGATCTTGCATCGCCCACCGATAAAAGACCCCCTTACGTGACGGTATGGGCGAGGAAGAAGAAAACTGCAATTGATATCTAGGTCGGAGACCCTGTGTTGTAGCCGAGGAGACGGTCTTGCTCCTCTTGCTCTTCTTTTCTTTCGAAATTTCTTGCTGGTCTTGTTCTTGCTGCATAGAGATTGCTTTCCACGCTACGTTGTCGAGCCAGTCCCCGCCTCGACCAGATCGTCGTTGTGCTGTGTGCAACAGAAGACCATCCACAACAGGTGTAACGCGAGTACCAGATGCTCCTACGTCAACGACCAAGGCCGTCGGCCGTGCATCATGGTCAATAAATCCCTGATGGAGTGACAACACCATGGTTTTATAGTGAACCTCTTCTTCAATATCCTCAAAAATATCTTTAAATCGAATGGCTTGTTGTTCGCTAACACAACTTATATAATTGGTATACCCCTTATCATGATTGTTATTTAGGTTCTCAATTAAAAGGTTGAATTGTTTATTAAATGCTGGTTGCGGTGAGGTCTTGAATTCTATAATATCATCAGATGTCTCGACTCCTCTCGACATAACATTACCAAAGTATGAGTTGCTACCAAACTCTATCAAATTGAAATCCAGTAATTGCTTTTTTAGGAGTTCAGAATTGCAAAACAATTCTTTGCACACCATTTTGAGCATGTGGTGAACGGGTGATAATGTTACAGGGAATTATATAAAGGATTAAAATTAATAAGGCTCCAGGTGCTGATGGTGTGGTAAATAAATGTTCGAAATGTGGTGGTTGGGAAGTTTTGAGATAAATTACTAAAGATTATAAATATGGTTTCTGGGAAAGGGGAAGTACCAGCGATTTAGGAAAACTTCAATTAATCCTCTCTATAAGAAAGGTGATTAGAGCGAGCATGGTAACTACAGAGTCATTAGCTTGGTTTCTGTAGGAAATCAAATTACTTATTATGATGAAGTCTAGACTTCAAAATGTTGTGCTTAAATTTTTTGAAAGAGCGAGAACTTCTTCTGGGTCAACACGGAAAATGGAACTCGTGAGCACGGACTAGGTGCCTGGCAGTTGGCAGCTCGATACTCATGGGCTGACTTTAATTCCGTCGGAATCATGGGCGGCGAAGCAGAGAGCTTCACACTCGGAATGAACTGGTATTGGAATCCATACGCTCGCGTTCAGTTTAACTGGATTCACGGAACGATCGTGGACAATGGGACCGTAGGAACAGGCGGAGATTATGACATCGTCGGTACACGATTCATGATCGATTTCTAAACCTGAGCATTTCACAAATTCTAAAACACAAACTTGGAGTCGTTATGAATATTCGCAGTCTTATCCTGTTTGGAAACGCTGGCCAGTAGGCTCCGGCAGGACTTTGTCGTACCCGACGGTGCGACCAGCCTCCGATTCCAGATTACGTCCTTGGATCTCGTCGAGTCGTCCGGTGGTGTTCCCGACGCCTTCGAGGTCGCCCTGCTTGATGCGGATACCGGGCAGCCACTCACTTCGACCGTGTCGGATCTGACTCGGACAGATTCTCTGCTGAACTTCCAGCCCGGCGGAACGATGAGCTCGGGTCCGGGAGTATCTGTGGTAGCCAATGAGGGTGGCGGGTTCGATGTTTCTGTCAGTCTCAACGGTGTCCCCGGAGGTACCGACGCCAGTCTGTTCTTCGATCTTATCAGTGCCGGTCTTGGTTGCTGCACTCGTCGTGGGCAGCACAATCAGCATTGTATCCGTGAATGCTCTCCTGACAGCCCTCTCGCCCTACAATGAGCCCGCAAGTGGTTGGCCGTTTATACTAGCTGCTGGCCTCGTAATTGGCTCAGCGGTACTTATAAGCCTAGGCTGGACGTACCGCAGCGCCATTACCAATCCCATTGATGTCATTCGCCGCGCTAGCGAATAACACGAGCTACGGAGCCTTGACCGCAACGGACTCCGCAAAGCGATACTGCCATTGAGGATCGGAGGCGGATAATCCATGAACAACCTCTATACCACCAGCTACAATCCGTGTCTGGAGTAAGCCACTGCCGACGCGGATCACGCGACCGATGGCTCGCCGATCGCCGGCTTCCCTATTTCGTTTGACGGCGACGACGCATTCGAACCCTATCTCTCTGCCGCGCCGAATGGAAAAATCATCCTTCATATCTGGCGCACAACGGGACCAAACCACCGCGAGGGCAAGGGCACGTGGCAGACGGATTCCGCCGACGGTGGTCAAACGTGGAGCAAACTGCGCCAGGTCGATTTCGTCGGAATCGAGAATGACGATCACTGCTATGCCACGGACGACCACACCACGATTGACGGCAAGATTTACACCAGCCTGCGCGAATACGTCGGCGGTAAGCAACGCTGGCGATGCCGGTTCATACGGTGCTAATATCCGTTTCATGGCCCTTCCGCCAGGAGGTGCAATGGGGGAGTGAAGGCCAGCTATCCTATGCTTTCACAAAACCTTATTTTTTGACATCCTTATTTCTCTGAATACCCATTTAGAGCTGGGTCGACTCTGGCTGAGCTTACATAGTTACGCCACTTACCCCCTTTCCAAAACGAATAACCATCGATTCCAGGATTCAAACAACTGTCTCGCGGACACGGACACTCGGCAGTCTAATAATAGAACAAAATTGGTGCAAGTATTGTATTTGGCAAGACTAGTGTAGTAATAAATGTCAAATTCACAAATTAACAATTTTTAACAAATGTTTCCGTTGGATGAGCATTCCGTCAATTTCTAGCTTTGCCATAAATCATTTTTTTGAAATTCAAATCGGAAGTCTACAAGGAAAGATAAGCGTTGGTAATTTTTTCCTCGGTCAGACCAATATAGGTTCTGGTCGTGCTGATATCCTTATGTCCAAATATCTGGCTGAGCAGGATAAGCGCGGCTTCGCTTTTTCTATTGTTCTCATAGACGCGGCGGCCAAATGTTTTACGCAAAGTATGGGAGCTTGGATTTTGAGCTTCTATGCCGTAATCTTCAAAAGCTTTCTTGATCCGTTTATTGGCGGCCACTACGGAAATAGGTTTATCTGGATTGCCGTCGCTACGTTGGTGAGCTAAGCAAAGAGGCCAATTATGATGATTTTGCATTCATCAAAGAAGAAGGCGATAAGCTTTCTATTCCCGCAGGACAATGGACTTTGTCTAAGGATCTAGTGATTCCCGACAATAAACGCCTTTATATAAGAGCTGGAGCGAATATCAATTTACTCAATCGTGCTAAGATTATCAGTTATTCGCCTGTATATGCCTCAGGCGATGAAGCGCGGCCGGTAAGGATCCATTCTTCCGATGCAACGGGAGAAGGTTTACTGGTAATCGAAGCCGGGCGCCGTTCCAATTTGTCTTATGTTAATTTTGAGCAGTTAGCTGCTTTTGAAACGGAAGACGAGTCGTTAAGCGGGCGTTGGTGAGATCAGCAAATGATAAATCGGCATTACTTAAATTTGCATAGCTTAAATCGGCATTCTTTAAATTAGCGCCCTTAAAACTGGCTTCCTTCAACTCGCCATTTGTCAGCACAACAAAGGGTAATTCAGCATAGGCCAGTACAGCGCCAGAAAGATTGGCACCGAGCAAATTCGCCATATCCAGTTTGGCGCTTTTCAGGTTAGCATTTTGTAAGTCTGCATTTTCAGCTTGAAGGCCATGCAACGCACAGTTATTCCAGTTCACTCCAGGGCTGGCAGCAGCAGTGCAATCCGCCTTACTTGCCTCTTCACCCGGCGTAAAAACATAACCGATGCCGCATGAGCAATGTAGAGGGTGTCAATCTGGCCAAGCTGGATGATTCCATCATGAAAAAAATTGGTGATATCGTCGATGCGGCTGTGGTTGATGAAGATATTGTCGTAGTCACTGGCCAGTGTTCGACCAATAAACTGCCTTACCTGATCAAATATGAGCGCCTGCAAAACCATCTGCAACTGGAGGGCCATGCCTTCAAGATAGATCAGTTTAATCTGACCGGGGTTTATCCCATGGAAAAAGATTATTATGATTACTCAGACCAGCGCGCCCTGGTCAGCACCGTCAATTCTGACGCCTTGCTCGGCAGCCCGGGTTGCCCGCATTGCGGCAACCCCATCGGTTTTATTCTGTATCTTCATCTATTTCTCCTATTCCAAAGATGAAATCAGTTCACTATTTTACGACTTTCTAAAAAATCCGATGCTTGATTTTAGCAGAGGACAGCCGAAATTTACTATAATACAACATCACGTCTTAAAAAAAAAAATAATAAAAATTCAGTTTTGTGTTGCAACAAAGAACTCCAAAAGTTTTTGGCCTTAGTAAAACAGAGCTATAGACCAATAAAATAAAGCTTTTACAAAAAAAGATACCTATGCTAAGAGTCATGTCACAAGCAGTGATATATATATATATATGTCTTTAAGAGCAATTTTAAACTTGTGAATATCGAAACTAACAGTACACCCTCCCCTCGGCCTCCCAGTTTGCAAGTGACGAATACACGTTTTCAAGCACAATGATGCCCATGTCAACCATCGTGCCAATCGCGATCGCGATTCCCGCCAGTGACATGATGTTGGCGTCGACACCAAATGCGTGCATTGCGATGAAGGCCATCAATACGGCCATTGGCAGAGTTACGGCAACGATCAAGCTGGCTCGGAAGTGCAAGAGGAACAATACCACCACGATGATCGTCACCAGTATTTCGTCCAGCAGCGCCGTGGTTAGCGTAGCAATCGTTTCGCTGACTAGCTGTGTGCGATCGTAGATGCCGACGATCTCTATTCCACCCAATTCAGGTTCCAGCGATGACGGACCGGGGGCGCGTGGCTCCACGGATTGGTTCTTCGGGTTCCTGAGCCATCGCACCTGGTCGATGGTGATCCTGGAGAAGGCATGGGAAGAGTGGGTGCTGCCGTTCTTCCCGTTGTCGATCCTGGCTCTGGTGGCGCTGGCGCGGCCGGGGGTGCGTCTACCGGCGGCGGCCTTCTGCGTGTTGCTCGTCGTCTACGTCGGCATCTCGTACGTGATCATCCCGGGGATGTGGGAGCGCGGGAACTACGTGCTGCCCTTGGTCCTGTTCGCCTCGTACCTGGCGGTGCGGTTGTTGAGCGCGCGATGGCTCCTCGTGGCGGCGCTCGTCTCGGCTGCCGTCGCGTAAATATAGCGGAGAAATATGTTATTAGAGCTCTGTATGGGACCAACAGGAGTGGAGGGGTCCATTTACGAGCAAATTATTCAGTATGTATATTTAGAAAGAGCCTACAATAAGGAATTGAGTAGTATGCTCCCCTTCTCTCTATGTTAGCAATAGAACCTCGTATATACTGACCTCAATGACCTTGGAAGATAGTCAAAAGTTCCAGGGAGTAGGAAAAAGTGGATCTTCAGTTTTCAATTTGCTCTATTTTAGTCCATATTAATCTGCCGCTGTGAGGGCCAGTTAGACGACAAGCACAAAAAATAACATAATATACCCTTTCTTGAGGATCAGAAAAAAGTGAATTTATTAGCTTACAAACCCTAGCTACTAAGAACTTTATAAAAATGAACTAGCAACAGAAGCTGAGGAGAAGAATAAAAGGATTTGAGCATTTCGAAAGTATTTTACTTACTGTATAAGGTCTACTAACACCAAATGTATCCCCATGATAATTTAATTCAATTTTCCACATTTATTAAATGAAAAGCGGACCCGACTACTGCTTATATTATTGGTTTTTCAGTACCCAATTCTGTTTTTTCTTTTTCATGCCCATTAGCCACTAACCCGTTTCGGCTAGAGAGTTTCTATAATATTTTTAGTCTATAAACGTTTAACCAGTTAGTGATCTATAATTTGACATTCTTGATTATGATTCCATTTTGCATAAATTATGTTATCCACAGGCATTGATTCATCAAGATCTAATTGAGAAATCAATGTATAAATCTTCAAGAAACTACTGTGTTTACTTTAACCTGTTAGTATTATTTTTGTTTCAATCAGTATACATACAAATTGTATTAACTATGGCAAAATTGAGAATTGGAAAACACATGAGATATATATATAATTTTTGCTCTGTAATTGCACATTAGGGAATTAGAGGTAAAGTATAGGTGAGCTGCAGTTGAACTGTGTTAACTACAATTAACAGTGAACTAAAAATTATTGTTTTTACCATTTTATAAAACCATAAATAAGAAAAAAGGGTCGCCGCCAACCGGCCAGACGTCGCCAATGGGAATGGCCTTTCTGAATGGCGAAACTTCCCTTCATCAGCTGTGGCTAGGGCACTTCGTTTTCAACATCACTTCCAAGACGGCTGACCAACACGCCGACCAGAAAAATCGCTAGCGTGCCGATCACGATGGTCATGTTGGCATGAAGCGGATTTCGAAGGAATGACGGCTGCTCTTGGATCACAGGATAAAACGTCATCCACCCGATCAGCAACACACCAATCATCACGGCGATCAAAGCGGCTCCGCCTTTTGCTCGGCGTACAGCGATCCCCAACAAAAACAACCCAAGCATGCCTCCTGCAAAAATCCCCTATATAGCCACGTGGGGATTCTCCGGATCGGATCTTCGTTAAATGATCTTTAGTCGTATTAAATGATACGTGGCAAGTCCGACGTCATAATTGAGTAATAGTAACGAATTGCTTAGAAGGCTTGCCTCTATGTCAAGAAATGCAGCATCACGTTTGTCTGTCGACAGAAACAGAAACATTATTGCCCGTCTCCAAGATGATCGCATTGTCCCAAGCCATTATTGGGGAAGTTTGCCTACCCCATTCTCCCTACTGTACCTTTCTTCTTCAGCTTTTTTTACGAATACACCGGACTGAAAAAGATCGCGTTTCCTTTCTTTACATACGCCGCAGTCAGAGTAACTACTCCTGGCCCACACAGGCGCTCTTGAACCGGCTCTGAAGGAGGCCAGATGAACGAAACCCTCTTCCACGCGCTCAATTCCTGGGTTGGCACCAGCCCGTTTCTGGATGAGACATTGCTGCATATGGCGAGCAATGAATTGTTCAAAGGCGTGCCGCTGATGATGATCTTCTGGTGGTACTGGGGCGTGGAAGATGAGCGGCGGGCCGAGCGCCGCTCTGAGCTGCTGGCCACTTTGGTCAGCGTCATCGCGGCGGTGTTTCTCACCCGGTTTCTTGTGGATTTCTTTCCCTTTAATCCGCGCCCCATTCATACCGAGGGGCTGGTGATGAACTGGGCCGACGGGATGGCTAGAAAGGTAAGATGAAATATTTTTCCCAAGTGTTTTTGTGGTTCCCTCTTTCAGCCTAATGCTGGCTTAACGGTATGATAGGTGGTTAACACACAGCCATCTAGCCTCCATGACCATACGTTTTTTTAGCGCAAGCTGTATACCAGGATGTCCTTTGGTCAATCTTAAACCAATCGTTTGAATCAAGTTTTTTATCAAGCGATGACACTTTGTTTTACGCCAAACTTGTTTTGTGTTTAGTTTTCTATCATTAATATTTGAGGTGGAATTAGCAGAACAAAGAAGACTGATTAATTGGATAATGGATATTATTTGACAAATTTTCTACTGAATGAGACTGTTTGTTTCAGCAGAAAGTAAGTAATCATACGCTTTGACAGCCCTATGACTAGTAAAATTATTTATCGATAATTCAGTCCGTAGACAATTCGTTCACCTACGTGCTCAGTTCAATTTCGAAAATGGGCTACGTTTGCTATTTTTCTGTTTAGTTCCTTTAATAAAAATAATTTGCAGGAGAGTTATTATTTAGAAAGTTCGAGAATAATCCAGTGGTTGTCTACTTCAACAATTGCGTGCACCAGAGGGCGTGTGTCACGTGTGGCGGAAGTGTGCCAAGTACAGAACGACGTGATCAGTGCGAATCATGAAGAGGGAGGGCGTGGCGGAATTTTGCTACACTTAACGGAGGCCCCGTCTTTTGGGAGTCTTGCAATCAAAGTCTGACTGAATGTATTGCCACTCAATGAAACAAGAGAATGATCCAAGCAAGGGCAAAAATAGGGCGACTAAGCATGAGCAAAAGACCTCGCAACTTGACCGAGCCGACAAACGACTCATATGTGTTTACTCGGGACAAAATGGGCGAAGCCGATCCTGCGAGTATTGGTTAGTAGATTCGGCTTCAGTCCCTTTCAATGCTATGTGGCTTTAAAGCGATACATGACATCACTTCGTAAGACGTATTTTCGTCCTTCGGTGACAGGTTGACCTTTGTGACGATTCTGATGCACGAAGAACAAAGCCAATCCGGATTTGATGATTGGACTTCTATTTTTAGCCATACGTCAAGGCCAGTACCAGGCAAATTAGTTCTTTCCCTTTGAGGACGTGATGGCGTTGTGGGCATAACTGCACCGTTTATTGGGTGAACGCGCCGGAGCAGTGTTTTACGCGTTGTTTAATCAAAGATTTTTAGGTACTTTTCTGTTATAGCGATCCCATTCATTGCGACAAGCTTGAAAGCTTACCGTATTTGGTATTAATAAATAAATAAATTGTACTGTGTAAAACTCGAAAACGAACCTAGAACCAGTTTTCATCTGTCTGTATTAAGAGACAATTAGCTTTCACTAAGTGAAATACAAGTGGCAGGTGACAGATTTAGTATGTGAGGCATTCACATCACGAGTTATTCGGTGATCCGCATACTTTTCAAGCAGTTACTAGATGAAAAATCGTTTGAGGAAGGCAGGCGAATTACTATCACCGAAGTTGCAGAGGTGACCGGGATATCGAGACCAACGTTAAACCGAATTGCCAACACACCTGGCTACAACACCAATACCGATACTCTAGATATTTTGTGTACCTACTTTGATTGCGAGCCGAGTGAATTACTGAGGCGATACCCAGATGAAGTGAATTAGAACGAGCAGCGGATGCCCTATCCGACTTGCCACCAAACAACACTGTGTTAACTTTCTGGATCAGGTATGTAACGGAACCTATACGGAGTGATTTCCGTTCGTTTTAAGTTTTAATGTGGCTCCTTACTTTCAGTTAAAAAAACTTGTTTTTTTAATTTAATTTCTGAACGTTTTTGAATTAATGAATGTTTTGATTTCGGCTCTCCACACATGAATAACTAAAACGAAATTTGCATACTAATCTTTTTTGTGGCTCAATGGCTTTCATTTAGTTTCGATCTGACAATTTTCCGAAAAAAGGGGAGGGGGAGGAGAACTAGTCACCCTCCAATCTTTTGGTTACTTAAAAAGGCAACTAGAACTTTTAATTTTTACGAACGTTTTCATTAGTTAAAAGTATATATAACGTGCGAATTAACTTATGTATAACAATTTAAATTAAAATTACAATTAAGGTGGTATCACATTCTGTAAGTTTTGCCAGGTTGAACCGTGAACATACATCAGCGAAACTAATTTGTTAAATTTTGACAGCGTTTTCCATTTATAAAAGCTCAAAACTTAACAGTCCGTTCATTCCCATAGTAACCTTACCCTCATAGGAAAGCTACACCTTCTTAAGCTGTCTGGTGTCACATGATTTAGCTTATTTTCGCTGACTTTTAACCCACGTTTCCGCTATTTTAATTCAGTGACCGCTTCTACAAAATTTTTTATTTCTGTATATGGAGTTATTGTTCAAGTTGGATATCCGATTTTTCCTAATTTTATGATCCTCAACGAGAGGACGAAAGTCCTGGTATTCATCAGAGTCAAAGTAGTCAGGAAGAATGTTGTCGAAGCTATAGGTAATCGCTCCTCCCCTTAACCAACGATCATTAAGCGCGTTTCCGTAGCTTGGCAACGGCTGAATGCTGGTCCGCGTCCACTTGGCAAAATCTCCTTGCTGCAAACGTCCATACAGGTGAACCGGTTTGGTGAGTCGGGAAATGGAACCCAGTTCTTGATATAGCTTTACAGCTTCGACCTTTCTGACCTGGTGTATCGTGTTCTGCTCATAGGTTCGTCCATTACCGACGATGGTGAACGCGGCATCTCCAGATTGATAAAAAAACTGGAACCCCTCAGACATAATGAGGCTTCCTTCGTGACTCAGCTGTAAAGTTGGTTAAAATAGGTTTTGCTATATGCTCTCTTTAAATTAATTTTTTGTGAGTTTATTTGTCTTCTTCTATCATTCTGAATCCCCTTTCCACATTTTTAGGTAGTTACTGTCTTGACAGATGACAGTCAACATGTTACAGTTACCAGCTTTGATTCTTCTTGCAGCTTTGAATTTCTAATTCCAAACAAAGGCCCTGTGATTGCTATAAAGTTTTCTCCTGGTTTTTCTATTTTGGCCATTCAGAGGAACAAAAATTCTGTTGTAAGTTCGCCTTCTCTTTTTGATAATGCAGTCAATGGTCATATTTTGTATTCAAATTTTGTTAATTAATGAAAATAGAGTTAATAAATGAAAATTTTGTTAAAATTTCGCGTTTAAGCTTTTGGAAGAGGGGGAGGGGCTAATCAAGACTTTTACCCGGGCAAAACAGAGATCAGAGCCGCTACTACTGTGATGCTGGCTTCCAAGTAATTCCAGAGCCACACCTGAAGATAAAAGAGCCAAGATTTATGAATGATATGCGTTTATTATTTATTTTAGCGGTAAACTTACTCTATGAAAGTGAAAACTTGAGGAGGCCAAAAGCTGACTCGAAAAGCTTGTATCAGTACTAATTTATACTAATTAATTAATTAATTAAATAGGATTAATTGTTTATTATGGGTGGGGAGGGTAGGAGGAGTCAGAGAGTTTTTTCGAGGAAGTGTATTAGTGTATTAGTAGTCAAAGTGTCCCTTTTTTGGGTCGTCCCAAACACGCTAATATACGTCGGAACCTATTTTGAAATTGTTAGTATTATTTGCAGTTTCGCCCATTTGGCGAAAATATGAACCATTTGTAAAAAAAAGTCAAATCTTAACGAATTCCTTCAAAGCACAACAGAAACATGTAGCAGCACCGTGCCATGTGCGTTATTGGGGTTATATCAGGTCTTTTAGCTTCAAAATAAGTAATTAAATCGCTAAAAGTTGGTTATATTTAAAATCTGATTGCACTACGTCTGCCAATGCGGCTTCGGTCAAAGATGTCATCGTGACATAGATTTGCAGACGCGCAGTGTCGTCAATCCTGGCGAATGGTGTTGAGAGATCGGAGATATTCTGCGCTCCGACACTTTCGGGTGTGATGCCATCCCGTTGCAACCGGCCAAGCAAGCGGTGCAACGGTGCTGAGATTTTGGGTTGCTCGATCTTTGCCTGTTGCCCAAGGTGAATGGTTGGCGGCGCGTGGGCCACCTCCGAGGTTTGAGCCACCAATCTAGCGTTATCTAAACCTTTAGGTGTTTGCTCGCCAGCTCGGGTAGCACCTGAATCACTTGACGGGACAGGCTCTTCTACTTACGTACCATCGTTCGGTTGCTGTTTCGCTCTGACATCAACGGAAGGAGCGGATTCAGGAATGTTGACGCAAACTCGGAGTAGGCGTTGAAAACACCTACCTTCTGAAATTCCGGCACGGGAACCAATCGTAGTCCCTTGGAATCCTGTAAGAGCGGCATGCCGTCAGGTATGATTGCCAACCAGCTAATCAAGCCTGACCGGTCAAATTCTTTAAACTGTACATTCACCGATCGTGACAGACCGATCAGCGACTTCACGTCCTGAAGGTCCGCCGCCGGAAATCCCTGTTGCACGTCGGCCAGCGACTGATTTGTTGCCTCGATGTTGTTTGCCAACGCATGGTCCCCCCAATGACACTGGATCCAGTCAGGATTCAAAATCAGAGATCTGAGTTACAAGGTCCTTCTAAATATGAAATTTCACTAAGATCTGATCACTCCTTCGTAAGTTAAAAATACCTCATTTTTCTAATTTTTTACAACTAACCCACCCCCCAACTCCTCAAAAGAGAGTGAATCCGTTCTGGTTATGTCAATTAGGTGTTTAGAACTTGTGCTTATTTGTCCCACCCTGTTTCATCCTGATCCCTCCACTCTATAGTTTTTTAAGATTTTAGGTTCCCCCTTCAACTCCTACCAATGTTACCAGATCCAGTGGGGATTTAAAATGAGAGCTTTGAGACACAATAATACACAGGGTTTCTTGATCAGGTCCTTCCCCGGAGATGTCTAGGTATTTACAATGGAAGACACATTTATTTTTCTATCTTCTCCCCTCCAAAGTCAGGTTTTCAGTGACAAACGTCTACTTACGCTCTCTAGATGCAGAATAGTCATAATCTTATTATAACTTATATTTTAGTAAAAATCTATTAGTTTTAAAAGTGTCTATAAACTAAAATGTGACTATGAGGCAAACACAAAAAAGCACAAATTTTGTTCATTAATATTTGGAATGTGTTTAAATAGCAGGACCGTATCCAAGATTTTTAGGGGGGGGGGTGATTTAGAAAGGAATTTTTTCAAGGTGTGATTGCGTTCAGCGGCAACGAGTCGATCGCGGACTATCTGCGCCGGATCATCCTGCGCAACGTGCGCAGCCCCGACGACGTGATGGCGGTGCGCGCAGGTCTGGGGCTCGACGTGCCGGTCGACTGGAGCCTCTTCTCGCGGCTCTGGAAGAGCAACGACGACGCGGAGTTCCGGCTTCGGCTCGTGCGGCGCTGGCTCGAGGTGGTGCCGGAGGAGATGGACCTTCGGCTTCGGCTGCTGAGCTTGCTCGAGCAGACCTACAACCTCGCCGAGGCGCGGCGCACGGCGCGGGAGCTGCGCGCCGATCCGCTCGCCGACGCGCGTGTGCGCACCCAGATCGGCGAGTTCTCTTAAGATCCTTAGAGCAATGCTTAATACAATTTCCCTAGAACCCAACAGTATAGCTAATATTCGAAAATCTTGGGAGAATTCCAAAGGAATTGTATCTTTGGTTCAGAATTTGACACTCGCTACCCTAAATTGGTATATTGGATGCTGATTTTAAAACAAAATAAAAAGTGCGATCTGCCCACAACTTATGTGTCTATCCAATTCCCAACCCCTTCTCGATGTTATCCTGCCAGAAAGGGTTACACACATAATAAGCGCTTAAGACTAAGCAAGATTTATTGCAACAACCCTCCACCCTTATCCTTGATCTTTTTCCATTATAGAGGGTTACATGTGCCAAGGTTCAAAAACCTCGGGCCAGATGCCATTCTTGATGCTGTGGAAAGTGCAGGCTTTGCCTGTGATGGACACGTCAGTGCCCTCAACAGTTACGAAAACAGGGTTTATCAAATTGGCCTGGAGGAAGGTGGTTTTGTGGTCGCGAAGTTTTATCGTCCAGGCAGATGGTCCGATGAAAGCATAGTCGAGGAGCATGCCTTTACCGCTGAGCTGGCGGCTCACGAAATCCCGGTTGTTGCTCCACTGCTAAGTGAGAGCAATGCTTCGTTGATCCGTTTTGAATCGTATCGCTTTTCAGTTTTTCCACGTATGGGTGGCCGAAGTCCTGAACTTGATAATCCGGATCATCTTGGTGACGCTCGATCTGGGAGTTCAAGAACGACGGGTTAGTACATCGATCAAACTATTAGCAGAGTATCGTTCCGCGCTCATCACCGCGGTGGTAACTGGCCAGCTTGACGTCATGGCAGTATGATACTCGCGCCTGGGATATATATGAGCCACCTTCGGGCGTATTTGAACGATGACTACGTCATAGATGAGTGCGGCGATGAGGGCGGTGCACTTGTCCTCACCGAGAAATACTTTGAGGAGGTAGGTGAGAGGCCAGCGGACCGTGAGATCACTTTGCTTGCACCAAATGTCGCTATTGCCTTCAAGCTAGACCGGGAGCAGGTAGGCAAAGGCCGGCAGCGAGAAGATAGAAACTAAAAAAGCTAAAAAACTAAAAAAAAAAACTAAAAAATGGTAAAAAACTAAAAACTAAAAAAGAAAAAAAAAGAAAAAAAGGTAAAAACTACAAAAAAACTAAAAAAAGCTAAAAACTAATAAAAAAAACTAAAAAGCAAAAACTAAAAACCCCAAAAAAACTAAAAAGAAAAAAAGGAAAAAAACAAAAAAAATTTTTCATCATATACCAATTCAAAAGCGAATGTATATACAGATTAGGACAAAGGGGATATAAATGACGACCGGGACACTCAAAGAGAAATTACAGCCTGGGACACCGGGACACAAATGACGACTGGGATGTGTGTGTCGACCGGGCACGATTCGATTCGGCGGGCTATGTGCATATTCCGGAAGGAGAGTCGAGGCCGATTCCCGACGGATCTCCGCTGCTGATCGACGAGGCTCAGAGGATGACCTGGCGTCAGCGTCGCCAGGTGTTTCCGACCGCTGTCCCGCTGGTGCTGGGAACTCATCGTGACTTTGAATCAGCACTGCGCCGAGCCGGTCGTCAGGTTCGGACCGTTCCTGTGGCAGCTCAGACGAGCCCTGAGCGGCTGCACCGGATCGTCAATGCGCGTGTCGAAGCGGCCCGCCGCGGACCTGGGCCGATCCCGGCGGTTTCTCGGGAAACGACCGACAGACTGCTGAATGAATTTGTATATAAGTTTGTATCTTATATATTTTTTACTATTAAAGAGTCTATCTCTAAAAGCAACGGATTAGAGGGGGTGGTAATAGTGAGTCAAGTATATCCTGTCGATGACTACATCGACGAAGAATTGTATCCGGGCTTTAAGATGGATCAGCTGAAGTCACCTTGGGTGCGTGAGCCGGTACAGCGTTTCTCCAAGGAAGATGAAGAACGTTTTTGGAACCTGGATTTTCATTGGCCCAAAGGCTTCTGTCCAATGGGTATGATCTACCTGGAAGACGGCTTTTGCTGGGGCTCTCAAGGGGCCGCCCAGAGTATGCCACTTCCAACCGGCAATGGCCTGGCAGCGCGGCATTTTCGTCTTCGTGAACCTTGTACATTTATTCGTGGAACTTTTTTTCCTGATAGTTGTTGCATGAATTTTGTGCATGGAACTTGTCACTTATTGCAACAAGTTTCACAAACGAAAATCAGCATGCGGCGATTTCCACGAACTAGATCAATTTCACATGGAGAAATAATCAACGTAAAACTTTCACAATAAGTAAAATCAACATGCAATAAGTTTCGCGAACAAAATTAGCATGCAACAAGCTCCACAAACAAAAATCAGGAGTCTGTAAGTTCCATGAACAAAATCAATTTCACGAAGAGAAAAATCGACATGCAATAAGTTTCACGAACAAAAATCAGCGTGCTTCTTCCAACCCTGCGGCGTGCCGGCCTCGGCCAGCGACAAGAACCCATCGGTGTCGGCAGCAAAGACGCCGGGCTCGAACTCGGGGAGCTCGCGGATGCGGATGTTCTTGAACCGCGCCACGCTGCCTTCCGGGTCGTTGCGACCACCGTGCACCTGCAGGCCGATCAAGCCGCGCGGCGCGTAGCCCGCCGAACCCTTCGGCAGCGCGAAGTCGGTGAGGAACTCGCCGTTGAGCCAAAACTGGACATGCATGTCGCGCCCGGTGCACCGCACCTCGACGTGGTTCCACGCATCCCGTCGCCACTTGGCCTTGCCATCCGGGTTGTGCTTCAGCCAACCGTCGGTTTATATGGGAAAAGAAAGAGGAAAACTAAAAACTTCGAATTCAACTTGCTTACACTTATTGCCAAATGCGCCCTCTATTTTATTTTAATAAGAATAAAATTTCAAAATTACCAAACGATTATGAATGTTCAATTTATTTGAAATTTTGCGTCCCTAAAATTTCTGCACCTTGGGCTAATACTCTGTTCACCCCATAAAGCCTTTTCTGGTTATTATGCAAGGTATATTTCGGAGGGCCGACATTTTGGGGGAGTCTTAATTATTAAAAAAAGGTCAAATTGTGCGATGCATGCCGAGTATCTTGGGTAAAACCCTAAAATGCATGAGATTTTGAAGAGCACAGGGTACCTCCATAGCAGGTATGGCCCAAGGGGAGACCTTGTCCCTGTGGGTTTATAATAGAAATTGAGGCACCCTTGCGCAGAGCTATAAATACATGTGGAAGAAAAAGAAGGCCCCTCAAATGTACACTCAACAAGGTTCACCAGTATGTGCACATGTCCTGTGAGTTACATACCTTCTTCCAGTAATAGGTTAAATTGCATGCTGATACAGAACATCATCATGGGAGGAACCTCTA
Organism: Alatinidae sp. Z8VKAUB7J3; assembly: GCA_010016025.2. NCBI lineage: Eukaryota > Metazoa > Cnidaria > Cubozoa > Carybdeida > Alatinidae > Alatinidae sp. Z8VKAUB7J3. The sequence goes on from JAAAKM020721499.1 coordinate 9,403,168, forward strand.
TAGGAGGCAACTGCAGTAAGACTTAAAATCCAGACATATGGACAATCGCCTCTGCAAAGGCTTGTGTTGACCCTTGTGGTCAACTCTATTCCAACTTGAGGAAAAACCCCTGTATTAAATAGCTAAAGAATTGTATTATACTATGCTGTCTCTTTTATCAGTGTTCACACCATCTATCAAATGCCTTGTCTCCTAACTCTTCAGCCGGCTGGGGTTGGCACCAACCCTTAGCTAATCTTCATATTTTTGTATTGTTTTATATGGAAAGGGCTTTAGATCATACAAAACTTCAACTCAGTTCATATTCCTGACCTTTGTCGCCTGAGCTTTGATTTGATTTTATGGATTCGCCTGCGGTGTGATATTAGTAATAACAGCAGGTCAATTGAGTTTGCCTGCATAGACACCTTTTAGCTGAAATTCCTCTCTATTACACCTGAGATGCTTGGAAGCTTAGGTCGCCGTCTACTACCGCGCGGGCCTCGCCCTGTGGGCGCTGGATCCGCCGCGCAAGATCTGGGAGCAGGAGACGCACGTCGCTCGGCACGCGCGGCTGGGGGCGCACCCCACGCGACCCCTCCTCGCCTTCCCAGTGGAGTGGGAGTGCGTCGTCCTCGACCACCAGGGCGCCACCCAGTGGCGACGCAAGCTCCCTGGCCCCGTCTGGGCCCTCAGCTATTCACCCGACGGCGCCACCCTGGCGGTCGCCGGCAAGTTCGACGGCGTGCACCTGCTCGACGCGGCGAGCGGCGCGCCACAGCAGGTCGTGGGCGAAACGCCGGAGAGCGCCGTGGCGTTCTCGGGTGTGATTGCGCTATTCATTGGATTACCTTCTGATATAGATCGGAAAGCAGTTCGTAGTTTTGTTGTTTTGTGTATTTCGATTGAAACTCGGCCAATGCGTTATGCTGGATCTGCTGGAATAGTTTTCTATCTCCAACCAGTTGCAAGACCACTTCGGCCAAGTCATTGGCATCACCGGACGAAAAGTGCATTCCGGTCGTGCGGTGGTCAATCAACTCTGCGAGCGAACCAATGCTCGAAGCAACGACCGGCGTTCCTGCCCCGAACGCTTCAATAACAACCAGCCCAAAAGGCTCGTAGTACTGGGACGGAACAAGTTGCAGTGATGAGTTTCGTGTAAGTTCACTTGCGTGTCACCGCCGAATGGTTTTGGCCAGCTTTGGTTGTCCAACAGCCCCTTATCGAAACAACTGACAGTACATCCTTTTGGTCTTTAGAAGGACTTGATCCCTAATGCTACTTGCCGAAATAGACCTGTTTTCCATCATCTCGACGACGACCTATGCGGCGCTTGCCCTGGCGGCGCTGTGGGGGTTGTATTGCATCGTGATCGTCTGGACTCGCGTGAACCAAAAACGATTCAAGAGCGAAGATGCTCAGGACGTGTTCATGGATGATATCGAACAAATGTTGGCCTCCGGCGATTTTGAAGGAACGGTCGAATATTGCGAAGGCGACCCGCGGGCCATTGTGAAAGTAACTGAATGTTCCACTCTAATGATCAATGATCATTATGATCTTTGTTGATCAAAGAAATCAGGGTGTTACAAACCTCTTTTTTAGTTGTATTCACTACTTTTGTAAATAAACAAAAAACAGTATGCATATGATATGAGGAATGTGGCTGAATGCCGCTATTTAAATATACAAGGCTGTTAACGTAACATTTCTAAGGTTTAAACATAGAAAAAATGACTAATATGATTTTAATTCCAAATAATGGGAAATTTGACTGATTTTCAAATTTTTTTTTGTTCATTGTTTTTCCTTACAAAACGGATGCCCGAAATCAGGCACTGTCCAATTGCTGAGGTATGACCTGCCTCTTCGTGCCGAAGCCTGCGTCGGACGATGCGTCAACTCAAAACACACTGGAGAGAAACATAATGAGAAAGACCTCCCTGGCACTGGCCGTAGCCGCCAGCACCCTGGGCCTGAGCCAAGTGGCCTTCGCCGATCTGGTCGGCGATACCAAGGTCAGCCTGGAAGCGCGCAACTTCTACTTCAACCGCGATTTCCGTCAGGGCAACAGTGAAACTCCGGCCAAGACCCAGTCCAAGCAGGACCCACTTTTGCCAGAAAATAAGGTGAAAAATTTCATGATTTCTTTTCAAACAAGATTAATACGTCCTCGATGTTCTGAATGATACTCTGAGAGACATGGCAGACCCTGATTCAAGAAAATTAATTTTTGGCGAGTGAAGATTTGTGCTTGGAATCGTTGCAAAGGAAGGAATTTGCTTTTATGAATGTGCTTGTTGTTTTTCTTATGCGTTTTTTTGTTTGCTACACTAAGCATGGGATTGAGTTTTTTGCCGTCTTTTATTGTCTCTGGTTTTAACCTTTGGCTTATATATTTTCTTCTTTTTGTTTGAAAAGTTAATAATATGAGTTGTGATGGATGTTATTAGTTGCTGCTTTCAAACCACTTGAAAATAACATTTTATTGTGTTTTAATCAGTGGTGTTAGCTGGACGGAAGGTATAACCACAGTTTTCTAAAGACGATGAGAATGAGAAACGGGACGGCAGAGCGGAAAATGGTGGCCGTGGACACCGTCGACCCTGCGACGCTCTTTAGGTAAAACAGAGCGTATCCAAACGGCGGACTGAGGAAGGACATCTGCATATTGACCATGTAGATCACGCCGAACCAGATCAGGACTTCGTCGGGAGCCACGCCAGCGAACCCGAACAACCCGTCCCATTTCAATCCGTTGACGATCGGCGCAAAGATCGGAAGCGCCAAGAACATGATGCCGACCCAGTCCAGAAACATGCCCAGGATGACCAGCAAAACCATCATCACCAGCAAGATGCCGTAGGGCTCGAGCCCGAGGCCCAGGAGCACGTTGGGCTGACTGGCCAATGGAAGGGCTGGGCACCGCGGCCTTGGTCGCGGCGGGCGTCTGGGTGTTGGTTGCCGCCCCGCTGGAGTATGCGCTGGGTAGTCTGCTACTGGTGGCGTGCATCGCTATCTGTGGTGCTTTGGGTCACACCATTCCCATTGCCTTGGATGATCTTCGACCGCCCGTCGCTCTGGCCCTAATCAATTCCTCCGTGGCCGTCTTAGGCGTTGCGCTGGGTGTGTTTCAGGCGGCCTCGCCTCGTCCTCTTTACTTTCTGCCCGGCGCCCTCGGCGGCTGGTCTTTGCATTGGCTGGCACTGTTGGGTGTTTGGGCCGTGTTGCAGGCCGGGCTTGTCTCGACGCCGCAAATATTTCCGGTGTCGTACGTTTTGTCAGCGCACAATTCGAACTGAACAGCTTGCAAACGGGCCTCGTAGTCAGCTGTGCCATTGTCGGCGTCATCCTCGCCTTGTTTTTCGCCGGCACGTTCTGCGAGAAATTCGGACGCAAGAAAGTCCTGATCGGTATCGCGCTCGCGTATTCGCTGTCGACCATCATCTCATCACTGGCCGTCAACTACCCGATGCTCATCGTCGGCCGCTTCATCGGCGGCGTCGCGTTCGCGTCCATTACCGTATCGGCGATGTACATCGGGGAAATCGCACCCGCCGATCGTCGCGGTTCCTTTGTGTCGCTGTCAACTAGGCCTCCTCCCGCGCTCCTTTTTTCTCAAAATCTTCCAATTAAAACTATGAGAAAGCTATTTAGACAAAAAAAAAATTGTGCAAATTTCATTTTAATTATTTATGTTAAGTAACAGAACTGTTACTAAACATATTATGTTTAGTAACAGAAATTACTCTGTATATCTAAGGAGACTTTCCTCCTCAGCGTCCCGCTCTTTGCTCTAAAGTTTTTTACCGTTTCAAAAAGTAGAGTTAAGAGAAAGAGTCAAACTTTAGCGTAAAGAGCGGGACGTTGAAGTAATGCAGTACTGCACAAACTGCATTACTGCAGTTTTTGCAGATTAATTGATACGAAAAGAATCCAATCTGGTCCCTCCACCATCTGACATTAAGTGACCTCACATCATGGCCCATATATTCAAGTACACCCTCTGTAGGATCATAGAAGCGCTCAATTAGGGCAACAGTTGTAGACTTTCCACCTCCTGATGGTCCACACAATGCCACCGTCTCACCACTCTGTATTGCTAGATTGAATCCATCAAAGATCCTTTTCTTTGGGCGTGTGGGGTAGGCAAAGTCAACATTTTTGAACTCAATGTGAGGAGTCCCCGTCAGAGTCATGTGTGTGCCAATTTCGATAGCTTGGAGATCCTCACTATTCCCAATGGGTGACAGTCGAGGAGAATTCTGTTTGGAGTCAGCTTCGGTTGTTGTATGTTTGACTACGCCTTTGCTTCCTGTTGTATTTCGATTGGCTTAGGGTTACCGACATTGCTAACTACATTTTGCAAAGCAAGACTGGTCCTTGTAAGTTAGACCAGTATCACAATCCAGTATCCTCTATCTTAAAATATTCATCCGTTGGGGATTCCATCTTGCTGAGGAATCGAAGAACTCCCCACCTTTAAATGTTAGTTCCCCTAAAAAACAAGAGCTAAGCGCTCAAATGGCACTTGTGGTGAGGTCAGAAGAGCCAAGAGCTGGCTCTTGATGACATTTTGGCATTTTTAAGATAGCATTTTAAAATATCCGATTTTAAAATGTCCTTGTCATCGGGTCGGAAGAGCTTGCCGATCTTGAGCGCGACGTGAAAAACATTATTGAGCGATTGCCAACCGAGGAGGGTGGGCTAGTCGACTCGCAAGGACGACCAGCGCTGGCTATCGGTTGCACTGCGCCGACATTGTTCTGGTCGAAGCCGCTGGGTGATCCAATGGGTGGCACCAAGCAGGCAGCGGGGCGTCACCAGATCAAGATGTTCGAGCCGACGGCAACATCTGATGCTCCAGATCAAATTGTCTATCTCATCCTTGGCTCGCTGCAGTTTTCCGATGCCTGCGTTGTGACCTACGGACACCCGGAACTCTTGGCTGTTGCCGAGGCCATCAACGGTGCTCCGGAAGGCCGCTCACACGTAGCAGGCTCACCGGAGTACGTTCGAGGAGGGTCGTTCCCTCGACGTGCTTGACCCGGACCAAACCACCGTCCACGAGTTGCTCTAGGGATGCAGCGACCTCTCTCAAGGTGAGTCCTGCGAGCTCACCGAGTTCCGTCGGGGTCCCGCGTCCGAGGACGTGAGAGGCGGAGAACAACCGGGCAGTGTCCGAGCCGTGCTCGAGAGCGATCGCATCCGATTCGCCCCCAGAATCCAACGACGGCGGAAGCGGTCCGGGGCGAAACCTGGGGCGTTCGTCTCCTTCGAGAAACCACCCGGTTCGCGAAGCCGTTCGCAGGAGGCGGTTTTTCCTCATTCAACATACCGGGAAGTATCCAGTCATATAATGTGGGGTTGATACGGTCTGTTAAATAATAAAACACCGGGTTTAATGGTATAGCAAAAATAGAATCTCTAGGTTGAGAATATTGACGAATACGCGCAACGGTTTGCTCTAACCACATAGCTTCTGTTTTATTGGTATAAACGTCTAACCTTCGCAATTGCAAATGGGTTTTCTCCAAACTTTTGGCGCCAATAGATCCGGCATAAAAACCATGCTGAGTGTTCATTTCGTAATAAAACAAAAACGGAAGAAAAACAGCCAAAACGTTAGCGGCCATTCTAAACAACCATCCAATATCGTTGTTTTCCCAGCCACAGCACCGGGTGCAGGTTGCCCCGGTCACCCCCCTGCTTTGAATGGCTCTGATTGCATTGAAAAATCAAAATCAATTATCAAGATATTTTTTTTATTATTAGAAATATTTAAGTACAGAAGTATCACAGACTCAGGTCATCAACCATCTGCAAAAACCAATGGGACCCCTTGGATACTTATTAATGATAAACTGAAGCTGAGATCATTACAAGCATATAGATTAACCACACATAGAGGGATCTAATTTAATTCTTTATACTAAGTTAATTTACTTTAGGAAGAAGGACAAATTCAAAAAATAAACTGAATGATGGTCAGGACGGAAGAAAACGAGATGTCCTTTGACCACTTCTCTTCATTCTTTTCATCAACAGTATAAGCACTGGTATTGCAAGCATAATAAAATATATGCAGACGATACCAAGCTGTACAGAAAAGTAACAGGCTATACATACATCTCATTACTGCAGGAAGTCATCAACAAGCTAAATTGGAAAAAAAATTCCAAGATCTGTGTATCAAATCAAAAGTCCTGTGGATAAGAAAGAAGGAAGATTTCCCAGAACCAAAGCTTACAATGGTGGACAAAATAGGATCAACAATACTTTTAGAGCTTGCAGACTCTGAATGAGATCTAGGCATAGTAATTGACCCCCAACTCAAGTTCCAAGGTCAAACTGAGGTTTGCCGGTAACACTGTTATCGCGTTCAAAGTCGGTATAGGTCGTTTCTACCCTGGCGGTAAAACGTTCTGCGAACGGATCAGTCCAGTAGTTAAAACGTAAATGCGGCATGCGTTCATAGGGCTTGTCGATGTCGGCAATCGTACGATCAACTGTCTGATAATTTTGTAACAGGCCATAGGCCGACCAGTTATTTTCACCTCTTGATAACGCGACATGGCTATCAAGATGAGTGGTACTGGATAATGCCAGGCTGCTGCCAAGATCCTCGAAGTAACGGTCATCCGAGACACGGGCGAGATTGGTGTCCAGTGACCACTCATTGAAAATCGTGCCGTCGTGATCGCCAAACACACAGGCAACTCTTTTGGCTACTTTAGACAGTAACATGATGCTAAAAAAAAACAACCTGTATGTGTGTGCAATCGAGTCCAGCTCTTTTCAATAATTCCATCTGAACCGTTACTTAGAATGTTCCTTCATCAAACAGTTTGTGGTAACGCACTAGTAAGGAGCGACCCAGTTCAATAGTTCCCGAAACTCCAAAAAGCGGTATTTTAATACCAATAGCTACAACAAAAGAATCGCATTTTAATGCTGATTTTAAATATATAAGTTTCACCAAGTTTAGTCTTACCCATCAAAGTTACGAGCCTGAGAAAAATTTGTCTTATTTAAATGTGGAATTTTGATGAGGGTTTGTGGTCGCAAGAAAGTTCACGTAATTACTTATTTATGAACACAACTATTTTAAAAAAAAATCAACTATTTAAAAAATTCTATTATAAATAAACCAAAAATAAATAAACTATAACTTATGTATTACACACAGAAAAATAAATAAAAATTGAAAATAACTGAAAAAATAATAGATAAATAAAAATATAGAGTTCTAGAAAATATAAACTTCTGAACATAACTTCAAAAATTTCGAGAATACTTATTTATTATTCCTTAAAGTGTTTCACGGTACTTGAATTTACGCTCCCCCCCCCCCCCCCCCCCCTCCCCCCCCCCCCACCCTCCCCTCCCCTCTCTGTTTCCTGCCAGGGCAATGAAGATGAGGAAGCGGCTGCGATCATCGAGTTCCATCACGGTGACGATGATGTGCTCGTTCCCAGCAGATTCGATCTGGCTGGCTGACGCGGCGCGTGATCGAACCTCGCCAGCGTCGGCAATTAAAGGGACACCATACTGCAATTAAAGGGACACCATGCTTATCTCAGTACTGAGATAAGCATGGTGTCCCTTTAACCCAACGCGCGGAGCAGGTTCTATCCGCAATCGGCCTCAGCGAAAGGCTCCCGCCAGACCCGCCAAAACAAGGCGCCACCATCGTGTAGTGACAATTCCCAATCTCGCTCTAATGAAATTAATGACTTGTTACATATTCAAAACTCTAAATAAAGATTTGACGATTAAATATGATGCTATTTGTAGAGAAAAAATATGGCACATTTTGTGAAACATTATGGAATCTGGGATGACGCAAAAACCACATATTCGGAAAAATATTGCACTCCTTAAAAAATTTGGCAGTCCTGCATGTGGCTGACCTTTAAAAAAATATTCTTAATATTTTTTAAATAAGGTAAATGTGGGTCTGATCAATTTTTTACTTATTTTATAGTTTAAACTGTATACAGACTTTGCTAAAGCTCTACACAAGTCATCTTTGGGTAAAATTCTAGTTCAGTAGCTTCTTGCTATCTCAGAAAGGGGTTAGGATGTACCAAAGCTGAGGATGTGGGACATGACGCTGCTCGCGCCATTCAAGCGGCGAAAACCATGCCGGGGAAAATAGCAACCCTGATCCTGCCCTCGGACACCTGCTGGGACGACGGCGGCGTGGTGGCGGAGCCCCTCACAATATCTCAGCCGCCCGCCATTGACGCGGAAGCGGTAAAAGACGTGGCCCAAGCCCTTTTTGGCGGCGAAGAAGTACTGATCCTGCTGGCGGGCGATGGCGTTTTAGCACCAGCGCAGGAACTGGCCTGGCGGGTAGCTTCCGCCACCGGCGTTCATCTCATGGCAGATTTTGTAAACTGCCACTTGGCGCGCGGTCAGGGACGGGTGAAATAAAATATTAAATAAATACTATTGGATATTCCACATTTTATTCCGCATAAATTTTGGATTCCCGACCAAATATTCCAAAATTCCACCTTTATCATTATTATTATCATTTGTCGTACTCTTCGGTTGTTCAATTGTGCGTGCTGGGGAAAATTTCCGGGGGAAATTTTTTCCTGGGAGAGGATATTTTTCCTGGTGGAGTACGACTAGCGACCAAGTACATATAAACATGAATAAAATAATTTCATCTGGTTGGACCAGTTTTTCATGAGGTTCATTTCAGCTGAAAAGCTAAGTATTAAATTTAGCTAAGTTTACTTTCATAAATATTAGTTTATGTGTAGTTTTATTTTACTTTTTTTCTTTCTTTTTTTCTCTCGTTCTGTTTCGTCATTGTGTCATTTTTTCTGGCCATAAATCTTGATTAAAAAAAATCTATTAAACATTAATAATAAGTTTTATATCAGCTTATTGTTGTTAATTATCAGTTTATTCTTACTAATAAACTTTAATCTTAATAAACATTTAATAAGAATCTATAAACATTAATAAGATAATTTTACAATCGGAATTAATTGTTGGATAGGGGAGTTCCCTATGTACTCTGTAATTTTCTTATTTTTTTTTTTGCTTGTTGTTTTGATTTTTAATTCTTCATTCTGTTTCATCATTTTGTAATTCATCAGATAATGTGGTGGGGGGTGGTGGCCTGAGTTCATGATCCTATATGGGAAGTGGTGTAGTATTTCAGAACCAGAAGCCACTAGAGGATTGAGTTTATCGTTGAAGCACTATTTCCATCTTTAAAGTTTTATCTTTGAATTGCTAATTTTTTTTCTGTCTTTGTCCAAGATCACTGATGTTTGTTACTTTTTTTTCTGGCTCAACTCACGTACCATTCAGAAAACTGCTCCACTTTTCCCCTTCTTTAATGGCACTTCACAGTCTTTGCTTTCTGTCGTAGGTGGTCGCTTAGTGCTTTTCTGATCTCTTGCTCCACTTCTCTCTTGAGGACTTTATAAGCATCCCGGCTGTTGGATTAATTTGTACTGAATAGCAGTTAAAAGTTTGCTGTAAGTAGAAGAAAATTTTTATAAACTAAAAGTTGAACAGATACGTGTGTCAGAAAGGAGGAAGTAAAACCAAAACATAGCCAAAATTTTTAGTATACCTAAGTCTCCAAATGTACTGCATTGTATCAGGACCTCTAAATTGTTTCAAAAACAGTACAATTGTACATCGTTGGCAACACTACTGGAGACGACGTTAGCAAAGAACAGTGTGCACAAAGTCTGAATAGCATTTTATCTGAATAGAAAAATACAAGTTTTTTTCTATTGAAAGTAAGGAGTAACATTAAAACGACCAGAAATTATTACGTATCACTTGGTTAATGCCAAGTTCCATAAGAAACCCACAAGTTTAAATTTCTGTTTGAATATACCCTCTCTTGATAATCAAAACAACTGGTTCGATCTTCACAAACGACGAAGATAATGAGCCTCTCCTATTTCTATTGATAAGAGCTTGCACACTTACACTCTAGGGTTCATGCAAAATGTGCTAACTATGATAATATTATATACTATGAAGTAAGAATCTAGGCTTACACCCATATATTCGTTCCTGATAATGGTTTTCAGACATGGAGCCAAAATGTATTTTTTTATTCATTACCTTAACTAATAAAGTTTTACTCGTTGTCATATGCTTATATTTTCAGTATATGATTTGTAAAGCTAAGAGCATTTAGAAGAAAATTTCAAGAAGTATATGAACATACAGGTTATCAAAAGGACATATAAGTAAATTCATAACAATGGCTAATTGTATTTCCAATACAATTATACTTGTATTGGATTATTTGTACTCATAACCCATGGCTATTGTAACTTCCAGGACTTGATGAAAGCGGTATTCTACTGACTAAAAGGCGAATGGTCAATACTACTTCTGCTAGTAGCACTATCGCTATTAAAGATTATAACTAGTAATATCAAAACTACTACTGTTACTGTAAATGCAACCATATTTGAGGGTAAAAAGACGAAATTTTCAAGGAGTTTTGAATGGGGGGGGAACGGATTTTAAGTCATAAAATTTGCCTTTTTTACATACATAATATTTGTTATGGTGAAGTATGTGTACAATTTCGGGTGGGGGGCAAAGTTTTGCAGGGTTTCTTTTCTATGGCGGAATCTTCTATGGAGAAGGAAGTTTTCACGAGTGGAACTTGTCAGGTTAAAATGTATACTAAGAGAATTTGCCAGAATTCCTACACAAAATTCTTTTTAAACGTCTTGCTTTCTCTTTTCTGTCTCAACTATACGCGTGGACTTGTTAAGGGTAATTGTCCGGAGTAAACTTTCATTGGAATTGAATCGTTTCGAGGATATTTCCGTAGGGAAGGGTATTTCTCGGCAAATTAACCATCCCCCGCCCCAGATGGTCAAATCAGGGAAATGACAATTTCTAATTTAATCTGGCCTTGTCCCTGATACGCCTGCCAAATTTCGCTGTCCTAGCTTATCCGGAAGTGCCTAAACTAGCAAAACTGGGACCAACAGACAGACAGACTGACAGAATTTGCAATTGCTATATGTCACTTGGTTAATACCAAGTGCCATAAAACAGTCACTAATATAGTGCTAGTGAAATTATGGCTGGCCAATTAGCAGATAAAATACTATCATTGCTAACAACTCAACGCAGCAGCAAGCTTTCAAAGGCCCATAAGGCAGGACAGACTCCTCCTCCACCCCAACCTGTGGAAGCTAAGCCAAACAAGTACTGAACGTACCATTTCATTTTACCGGTACTGAAAAACAGGTACTTTCATTAATACAGCTATCTTGTCAGCACATTAGCCAAATTACACGTTTTTTCTTACCCAAAAACTTTCAAGAACCATTTTCTTTCTTTTTTGTATCGCTAACTTGAGTATATTTGGATTTTTTTTTTTTTTAGCTTTAAAATTTATTCACTGAATTTTTGTATCAACATATATTGATGGAGCATATATCAGTTTACATATAACATGTGACATAAAAACATATAGCAGTTTCAAGTCACTTTTTACTTAATATACTTCTTGCCTTCTTTCAAAGTTCTTTCTAACTTATCTTGCTTTCTCGTTCTTAATGGTAGAGGTTGATCAGGTAGAATGTTACGGTGCTGAGATTTAGAAAGCAAGAAGCAGTTAAAAATTTTCAAGATTTAGAAGAAGCAGGTGGCCACCTCTTAAACTGCTACTTCTGCAAATACAAAATCCACCATGAATTTTGGACACTTTTAAAGATCATATCTAAGGTTCTGAGCGTATCATTGGGCTGCAGCCATCAGTCATTTTAAATTGGTGCAACAGTTAATGACTTTTAATTCGAGCTTGTAGACTAAATTTTGAAGAACCTTTTTAGTCTGAATGGATATCACTTTAGGGCTACGGTGAGGCGTGTTGGGGGAAAACCGCGGTGGCGTTAAAACACTGCTACGCTCAAATTCACGCCAAATCATATGTTTCAATGAATTGTTGGCAAAAAAATTACCTTAGATGAAGGGGTTGTAAAAAAGGGTTACTACAAGTAGAAAATACCGAATTTTCGACTCGGAAGTTGTCATTTGCGATTCATTAAAAAATCTGTTTTTTTTAATAAGTAATTTGTTTTTAAAACACATAGTAGGCTATACGAGTTTTCATTGATTCTATTTATTTTTACCTTTTTCATTTATTCGTAGGCAACTTATTCATTTATAGAAATTAATTATCGACTGATTAGTTAAATTCATACTTGGACTTATTTTTATAGGTCGAGATATAGCTAGCGCAGGCTATGAAAGATAAGACTCGAAGAACCAGTAACAGTTAGAGTCAAACAGTTGCTGATCACATCTCTGTTCCAGTAGAAGGCAGTGCAAAAAATGGATACAAATAGGTTATTGTGTGTTCTAGTTACCGTACCCTTTTACTCCTCCCATGACATGATTCTCATATTGTCTCTTTCTTAATCATCACGTGGCCTCTGATCACGGAGAGATGTGTGCAAACGATCATTTCCATTTTATTTCTTAGTTAAGTGTCATTTGCTGTTGTGTCACTGCATTTTCTTTCAACGGCTATCTGAAAACTGAGTTTTGGGATCCATTTTGCGTCCCCCTCCTCAATGCCTCACTCTTCACGCTAAAGTTTTTTAGTGCGTTTAAAAGAGCTTTTTATTCTTATAATTAAACGACCTTGTGTTTCAGGAGTAATTCTTAAAGAATTGGGACAAAATTCAAACTTCAGCATAAAGAACAAGACGTTGAGGGGGCGAAACGCCTTCACACATATAATAATTTATTTTCGTTTTAAGTTTTAATTTGGCTCCTTACTTTCAGTTGAAAAAACTTGTTTTTTTTTTATTTAATTTCTGATCATTAAAATCTGGCCTCGCAATCAGGGAAAAAACCCTCTACCCCATGGATATATCCTCTAGATAATTCAATTAAGGTAAAATTTACCCTTACTTAGTTCGTTACCACGAACTCTTTGATTAATTTTGCCTAGGAACTCCTTTACTCTTTCAAGGAGCTTTTCACTAAAAGGCATTTCCTAAAACTAAAGCTATACCTTAAATTACTATATAAACCAGCTTTGAACTATAGTTCCGCATAATATATATTCGTTACATGAGACAAACTCAAACGAAAACGAAACATACCGTATAAAAACGTAGTAAGTTAAGGCTGAAAGGTAGGTGAAAGTGAAAATACTGAGTAATATCGTGGTGGAATATGCGGATTTAGTTTCCCAGCACTGAGTGGTATAGAACAACAATGAGAAGGTTTTCAATGGTTCATTGAAGCCCGCCTCCCCCAGTGTTTCACCCACCGCATCACCAACGGCCTCCCCCAGCGTGCCACCCACCGCCTCCCCTACAGCTTCGCCTACTGTGTCACCAACCGCCTCACCATCGGTCTCACCCACCGTCTCGCCCACGGCCTCTCCGTCCGTGCCTCCGACAGTGTCGCCCACCGCCTCACCAACCACATCACCAACCGCCTCGCCCAGTGCCTCACCCACCGCATCACCAACGGCCTCCCCCAGCGTGCCACCCACCGCCTCGCCCACTGCCTCGCCGACTGTGTCACCCACCGCCTCGCCCACCGCCTTGCCGACTGTGTCACCCACCGCCTCGCCCACCGCCTCGCCCCATCTCTCCACTTCAAAACAGTTCATTTTCTAAGCATTTATACCTACATTAAAGCACGGGGAGAGGGGTGGTTACTCTCACAGTGGTATTGTTTATATTGTACATGAGTATACTGAGAAAACAGTTATGTTAAGGAAATCGTTTGGTTCTAAACTATGTACTGCTATAGTTTTGAAAGAATTTTAATTTGTGGAACTAAAGGAGAGCAATTATGAAAGTAAAAATTTCACCCCTTTACGGGTTTCGCTTTATTTATCAGCTCATCTTTCCTTTTTTGGGCTAAAATTGAGCTCTTAAATTAGAATTTCTCTTCCTCTTCTTCAGTAACAAAAATGAAAATATTGTGGGTTGGCACGTTACGACAAGTCATCGTTGACGAGCTCAACGAAAAGGAAACCGACGCAAGTTTTCCTATGAAGCCGCAACGCATTCTGAATGATGTGCGTAAAGGCCTGGATAACGAAGACATACTGATTTCCGATGTGGGCGCTCATAAAATGTGGATTGCTCGCATGTATCAGGCCGAAGCCCCAAACACCTGTATCATCTCTAACGGTTTTGCATCCATGGGCATTGGTATCCCAGGTGCAATTGCTGCCAAGTTAGTCAAACCTGACAAAACCATTATGACTATTAATGGGGATGCCGGATTTATGATGAATTCACAATAGATTGAAACGGCACTGCGTCTCCTTGCGGTGATATTGGTGCTGGGCGGTATTGCCACCCTTGCGGGCATTGGCCTCGGACAATGGGTTGCGGGTTATCTGTTGGCGTCAAGCGTTCCGGATGCACCGCAGCCCACATTGGATATCTGGGTGGTATACAAAGCGTGGCTTTCTGCTGCCCTGGTATGCATTCTCGGCTCCATATGGGCATACGGGCGCTCCTTACAACCGGCCGAACGTTCACCCATCACCTGGCTCAGTTGGCTTTGGCTTGCGACCCTCGCTCTGCTCATTGTTGTGGGCATTGTCTGGCAGGAGACTGATCTTGCGGGTGCTTTTGTCAGCATCGCCGCGGCCAGTCTCATCGTCACTGTACTTACTGCATAGAAAAGAGGTGTTCTGCCAAAATTATCCGTAGAATTGACATTTGCTTTGAACCTGATAAGAATCTGACCACAAACTGAGTGACCTTTCAACATGCTTAGCATCAAAGGGGTCCTGAAACAAACATGATTCAGGCTTCAAATAGAATAGAAAAACAGTTCATATAATTTACCTTTATGCTTCTCAGGCATGTTTCAGGTAAGGTCTGACTGCCACAGTTATGATACCCGCGAGAGGAAAAAGCTACCATGTCCAATTGCCATCATTGCAAAGTCAAAGTTCTTCTTTTTTTATCAAAGGTATTGAAATGCTCACATTCCAGCGTGCAGAACCAAATTAGAGAAATGTAACTCAAATACGGATAGAGCCGAATCTCAGCAATCAAAACCTAGCAAATTTATTACATTACGTTGAAACATTAAAACCATAGGACTGAACAGAAATATCATACCAAAAACTTGCAGAGGGAATAAAAACCTTAAGACCATAATCCTAACTGGAACTTTTCACTGAGTGGCTTTGAAAACGTGACAACGTTCAGTTCATAACTTAAGATACCTAGTTCTTAGAACATCCAAAGAAAAATAAAGCAACAAATATGTGCATCATTCATGTCGACGGTAAAAAAAACGAAATGATAAGCCATAAATTATGCTTGAAAATCAATGAATAAAAGGGAGACAAAAGGCAGTTATAACTGTCCATAAGTTTCGGTGAATTTTATTATAAAAGAGAAAATTCCAGCTCGTTTAACCAGAAAAAAACAAATGCTATCAACTCCATCAAGCAATGCCCAGAAAAATTATAAATTTGATGTCAAAAACCTAAAAAAAAAAAATTCTTGCTTTACATTAACCACTTTTCCCGTAGGGGTGGGGGTACAATAAGTATATTTGTGTTCATCATTTAAGTTGGTCTACGATCTAAAAACTAAGAAAAGAAGATCAAACGAAAATAATTGGTTTATTTTAAGCTATAGAATGCATATTGAGATTAATGCTTTAAAATCATTTCCAGAGGTGCCCAGCGGCTCGCGGGTACGCTCGCCCCACCATTTGCTTCGCTTTTTTCGGGCGGGTGTGGTGGTGATCAGCGAAATATTGCCATCTCGTTCTTGAGACACCATTCTGAAGGGGTGAGCATTCTTGTCGCTTGGATCGAAAAGTTTCGCAAACAACGGGGGCGTGTCGTTTGGTTGTTTGGAGTGGGGATCGTGTGGACCAGCCATCTTGCGGCGCAGGCGCCCGATGGCGATGTCGAATTGAATGGCGCGACCTTTGGTCTCGGGACGATCGATTTCTCCGAAGGTCCCGGAGATAACCAGTACTCCGGATCAGGGAGTGCCAGTTTTGATTTTGATGATCAGTCGCGCCGAGGCCTTGACTGCCAAGAATTTCAGGACAGTAGGACTTGGCGCTCCCCACTTTGGCATTGAAGTCGCCAACAAAGCAGACGAGATCAAGGCTGGGGATATCTTTGCCGACAGCTTGTAGGGTGTTGTAGAAACTGTCTTTTGTTCTATCATCCGCGTCGTTAGTTGGTGCGTAACATGCGACTACTGTTAGTTTCGCCTGTCGACCTGTGAACCGTGCCTCGATGGTCCTCTCATTTATGGATGTCCATTTAGTTAGAGCTCTGGACGCAGATTTGGACAGCATAATGGCAACACCTGCTTCTCTCTTTTTTTCGGTGCCACTGTGCAGGATTGTGAATCCTAAAACTATTGGTATCAAAATTCAAATTTTTATTGTCTCGGTTACTATTGAGCCGGGTCGCTCCTTATTTACAGTTCGTTACTACGAACTGTTTGATTTGTATCTGTTTGACTTCAATGTGTTCGCTAAGACCTATATGCGGAGCCGAGGCACAAAGATAGGCTTAGTGATAACAATTCGTTATCACTAACTGTATGATAGCAAATGCAGCACATAAATAAGCCCACTTGATTCAAACAAAAAGATAGTGATAAATGCACACGAAGAAGCTAAAAGATATTGACAAAAATAATGCTAGTTAAATCAATGTACCCAAGAACCTTGTTTTTGACTTTTGAACTGACTCTTAAAAGGGAGTCCTTAAGGGGTCGTCCCTTTTTATATAAGGGAGTCGTTAATTAATAAATACGTTAAACGAAAATATACGTTAGATATGGAGGTAATTGTAGAAAGCTCTAATATCCTTTTATAAAAGGGAGTCCTGACTGAAAGGTTCTTCTCCCTGAATATGAACCTTTTTGAATATTTTGACTACTATAGGTTAAATATACGTTAATTATGTTTAATACGTTATGTTAGATACGGTAATAAATAAATACGCTAAACAAACTATACGTTAGATATGGAGGTTATTGTAAAAAGCTCTAATATCCTTTTATAAAAGGGAGTCCTGACTGAAAGGTTCTTCTCCCTCAGTAATACTCCCCTTCTAATAGTGAAACATATACCCCGAATTACCTTAAATTTCATTGCGTACATACAATCCAGGGAAATATATTTGACCACTAGGGGCAGGATGAAGTTCATTGGCACACTTTAAAAAATGATAAGCAAGTACCCAGGAATGTTTAAAAAAAGTTTCCAGAATTTTTAGTGCCTCCTTCTGAAGAGTGGTGATGCAGCAACAATAGTCATATCTACACCAGCACATATACAAGGGTTCCTATGTGTCCATATCCTCCCCCCCCCCAAGGAAACACATGGTATTTTCCCGATTCCCACTTGTATTACCATATTTAAAGAAACACAGACCTAGATGGTTAAACTTAAAACGAAAAGAAATTGCTATTAACGACAAAATCCAGAATAAAACAAACACAAATCAAGATTACTGAGAAATATATATGTTGAGGAATTTCTTAAGTTCTCTTTAAGCACACTTAGCAAAAAGCTATTATAGACAAAATTGATGAAACCCAAAACAAAAAAAAAAATTAAAAAGGATAATTTAAGAACTGGACTGTCGCCACCTCACACCCTGATCGTTTCTTCGTTTTTCGTGCTTTACTGAAAACATAATATGCGGGAAACATAAAATTACTGAGACATCTAGGAATTGATACTACTAAATTTTCAACCATGAATATAGTTCACTTGCAGCAATTCCTTTACCTTCAAATGTATTCTCCTCCTTCTCCTCTCATCACTGGAACTCTGGTGCCCTCCCTCCTGGAATATTTTGGAGGGTGTCCGTGCTTGATTGAGTGGTTCAACTCTAGTTTAGCATCTTTTTACAGTCTAGGAAAGTTGTTAAGTAAGTGAATGAAATATTACCGAACACACATTCTGCTCAAGTTGGGGTATTGATTTTTTTTTAAATGCACAGGCCTACCTCCACAAATTCTAATATGCACACAACTTCTTTGTGGTAATGAACTTTAAGTAACTTGGCCAAACAGGAACTAAAACTCTAAATAAGAGCAACTACAAAACAAAAAAGAGCTCTTTTTGAGGAGGATTTTCAGGACGCATTGTTCCTTTAACGTAGCTAAGAGAAAAGCATAGAGAAAGTACCACTTTTAATGGATAAAAAAAAAAAAATGATTATAGAAACAGAATAAAGGTAGAAAAAGATTAAAAAGAAAAACAGAAAGTGACCGGGCGGGTTTTTTGGACACATTGTACCTTTAAAGTACCTATACAAACCTCAAAGAAAAAAAAAATGAAAATAATCATAAAAGTACAGAAACTGAAGTAGACAAATAAAAACAGATAATTAAAGAATATTAAACAACAGTGAACTGACAAAGGCCCTTTGAATACTGTAAGGCGTCTTATGCCAAATTTTCGTCTCTTTCGTTGTTCGGGCGGCTGAGGCGCGACAATTACGAGGAGGTCGTCAAGAAGTTGATGGGAGACCCCCGTCCCGATCCAATCATAATTCCTGCTGTCCTCACCGATGAGGAGTTGCCCCCGGTGGCGACAGATTACATGACAGCCGCGTCGTACTTGCAGCGCATTGCTGATGCGTGCAGCTTGCTCCTGCAGCAACGGCGTCTGATCAAGAATTCTCCTGCCTTCGCTGCCTCCGCTGCTCAGTATGCCATGGTAACAGTCCTTCCTATGCCCAATTCGGATCCCAAGTTCTGTTTCTGGAGGAAGGGGGAGATGAGGCGAGAGACGCAGCTCAATTTGCTCTTCTTGTATGTATTTTGTTACTTTTTTACGAGTCAGAAAAAAATTTGGCGGGAGAAGGTTCAAATTCGGTACCCCTCTCCCCTGGATACTTCCTTGGAGTGCTCTTTACTACCTTTGGAGTGTGCATTGGAGTTCTTTACAACGAAAAAACTGATATTGATTGCAAAATTCTTTGAACAACCACAATTTTGGGATTCGTTTTTGTGATTCATATCAGAAATTGTCCCAGAATTTGCTATTCTTCAAAGAATTAAAATATGCCTAATCCTCTTATAATCCTCAAAGATAATTATTGACGATAATCCTGATAGCTGTATGGATTTTTATGTTAGCCTAGTGAGAAAGAACATCAAACTCTAAAAAACAGAATTTTGATACCAATAGATACTTCAAGTTTTTATTTGTTTGTTTTTTATTTTTGTGTTTTTTTCTTCCCAGGGGTGATCGTATCGACTAAGTGGTCCTACAAAATTGCAAGAGGGCTCATTCGAATGGAAATTAAAAGTTGTGCCCTTTTTAAGTGGCCACAAAAATTGGAGGGCAACTAGGCCTCCTCCGACGCTCACGTTTTTCCAAAAGTCACCCGATCAAAATTTTGAGATAGCCATTTTGCTCAGCGTATCTGAAAACTCTAATACTATGTCTTTGAGGATGACTTAATCCCCCCAGTCCCTGGAGGGAGGGCTGCACGCTGTGTGCTGGCAATTTGGTTTGGAATGGGTGTCAGTAGCATAACTGTGTGAGTTTTGCCAGCGCCAAACCAGGTCTAAATGGGTACCTGGATAACTCTAGGGAATATAAACAGGAAGGGAGTGCGAAAGAACAGGATGGCCGCTCCCCAAACCCCCTATTGTACTTCCAGGCTGAGTCTTTTAAATATAATGAACGAAAAAATTATTCAAGGAACTTTCAATTTGGCAATTCTCCTTCAAGTTAAAGCCAAAAATACGGATTAAATCCGTAACACTCCTTCTCTGCAAGATCAAGAACCATCTTAATGACGGGAAAAGATATAGTTGATTTGACTCTTAACCAAATTTTCTTAAGCAAATTTCATCGATTGCTTCAGTTCATGTCCTCCTATAATTTTGTTTCTCAAGACATTTAAAAGCCTTTTTACAAAGAGCTGTAACTAAACAAAATATATATATATATATAAAAAATATGCAATATCCAGTTTGTGTACACTCCAGACACTTTTTGTGTTGACAAATATCTCGATTATTACAGCCGAATTCTGTCATCGAAAAGCAACAAAAAAGCTTTTCTTACCAATATTTGGTATGCACGGTAAATGTAGATGACTCTGGCATGTAATAGATTAATCCTTCCCCTTGCTGAGAGCTCCCAATAATACTCTATTTCCAATTTTACATAAGAAAATTAATGAATTTAAAAATTAGTTAAAGGCGAGTATCTTGTTGCTAGTGCCTCATAAATTTTGCAGTAACAACACACTAAGTTTGTTTCTTCAACAAGGGTGATATATCGAAGCTATGAACCGGCCATCCGAGCTTTTGTTGAAACTCACTTTATTCTTTGTTTCCTGGCACCCAATACATTTGCTACTTTTAAATGTACCATGTGTACAAGCTAATCCTTTATTACATTGTCTCAAAACATAAAACCTGACGCAATTGGCATTGTTATTTATAAAGCTGTAACATGTATAAGCTAAGGCTACGATAATTTGTCTCAAGATTTAACACCTTAAATATAGAAACGCTCATCACCGGGGCGCAGGATTTTCTACCATTACTTAAAAAAAAACTACAAGAAAATAAATTTTTTTTTTCAACTGGAAGTAATGAGCAGCATTAAAACTTAAAACGAATATAAAATATTGCGTATATAAGGGGGTTCGTTTCCTCCACAATACCTTGCTCTTAACGGCAAAGTATTTTTAGTAGTTTCAACTATATAGGACAAAATTCAAGCTTTAGTGTAAAGAGGGAGGTATTGACGAGGGTGCGAACCTCTCATATACGTAATAAAAATACACAAACATAGAAGTTCGTTAAGTAAGTTAATTCGTAAGGTACGTATGTTTATTACTAACAAAAACGTTCGTTAAAAAATCTGTAGGAAATCTGGAGTTGGCAATGGATATAATCATACCACTACTAATAACTAACCGCAACACCAAGCCGCCTGATGCAATACAGCTACACACGCTCCTCCTCCATCCCAATCTATTCAAAGCCTCCGTCTTTACACCCTCCCAGGAAGTTCCCATTTCCTTTAAATCTTTCTTTATGACATCCTCCCGCCCCAGACGAGGAAGACCTGCTTTCCACTTAGCCCTAGACGGTTGACCGAAAAGGACAATCTTCGACAATCTGTCATCCTTTATCCACAGAACGTACCCTAGCCATCTCAGCATTTCTTTCATTATAGCCCTAGAAAGCGGGATTGAACAACATTTTTGAATTTGTCCTTGTATATCAACGGGTTAGTACGGATTTGGTTTTGACGGAATCTGAGTAGTGGCGGTGTTTCGTCGTCTTAAAGCCAGTGGATCGCAGGTGGGGTTAAGTCCCCACCTGCCTCTATTTTTATTTTTAGGTCTGTAGTGGATTGTGAGATTTTGTAAAGAATGATGGCAAATGAAAATGATTAAGGTGTTTTTGTTAACAAAGAACTTCTGATCTTACGCACATATGTCCGTACTTGAGCAAGGTGAACATTAAGCTGTATATGTAGAAGTTCTTGTTCCGGAACCGGAAGCTCCCTACCAACGTCGCACAACATATGTGCAGCTTTGTCAGTATGAAATTTGGGCACCCTGTTACTATAATTTACAGCGTTCAATATGTAATATAATATTATTTTATATTTTTCCTAGCATTTAACTTTAATTGACTAATGAAAATAACTTGATTTTTTAGTTTTGCCAACCCTGTGAGAGCTTGCAAAATGAGCAAAATAAAGCGATCAAAATGGAAATACAAGAAACTCTTGAGTTATTAAAAGAAAATGTGACAAGTAGCCAGGAAAGCTTCAAGGTAAGCCCTGTATTGACTTAAAGTCTCAAATAAACTTTCAGCATAGCAATAGCTATAATAGAATAGTTACGGTATAAGGAGACTTTACAAGTAGTATCTCAAAAATAGTTATTGCAAAATTTAATGAGTGGTGCACGTAATAAGTGGTAAACACGGATAAGTGGTGCACGTAAATTTGCAGAATTCATCGGTATAAGAGGTCTGCTTGTCTAAACCCCCTCAATTGAGCAAGTGAAAACAGAACAAAAGTTATGTATCTTAGAGCATGTTTCAAACCGTTCGTGGTAACGAACTACAGTAAGTAGCGACCCGGTTCAATAAAAACCAAAACTCTAAAAAACGGAATCGCATTTTTATGCTGATTTTAAATATATAAGTTTCATCAAGTTTAGTCTTATTCATCAAAAGTTACGAGCCTGGGAATATGTGCCTTATTTTCTAAAAAAGGGGAAACACCCCCCACTTTTAGTTGAATGTCTTGCTAAAATCCCTTTCAAAGCTGAATTAACTTCAATCGGAACCTTTGACACTAAACGTGATTGATATTGAGCCAACCATGCTCTTTTGTCAAACTTAATTTTGACAGTTCTTTTCCGGCTGATACTTAGGTCTAATTAAGAAAAATTTAAGAACAATTGATTGAAACGCAGGGGGTGGGAAAACGATATTTTTCAAAGTCTTGACCTATCTAGATTATTTTTTTTCGCGCCAGAAAATGTAGTGGCCAATTTTTATAAAGAAAATAATGAGCCGTTTTCGAAAAAAAATAAATCCATAGATACATACCAAATTATGGCTCGTTTAAAGTCCACCCATAATAATAATAATAATATTAAATAACAATAATAATAATAATAACAATAATAATAATAATAATAATGATAATAATAATAAATTATAGCAATAACGATAATAAAAATAATAATTATAATAATAAAAATAACGATAATAATAATAATATCAACAATAATAATAGAAACAGCAATTTGGTTCATTCAGACAACAAAGAAACGACATGTGGGGATACATCAAAATAGTGTTATTTGGTGTCTACAGCATTACAAGGCCTTTCGAACAGACCAATAGTTTTGTTCCCACTGGGTTTTAAAATCTATCTGTAGCACTTATTAGATACTCTTAGGTTACAGCCTCTTTGCTAAGATTTTTTACTTAATTTCTGTTTGTTTTAGGTTTCATTTCTTCTTTAATAGTAATTTCTAGTCGTTTTGAGTTTGAATTATTACAGGTTTTTATTCCTACTGATCTCAAATTTAATATGACCTTAACTTTTCTTTGACAAACTTCTTTTTTGCAAATTTTTTTCTTAATTAATTTCTGCCCGTTTTTGATAGCCAAATTTTCAAGTTTTCCAAATTTCCCTATTTCAATTTTTTTTTTTACCACCAAAGTTTCATCAAAGTGTCAAAACTAGTATCAAAGTAACAAAGGAACCTAAGTATCAAAGGAACAAAAAGTGACTTTCGTAACTTATACCCCTCCGTTTTCTACGAAGTTTTTAATATTGTTTCTCACTTTTTCCGATTGTACTACTTCGTCCGTATGGTTTTAAACCCATTCATAAATTCGATGAAAGTTTTTTATTTCTGAAAAAATCAGTCGATTCTTGCCCTGCACATGCCTAAAAGGCTCTGGGTGTAAGCTGGTATCAATTTTAAAATTCTTCGTGCCAAATTTCAACTGGGCATTGGTCTGAAAGGTGCGTTCATATTCTTCCATATCGAGCATTGTCCTTTGGGCTAAATGCTTTGAAATCTGGAATTGCTTTTGCCGGTCCTGACCTTGTTTGGTCGCCACCCCGCTGTAAAACTCGGAACAACAACCGGATTCCAAGATACCAGTTCTTCGATGTTGCGTCGGCTCAACTTTTAGCGGATGGCGTCTCGGTTGCATTGCGTTTACTGAGATCAGTAGCCCGCAGTCTCGTCCCTCACAAAACTTTTTTGTGTTTCTTTTCCCACAGGCTACGGAGGTGGCTACGACGACCGAGGCGGCTATGATCGAGGCTCATATTAGATTGCAAGACTGCTATGAAAGTTGATTTAATTCTTGTCTCTTAGAGCAGGGTTAGCGTATTGGATGACCCACGTTGCCTGGTGTTCAGACCACTCTTTAGTTCGTTCCGTATCATTCCGTTTGCCTGCATCACCGAGCCCATCGTGAATACCAAATGGATAAACATTCAGTTATGTGCTCTGTGTGCATGTATAGTCAGCTAGACTCTCAGCTGATAGTGAGATTTTGTGGTGTTTGAAGCACTTTTACAGTTTACATTGTAGGATACTACTGTGCAGACATCAGCATATTACATTCAAATATGCAATGGTCAATTGCTTCATTTTCTAAATTACAATGCCTGCAAAGAAGGGAAGAGGGAACACAGCCACCTGAATTAGTGAACTGATATGAAAACGCCTGAAAATTTAGTCCCTTTGAGTCAGACCAAACTCTACAATAAATCTAAGAAAGGTGCTTATTGAGGAAGGGTGATAAAATTGGATTATTCTTGTTTAACAATGGCAATATTGATTCATAGTCGTTTAGAGTTTCTGCTTCACCTCCTTCACTTTGGAAATCCCTTGCTCACCCAAAACACCCTATCTTTGAGTGCTCCCAAGGCTTCTAATATTTTCCTATATGAAAGGAAAACACATTTCTCGAATGAATTCATGGCACCAGATCCAATGTTAGAGTCTAAATTTGAATCTGAACATCATGAAGTTCTAGCTTCTTACCCAGAATCTCGATGTGTTGTTATCAAATAACAAAAAAGTTTTTCAATTGAAAGTAAGAAGAAATATTAAAAGTTAAAACGAGCAAAAATTATTACGCATACGAAGGGGTAGCCCCTTTTCAATATTTTACTCCAGAAGGGTCAATTATAGAGGGGGGGGAGGGAGAGAGACAAGTGCTGTCCTACATCTTGAAAATTACTTTTTTAGGGAGATAGTTTCATTAAAATGCATTTTTATATTTTTATTTTAAAATTGAAAAAATGAAAAATTAGCGCCCCCTAGATTTTAAAGGCACATTTTGCCCCTCCTCCCTGATAACTTTCGTGAAGTCACAACAATGCCCTTCTTTAGAGCATAGATCAATTAATGTAAACACTTTCAATTATAAGTTATTTGCTATGCAGTCAGAATCATCTTTTCTTTTTTTTTTAAATTTATATGTCATTCAACAGAGATTAAGCACTTGACCAGCACAAGTTGGTTTTTGGTTTGGGGTCCAGATAGCAGATTTTTTTGGGATTTTAAGAAGATATTTTGAATTCCGTAATATATCTGCTGATTTAGAATCTTGGAGGACTATTATCAGAGACCCATCAGGGTTAATGTTTAACAAGAACATTGATTTTAACAGTTTGAAGATTGCAACCCTTAATAGAGCTATCTTTTTTTTTATATATCTCAAATGGGATATCTGGAGATATTTTTAAGTATATTCCAAGGTTTTGTGAAGGAAGAGTTGGATCATGGAAGGGGGATTATTTTTGATTAGGGAGATTGTTTTCCTTTTTTGGAGCTTCTTGATAGAACCTCTTGAAATTCATCTACTTGAAAGTTAGTCATGTACTAATTCCAACCAAAATTATAACACTTCCCATTTTGCTTCATTCCGCTTTAAGGTGCAAAAGGAACTACGATAGTCAAATAGCGACGAATGTCCTGGTTGAACTACGCTGAAGTAAGGATGCTGGGATAGTTTTAAGAAATTTCATTTTAGTTTTATTGGTCGTATGTTGTATGCTTTGCTGAGGACGGCCCTTGGACATAGGGCCGAAATATTTATTCAAATTAGATTTCCACTGTCTTACGAAAAGAACTAGACCTACGTTTCCCGGGCACCGTGAAGTGTTGCGGCAACCTTTGTCCGGTTTCACCGACTAAAGTGTTGCGCAAACTCATAGACGACGGCATAATCAATCACCGTCGGTAACTCCGGTATCGAGACATCGCGTGTGATGTCGCGCCCCTCCACGACCCGCAACGGCGATACCTGTGCAGGAAACTCCTCGCGAAAGAAAGGAGCTAAAGCCTCCGCTGAGGTGATGGTACCATCTGTACGACGCACTTCGAGGCGATAGATATGGTTGGGCTGGGGCAAATAGCGTCCGACAAAAATGTGTCCATAGGTACCATCCTCTAGTTGGTGCAGTTGGTGCTCCCACTCGTGTTCGACACCCGTCTTCAGGTCAACCGAAAAGACTTCGGCGTCAATGCTCGCTTGGGGGTCGGTCACAAATCTTCTTTGTGACCTTGCTTAATGGTCTTATAATATGACCAAAAAAGCCGCGCGGCTACCCCTCTTACCGGAGACCACTGTTCAGCGATCTTGCGGGTTTCGCGTTCGGACGGTCTTTCGGTCATGTCGAATGCATGCCTGAAAGCTTCCTGAAGGGCGAGGTCACCAGCTGGAAATATGTCCGGATGTCCTGCGCAGAACAGCAGATAGACTTCTGCGGTCCATGGACCGATGCCTTTCAGTGCCGTCATATCTGACAAGGCATCATCAGCGGGTCTTTCGGTTAGCTGATCGATTGCCAGCTCGCCCGTCAGAATGGCTTCACTCAAACCGGCCAATGTCTTTTGTCCGAGGAGGGCCTTTTTAATCCGGCAAATCAGGTTCTGAAGGTCAACGACACGTGACTTGATTCAACTCACATGCTTCAGAATCCTAATGCGGACAAAAATCCTTGGAATATAAAGGTTCTCAGAGAAAGAGACGCATTGAAAGAAAATGAAATCTCTTAGTGTTTTATAACTGACAAGGTTTCATGGTCGTTGCGTAGCACCCCACGTGTGCACTGCCATTACGTAACACCCTTGTGTACACCGTCATTATGTAACATCCAAGTGTGTGTCGTGCTCAGTTACAATCTGGGACTCCCCAATGGAGCCTGAAGTCTAGCATGTCACAAAGAAATGCATCATCCTCAACCTGGATTACAAAATTTTTTCTCGCACCCTCATTCCTTGTTTTTTTTTCTGTTTTCACTCTTTTTTTAAAAATGAATTTGACAATTTCGTCAATTACTGGCGCTCTTGTCACATTAGCCCCCTCCCACTAGTTTGGGACACATTCCGGGATATAGCCCCTCTCCCCATAATGGGGCTAGGAGAGGGGCATAGGAACTATTTCTGAAATGACTCAAAACTTATATATTTGGGTCTTCAGGTTAAAAAAAACGCCAAAGCAGAAAGAAGAAATAGAACCCACCACCCCCCCCTAAAAAATAAGCCGAAGGAAGGACCCGAAAGGGATCGAAAAAATTTTCCTTACATGAGTATAGCTAGGGATTTTAGCCTAATCAAACTTGATCATTCATTTGATTATGAAAGCTACTTTAAAGTAACCTACAACTATACAAGAAATAAAGTACTTGAGTAACATATGATATAAATGGCAACAAATGTTTTAGAAGAGTGATAGGGTTTTCCATAAACAAATTTTCTTTAAAATGTTTAAATTATGTCTTTTTGAATGGTTTGTTTTAAACTTACGCGGAGAATAAATGATTTTTGGTCTTTTTTGGAATTAACCAAAAGAAAAAAAGAATTAGATCGTATTATTAACAAGGAAAACTTAACATTTGAATGTCACTTGGGACCAATCAGATACATCTTCGGAAGGGGCGCGCGTTCGCCCGTGGCAGCTTCTATCGCCCGACAGTGATCGACAGGACACCTTTGGACAGCCGGCCGATGATGGAAGAGACCTACGGTCCGTTGGCCGCGGTCGCGTCCTTCGACAATGAGCCGGAAATGCTGGCGATGGCCAACGCGCTGGAATACGGTCTTGCCGCCTACATCTATGGCGCTGATCTGGAACGGCTTTGGGCGTTGGCAGACCGGCTGGAATTCGGCGCGGTCGGCGTAAACGTCAACGACACGTCGGAACTGCAGGCTCCGTTCGGCGGCTGGAAAATGAGCGGCATCGGCCGCGAACTCGGACCGGAGGGGCTCGACGCCTTCCTGAGAAATTTAGTAAGTGGGATCTATAGGATTCCTTATTATTGTGGAAAATTTTATATTGGTAGAACTCACCAATTCAGAAGCTGGCCGATTGGTAGCAACCAACATAACATCAATCTTTATAAAATTACAAATATTTTAACGTATAATTAAAATCGGTCCTTTCTAACTCGGGTTGTGCCCCGACGGATCTAAAATGGAAATAGCACCTTGTTAATTTTGGTACCCACAACCTCAAAGAAGGTTGTGCAGAAGTTAATATGACAAAAAGCATAAAAAAGTGATTACAATTAAATCATTTACGCAAAATTAAGTTGCGTAATTAACAAAATGCAAAATTAACTTGAAAAATAACTGCAATGGGGGATTGATTGAGAAAGCTATGGGGAAAAGGGTGTGGAGTAAAAAGATCAGTAAGACTGAGGTTTGAGAAATAGTATAGACTGCTTTAACTCATTTAAGTATATGCTTCGAGCTTTGCTATTTTCAATATGGTTTAATTTTCCTTTTTTCCTTTTGCTAGATTACTATGTAAATCTTATTTTTCTGTAATTTACTTTCTTGGGAAAATAAAATAAAGACTGAAAAGATTTAGGAAAAATTTAATGAAATTGAAAAATCAAATGAAAAGTAAATCCTTAAATAGATTATTACTTTTATTTATTTGATTTTTCTTAGTCTAGGGACACTTGGCAGTTTTAGGGAATTATAAGCTAATTCTGTTCTTTCTTTGTAGGATTTGAAAGCTATCGAGCGTGTTCTGAAGAAATGAAATGTAGTGAAAGCTTCCAACTCTGTGTGATGTAATTTTGTTATTAGTTATTGCTGCTGCTATCTTTCATAAATTTGATTCAACATCCCTAATTTCAATTTTAGGTCGTAACTATCCTTGCCAGTACAGAGTGGATGGAACTGAATCCTTCTAAAGGAACAATTATTGTCAATGATGAGTCCGTCCATTTATCAACCAATCCCTTGGTGCTTGAAACTGAAAATAATCAATTATTTGCAAGAGCATTTAAAACCGAAGATGATTTCGAAGGACATGCATACTCAGCAGAAGATCTAATGTAGCTACAGTATACAGACTTTAAAACCTCAGTTGGCATACCAAATCTCTTCAGGTTGGAAAATGAATGTAAAAGCGAGGCAGCTTTTTAGTCAGATAGTCAACGTAGGAGTTCCATCTTAAATCTTCATCCAAAAGTACTCTAATCATTTTAATAGTTTTCTTTGTCAGAAGTAGGGAAAAAGAAAAGAGTGGTTGTCAGCCTCTAGGAAGGAAAAAGTCAATTAAGAGCTGTTAGTTTCGCTGACCGTCAGTTCTACCTCTCCTAATTCAGCTTTTGGATCATTAAAAATTTTCGTCAAGTAAGACTGTTCAACGGTTGACCGGTGGCGTAGTCATCTTCTGACATGTATACGACAACGGGTACGTGTTCGATCGATTCGCTTTGGTTGGGTTGGTCATAGTTACTAAGTTCTGTCGAATAGGTTCTGCAAATTATTTTGAATCACTTTTGACGGTCATTTGAATCGCCGTGTAAATCAATCACCGAGTGGATCAATACCGAGTGGATCAATACCGATAGATCACCGAAGAAAGATGAACTCCTTTGTATTTACCAACACATGCGCCAAGTCGGCCCAGAGCAGCGCGTCATGAATCCCTTCTTTTCTGGTGCGCTCTTGTGATTTCAGGAATTGGGCTACGGTGACCACTTCCTGCTACTAGAATTGGCTGTATAGGAGTTTTTTTTATATATTTAAGGCGATGCTGTCTAGTGTGTTGTCTGCATTATGTGTTAGGTTGTTTGTAATTCAGAACTACTCAATTCACTTGTGTGGGAATTTATATTTACCGTCCTGTCGTGTAGTTAGCTATTGTTTTGGGTTATTGTTGGTAAGATTGTATGTAGGTGAATAACACTGGGCTGATTAAATTACAGGTTAGATTTAGGCTTTGATTTATATTGCTAGCTTGTGTTGTGTTGAATTTTGATGTTTTGGTTGTAAGATATGGGAGGTGATCTTGACATGTGTTTAAGGGAATATTCTCAGGCTTAATTGTGTGAGTTCATCATTTTTAAGAGCTCAAAAAGTGCTTAAATTTAAATTTCCAGTAGAAGCAATTGTTATATTTGTAAAGACCATAAAACAAAGGTATCAAGTGGTATATTCACTTTATTGGTAAGCCAGTTATAGGAACTGTCATGATTTTACCAAAACCTCAAACAAGACTTAATAAATAAAAATAGAATACAGACCTCATCCGGGTGCCCTCAGGGCTCATGGACTAATACAATCTGCTCTATAGGTGATATTACCTGTAAGAAAGCCCACTTAATGCATTTTTAGTTGGTCCCATAGAGAAGGAGGGTAAACCAGAAATGAAAACACACCTAGAATTGGCATTTATAAGCTAAAGCTAATTATATCATGTAGATTATTTCAATTTGAACCCAATCAAAAATTCATTTAAACCTGGTTAAACTATTCTGATAACCAATTTACGATGACGACCTGTTTGAAGTAACAAATTAAGTTGATTTTCTAATTGACAGAATACATTATAAACGTCATTATCGGGATCTGGACATATTTAAAAGACGGATGTGTAAACAAGAAATTCCAGCTAAATAATTTTCCATAGAATTATTGGAAAACTGCACAAAATTCCTTAGATTTTCCGTAAATTTCCATAGGTTCTGTTTTTCTTGGTTTATTTGATTAAATTCAGAAGTTATACCGAATATCTTGTTCAAGTGAAATGAAAATTTCGAAATCCATAATACTAACGAGAAAAATACCAATGTTGTAAATACCAATGTATTCAATAAAACTAACGGTTACGGACCACATACCCTAAATATGGTTTTTTGAATTGAAAATTCGGCAAAAAAAAAAAAACACCAAACATCTGAAACCCTGCTGTATAATATGTTAAAGATTTTTTGCTCTGAATATGAAAAATAAATTTAGTTTCATTTTATTATGGGCCGATTTTTTTTTAAGAAAGTGGAGAGTCAGCTTATATGAAATAGGTAAATTTGGACTTGGACTAAATGGCCTTTGAAAGATTGTATTTTGCAGGTGGTGAAAATGATGTTGGTCATAAGACATAATTAATATATAATATTTTTCAGAAAATACCTTTTCGGGGCCTCAGTTTTGGCTGAGTATATTAGGAGTCAATCACATTACTTCTTGAATGAGCGTTTCCATTTCATTACGAACGGACAAGGTGAACACTCTGATTCCAAATGTAACAGTCGTTTTACTCACGACAAAGCCCTTAGCTAGACCAATACCTGACGCACAATTCTTATCACTACTCGACGAGAGTAAAGAAAATAAAGTAGTACTATTACATTCTTTAAATGTTTTCTTCAGATTATGGGTCTCCCAATGGGCACTGTTTTATCTCCCTATTTGGCAATTTTTTACATAAATTTCATAGAGGAAAATTTGGCCGCTTTTGATATGCAATTGTCAGAAGAGTTACAAGATGACCTGTCAAACCTACTTAAAAAGTATCCCCTTCCTTTTTAACCCGAGGGGGCAGTATTAATCTGGTGAATGTGGGAGGTTTAATCTCTTTCGCAGATAAAAAGAGATGCGCGAAATTATTCGCGCATCAGCAAAGAAATTATTGCAAAGAGGGTAAAAATACTTGTGCTTTACCCGGTAGCAGGGTCACGATGGCCTGGCGAGTTTGCTGCCAATAGGCTGACAGTAACAGCAGGCTGCCACCAATAAAAATACCTGTCAGTGCCATGCTGTAGCTAACTAGTCCGTAGTTTTCTTGTTAGATGAAAAAGGCTTGATTGCCGCTAGAAATCGAGACGTCAAATTGAGATTATTGAATACCGTGAAAGCAAAGGCGGAAAAAACCAAATGGCAGTTGATCAATATTGTTTTGCCTCTAGTCTTTTTAATCGTTTATGGATTGGGGTATTCCTATTGGCGGCGACGAAAATATGCGGGTAGTAAATAAACATAAGAGCTATGAATCGCACAATTGTATTATTCATTATCTTTCTAATTCTTGGCGGGACGACAATGTGGTATTTGACGAATAAACCGGAGGATCGTTCTACGGTTTTAGGTTGGGATCGAGAGTTTGCCGTCGAAACGGATCAGATCTATAAAGATTCTGCAAAGATTTCAAATTAGGTATTTTATAAGTTTCATTTTTTTATGTTTCTAATGTAACTTCAGGTTCATAATAACATATAGTAATTTCCAGTAAAAAAAAGACCCAAAACCCTACCATTTCATATCACTCATGATGTTAAACCAGCTGTGCACAAAAAAAAGAAGTATTAGAGCAAATGCAAAAGTAACCCCTCCCATGAGAATTATGAGAAATTTAAAGAAACCTAAAATAAAGTTAGGTATCTCACAAGAAAACTTACGATAGATTATGAAGAGGGATTAGCATTTGATTCACTAACCTCAAGGTATTTTTGAGGCATGCTTCAGCTTGGAAGCCAGGGTATGACAGGCAAAAATTAACTAAATATTAGTTGACCAATATTCAGTTGACTGTCTGTGTTTGTGTCGTGGGTTTGACTGTCTAGGCTTGTCACAAGGTTAGGGAGTTTTACCAACAGAAAGCCGTTGGATTTACTGAAATGAGAGGCAAACAAGGCACACCTGCCTATGGTCTTATGCAGATTGACCAGGAATTTAGAATTGACGCAGGAGTGTTAATTTGGGTGGAATGACAGAAAAACAAGCGTCCAAAGCCAAATTGGGCCCATCCACAATGAGTGTCGGGCAAGGCAATTGATTCAATTCATAAGCTTGAATGAAAGAAAAAAAAAACGAATAACCGTGGACCAAGGATTCATCACATTCTATACCGAAGGCAGAGAATCTGGAGACCGGTATGTGCTCTACATGAACCATTGCCTGCGTGGCATTTTTTTTCTATGTGAACAAGCTGAAGCACGAGATACTTTTTGTACGACCATATTTCTGATAATAATAAGTCGTAAATACCTATATTTCAAGACTTTGACCCAAAATACATATGGTCATGGTCCAGACAAGAATCACATCAACTACTACTTACATCTAATCACAGCAAATATCTCATCAATTTGGGATTGCATCTAATGCTTTACTACTACTTACCCAAGCAGTAAAGACAAGAATTTAATTAGAATGTTTGAAAAAACAATACTCTTTCTGTAGTTAAATACTTCCGAGTTCAATTGCTATGGGATGGGAGTGCACCATATTTTCGGGAGAGCTGACATTTTTCAGTTTTTTTTTTTAGTCTTTTACCTATTCGTAAAAACCCATTCAAGTGAGATCGGAGTAGGCAAACACGTTAGAATGGTGAACAACCAGAGTTCGGATTCTGAAAGTTTCTTTCGCTCACATTCACAAAAAGCAAATTTTTTCAAGTTAGTGAAATTAATACAAAAATAATGAAAAATAACAAATTTCTCTATATAGCCTAGGGCTACACCTGACCCCATTGAAGCAAAGCTAGGATGCAACTGTCATGATAGCGCCCCTGAAATTGTCTCAGAACTCTTATTTTAAATTTTGACCGGATCCAGTGACACTGGGGGGAGCTGGAGGGGAAAACTAAAATTTTGGAAAACGCTTTGAATGGAAGGATCGGGATGAAACTTGGTGACAATAATAAGCACAAGACTTAGATAGGTGATTAACATAACCGGAACGGATCTGCTCTCTTTGGGGGAGTTGTGGAGGAACCTAACCTGAAAAATTAGAAAAAATTAGGTATTTTTAACTTACGAAGCAGTGATCAGATCTTAATGAAATTTCATATTTAGAAGGACCTCGTAACTCGGATTGGGGTCGGGGGGGGGGGAATCTTAAAAAATACTTAAAGCGGAGCCCATTTTATTGTCGTAGAAGCTTCAAAAAGGCTCATTTCATTGGAAATTGAAAGGGCCAGTTTAA
Organism: Alatinidae sp. Z8VKAUB7J3; assembly: GCA_010016025.2. Lineage (NCBI taxonomy): Eukaryota > Metazoa > Cnidaria > Cubozoa > Carybdeida > Alatinidae > Alatinidae sp. Z8VKAUB7J3. The sequence goes on from JAAAKM020721499.1 coordinate 9,436,904, forward strand.
TAGTCAAAAGTGATTGGAGGGCAAGTAGCCGTCCCTCCCACGCCCTCAATTTCTCCCAAACACATTCAATAAAATTTTGAGTAAGCCATTTTGTTCAAAATAATTGAAAGGTTCGGAAATTATGTCTTTGAGGATGACAACCCCCACAGTCCTCAGGGCAAGAGTTGTAAGTTATGCCCTGGAGGCATATAAGTTATACATAGAAAGTATGATCATATAAACTTCAGAGGAAGCTCATTGGATTCGTAATTAGAATTTCGAGTGTTTTTTAAGACTCAGAGTAAACGTGTTTTATATCAATTTGTCGTTTCCTTGCGCTTAATACAGAGATATTCTTATTAGCGTGGGGGAAATAATGCTGGAATTTAATTACAGGAAAAGCGAAGCTAGGTTTATCTGTCACTGGGGAAAGCGGTTTAAGAGTCGTTCTAGAGAGTGATGGGACACAAGTTGATGAAGACAATTTTTTCCGAACAATGCCAGATCACACAATTTTTATGTTCCTTAAGCCCGAGGAAAGGTGGACAACACTGGGAAGAGAACATTCAAGGAGTGGTAAATTCATTTTTTGAAATAATAATTCCATAAATTATATAATAGTCAGAATATGAATAATTTTTCAACTAATGCTTTTTCACGTTTTGTTTTTCTGTTTGTTTGGTTTTAACTGCTTTTTCTGTGATTTCATGACTTTATTACGTGTATGGTGCCTGGCTATCAGGAATGCATAGTCTTGGCTCAAAGAAACGAGGCATTTTCATTAATACTTCTCCAAAATATCTCTCAACATGGTTTAAAAATACCTCTAATAACAACCCTTAATTTCTCCCTTTGAATTGGTTGCTAGGGTCCCTGTCTTTCTTTAACTCACCCTCTTTGCTTGTATTATTATCCTAAATTAATTTTTTCTCGTTTTATTTTTCTGTTTGTTGACTTTTAATTACTTTTTTTCTGTTATTTCATGATTTTACATTAAATGTAAATCTCTAAAAAAAAAATTAATTAAGCTTTATTTTCAGTAAGTGAGTTTTTAAAATTATACCAATATGGTTTAGATGAACTACATTTGCAGATAATATTTGTGTATTCTGTAAAGCAAGGTTCAATTGCAACTCAAACCCACATCAAATCAATGCCATTCATTTCAACCCTCAACTATGTGGGCCATAGTTTAATTTAACACTGTGCAACTCAATTCCACGAATCTCGCTCCCATTAAACCCAGCCCCTGGACACATGTTTAACTCAACAAATTCAATTCAGTTTAACCCATATTGACACACAATCCCATTCAAAACACACCACATTGACTCAAATCATGCGCGGCCACTTTCATTCAATTTTCGCTGGAGCAAACTCGGGATAGTTTGGTCGTCGGGCACCTCCACGCTAAACATGGTCGAACCACCAAACAACAAGACGCGCCTGTCGTATTCCTCCGGTTGATCCGTGGTTACGCGCTGGCCGCCTACTACATTTATCCACTTACCACGGTGGTCCAGCAGTCGTATGAAGCTTTCCCCGGGATTGGCTTCAAATTGAGTAGCGTGTTTGGACTCGTCCAGAAACACATCGCCAAAGTAACCGGCATCAGCATAGGGCGGCGGCTGCGTAGCCCGCCACGCCCATCTGTTTAGAGGTGCATAGTATGGCTCAACCGCCAGATGGCAGCAGAAATTAGAGGAATCATTACGTTCTGAAAAAACTGGCCATAACAGAATCTCATATTCTGGAACAAAAGACTGACAGGAAGATTTAGAGTTTCGGGAAGATCAATGTTGAAATGGTTCGTTTCTTTCAATTTCCTCGGAAACCGCTCATCAAGTGACTATAAAAGCACTATCCTGGAGCTCCTATCTTCTTATAAGGCTTTGGTCGGTATTAAGTCCACTAACAATATATTTTTCTATATTCACGTCCAATGCATGACGTGAAGGATAATTTATATCAACCTGCTGCTTCACTAGGACAACAACCTCGGTTAGAAGACAAGCGACAATCAGAATCAATGTAGGACATCCAATTGTGGATTTGCAAAGCCCACAATCTTTTATTGCCTCCCCTTCAGGGGAATTTTATTTCATTGCTAACGCCAATGGAGAACCAGGCAAACGGGATAATAATGGGTTTATTTCGAAATTAAACATCGACGGAGAACCTATTGACCTCCACTTTATTCATGGAGGAAGCCGAGGCACCGAACTTCATTCCCCCAATGGCATGGCCATGGTAGGGAAAATGCTCTATGTTGCGGACCTCGATAACATTCGCGGATTCGACAGCGAGACCGGACAATCTATCCTGTCTTTATCATTGAGCCAATTTCATGTCACGGAATTGACCGACCTCATCGCGGACTATGAAAGGGGCTGTCCCCTCCTCAACATCCCGCTCTTTACGCTAAAGTTTGATCTTTGTCACAACTCTAATTTTTAAAACAATAAAAACCACTTTAGCGTAAAGGGTGGGGCGTTGAGGAGGGGACAAATGCCTTTCATATACGGAATGCTTTATGTTTGTTATAATGTCACTCCTTACTTTCAGTTTTTAAAAATTTTCATTTAATTTCTGAACGTTTTGCAACTAATGCAGGATCAAATTTGTCTCACCGTACATAAGAAATTAGAACGAAATTTTAATATTGATTTTGGCAGATTTATTCTGGATATGAAGGGTTGCCACCTCCTCAATACCTTGCTTTTACGGCAATAAAAGGAAAAAATGCAGCTTGGAGGGGTTTCATTGCTGATAGGACTGATGTGGATATAGAAACTAATAAAAAAGCTAGAAATAATGTGACCAAACTGTTGCGTGAAAATAGGCGGGAGCTTGAGTCAATTTTGATTAGGAATCCTGAACAAAACCCAAAAGCATTTTGGCGGTATGTTTGTCGTTTTTCAGGGGTGTCACCATCGTCCAGTGTTTTTAGGGAAGGTACCATTCTTATAGAAAAGGACGTCTGTAAAGCCAAGAAGTTCAAGTATATTTTAAGCTGTAGTTTTGAAGTTTCTGGGACAGAGAGTTTGACAAAAAATGAGTTGGAATCTAGTTTCCTCATATAATTTTTGTTCGTTTTTAGTTTTAATATTCCTCCTTACTTTCAGTTGAAAAATCTTGTTTTATTTATTTGATTTGTGATCGTTTTTTAGATAACGATGAAATCCGGCTCCAGCTCGCACGGAAAAATCCCCCTCCCCTAGGAGATATTCCTAGAAGATTTGATCTTGGCAAAAATTCACCCCAGGCAATTACCCTTAATACCTCAACTTGTAAAATTGAGTAAGTAAAGAGAAAGAAAGTCATACAAAGAAATTTTGTATGGGAATTTTGTTAAATTCTCCCAGTATACATTTTCCCTGAAAAGTTCACCCCCTAGAAAATTTCCTCTCCATGGAACATAAATTTTCGAAATATGACGCTATTAGTCCTTTCAAGTCTTATAAACTACAAGGCGATAAAACTAGGTCAAACCTCCAAAGGTTCTTTGGTCTATATACTATGAATTGTCTTAACCAGGACCCTGAGCTGTAGTGTAATTCCTTCTAAATCACAAATTCATATGTGTTTTTCTCTATTTTGGCTCTATCGATTCCAAAAGGCCCAAAAACAGGTCAAATTTTTTTTTTTATCTCTGATTGGCTAAAACTTACAAGACTTGTAGGCAAAGAAAAGAGTATTTCAATGGCGTGAAAAACTATTGAAGGCAATTTTTGTCTTGGAGATGATCAGTACTATGCAGGGTGTTTTAACACCAGTGAAATGAGGTACAGGTGCTTGATATGTTGACCAATCACACGTGAAGCCATTATTTCTAGCTTGCTCTAACGATATAGGTTTACTGCGGGTTTTCTTTCTGCTGTGTTGTAACCTGACTGTTTCATACTCAGATTTAATCTGCGCCACATACTCTGCTTTATGATTAGCAGAAAGTAATTTTTGACACACACCAACCGCTCTGGATGCATTAGAAACGTAAACGACAGGATGGTCGTAGTTTTCCTCAATTTTCACTGCCGTATGCGCTTTTGAAGTAGTCGCACCGCCAATTAGCAATGGAATGTCAAAATCTAAACGTTGCATTTCTTTGGAGGGCTGTAACAAAAGAAAGGCTAACAGGGCCAGGCCGCTTTTCACAGATGAAGGATGAAAGGTTGCCAAAGATTTGTAACGGTATTTCTTGGGCCAAACGAAAATGAGGTTATCTCAAAATGGTAGAGGTCATAAGGAAGGACTTTCAGTACATTTGGAAGCTAAGACAGAGGATAAAGAGTGAAGCTTTACATAGTATGAGGTGGAGAAGGAGTTTCTGCAGCTGTTTACGGCCTCATACAGCTTGTTTTTGCAACGAGTTGCTAGTAGAAGAGCTAGTGGTATACTCAGTGTTTTACTCTGAAGATACATTAGTATAGTGTTGTGTGAATTTTTAATATCGAGATTCCGTTGATCGATTGGCGGAACTATCTCGAAGAAGAGCTCGACATGCACAACTCCCATCAATCGTTCGCCGCCCGTCAGCGCTTGCTGAACTACGACGGGGACGCGTCGAACCAGGTGATCTGGTTCACCGATGGCAGGGCGTTCGACCAGACGCCGATGGCCTTCGAGGTGATCGACGACTGGATGGCGAACATCGCCGCGAATCCCCACAAGAGCATCCACGAGAACAAGCCGTCGCAGGCGGTGGATACGTGCTTCGACACGGCGGGGAACGTCATCTACGCCGGAGAGGACGCGTGGGCGGGCATCCTCGACGACGAGGCGTTCGGGCCGTGCACGACTGAGGTTACTGTCAGGAACAAACGGCAACCCTGTATTTTGTTGTTACTGTGCCTAACGGCTGTCGTTTAAATTATCATTTTGAAATAATTGTGAAAAGTCGTTTGGTATGCTGCTCTAAACAAGAAGATAAGCAGTGCAATGTATGTTCAACGGCACTTTCATCCCCCAGACTCTATACAGACTTGCTGGTCCCCCTTAGTGAACAGCTTGGCAACCGATTTTTGGTAATTACCTCACAAGTTGAGTTATGCCCACAAGTGTAAGTTAGGCTGCTGCCAGGGATAAACAATAACATTTTTTTGGTGCTGTCATGCCTAAAGGTCGTATAGCGAAGCTATTCGTAGTTAGCTTGTATTGGTGATGCGCTACAAACAATGGAGCACCAAGGTATGATGTTCCTACTGGTGACCAGTGCTAAACAAGAAATTTGTGGGTTGATCTCAGCCCGAGAAATCGCTAAAAAATTACATATCCCTGTTAATATCAACCCAATCGCTAATGGCTTTAGCGAAGTATTACAACAGGTAGATCACCCACACTAAGCGTTAAAAACTGCGTTGTGTAAGACTATTTTTGCAGGCCTTAAAAGCAGTGCTTTTAAGGCCTTCTTATTGTGATATTATTCAGGCAATTAATCTTCAGTTTTACTGATTTTCTATTTTTAAAAAGGTTTATGCATGAGCAATATCTCTGTATGTTGCGGTCTAAATTCATTTCTTGAGAGCACTTGTCAAACTCACCGTAAAGTACTTGGGCTCAGGAGGCAACAAACCCTCTCATATATGGGATTTCGTTTGTTCATTTTTAGGTTTAACGTTACTCTTTACTCTCAAACACATTTAGATTCGATAAGGGAGGTACTTTCAAAACTCGGTACCTGGCAATAATGTCTACGCGTTAGCCTTCGTACCTCAGGCTCCTTATGACCCTCTCTGCCAGCTCTCCGACAGGATTAGTCTCTGGGACAATGCTGGATGTTAGTTAGTACCGAACAGTCCAATGAACCAGCCCTGCTTAAAAATTGCGCAGTTAACTAATAGAGTGACCCGGCTCAATTGTAACCGAAATCCTAAAAATGGATTTTGATACCAATAGATACGTCAAAATAAAAAGATTTTTATGCTGAATTCAAATAAATATCTTTCATCAAGTTTTGTCCAACCCATTAAAAGTTACGAGCCGGAGAAAATTTGCCTTATTTTAGAAAAAGGGAGAAACAACCCCTAAAAGTCATAGAAACTTAATGAAAATCACACCATTAGATTGAGCATGTCAGAGAAACCTGCTGTAGAGGTTTCAAGCTCCTATCTGCCCACTTGTGGATTTTTGTTTTTTTTTTGCCAGAAGAAGATCACGGATGCGTGTTTTTTTTTTTTTGTTTTTCAAGTAGCTCTTTCAAAAAGGGCAATCGTGTTTGAATGGTGATCATCAAATTAGTGACAGGTGCAGATTTACAAAGACGACAGGAAGTGGTAAGTTTTAGATTTTTAACTACATTTATAAGGTCATTAACATAAATTAAAAAGAGTATCAGCCAAATCACAGATCCTTATGGGACACCAAACTCTATTTTAGACGGGTTGAAAAAAAGAGGATCAAACAAGGTAACTCGACCAGATAAATAAGATAGACACGGAGAATAAGTACTCCCTCGTATTTCAATATGAGATAGTTTCCAAAGAAGAATCTTGTGTGTTATTGAATCAAATATTTTTCGCGCATCGAGAAAAATTTTTACTCGACGTGATCTCACAGTAAATAGGGAGGGGGTCACGCATGGTCCCCCTCCCTAACTGTCATATGTGAGAGATTCTATTGCAAATGCGACACGTTTCTTGGTCTCCGCATTCCGGTCACTACCTAAAATGAAGCCAATAGCAGTTTCTGGTATAGTTATTACGATATTTTTATAATTATTCTTGCCTCAGCTGATACTCCTTTCAATTTATATACTTTTTCAGTCGGCGGAAGACAAAGAGAGCATCCTCGGTTACTCCTTTGGTAACCCAGTTTGAACGAACGCCGAGTGAAAAGGCTCGAACTCAAATCCTTTACGCCTATCCACAAAGAGGTAAATGGAGTGATAACTTTGAGGCTATTTTATTGAGTTGTATTCTTACTTTTTATGAGGATTCCATAAAATCAATTTTATATTGATGTTAGTCTCCGGGGATGAAAATTGGCATATGACATTCACAGCAAAAGGAACAATCAGAAATTTGGTGATGGGGGGGGACTACACGTGTGCATAGGTCCCCCTGCCTCCTTTTGTGTTTATTCTACTACTGTCCTAGGTTTTTTATCCTTTTTCTCCTAATTTTTTTTCTTTCTTTGCCTAGGGCTAAGAAAAATATTTGCACATGCAGTCAAAACAAACATTCATCGTTTTATATTTATTTCCATTATGTTTGGCTTAGTTCAATAATTGAATCTCAAGTTAAACTTTCTACCAGATACTTAGTTTTTCTGTTATGCCTAAATTCATTAAATAGAAAATCAAATCTGACAAAAAATGAACGGAAAAAAGGCGTATATCTTTCAAAAATCAGTTAGAAATTGAGTTCACTTCTTTTTTCTTTAGCACAGATGAGAGAGAGAGAAAATATTACTTTAATCAAAGACCAATAGTCACAAAAATATTATATCAAACAGACCTGTAACTTGAAAATCTATTTATATTTGATAGGACTCACTTTTTAATCATTCACTATACACAAATATTAAACTACAAAAGATAAATAACAAAAAATAAATCTCATACATACCTCATCGCCGCAAACAAATCACGCGGCCCCGCTTCGGACCGCCCCAAACGCCGTTGGGGACGCTCCCCTGGAGTCACCCACCAAAGATACCCGTAGGCCGGATTCAGCTTCTGGGACGAACTCGTGGAAGCCGTCAAGTAGGCCGAATCTCCCAGGACCACCTGACCATCCCAGTTCCCATCAGCCAACATCAACAACCCAAACCGAGCCAAATCACGCGCCGTGGTGGCAAACCCAAAGCCGTTCCCCGAGAGTTCGGCTAGAGCCCCCCGGCTCACCCAACGGGAATCCATCATGCCTAGAGGCTCCGTGAGCCAAGCTTGCGTGATCCGGTGGCGATCCAACTTCGCGTTTCAAGGTATATGGAAAGAAGAAAGGAATGTTTTTTAACAACTGCTATAGGAGCTACAACCCACACATATGCTGTAGGTTCACCTTTGTTTGCTTTTTTTTACTATTTTATGACTTAGTAACTGAGGATTAGATTTTTCTGAAAACGTAATTGATTGCCAATTATAAAAAGAAAATGAGTTTTCGTGGGCAGTTAGCCCTGATTATTGGTTACTATCCATATAATACTAAAAATGTATCTTTTTTTTCTTTTAGTTTTTAAGCATAAAACAAACTCATACAAAACATACCTAACTATCTCCAAGATTTATTTTTAACTTTCAAAACGTATTGAAAATAGTAATGGGTCTGGTTAAAAAATTTAAAAGACTGTTTAAGAAGGTCCCCACATGCGTCCAATCAAATTTTTATAATTTTCATTTTGTCCAAAATAGATCAAAGATCATATAATGAAAGCTTCGGTGTTTCCACAGCCCCTCCAGAATCCAGGCACACGTGTTGTAAATTATGCCCCGGTGGCATATAAGGTTTATATAGAAGGAAGGATCGTCTAGCTTCGTCGGGGCTCTCTCAATTGAAAAGTGAAAGTTCTTGTTCCCATTTTAAAAGTCAAAAGTCCAGGGTCAACAAAACCCGCCAGAGCCCTGGGCAAGTATTGTATGTTGTGTTCAGGGTGTATATAAGGTTCTTACAAGTTTTGCCTCCATAGAGTAGGATGGTTTGGACCATGGCCGTATAGATTCGACTTTTAGTCAGAATTGAAATTTTTCAACGATTCCAAAGGGGCTTTTGAAGGGATGCGAAAACAAATTGCGCATAATGCATTCTTTGCTGGATGTCTATGTCTGAAGAGCAATCAGTGCAAAGTATGGAACATAGATAGGTAAAGCACTCAACCTTTTCTAGCTGAGTTAAGTTCATGCTCAAAGATATTTGGATTGGATGATCATGACCGTAAATTTAGTTCTCTCTGTGCTTTAAGTCCAATCATTATTAAGTCCAATCAGACTTGACCATTTAACAATATCATCTAGCATGTAGTGAATAAATATATTCTATTCTATTCTAAGAATAAAAGAGCTGACAAAAACTTGTGTGTCTTAGGTTAAAACTTCCTTTTCTTGCCACGAGTCAAATATTGAGTATTGTTACTAAGAGCCAACCAAGGGGTAAGCTGCAATATCCTTACCTGTAAAAAAAAAACTATTCTCTGAAAAAACCTGACAACAAGTTTAGGAAGTTAATATTATGCTACTTTTCTGCCTTACATAAGGCAAAAACTGCCTTACTTTTCTGCCTTTTCAGTAACTTAATAGTATTTCAAATTTTTGCTATTGACTTAAAACCTTTAAAATTGATGGTAGAGCTGAAAGTTTGGTCATTCAACTGCTATGCTCCCCCCCCCCTAATGTGGAAATATATAGCCCAAATTTGCTTTAAAGTCTTATATTTTTATCATTGGTTTCTCATTACATAAATTTTGCACTAAAATGTCATACATAAGACACTTCTATATACAGAAAACAGTACTTTTCTGTTATAGCACCCTGATCAAGAATTACACTGTAGCTTGATCACGATGGTAGCTTGAAACCTTTACAGTAGGGTTCTAGGATATGCTGAATCTGATGGGGTTATTTTTATTAAGATTCTATGACTTTTAGGGGGTGCTTCCCCTTTTTTTCGAAAATAAGGCAAATTTTCTCAGGATTGTAACTTTTGATGGGACCCAAGTTTAACAGAACACTGCCATCATAGGTAATTTCCTAATAGGTTCAAATTTATTTGGCGAGACTAATGTTATAATCTCTTCCAATAGTTCGGCAAAGGTACACTCTTAGCTAATGTGCCCGTTTGCACATTACTCATATCTTAAGTACCAGACAAATCCATACAATACCATACAATACCATACCATATAATACCAATACCATACAATGAAACCATGAGATTTTGCAAATATTTCATCAGTTACACCGTTTTCAAGCAGCTGCGAATCTCAATCTAGGGATTGCATTGTCAATTCATATAGGGTCCTATAGGATTTATAAAGGGTAAATTGTAGAGTGGAATTCGTCGTGGAATAGCGGATAGTTGCCGTTTCCTGCAGCAGCCGCCGCACGTCACCTTCGCCGTACGTTAGTGCCGACAGCTTGTGCAGTCCGTCAAAGAAGCAACTGCTGAGATCGTGCGGTGTCGTCAGCGTCTTCGTGAACAACAGTCGCTCACCGTCGTACGCACAAAAGTCCGTCAGCGTACCGCCGTTGTCGATGTTGATAAGCATACCCATACGGACCTGTCCTCCGGACCTGCGCTGCCGCTGTGTGAACTGACTCGCGGCACCGGCAGCGCCGCATAATAGATTTGAACAGAGATGCAGGTGAAATCGGCTTAAATTAAATTTTGTGATAATTTACTGCAAGTGAAACTCCGATTATTAAATAGGACTCCACATCGTCTTTTGTTGCTCCTGTGGGGGCTCCCAAGCGTAGTAGCCAACAAATTAATAGCCGAGGTGACCATCTAATGGTGGAATTTATGGAGGATTTGCATTATTGATACTTTTTATTTCTATTGTGTGTTTTACGTGTTTTGGCGAAATGTATCGTGTTTGAAAAGCTTTTCATGTAGTCTAGTATGGTTGCGCGTATCATTCGGTTTATTTTTTGTTCAGTGTATTTAGCGCCGAAAACTAACACTTTTAATGATGAAGATACCTGGGAGATATTAGAAAATGATATGAATCATTTTTTCAGAAGTTTCCGTCATACCAAGTAGATTCAGGAACGTGTGGGGGGAGTTGGAGGGGGAAACCAGAATTCTTCGAAAACATAATAATTGGCGTATTTTTATCTTACGAATAGGTGATCGGATCTTAATGAAACTTGATATATAGAAGGATCTTGTGTCTAAAATGCTCCATTTTCGACTCGAATTGGATCCAAGGACATAGGGGGTTGGAGGAGGGAAACAGAAATCTTGGAAAACGCTTAGAGTGGATATATCGGGATGAAACTTGGTGTGAAGAATATGCACAAGTTCTAGATAAATGATTGACATAATTGGTACGGATTCGTTCTCTTTGAAGGAGCTCGGGGGTGTTAATTTGGAAAAGACTGCGGAGAGCGTTTAAAGTTATGATAAGCTCGAGTCATGAGGGTAAAACAGGGAGGAACGTAATCGATGAAATCATTAGTGTTGCCGGAAATTGAAGCCTACGCTGAAAGTCATTCGATGGCAGAATCGGATGTGTGTCGACGATTAAGGGAAGAAACCTATCGAACCATAGACTTACCGCAGATGGTCGTGGGTCCGCTAGAAGGTGCATTTCTCAAAATGATGGTTCGTGTGGTCCAAGCCACGCGGATTCTCGAAATCGGGACCTTTACCGGATACAGCGCACTCTGTTTTGCGGAGGTGCTGCCGCCTGATGGAACGGTCATTACCTGTGCTATTGATCAAAAAATACGAAATTCCACATTTTTGTAGATAGGAGCTTAATATTTTTGCTACTGGGCTCTCTGATACGCTGAATGCGATGGTTTGATTTTCGTTAAGATTCTTTGACTTTTAGGGGTGTTTCTCCCTATTTTCCAAAATAAGGCAAATTTTCTCAGGCTTGTAATTTTTGATGACAAGCATTAAATTTGATGAAACTTATATATTTAAAATCAGCATGAAAATTTAATTCTTTTAATGTATCTTTTGGCATCAAAATTCTGTGTTTTAGAGTTTTGTTTACTATTGAGCCAGGTCGCTCCTTACTACAGTTCGTTACCACAAACTGTTTGAAACGTCTCTATTCCTTTTCTCATTCTCTTACTTGTATTCATCTTCTTTTTATGCATTGATAAACATCCTTCTTTTAATCCAATAAGTAATTCCTCTCTATATGTTCTTTACGTTTATACTTCCCCTGTATTTGCTTTCTTATATTCTAAGTTGCTCATTTTTAATCTTCTGTTTTTAATTAGCCTGTTTTACTTGCTTTATATTCTCTTGTGTTTGTGTATATGTGTGTCATTAAGAAACAAGATATACTGTTTATTTGAGGGTTTTCAATTTCATTTCTTTTTTTTATGCTGTTCAGTATCAGTTAGTACCAGTGGAATAATGTTACTACCAGTGGTGTAACTACAATGTTAGTAATATGACTGAGCTAATCATCTTTGTATGTTTGTTTTACACTTTTAGCGTTGTTGAACATAAAAATAAGCGAGTTTTCTTTAGTTACCAACAGTGACCGATTATATAGGTAGGTTTCACTCACGTAGGTTTGACGCGCGTGTTAATAAAAGGTGATCAATAAGTTGAATCCCAAAATTAGGAAGGTGAGCCCAAATTTGCGTGTTATTCCAGCCCCAGCATTGTTCATCACAGAATCCGAAGTAAAACCAACAGTCATGACTTGTTGAGCCACCGCTGATTTGACACTTGATTTGTCCAAAGAGTGTCAATCATATTGAAATGTTATTTCAGTCTATCCAAATGCACACTTACACTTATCCTACCAAGATTTGTTTTATTTGATTTAGTAATTCAGCAGTATCTCTAAACATTATTGTTATCTCACCAATTGCATCAAAGTACTTTAATAAACCAGGTTAAGCTTAAGGCTATAAATTTGTCTCTAAATTTCTTGTTACCTGGCTTTAATTTGTTATAGGAACAGATGGCATTGGCCTAGGACTGGGGCTACTGATAATGACACATTTTGAGAAAACATTTTTTACTTCATTTACCTCTTTCAACAATAGCCTAGTCTGCACCTTGTTACTTAGGCTACAATATTCAAATCAAAGAAATTTAGCCTACCATTTGATTCCAGATTAATTTTTTTGGTAATAGCGGCGCCGCCGCCCGGGTGAAGAAGGTGAGGAAGACACCCGTCGCAACCGCTCTGAGGCGGATCTGCGGGGCAGCCTGGGCAACGACATGCTGTCAGAGGATTAAGTCCGGCAGATCGAAGAAGATCGTGCCGCTGCAGAAGCCGCCGCGCAACTGCGCGAAGACGATTACCAGCTGGCCTATGCGATTGACATTCTGAAAGGTCTGTCAGCTCTGGCACCGTCTGAGTAACCTCTTTTCCCCATCCGTGATGAAATGGCGCGGTTTATGCGCCTGTGGCCCTTCCCCAAATTGGGGAAGGGCGCGTTGTTTTGGGAGAGGGTCAGGGTGAGGGGGTCTTGTATCACCTTTCCTTGATGTGGACTTTCTTGCAGGAATGAATTTCTTAACGATTGAAGGTGAAAGAGATTTTTTCGTCAATACAAAAGGATTGAGAATATAGACGAATAAATCTTGTTTTGGTTAAGAATTAGAGATTGGATCATTGTTTTTTAGTCGAGTTTTTATCTTTGGAATTTTTTCGTGATTCTCTGTCAAAAAACGCTTTTCTTGCAAAACAAAGGTATGTCGTATGACCAATGCCTTGAAAAGAATGACGAGTCTTGCCTTCTCTTGCCTCAATTGTTCTCAATATGTGTTCAGTAGATTCTATGTCGGTGAACTCATTTTCAACTAAACTGGCAGTTACGCCTGCATGAATGGAGTGCATTTTCGCTTTGTTCAATATACACTGCGATGTCCTAAAATAAAGTCACTTTAATGCCCTAAACCATCCCAGATATATTGGAGATGGGCCATTTTAACATCCGTATTTTGTCATAAATCCCCCTCAACAGGTCCTGAAGTTTCAACTTAATACCTTTATCTGTTCCTAAAATGTCTTAATATGCCCTTATGGCAGACTCAGATGGACATAGTGTCTTTTGATTTAGTTTAACATCTCTAATAATATTCTCTGAATGTTTCAACATATCCTCTTTATATCCTGGAATATTGCACATACATCCTTTTGAAAATCTGGATATGTACTGTAAGCGGGAGGGGAGAAGCGATGCAACCTTTGTCTTCGCAATCCGTACAAACACACGTCGACGCGGTAGCCGAGCAGGGCTACTCGATCATGCCGGACGCTATCCCGGCAGCATTGCTCGATGAAATTCAGGTTGAGTTAGGTCGCCTCGAAGACGTGCGCCCGGGCGGCGACATTCCGCCTGCACCGTTTACGGGGCAGGTCACCCGGCGCTGGTTTGATCTCTTGAATGACGGCGATGTCTGGCAACGGGTTGCCACCCACCCTTGGGTAATGCAGGTTTTGCCTCATATTCTCGGCGACGGTTTTCTGCTGTCTACAATGGGTACTGCTGTGGTTGGTGACGGGGGAAGCTCAAATAAATAAGTAAATACTTTATTTTGAAGGGAAAACTCTACTTAAGACTTCTCTGGCAAAACCTGGACGCTGAAAAAAAAGCGAAAAAGTAGGCTGCATTGACTCCATTCAGTAGAAATTTACTAAAACTCGCAACTTCGCGACTCAGACTCCACATCCCTGTTTTAAAGCTTCATTTATCCAGATTTTATAAGTTACAACCGACTTCAACTCCGCACACGCTCTTCCTGCACCCCAATTTATTCAAAGGACGAAAGTTAATTGCAATTAGCATTACAAAATGCACCCCTTTAAGCTAATTACATATGGTTAAAAACCATCATCTTAGATTAATGAAAGAATCTATAATGTACCATATTTTTTAAACTTATTTTCAAACTCATTTATTTTTATTTTATTTTTTTGGCAACCACAACTGTCAAAATTTAATGATCGCAACTAGAGTTCATCTTAATAAAAACTGAATTTTCAAGTTTGTCTAAATCTAAAGATATGTATGGCTATGTAAGTTCTTCTTAAACAATTCAATAATATTTCATTTACGCTGTCCTTGGTACTTAAAAGGATATTTTGGCACTATGCAACACTAGTTGTTGATCCCTTTGGAACTAGCAAAATATTATCATGTTAAACCTTGGGGAAATTATATAACTTTTATGTCTTACGTCTTGCCTCTTGTGGCAGCATCTTCGCCAAGATTTTTCCGTATGGTTTTTGCTGATTCTTTTACCAATTTTAAATATGTTGTTTCGCTGTTATTGTCTAAACTCTTTCTTTCTTTTTTTTACTTTAAATAAAACTTCCTGATTTTAATAGAACATTTTTTACGTTGCGTTTTCGTTCGCAGTTTTTGCGCAATGATTTTTGTTTTTTAATATGTTTGTTTTTACTACTTTTTCTTAGAATTAAAAAAGGACATCGAAATAAAAAAAATGTCCCATCCTTCTAAACCCTTATTATATGTTTTTAGACAAATTGTATACCTGAAAATCACGGTTTCAAGATTCTTCTTTTGGTTGTTTCTAAATTAAAACAAAATCAGATTCTTCATAGTAATGAATCCTAGGCAATAACCGAAAGTATAAAAGTCTAACTATCGGTAACATTCAATCAAAGAATCAGCTTTTTATGGTGATCCTAATAATTTATTTGTAATTAGCGCAGTTATTAGTACACAAGAAAGTTGATGTAATTATAGAAATTTCGGTAGTTATAGAAATAATGGACAATTTCGGTAAAAAATATGCCGTCAACTTTTGCTTGTATTGTGAGAGTACCCATGAGCTGATATATGAAGCTACTAAAAAAAAGAAATGTTTCTCCTGAACAGAATGCTGGGTATTTCTGTATTTTCCCCCTAAACGGTAACGTTTTTGCTCTCAGAGTCTAAAGCCTATGAAAAAAAAAAGAAAATGTCAGTCATGTGGGCCAGAATGTGGTGCACATAAAGGGCACACAGACAAACTTACGCTGGTTGCTTCATCCAAAAGCAAGATCTTTGGATTCTTCACAAGCACGCGAGCAATGGCGACACGCTGTTTCTGTCCACCAGACAGCTGTGCACCCAGATCGCCAACCTGTGTATCATACCCTTTGGGGAAAGACATAATAAACTCGTGGGCATTGGCCATCTTTGCTGCTTCCACAATCTCCTTATCAGTTGCACCAGGGAAACCAGAGGCAATGTTGTCCCGGATACTCATTGCAAAGAGTTTGGGCTCCTCATGTTCTAGTGTTAGACAGACGACGAGCAGCAATTTCCAAATCAGCTTCAATAGTAGTGAATTCAAACGGGCATGGAGCTTTCCGGTCGGGGGAGGGGCTTAGCATAGAGATTAAAATAGGTTTAAGCAGAGAAATAATAAAGCT
Source organism: Alatinidae sp. Z8VKAUB7J3 (assembly GCA_010016025.2). Taxonomy (NCBI): domain Eukaryota; kingdom Metazoa; phylum Cnidaria; class Cubozoa; order Carybdeida; family Alatinidae; species Alatinidae sp. Z8VKAUB7J3. The sequence goes on from JAAAKM020721499.1 coordinate 9,452,903, forward strand.
AAGAAGTCGTTAGGACGGCTATAACCGAGAACAAGCAGATATTAGTGGTAGCAACACTAGCAGAAGTGACAGCAATAAGGAAAATAAAATTATAAACAACGAAAATTAATTTTTAAGCGTAATCCCTCCTCTCCCCCCTGAAACTTTCCCTCGGACAACCTCCCCCTGCACAAAATTGCCCCTTGGGAAATACCCTCCAGAATCGGGGGAGGGGGGCAAAAGTTGGGATCCGGAAACTATGGAAGCACCAAGTAAAGAACAAAGCCCACGGAATCAGGCAAAAGATTCTCTGAAACTTCGCAAAGTTCTTTTAAAAGGTACAACAATTATTTATTTAACAAAAAATTTTGTTTTTTTTAGTGTCAAGTAAACAAAAAACACTCGGAATCAGGCAACCAAGAGTTTCTCAAACCCCATAAAGCTCTTTTAAAAGTTACACGAATCATTTATTTAACAACAAATAGTCGTTTTGTAATGAGCATTAAGTAAAGAAAAAAAAACACAAAATCAGGCAACAGAGTCTTTCAAAATCCGTAAAGTTCTGGAGCATTATTCTGCTGTCGCAAGATATGTCCTTAAGCAAATGCTTGGCGGAGAATTTTCGCAGCTGTTGAAAGAATTAAATTTTCTGAATCACGATGAAGTTTCAAAGCGAGTTTCTGCTGTGTTAAATCATTTAATTTTTTAAAATGGCCACCCTTCCCCAAAATCACTTTTGCTATTTCCCCCGACCAAAAAAAAATTCTGCTTACGTGCCTGCTTGGAGCTATATTAGGGGATCCCTGTCCCCTTCCCATAGCATGTGCAGAGATAGTTTTTTTTTTCTTTATAAATAGCTAAAGAAATAGCTTTTTTTCTGTTTTTTGCAATGGGTTTGGGCGAGAGGGCTAGGCTTGGCTTTAGACAATGTAGATATATACATAACATGCTTGGAAAACATTAAAAAAAAATATCCTTCTTGCGTACAACATTCCCCAACACACATACAGAGCCTTATTTTTTCACTTATGCTTACTTGTGTTAAATTTTTCGTCTGCTTCTACCATATGACGTTTGGGACATTTTGTCGTTGTTTCTCAGTTTCAGAACAAAAAAAAATCCAAATAATACACAGGACAATTTTTAAACCGAATTGGCATATTATAGGTTCATTCCATCTTGAACGCTAATATATGGTACTTCTGATTAACTGTCCAACTTTCATGAGAATATTAAAAGGTAGTTTCTCTACAAAATTCAAGGGCGGGTTGGGGATGCGGGAGATGAAGTCGGAGTCCATGGCGAGTGGAGGTGGTGGAGAGTTGCAGAGCGTTTGCGGCGCGGGACGTGGCTCGGCGAGCCCGGGGCCGTCGCGCGCAGCGGGCAAAACGTGGCGTAGCCCTCTTCACTTATGCAGGCGAGCTGCCCGGCCGCAAGCCACTGGGGGATTTTTAGGGGGGTCGGTGGCTGCGCAGGAGGTCTGTGCCCTCGGCGGCAAGGCTCCCTGGCTGCTTGACGCTCGTCTCGGTGGTCCGAACACTGAGGCCATGACGTCGTGCCGGTGGGTCGTGTGGGCGTTTCTCGCCACGCTCTCGTGCTTGCGGCCTGTTCTGCCATTCCTCAACATCTTTAAACTGATTCTGCTTATGTATTTCCGGTCTTGGATACTTTTGACTTGTAATGTACCCCACGAAAGGATATTCAAGGCTTCCAAGTCGAACAACTTTTATCTGTGGCTATTGTTAATGATGTTATTCTTGTGCACTCTTCCAGTTGTTTATACCATTGTCTGGCTCGAACCTTCATGGCACTGTGGTCCATTTAGTGACTACAATAAGATGTACCATGTTGCTACTAAGGTAATAAATCTTGTATAGATAACCTATGTTAGGCATAGGGCATCTTAGTTCAGTTAATCAGCATATTTGTTTTCACTATCTGGCCTAGTATCATGTCGATGTCGTTGTGATCGTACAGATCCCAATATTTCTGGGTCGTCACGAAGGGGGAATGCGGGTGGGTGAAGGAGACCCACAGCAGAAAAGGCGAGTCCTTGCCGAAACGGGCGAGGTCGTAGATCTTTTGGATACCGGCATGCTCGACCTCGTCGTCATAATCGATCTGCAGCGACCGGGCGCAGACCCCGGCTTCGACCACGGCGCGGGGATTGATGCCGGTCGGCCGGTAGCGTTCGCCGACGATCCAATCCGGCGTCCAGGCGAAGTTGGCCGGGTAGACATCGGTCGTGATGCGCTCGTTGAAGCCATGCACCTGATCGGGCCCGATGAAATGCATCGTGGCATTTGATTTATTTCTCGATTTATGTTTGATTGACGTAATAAGAATGATGCTTATAATGATAATAGTGATGATGATGATGATGATGATGATAATGGTGATGGTGATGGTGATAATGAGGAGGAGGAGGAGGAGGAAAAGGAGGAGGATAATGATAATCCAGAGAATGGTTTTTCTAATGGTGATTATTTCCGTTTTTTGTGCATAATTGAAGAGAGCATCAATATTGGAGTCTGCACCGCTGTGCGTGAAAATCTGCGTTATTGTGTCATTTATCTTGTCTGATGACATTATGAAGAGAGTTGTAACTGTAAACTAGGAAGTAGACATCCTCACCCACTAAACTTAAGCTCTGTTATTCCTACTAAAACATTTTAATGAATTTTCTATTCTCACCCTTTGCTTTTATCTTTATTCAGCCACGTATAGAATGATTGGGCTTTTTGACCGTTGCTCCCACCACCTCAAAAATTCTGATTTTTCCCATGATTTCTTATATATTTTCTTATGGGTCACCAATTTTTTATTTTTTTCGAATTTTTCATAAATAAGTCTCCGTGTATCTGTCAGGTTTATCTTCTAAAACAAGGACACATTAATGGTACTAGTTTTTCTTGAAATACTCCTATTAAACTTCTTTTTTTAAAAGCGGTAAAGAATTAATATTTCAAGATTTCAAATAATTTCATTGTTTTGTAAGTCGTTTCTCTTGCATCTGTTCTTTTATTCTTCTGTATCTTGCAGTTATAATATCTGTATCCAGTTCAAAATTCAAATTTTTAAAAGTAACTTCGTAACGTTTTCTCAAAGCCTGGGGTTAATGATGTTTTTTTTTTCTTTTTATTTTCTTTCTTCTGTTCTCAAAATTTATATTTTATGTTTTCTCTTTACTTCTTCCGTGTATTGCAGGTTCGGTTTCTGAATTCAGTTTAAAATTACACAAAAATATTCAAATTTTTAACGTAACTTGGTGACATTTGATCAAATCCTGGGGTTAATACTATAGGTGTTTTTTTCTCTGTTTTTATGGCACTTGAAGAGTTTGAATTAAGTGGTCGATTATCGGACTCAGTTCCAATAGTATTGAAAAGGACCAAGCTCCCTTCCTTTAATTCGGGTCTTGATCCGGCATTACTGTTTGCCTCAGAATTGCTAAAACTATTGGCAAAATTTGGGAAAGGACGTGAGAAGGGTGGTAACGAGAGTTTTGAAGGATTCTTATTATTACCAATTTTAAAAATTGTCAAATCTCCCACTGGTTCAGGAGCATCATTTGGAAGATTATTAGATGATAAGAAAGGCTGACCCACTGGGACATTCTGGAAATTATTAACAGGTCTAAAAGCAGGTCGTTGTAAAGCAGAAGGGCTTGCAGAGTCACCGATGCGGGTGATGCGACCGGCCACATCCGAGCCCTGGCGCATATGTACCGGCGCGCGGCCGATTACATCCCAGAGGACCGAGCCGATGCAGAGAATGTCGTGTGATTTGCTCATGTTTCGCTTGTGGCTTTAAAGCGGGGCCATGACAAGGGGGAAGAGGTTGGGGCAGGTGGCCTATTCGGGAATGCGAAAGGTCAGAGCGGCCCAGAGGGTTTCCCAGAGAATGCCGTGCTTTGCTTGCAGCGCCGCATCCGGGCGGCGCAGGACAACCGCGTCCAGCAGGTAGCTATGCCCGGCGCGCACGGGGATCAGCGCTTCGCCCGTGTTATCAGAGCGCAGGAAGAAACCCTCTTCCAACGCCCACAATTTATCAAACACTTGCGATCAAAATTTTGATACGGCTATTTTGTTCAGCTTGGTTAAAAGGTCCGGTAACATACCTTCGAGAATTACAACTCCCCCCCCCCCAAAGCCTTCAGGGCAAGGGCTGCAAGTTATGCCCTTGGAGTATGTAAGCTTTTTTATAGAAAGTATTGTCATAAAAACTTCAAAATGGGTTCGTTCGATTTGAAATTGAAAGAACTAGTGAACTCTTTAGTAGTCAATAGTGAAAGAATGGCAAATGACCACCAGCACACGTCCATAATTTCCCCAAATAAGTCCGATCAAAATTTTGAGATAGCCATTTTATTCCGCAGGAATGACAAGTTATTTAAAATGCATTTACAATAGCAAAGAAATCGTCTGCTTTTAAAGAAGCTCCTCCAATTAGACCACCATCAACATCTGGCTTAGAAAATATCTCTTTAGCATTTGCTGGCTTTACACTTCCTCCATATAGCACAGTAACTTGATCAGCAATAGCCGCTCCATATTTGTTAGCAATGGTTTCTCTAATAAAAGCATGCATGTCTTGAGCTTGCTCCGGAGAAGCAGTTTCGCAAGTTGATTATGAAGATCAAGACGAACAGCCAGGAGCCGGGTGAGCCGAAAGAGACTGAAGGCAACACGCTGTTCAACATGTACCAGGCATTTGCGGTATTCCAGAAGGTCACTGAAACGAACCACCCTTATCCCTCACATTTATAAAAACTAATTGATCCTATACCAAGGGGACGAAGGGCCATAAATTAAAGCAGATTCTCGTGAATTTCTCCACGCATGGGGTTTGAGTAAGGGCCATCCATTATCCTTGCCTCTTGTAAATATTTATTTGTTTCTCCAATTGCCTCGCTCCATTGCCCCAGACTTCCTTCCAGTATCGGTAAACCCTTAAAAGGACGTTAACGTTGTGACTTAATACCGTGATTTCGTAATCTTCCGGTCTTCTAATACACCCTTTACTAATTTTGATACGTTTAGTACATCCACCTATCCCCATCTCGGTATTTTTAATTTACGATTGGGTGATCGAATCTTAATGAATTTTGATATTTAGAAGGAACTCATCTCAGAGCTCTTATTTTAAATCCCGACCGGCATTAAGCCTCTGATTTTACTTTTAAATCAATCTATTGATTCATAGAACTTTGCTAGAGCTCATGCCATATGAGCTCTTGACTCTTGGCTCTTCCGACCTCGTCACAAGTGCCATATGAGCTCTTAGCTCTTGTTTAAATAATGCTGGAAAATCTGCCTCTTTCCTCCATAGAAAATCCCATCCCCACGAAAATTCCTCCTTGAAAAGTCCCTCCCGCATAAGATCCCCCTTCCCCCAGGAGGTTCTGTCCCATCGTGATTAGCATTATTTTATTTAGTTTAAATGTGAATTGCTTTTTATTTGCATGAGAGGAAGTTTTTTCAGTCAGTTTGTTTAGAAACCAAAATATTACAGTCCTTATTAGCACCATATTTATAGAATGCCAGATGGCTTAAAACACGCCGACATTTTTCTTTTTAGAAACTTGACAGGCCACTTTGAGTTTGACCAGGAACCAACAAGCAGGTAAATTATACCCTGACTCTGATTTTCGAGTCGAGCAGTTTTAAGGTAACGATTTCTATCGTTTCTCGAACTACGATGTCTGACTGATATGTCTGCAACAAATATGAAAAGTTAGGAAATATTTTGGTTGTCCAGGGGTTTGAGAATGATGTCACGGTGCTGTATCGCAAACTCGCGCAGAATGTCCGGGCGCCGACTGACCAGGGTCGGCGGTGTGTATTGGGGAAACAGGGTAGCGAAGAACTTTTCGTTGCAGTCGCGCAGGCTCTGAGGTCGATTCACCACCAGTACGCCGTCACGTTCGGCCTGCTCGAGCAGATAGGTGGAGTAGACGAATTCATTGTCGAAGGGCGGGTCCTTGCGCATCAGGATCACGTCCAGCTCGGCGAGCTGCATGTCCTGTTCCGTACCAAGGGTGAACCACTTTTGCGGGTCGTTGAATACTTCCAGCGGCCGCAAGCGGGCTCTGGCCTGGCCGTCAAAGTTAGTAACTTGCAGCCCCTCCCCCAGGGACTGTGGGGGATGAAGTAGTCCTAAAAGACATAGTTATTAGGTTTTTCGACTATTCTGAATAAAATGGCTATCCCAAAATTTTGATCTGGTGACTTTGGGAAAAAATGAGTGTTTTGGGGAAAATTAAACATTTCATGTTACCACGAACCGTTTGGTTCATTTTTGTTATGTTTTTACGGGCCAGACTACTGGATACGGCCTTGGTTATAACTACTGCAACTGTTTCTTTTTGCAAAGTCAAAATTTATTTTGACACGGTAAACAAACATTGACATGACAAAAATTTGTCAATATATTGTAATTCAGCGCCGGGATTGGCATTATGCTAATGCCACGCCAGTTGCCAAAAAGCGCTTCACATTTTTTGAAGAGCTTAATAATGGTTCCTTTTGTCCAGTTACTGGGCACTTTCTGGTCGCTCCCTATCTGAGTTAGTAGCTCAACCTAAACTTTCATGCAGTCGCGAACTAAAGTTTTCAGCATCTCAGATGTAATGCCATCTACTCCCAGCATTCTTCCGTTCTTTAGCTTTCTGACGGTGGCTATGATTTCTTCTGAAGACGGTGGATCATCATTGCATCGAGAATCATAAATGGAGTGTTAGGAATTAAATTTGGGTATACAGTGAATATTCTCCGAAGTCCCTATTTAAGGAAAACTGTTTGAATGTGCTGAAGACGGCCATTGGACATAGGGCCGAAATATTCACAAAATTGATTTCCACTGTCTTGAAAAGATTTTCCCTATTGTTTCAACTTTGTATTTGTTTATTTCCATCATCTCATTTTGATATTAAGTGCGGGATTTCTCAAGGGCCAGTTTTAAACCCATATTATATCTAGTTGATGTTGATACAATGTGATTTTATTTTTTCCGAGTGTATTTACACATTTTTGCCGTTTCTAGTCAAATCTTGATTTGACAGCGTCCTATATAGGCCTACATATTGTAAAAAAAAAGCTGCTAAACAAAAAGTGGAACACCTTCAAATAGGATTTACCTGGCCAGGAGACCGGGCTCCTGGTCTCCATTCGGCACCATTTTTGCTGAGTATAAATACAAGGGTGTGGCTTGTTTCTTATCTGATGAGGCAATGTTGAGTCCCGGTAATTATTGTCTTTTGTATGTGCTAGTCATGCTTACAACCTTACAGCCAAAGAGGTCAGACGATACTAATAAAAAAGAAACTTAAACTGTTGTTTAAGCTTCTTGCGAGTATCCCAAAGCCAACTCGCTATCCCTAAACTTCTAAGCCCCATTGCTCTTTATTTACTTTTAGTTTCTATGGGTAGCTAGACTTTGCTCTGCCTCGCTGGTCATCCATAATTTCATCAATCTGAAGTCTTCCATCTAGTAAACTTAAAATCTCACATAAAGGAGAATATGCCGTTCTTAGATCTTGACAATTCCAGAAAACGATCGCTCTTTCATCTGCACTCACAGGCTTTGAATACTCATAAAAATTATTCGGATTCACATAATTACTCGGGTGATAATTCAACGAAAAATTATCGATGCATTCATCATCCCCCGCAAGTGTGTCACGAGCTTGGCTTCCAATACTAAACCGGTTTTGTTCAAATTCATTCAAAGCGTCATTATATCTGTTCACGCTCATTTAAGGTGACTATTTAATACGAAAAAAAAAAAAAAGTCTGATAGGCAGAAAGAAGAAGGAAAAAGAAAGAGATAAATCCTCAAAATAGAGTACATGGTCTCTTTAATATGAATAAATGCGCTATATTTTTACATAAAATAGACACTTGCACATATTCATAGGGACATTCAAAAAGGCCATTTTACATGCAAACCCGCCAGCGCGGCATCCTCTGGGAATGGTCGATCGGGTACGGTCGGAAGAAACTCCATCTGAGATGCTGGGTCCGGTCGGTTTTGGTAAAAAAACAGTAGTATATTATTAAGCACTCTTGAAAACATCGATTCCGCTTTGCTAAAAAAACAAATAAAAAGACTAAAAAATCACATCGCTGAGCAGCAGAATGTTGGGGATAGAGATTGAGAAAAAACGAACCCCGTCCCGCCTAGATTAGGTGTGGTAAGGAAACATGTAAAGAAAACTATTCTTACTTCATGATTTGCAGAACTATTGTAGGCCTAGTTAAACATTTTGACTGCAGCTCTGTTTTAGTTTATCCAAATTCCCCCTACTGTGCAAATACAGGCTATGGCCTAAATTGTATATTTCTTTTCAAGAAGGAAGAAAGTCACTCTAACAGGGTAAAATGAATATATTCTGGCTTTTAGGAGATGTTTCTCACCTAGTGGCAATTATAATCCTTTTACTGAAAAAATGGAAATCATGGTCATGTGCTGGTTATTCATTTTAACTCACCTTCTGGGAATTCTAGAAGACATAGGCAAAGTAGATACTTCAGCTCTTGATCTATGAAAGTTTATCCTCCCCATTAGTTTTCAAAATCACCTATTCAACTGGACACTATGTAACTTACCCCCACCCCCCACAACTGAACCCTTACAATTCATCTCAACCCTTCCTGATGCAACTCAATTTCCCTTTAAATTGCTCCAGTTAGCTCCTTAGTTTAACAGAGCAGACAATTTTTGTTTAAAATGATTAAAGTTTAACTTGATAAAAGTTTAAATGACATTATTTCTATTTATTAGTTAATTATTGTGAGAGTCTTTTTTTTATTGCAACTTTAAGGGATTTAGTGAGATAAGTTTCATGCCAATTAGATATCGAATGTATCCAGTCTCCAAACAATTTCCAGGAAAATTAAAACAAACTTTTATTTATTCACAAAATTTTGCAAACTGCCCCCTCTACTTAGTTTTACAGAAAATAATATTTCTAAAATTACAAAATGACAATAATCATTTGATTATTATATTGAATTTTGAGCCCCTAATATTTATCGTCTCAGGGCAGGTAACTCCTCTACCCCCCCCTCCAAACGACATCTGTGACTCACAAAGCTAGCAGTGGTGTCAATTTTTAAGGTACATGGGTGGTACTTGCCTCTGCCCTAAATGTTTCGCTCCCTTTTAGACTTCAAATTAAAAGTTTTTTCTGTACATTCATTGAAAATATCCTTTCATTTTGCAACTACCATCAACAAATTTTTCCTTACATACCAAACACAAATTTTAATTTTCAATTGCTAACTCGCCTTCTGGTGATAGAGTTATTGGGTAGTTTACATCACGCGGCGGTGAAATTAAATTATTAGCTGTTTTCGTAAGTGTAACCATAGCTAAGCCTGCACGATCTTCCCCATCCGATGTCTCAAATACCTCTACCAATCGGACAGTATTACTCGAGTCTCTTTGCACGTGAGCATAAGAGACCGCAATGACTTCATGTTCTTTAACAAAATTCAAGTTTAATGGATCGTAAAATCCTTGAGTTTGCCTCGATTTTTAATTCCACCTTCTCCCCCTGCAATGGGACATATACTATTTTTTTCAGTTTCTGTTTTTTTTTTTTAGTATTATTATTTCCTTCGCCAAAATTTTCGGAATTTTATCTTTTTGATTTTCAGGGATTAGACGGTTTCCTGAGAGAGGGAGAAACGCTTGTACAATCATAGCTAGATGCTTATTAAGCTCATTGGCTGTCTGTTTTAACCGTTCATCCAATAGAAAGTCAACGTTCTTGCACGAGTATTCCCCCTATTTCTTTCATTGTCTTAAACTATTGCTGATGTTGGCTCTTTTTTTAGCAATTTGATTTATTCTTACCATAACAAGAAGCAGCACGATGCATTTCTTTGTTTATTTGTTTACGGGAACCCCTTGACCGCACGTCAGCAATTGCAGGATCACGGTCTGGTTTGTGAAGAATGGGGTGGCGATACCATCTTCATGGATGTCTCGGCGCTCAACATGAAGGGAATTGATTCTCTCCTCGAGATGGTTCTGCTCCAATCGGAAGTACTTGAACTCCAAGCCAACCCGAACCGTCCCGCCGTCGGAAACGTGATCGAATCCGGCATCCAACAGGGCGGTCCTATCGCTACGGTGCTGGTGCGCAAAGGCACGCTCAAAGTCGGCGATGCTATGCTTTGTGGCCCGCATTGGGGTCGAGTAAAAGCGCTGATCAACGAGGATGGTAAACGCCTCAAGAAAGCGGAATGTTTTTTCCCCAATATCACCTGATGAAAATTTTGAGATAGCCTTCTTGTTCAACATAGTATAAAGATTCAGTAATTAGGTCTTTGAGGTTGACTCGACCCCCCAGAGTGTCCATGGATGGGTTGCAAGCGACAAACCTTGTCCATTGCTTATACATCATAATATTGGTTATTGGGAAGTACACATATATTTTTAGGGGGGAATTGTCCTGGTAGGGGTGTTACATGGAAGGTTCTTTCCATGGAGGAATTGTTCATGGGGGAAGGGAATTTTTTATGGAGGGGTAGGTTAGGAAAAACGTAGATTATTGGAAAAACGATCAGAAGTTAAACTAAAAAAAAATACGACAAAGTCCGTAGAATAAATATTTGAATTTACTAAAAATACTTTAGCGTAAAGAGGGAGGTATTAGGAGGAGGTGAACTCCTCATATGCGTAATAATTTCTGTTTGTTTTAAGTTTTAATGCTGCTCCTTACATTCAGTTGAAAAACTTTTTTATATTTAATTTTTCATTGTTTTTTTTTTAATAATGCTAGAAAATCCTGCGCTCTCTTCATGGAAATTTACTTCCCCCATGACAAATTCCTCCATGAAAAGTTCTCCCCACATATCCCCCTCTTCTCAACCCCTCCCCAACCAAAAAATCCCCCTGAAAACGTCTGTACACTTGCCAATAACCATTACTATATGTGGCATTGTCGGTGGGATTTTTTAGTGGGGGTTGGAGGATTTTAAGTGTGAGAAACTCTTAATGGAGGAATTTGCCACGAAAGAAAATATAAAAAAGGTTTTTTTTTTCCAATGAAAGTAGACTGGGAAAAGTTTTCATGCAGAATTGTCCGTAGGAAATTTTTTGGGGAATTCTCAGTAAGGATGAAATTGTTCAGGGGAATTTTCCAAAAGATTTTACGGGTATGAAATTTCCATGGAGGATCTTTTCGTCTATGGCAGATTTTCCATAGAGGGGGAGGGGGATTTCATGACATTATTTAAAAAACTATCAGAAATTTAATTAGTATACATGCTTGTTTAACCTGTTAAATTCTCAGTCTGAGCAAATCTATGCTATGGGCTGCTCAGATAGTTTACGTACTGTTAAAACACCAAGCAGGTGTTTGACCCGTTTCCGTTTCCTTACGCTATTATTAAAACTGCAGCTATTTCTGCACTTACTGAGTGTTGGACTGATTTTTCATTGCGAGATGGTATATTGGGTGAAGAACTAAATCCTTTCACTGCTATGAATGAAATTTTTCATCAAACAGTTCGTGGTGACGAACTGTAGTAAGGAGCGACTCGGCTCAATAGTAACCGAAACTCTAAAAAATGAAATTTTTATTCCAACATCTACATCAAAAAAATTGCATTTTAATGCTGATTTTAGAAAAACTGTCATTAATAGATGAATCGGGAATGGTAATTATCATTTCTATTAGTCTTAATAGTAAAATGTTATTATGAAAACAAATTTGCAGGAATTTTTAAAAAAGACAGAAACCCTGAAAAATGAAGTGAGTTTTGCTGTGACGTACTTCAAAAGGGTTACAAGCTCTTTTAAAAAAATCCTTCATTTTTTTACATCATATTTTACTATTAAGACTATTAAGGAAAATAATACTTTACTTTACTCATGCATAGAAATAGAAATTCTAAATAGAAATAGAAATGCATAGAAATAGAAATAGAAATAGAGAATAGAAATTCTCATGCATGGAAATTACTTTTATTGGCCAGGTGTATGCAAACTGTTGGATTGGACACCCCATAATTATGCATAATATATGAGTTCCTTGTCCATGGAGGAAGTCTCAGAAGGAACTTCACAAATCAAAAAACAGAACTCTTACTTTTTTACATGGGGAGGAGAACAAATATTTCCAAAAGGTGCTATCTACAGTACATGTTGGAGAGCAATGGTATTATACAGCAACACAAGATATCTATGTCTGTTACCAATGATTGATCTGTAAGCAGTCCATATTTTTGCCTCTACATGTTGTAAAGCAACATTCCTGTGGAGTAGAGGCTTCAACCAATTGGTAAACCAAGGTAGGTAATGCTCTCAAATGGCTTAAAGCTGGATGCTGTATGATAGCCTTGCAAACTGTCTTGTGAACTTAAAAGCTGGTTTCTGCAATTCTTGGGACACACCTCAGTAAGAAGTACTACATCATAATCATTTTCAAATATCAATTGTTTCAGCTCATTAATTTGTTTGGTATTTGGTCAGTATTTGCTATGAGATCGGAGATATCTTGATTTACTTTCTTATGTCTTTGGTTGAGTACTTCCTTATGACAATAATTCATGTTGAGGATGGGCTTGTGTATATTCTTTTTCATCCTTATCTGCTCTGCTTGGTTCTGAGACGCAGTTGTCACTACACATCGACTTGAACAGAAGGGATGAAACATTATTACTTTGTCTTTTTTTTCCCAGGGGTGATCGTATCGACCCAGTGGGCCTAGAGCTTCAGTAGAGAGTTCATTCTAATGGAAACAAAAAGCTCCAGTACCTTTTTAAGTGACCGAAAAAATTGGAGGGAAACTAGGCCCCCTCCCACGCCACTATTTTTCCCAAACTCGTCTGATCAAAATTTTGAGAAAACTGCTTTATTGAGCTTAGTTAAAAAGCCCAATAACTATGTCTTTGGAGATTATATGACCTCTCACAGTCCCAGGGGAAAGGTCTTTAAGTTATAAAATGTGCCCATTGTTTACGTATAGTATTGGTTATTGAGAAGTATGTATACATTTTTCGGGTGGACATTAAAACTTGCAACTAGCATTGACTCTACTTTTTTTGAGTAGGGTTAGGGATAACTACCCTCCTCGTCCCCTGCCCCCTACCAATCTTCTCCGTAGGAATTGACTTTTTATCTCAATGGCTTAAGAACGAATTCGCTGATACAAGAACAACGTGAGAAGGAGTTTAAACTTTTCTTCACAGTTCTTCGAGAATTAGGGGGCTCATTTAGTTCTAAGTGTATTTACTTCAAATAATACCGTTTTTGTCTAATGTTTAGAACGGCAACAATCAAAATCAGGAACTACCTGTATTTGTATCATTTTAGTATACCTTCTGGAAAGCAGTTGCTAAACATTAGGGTAAATTAATAATTGAACTCAACTTACGAGTTATTTGAATTGGCAAGCGACGTGGGTGAACAGAAAAACCTCGCGGAAAGCGAACCCGACCGCTTAGAAAAGATGAAAGCCATGTTGGATTCGGTCAATTCAGAAATGACCGCTGGCGAAGACAAAGAATAAGCATTTGCTTTGCAAAACAATCAAGAACTTGCGCTGCCCAGCAAGAATCCAATCACAATCCCAATTGCAATCGACAATGGTATCGCGATGGATAGCGCGACGGTAATCAGAGTCGCGGGCGAGGCCATTTCTACGACAGGTGCTTCCACCAAGACCGGATGGGGAGGGGCTGGAATATCCGTTCTCTGTGTAATTTTACATAGCCTACAGAGTAACAGAAAAATTACACATTTTTCCAGCAGTAAAAAGGCACTATCGGAATTTTTTTTTTAGAATTTATAATTTTGAAGTCTTGTCAAGCGAAATCCCTACTAAACCTACAAAATTCAAACTTTTGGCGTTTTTTCTCCATTTGGGTCCTAGAAAATAGAATATCAAAGAAAGCAAAACAAAAAACGCACAAACTTGGAGTTAAACATTGAAAAAAGAGAAAAGCTTTTCGAAACCCTAGATATGACACACCAATGATTCAAGCAATCATTATCGTTCTTATATTCTATTGATCCTGATTATTACTTCTTATAAATTTTGGAAAAGGAAGTTTTTTTTTCTATTTAAGTGGTGCTGGATTTCATGGCATTATTTAGAAAATGATCAGAAATCAAATGACAAAACAAGTTGTTTCAACTAGAAGTAAGCAACAACATTAAAACTTAAACAGAAATTATCACTTATCTCAGGGGGTTGTCCCCTCCTCAACATCTCACTCTTTACGCTAAACTTTGAATTTTGTCCCAATTCTTAAAGAATGACACCTGAACCACAAGGTTCATTTAATTAGAACAATAGGAAGCTTTTTAACTACTGTAAAACTTAAAGAGTGAGGTATAGAGGAGGGGATAGCCTCCTCATATAAATAATAATTTCTATTTGTTTTAAAGAAGTTCGTGCCGACCGTCTTCTCCGCCCGCCAGATCGTCAACCACGGCCATGTGCGCGTGAACGGCAAGCGGGTGAACATTCCCTCCTATCAGGTCCGTGACGGCGACGTGGTGGAGCTTGGCATCGCCGGGCTGGGCCAGCAGCGCCAGGACGTGATCGCCGACTGAGCCCGCCGAGGGGGACGGCACCGCCCCCCTCGATCCGGCCCGTCGCCTTGACCGGCTCCCGCCCGCCCGGCGCCGGCATCCGCTTTGTGGCTTTGCACCTGCCTCGTTATGCTCTAAGGCGACGGTCCGGGCCCCCCCGGACCGACACCCGACGCGCCCGGCTTCCGAGCCGGCGGCTGCTATAAGATCTGATTGGAATTTAAAATAAGAGCTCTAAGACATGGGTTCCTTCTAAATATCAAATTTCATTAAGATCTGCTCACCCATTCTTAAGTTAAAAATGCCTAAATTTTTCCTTTTTTCCCTCAAGTTTTCCGAATTAACACCGCCCCAACTCCCCCAAAGAGAGTGGATCCGTTCCAATTATGCTAATCACGTATCTAGAACTTGTGGTTATTCTTACTATAAAGTTTCATCCCGATCTCTCCACTCTAAGTGTTTCCCAAGATTTCCGGTTTCCAAGATTTCTGTTTTCCCCCTCCCGCCCCCTATGCCCCCCGATCCCATTCAAATTGGGACCATCTAACAAAGCAGTTCTACAAGCTAATGTATAACTGCTACTCCACGCTTTTACCTTCTTTGCTTTAGTTATCATATTCTGCCTTAGTTTGAAAAGAAAACAGAAATACAAAAGTATTATAATGGAAAATACTGCAAAAATCATCTTCTTCTGCCTCTACACCCGCAAGTATGCTATATACAGTTTATAAGAGACAAGTCAGATTTGCAAAGAAATTTGCTAGTTTAATTTGCTATTTCTTTCTAAGAAACCTGTCTTCAGGTTTAATTTTATATAATATTGCATGGTTGAAATTTAATCTGTGTATTTATTTGAGTGACTCCTTTGTTGCACAGTTAACTTTATATCACAATCCAGAGTGGGACAGAACAGACTGAGGATAAGTTTTGGCACTCTTACCTGATGCAACAGGGGACCAGCAATTTCTTGCTTTTCCCTCTCATGGTAGTTGAGAGGGAAACCAAGAAGACGTGACTTAATAGGTCACTTTCCAACAGCTTTCAAGTTGTTATTATTTTAGCTCTTTTCCTTTAGTATACCAAAGTGGGAAACATGAGTCAGATGGGATGTTCCTTGAAGGTTTTGTTCTAAGATAAGCTGCTCTTCTTTGAGTACTCTCTAATACCATCACATCTATGTTATAGTCTAGCAAGGATAAGCTAAGAATTTTGTCTCCATAGGAAATTTAGCTGGAATGTCTGACCATTGGTTAAAAGCCATCTGTAATAGATCAAAATAAAGTCTACTTAAATAAATTATTTCTATCAGCATTTTACAAATGTAATGAAATGTGGGAGTAAAGACTGAAAAAGAGTCTTGAGAGTCTGCAGATGACACTCATAATATGAGCTCCAAGGAAACAATACCATTTTTTTGCTATATTTCATCGCAATTCAAAAGCCACTTTTATGCCATGACCGCTTCATGATTTAATTTTTGGTCCAAAGAATTTTAATTTTTTGGTCGCATCTTGTCGGTTTTACATAGTTACAAGAGGTTAAATTTTAGAGTTATATCTATTTTTTATGCCCATCTATATCTATGAAAAAAGTCAAACTTTGGCATAAAAAGTTTGAAATTGAAGGGGCAGTAACCCCCTCATGTGCAGGATAATTTATGTTCGTTGAACAAGTTTTTGACACAACTCTTTAATCACAGATTATCTATTGGGTTTCAATAATTGAATTTTATGCATCAATAATTTGTTATAATTTTATTGGAAAAGAACCTGATTTTATTTATGCATTTATTTATGTTTGTGCTTATTACAATATATATGGTACCCTAGAAATAATTGAGAATGTCGTTACATCAAGTTTGAAGTTTTATTAGAGTGCATGGCCTTCACAACACTTGCTTTTCAAACAGTTCGTGGTAACGAACTGTAGGATATGGCGTCAACGACTGACTTGTTTAAGTACTTCTCCTTCAGGCATGTACGGGACCGTGGCAACTCGGAGGCTAGAGATTTTTGAAAATCATTCCGTTATCCCCATAGTTTTTTTTGTATTCTCTCTTTTTAGGGTACGTTATTTTGGAGCCCCCTCCATGTTGGAACTCCCCTTCCAATTTTGTCTTCCTCAATTTTTTACTTGCATACGTGTATGATACATTCAGATCCTTCTGAATAATTCTCTCTCGCTGTTCCACCGTTTATCAAGGTAATATTAACAAGGCAATCTTCTCACGCTTGATTACCTGAAGGAAGAAACAAGAGCTAAGAGCTTATATGGCATTGCTTTTCTTGTGCTTCTTCAGACAAAATCCACCAAAATGATCCATATAAAGGAGGATAAAACGCAACCCTGTTTAATTCCTGATTTAATACGAAACCAGCTGCTAATCTCATTTCCTAGCTTAACAGCGGCAGTTTTATTCTCGTACTAGCTGGGACCCGGCAGCTTCACCGCCGGGCCCCAGCACGGCACTTGGCAGGCTTTTATATATGGATTCTCACTGTCCCTTGTATTCTATTGCAGTTTTTTCAAAGATATTTGATAATTAAAGCAAGTCCAATTTCTAACAATTATATCTACTAAGCTTCAAAGTTTTGGTTTTCTTTTTTAAGGTTTTTAAATTCAGGTTTCATCCCTATTTTGAACTGTTATACTTTAATAATAAGTGATGATAATGTTATGCTGATGAATAAGAACTATCATTAATACATTACCTGATAAATCAAATCTTCCGTGTTGACACTGTCCAACGCAAAATCAGACCCAAAATCTTGAAACCCGTTACTTTCTGAATCATCAAAGCTGCTCTGGAGATTTCCAAGAGAGGAAGCATGGCCTGAGGTGACTGATCTGAGGGATGGTGAAGCAGCTTGAGCTGGTGAATTTGCACCTGATTCTGCCGTGTCGTCAAAGCTCCCATACCAAGAAGGTGTAAAAAATTCGGGAAGTGATTGAGCGTAGTTACTTTCTAGAGTTTTATCTCTCTTGATTGTTTAAAACAGAGTGAAATGAAGTTAATGTTAGTAAGGTTTAAAAAAGAACATATAAAAGGTGGAGGGAACAAAAGAATCAAACGAACATAAAACTTGGGTATCACCAGTACCTAAAAAATAAAAAAGGGCAAAACTAACGGTTTGTTTCATCAGTAATGAAGGGGACAAAGGTTTTCTTATGCCTGGAGGTTAAGCAACAGATTTGGACAACATAGGAACGGGTTCAGAAACAGTACGTGACAGGCAGTGTCTGGGTGGGGAGCGTCTTTTGGGGAAAATGTTATCCGTGCGAAGGTAATACAGAAAAACATTGCATCCGTTCACCAAAATGATCCAGGCACCGTCCCCGACCGCTTACCGTCCTCCAATTAGCCGTTCAGCCCTCCCGCCCCCGAGTAAACCCCTAAAAGAAACCGCACCGGTGTACAAACCATAAATTGCGGTTGCTGTAGCCACGGTAATAGCAAGGCCGCCTTCCTGCATGGCAGCAGTCATGTAGAGAACCAGCAGCATACGCATACCGTAGTAGCTCATGCGCTCCCACATTTCAGTGAAAAACAGCGTTTGTAAACCAGCCGGGTGACCAAAAAATTCTTTTGGTGTGTTGAGGAAGCGGGTGTGGTTGGTGGTGGGGTCCATTTGGTGGGTGTGCTTTGGGGGCCCGAAGATCAGTTGCAAACCGCGGAATATCATCAAACACACTTTTTACAACAATTTTGAGGTCTAGTTCAGACATAAGGCTAGTCGGTAGTCCGGAATCTCTGGCTTCGATACGAATGTCGTAATATTTTTGTCGTTCAGCATCTAAATGACTCACCAAATATAAAACACCAGAAGTTTCATTAATACTGAATGCTTTCCAATGCCCAACAGGGTTCTTCTTTAAACTATATTTTATCGCAGCATTCATTCCACTGTCATCATCTTTAGCTTCAACTTTTATGACAGGAAATCCTAACGTTTCATTTTCAAATATTTTTATAGTAGCATTTGGGCTAGGATAAATAAAATATGGATATGGGGCACTTTCCCGAGTCGGAGGTCAGTTCAACCGACATACACTAGGCCACCTTTATAATGCATTTTTTGGCCCGCATATTTTCTTTTTGACCCCCGTGTGTTCATTTTTCTCCAGTCGAGAAAAGATACATTAATTCAATGTATTTTCAATTTGCAAAGTTAAATTCCTTACTTTCCAAATGGTATCGTTAATTGGATAAGTCTACCACCTGTCATGTCCTTCTAGAAGATATTTTATAGTGTGCTGAATTTGTTTGTATTCATTACTCTTTTTATAATTGTGTTTGTTTTAATTTTTCTTGGTTCATTTCTCGTATTTTTCTACTTTTGTATTTTCCAGTGATCTTTAGGATTGCATATCCACTCATGTAGTTATAAAGACCATGTTATCATGATAATCAATAAATGCTAACGAGCTTTTTCGTCCCGAGCATCGAACTCTGGTCGCTCGGCTGGTAGACTAGGATTCTGCATTTTACCCATCTATAAAATGAATTGATATAAAATCATGAATTACAAGCAATGAATTGATTAGTTCATTTATTGTCATCGTCAATACATTTGGAATAGTTAATACGTTATAATACTTCCACTGTTCGTTAAATAGAAGTGTTAAGTAAGATGTTATTTTGCAACCTATTCTTGAAGTTGAGTATGACAAATTTTTTTCTCAATTTGCAGCCTAGTATTAGAAGAACATTAGGTTGGGCATATATTCCCCAATATCCTACTGTTTTCCTTGGGATGGAAAACCGAGTGTAGGCTATGCAGAAAACCTCGGATGAACCGGATTTGTACTGAGGACAAGACGGTTTTAAGATATTTACTACAATAAAAGAAGATAGAAAATCTACATGCTATAGTATCTATTACTTTAATTATTATTTATATATTATTTAATTATAATTTAGATACTATTAAATATCTATATTACTTGCGTGCAGGTAGGGCAGGGGTTTCAAGATTATTCCGAAGGATGTCTCGCCTGGAAAATGGAAAAATTACCTTAAACATCCCATTTTTTGTATTTTGACTAAGCTGGCTTGAGCACTTCATATTTCCTATCCCAGGAATATGAGTTTATGAAACTCCTAATTAGTCAAGTTTAAAGCCTCTGGATTTATCAGTTAAAATATTGACATGATAGATGTTTTTTTTTAAATTACAACTTGCAATTTTCATATTCTTTGAATCCTTGAAATCTTTATGGCCTTAGGACAAGCAATGATCCTCAAACCAGTGCAGGATTGGAACTAACATATTTTCCTAAGTATATATGAAGTGCTCAAGCCAGCTTAGAACCAGACGGCAAGAAGCCCTAGGGACCTCTAGTATGAAAGAAGACCTTTTGCAACCCCCAGCCCATCTTACAAAATGGTATCAGTTGGTTCAAATACCCTTCTTCTCTTCATAAAAAGTGGTAAAACTAGCCGATGATTTTTCTATTTTAGATGATGATTTTTATTTTCCATGCAAAATTTAGTTCATGTGTTGTTAATGATCGTTTCTAAGGATCGTGCCACCAGTCACCATTGGGATGGGAAGACTTGATACATTAAACGAAAACTTACCAAATTTGAAGTTTGATTGTAATTCTACTCCAAAGAAGGAGTGCCAGCGTAGCTGAGAGGTCAACTGAGATAGACGCATGGAATAGCCTCGATGGACCAAAAACAACACCCGTACTTTAAAGTCATTGCAGTCTGTGGTGACTAAGCTCATAATCGGTCTGTCGGTCCCGGTTTTGCTAGTTTGGGCTCTTTCAGATAAGCTAAGACGAAGAAAGTTGCCAGGTGCATCAGAGACCAGACCAGATTAAATTAGAAATAGTCTCTTCTTCGATTCGACCATCTGGGGGGAAGTAGAGGGACGGTTAAGTTGAAAAAAAAGAAGAAAAAATGAGGTATTTTTAACTTACGAGAAGGTGATCACATCTTAATGAAATTTGATGTTCAGAAGGATCTCGTACTTTGGAGCTCTTATTTTAAATCCCGACCAGATCCGGTGACGTTGGGGGGAGTTGGAGGGGGAAACCGGAAATCTACGAAAACCCTTAGATTGGAGAGATCGGTCCTTGTGTAAAGCACCCTCCCCCCAAAAAACGTGGATGTAGAACTGTACTAGACTTTCCGGTAAAATGCTCTTTTTTTATATGGGTGACTTGTATAACAGGCTACTGTAAAAGATGCCATGCCTCTAATCATTTGCCTTTCCTTTGTTGGGAGGGGGCACTAATTTGTAAAGAAAGATCGGATTGAGAGATGAGTGAATTGTGGGGAGATTCGTTAAAAAGCATTAGTGTTTTGAAGAGGGCATTCCCTATTACCGATGAAGACATGCCAGAAAAGATTGGCTATTTCCAACCACCCCATTGTTCTAAAGTAATTCAGTTGGAAACGATCCAAGCGGGAATAGATACGAAACATAACTGACATTTGTGTTAGATAATAGTCTTTTAACAGTTGTTATTACATCAGGGATCCAGTCATGTGTGTATTCCGCTATTTATTCAAATATATTTGTTCTGGTTATGCACAGTTGTGTGTGCTTCATAATGGTTTAAAAAGTTGGGTTTAAATAATTTCTAAGAGATATGTTTTTATACTATTAAGACGAGAGCTTCCTATTATAGAATTTTGAGGGCTCTTCTTAAAAGAGTTAGAGAGGCAGTTCTTCATAAAGAAGAAAGAACTTGGATATTTGAGACGTTAACCTATCAGAAGTGTAAATTTTTCCCATGGTGATTTTCCAATTTCCAATGGTCTTGAAAATGCAAATATTTCCAACCCATGTGTGCGCTGTCATTTCGTAACATCCCACGCGTGCGCTGTCGTTAAGTAACACCGACGTTTGCCCCCGTCATTACTTAACACCCACATGTACGATAGCATTACATCCCACGTGTGCAACGTCATTACGTAGTGTGTGCTGTGCTTAGTTACAAGCGGGGGGTCTCCACGGGGCTCTGAATTCTAGCATGTCAGGTTATAATGCGTCATCCTCAATACTGGTAAAGATTCTCTATTACGTTGGGACTGAAGAAATCATGAAGGAAAACATCTTGAAGAAAAAATTTCTTAAAAAACATCTTGGAATGCCTTGGAACGTCCCCACTCCTCAAAAGTGCTAAAATAGCTTGGGAGTGTAGGATCGAATCAAATGCTTTAAAAATATCTATTGCACAAGCATACAAAGGTTTCCTCATTCTTTCATACCTCTCCAAAATAGATACGAAAACTGCAAGTGCATTTCCAACACCATGACCCGGACAAAAACCAAACTGATGATCTCCATGATCCCACCTTTCGAGATTTCTAAAAGAGTAATTTTTCCAAATAATTTTGCTATAATTGCTATGATATATTTTGCTACATACAATATAGATTATTTTGAAATCACTTTGCTTATAACAAACTGTAATTGGACTATAAGATTCACAAGACCTTATTCTTTTTAGGTGGGGACCATGTCGATGGCGAACTTGCCCCACAGGACCACGTTGCGGGCCCGCTGGTTGCGAACCTGCCACCAGCTGCCCGAGGGGATCGTGAGGTCGGCGGCGAGCTTGCGCAGCAGACGCAGCTGGGTGTTGGCCGGGGCCGGGTCGCCGTCGGGGTTCAGCGCGGCGTCGGCAGCGGTCGAGCCGAAGTTCACGCCGGCCAGGGAGACCATGCCCTTGACGTTGGGCAGCCAGGGCTCACCGTTGGCCTTCGCCTTGCCAATTGCCTTGGAGCGGGTATTGCGCTCGTTCTGCAGTTGCTCAGTCTGGGTTTGCAGCTCGCGACGGCGGGACTCCAGCGCAACAAATTGGAGACTCTAAATTATCGTCTGATGAACTAAACTCTGACGACTTGTCTGGATTACTCAAACTTCCAGACTTTGTTGTAGAAGAGATTGTCAAAACAAAACAAATCTCTCTAACTGATTCAGCAAAAACAATCAATCTTGATGCATCCTCTGGAGGTATTGATGTAGAGGCAAAGGTGCCTGAAGTTTTTGTTGCAAGGACTCATCCACTAAAAGACACCATTGATGAGATTCGAGAAATTTTCGTTACTCTGGGATTTTCTGAAATTTATGGTAACATGACACAATCAAGCTTTTGGAACTTTGATGCATTATTCACTCCACAAGACCATCCTGCAAGCGCCTCTTTTGCTAAATTGTTATTTCATTTTCTTGTATTTTGTTTTGTTTGTAGTTCTTTGTTTTTCTCCTTGTACTCCACTTTTTGCTTTTTGTAAGTGCGTAAGAAATAAGTTATTATTAGTGTTATTATTTAAACTAAAACTAAGTTTATTTCACACATAACAGCCCACAAGAAGTGCAGTATTTATAAACTGACATTAAAAAATTAGTTTACGGAATAGCAAGAATATTAACTTAAATTGTTGAAAGAAAACGTAATAAATTGGTAAAAAAAGCGTATGGAATGCTTTTTTTTCATTTAAGCAAAGAATTTTTTTTTAGTTTTTGAAGTGAATAAATTTTCGACCATAGCGAATAGTCTCGAAGACTGGGACGCCTAGTCGGAAGGTTTAAAACTCCTGAAAAGCAGACAAGGAGAGCTAAAAGAACCTCTTGGAGGACTTTCTGTGAAAGCATAGATTCAGATGAAGCTAGTAACAGACTACTTAAGACTAAATAAAGATCACCGGGCACGCTTGGGAACTGTGGTGAGAGTAGGTGGGACTCCGACGGCGGACCCGGAAGAAACCCTGAAGCAAATTATCGAAATACATGCAAAGCACCATGAAGAAAATAGTCCCGTACCAGATTGTTTTATAAACCCAAATTTCGGAGAAGAACTTGCGTCCCGATTTGTAAGGGAGGACTGCGTTAAGGTCTAACTTACACTTTCTTTTATCCATTCATACAGCTTGTGATGTTTTCTGATATGGGGAGGTCCAACTACTTTAATCTAAGGTCTAAGTGTCAAAATTAGCCAAAATAGTAACATTAAAGGATATTTGTGGATGTTCCCTGCGTCATAGGTAAACAACTGATTTTGTCCTGTCCAACTAGATTTTTAATCATTTTTTTCAACGCAACGGTGAGCTGTTCTAGTTGGTAGTGGTGTTTCTTTTTATTATTACATTTCTTTATTTTTTCAAAGATTATATAAGTGTTGAGTTCAATTAATGTTTGTGTTTTCAAAACTTCACCATCTGTAAACAGTTATCCGAAAAGTTTTACATATGGAGTTTCTCCACACCCAGCACAAGCACCACTAAACTCCATTAATGGTTCTTGAAATTGAGATCCCTTCACAGAGTATTTGTCAACTTTATTCCCTTTATTTGGAACAGATAAGGAGCAATCCCAATGAGGAACTTGAGTTTCAGCAACTTCTCCAAATGGAGCCATATAAAGAGCATCATCAGGACAAGATTGTACACAAACTTCACATCCAGTACAATCCATTGTTGCTAATTGTATGGAATAGTTAAATCCAGCAAGTTCAGCACCTCCTTGTGCTTTTCTAGATTCAAAACCTTTTGGAGCATTTTGCAACTCTTGTTTGGTAAATAGGCGGTGGCGCGAACCGCCACCCCAACAGCTAGTTAGTGTATATATGAAGGGTCGAGCCATCTCTTATGATGGCGTCGATTGAAAGTTCAATTTTAAAGTGTATTTGTTGTTTGACCTAGCTTGCAAAACGCGAAACAGTGTATCTGAAGGACCAATAAAAGGCTTCAAAACAATCAACAGACCAAAAATTGTATTTGGACCAACCACAGGCCCAGATTTTCGATACAGTTATCACATTACCTTCACCATCATCATTGTTACCTTCAACCTTGACGCAGTTTTTAAAAGCAGTCTTTTAAATGAATTCAAAAACTTGAGTTCAGAAAATTGTTAAAGGGGTTGATGCCTTTTCATAGCCAACAATAACTCTTACATACTTGTATTTCAATAAAAGACTTATCACATTGAATAAGTTCCTCATGAATTAGACTATAAGCAGTGTACACATGTTTTGTAGATTCCAATTTTGGGGTACACAGTCCTAAGACTAGCATTCAACCATCATACAGTAGGAGTCACCTTTAACAACCTAGAGCAAGTCCTAGATAAACACAAGTGGACCATGGAACATCTGCAATCTAGATGAATTTGGTCTGAAAGCTGTCTATAAGCATGGTAAAATTATTGAATGTGAGGTCAGAAGAATGGGGGCACACAAGCTATGGTCAATGGGAGAAAGCAGTTAACAATGGTGCTAGGATGCCACCTGGACTTACTAATGTCCAAATGACTCATTTTAGCCTTGTCAATACGAGACACATTGTGAACCCGATTATGTTTAGTGGTTTTTAGGCTTGAAAATACTTTCTTTGAGTAGACATTTTTCTGACATTTTTGCAAGACCTTCTCTTTTTCCTCACCACCCTATTATCAACGTGTCTGCAAACTTTAACACCAATTTGCACGTTTTGATCTTTTCTTTTCACTTACCGTAATTTTTCACCGTTTCCCGCTGCAAAAAACAAAATGTTAGTAGTAAACAATTGGTGCTGGTTCTTTTTTGTAATACCTTCATAAATAGCTAATTAATATTTGATCCTCAGGGCAAAGCGTACAACCTTTGCCCCGAGGGCTGGTGGAGAGGATTTATCATCCCTAAAGACATAATTTCTGGACCTTTCAACTATGTTGAACGATATGGCTCTCTCAAAATTCTAATTAGATGTTTTTGGGGAGAGGATGGGCTTGGTAAGGGTGTTAGTTGCCTTCCAATCATTTTCAACTATTAAAAAGGGCACTAACCGATTCAATTTCAATCGAATGAGCCCTTATTGAAGTTTCTAGTACAACTTCGCGACACAAAGTACCGTGGTCTAAGAGTACCGTGGTCTAAGACCAAAAAAAAAATAATACATTGTGCCAACATCGTTCCTTACTTAGGCAAAAAATGAAGATATTTGGTGTAGTTGATATGGATAATAACTAAATTGTTGATGTTTGAATTTTGACGGACGAAGGCTTTGCCAAATTTAACTATGGTAATTAGTGTTGCTTGTTTATTTTTATGGTTCCACATGGCACAAAACTCTGGTGCGGCTCTAAAAGCTTCGCTGTTTGAAACGATCAAAAGAAAAATCATAGAAAATTGCGTCTTTCTGGGATTAATAGGTCTAATATGGATACAAAAGATTAAACACGTCAATTATTGGCACCCTTGTCACAACCCCTTCCCCCCAAGATTTTGCTATTGATCCGCCTTTGCTTTGAATGTTGGGGTTAACCCGTCGCCCTTATAGGTTGCTTCTGAATTATAAAAATTTTCTAAACAAAACATTTATTAAGAAATTGATTAAGATATACAAAAAAAAACACAGATTTCTTGTAAAAGTTATACCTGTTTTAATTTCGGTAAGAAGAATTTTTTTCTTAAATTTAGTTTTGTCTCGTTTATTTTGATTATAGTTTTAAAAATCTCAATTCCACTGATTTGACTAGAATTGCAAGCAATATTTAGAATTTATTTTAATTTATAACACATTTTTACTAATATATTAAGTCTGCATTCTTGGAAGCTTAACTTTTATAACGCTTAGTTTGGCATAAATGCTGCTGCTTCCAGGAGGGAAAAGTCTGATGACGTGACTAATTTTATTTGTTTTAATTTTCGAAATATTATGGCCCATATATATATATATATATGTATGTATCAAGTGTATGGTTGTTTCTATTTCTTTTTTGATGCTATTGTCCTGTTTTATTTTACTCCGAAATACAAATTTGGTCCAAATGGGCTTCTGAAGGTAATTTTTTGAAAAACACGTTTTATCTATCTTAAGCGGTGGCCAATACTTCACAAAATTGTTATAGCAGTATGCTAGAGAAGTTAAACTATGTTATAATTCGCGCCGGTGCGAGCTATATGGCCTATTGCGCGTTTCACCTAATGTTCATTTTTAAAGAATTGGAAAATCAGGACATATGCTAAACTTGGCGGTTCCCATGCTCTTACAGCAGTTTTTACACCCCTTGCTGACGCTGTTACTTTGGGAGAAGGTCTGATTCTTGCTGGATATGACTTTAAACGTGCATCCTATTTCATAATCCATTCATCCATACTTCGTCATATGGCAAAGCGAGGCGTTAACCCATCAATTGTCTGTGTTCTTAGGAATTCATATAGGAATCTTAGAGTGCATTTAAGCGCCCATGCTCTTTACCACTGCAGCCGGATCTTCAGCAATCCCAATACAATTGCATTACTTCCCGTGTGGCGCCAAACTATTCGAACCTCTTAAATACACCTGTGAAGCTTCATCACTGCCTCATCTAATCGGAGGGCACCCATCCCTCCCAATATCGTATTTTCCCCAAATGTATACAATAAAAATTTTGAGATAGCCAGTTGTTCAAGAATATTCCCGAAGAGTATATAACAAGGCCTTTGGGATTGACAGAATCTCCCCAAGTTTGGGGGTAAAAGTTGTAAGTTGTGCCCTGGGGGGAATATACGGTTTTTATCGAAGGCATGGCCATGTGAACTTTAGAAGAGAGTTATTTGGATGGAAATATATAGTTCTAGTTCCCTTTTGAGATTCAAACATGGTGAAGAGCAATTAGCCCCCCCCCCCTGACATCCTCTTTTCCCAAAAAGCATTTAATTGACATTGTGATATTGGGCACCGCTGGTTCTAGGGTGTGTTTTAGGGGGGGGGGGGGGGGCGCGGGTTTTTCCACAGGAACAATTCTTCATGAGGAATTTTCTTTGGGAGAGCAATTTTCCATACAGTAACTATTATTCTGCGGAACAACTTTCCACCGTGGGGGGGAAGTTTCAGGAAAAATTATATGCGGAGAGGGGGGATTCTGGCGAAATTTGAAAAAGATCGGATATTTAAGTGTTTTTCAAATGAAAGCGTGACAAGAAGAACTTTTCAGGTGGGATCGTCGGTAAGAAATTTCCCGGGGCGAATTTTCAGCAAGAATGCAATTTTTCGAGGGAATTTTTCCGGCAGGATGGGGGGGGCAAAAAGGGGTCCATTTCCAGATAGTCAAGGGGCACGGGATATATAATAAAAAATTTTCCACATTACAAGGGGGCAACTGCCCCACCCAAAATGACGCCCTTGCAGGTGACGGGACACAAAAATTATTATTGAATTTGCACTTTTTGATATCTCAAGGTTCTTTAAAATTTTCTTCTTTTTTTTCAACGCCTATCTAAGCCTTGAACTTGGTTCAAATAGATTTAAAGACGATCAGTCTGAAAGACGCCATATAAACTTGTTTACAACCTGAATTTGCAATCCCATTTAAATAATTGCCGTTTCCTGTTATTCTCGCAACATTCCCTTCTTCGGACGTAAACGTTTCATTTATTCTTTAATGCTTATTTTTTGTAATTTGTTCATTTATATTAGTACTTGTATGTTTTTTTTTTGTTATGATTGTTTATTTAATTTCTGTCTGTTTTGGGTTTCATTTATTCTTCAGTAGTAACTTCTTGTCGTGTCTAGTTTGATTTTTGACAGATATTTGTGTCTGCTGATCTTAAGTTTAATATGGTCTTTAGTTTTCTTTCAAAAACTTCTTTTTCGGAAAGTTTTTAAAATTAATATACATAAAAAGCCATATGATAAAAACAAACTAGCTGCATCCGTTTTTACTGTTAATGTTACTTCTATTACCTTAACTGCCTTGAGGACCCAATGGCCCACTCGAATGTTATTTTACGATTGAATCATGCCTGTCCATGTTCATATCATCAACCATTCTTTATTCTGAGTCAATTAAAACATGAAAATAAAAACACTGGGACATTCAACTCTCTACAAAGTCATCATTGTAAGATAGACTACGATTATTGAGCTAGTGAATCAAACAGCAGTATAAATAAAAAGAATTTAAAAAATGCTTAGGTAGGATTTTCATTTGCAACACATTCTTTTACTCAGGAGTACCTTTATTCAAACTGGATAGATCCAAACAAAAGATGAACTATTTGTTTAGATAATCCCAAGTGACAAAGTCTACTTTTCCGTAGTAGAATCAATATCTCTCACCATAGATACAATTTTAGGGGTATAGTGTTAAGTTCTATTTTTCAGAAAAACTTGGGGAAGTGTATAACTAAATTCAACAATAGCATTTTTGTGTGCAGATTTCAAAAAGGGAGTGTTTAATTAAAGATTTCGGAATAATTTTCTTCAACATATAAATAGTAAATCAGACTATGCATTCTTAAAGAAATAAATTAAAGAAAACAAGTATTTTATTCAGCTGAAAGTAGGGAGCAGAAATAAACCTTAAAACAAACAGAAATTGTTTCGTGCATGAGGGGGACTACCATCTCCTCAATACCTCATTCTTTACTCTAAAGTTTGATATTTTGCTCCAAAAATTTTTGGTCACCAATATAGAAAAAACATAACGGATCTTTTCCCTGGTACTATGGTTGCAGAAGTAGCTGCAGCCTAGTAAAGAGCGAACCACAGCCCATAGTAACCAAAAGTTGAGAAACACGTTGCCATTAGACACTGATTAAGACACTGATTAAAATTGCCATTAGACACTGATTAAGGAATGAGGAATGACAAATATTGTTTCAGTTAATCTTAAAAGTAAAAATTTGTTGCGAAAACATATTTATCACGATTTCGAATAAGAGCCTGAAATGCCTTGAAAATGGCGTCGAATGGAAATAAAAAGTGCACCACTGGAATCACCATGGTCAAAAACCTTGTGTAGGTTAAGTAAAAACCTGATTTTTACAAGGGAATGATCTCGGGGAAAAAATTCGTTGAAAAAATGCGAGAACTAGGGCAAAAAATACATCATGTGATATTCCAACGCTAGACGTCTACGTTGCAGGCGAGTTTTTTACCGATAGAGTACTAATGGTTGAACACACACTTTTTATGTCTGTTGTTATATGTGGAATAATAAAATATATAAATGTTAAAATGGGCACATTTATAAAATCTGTATATTGCGAAAGCAATTGAATTTGGCCTACGTCCTAGCATTTTTTGTTGTTTCTTGATCCACCAGAAAGAGGGGGAGATAATCAAAATTTGTATATCTGTGAAAACCTATAGTCATTTCATGGGTATCAAACACAGTTCCACTATATCTTGAGTTTGAAAATCCGGTTAGTATGAAAATGAAGTCTTCGCGAGACGAATGGTTTGAGGGGGTAGCACATAAGCCTCCCCTTCCACTGCTTCGTGAGATGCTAAGAAATGAGTTTCTTGTTGATGTACTTAGTTTGTTTAATGATTAATTTTCGTCTCTTTATCACATGGTTTAGTCGTAATAGACAAAGAACAATTGATAAAGATTAACTTCAAAGTATTCGTTGCTGCTGCTTTTTATTTTTTGAGGAAAAATATTTTTATTTTTTATTTTATTATTTTTAATTTTTCGAATGGTCTTGATTTGTGTCATCGCACCCGACGGCACGGCGCACGCAACCCCGGAGCGCCGCCAACGAGCCGAAGCGCTCCGCCCCGCTCCCCTCGTCGACACCACACCGCACGGCCTCCGCGATCGAAGCGCGCACGGATCGAGCGAACGCGCCCCACATCGCAACCCGGAGGACACCCGAGTCCTCGTCCTACTCCACCAACACCCCCGGCTCCCCATACCCCGCCTGCTTGCAGGCCTCCAGGTAGAACGCGAGCGTCGTCGAGGCATCCACCACGCTGACCACGTTGTCGTCGTCGTCGAGGTTGATGTTGGCACCGTACATGTGGAACCAGACGCGGGTGTCGTCTTCGATGCACCGCAGTGCGACGCGGCTCGCTGGCTGATCGATGCACACGACGGCAAGGGTGACGCCAACGCCGCCGCCGCGAAACTTCGAGAGTTCGCGAGAGACGCCGGTCACGAGTTCACTCTCTACGAAGAACTCGGTGATCGACTCGTGAAGGCGGGAGACGCCAGCGGCGCCGAACGCGCGTACACCACGTTGCGCGAACTCTCTGTGAACGAAACCGACGGGCGAATCGTTCTCGCCGGAGTCCGCGAACGTCAACAGCGTTGGGACGATGCGATCGCGGAGTGGAATCAGGTGATCCGACTTCGCACGGAAGAACCGGTCGGATACGTCGGACTCGGGAAGGCCCTGATCGGAGCAGCTCCGGCGCTAAATATGTACTTTTGTACTTTTAAATCGATTTTCTATTTCATAACATTGCTCAATACCAACTTAGTCCTGCATGAGGCAAAATCGTGTTTTGGTACCACAAAATGGCATAAAACACTACTTAGCCTTGCCATTTTCTTCGCAACCATTTAAAAAGGACACTAAAACTTTTATTTTTCAACCGAATGATCTCTCGATCTTCTGCAAATATCCGTTTGATACGATTACCCCTTGAAAAGATAACAAGCAAACACCAATCCGAATCTTTCTTCTGAAAAAAAAAAACAAACAAAACAAATAAACAAATAAACACGCATCCGCGATCTGTTTTCTGGCTTTTCATAATTATCTCCTAGCAGAACTAGCAGAACTGGAACAGACAGACCGACAGAGTTTGCAATCACTGTACGTCACTCGGTAAACACCAAGTACCATAAAAATCATCAGAATTTAAATATAAGAAAACTATTTTTTTTAAATAAGGAGTAGTATTAAAACTTGAAACTAACAGAAATCATCCCACACATGTGGGGATCCGTCCCCTCCTCAATACCTGCTCTTTAAGCTAAAGTTCAATCTTTCGTCTCAACTGTAAGAGCAATATATGAAACGCAAAGATAATTAGGATTAAATCTTAAAGTTTAAAGATTAAAAGTTTTAAAAACTTTTGCGTGAAAAGAGGATTAGGATTTTCTGGTGCGCTGAATCTGATCGTTAAGATTCTTTGAATTTTAAGGGATGTTTCCCCCTATTTTCTATAATAGGATATATTTCCTCAGGCTCGTAATTTTAACTTGATGAAACTTATATATTTATAATCAGCATAAAAATGCAATTCTTTTGATATAACTGTTGGTATCAACATTCCATTTCTTAGAGTTTTAGTTACTATTGAGCCGGGTCGCTTCTTACTGCAGTTCGTTACCACGAAGTGTTTCACAAGGAAGGAAATGGACCGCCGATTGATACCGAGCTATTTTTTAAAGAAGGGCATGGAAGAATATTTGTTCTATAATGTACAGATTTTTCTGCATTCAGTTGCATTATCTGAAGACTGCTTAGTTTTACATTAAAAGTTATCCTGTATATGAATTATATAGAAATACAAATTTTGCTATATGGCATTTTACTATTTATATACCAAGTATTTTCAATCGTAGAGGATATTGTCTAGAAAATTTATTGAGAGTGACTTGATAATATTATGTTAGAACATCCTATGTTGCAGAATCAATCTCCTATCTTTAATTCCATATCCATTTTTATTATGCTAAATGGTTTTCTAATCTTCCCACAGAAACTTGACATAAACTAAACTAGGCCTAATTTGCACAAATTTGTCAAAATATCATAATGAACCTCAAGACCTACCTCACGAACTCGAGGGCGATGATACGCTCTACACGGCAGTGAACCGCGAATTCTTCGGCCCGGAGGTGACAGGGTGGGGCGAGCCCGGCGGCCTGAGCGATACCTATCGCACCGACAAGGACCACCCGGTGGTGGCGGCGAAGCCGAAGGGCTGAACACGGGCCGTCGTGCGGACGGGGGACGGCGATGACCGATGCCGTCCATGCCGCGGTGCTGCGCTATCTCGACGAGGTCGCGCGGTCCGGATCGATCCGCAAGGCGGCGGCCCGCCTGAACAT
This sequence comes from Alatinidae sp. Z8VKAUB7J3, assembly GCA_010016025.2. Lineage (NCBI taxonomy): Eukaryota > Metazoa > Cnidaria > Cubozoa > Carybdeida > Alatinidae > Alatinidae sp. Z8VKAUB7J3. Next base: position 9,485,209 of record JAAAKM020721499.1, read on the forward strand.
CGCTGCCTCGGCGGTCAATCGCCAGATCCTCAAGCTGGAGCGTCCCATCGGCACGCAACTGTTCGAGCGCGTGATGGCGTGCATTTTTTTGATTTTTTCATTATAAAATCTTGGATACAATATGGGATACGTCACAGATTTTATCACTTCTTTCTTCTCTACTATGAGCGACAATTAGTTATACGAGCATTTGAGCGGCTACGTCATGCTGACAAATACTTCGCAACAACACTTCATAATATCACAGGCCTTTCCAATTTTGTTCTTCGAGAATTCTTCTATCAATTTAGAGATCAATACAAGACCGGGACTAACAAAACATTTCTTCGGATGTAATTCATGAAAGTTACTGTCCACAAGACAAACAATATAGACTTACCTTTTACAATTCTGACGTACTTCCGAAGACGCTTATTGAGCAATCCGGTCTCGACGCGAGTTTTGTGCTCTTTCCCCCGGCCTCTGACGGAGCGCCGGCGAACTGTCGGAAACCGAACTCGCCCAACAGTTGGCGAGTGACCACCGTGTGCTCCGCGCCTTCTATCGCGCGGTCAGTGATGGCCGGTTCGGCAACTCGAACCGAGCCCGGCGAGACCGAGGACGCTGTCTGCGAAGACGACGCCTACGGCGTCGACGCACGCATCGCGGTCCAACGGGTTTTGCTTCCCAGCGCAAGCCGGCGCGCGCTCTCTCCGCACCGCCGTGGCGCGCGGTCGCGCGCTGGGTCATCAGGCCACGCGAAAGCGACGCGGACTGGCGGGGCAAGGGCTATAATCAAACAGTTTGTGGTAACGAATTGTAATACGGAGCGACCCGGCTAAATAGTAATCGAAACTTTTAAAACGGAATTTTAATACCAATATATACATCAAAAGAATTGGACTTTTATAATGATTTTAAATATATAAGTTTCATCAAGTTTAGTCTTACCCATCAAAAGTTACGAGCCTGAAAACATTTGCCTTATTTTAGAAAATAGGGAGAAATACCCCCTAAATGCCATCAAATATTAACGAAAATCGCACCATCAGACTCAGCGTATCGGATAACCCTACTGTAAAGGTTTCAAGCTCCCATGTACAAAAATGTGAAATTTTGTATTTTTTGCCAGCTCTAAATGAGTTCCTTGAGAAATCTGGGGAAGATAAACAGGAAAGGTGTGCGAAAACAAGAGCAAGTGAATTTATTTAAATATATGAAGGGGATTGCCTCCTCCTCAACACCTCACCCTTTATGCTAAAGTCTTTAAGACTTTAAAAAAACTTTGTATTGTTCCAATTAAACAATCTTTGTGTTTCAGGAGTCATTCTTGTAGAATTGGGCCACAATTTAAACTTTAGTCGTAAAGAGCAGTGTTGAGGAGGGGGCAATTCCAAAGATATACGTAAATATTTCTGTTCGTTTTAAATTTTAATGTTGCCCCTTACATTCAGTTGAAAAAACTTGTTTTTTATTTCATTTGCAAAAATGTGCTGATTTAAAGTTTTATGTTTAAATTAATTTAAAGTTGATACAATCAAACCTACTCTATAAAAAAAAAAAAATGCCCATTTTAGCCATAAACTGAAATACTACGTGAAAACAGATGATAAGAAACAAGGTAAGAATATTGGCTGCAGAAACGTTAAAGCTATTGTCACGCTATGAAATAATCACGCAACTAGGGTGATAAACCTTTGAACAAGAAGCTAAAAGTCTACATGAATATTGCACGGTGATAAGCTTCTTTATTTTCTTTTTTCTTTGAAGCGCCTCGCTGATTATCTTGAATAGAAAAAGGACTCTTAGTTGCATAGAAAAAGACGTCGCCGAAGGGGATCGCGCACATGGCCTCCCAGACCTTCGTCTGGTGGGCCGTTCCGTCCGGCGCCAGCGGCAGTTCGAATTCCTGCCGCGTGCCCGCGAAGTATTCCGCCAGCTGTGCGGCGGCCCGTTTCAGTGCCGGTGTGTTTGGCGGAGATGGTTGGGCGTCGGTCCAGGCGAGGACGGTAATTGCGCCGGCCCGTTCCTCGACCCGCAGCCGGCCGACGGGCGATTCCAGAACACAGGCCGCGACGTCGCTCATCCCGACAGCTCCGCCGTCAGCGCGTCGGCGTCCGTGATCGGCAGGGAGCAGACCGGCCCGCGGCAGACATAGGCCGTCGGCTCTTCTAAATTGCAAAGGAGATGTTGAGTTTATAGTTGTATGCTTGACTATTTGTTCTTCATGGAAAGGCAGTGTGGTCTGAGAAAATGATACTTAATTTAAGATGTTACGTACAAAAAACGTCGTATTTATGCGGAAATAAAACCAAACAAGTGCACAACTATAAAATCAACATTTCCTTTGCAATTTAGAAGATACAGAAGACTTTGCCACCTTCATTGGTAATTTATTTTACGTTTAGGCAAGAATAAAGAAGAAAAAATTGACATCAAGACTTTGAATAAACTTTGTCATTGAACTCTATCCAAAAAAAAATGTAGTGAATAACCCAGATACTTCATTATTTTCTATCCAGCGCATTAGCGAGGTTTTTGCAACGCTATAATCTGAGAATAAAAAATAGGTCTTAAGTTCAATGCTGAAAAGTCCGAAGTTGCATTCAACTGGAAGCAAGCGTCGCCTGGCGATATTCCTCTCGAAAATAGTAACATTAAGCCAGTAGAGCATATCACCTACCTCGGTCTTCCCATTGAGTTCGTCATTAATGCACACGCGACAACTATTAATTGCTCACATTGAACGTATAGTTGGGTTATCGTATGATTCTTTTGTAACGAGTAATTTACGCTTGAACCGCCATCTTCTTTCGAAACTTTTCAACTCTGTCGCTCTACCACATTATCTGTACATATCATCTTTTTTCGACATGCATCAATTATATAAGATTAGAGATGAATGATAATTGCTTTTTTAGGTAATAATTAACGTGGCAGTAGAACAGTGAACTGGCCCTTATGTTTTGTGGCACCAGCTAACAGACCTGCTTTGTCTCCCGAGCCCCAATAAATATCACCACGCGCTGGGCCTTTAATGGCGGAGCCAACATCTTGAGCAATCATAAGATGATGAAAACCTGATTTACCGTGATGGCTTAAACTTCCAACATCCAACCAAATGGGTAGACCTAATTGATGATAGCTTCCATCAACTGCCAAACTTCTGCGCGGGCTTAAATTCACACCTTCAGCACCTAAGGGTCTGGGCGGTACAATTGGCCTCTTAAGCAACGCGGAACTCACCAGATCCATGGGGCATTAACTGCGATAGAGGGTCGAGGGTCAACCGCCACAGACTTGTTCCACTAATACCGGTGGTATCAGTAAATAGATTGGCGAACGCGACGCTGCGTGCGGTTGCCAAGACAAGCCCTATTTCACTTTGCACTAGCTCCGTCAATGCTCGCTCCAACGCGATCCCATGGAGAAAACCAGATCCCAATCCAATGCAAACCGCCTGTCCTTTCTCGTCATACGAGATCGCTGCAACTACGGGTATTCGAATATCAGTTGAGATGTTAAGCAAATGGAAGCGGCGCTTTCTTGCCTCATAGCCCATGTTCTTGCAATATGCGGCTAGCTTGTTTTTTCTGACTTCCCTCACCGCCATTGCTTTTGCAACCGTTTTAAATGGGTCAGGATCCCCAAGCCTTATTAAAGGGTCTGTTAAGTTCTCCTTGTGTCTCTCACCCTTAAAGGCGACATTTTCCGGCACCTCACTGGATTGCCTGGCGTGAACATTGCCCATTTGATCTCTCAAGATTATATCTAAAAACAATTTCATCTTTCTCACCTCTCTATAAGATTAAACCGTTAAGGATTCTGTGCAACAGGGAGTCACAGGCAAGACGCAGCCATTGTCCCCCATTTTGTCCCCCCGTTATATCAGGTTCCTCCGCTTCGTCCTCATCATCGAGACGACGACCACGGCGGCATCCGGCAGATTTACGAAATAGGCGATCTCCTCGGCGAGATCGGTTTGCACGTAGTAGCTTCGGAAATACTCACCCTGATAAAACCTGTCCGGGGCAAGATCGCGCAGGCGGTACAATCCCGAACTGACGGGCTTCGTCGTGGCCAGGAAAAAGGGATCGAGAAGATAGGGGCCTTCCTGGTAGTCCTCGACGAAGATCTTCCTCTTTTTGCGCGGAAAATCGTCATAAAGATCGAGCGGACGCTCCGTGCCGTGATAACCGAACACGACTGTGTAATCGAAGGGTGCAACCTCCTGCAGCCCCGCCAGGAGAAACTTTACACTAGGGGAATTTGCCAGAATTTCTATGCGAAATTCTTCTTATGTCTTGCTTTCTCATTATCAGCTCAATTTTAAGTTTGGAGATGCTAAGGGTAATTGTCTGGTGTAAGTTTTCATCAGGATATAATTCCCTAAATAATAAATCTGTGGGGAGGAGGGAATTATCCGTGGAAGTGTAACCTGATTTCCTGGCATTGCTTAAAAAACGAATTTTCAACTGGAAGTAAGGAGCAACATTAAAACTTAAAGTGAACAGAAATTTACTGAGTATAAGGGAGATTTCTCCTCCTCAACACCTCGCTCTTTACGCTAAAGTTCGAATTCAGTCTGAACCTGAGAACGGGGGAGGGGGATTTGTCATCCTCAAAGACGTAATATCCGAAACTTTCGACTACGTTGAACGAAATGGCTATATTAAAACTTTGATAGGAAGTGTTTTAGAAAATGATGGGCGTCGCGGGGAGAATATTTGTCCTCCGATCCCTTTCTACTGATAACAAAGGCACTAGTCCTCTCAATTTCTAATCGAATTAGCCCATTTTGAAGTTTCTACGACAACTACTACGATACGAAGTGCCCTGGTCTAAGACCCAAAAAAAAATAATAGAGTGTGCCCACATCGTTCTTTACTTAGGCAGCGCTATTGCGCTGGCTATGATTTGGTGAACGCTCAGTGTTAGGCAACTTCAATGTGCTATTGAACCAACAAATCTTTTTGTCCACAATCAGTACGGGCTAAGGAATGTGATGGTCTCCTTAAACTAACCCTTTAAAGGGATTCAAAACCTTAACCTCAAAATGTGGTACGCGTACCCCTTGGGGGTAAGCAAAATTTTCTAGGGGGTACACGGCTGGACAACAAAAAATAAAACAAGAGCTAAGAGCTCATATGGCATTTGTGACAAGGTCGAAAGAGCCAAGAGCTTATATGGTATGAGCTCTACCAAATTCTAGGAATCAATAGATTGCTTTAAAAGGAAAATCAGAGGCTTAATACCGGTCGGGATTTAAAATAAGAGCTCTGCTTTTCTTTGAGCAAAGACTATGCATATTTAAGTTACCGTGACAATATGTGGATAGTCCACCCTAGAAAGCAATTTCAGAGGGGAAGGGGTGTTATTAGATATAAATTATATAATAATTTAATTATAAATTATATAATTATATAAGCGGTATCTCTGAGAGGTTTCAATGAAAATGTCACGTTGCTTTTTGCATTCAGTTATTTCTGACAGTTTGAATGAAAATGCCACTTTAATTTGAGAAAATACTATGCATATTCACGCCACTGTGACAATATGTGAATGGTTCATCCCCTTGCAACCAGTTCCTGGGGGTGGCTTGTTATTGAGGATGAATTTACATTATATTATAAGACCACCCCTTTCATAAGAACCTAATATCCCCCAGGGGTATAACTTACAACGACTGCCCCCGGGCTCTAGGGAATTGTGTCAACCCCAGAGTTTTCACTACCTGATATTCGAACTATTTTTAACAAAATGGCTAACTCAAAATTTGTATCGCATGCATCTGGGGAAAAAAGGGGTGGGGGCTAGTTTCCCTTTGATTACTTATGACTCATAAAAAGGGAACTGAAACTCTCAATTTCTAATTATTTGAGTCCCCTCCGAAGCTCATACGACCACATCAACCATAAAACCTTATATGTCCCCGAAGCTTAAGCTACAATACCTCCCCCGGGTTCTGGGGGCTTGATACTGTCTGTAGTTTGGATCTGGTTACCATGTTCATCGAGGAGGATACAGGCTTTCAGTCCCTTTTTTGGGTAGTTCCTGCACTTGCCTGTACATAAAGTGAGTGTCACCTTTCTTGAATGCCTATCTGCATCGCTCACATTGTTCCTTGATACAGGAGCGGTGAGCACGGCGAGTGGCTTTCTCTACCACACGTTTCAATCGTTTGTACATATCCCGACTTTCTCTATCTAGTTTGTTAGTGTGGTTGCGTTTTTCTTCGCAGAATGGGATTATCTCATCCATGATCCAAGGTTTATGGTCCGCCTTTTGGACTCCTAAGGTTGACTAGGGTCAGGACTCCTGAGATCCGCCCGCAGCGCGCGAGCGCGCTCGGCGGGCAGCGCCGCCGAAGTGAGGACCTCGCGGATGAAGTCCTCCACCGCCGCCGGAGGCTCGAGTCGTCGGTACGTCATGCTCCGACCCCTTCCTCGAGGTCGTCCGTCGACACACCGAGGCGGTTCAACGCCGTGACCAGCCGAGACCACTGACCCCGTTGGTCCCGCAGCCGCTCCCGCCCCGCCCCGGTGAGCCGGTAGTACTTGCGCACCGGACCGCTCTCGGACGGCTGGTCGAACGTGCTGACCCAGTCGGCGTCACGCAGCCGCCCCAGAAGCGGATACAACGTGCCGATGCTGGCGATCAGTCCGGGGGGGGGGTAGCTTCCCTCTGATCACTTTGACTCTTAAAAAGGGTACTATAACTTCTGATTACCAATCCAATGAGCCTCCACTGAAGTTTATATGACCACACTTTCTATAAAAACCTTATATGCCACAGGCCATAACTTACAACCCTTGCCCTGAGGACTGGGAGGGGGGATTTGTCTTCCTCAAAGACATAATTTTCGGAACTTTCAACTACGTTGAAGGAAATGGCTATCTCAAAATTGATCACTTTTGAATGATAACAAGGGCACTAGTCCTCTTAATTACCAATCATACCAGCTCTTTCTGAAGTGTCTATGACCAAACTTTATATAAAAACCTTACATGCCCTAAATGGGTGTCAGTACGTTTTTCTTATGTACAGAGGGTAACAATATATTATTCCTATTTACAGAAATCAGTCGAGAAATAAGCGTCCGCGCCTCCGAAGCATTTTGTCCAGGTTTAAGTACTAATACCCTTCTAAAAAATCACCATTTCAACAGAAATTTTTAGAAAGAATTGATACTAAATGCTAAACAGAATACTTCGTTTTGAGCTTAAATTTGCTCTTGTAACTCAGCCTAAGTTTTTTTTTTTTTTTTTTTTTTAATTTAAAATAATCGTATCATTGTAAACTTTTTCTTGACGGTCATCAGCGATTTGGACAATAAATTGTAATTTTTAAAAGTTTACATATAAGGATAGGAATTTGCTAAAGCTCTTGACAATTAACCATGTTTCAAAATAAATTTGAAGGAGCAACTATTTAGACTAGTTTCTAACAAAATCATGGATTATTCGACAAAAACAGTTTTAATGGGAAACATTAGCAAGGAATATCATTATGATTATACGAAATGTCAATCTAGTACTTTTACAGTAAGGTCTATAAAAAGGAATATCTATCAATTGGTTTGAGATCGCATCCACTATTATTCAATATAAAATAAATAATGGAATATAATAAATGAAATAAATAATATAATTTCATTACTAACACTTCTGTTGGCGTTCAATAAGCCTAGTTACCGCATATACAGGACCGGTCGTCGGGCACCGCAACCTTTGCCGGCGAGACGTCGGGTTGCGGCTCAACGGCCGCGGGCTCGGCATCTGCCTCGGCAGGCGTCGCATCGGCCTCGGCAGGCATCGCATCGGTCTCGGCGGGGGCCGGCGCGCCAGCGCCCTCGCCCACCATCGCGGCAATCCGGCGGTCCATGTCGCGCATGGCATCATGGATATTGAGCGACGACCCGCCCTCGATAGCGGCCAGCAGCGACATCAGCATGCCGCGCAGGGTCTCGTTCTAGCTCTCATAGCGGCCGATTGCGGCATTCAGGGCCGCGATCTCCTGGTTCTGGTCGGACTGGTCCCGCTCCATGGCGACCACGTCCACTTCTGTTACGGATTTCATTTCTGCTACTGTTGCTTCTGCCAAAACTACCCTTTCCATTTTTTATAATATTATATCTAGTAATGTAACATTAGTACTATAGCGTGTAGTGCTAAACTATTATTATGGCTACTCTGTCTACTTCTGCTACTTTAACCATTATATCTGTGGCAATTACCAATGCCTTACTGAGAACAACTACTCTAGCATTGTTGCTATGATCCTGTTAGTTATACTCCACCATTATCACCACTGTATCCACTTCTGCCACTGTAGGTGCTGCTACTTCTAGCGAAACGATTCTGTGCATTACCAATAGTCTTGCATCTATTGTTGAACGCAACAGAGACTTCCTGGTGGCTTCGTAAGTTCGTCCCAGCTGCCGGGCCACATCGCGAACAGACCGTTCCTGATCTGCGTAACACTGCACAATCAGTTCGCGATGACTGTCGGACAGCTTCATCAGACAACGTTCCAGCGCGTAGTGACGCGGCGTCAGACGCATCCGCGCGCCATCGTCCTCAAAGTAGCCGATGCCCTTGCCGTCTTTGCCCTGCACCGTGAGGCCGACCGTGTCCTGCCCGCGCTCCTTGGCCGCCTGCAGCGCGTTGCCCGCGATCCAGTACTTGGGCTGGTCCGAAGTCTCCGCGAGCGTCTGGCGCTGCGGTGCAGCGCCGCGAACCGGGTAAGATGTGAAGCAGCCTTGGCGCTGAAGATATTAGATTCATCATCTGGTCGAAGAAGTTTTGACGAACTCTTTATGACACCGAATGATTTTTTGTCCAGTATGGATCATATTGTTAGGTAAGCTAATGTTTTATTTTTCTTTTATGCTAAAGGCTTATGTGCAAATGATTACATTAGGTTTCGACTAAATCTGTCGGACACAATGAGTTAGAAATACTGGGTAATTTATATTGATTGTGGGAAGAATTTGCAAGATAGTTGATTTTGACAACCAGTGAGAACGCAGGTTATGATGACTCGTCGTTCGTTTGAGCTTTGTCTTTCAAGACGTATGTATTTTGATTGACTGAATTAAAGCCCAGCAAAAGCGCAAGAAAACGCGAATACCTGGCGCTGCAGAAATTGGGCGAAGAGCTGATCTCGCTCAAACTCAGCGAACTCGAGACGCTGCCGCTTGACGAGAACCTCCTTGAGGCTGTCATGGAGGCCCGCCAGATCAAAGCTCATGGCGCCTTGCGCCGACAAAAACAATACATTGGCAAGCTGATGCGCCACGTAGACCCGCAGCCACTAATCGCGGCTATGGCGAAGCTGCGCCGCTGATTAACCTTAAATGATAGACTGAATCGATGACTATAGATGTCGGCATAATTATGGGTTCACGTTCCGATTGGGACACGATGCGTCACTAGCTCTGCCTCAAATTTTTTTTAATATTTCTGCCATAGATGAGGAGTGAATGGTGAGAGAAATACTTTGATGGCAACTGTCAGCATCACACTTTCTTTTACTTCTGATTTTGACTTGAAAATTCCTATTAGAATATTATCTCAAGTTAATCTTTTCTGCTACTGCTGTGCCATAAGGGTGAATTATAGGCTGAGGGTGAATTGTAAACATTGCTGTTAATGAACAAGTCTAATGTCAAAGAAATTTCATGTAATGGTATCTCTGCCCAACAGTTTAAGATCTCACTTTACTCAGCTTTAATATGCAAACCTCTAAGACTGATCAAAAATAATCACCTATGAGAACTCTCTGATTTCAAACGAGTTCAAATTATTTTCTCATTGTGTTTTATTTAGAAAAAAAAACCCTTGACGCTCTTATGAGTGCAATCTTTAAGAACGGGGAAATAGCACTAATCTCTGCAGCCATTTATATGCATTTTTTTTAAAAGAAAATCATAATAAGAACCAAAATATTTTCCTATAAACTGGCTGTCATAATTTTAGCCAATCCGAATGTTCGACGTGACACGGCAAGCAAATACTGACGGGGATGGAAGTTGCAAGACAATCAACCTCCGAACAAGTTGTCGTAGAGACATAGAGAAAATTTATGAGTTAGACTATTTTTCATGGAGATGGCTCGCTGTGACAACCGGCAGCCCGGTTATCTCGCGGATGACATCACGGGCCCGGATCTCATGCTGTGGATTGCGCACCCCAGAATGAGAGACGACAGCCAACGCCTCGACGGAGGACGCGATCTCGGTCGCGATGCCGTGCACCTGCTCGATCACTTCGGAGATGCTCTCGATCGAGCCGATGGACGCCCGCGTCGCCGCCTGGATCTCGCCGATCTTGCCGGGCTCGGTCTGCTCGATCAGCGAGAAGATGTCCGGCGTCAGGATGTAGCGCCCGATGATCGCCAGGTTCGACGGCGCGTCTTCCGGTCTGGGCTTCTCCACCATGCGCTCGATGCGGAAGATATCGTCACGCAGCAAAGGTTGTTGAAATTGATCAACACAACTTAAGTGACTTCAACAAAAAGATTCAGAAAAGAACTGCTTTAAAACAAAAACGGCCAACTCCTTCAACTCAGATTTGATAGTATAAACTGTAATAACACGTTAGTTGTCAGAAAAAAATTGCGCCCGACAACTATTTTTGAAATGTTCGTGGGGAACACCACTGATGGAGAAAGTTATTAAAAACGAAGTCAAGAGCAACAACAAAGAACTTTACTACAACGGCAACAGCTAAAAACAGCAGCTTTTTTTTGTACACACTGAAGGCAAAATAAAATGAGCACTTTTAAAGTGTTGAGTAAATATACGAGTGCTGTGTACTTTACCATGTGCAATCATAAAATAGTCTAATATCTTCATTTTTCCAACTCAGGCGCAGTTCAATCATGACGCCCGCCTCTCACAGGCCATCCAGCGTGGTCCGGAATTCGCGGGCATAACGCTCACGGAGGATCAGCGGATCGCGTCGAAGATCCTTCATGAAGGCGATCATCATGAATCCCATGATGATCGCGAAGGGCAGCGCGGCGATGATCGTGACGTTCTGCAGCGATCGCAGACCGCTGCCCTCCTCGCCGATGACGAGCAGCACCGCGGCGATCGCTCCGACCAGCACACCCCACACGACGGCGACCCAGCGAGAAGGCTCCGGCCTGCCCTGCTGAGCTTCTGAATTAACACTTCCGATAAACTGATAAAACCTTGTCATTGTTGTTACAAATATGAAGTACCCAACCCCATCACTCCTGTTGCACTGATGAAACTCTATGCCAGTTATTCTTGTAGGCTGACCTTTTCCAACGTCCAATATCTATGATAAATAGAAATATATAAATATACAACTAAATAAATATACAAAATTAGTACTTAGTAGAATTGTTTGCGGAATGCTTAACGATAATAGAAACAGAAATGTTGACAGGTAGTCAATCAACAGAAACAAAAAAAAAGGAAAAGAAAAAAAAAAAAAAAATCACAACATAAACAATCCTTACAGATAAAACTTTACACCCACCGCGTTCAGGAACGCGAGCAGCGCGGGCCCGAGGAGCGCGAGCACGGCCGCTCCGGTCAGCAACTGCCAGGGCCGCCAGCGCAGGAACGGGATCACCGCGGCGTACAGGAGCCCGTAAAGGGGGAGGATGATCGCGATCGGGGTGTTCAGCATCTCCAACGCCAGGCCGATCACGAAGATCACCGCACCCCGGCCGATGAGATTCAGGCGGATGCCGGGGATGCGCTCGCGCTCAGGCAGCGTGCTGCGCCCGGTCATCAGCGCGATCGAGACTCCGGCGAGCACCGCGAACAGGATCGACGAACGCCCGTTCACCAGAGAGGTCCACGTCGACGGTTCGAACGGACTTTCAGTGTTGGAGGCATAAAGTGTCCCGTGTCTCCTTCCTGAGCAAGATTTTAGCAGAAAGGTAGTTACATTTCAGTTTGTCAAACAAAGTGATCTTGTAAGGATTCTTATCGGTACGACTGGAGAACAAAAATGGGCTAGACACCCCTCAAACAGCCTATGCCTCCCACGCCAAGTTTTTTAGCACAACTTGATTCACGCTGCACCTTGTGTAGACCACAATTAAATTGGCCTGTGTTTCCTCTAACACCACCCCCACCTGCCATAAATGTAGAAGTTTTTTGTCATAATTTGCTCAAACAATTGGCCAAGCACTCAGATCCGCTTAAAACATCTGGGATGACCCCCTACTTTTCTGTTACTGACTTCTACTTTGAATGTCTGCTCAAGCGAAGCTTCTTATTTGAAAGCAGAAGTATAGCTCAAGTAAAAATAATGATTAGAACAACTTCAAAAAGTCCTTCTCAGGTTGAAACTGTTTTTCTATCCTTTTCATACAATACACTAGTCCTTCAATCAAAAGTTTCTTAAATGGGTAATGTTTTCGAACTTTCCATTAAATTTTTTTATAGAATTTTGATCCTAGAAAGGCTTTCAATTTTAGAGATTTCTGCGAAGGTCATCCGCCTACACGCACTTTCATTTTTCCTTAGGAATTCAATTTTTCTGTCTTTTTGATATTCTTTATGAATATCCCGATAGATATTTTTTTGAACAGTGGGAACATACCATTTTTATATTATATCGTGATAATCTATGGCAATTCACGCCACCGTGGCACTCAATAGTTGGCTTATGGCACCCTTTGACGTGCATTATAACGCCTGAAGTATTTTCAGATATTTAACTAAAAAATAACCGATTACACTAGAATCGAAGGAAAATTTTCAATAGCGTTTCTTGTGATCACTCGTAGCAATTGGTAGCAACGTAGAACAATGTGCCTGCCTAATGGCACTCTCCAGTACCCGTCGTTATTACTTGAGCATTTTCTAACATTTGAATATCCCTGTAGATATTTTTGACTTAAACAATATGCTTAATAATTTCTGTTCGTTTTAAGGTTTGAGGTTACTCCTTAGTTTCAGTTGAAAAACTTGTTTTTTTATTTAATTACTTACAGATAGTATTTGTTAATGGGAAACATACGGAACAAGTTTTTCAAAGAAAAGTAAAGAACCTCATTAAACAAAAATGAGCAGAAATCTAGTCTAATAATCCTCAAAGTAAAAACTATGGAGTCTACTAGAAACAAAAACAAAAATATATATAAAAAAAAGCTTCTATGAAAAAGACCATGTCAATAAAAAATGAACAGAAATTAATTGAAACAAAATTTCTACGAAACAAGTTTGTTAAGAATAATAAAGAGCCTCGTTCTCCCGGAGTTTTTTCCATGACGGGAATCGATTCGACAATCATCATGCATCCTCAGATTTGGAAGTGCTCTGGGCACTATGATTTGTTTCACGATTCGATGGTGGATTGCAAGGAATCGAAGAAACGCTATCGGCACGATCAAATTGTCGGACGATGGGTTGAAGCGAAAGGCAAGCGGGCATTCGTCACGACAGAAGCGGGAGAGACCTGCGAGGCGGAGATCGAAGCCAAGGCGTTGGCCCGTGTGCCATGTCTCGGGCGGGCGGGGGAGAGATCGGAGCCGGCCGAGATCCAGGACCGCGCGTTCACTGGGCAGCGTGACACTTTGGGCCGTTTCCATCAATGCCGGTGCGACGTCTTCCAAATGCAGCAGAATGAAAACTGCATCAAGGCCGCCTTCATCCAGCAAGCCCGGTGAGGCGACGGCCGAATACCATTGTCCATATTCAACAAAAACCGGTTCCAATCGCCGGGCCGCCAGGAATTCGGTGACCGTCAAATAGGGTTCTATGGGGCGGCAGGTGAAACTAGTGACCAGCCCGATCCTGGACCCCGAAAGCTGCGGCAGCCCGCCGAATTTCGCGATCCGGGTCATCATGGCAATCGACCCGTTGGAACAGGGGGCGATCATGTATTCCGCCTTCAGCCGCGTAAGGCCCGCGACACTGTCCGGCCAGGGAGGCAGCTTTTCCTTGAAACTATAAAATTTTTAATTCTAAAAATACAAGAAAATATTAAAAATATCAAAAAAATAATGTGAATTTTAAAAATATTTAAGAAAAAAGCATAATAGTACAATAACTCAGGCATAACACATCAAGAGAATTGTAGTCTAATTGTTTATTTTTACATTTTTATCTATATTCAATTTAAATTTCGTTTAATAGTAGATTCTCATTAATATGTCGACTTTATTTTCGGCTCGTTTTACAACACTGTTTTTTTTTCTTCAGTACCGAACAGAATCATGTTCTTATGCTCTAAGGTGCAGTTCCGAATTCCTAAAAGCCTAAAAAGAATTTGAAGATACTTGCTTGGCCCTCGAGACAGTTTCCGAACTGGACGGTGAGTACCTGGGTTTGTACTTCGAGCCGAACAACCCGGTGGCAGACAACGTGAGCCCCACGCTTGTCACCTGTTCGGCAGGGCTTTGTACGCGTCAGACCTTAGTTGGGTTGGATGCGGCGCTTTCGGTCAGTTCTTACGAACTTAACCTGTTCGGCACGTTGAATGCGCCGGTGGCAGGAACGATCGCCGGTAACATCGAAAACGAAACTGCGGCCGGGGAGCTGGCCTGTCAGGTTCGAATGAATGTGGGCTCTGAAAACCAGAAGCTTGTGACCTGTGTTGGGCAGAATCCAGCCGATGCCTCGGCTCACGTGACTAATATTATGTTGTTGGAGAGAAATTCTACACAATGGTTTCTTCTCGATTACACATTAGCATCCACCAATGCTATTGATTATTGAACTATTGCGCAAAACTGTTTGTTAACTAATAGTTTAGGGGATACTATGAGAGTGGTAACATTGTGGATATCGATTTTGTTCTTCGCATATTTTTAGCAATGGATGCTTTTACTATATGGTGATTTGAATCGGCTTGCAGTGGTGAAATGAAACCAAGAATACCCTTGTAGTTAGAATATGGTACACCTTTTATACGGTCAATAGTCTGTCTTTTCCTCTTTGCTATACAGAATTTGACAGTTTTATTAGAGATAATCTTGAAGCCATCGAAGCGCGTGCTGAAGAGATCGCTCTTTGTGAATGTTGGGATACTGGGCAAACCCTCAGGTTTATGTCAAAGGCCGCCCTACGTGGCGCGGAAAATTTCCGCTTCTTTGCTGATAAAGCTCCAACCGCACGCGATGGCCAAAGTCTCCATACAACCGGCC
Source organism: Alatinidae sp. Z8VKAUB7J3 (assembly GCA_010016025.2). Classification (NCBI taxonomy): domain Eukaryota; kingdom Metazoa; phylum Cnidaria; class Cubozoa; order Carybdeida; family Alatinidae; species Alatinidae sp. Z8VKAUB7J3. The sequence goes on from JAAAKM020721499.1 coordinate 9,500,326, forward strand.
AGCTCAACATCACAAGCCGCAAGCCTATCGGCCCAGTGGGCGTCATCACCCCGTGGAACACGCCGTTCATGCTGTCGACATGGAAGATTGCACCTGCGCTCGCAGCAGGTTGTACTGTCGTTCACAAGCCAGCGGAGTTTTCTCCGCTTACCGCACGCATTCTGATTGAGATTGCCAAGGATGCCTCCTCTTCGAAATGTCACTGGCTTGATATACAGCCTTTGAAATCTTTCAGAGGTATTTAATTCCTTGTTTTCACTATCTTTGAGAGTATCTCCTCCTATTTTATATTCAAATAACTGTATTATCTGTACATATATTTTACAGGGGATGTGTATTCCGGGAACTACAAAAGAAATACCCGAAGTATGCCTGCAGGGAATATTTGGAGAACTGGCCATTACTTGTGAAGCACTGTGGCTATCGGTATTGCTCTACTATTTTCTTTTTATAGTTTTTTTTTTTACCTTCTTTCATAAATTAAATTCAACGACAAATAATTTTTTATATATTAATATGATGGTGTACGGCGGCATGCCCGGACTCGCCTACCTCGGCGACCGTTACCTCCCCCGCCTCCGCGAGGCTGTGGGCGAGGACGCCGTGCACCGGATGCTCGTGACCACACCGGCGCAGCTGTTGACCTTCTCCGTCTGACTCCCCTGCTCACCTGTCGGGAGACTGCACGCATGTCGGAAGAATCGCCGGCATCCGCTCCTGCACCCGCGCAACCTCCCGACATCCGTCCCGACACATCTCCGCGGACACGCCGTCCCGACACGAAGAAGCCCCCCGCCCGAAGGCGAGGGGCTTCTTCATGGATGCGGTGTCACTCGTAGAGGACGGCCGTGATCTTCGGGTCTTCGATGTGTCATTCTTAAAGAATTGGAACAAAATTCGAACTTTAACGTAAAGAGGGAGGTATTGAAGAGGGGTGAACCCCTCATACACGTAATAAAATTATACGAATACAGAAGTTCGTTACGTAAGTAAATTCGTAAGCTACGTATATTTATTGCTAATAAAACCGTTCGTAAATAAAATTACAGTTCTAGCGGATTTTTTAAGTAACCGAAAAATTGAAGGGCAACTAAGCCCCTTCCACCGGCCTTTTTATTCTCAAAATCGCCCAATCAAAATTTTGATAAAGCCATTTAGCCAAAAAAGGTAAAATTAATAGACAAATTTCGTTTTAATTATCCATCAAAATCTGCATATCCCCGTCGTCACGCCGTCGCGGGCGTCGACGGACACGGTGAAGTTCGTGCCGTGGAGCGCGTCGTTGCGCTCGGCCTGCGGCTGCAGCTGGAGCTCGTCGCAGCGGTCGCCGCTGAGCGCGACGCAGATCAGGCCGCGGCCGTGGACGGCCATGAAGTTGATCGCCTCGGGCGTGATCTTCTCCGCCGCCATGTAGAGGTCGCCCTCGTTCTCGCGGTTCTCGTCGTCGACGAGGACGATCATCCGGCCTGCGCGGATCTCCTCCAGCAGCTCTTCGACGGGGGCGAAATCGGACACCTAGACGCCCTCCTTTCGGCCGAGAGGCTAACACGAGGCGGGTCTATAAAAATGGCATCACTGGTGTCTCTGAAATTACTGGGGCTCATTTGGACTAGGAGATTCGGCACACTTTTTAGATCTTGTTCAAGGAGCTGCTTTGATATGAATAGAGAATCATCGGTATCTTACGTATTATACCAGTTGCAACATTGCCATTTTGGATTTATCCCTATTATCTACTTAACTGGTAAAGCTAAGTGTCAAGGAAAAATACTGTTTAGTAACTATTCAAAGCGGGTCTAATTAAAGTATACAAGAACTGCTCTAATTTGATCTCCACAAACCACAAACCATGTAGACCCAATAGCCAACAATCCCTAAACTCTCTAGCCAACAATCTTTACAAAACATAACAGTTCATCGTAAGAAACTCTACAGAGCAACTGTAACAAGTACGAAACAACTCAGCCCAATAGAAACGGAAATTCTAAAAAACTCTAAAAAATAACTGTGATAAAAATAGATACTTCAAAAGAATCGGCCCTTGTTCACTCAAAAAACATATAAAATTTATTGGAGTTTATTGTCACCCATGAAAAGCAACGTGTCTGAGAAAATTTGCCTATTTTTCAAAAATGAGAGGAGGACACCCCCCAAAATTTAGGCGATCTTAATGAAAACCCACCACAAGATTCAGATAGAGAGAACCTTACTGAAAAGATAGGGTTCACTCCTTAAAGCTAGAGAACTTTACGGGCACATCGGTACCCATAGCCGCCTTAACGGACACCACCAACCCACGCACGGCCTCGCCAAAGCGACTGGTGATGGACACTTCCTGAATAATTTTGCGCAGGGTGGTGAGCATGCTGTCCATGAGCTACCGCCCTTTTTCCAGCACGGTATGCAGTGCCAGTTCGGCAAGCGCTTTGCGGTAAACGTCACGCTTAAAATCTACAACCTGATTCAAAGGGAACCAGAAACTCACCCAACGCCAATCGTCGAATTCTGCTTTGGGTCCATAAGCGACATCCACTTCCCCTTCACTGCCCAGCAGTTTATGGAGAAACAATTCCTGCTTCTGACCCACGAAGCCCGTGATGTTAAAAATTGCCAGGGCATTTGATTCATGTATTATTGCTTAGTATTTTAGTATTATTATGGGGACCGAGGTTTATCTGTGAGGTTGTAAGCTATAATCTTTCGCTTATAAAAGAAAGCCAAGACATTTTACTTGGATAGTGAATAAACATTTTCAGGATTAAAGCAGAAACTGCCAATGATGATCAGAACTGTCCTTATCACACTCCTTTCTACTCTCTAATTTTTCTTTCACGTGCTTCTCGTAATTCAACTGAAGTGATTCTGGTAAATCAATGCTGTTCCTTTATAACATATGGGTACATAAAAAGCAGAGGTAAATTCTGTACTAAATACTCTACGATATACGATAAAATGAAGTTCTATGGGATAAAGAAGAGGGACAACTGTCCCTTCCAGACTTTAGTCCCTCCCAGACCTGAGTTTGCCCCCAGCTGAAATTTAGTTTCTTCCAAAATCTTGTCAAAACTAAGATAAATCTGCATAATTCAAGCATCATCAGAAATTGAACAATTATTCTAGTACATATTTACCTTTATAGTACTACTAAGTACCTTTCTAGCACTTTTATAGTACTAAATAGTACCTTTATGGTATCAAACGGCTTTTTTTAGTTTTTACCGTCATTTTCTCTTGATTTTGGAGAATTTCCTCCAACTTAACCCCCCCCCCCCACCCCTCCCAAGATTTTGACCTCAGAAAGCAAATTGAGCTAGTAAAATTTTGTCGCAAAGTGCTACGTTTTTACTGGATTATTGTGTAAATTCTATGTCTGAAAAGAATAAAGTTAATGCTATTAAGGTCTAAAATTGGGCCTCTCCAAAAAGAGTCATGCTAGAACCATTCTTCATGCTAGAAACATGCTAGAATGCCAGAACCATGCTAGAAACATTTTTATATTGCTAATTTTATGCTTGTTTCCATGGTTTGGTTCGTGTTTTTGGCTATTCATTCCCAGCCCTCCTCTTATAGTCTCATTTAGCCCTATTCTATATAAAAAAAAAAACTAACAAAAAAAATGGAATTCTCACTTTATAATAAAAAGAAGGTGAGAAATTGACTTTAAAGCTGTTCTATGATCTATTTAACAATATTCAAGTATAAACTGTTCGATGAGAATGTTTGGTTTTTTGTTCTTCTTTTTCCTCTTTTTTTAAATTTTATTAACAAACGTTTGATGAAATAGTTTTCATTGAAGTTGAAGTTAATGTAACACTTTGTTATAAAAGAAAGGTATTGACAGCTGAAGAATACTATATACTCTTTATAAAGTTGTAGATTTTTTTAAAATGTAGTAAGGAACAGAAAAACTGTGAGAAAAAAAGATATTAATGTAAAATTATCTCTAAGGTACACATACCTAGCTATCCTCCTACAAGGGCAAATCAGCACTTCGAGCTTCTGCCACCGCCCTATGAGTACGAGACGGAGAAGCTGCCGATGGACATCCTTACCGGTAGCAGCGAACTCAGCGCGGCACTCCAGAACGGCCGTTTAGATCGGGAGACCGTAGACTCGCTGGTTCAAGTAGACGCCGACGGCTGGCTCAGCTCCGCGGCCGATGATCTACTCTATTCCTGAGAACCGGTGTCTCGCCTCAGGTCATCGCGCGCCGCCGCGTCTCGCTGCCGTCGTAGCTGCCGCTTGCCGTGGCCTTGAGCGCCTCGCCTTCGATCTCCGCCCGCTCGAGCGCCAACTTGCCTTCGTCCGCGGCAAAGCTCGCTGTGAGCTTATCTCTGTTAATAAATGAAAATTTTGCTAATATATGACCTGAAAATTTTGTGGGAGACGGGGGGGGGAATCAAGATTTTTTCCTGGTCACAAGAGAGGCCAGAACCGGTACTGATTCCGTTTGACTAGGCTGTTTAGCGTTAAGACTGTTCATATTTTCCTAAAGTATAGATCTCTATTTTCTCAATCTAGTTAAATTTGTTGCAAATAAGTTGAACAGAATCAACCTCAATAGCATGCACAAATTAGCAATGTGTGCGTGACATTCTGCAAATGTGGCAGCATTTTGCAGTTCGGTGGAAATACTACATTGCAATTTTACATTCTGCACTTGGTGAGAATCGAACAAAAACAACAACAGAAAGCTCCGGAATAATCAAATAGTCTCTTTAGATATTGTACTATCTTCGTTCAAAACTCTTCTACCCCCCTCCCATCTAAAAACGACAGGGTCATTGTTCAGCGATGTATATTATATCATCGTCAAGACGAGATGGGAGCAGAACAGGTAAATGATTAACTTTGATTGGAATCATACGTCGGAATTAGTTTCTGGAATTAGTAATATTGGGGGGATGCAGTCTAAATTTGAAAAACGAAAACGCAAAAAAACTAATTACATGAAAACAACTGGAAATACTGGAGGAAATTCCTAGAATAGTGAGATGTCGTGAAACGCGGCCTAAAGTCCACGGTCTTTCTGCAGGCAAAAATAAATAATTCCATATTTTTGCAGGTATGAGCTTGGGACCTAGACAGTGGTGTTTTTTATACGCTGAATCTGAGGGTGTGATTTTCTTTAAGATTTTAAGGCTTTTAGGGGTTTTTCCTTTTTTTTAAAATCAGGCAAATGTTCACAGGCCCATAGCCAATAATAGGTAAAACTAAACTCAATGAAACTTGCACATTTGGAATCAGCATAATAAGCCAATTCTTTTGATATATCTATTGATACCAATATTCTATATTTTAGAGTTTTGGTTACAATTGGACCTATCGCTCCATAGTTACAATTTGCTACAAAAAACTGTTTGATCTCTGGTCGCCGCGGCGGTCAGCGCGATGTTCAGCGTGCGCCTCGACCTGGTCGGCTCGGATCGCCTCGCGCCCCTGACCTTCCTGGTCATCATCGCCACCGTCTCGATCTACGGTCTGGCGGCGGCGCCCCTCGCGCGACGGCTGAAGCTGGCCGAGGCCGATCCCCAGGGTGCGCTGATCGTCGGCGCCGGTCCCTTCGCGCGCGCCCTGGCCCTGGCGCTCTCGCAAAGCGACCCCGGCGACGCTCATGTCGACGGCCCGGCCGAGATCCACACCGGCTATCTGTCCGTCGATCCCTATCCGTTGCTGCACTTGCCGCCCGACGAGGCGCACCCGCTGGGCCGCACCAAAATTTAAGGAAACTGGCCCCTGCCCCTCCCTGCATCCCCCCAAAAGATAATGTGTCAGCGTTATTTCATTCCAAAATTATGAGAACTCTCCCCCGGCCCTCCATGGACTGACCCACTCAAAAAAAATTTATTAACGATGTTTCATTCCAAAAATCCTGGGAATTCAGTTTAATTTTATTAGCTCTTTCCAAAACTGTTCAAGACATCTATATTCTTCACTACAAACAAGAGTTTGGCTACTGTCTGTTTCCTTAATGGTAAAAGTCAAGGCCTACTGCGTTTTTGGCGCTTTACTAGAACGAATTATGTATTACATATATTTTCTTTTGTACTTATTACAACGCTAAGCCTTTTGAGGATTTCAAGGGAGATGGCAACTCCCAAATATGACTGTTGAAGTGATATTTGGCGACTTTCCGAGGAGTTGCCTATTTTCTGCTACCTGTTGCATATCTCTGGGTGCCATGTCTGCCATTATGACAATCTTAGAAACGTCCCACCAAGCGCTGAACAATTCCTGCACTGCCTGGCACAGTCCTCACGATGCTTAACACGCGTACCCTGATGTACACGATTTACGAAATTCGGTGACCCCACGCCACAGTCATGAAAAAGTTTTTTATGCTATTATTTTTAGTAATAACAAGCAATTGTGTTGAAAATTTTTCGAAGTGTAATTCCTAGTCTTATGTCGGTCCCGGTTTTGCTACTTTAGGCACTTTCAGGTAAGCTAGGAGGATGAAATTCGGCAGGCATATCAAGGACCGGACAAGATTAAATTAAAAATAGTTGTTTTCTCGATTTGACCATCTAGAGGGGGGAGTGGGGAGCCCGTTAATTCGGAAAAAATAGAACAATTGAAGTATGTTTAACTTACAAACGGTTGATCAGATCTTAATGAAATTTGATTTGTGGAAGGATATTGTGTCTCAGAGCTGTTATTTTAACTCCCGACCGGATCTGGTGACACTGTGGGGAGTCGGGAGGGGGTAACCTAAAATCTTGGAAATCAGACGGGAGGGATCGGGATGAAACACAAATTTCGAGCCCAAAGTGAACAGGTTCTTACTTACAAGTCCCTCTCCCATGATAGACATCAAGTTCAACGGAAACAAATAAATGAGTACATCAACTAGCAAAAGTTGCAAACCCCTTATCGCTGAAGATGATTGTAGCCAAACAGCCGATTATTTCTTAAAAGTCCCCTACGTGTCTTACTACTGGAACCAAATTGGTTTAACCATCAAATACACCGGAAACAAATAATAGGTACAACAACTAGTAAAAGTGTCAAACCCCTCATTGCCGAAGATGATTATGAGCTAACAGTCGTTTCTTGCCCAAAGTGAACCGATTCTTACTTATAAGTCCCTCTCCCGGTTTGCCTTCTATATGATTATGTAAAGACCCTGTCTTTATTAAGGCTGACTACGGTAATTCTTAACCAATGCTGGTTTTCCTACTGCGCCAAAAATTCCGAATACCCGCCAAAATTTGAGTGACTTTGAGCTTGACTTTTTTCTGATAATCTCTGGATAAAAAAAGGCTTTACTTTTTTTACGTTTTCGTTTGGTATTTTTGCAAAAAAATAAAAATTAAGTTCAGTTACTCTAATTTGTCAATTCGTTGTTTCTTTCTGTTTCCGTAGTCTCCGAGGAAAGGATTGTAAGGTACTCAATTTGTCCTTGTTCCAACATAGCCTGTTATTGGGAAATATTTAACATTTTGATAGCTGTCAAGTTTTTGCTATTAATCCTATCTACTACTACTACTACTACTACAACAATGCAAATAAACAAGATTGAGCATAAACAATTAAGCGCTTAACTATTACTGAGAAGCAGCAAGACATCTACAACAATGCACATAAACAACATTGAGCATAAACAACAATGTCATCTTTTTTCCATATTAGCATATTATATATTGTACATTATAAAATTCAACTTAATACCCTTTCCCAATCATGAGATATTGCAGATACGCCCTTTTGACAACCTGGATACAAACGGTTTATTTTGATTTCATTACGCTATTTATAATATAAAAATTGTACATTTACTAAAATTACATGAAGTCTCGGGTGGGGGGGAATGGACCCCCCTGAATATATGCCTGGAAAGATGTAATTGATTCATTGTTTTCAATTAACTAACGTATAGAAATAGTTAGAATTATCTTTCAGTGCCTCCACTGTTTAAATCTAAGATCAAGACAAAGTAGTTTTTTATTTAATTGGGATTCTGAAAAATATTCTATAAATTAATTGTTTTTCTGGATTTGTAGCACGATCAAAAATGTATTTTTTGATATTTCACGGACACAAATATTGCGTCATCAATAGTTAATTGATTTCGATATGCTGCAGAACATCAAAATGATTTTGTTTCATTTCTCCCAAACAATCATACGCCCACATCCACCTAGGAAATCTTGAATATATTTTTTTAAGTTAATTATTTAATGAGCGTGGGAGGGAGCCTAGTTGCCTTCCGATTTTGTTAGTCACTATGAAAGGGCATCAGAACTTTTAATTTTCAATAAAATGAGCACTCTCACGACATTTTAGGACCACTGGGTCGATACGATCACCCCTGAAAAAAAAACTAATAAACACGCATCCGTGATCTTTCTTCTGGCAAAAATCAAAATTCCACATTTATGTAGATAGGAGCCTGAAATCTCTACAGTACTGTTCTCCAATACGCTGAATCTGATGGTGTAATCAAACAGTTCGTGGTAACGAACTGTAGTAAGGAGCGACCGGCTAAATTCACATCAGCATCTAGCTTCTTTTTTTATGCACTCTAAACTTAAATTTTCTTCGTGTTTTCGTGCTTCAACAGCTGGTTTGTTTATTTCAGTGCCATTGGAATACTTCACACTAGCTTTTGACATGCCATATATGCTTCTAATTGGAGATATTAGACAAGGAATTTTTTATGTCATACTTCTTTCATTTTGGCTGGTATTCGCTGGTGAACATCTGATGGTGAGTGTTATACTCTTTTTTGTTACTTTTAAGATTTAACTCGTTCATGGCAAAGTAAGGTAAGTAAAACAATTTAAAAGAATTCTCGCAGTTCTTATTATGTTCGTCTTTTGCTAGGTTATAATTGCAAAAATAAATATTGGATTTTAAGATTTGAGAGAACGAGGAAATAACAAATCTATCACTAAAGAAAGATACTGGAGGCATAAAGAGACTCAAAAAGTTCCTGACTATGGGTATGGAAAAGAGAAAAGTTATTATAATACGAGGTTCCCTTTTAATTAGTTAATAGCGAAGTGCCAATTTGTCTTTATAGGGAAGTCTTCGTTTTTATAAAACCGGCACTGAGGATTTAGTGTCAAAAAAATTCTATTCTATGGTTAGACCGTTGTTCAAGCGGTAACAGTGCGCTACACACATACCTAGATAACTTCGAAGACCACACTGCCTTTCCATGACGAAAATTGCAAACTTTGAAGTGACTAGCGTTATCGCCTTTAACAAAAATTAAATGACTGAGACCTTTTCAAATGGCAAAGGAGCCCCCAGCCACACGGAGCTCGGGGGCAACTTAGCCTGGTCATCCCTTCACCCTTTTAACTGCCCTGCTAGACGCTATTTTAGATGACATCCATGCGTATTTGCTTAATAGGGAATGCTTTTTCTGAAGTCTCAACATAATATCTGTTGTATTTGTTACCTGTAGGAAAGTTAACCTGTCTTGGCTTCCTTTAGGCTTTTCCTGATTTTAAAAGAGATTTAAATAAAGAGTTAACCACCGTTAATAGTCACGATTTGATGGTGTCAAAATACTACTAGAAACATTCATTGGCACAAAGACTTTTTATTTTTAAGTGCCTAACATGGTGGGCTAAATCCTAGACAAAAAAATTCTTTGACTTTTACAAGATATTTATTTGTTTGAAGATACAGTATGTTATAACGCCTATGGCAAATAACTGAGACTAATCTTGCCAAATTTGAAACAATCCAAAATTTGGCCCTAGGACTACGTGCTCAATGCTATTCAAAACAAACTGAAACACCTTTCCAATCACTTTTATATTTTAGAAAGACGGAATGTACTGATTATAAAATATTGTAGCAAGATACAAGCAATTGGATAAAAGCATGATATCTCTAAGATTAGTTTTTGTGGAGGTGTTTCTCGCCTTTTTCGAAAATCAGGCAGTTTTTCTCAGGCTCGTTGTCTTTTTCGGGTAACACTAGGCTTAATGAATTTTATATATTTAGAGTCAGCATATTAAGCCGATTCTTTTGATATATTTATTGATGTCAAAATTCCGTTTTTTAGAGTTTCGGTTACTATTGAGTCGTGTCGCTCCTCACTTACAGTTCGTTACCACGAATCGTTTGAAAAATTAAACATTTACTTGTAAGACAACTCTGCAGTTCATCGAAACATGATCATAATTCTTTGTGGGAAGCTTCAGCCCAGGGCTTCTACTTCTAGGGAGATTACCCTATTTTAGGGGAAAATCAGAGAAGCCTTGTTTAATTAAAATAAGTTCTTTATCCTTTTTGCTTGAATCAGCGTATACAGAGTATATATTCATTTTAGCTAAATACTTGTAATTTTTATTGTAAGTGATTATCTAACATTTATAAGATTTACACAAGTTCAAATAAGAAAAAAGAGAGTAAATAGATTTTATGACAAATAATTCGTCAAATACACCGGGTCTTAGAGGTACCACAATTTTATGTCTTAAAAAAGGAAAGGACGTAGTAATTGCTGCTGATGGTCAAGTGTCACTCGGCAACAGTATTATGAAAGCAACGGCTAGAAAGCTTCGTACATTATCCGATAATAAAATTATTGCAGGTTAAAAATTAGCTCAATGGAATTATCTTTGATCACTTGGGAAGCTTTGGGAGTTCCCCACGGGGCTATCTGTTCTGATTAAAAACCCTGCAAACCCAGGGTACGCAAATATTCATTGCCTTTTCAATCAAATTTCATAGTTAAACCACAAATTCTCAACAGCTATCGATTGTGGGTAGTGCCCCTGGGGAACTCAGCTAATATCCCCTTCGTCTTTGAGACGGTCAGCCAGTGCCGAGGCTTACAAAATGACTGTAAGGAATTGAATGCTCTTAATCTTAATAATCAAAGACAAGGATTAAGTTTAACATTCTTTGATATCCTATTTTAATTGGAATACAAGTTACTTATTGTTAATGGGGAGGGAGGGAGGTTTTGATCCTTTAGCTGCAAAAATAGAACGCCTCAGAATGGATCGTTTTAAGAAGAAACGATTTAGCCATTGAGTTACGCCCTGCCCTCCCTATCCCATATTAATGTTATTAATAACTTCTATTTGAAATTTGTTACATAGTTAAAGTACCTAAGATAAAGAATAAAAACTTTTTTTACACACACTGAACCCATGTCTAAAAACCACGATTTCTTAATATTTCTTTTAGGCGTTTCAAGATTCCGAAGTTTTCAGGGCAGTACCACATTCTTGTCAGTGTTGCCACGTCGAACCGCAAAATAAATAAGCGAAACTAATTAGCCTACAAGCCTTTAAAGCAGCGGATCGCCACAGTGAACATGATACCAATAGGTGACGGAAACTACCATCATTTTTTGCTGCGGGTACATTAGGGCCCTGATTATCGAGTTTACCATCGTCCCGGTGGCAACGGAGGGGTTTATTCTGTGCCCAGCAAAGTTTAATTGTTTCCACAATGCTTGTAAATAGTTCACGGTTCTGATGTGTTTTTTTATTCTTACGGAGTCTAAGGCATTCCTGATATCTTGATGGTCTTGCTTGATTGAAGCTAACAGGGCTTCAGATCTACACTGGTGATTCATATGATAATGTGCATTGCCATATTTTGTAAGTGCACCATCTTTTCCGTGGATGGGAAGACCAGGGAGACCCGCTTTCCCGACCTGATCGATCCCAAGCAGCCGATCATGGACATTCGCGCGCTGGCCCACGAGATCGCGCCGGGTGTCCGGGTGGTCTCCACCATGAACGGCGACACCTTCGAGATGGAGGATCAGCGCAACTGGACCGATGCCTCCTACAAGACCTACGTCCGGCCCCTCGGCCTGCCCCATCCCTTTAGCCTAGCGGCAGGTGAGGCCTTTCAGCAGTCGGTCACCCTGTCCCTCGACGGACCGACGCCGGCGCCTCGCGTGCGGGCTGGCGCCGAGGCGGCGACCGTAACCCTGGGTGCCGAGGCAGGGCCGACGCCGCGACTCTCAAAGACATATCCAGCACCTCCGTAACTTTGATGGAACACTTACATGGGATGGTCCCCTCATTGTTCTAACGAATAAGGCAAGCGCTTCTGCCTCTGAAATCGTTGCACAAACTCTCAAAGACTATGGACGCGCCCTTCTTGTTGGTGACGAATGTACCTGGGGAAAAGGGAGTTACCAAACCTTCACCCTAGAAGCTGGCAATGTGAATAAGGTGAACCCTGAGGGAGAATATAAAGTGACCCGCGGCCTATACTATACCGTCTCAGGGAAAAGCCCCCAACTCACCGGAACAAAAGTAGATCTTAGTATTCCTGGAGGATTGACCGCATTAGAGATTGTCAGGGGAAGATAAGTTAAGTCCCTACTGGATTCGTGCTTAATTGCTATAAATGTAAACCGAATATGCTTTTATGCTCAAGCACTCTGTTGCAGACCATAGTAACAAAAAACAACAAAGGAGAGATCATCTTTTCAAAATGAAAAATTTAGTACTATTAGACATATTCATGTGCTGACCATGCTATCTGATATTCAACTGTATATCCTCCTAATATTGATAGTGACATTTTTGGCCATCTTGGCAATTATGGTGAATTTAGTGTTCCTAAGTGGGCTTGGAGGAGCAAGAATTCAAAAGACAATTATCAATGATATACTAAAAAATTTAAGTATAATTGCTTTTTTGGTTGGGATTGTCAACGGGGCATGGCGGTACAGCGCGAATTTCGGCCCCGATGGACTTCAAGGCCTGGTATTTTTCCTCGGCCTGGTTATCCGGCATAGAAACAATGACATGGTACCCACGCTCCGCCGCAAGTGTGGCAATGCCAATGCCGGTATTTCCGGCCGTCCCTTCCACAATCACGCCGCCTGGTAAAAGTTTCCCTTCGCGTTCAGCTTTTCCAATAATCCCTTTGGCAGCACGATCCTTGATACTGCCACCTGGATTTAAAAATTCCGCCTTTCCGAAAATTTCACAGCCTGTCCGCTCTGACAGGGATTGAATTCGAATCAACGGTGTGTTGCCCACAAAATTCTCAGCTGTGAAACAATATCTACACATCGGTAGGGTACGTTCAGTCCAAATTATAGGGAAACCCTCCTTATTCACCAGTAACCGTAATCCCTGACGAGAATTCTACAATTATTTTCAAGACCTCTGAAAAATAGGTCAGCTATGATTTGTCCTTCTTTACTAATCAGGGATGTCCCATATATATGTGGGACTCTCTCCTATCTACCGCCTAGGGAACTGATGAGGAGCCTTTGGGCTCACCAAACTGAAAGATGGCTAAATAGGTACTCTGAAAATTGATGTGATAACGGGTACATATAATGGATATTTAATGACCTAAAAGATATATATTATGTCTTTCTTTCAATGTATTTAAACATAGCCACATAGAAGATCAGAAACCACAAAGAATTTCTATCCATATGAATAATACCTATTTCTTCCATAAAAATATCTGTAGTAAAAATACTATTAAGGACTTATTTAACAATACCCACTGTTCATCACTAATTTTGACCATATGTTCAAATTTTGTCCCAATCTTTTATTGTAATCCGACATTTTAATTCTTAAGCAAAAAAAAAATTGAAAAATAGGAGCGTTATCAAGCAACTTACAATAACTGATATATACAATTTAACAACAAGAAACCAAGGGTTTAAATGGCCGGTACCCCACAGCATATCTTAATTAGGCCTGGGTATGATTGTCCGGTAGAATGAGACCTTACGTTGTCTTCTAACAGCAAAACTTTTCTACCGTCTCTTTCTTTTAGTGTTCGTGTATTGATTCGAAACTGAACTAATTCGCAGTGTGGTAGCGTCTCAATCATAAAGGTACTCAGTCAATATTTTGCGCTTCTTGTACTAATTGCCGTTGTCATCACTTCTCGTGCTTACATCGTCGCTTTTTCTATTGTAGCAGTGGATCTCCTTTTTCTCCTGAGCACTGGGTCTCCTTTTTTATCCTGCTTCATCTTTCCACCTCTTTTTCTTTATGCATTGGCTAATTTTTGTCTTCGTTCCGTGTCCGTTTATTTTTCTTTTTTGCTTTTGAGGTTGTTTTCGGTATTTAAGCCTGTTTAGGTATTTAAGGTTGTTGTGGTATTCAAGGCTGTTTGAGCATTTAAAGCTGTTTAGATATCTAAGGTTGCTAAATTTCTTAGGTTGTTTAGGTATTTAAGGCTGTTTGGGTATTTAAGGCTGTGTAGGTATTTAAGGTTGTTTAGGTATTTAAGATTGTTTAGGTATCTAAGGTTTTTTAGGTATTTAAGATTGTTTAGGTATCTAAGGCTGTTTGGATATTTAAGGTTCTTTATTATGTATTTAAGGTTGTTGAGGTTATTTAATGTTGTTAAATATCTAAGGTTGTTTGGGTATTTAAGGCTGTTTAGGTATTTCAGAATAATTTCTATTCGTTTTAAGTTTTAATGTCCCTCCTTACTTGCAGTTAAAAATGCTTATTTTTTTTATTTAATTTACTTAGGAGGCGCAATTCCTCTGCATATGATCTTTGGACTATTCTTTGAACAAAAGGCTATCTCAAAATTTCTATCAGATATATTTTGTGAAAATATAACCTGTGAGGGGATAGCTTTGACTCTTGCATGCCCTTCGGGCATAAATTACAACCCTTTCCCTGAGGGCCACGGGGTTGATTTATCTTCCCCAAAGACATATTTTTTGGACCTTTCAACTAAGCTGAAAAAAATGGTTTTTTCAAGATTTTGACTGGATGCGTTTGGTATAAAATTGGAAACCTGTTCTTGAGCTGAACATAGTCTCTGGAAACGAAGCTGTGGTGGAAGCTACACTGCCTTTGATGAGGATACCTCACTCAGGGAATTCACTTCAGGTTTTATTCTTATTTATTTTTTCTCCAAACCTGAGGACCTTTTTCCAAACCTTTTTCTCCTTGTTGAAGTACTTGTGAAATATTTTTGGAACTACTTGGTTTCCTGATCACGAGTTTAACCCATTGGTTAGGACTTCTTAGTATATTATTAAAATTGCTTTCGCGAAATTTTTTGTCTTGTTTCCAGGAAGCATTTTATGATGGCACCTGTGTCTCCGAAGAAAAATGATGGAAAGATGCATCCCGAAGCGCTGCAGGTTGTGCCAGAAGCCTTGCAAGACATCGTGCCCGACGAGGCCTTGGACGCGGCCCCGGCAGAGCAGGTGGAAGACGTGCAAGCGGAACCTGTACCGGCCCCCGATCGCCTGGAAGAAGTTGCCGAAGAGGATATCGATCCAACCCTCGTGTATGCGGCCCTTGCCGAAGAGGTCGAAGAGGTTGCCGAGGCTGAGGTTGCCGCCCAGGAGGATCTGACCGGTCTTGCGGCCCCCGAAGGGTTTTTGGACGAAGAGATGCTGCGGGAATTGGTGGCGGATATTGTCCGTCAGGAGCTGCTAGGCAGCCTTGGTGAACGCATCACCCGGGACAGCTTATCAAAGGAGAGGATAAGGACCCAGTGGTTTAAACTGTAAGAAAATTTAATGGGAGGGGGATTTGTTTTTGTAAAATCTTTGGGGGGATAAATTTGCCATTTATTGAATATTTCAACAAAAATACCAAAAAAGGTGTTTTCTAATGAAGAATCCCCTAATCAGGTATTTCGCAAAATTAAGGGGTTGAGGGGGTAAAAATTTAGGTAGTGCATAACCCCCTTTCCCCAGCCTCTCCCAATTGATACCACTGTATGGACTATTGATCAACTATTTATTATGAATAAATCTATGGATAACCCTTTATTTAATAAAAACACCTAACTAACTTGATGCTAGAGGGGGGTACGAAAAAAACTTTAAAACCCCATTAAATTTTTTTATATTCATTTTAGCTATGTTTTTTATTATTGGACAAGTAGTTTTTGAGGGAGGAAGTCCAAAACCCGTAACCCCCTCCACGGATTTGGTCTTAGGCATGACATAGTGACGAATATGTATTAAAACACTTTTGAGCTGATTAAAACCGTACAAAATCATATTGAACCTTCGAACGCACGCATTAATTTATTCAAGAACCGACATTTCTGATGGGGGAGGGCAGACATTGTAAATCTTAGAATTTGTCCAGACATATATAAAAATAGGAAACTCTTGAGAAACGTCAATATTTTTGGAAGTATTAAGCACCCAGCAGGTCAATTTTATCACGCTTTAAGGAAATAAGCGCGAATCTGCGTACTTACGTCCAAGCAAAACGCTGCATTCTCATTTGATTGCCCCATTGTGGCCTAGATTCCGAATCCTTGGCTTAGAGTCGAGACACTTTTGGGTCTCACTAAAAGTCTTTGGCTTTGGAATAATGAAAATTTTTTAAACAACAATTGAAGACTTTTTATCCGTTCGATAAATCTTTCTAAGCTTTAGTATTATATATAAGGCTGACATATTATAACTATCCTAAATGATGGAATCTTCAAAATAAGATGTATTCTGACCCTTATGTTTCAATTCAATTCAATTTATTTCTGTCGTATTTGCATTGACGGCAAAGTGAACCTCTGAATATTCCTGCGCATCCTGAGACTCTTGAACACTAAATTGGAAGAACACGCTGAACAGCGGCATGACATTGGCGTGGTCCTGGACCTCGTAATATTTGCGCGAAACCGCCGCCGAAACGTCCGTCAGTCCAGCGTCGATGACGCCGGTTGAAAGTGCCTCGTAGACCTTCGAGCCGGACATGGCCGACGGTGCGGCTCCCATGGCGGCCAGCCCCGCATCGACGATAGGATTGAGACCGCGGATCTTGACGCCTTTGAAGTCGGCCGGCGTGATCATTGGATGGCCCTTCGATGTGACTGTGCTCATGCGGGTTAGTAACCGAAACTTTAAGAAAACAGAATTTTGATACCATTAGTTACATCAAAAGAATCGTATTTTAATGTTAATTTTAAATATATGTTTCATCGAGTTTAATCTTACCCATCAAAAGTTACGATTCCGAGAAAATTTGCCTTATTTTAGAAAATAGAGGGAAAAACCCTTAAAATTCATAGAACCTTAACAAAAATCACACCATCAGATTCAGATTATCAGAGAACCCTACTGTTAGGGTTTCAAGCTCCTATCTCCAAAAATTTGGAATTATGTATTTTTTTTACCAGAAGCCAGATCACGGATGTGTTTATTTTTTTTTCCCAGGGTGATCGTATCGACCCAGAAATAATTAAAAAGGCATTTTGAATCTACTGGAAAAATGTCCCCCCTCCCTGTCGGCACCACTGATAGAGGTGATTAACTGGGTAACGAAAAGGCGGCATCTCATGCTTAAAAGCTGCCTAACATAATATGTACGATGGATAACAAATTGAAACCAACTTATGCAGCTATATTGTAAATTTCGTATATATTTTTTATTTGAATCGCTGAAGGAAAATTATTGCCATGAAAACTTCATTTTCAGTGTCCGGTAAAATTAAAAGAACATGGACACGCCCTTTTATTTTGGACACAATGATAAATTAAAGATTTATGTTGTTGTGCTAACTCATACACGTATTAATTTGATGGCTGCGGTCTAATATGACAGCAAACAGCCAAAGCAACAGAATGTTAGCTAGTTTGCACAAAGGGCGCATCGACAACATTAATTTGGAGAAAGTTGCGAAAGAATTTGTGACAAGATCCGAAAGGCACAAGAACTATTTTGGAACATTTTGAAACTTAAGTTTTTAATGACGAGTGCATTAAGATTCTGTTCAGTTTTTTACATTATGACTTTGGTTTCTATCGATTCGTAGCTCTTTTTATTATTAAATATTTTCCCTTTTTGAACAGCTGCCCCCGCCGCCTTAAATTGCTTCCGGCGCCCCTGGACTGGTTGCGCAAGCACAGCGAGTGAAGCACCCGAGCCATATCTGTTTAATCCAAGGTTTGAATACTTAGCGCCTGGGGAAATTATATTAGCGTTTGATTGAAAAGACGTTTGCTATCGTTTATATATATATTCTGGGAATATGCGAATTTAAGAGTCAATCAAGTAGTTTAACAATGGTATAAAGAAAAATGTGGTTCAGTTCATATTTAGTTCGATTGAGCTGATTCTATGTAATTAAATTAAAAACAAAACAAGTTTTTTTAACTGAAAATAAGGAGCGACATTAAAATTTAAAACGAACAGAAATTACTCCGTATACGAAAGGGGCTATTCCCTCCTCAACGCCCCGCTCTTTGCGCTAAAGTTTGACTCTTTCTCTCACCACCTTTGTCAGGGTAGGGGTGTAAATGTATTTTTATATATCAGAAAATGCTTACTGCAATATGAGGAAACTACCCCACCCCCCAATTACTAATGAGTAAAGCGTAATAAAAGTACTCCCAGATATCAAAGGGGATTCGATTCTTTGTAGTGCTCATCCCTTATCTTAGAAGTTTAATGGCAGCGCTCGTAATGCTCAGCCCCGTACCTCTCCATCTTTGTCTGGGTAGGGGTGTAAATGTAATTTTATATATCAGAAAACACTTGCTGCAATATGAGGTAACTACCCCACTCCCCAATTACTAATGAGTAAAGCGTAGTAAAAGTACTACCAGATATAAACGGGCCCTAAGTTTTCCGACTAGATTTCGCAGTACTGATCGAGCTCCACCCGCACACTGACGGCCGTGTGACGGTGCGCGCCTGCACTCCAGGACGGCATGACCATGCTGTACAACCCGACACCACCGGCGACCAAAATCAGAATGTTATCCGGGCCCGGGAACGCAGGGACATCGTCTCCGTCGTCTGACTGCCAGCGGGCGAATTGACCGCCGAACTGCCTGAGGGTCGCCCGGGGGGTGTGTGTAAGCTGCCAGAGCTTCTGTGCTGTTGCGTCTCTGTCAAGGTTGGCCTGGGCCAGAATGTCGGCGTGCTCGGGGTTCAGCACAACCACCGCGCTGCCGCCGGTGCAAAAGAGATCCGAGGGCAATTAGCCCCACCCCTTGCCCGTTTTTCCCCAAGCCCATCCGATACAAATTCTGAGATAGTCATTTTTTAAAGTAGTTCAAACATCAGATAACAAAAATTTCGGGTTTGTTTCGACCCCGGACTTTTTGGAGGGCAAGTGTTTTCATGTCCCCGGGGCATATAACGTTTTTATGTAAGGGATGGTCGTATAAAATTCGAAGGTGGCTCATTTGTTTGTAAATTGAAAGTTCTAGTTCCCTTATTTGAGTCATAACTTGATGGAGGGCATCTATCCCCCCTGACGCAAATACCCTCTTTTCCCCAAATGCATCGAATGAAAATTTGTAGGTCTAATTTAACGAAGTTACACCAGGTTTTCTGCTGTCCTCCTTGATCTCTCTTCCGTGAATTAAGTGACTTAGCTAGAAGGATTCGCCGCGGCAAGTACTCTGTTGGCCTCCGTAAGACATGGCCTAACCACTTCAGTCGACGTTCCCTGATCGTGATGGCAATGCTTTTTTTGATACCACAGATTTTTCGTATATTCACGTTTGATATGCAATCATTCAGGGTTCATGAAGAAACCAACGCCATGGAGTCCCGCATTATCGTTTAGTCCAGAGTAGAAGAAGTGGAACTGTTGTAACGTTTCGGGCGCTGTAATTACTGTAAAGTCAGAACCGGAGATTCTGGTTTCATCGGCGGCCTGCTCCTGCAGAAGGGCTGGGGCGTCGTGCTGGGCAACCTCGTCCTGCTGGGGGCCGGGATCGCCATCGACCGCTGGGCCCGCACGAAAACCCGTGAGGAACTCCCCGACCCTGCGTCTGACGATGATGGTGGGGCCGAGGGGGCGACCGTGTGAAAACAGCGAGCGGTTCCCCCATTCGCCGCGACCTCCTCGCCTCCACCGTTCGCGGGGCAGCCGTCGGCCTCCTGTTCCTGTTGGCGTTCCCCCTCGTCACGTTCGTCATGGCCAGCTACGAAGGTTGGGGGGCAACCCTCACGACCTCCGGGTGGGACCTGGGGTTCGTCGTCCTGCTGCTCTCTTTGGGGGAGTTGGGGGGAGGAGGGTTAATTCTGATAAATTAGGAAAAATGAGGTATTTTTAACTTTCGAAGGAGTGATCGAATTTTGATGAAAATTCATATTTAGAAGGACCTCGTAACTCAGATCTCTTATTTCAAATCCTGACCAGATCCAGTGTAATTGGAGAGGGGGAACTGGAAATCTTGGAAAACGCTTAAAGCGGAGAGATCAGGATGAAACTTGGGTGGGAAGAATAAGCAGAAGTCCAAGATACATGACTGACATAACTTGACCGGATCTGCTCTGCTCTCTTTGGTGGAGGGAGTAATTCGGAAAAATTAGAAAAAATTAGGCCTTTTTAATGCTCTTTCAAAATGTTGTGGTCGATTTTCTCATCAGTCAGGCATCAGCCTGACGGATGCAGATTTAGCGCTAATAATACATTTCTCGGCTGTTCTGCATCTCGTTATGCATTACGTCTTCCTTGTTAACCAGTTTCTGGCATTCTTGACCCGATGAAAAGCTTTCTGCCAACAGATGTCAATGCATTTGTTGGATAAAAACTTTATTTGAAATGGTTTCGAAATGCGGGTAGCAGTGGAAGGGAACATGATGATATGACTAATAGAATCATACTGCAATTATAAAATGAGAACTTCATTGTTTTCTCTTATATATATTTTGTATATATCCTTGGGCTATAACGCATATAACTGACTTACCAATAAAGCAAACATACCACTGATGCCTTTTTTTTATGTTCTTTACGAATATAATAATCGCTTTTACTACAAGTTATTGTACAAGTAACAATTTTACTACAAGCACTTTTTAAGCTATTAAAAATGACAGATTTTCAATTAAAGTACAAGTTATCTGTTGTTTCCGACAAAATAATACTACATTTTCTCTGCGCTGTTTTCGACAAAATAACACTACGTTTTCTCTGCGCCTGTGACATATGGACCAGCAACCCCCCCCCCCCCTACAAGACTCAGAACAATCATCCTTGAAACAAGTGCAATTAAATATCACAATAAGTAATGGTAATCATGAAAATACAAATTATAGTAAAATAAAATTTCGAATTGATGATCTTTCAACAACTGATATCACTATATATCAAATATTAAGTTTGATTTTATTTGTACTTTCAAAGGCTGTTAAAGACATATAGTCAAACAGTTCGTGGTAACGAACTGTAGTAAGGAGCGACCCGACTCAATAGCAAACGAAACTCTAGAAAAACGGAATTTTGATGCTAAAAGATACATCAAAAGAATTAGATTTTCATGCTGATTTTAAATATATAACTTTCATCAAATTTAGTCTTTGTCATCAAAAGTTAAGAGCCTGAGAAAATTTGCCTTATTTTGGAAAATAGGGGGAATAACCCCCCCATAAAAATTAAAAACTGACAAAATTACAAAAAAGTGAAAGCTTACCCCTTCCTTTGTCTGGTCTCGGAGCCTTATTTTTACTACCCTTTGGTCTTCCCGCTTTTCGCAAACAAGGACTCAATGATTCCAATTCTCTGTCGTCTATTTCTGGCGATTGAACCTCACTTGTCTCTGATTTCTTATATAATTTTTGGCTTTCCTCATGCATTTTCAGAAGTACACTCTTTTTAGGTGTTCTATTAGATTTTCTAACTTTTTCAGAGCCATTCAGTGTGATTTCTGGAGAATTCCTAGACTTTGGGACGTATGTAAAGTTCGTAGGAGATTGACTTTTCCGACGAGAGAGATCAAGTCTTCAAATAGGCAAATGTTTGTCTGTGAACGCCAGCGCACTCTGCAAGCTGCTGCTGTATCAGTCCCGCCTTTGCCCGTTCGGCCTGCAGGTCGATACCGGACGCAAAATAGATTGGACGACGTTCCTGTTCAGTCAATTTCTACTCCATGGCGTGACTGGAAAAACCGCTTGCCTTTTCTATTTCGGCCTACTTTAGCCTTTCTAGATTTCCCTATTTTTAAAGACATTTGTGATTGAATAGGTTTCCAGTTAACCAATCTCAACTACACAATTTCATTTATGCTGTCCTTGGTATTTTAAGGATTATTGTGCTAGTCATCTTAGGAAATAGAAACATACAACCCAAGCTATATTTTTATAGCTTGTTGTGGTGCCGGGTGTCGTGCTTGTTTTATGTGTAATATTCGGTGGTAGGATATCGCGATGAATCTGTGATGAGAGAAGGCCATGTCCGAACTAAGGGATGAAACTAAGGCCATAGAACTAAGGAATGAAATATTTTTAAACCTGATAAACAAACTACCTTTTTTTTATTTTTGAAAGTCAATTGCAGTACTTTTTGTTGATAAAGGGGTCCGATCAAGATTGTTAACAGTCGTGTTTCTAGGATTGTTTCAAAATCTATAAGGGAGTTTCTTGGGAACGCCCAGAAAATTCGTAAAACCTTCGCAGAATTCTTTGAAAGAGCGAGGTACTGACGAGGGGGTAAACTCCCTCATATATGTAATAAAAACATGAGAGTACAAAAGTTCGTTATGTAAGCTAATTTATAAGTTATGTATATCTTTTACTAATAAAAACATTCGTAAAAAAATTAAAAGTTCTAGTTGCCTTTTTAAGTAACCAAAAAATCTGAGGGCAATTAGGCTTCCTCCCCCGCTCCTTTTTCTCTCAAAATCATCCGATCAAAACTATGGGAAAGCCATTTAGCCAAAAAAAAATCAATATGCAAATTTCGTTTTTATTATTCGTCTGCGGAGAGCCAAAATCAAAACATGCATTTATTCAAAAACGTTAAGAAATTAAATAATGATGTACGCAATAAAACATACGAATATAGAAGTTCGTTACGTAAGTTAATTCGTAAGCTACGTATTTTTTTTTACAAATGAAAACTTTCGTAAGAAATTAAAAGTACTAGCTGCCTTTTTAATTAATCAGAAATTGGAGGGCAACTAGGCCTTCTCCCTCGCTCTTTTTTCTCAAAATTTTCCGATTAAAACTGAAAAAGCCATTTAGCCAAAAAAAAATGCAAATTTCGTTTTAAGCATTTATGTGCGGAGAGCATATAGCATATTCTATATGCTTAAAAAGTATATTTTGGTAACAAACATCACTGAACTCAATAAGAGGTAGCAGTGGCTCTTCCTTGGAGTTAAGCCAAAAATTTAGTTCTTCACTATTTAAGTCACATGAATTTTTGTGGAGTCCAATTTACGAATTTTGAGCCCCTATTTTTTCACGTCAAAGTCTCCCTTTGGCACCTGCAAGTCGACCAAGACTACGTTGGAAATTGCTACTCTAGACATTTAGCGTCAGGAGTATCAATGGCTGTAGCAGCAGTAATAGTTTTAGCAGTACTACCACTGGTAGTAGTAGTAGTAGTAGTATAGCACCTTTTGTGTTTTTTTCTAAATCCCCTCCAAAACATTCTAAAAGTTTCAACTCAAAACCATAATCAGTTCTAGGGATATCACTGATATATATTTTTGTAACATGATCCTTTTTTAACCGTTTTTTAGAATAACGCTTACTATTGAGCCGGATCGCTCCTTACTTACAGTCCGTTACCACGAACTGTTTGCACCGCAATTTCCTCAGATTTTTCTTTTGGTTATTACGTATATGAGGAGGTTACCCCCTCCTCAGTAACTCGCTCTTTACGCTAAAATGCTTGTGAATCTGTAAAAAGCTTATTATTCTAATTAAACGGTCCTTGTGTGTCAGGAGTCAATCTTAAATAATAGGAACACAAAGTGAAACAATAGCGTAAGGAGTGAGGTACTAAGAAGGGGGCATCCCCCTTATATACGTAGTAATTTCTGTTCGTTTTAAGTTTTTAATGCGAAAATTTAATAAATGAAAATAATTAATAAATTATTTAATAATTGGTAAAATAAATTAAAATATTGTTAAATAACACTAATTAAGGAGCTAAATTAAAATAATTAACAAAAAGTAAATAATTTTGTTAATAAATAAATATTTTGTTAAAGTTTCGTTTGCTAATCAATGGGCGTGCTAATCAAGATTTTTCTCAGGGGGCAAAAGAGGCCAGATCTGTTACTGATTGAAAATGTTACCTAGATATTGACGTCTAGAAAATTACGCATGAAATCCGGAAATCAGCAAACAAAGTTATCTTTCCATTAAAACTTGTATTTGTGGATTTGTCCTTTAATTAGACAGAAATATCAAATCCGGTAATCAACACCGATGTCGGCAAAAACGTTTTTAATTCCTGAGTATCATTCGGCCAGCCCAGTGTAGAAAATGGCCATAACGCCGAAGAAAACCACGTGTCGAGCACATCTTCATCCTGCTTGAGATTGTCTGTACCCGACAATCTCTGCGCTTCCTCCAGATTATGCGCAACGGTGATATTGCCGTCTTCATCATACCAGGCCGGTATTCGATGGCCCCACCACAGTTGGCGCGAAATACACCAGTCCTGAATGTTTTCCAGCCACTGATTGTAAACATGCGTCCAGTTAGCGGGCGTAAATGTGACATCACCGTTTGCCACCACTTCCAGACTCTGGAATCGGACCCAGACTTCGTTCTCGTTTCTCACTTCCACCTCTTAGCTATTCAAGCCGGGTGGGCTGCGACTCTTCGGATCTTGGACCGATCCGTCTAGGTTGAAGCGGCTGTTGTGGCAGGGGCAGAGGTAGTTGTTCTCCTTGGCCCGATAATCAACAAAGCAACCGGCATGCGGGCAGGTGACACTAAAGGCCTCAATCTCGTTGGTTTCCGCTCCTTCCATTCGTCGGAGGTAGACGGCGCCGATGGGAACATTTTGATAGCGGTTCCAGGCATCGGACTTGTTGGTGAGCACGGAGAATTTTCGTGGCACGCCGTCCGCTGGAAGTGCGCCGAGCGTATTTGCACCGATTCAAAATTAGCTCGTTTTTCTACCCCGCAACCTAGAACCACTCTGCATCTTGGACTTTAACTTGTTTTTCCTGATTTAAGATTTTGATCGTTTCGTTCCGTATCCCTGGAAATCTGCAACTTCGAAATAGTTCTGTTTGCTCTGAATAAGGGTTCAGTTTGCTATTGTTCTGAGTCAGGATTTGTTTTTGCAACTTGCTAGTCCACAGCTTATACTTAGCTCGTTCTGAAACTGAGTCTGGTTCTTTGTATGATTTTTATTTTTAAAAGGCGGACTATGCTCCACCTTTCTGCTAAAAGACTGGTGATAAAGGGGCTGTGGGCCAATTTTTACCAAGCATTAACCTACTATGTTGGCACTTGTTGAATCCATACCAAGATTCCAAATGGAGCAGCAGTAAAATTGCTTGCCAGCTAGCGAATATGAATTGAGTGGCCATTAACGACTTCATCATAGAAATACAGCGTTTTTGAAATCACTACTAAGCTTCATGTCAAATATTACACTTTAGTAATTACAATATCGTACCTAAACGCCAACGTTGCCATGTTTTTTACTGGCTAAAGTCTCATCAAACTGCTTTAGAGGGAAAGCCACACAATAGTGACAAGAGAGTCGATGACACTAGCTCTGGTGTAGCTAAACCATTCCTTGGGTGGGGCTGCTTTCCAATTTATACCGAAATGCGCTTTTTTAAGCACCTTTCCCGTACACAATGACCAACAGCCTTTGCTTCAAAATGGCTGATGCGCAATTTATATGTCATCGATCGCAACTTGATGAAAAATCAAGCGAATTTATTTAGTCAAACAACACCATGATAAATGTCCATATTAACCATTTATTTTGCTTTGACTAGGTGATTCTTAAGGGATGAATGCACCACCGTGCGGTATTACTTCCTAAACAAGTTGTAACTCATCGATTAGCTATCTCAAAGTTTCTAATCGATAGCAGCTTGATCCTCCATGGGGTGAAATCGTAGTTTGATACCATAAAATGGCAGAAAACGAACTTTTCTTTGACAGTAGTATGTATGCTTCTAAGCCCTGTAAAAAATGGGTAGACATAGTAACCTGACAATAACTATCCATTGTATATTTTGGCCCTAAAGTCACCCCTGAAAGGATTTAATCCCCTAGCTCAACTACTTTCCGAGAAGGCAACAATCCCCTAGACTAGAATTTTACCCTTTTTTCTCATGTAATGCGGAATAAATTGACAATTGAAAGAAAAGAAAATCAGCAAACTTAAGTGTAAAACCTGTGGGTGTGTCCCAGCATTAGAGGGGGGAGGACTGAAACGGTGTTGTGACGGCAGCGATTGTTGGGAGAAAACATCGAAATGGGAATCAAATGTTACACTTTTTTATAGTGGCGGAATTCCGTCAAAACCATGGGGGGGGGGGGAAAATTTGTAGCCAAATTTCCCAAATCAAGTGAAAACGACAATGGAAAATGAAAAATGAGCCATATAGTACCATAAAGACCTGTAAAAAGTACCATAAAGGCCATAAATTGACCTGTTTCTCTGGATGCTTGAATTATGCAGGCTTATCTTAGTTTTGGAAAGATTTTTTGCATAAACTAAATGTCAGCTAGTGGGGTAAACTGGTGTCCCATGCCCCATAGTAAGTTACGCCCTTTTCGGTTGGACTGGGAGGATGTCGTAAAGAAAGGTTTAACAGAAATGGGAACTTCCTGGGAAGGTGTAAAGAGGCCCGCGGTCCAGATGGTGTCGCACGAACACAGCCGAGCCCAGGGCCACCCCCAAACCGTCGATGGCGGCGCGGATCAGTACATTGGTGTCATCCAGCACGGGGCCCCGGGCGGGCTCCACGTTGGTCAAGCCGGCCTGCTCCAGCCAGCGGGCCCAGTTGTCTTGGTCAGCATCGTGCAACAAGGTGTGATGCCGCAGGTTGCCGAGGTCGGTCAGGGGATACTCGCCGCGCATCAGATCAGGGCAACACAGGGGCACAAAATCGATGGTCAGTAATCGGTCGACAACGACCTCAGGCCAATCGCCGCGTCCGTAGGTAATCGCGAGGTCCAGAGCATCCTGGCCAGACAACTTTTGTGTTTTGGTGTTTCGAATTTAATTTTTCACTTATTACGCTGTTACATTTGTTAGACTTTAAATACCGTTTAAACAATTTGATTACACTCAAGTGTCCTATTATGTTGCTGAGAGTTGTCATAAAAAATGAATATTTATGCTTCCACGCATCCACGTAGTTTTTAAAGAGAGATGAGCAGAACATTTTGAGAATGCACTAAATCGAGATCGAGTTGCAGGAAAAGATATAGAGGAAAATGAAGAAATTTGTGATACCTTGGATGTGAAGGAAGATTTGTTTTTTGAGAAGAATTAGCGACAGTACTAGAAGGACTAAAAACTAATAAGGCTCCAGAGAGTTTCGGTTACTATAGAGCCAGGTCGCTCCTTACTTACAGTTTTCACTACCAACTGTTTGATTTAGTGGCTTTAATTACTTGTTTCGCCCAAGTAGCGTTATCAAAATAAACTGAAAACGAATTATTGAAAACAGGTCGAAAATCAAAGAACAAAATAAAACTCACATTTCTTTCTCATTTAAAAAGCAACTGTGAGTGACTATGTGTTTTACAGTTTTATATTCTAATTTTATGCTTCAATTGCTGTTTGACCTTTTTGTATGGGCTTAGCAGGCTCATTTTTGATATTACCGCAAAAAAAAAGTGCTCCCACCAGCCAGTCCATAATCAATTTTTTTAATTCCGGTCGTCGCCGTGAGGTCGAGCGACAGCGCCACTCCGCCGGGCGCGGCGGGGCCGACCGATAGCAGGAGCGCGGCCGGGAGACTGGGACCCGGATACAGGTCGATGTCGATCGTCGGGTCGGCGGGTGAGATGACGCCGTGGTTGGGTGCGTCCGCGGCGAACGGCTCGATGCCCGCCGGGAGCTTGTCGATCAGCGCGAACCCCATCAGGGTCGGCTCGAAGTTCGCCGTGTTCTGCTGAACGCCCCACCAAGCTCCGGTTGCTGGCGTGCCGGGTTGGTCGCAGCCGAACGCGATGCCGTTCAGCACCGCGATGCTGCCCGGCTGCGCCGTCGTCTGATTGGGAAATGCATCTTGGATTCGGTCGAGGACCTCATCGCTAACCACTCCATCGGCTGCTCTGTAGTAGTTCTGTTCCCAGAACTCAGGTGGTATGTGTTCTGCATACTCTTCGATTTCGTCGAGCAGGATTGGAATTATGAATGGAGAGTCTCGGCTGATGTTCTCAAGCCGGTCCAAGGCTTGATTCCATTCACCCATGGCCGTGCTCTCACTGACTTGGCTATTTTTTGACAGCATCGGTAAAAATAGATCTGCGGTGCGAATGCCTTTGCGCATTTTGTGGCGCCAATCAGCACGGTCTATGTCGTCTTCATCCCATCAGACATGTATGCCTCGATTCTTAAGGCTTTATGAATAGGGTGAACATAGTCCACCATTTGATGCCTTTTTTATGCAGTACACAAATACAACAATTGCTTAAAACATTGGTTTCAAACCTATTAGGCTATTGGATTATAAACCATTTTTGGTGTAAATTTATGAGCAGTCTACTACATTAGGAGACATGTTAAGAAAACATTTCTTACTTCATAATATACAAAATAATCCTAGTTAGCATATTTTTCAGCAAGAAAACAATTATCTTCACTTCTTTTTCCAATTTTGCAATAAAATTTATGAAAAAAGCCATGCTTTTGATAAACATTTTCTCTGTTTTCAAATCTGTGGTGAAAGATTATGCCATCCTACAAATAAATCTGTTTTTTATTTTGATTAATCCGATTTGGTAATTTTGGTAATAAAAACAGCCATAACCCCAATCAAGCTGGAGTAGGTGGTCACATTCATTTATGATTATAGTGAAGTTACTTTCGTTAAAGAAGTAATTTAACATTGAATTAAAAAATACTACTTTTGTTAATTAGAATATTATTTGAAAACTCAAAACTGGGTTGTATTCATCGTTTTGTTTCACCAAGAAAACTAAAAATTTTGAAAATTGCGCTTTTTCCAAAATATACTTACATTCTATTGTCTTCTTATCTTTATTTCCATTGAATTTTAAACTATATACGCTCCCTCCAAAAACCCCTGTCTCTTTTTAAAGTGAAACTATTAGTTACAATTTTATTTTAAACATATTTATAGGATTTTTAAACACCTTGGAATTTAGATTCAATTCTATGAATCCTAAAATATTATAAATTTAGAGGTGTTTGTGACAAAGAACCATGGTTCAAATTTTAATGAGCTTTCCTTTTTATTTTTATTTTTTTAAGAGTGATGCTATGATTCGAAAAACTTATTTAGTTAAAGTTGTTTCGAAATATTGGTTTTTCTAAGTTATAGCTGATAATTTTCGGCATTTAAATCCTAAATAATTTGCTATTCTATATTTAATGCGCGTGACTCCTCCTCGAATACCTTTATCCTTTCTAAAATAGTTCTGTGGTGAGTTGTTTGCAATAGTAGTGTTAGTATTACCAGTAATATATATTTTTTTGTGATTCTTTGTTTTATCGTATATGCACTCTAGCGCCATTTGCACACGTACAATGCTGAATCTTTACTTCCCTAGTCCCATAGCAAATTTTCTTCAATTTTATCGTTTGTAATATTTTAAAGCTCTGACAAGCTTTTTTTTTCTTATAAATTTAAGATTTGCCTTTTTCGAAATTCTGAAACCTTTTAAATAAGGGGCATATAGTTGTAGATGAGGGTCTTTTGCTACAATGTCAAGTAGGTTAGACTTAGCTAAATTTGAGACTTAGGCTAAATGAAACTTGGCTGTCTTAAGACCGTAAAAAATGAATACTTATTATGGACAACTAATTGTAAGCTTCGTCTGATTTGACTGATTCATTCGAGGCTTCAACAATTAATGTATAGTTACGTATAGTTACGCACCATATATTGGGGGAGGGGGTAGAGCTCTCTTCTGATGAATCGGAAATTTCAAATAGTGTACTTCAATGTGTACAATGTCTAACTTTGAGTTAGAGATTGCTCAGATAAAGATGTAAGAGGGGCTTTCGATAAAACAGAACTGTCCAAAGCACATCCCTTGAAAAACTTAAAAACACTGTTTTAAAATTCATTCTTGACACTTTAGACCCCTCCACGAAGAAATATTATATTGCTTAAAATATACTTTTGTTGCCAGATATAGGAAATGTCTTGAATTGAGTATTTTAAAACTGCTTTGTTCCGCGACACATTCATCTTAAGCATTTTACTTTAGTACCCTTTTCTATTAAAGCAGTGGTTCCCAACTAATTTTGGGTCATGCCCCACTAAGACATTTCTAAAATCCTGATGTCTCCCTGTTGGTATTTAAATTTTTTTATTCAACAATTTAGGCTTATTCACCTCCAGGAAACTAACATGGCCATTAACCTGGAATCTCTTTTTGGGTTGTCCTCTGGGCTTTTTTTCACCAATGAACTATATTGTCTGACCAGAACACTATTTTTAGGTTACACTGTTAGGGCACGTTCTGCGGATGAAGTATGACAGATTGCCCAAGATTCTCCTTTTCGGCCAACCGTCTAAGGCTAAACAGAAAGCATGTCGTCCTCGTCTGGGGTAGGAGGATTGCATAACGAAAGATTTAAAGGAAATTGGAACTTCTTGGGAGGGTGTAAAGAGGGAAGCTCTGAATAGATTGGGATGGAGGAGGAGCGTGCGTAGTTGTGCTGGCCTCCTACGGCTTGGTGCTGAGGTTAGTTGTTAGTAGTAGTAGTTCTCCGCACGAATCTTAAGGGCTATTGATTTTTCCTAATCATTTTTATTTTAACATTGTCGGATTTTTCGATTATGCCGTTTACTTAGTCAAGCTCTTTTTGTAGCTTACCATAAATTGGGATATAGTAGCTACCAAGCCTGATTCAGTGTCAAATGGCGATTCTTTTACGTTTGAAAGTTTGTTTGAGAACGCGTTTTTTTTTATCCGGTCGCTATGGGCTATGGTTTGCTCTTTACTAACTTGCATTCATTGCTTTCACAAGTCGATAACTCGTTTTGGAAATTATTGAAGGTTTGGTGTCAAAATAGCCACGGTTTATGAGTCCTTTCCTTATCTTGTAAAAAACTGTCTGGCTCTTGAGTGAATGTCGTGTTTGCTTTTCTTCTGCTTGTTTGATTGTTTCACAGTCCATTTTGTGTGCATTTTGCTTCCGTCATTTCCGGAAAATGCCAGGAAACCAAATGCGATCTCCCGATCATCATCCAGGTTGCGGATTTTGAAATTTACCGGAATCGCCGGGGCCGTTCTGGTTTGAATTGGGTCAGGGCGATAGCTAAATTCGGTACTGGTTCCAAACCCAACGTCTCCGAATTCGATTCGATAATCTGCCGGCTTTTCGGTTCCGCTGGTTAACCCGACTCGAAATGCGGTAAATTGCAAGGGAAATATATCCGGGCGGCTAATGCTGGATTTATCGCGGTTGACTTGAACGAGCGCCGGGTTTTCAAACAATAACCGGATACCATTAGCAAGGGGCGCTTCCAGCCCGGTAAATGTCGTATCGTACAACAGCTCATTTTTAATGAACAAGCCGATATAAAATACGGCAAACAGGCCAAGAATCAGTCCGAGAGCATGAATAAGGGTCGCCGATTTGTGTCGAATAGCGTGACGAAAGGCTACTTTAAAATGCGTTTTGTACATAATAACGGGTTGAATTTGTCCTAATTTGGGAAGCCGATGCCAGCGCGGCGAAAGCAAAGCCTTCCAAATAAATCTTTTTCTCGCCTTATGGACGCCCAGACGATCGACGTCCCGGTAAAAAAGTTCCAGCAGATCGCCCTGCAGCTCGTCCAAAAAAAAGGCGGAGCAGGTCTTCTCTAAAAACTTCATTGCCCATTTTGCGCGAGCTGCTGGGCGGCAAAGGAGCCAACCTCGCCGAGATGGCCTCAATTGGATTACCTGTACCTCCAGGCTTCACCATCAGCACAGATGTATGTACCTATTTTTATGATCATAGCCGTCGCTATCCTGCTTCTCTAAAAAAGGAAGTGGCCAGCGCGATCAAAGCGATAGAAAACCAACTCGGTAAGCGTTTCGGCGCAGGCAAAAACCCCCTTCTCGTATCAGTCCGCTCAGGTGCGCGGGATTCAATGCCGGGCATGATGGATACGATTCTTAATTTAGGTCTAAACGATGACACAGTAGAAGGCCTCGCAGAAGTATCGGGCAATTCACGCTTCGCGTGGGTGAACGATCAGGCCCGGGTCCTGCAGCAGCGGGTTCAGGTCGTTGCCGTCGGGCAGGGCCGGTACGTGGCGCAGGAACGGATTTGAAGTGAGTAGCGTGAACAGCAAAAAGCCAATGCTCACCCAACCCATCACGCCAATCACGCGGGCCACAAAGGCTTCTGGCTGGGACCGGCTGAAGATCGCTACGGCAACCGTCCACAGGGCGAGGATCAGCACCCACAGCAGCAGGGAACCCTCGTGGGCGCCCCATACGGCGGATACGCGATAGGGGACGGGCAGCAGCAGGTTGGAATTTTGCGCCACGTACACCACCGAAAAGTCCTGGGTGACGAAGGCGTAGGTAGCATGACTATCCTGTTAGTTGTCGGCCTGGTGGTCAAGGCGGAAACTATATTATGTTTGCATCTGCAACTAGTGGTGATAAGCCAAACAATTCTAAATTTAGTATATGTAGTGTTGGAAACATAAGTCAAGTTCTGGACGCTGTTCATGAGGGGAAGAAGAAAAACTGCTTCTCAGGTAATTTCAGTCTGTCTGCTCAAAGTTCTATTGAGAGGGAAGGGAGGAGGCTGTCTCCCCTCTATTTTTTTGCCATTAATCACGTAAAGTTTATTTTAGTTCTTGGACGTGGATTTTGTTCGTTGGTTTTAATATTTTACTAATTAATATTAAATTTTTATTGAATATTAGGAGCAGCATTAAAACTTAAGAAAAACATAAAATTTTACACATATAAGGGGTCCACCTCCTCCTAATACCATATCCTTTAAGCTAAAGTATTTTTAGTAATTTCAACTATTTATTCTACGGCCTTTGTGATTCAGGGGTCATTCTTAAGGAATTAGGACAAAATTTAAGCTTTAATGTAAAGAGCGAGATATTGACAAGTGGGCGAATCCCCTCATATACGTAATAAAAACATATAAATATAGAAGTTCGTTACGTAAGCTAATTCGTAAGTTACGTATACCTTTTACTAATGAAAAACGTTCGTAAAAAACTAAAATTTCTAGTTGCCTTTTTGAGTAAACAAATATGAATTTCTGAACCCCCAGCTTTTTTCTTTTTTTACGAAACAAGTGGTCGCTACTACTACGATGGCTAGTAAGCTTGATTGTTTTCCATGATTCAAGAAAGGTTCTGAAGACAGACTCCCCCCACCTTGGGTCTTGATTACTTAGTCCAGTTGGGTATGAGCTACCCAACTGTTAAGCAGTTTCTGGTCCAGAACACTAAGTAAAAATGTTTAAAAAAGTTCTCTTTCATTTCCACATCCTTTTTATCATTTATTATAGGTAGTTCTTTACTGAACTCGTCTTGCAAGTATGTTCTGATCTGATCAATAAAGGGCATCTAAAGCAGTGTGATATCTATAAAAACGAGCGCTTCCAGCACATCGCCGCCGGTATAGCCGATCAGCGCGTGCGGCATGGTGCCAAGACCGCCCTTGGCACCGAATAGAGACGCTGTGAGATCCTGCGAGCCGCCAATGAAGCCTTTCACCTCCGGACTGACACGTTTTGCCGTATCGCTGCCCACCGAAGCGCCATAGGCCGCAAGCAGGTTCATCTCCGGTCCGCTGGCATGGCGGGCATGCATGTCCAGGAACGATGCACCGGGCATGGCACGGCACATTTCATAGGCGTTGTTGGCGCAAACGCAGGGCAACCCCACCTTCTGCAGGAGCAGGGTCTCGACCTCGGACAGTTTCGAG
Organism: Alatinidae sp. Z8VKAUB7J3; assembly: GCA_010016025.2. Taxonomy (NCBI): domain Eukaryota; kingdom Metazoa; phylum Cnidaria; class Cubozoa; order Carybdeida; family Alatinidae; species Alatinidae sp. Z8VKAUB7J3. Next base: position 9,534,054 of record JAAAKM020721499.1, read on the forward strand.
AACGGCCCCTTGAGAATATTATTGAAACTGACAATTAAAGCAAGTCAAAAACAAAATTGAAAAATACAGAAACATGCAGTTAAAATAAAAGTAGCTGCGAAAATCTCAACGACTCAAAACCGAAAGGGAAGAACAAAAAAATATGCAGTTACAAGACATGCGATAATGTGGGTTTGAACAAATTAAAGAACAGAGAAGTTTGTGGTTAGAAGATATACGATAGCGAGAACAAATAAATGGGCAATTAGAATATAATAAGAAGAGAGAATTACAAGCAACAGTAGGAATCAGAATACGTGCAAAATGAAAGTGAAGAACCAAGAGTTACAGGATTAGCAGACACACAAAAGCGAATATTTATCGTTGGTGACTCCATCGAGTTGACCGGCACCGGAGCGGATGGCACTCCTTTTTCTTCAACTTTCGCTGTTGACGGCACGACCACGATTGGTGATTTGATCACGCAATTGGACGCGGTGGTGGGAGGTGCAACTGCCTCGATCGACGCCAGTGGGAATCTGGTTCTGACCGCAGTAGCAACGGGTCCGTCGCAACTGAGTTTGGATATCGCTGATTCAGTGGGAAACACGGGAGCGACGTCGTACCTGAATCATCGGCTGCTGGAATCCCAAACCGGAAAAGACGGAGATGCCTTCACTGGAGTTTTTGACATCTACGATGCGCAAGGTGCTGCCTACGCTTTGCTGGCCTCAGTAGTGTGAGATTGGCAAGAGGGGGAAGTCAGTTGAAGTAAGGAATTTTTTTATTTACTTAATCTTTTCTTAATATTAAAATTTTTCTTAGTTTAGCACCAATTCAAGACTTAGAGGAGCAAAGTTATGTCAATAAGAGTGTCTTCTGACCGCGCTACTAATCCTATGCATCATGTCCCTAAAGGAAATGATGGAAAAAAACCTCCTCCTCCGAAATCTCCTCATCAGAATGATTCGATTTCTTCAAGTTCTGCTCCATCTCAGGGGATTATTGGTAAATTGTTTTCGCCCATGACATATCTCATGAGTTTGGTCATGGGGGGATTTACTTACTGCTTACCGGATGGAACATGGCCAGTCCGGCCGTGGTTCTGACCTATATCGCGATCACCCAGGATGTTCCGGTTTTCCTCGCAGCCTTGCTGGTGGCTGTAAGGCGCGTCGCATTTGTCGCGGTCGATTTGTTCGGCGGCGCCTTCATCGAGGCGCAGCGCCACAGACCTGGCAGTCTCGCTGCGGTCGACGTGATGCTGGCGGTCTGCCTGGCTATGGCCATCATATCGGTTCTGCTTGGCTCACCGCTGATCATCAGCGTGACCCTTGTGGCAATCATGTTTGCTTTGGGAATTGTCACCGAACTCCGAAGCGTTTTGTTTGCTGATTTCATCGGCAGGACGATGTCGGGAGTAAAGATGTTAAAAATAGAATAGCCAAGGCCCAGGGTGTTTATTCACAGTTGAAATCTTTTTAGAAGAACAGGAAGATAAGTATGAAAACCAAGATTAGAATATTGGAAACTACAGTAATGGCATTTGTCAAGTATGGTTCGGAAACGTAGGCACTCTGAAAGACGGATCCGGATTTATTTGATCTTTTCCAGATGAATTGTCTATGGGTACTGGGTACCCGTCTGAATCACAGTATTTCATACAGTAGCTGTGCGAAAAATGTGGTTTTACCCCGCTATCTAATGCTATATTGAGAGAAAGATGGAAATGGCAGGGACACATTCTAGGATGAAGGGTGTTGCGCCATCTTCTCCTGGAAGGCGACGTCGCTGGAGAGCCGAAAAGCCAACGGTTTCACCTGGTTTCCAATCGTCGAGGTCGGAAAACTCTTTGCCGGCATATTCATCACCATCGTACCGGCCATTGCGATTTTGAAGGCGGGCACGTCGGGGGCACTGGAGCCGATCGTGTCGTTGGTGAGCCACGAAGGGCAACCTGTTGATACTATGTATTTCTGGGCAACTGGCATCTTGTCGAGTTTCCTCGACAATGCGCCAACCTACCTGGTCTTTTTCAATACAGCCGGTGGCGATGCCGAGGTGCTGATGGGGCCGCTGGGATCGACCCTGTTGGCGATTTCCGCGGGGCTTTTCATTGATTGGAAAACTCAAATAACTTCCCTTTTAGTATTGCCAATTGTAGTGGAATACATAGCTGATTCAAAATGCTCTTTCAGCCAAATTCGAATGTTATATTCGCTTCTATTAGGCGATTCATTTCTTTTGCGAATACCTTGTAGTAACTTTGTCAAAATTTTCGACAGACAGCAACAGATCCCGTCAAAATATAGGTGACTCTATCAAAACTTCACTGAACATGTAAAACAGATGAGAAACAATTGGTATCGAAATTCAAGGGCCCTTTGACGAAAAATAGTTGTTGAATTTACGGGTACTTTCTCAACAACAAGAGATTTTGATGGTTACTATTTGTGTTTCCGCGAGTTGGTCTCTGGCTTTGTTTGCCCTTTTTCTGATTTAGTTGATTCCGCCTGGGGATTACCTTCGCTTGTGACGCTTGACTGACTGGATGCGGGGGCACTGTGCCCGGTTGGTCGAGTGCCGGCAGTCATTCCTGTTGGCGGATCGTTGGATGGAGCTGCCACTTGGTTGAATCTTGATTTCAGTTGGTCGCTTCCAGCCGTATCAGCTAAACGTTCAGCCCCAAAGTTCCAGGCATCGTCAGATGATTCCGTCTCTTGCGTCGGCTTGTTTCCGTCGACAAATGTCATTTGTCTGGCTTGCGGTCTTTGCCCAGCAGGTTCGACGTAATTCGACTGGATGCCTATTACAAACATGGATTACATTTCATAAAAATGGAACACCCGCAACGGGCGGTAGTGGATTTTACGGAAACCATTCGTGTAGACCCGGCTTACAAACCGGCATATTTGGAGCGTGGCAAAATTCACCTGGAAGCCGGGGAGTATAAGGAAGCGTTAACCGATTTTGTAAAAATTATCGAGCTTGATCCCAATTCAGCAATCGGATACAACAAACGGGGAGAAGTTTATCTAAAGCTGAAAGACTATGATAACGCAATGGCCGATTTTAATGAAGCGCTAAAACTCGATCCAACTAGCGCGGAAGTTTACACCAACCGCGGTAAATTGATTTACGAAAAGGAGCATGTCGAAAATTATTTGCAAATGAAGTTTCCAAACACCAATGTTCAAGGTGCCAGAAAAAAATTGACCTACCTAAAAAAGCTATTGTAGCTTAACTTTGGAAACGATTAATCAACCAAACTAGGAATTCTTATTTGCGACAGAAAGGCTAGAAGGCATTCTTACTAAATTTTTTAGAATTTTTCACCAATGGTGTCTCAGTAATTGACTGTGTACGGTTAAACCTGTGTCCGATTAAACCTATGTCCGGTTGAACCCCAACCTCGACTATGTAAACTAGGGTTTCGTGTGTATTAGAATCTGATCGCTTTAGGGTATTAAGAACAGCAATCTCTACAGATGCTTATATCGAAATTTTGATTGGATGTGTTTGGAGAAATGGTGGGCGTGGGAGGGGAGTTAGTTGCCTTCCAATCACTTTTGACTATTAATAAGGGCACTAGCCCTTTAAATTTCCAATCGAAAGAGCTCTTTCCGAAGTATATAAGACAACAAATGGCCATCTCAAAGTTTTTATCAGATATGTTTCGGGAAAATGGGGGGTATCCAGCCTCCGATCACTCTGAATTTTAAAAATGCTACTAAACCTCTTATTAACGATCCAATGAGCCCCTTCCGAAATTTATACGACCATCCTTTCTATATGTATCGTATATACACCAGGGCACAACCTACAACCCTTGCCCTAAGCTTATAGAAATCCATCAAGTATTCGTTTTTACCATCATTCATAGAAAGTATTTTATGGTTATCAATGTCTCCTGAAGATGTAGAAAAATTATGATCCTCAAAAAAAGGCTCCTCTGTAATTCCTTCCATAAGATAGGAGGAAGGCAAGCACGTCTTAAATAGCCACTCATGAGAAGGCAAACGAATGTCTAATAATGTGACTTTAAAACCAGCAAGCAATAAAGCTTTTCCAATGTGAAAACCAATGTAGCCACCTCCACCAATTATTATGAACGACATTATTGTGAATGACCTTCTCCTCTAATGAACAATATCGGTTATACACACCTTAAAAATACCATCTTCGTGTTCAGGTTGATTTCTTGTGGATTTCTTACCTTGAAGATCACACAAACGCTCCAATATGCAGGTGTGTGACAGGTGAAAGGAACGCGCGCCCATGCCTCAGACCAGGAAAATTGCGACCTGTTGTTATTGCGGGTCGCGGACGGTGCTTGTGCTGGACCGGTCACGGCATGAATTGGCCTGTTCGGCCTGTGGGGCACCCTTACACGAAATGAAAACGATGCCGTTGCCGCAAAAGGCGCCGGAGACAAAACCGGCGCCGGTAACAAAATACGTGCCACAACGACCGAAGACACAGTTTTTTTCCGGCGGAAAAAAGCACCGCCGACCGGACCGCAAGGACAAGCTTTCTGGAGGCAGATCGTCATGAGCCTTGCCAGGAAGTTTCTTGGGGGATAAGTAAGTCCTACCAGGAGTTTTTTTTTCCAGCGACTTTTTATAATATTCATCTTCTCTTTTTTATGTACACCTTTACAGGGTATTTAAACATATGTATGCAATGTACCAATGTATACAATGTATACATTATATACAATTTACTTAAACGTCAGAGAACCCTATTCTAGTGGTCGTGATGGCTTTAATCGTGTAGAAGATCAAAAGTCACGCAGAATTTCTTTCTGGACCGTTTGAAAGGCAGGGGAAAATTTATTAAATATTTTCCAGGGGATTTCCCTAGAGATAGTTTCAAGTGCTTAGTTTTCATCTAAATTTAATTTTTCATCTTCAATTTGGCACTCGCCACTACCAAAAACTGCCTAACTGCCTATTTTCACTAAAATTTTATTTAATTGTAATTAGCTTAAATTTGTTCAAATTTAATTATTATCTTCAAAATACAATTAGCTTAGTTTTCATCTACGTTTCATTTTTTCTCTTCAATTTGGCACTCACCACTACCAAAAACTGCCTGAATGCATATTTTTCATTAAAACTTAATTTAATTGTAATTAGCTTAAATTGGCTCAAATTTAATTGTAAATAGCCTTAAAATGTAATTAGCTAAGTTTTCGTCTACGTTTCATTTTTTCTCTTCAATAGGCTATATGTCTAATCGGGCACGGCAGTTGGTGGCCAGCTGTTTTGTACACGAATTAAATATGGATTGGCGCTACGGAGCAGCCTGGTTTGAACAACAATTGGTGGACTATGATGTGGCAGTTAATTGGGGTAACTGGCAATATCTGGCAGGTGTTGGGGCCGACCCTCGCGGCCACAGACAGTTTGATCTTGAAAAACAAACCGACATTTACGATCCCGACAGACTATTTATCAATAGCTGGCTGAGTAACGCAGAAATCAAAGATTTGCGACAACGTCCAATCGACTCCAACGATATGGTGGACTGGCCGATTGACTAAGACTGTACCAGGTACATCAGAGCTGTTACTAGACTGTCCTTTCAAAAGAGAGTCTTTAGTCAGTAAATGATTGATGACATAATGAGAAATGATTATCCAGCTTTGGAATATTGCCTAAGACTTATTTGTCATGGCCCAAAAACATTAAGTCAGTTTATTAGTGTGTTAAAAGAGACAAAATTAAATTATATTCCAAATTTGTTTGAAGATTAGCCATAGTTTTAATTTCTCCTCCCATTTCTCTAGTGAGGAAATAGGTGATCAGATTTAGCAACTACTGGTAGTAAAGAACTATTTTCTTGATCACAAGTTAGTTTCAAGTTAGGTGTGTGAGAGTCAACAGTGAATATAAAATGTTTTAGACAAGTCCCGTCTTCTGCTTTGTCAGCAGCTTGCGGCGCTGCATCGGCCGCGCCGCCAAAGATATCGTCGACGGCGTCTTCCGCCTTTTCAGCTTGAGCCGCGGCGGCATCGGCCGCGTTGTCGGCGACGGGAGGATCGGCGGCTTGGGGTGCAGCACCGAACGGATCGGCATCCGCGGCATTGGCTTCGACCGGAGGAGCCTGCTGAGCGGCATCTGCGGCCGCATCACCCGCATCCGCTGCAGCTTCGGCTACCGGTGGATCGGCCGCTTTTTCGGCTTCGGCAACCGGTGGTGGAGTTTCAGCCGCTGCCTCTTCGGCAACAGGCGGTGCCTCGGGGACGGCTTCTTCTTTTCTCTCTCGCTTCTCCAGCACTTTTGCTTGTTTTCTCCCCCAGGTTCCATCCCGATCCCTCCACACTAAGCGTTTTCCAGATTTCCCGTTTCCCCCTCCAACTCCTCCCAATATCACTGGATACGGTCGGGATTTCAAATAAGAGCTCTGAGACTCAAGGTCCTCCTAAATATTAAATTTAATTAAGATCCGATCACCCATTCGTAAGTTAAAAATACCTCTAGTTTTTCAATTTTCCTCTCCTTCCAGCCCCCCAGATGGTCGAATCGGGGAAACGACTGTTATCAAGCCAATTTGTGCAAGTCCCTGACACGCCTACCAATTTTCATCGTCCAAGTGTGTCCAGGTTCGACATTGGTCTTGATACCCGTGACGGTTGTCGGAACCTTCTGGGTGTTGTCGAGAACTCGGTTGGGCAATCACGTATTGTTAGAGGGGCCGAGCCAAGATGAAGTCGATCCCTACGCCGCCGATGCCGACAAACGCATGAGACTCATTGGCCAAGTGGGTGAAGCGGTAACCATGATGGCACCCGGTGGACTGGTGGCTGTCGATGGCGAGCGTTACCATGCGGTTGCTCAAGGGGGCATGATCGATCCCGGTGAACCGGTGCTCGTCATCGCCGTTCAAGGGCATCGAGTGATGGTTCGGCAACAACTTCCCGAAGAAATCGAGGCTCGGACAACGGAATCCTGGAAGGTCATCGAGGAACAGAAGGTTGCCAGCCTCGTCGCCGGGTCCAAGACCCACGAGGCAAAGCTGAACGAGATCTTCGCCGCGATACGTGCCTGGGACGGCGAGATGGCGGACGCCACCGATCCGGCCACCAATGCCGGGCTGAAAACCGCGATCCGCGCCGCCAAGCGCGCGATGATCCCGGAAACCTATATCAACCGTGTGCTGCAATATGCGCGGCAGGGCTTCGACAGCATCGAATTCCCGACCTACGACACGGATTGGGACAGCGAGGCTTATGTCAGCGTCTCGGGACAGAACTCGAACAATTCGGTCCGCGTCACCGACGCGTTCCTCGAGGCGGGCACTGGACCGTCTGCAGATGAAAGCGGATGTAGTCCGATTGCTGCTCGGGAAGCGTTTCCAGCAGGTACTGCCCCAGTTCCTCACGCGAGGGGCATGACAATCGCCCACGCCGCCAAATTGCCCCCAAAGTGTGCAAGCCCGCGGTTTCGCGGCCACGCACGGCGATCAGCCGCTCACGCAGTCCGGCGTCGGTTCGCAGCTGCTGCTCCAATTCCGTGGCCCGTTCGTCGGTGAGCGCTTCGTCCAGGAAGGCGACCAGTTCGGCGTCGGTGAAGTCGGGCATCGGATAAAAGCGGGACGGAGTTGAGGCGGGCTGATCGGCGGGACGTCTCTCGCACTCGGTTAATAATTGTTTACCAATTAAAGCTATAGTAATGAGTCTTGAGGGATTCATTATAGATAGAATAAACTTAGAAAATATGAAATAACAAGTTAATTAGTCATACAGTTCTTGTGTCATGGAACTTTTTCAAGTTTAAGGTCTTGTACTGGACAGTGCCACTTCAGTATGATTTGTTAATGGATATAAAATCAAATCCCTATGATTAATTTCAAATAAGTTTGTATATTATGTAAGAAGATATATTGCTGTTATGTACTTTTACGCATTTTTGTAATATATTTCCATTACTAATGAATCAGCTACTTATACCATTTAATGTACAATATTTTCTGGTTACATGGAAAATTGGACGAAAGAACGAAAAAACAGTGAACCATACACGAGTGCACGATCCTACCTTCATGCCACGAAAGTTGGCCATTCCGTGGATTACAACACTGGGCAGTAGCATCTTCCACAGGGGCATCTCGACGCCCAAAAGATCACGTTTCGCTAGCGCTAAAGCTGCTACCGTCCCGCAGAGTTCATGAATAGGAAAGATTCCGCGACAGACGGCGTAAAAGCTCTTGTCTGCATGGTGGGCTTTTGTGTACAGAAGGATACGACGGCCTGCGTCGCAGAGCTTAAGGCCCAAGCTGGCTGCAAGCATGTAGGTCACGTGTTGACTGGCGCTAACCGCATCCTTTTCATGGTCTGTGGGCAGATTTATAAATGCTTCTTCTAAAAAGTTACACAGTGATAATTTTTGCTTGTAATTTGGCCTTACATAGCTATTAAAGTTCCGGTGTGGTTAGTTTTCGATAAAACGGTGCAGTCAAAAATAATCTTATATAGGTTGAACCATAAAATTATAGAAGTAAATATAAAATGACCCAGGGTTTGACATTTACCGGCCTGGTTATACCAGTGAGAGAACAGAAAAAGCTAAGAGGGGGTACAGGGAAGGTTTGTTGAAAATACAACTTCTGAAGATTTAGATACTTGTTCCCTTTGATTTGTAAGTGAATAGTTATTACGTATGTATTATATGATACTTAGTGTATATAAATTCCTGTAAGTCTCACTTTCAAAGTTCGTCAATAACCTTCTTCTATTTGTATCCCTTCCAGGGGCATCAATTAGTTGGGGAGGGCGATTTCCCCTTATATTACCCCCTAGATTTTAAAATGCCTTTTTTGGGTATTGCCATTGAAAAACAATTTTTTGGTATTTCTATTGAGAAAAAAACTGGACGCCCTCTAGATTTCGAATTGATACTTCTGCTTCTTTCATTTCAGTTAGGTGAAAATATTAAGTGAACTCAATAATAGATAAACTAAATTTTTTAAATTATGCATGACATCCTTTGAGCAGTGAATCTATATCCAGATCAATGGGTCCATATTTTTAATTTCGCATTTCACATTCCCATATGTTCATTTCTTCTTACCAGGGACGTAATTTGATATGTGGCAGGGGGGCAACTGCCCCTCCGAGACCTCGTTTCACCCCCAGATTCCAGTTCCCCCCCAGCTGAAATTTAGTTTCTTAATTCAAGCATCCATAGAAATGGGTCAGTTTCATTTAGTATATCTTTAACTTTGTGGTACTAGATTACTTAATTTTCAGTTTTTACTGCAATTTTCATTTGATTTGGAAAAATTAGCTTCAACTTTGCTCCTCCGGAACAACTATTCCTCACTTCCCACCTTCAAGAATCTTAAAAAATCTTGTCAAAACTAAGATAAGCCTATCTTGGATGGTTTGATTGGGATCCGATGTTCGAATCGGCTGGCACAAGAAAAACCATCATGAGCACGATGAAAAGGCGATGGCCGCTGCGGCGGAAAAAGCAAGGCCGCGCGCGCTTCTGCCGGCGGCGGCGATTCGAACGATTGGAAGATCGGCGGCTGTTGGCGACGATCCAAGTGACGACGTCGGCTGATGTCATCGATCAAAACGATGGCGAGATCAGCTTGCGCGAAGCCATCCATATCGCAAACTCCACCGCCGAAGCAGACCAGATCATCCTTGGTGCACTGAATTACGTGCTCACCTTGGACGGTCCGGAAGACGACGATAACAGTGGCGGCGATCCACCATGCTCTAGCCATCATGCTCTGGCCATCATGCTAAATAGTTTGCTCCCGCTAGAAACCAAGCCAATGCCTATACAATTAACACTTCCTCTTATCACTTTTCTTAAATTGGGGTTTAATCAAAATTTCCTAAAATCTCTAATATTCTAATATTCAGTGGTTTATCCCTAGTTTCGCAACCACCAAGTTCAAAAACTCATTGACAAAACTATCAACCTCTGAGACCTTACCATTTCCAATCCTTTTATTACTGTCTCTACCTCATTTTGCAAAATAAATCTTCCTTCACTACTGAATGTTAAAAAAAGAATTCATTTCCTTCTATATCATTTCCCCAACTTTATTTTTGCATATTGCGAGACATGGCTTTCTCAATTCGCGAAATCATCTTCGGCGCGCTGTGCCAGAAAATCCCTAAGCCATTGAAATATATGAAAATACCAATCTGGCACGAAGCTTGAAACTGTTTCGTCAGTGTCATTCGAACCAGCGAGGTAGAACCAATGAATGTCCTGGCAAAGAACCCTGAGTTTCAGAACGCAGTCCCAATGGCGAGCCCGGTCGAGGCGCGCACCAGAATCTCCGTTATCGGCCTTGGATATGTGGGTGCCGTCTCCGCGGCATGCCTGGCCAGTCTCGGCCATGAGGTGGTCGGTGTCGATATCGACCCTGACAAGGCGAACATGGTGGTGAAATTTTCCTACATTAAAAATCTCAAGAATCCAATCAATATCACTCCTGAATAGAGGAGGCATACCTCACTTACAAATAATCCAAAATCATGTGTCAAATACTATTTCTCTAATTTGTAATCGAAGGTTCCTTCATTAAAATGCTCATTAATAAAGCTTAGCTTACTTGACTGAAGTCCCGTTCAACCTTTGTATCTGTATTGGAGCTAAGGCTTCTTCTGTTAATTCAATACATTTAATGTAGTAGGTGGTGGAGGCTATAGGTCTAGAAACTTTCAGTCCATCTTTTACGATATCACCCTTAGGGGTATAATAGAATAGAATAGGTTTTATTTGCACAATCTTCTTCAAAATCACAGCGCCAACAGTATCTATCCTGCAAGAAGCTTTCCGCTTTAGGCGCTTAACACTACGTCCAATGGCAGAGAGGGAAACAGTAAAACCAGTAGGCAATCTCGATGTCAAACATGTTTCAAGCTGAATAGATGTTACGTTTTTGTAACTTTAGAATAATATGGCCTCAATTTTCTTTATTACGAATCACACTCCTCTGCATTTTCTCCCTTTCAAAGTCTTCTCTTGTCTAAATCATTCCAGTGATAAATGACTTCATAAGATTTAGCTTTATTTTGGATCAAATAGATGAATATCACCTATGAATAGAAAAAAAATCATGTCCTTTCCATATTACTCTACGTAGACCCGCAGAAACCTCACTTCTTGACAGTTTTCTCATTAAAAACTATATGAAAATGACTTTCCAACAAAATGCCCCTTGCGGACACCAACAGAGATTCCAAGAAGGGGGCCAGTCTACAAAAAAATCCTAAGAATAAGGATGATGGATTAAAAAACCTTTATGAGAACATCATACATTTTTACAGACATTTGAGTCTGCTAGAAATATTGTAGGATTTAGGGGGGTGGGAGATGAGAAACTGTCTGCTCTGTCCCCCTCTTATCGTAGATACTCACAAGTGGAACATTTGACCTAGATTAAAAGTAATGCCTTACCATTTATAAGTCCAAGTAGGAGGTGAGGATATAGAGCGTAGAAAAGCAAAGGCTCAGAGTATAGTTTCTACAGTTGAAGTCCTGAATTGTAGGAAGTATTAGAACCCTTAAGATGACAAAGAAACGACAAGTATGGCTCGAACTGCTTGTGCTTCGAAATCTGACAAAAAAGATTTTTTTGGAAGAATTAAGCTAAGATAATGTTTTTTTTTCAAAATGGCTATTGAAAGCGTTGAGAAAGCCAAACTAGCCTAATGATTATTTATAAAACTTGAATGTACATCAAAGAATAAGCTGGAAATTTTGGTTTGGCAACATTTTCCTAGGCTGTAATGGAGGAATGACTGATTGTGGTGGTTAGACTTGACAAATCAGCTCTAGTAAATGGGCAGCTTCTATGTTTAGCTTTTCCTTCTATAAATTCTTGTCTGTATCTAGAAAAGAATATAAAAGAATATATACTCAATATTCTGCTATTTGCTTTGTGGGACTGAATTCTAAACTAAAAATCGCAGAACATTTGTCCCGAAAAGAGAGGAGACTTCAGGCCTTTTTCAGTTGAACAGATTGATGGTAACTGTCATAACAAGAGATTTCTTGATTTTCAAATCAACAATAATTTCCTAAAGAATATACATTTTTTATTATTCTTGGAAAAAATTTCTTGGAAATTAAATTCTCAAATTTAACTGAAAATTACTTTAGTATGTTTTTTTTCTGCGAGTTCAACCGGATCACCGACTTTGCGCAAGCCCTCCATCTGGATGCCCTTGATCACCCATTCGTTTTTTATGTCGAGCCTGGCGATAATGCGCATGGTGCCGATCCTATCCAGCCATCGGAAGTGTGTCTTGAATGGCCAGTTTTTCCTCAACCGCAATCAGATCCGACAGCGTGTCGATATCGATTGAGCGTTCTTCCGGCATCTCAATCGAGCCGATGGTACCGGTCGCGAGTGTTCCGTTTCTCATGAAAGTTTTGGGCGAGAAGACATAGACCGCACCATTCGGTCGGGCGACTTCGGGCAATGACTGACGGTTTGAAAAACAATATTCTGCCTTTGAACATCACCCTAATAATATATTTGAAAAACACCACCAGCTTCGTATCTCGTTATTCGTCCCTCGTATCTCGCAATATATAAAGAGCCTCTTAGCTTCCTAACGAAATACGCTTCACGATTCACTCTTCACGAATTAATGGCGCGCCTGGCAGGATTTGAACCTGCGGCACCTGGCTCCGGAGGCCAGTGCTCTATCCACTGAGCTACAGGCGCAAAATTCCTCGGCTTTATCGGCTAATTAGTGTTCTCCCCCTCACCCTGGCCCTTTCCCTTAAAAGGAGAGGGTATAAGACATGGAGAAGAAAAACAGATTGACGCTAGCATGGATGAATTATGCATGTCCTCCTACAAGCCATTCACGACATGTTGCAGAAATTTGAAATCTTGGGTGACCATAGCGTTTTTTGATTATTCGGATACTCGTGTCATTGCCAAATTACACCCTTATGAAATTCTGGGAATCTTGGTCAAAAGAAAGATCCCTAATATTTCCCTTAGGCTCAAATAGCCTATCTGATAAAATCTACATTATAACAATGGCTAATTTACATAGCTTAGGGTTATTGGGTCATTAGGGGACTGTGGGAAATAGGTTGACTCCGGAAAGATACCCATTAGACCTTCCAACAATTTTGAACAAAATTACCTTCTCATATTTTGACCCAACAGTTTGGGGTTACAGGAGAGGCCAATGATGAAATATTTTACTCTGGTCAGAAGACTTCAGAAGGCTCTTAAAAAGATCAGGCAATATCCTAAAAAAGGCGTTTGCCAGATTTGCCTCTCGCTCACACACTATGTCTTGGCCTTATCTCTAATTTGCCATGGCTTGGAGCCAGCAACTTGATTTTAATCAAAATAATTCAAATAAGATAATAAAAGGTATAATAATGGCCATGTATGAATTATATATTCAAAATTTTGACCAAGAAACTATTTAGATAACAACATTGTCAAAACTTACCCTCAGATATATAGTGTCGTTGTATAATAACTTGACGATCACAAATTGAGATGCCGAATTATAGCCACCTCGCGGATTAGCGAAGGTATTATTGCCTGCCCGAAGAATGACCCAATTGACGACCGCGTAATGCCGACCAACGAGCACTTTAAAGTGCTGATTAGCGATGACATTGTGCCGCCGAGCCCAAAGCACGAACTGCTCGTCGCATTCCGATTCGGCCCATCGCACGATATTGAAGCGCACCCCGCGGTTGTCGACACGCATCTCGACCCAATCGGGCACGGCCCCCTGTACGAATGCTGGTGGGTCGCGAATCCTGTTTCCTATCATACGGCCCACGGAATTCGCATCGCTGAATGCGCAGATTACTCAGTCCTGATCCAGGAAAGCATTGCGGACACTAACGAGGATTTTTAATAGTATTCTTGAAATTTTGTGATTGAAAAAACAATATTTTTTTTTGTCGCATTACTCTTGTGGTAGATTGTTAGAGTGTTCAATATTGAAGCATTGATATGAAAAAAAGGAATAAGGAGGAAGGGACTTCAGCCCCTTCTTCGTAACAAAGAGATCCAGCATCCGCTCCCCCATGACTGCTATGCAACCATGGAATACAGCGTAACGGTTATTTTTACTGTATAAATTAAATAAAAACTTTCCGAAAAAGAAGTTTTCTAAAGAAAAGTAAAAGCCATATTAAAATAACTCAAACAAAAAAACAACCAGAAATTAATATTAAAGAATAAATGAAACCCAAAGCCACGCCCATGTTGTACAGCGCGTTAATATGATCTTTATCAATTTTAAGTGCTGCTTCAAATTTTTCCTGTGCGATAGGATAATCCTGCAAATTAAAAAAACAAACGCCCAAATCAACGATTACATCCGGATTGTTCGGGGCTTTGGCCAGCGATTTTTGATAAAAGGGAATTGCTTCCTGAAACTTACCGCTATCAAATAATAAGTTACCCATCTTTGTATTTAATTCGGTGTTTTCCGGGTCTGCGTTTAGCTGTTCGGCAACCGCGTCAATTTCTTCCTGGGAAGGCGGGGGAGGGGATTGTGTCTCCTGCTCCGGGTGATTATGCGGCACCTCTTGCGTCGTTTTTTTATGATCCTTTTTTTGCCTGTTTTGACGCAGCTCCCCTCTCCCTCAATTACAAAAATGAAAATTAATTAGGGAAAATCAGACGTGCCCGCTTTATTAAGCTTTTTATTCAAATCTTCTTTATTAATAAATTATTAATTTATTAATCTTTTATTCAAATCCTCAGTTAAAACGTTTTTTAACGGAATGCTTCAGAAGAAAACATACGATGGGTTTGTTGTAAAGCATACAAAGGTGCTGGGTGAATACTTTGCTAATGTCTGTTGAAACTCACGGGCTTCATGATATACATGAGGAGCATCGACTTTGGTACGTCCGTTTGGAATTATGATGATAACTTTTTTGCCGTCCTGGGCGGGTTGCCCGCGCGGAGCGACGAGGCGTACGACCTGCCCGCGGAGCACGCCGCCGCGGTCGCCCTGCTCGGAGGCGCCGTTGACGATCTCGAGGGTGCCCTTGGTGGTGGTGCCGGGGGTCGCCGTGATGGTGGGGCGAGACGAGCTCCCCCAGTCGCCACAACCGGCGACGGTCAAGCCGGCGAAGAGCAGCGCGCCGAGGACAAGGGGCAGACGGATGTTTGGGCGTCCCATGGGACCTCCTGCACCACATGTGTGGCGAGGTCGGCAAAAGTCCCGTAACTGCATTGGTAGGAGCGACTTACTCCGGAAGGGCCACGGCCCACACCTCGGCCGCCGGATCGATGAAGTCGTTGGACGGGTCGAGGGAATTTCGACCGCGATTGCATGGGCCGTTGAGCAGCAAAGTGCCGCGACACGCGAGATCGCCAACAGTGCCGGAAAGGCATCCGAAGGCGTTCAGACCTTTGCGAGCAGCATCGGCGAACTTGCCCAATCGATTGAAGAAGTCGGCGGCGTTTCCCAGGATGTTCAGGGGGCGGCAACCAATCTTCAGGCTGATAGCAGCTCGCTTGAAGGATCGGTTTCGACCTTCCTTAATGCGGTGCGCCAATAGGAGCGCGCGGCGATCAGCTTATGAAACAGGGGCGCATTGATGCCCCTGTTTTGTATCTGAAGTTGATTTCGAGCGCCAGGAAGGCCGTAGCGCGGACCGTCACGAGGAAGGCTTCGACGAAGGCAAGACCTGTATCGATTGCCACAAGGGTATTGCGCACAAGTTGCCCAAAGGGGCACCCGACAACAAGGCCTCGCTCGAGAGTCTCGAGAAGTCGGCGAGTACCGATGCAGAAGACCGTACGCAGCTCGTCGGTTGGCTTAACGAGACCAAGGACGCCAAGTAAGCTAGATCAACCTGTGCTTGGTCGGAATCGACAAAGCGCAGAAAAGTTGATCGCCCCTAAGCAGCTCTAGCAGCTTAGGGGCGTCCGACTGGAGCGCGTCGCTCTAGTCCTTAATCTGTCTGCGGCTAACCAATTTTTTTTGATCAGACAGGGCA
This sequence comes from Alatinidae sp. Z8VKAUB7J3, assembly GCA_010016025.2. Classification (NCBI taxonomy): domain Eukaryota; kingdom Metazoa; phylum Cnidaria; class Cubozoa; order Carybdeida; family Alatinidae; species Alatinidae sp. Z8VKAUB7J3. The sequence continues at coordinate 9,550,013 of JAAAKM020721499.1, forward strand.
AAGTAGCTTTAGAAGTTTGTCCTCCAAATCGCGATCCTGTTGTCGTTCAAACCGTTAGCGACGGAGAAATTTTAGGATGGGCATGGATGGTTCCCCCCTATAATTGTCATTTCGATGCACAAGCTCTTGAGTTGACGCGAGCTATTCAATTAGACGGACAATGTCTTCGCAAAAAATGTGAAGAGGATCATAGTTTGGGCTATCAAGTTCTAAGTCGTCTACTCCCCATTATTGGAAAAAATATGGAAGCTACCCAGTTGCAACTAACAGATATCTACGGCAATCGGAGCTAATTGCAAGAATGGACAATAATGCCTAGTGTTAGATGTTTAATCTTTTACACCTATACAATTGTATCTTAATTCTCATTTTCTACTGTTCATTACCATCATATTTACCTAGAGATGCCATATAGTTAGGCGACATGCTATATGATTTGGCACATACAAATTGTAACAAAGAATGCATAACTCCAAAAGATAGTTGAAAACAAACTTTTTTTTACAATACAAAGCCGAACTCACTCGTTATAGTGGTCAGATGTGCACAGGCTAAAAATTATGCGAAAAAATTAAATATCGTATTTTTTTATAGACAGTGAACAACTTTCTCCTTTTTTCTGACAGGTTGATTTTTATAACTTACTTTTTTGTATCAATATGCAAACTTGGAAAAGCCAGCAAAAACACCCGTTTTTTGGAAACAATTTGCTTCTAATAATCTTATAGAGTTATTACTGACTCTAAATGAGACTAAATAAAAATTAAGTTCTTTAAAAGGAAGATAAAGAGCGATATTAAAATTTAAACAAACATGTATTATTTTGACTGTTGGCGGTCCCCCCGCCGTCTCAGTACGGTGAGGTTTTTATTGATGTTTTACAGTAAGTGTTTTTGTTGCAAAAAATGTAATGGGTACGCCTAACTGAAATATTTTTACTTGATGATTGCGTTTCAAAGCATTTAAACTGTAAAATTTTATTGCTGAATGAAAACGCCCAGTCCTTCGTGTGGCCGCTCCACTGTGCAACGCCCTCGGCGGACGTGCGGAACTCCTAAACAACAGATTGCAAAGAAAAGAGGGTGGGATCAGGATGGAATAGCGATGCAACGTCGTTTGCTGTTTGCACTAACCGGCGCAAGCTTCTCGAACTGCTTCTTCTTGGGCTTGAGCACCTCACTCTCACGGTTCTCCAGTCCCTCGAACGTCACGCGCTCGCCGTTTGCCACACCCTGCAATTTGTATCGGTCTGCACCGTCAGCTGCGCTGGTTTTCGGGAGAACCAGCCGGTGCATTTACCTCGGGCGGAACAAGCGTCTCCACAGCGGTGTGGTTGGCGTTGGAGGCACACAGCTATGTCTGACTGTTTGTGTGTGTATGTGCGCCTCTGGGTCCTACTCTGTGTAGCTGTGTGTTCTGTTTTTACCCTGTGTTTTTTTGTCTTTCTCTTCTTGCCTCTGTGTCTGACTTTCTGTGTCTGTGTTTGTGGCCTCTTATTGTTGTGAGTACATGATTGTTTATCCTTCTGTGTGGTTTTGTCTCTCTCTCTCCATACCTGTTTGTCTACCTGTATATGTGCCTGTGTGTCTGACGTCATATGTTTGTGTGAGTGTGTTTTTCCTTCTGTGTTTATTTGTTCTTTATCCGTGTCTTTGTGTCTAACTCTGTATTTGCCTTGTGTCTGACTTTATGTGGATCTCCGGCACCACTGGCGAACCAAAAGGGGTGGTACATAGTTTTGGCAGTGTCTCAAAAAGGCTGGAATACAATTGCAGGCAGCTCGATAACAACATTCTGCAAAAAACCTTGTGCGTATTACCCACACATTTTGGCCATGGTTTAATCGGTAACTGTCTGACGCCGCTACTTGCCGGACAGGACCTGTTCCTGTTTCAAAATCCGGGTGTCAAAGGTGCAGCACAATTGGGGAATATAATCGATGAACACGCTATTTCCTTTATGAGTTCGGCGGCCTCTTTCTGGAAGGCGGCGCTTAAAGTTTCACCATCACCAGCTCCGAATAGTTTAAAGAGAATAAGCGTTGGTGTTACTAAAGTATTATCTTTTCATCATATATTGTATTATTTCATTAGCATTAATCAGACTTCAATTTCCGAGTGTTTATTATATAACCGATAAGCATGCAAAATGTAAACGAAAGTTTTTGCAATGCCTCGAAAACTATACCGAAAGAGCGATGTTCTGATTCGTATGCGATTCTGATCCAATTTCATAGTAAAATTATTTAACCTTATTTAGAAAGATGTAACTGGTGGAGTTTTTAAACAAACATAACAATTAAAAATAAAAATACGTCTAATTATAATAAAATACACAATTATGACTATTGATGACTATAATAGAACGTACAAAACTGTAAACACTTTCGACATATCAATAGATACATAAAAAAGGATCCGATTTTTTATGCTGATATTAAATATATAAGTTTCATCAGATTAAGTCTTGTCCATCAAAAGTTAAGAGCTTGAGAAAATTTGTCTTATTTTCGAAAAAAAGGAGAAACATCCCTGGGAGCAACAGAATCCTAATGAAAATGAAACCATCACATTCAGCGCATCAGAAAACCTTACTCACGAGGTTTCAAGCTCTTATCTGCAAAGATCACGGATGCATCTTTATTTTTTTGTTGTTTTTTCCAGGGGTGATCGTAATGACCCAGTGGTCCTAGAATGTCGCGAGAGGAATCATTTAAAAGGAAATTAATAGTCCTAGTCTTTGACGGATTTTTCCGTCAAAAACGGACTTTTTGTGCCTTCGTCGGATGAGAGTTTGATCTGTCGGATTTCCGGATTTTTGACGGATTTTCAAAGTTCTTACGTAAGAATTTAAATTAGTTGCTTTTATTCTCAAATCACACTGATCTTTCCTGAGCATCAATCTTAACTTTTGTTTCTTGGTTATTTTCCGTTCCGACTATTTTTCAACCAGGTTTGATTCACAGCCAGACTAATTAGCTCGCCTACTCCAGTCCAGAAACCGGTTTGGGGTTAACACCATCAAGTGTTAACACATGATCCTCTTGTCGATTAGCCGTGAGCTATGCAGTGAGTCAGGTTAGGTTGCCAAGGTCTGCATCCTGTGCTTTTCTTTTGCGTTTTTCGATCAAGTATCAGGGGAGGTCGAGTTCCACAACGCTCTCTTCCGCCAGAACACCAATTTCCCGCCAAAAACTGATTCGTTCCTGAATCCACCAATCAAGAACCATCAAAATACTCCGTTTCCTTCCGATAGCAGTCAGCTCGCTTGACGGCGTTATCCATACTCCAACTCGACGGTCTTCTCCTCATCCAGTTCCGCGTCCTGCTTGCTCTGCTGCAACGCAAGCTCCCGCCGGAAGAGCTTCCGACGACCTTCCTCGTCCAGGCCTTTCACCTTCACAACATGCAACGTCTCCGTGCCTTTCGCGGATCAGACTCTATCTTCAGATAGGTGCCATCATCTTTGTATTTCCTAATTAATTCAAGCAGGTCAGTGTAGAAATTATCAAAATTAGTCATTGGATCAATCTCTGATGTTCAGCCAACATGCAACGATTAAAGACTACTTGGATTCCAGCCTTTCGTGCCAACTCCTCAGCCTCAGGATTGTGAATTCCTTCTTGCAACCAAATAACTTTAGGTTTTTTCATTATAGCAGCCTCGACAAAAGGAAGAACATCCTCAGATGGCCTAAAAACATCAACAATATCAACATCAGCGTCAACATCAGATATTGAATCATAACTTTTTTCTCCAAATATTGTGTCAGCATTGATGGCCTTAGAAGGTATCAATATGTCCTGGAATGTAGTCCCGGCAATCTTCTTCTTGCTCGCGGCGCTTTTAATGATTTTCTACAAACTTGATGGAAAAACAATGAAAATCGTGGAACAACAATTATTGGAACGGCGTGGAGACCTCTCCCAAGCTTAGCTTCTATACAAATAGTTTCTAAAGTCGAGCTAAAATTTAATCAATTTTAGGGTATACGCTTTTTGGTCTACCGCTAACCGGAGTAAGTACAATCCCTTCGAACGTATAACATGCCGGCCTTCTAGAGAAAAATAATGCGCGCCGGCCGGAAGGTTTTCGTCTATCAATACCTTGCCTTGTCTGCCTTGTACAGTATGCAAGTCAAAACAACAGGCAAGATGCTATCTTCTTATGTAAAAAACAGGATAATTTTCTACACTAGAAACATCAGGGAATAAGCTCGTCCTGTTGAGTAGTGGACAGGCTATTCTCGCGTACTATATAGCGTTAAACCCTAATGGAAAGCCTAGTCTTTAACAGAAAATGGCTATCAGTGACATAAATCAACTTCAGTGTGAAAGAAATCGATGGATCCAATCGTTTTTGTACTTGAAGCCCAGATCTCTTGATTCTTTGCTGGCTTGTAAGATTTTTATTCCAGAAAAAGGGCTATCACAAGCAGTTTCGCGCTTTAAAATGGTGCATAGGCCTACTATGGACTGCTCACACTTTATCGAGGATTTTTCGAGTACTTTTTTAAATTAATCTCTGAGATTTACAGATCCCTTTGTATGTTGTTCCATCTGCGTTCTAGGTATCCTTGGCACTTTTGAACAGCTAATGATAGGGGTTGGGAATAGATTAAAAGTCTTAAGTTGTTTATAGACATAAAATACTTTCGTTACTTTTTATTGTTGTCATAATCTTTTCTGAGCAATTTGTCATATACGGAAGGCGACAATAAATATTTAGAGGGTAAATAATGCTATGGTATATAGTAAATGAGTGACCTACTATGTGCAGCCTTATGCTAACGCAGTATGTACCACACGTCTTCTGTTTTGCAAAGCCTGGCGTTTACCCGCTTAGCCTGTCGGCTTATTTTCGCTGTCCGGACGGTTCGCTGACACAAGCGCAATGGAGTCGTTCCCTTAGGGTAAGTCAAGCGGTCAGGGCCGCTTTTGAAGTTTCTACGAATGAAGGCTGCGCTCCATTGCCTGTAACAGTTATAAACCGATCTTCTAATAGCAGCGAATACGAATGGGATTTTGGCGGACAAAAAACCGATCGATCTGTTAAACAATCGCGTTTTGTTTTTGAGGAACCTGGCCAATATTCAATCCGTCTTCGGGCGCGAGGCGCCTGCGGGCAAGATGAAGCGCTTAGAACAATTACCGTTTTACCAGTTCGTTACGTAACTTAATTCGTAAGTAACGTATATTTTTTACTAATGAAAACGTTCGTAAAAAATTAAAAGTTCTAGTTTCCTTTTTAAATAATCGAAAAATTTGAGGGCAACTAGGCCTCCTCCCTCTCTCCTTTTTACTCAAAATCCTCCGATTAAAACTATGAGAAAGCCATTTAGCCAAAAAAATTTATATGCAAATTTCGTTTTAATGTCTAACTATATCTATGTCTATGTCTAAATACTATGTCTAGGTTCTATGTTTTTTGCCAGAGGGCAGATCATGGGTGCGTGTTTATTTGTTTATTTTGTTTTTTCCCCAGGATCGATCTTATCGACCCATTTTTAGGTTGCAATAAACCAATTTAAAACTATTTTTTTTGGAAATCAAGGTAAAACATTTACGATAATAAAATAGCACATTATTGTATCCCCCCACCCCAAAAAGATGTCATTTACTGACAACTTGGGCTGCAAAAAATGGTTAGCATCATTTGCCCATATAATGCAATGTGACCTATCTCATTCAAACTTTATACTCTCCATTTCCGCTTAAAATACATTCCTTACAGCAAAAGAATGAATTAACCAAAAGTAATTCAATTGACAAATTTCTAACAATATTGGAAGTGGAAACATCGGGATAAAAAGATAACTACTAGCCCGTTCATATTTGATACTATTTTTAAGCTCTTTACAGAAAATTTCATGAAAAATCAACCGCATTAACCTAGTTAAATTAAGCATTAATATGAATATCCGAATTAATCATTCATGTTATATGGACTACGTGACCTTCAGGAACGAAAGCGCCAACGTGCGGCGTTATTTCCAAGTAACTAAGAACATCAAAATTCAGTTTTGATTTTGTAAATCCATTGGCGTACCAGAATTCTCAATCGATAGTAAGTTGGTCCTTTTTGAGACGAAATCGTAGTTCAGTACCACAAAATGGCAGAAAACGCAACCTTCCCGTGGCAGGACCTCTGGTCGCTTAAAAAGTTCACTAGAATTTTTCACTTCCATTCGAATGAGCCGTGAAGCAAAAATTCAAGCGAATAAATCATCCAGGAAGCTGATTATTGAAAGCAAAAGGACTCTGCATCTCGGAGAAAGAATAAACCAAAAGCCCGAATCGACATTGTTAAGCTGCAAGATAAAGAAGTTCGGCAAACTTTAAACATGGAGCTAACGAACCATTTTGATATCCTAAACTTGAATGAGGAGGAAAACCGCGACCCTCAGCAAAGATGGGAGGCCTTCAAAATGTTGATGAGAGAGACACCGAAGAGATCCCGGGCTGAACTAAATTCAAAAAAACCATTGTGCTACCACCAGAACAGTGTCAGTAGCCAGAGAGCAAAGAAAAAGATTAGTGGCTCTCGTCCGGCGATGAGCAGGCTGGAACGATAAAATTCATCCAGCAAAAGATAATGTTGGGTCGAACCACTGCTTTCCGTTGATAGGGATTCATGCTGACCGGAACGGAACGAATCGACATCGAAAATGAAAAAGTGGACTTCCAGGCGGAGGCTTTCAGCCCAGGCTTCGATCAACTGCGCCTTTTGATTCAGTTCTTCCAACTGGAATGCATCCAGATCCGGTGAATGGATGAGCCAGACATCAAAATCACTTTTACTGGTATAGGCAATGGTGCCGCTGCTGCCCATGAAGAACATGGATAGGATGTCCATTTGTCGTCTTGCACGGCGGTTGTGCTTGTAGTTTTGTTCGTGTCTAGTGCAGAATAGGGCTTTACGTTTTTATAATTTGGGGTGCTCATTTTGTTTCATTTTTCTTTCAGGGCCCTGCAATCAGTGCACCTATTGAAAAACCCAAAGATTCGGACGTTGTAATAGCGGAAGAAACAGTTGCAGCTCCATCGAGCTGAAGAATTTTTAAAAACTTCTTATGTACATAAGCAATAGTTGTTTCAAATCCATTCAAATCTTTCTAAGCTGTTTTATGTTCAACATGAAAGATTAAATCATAATTTAATGAACTTGAGAGTTCCAACTTATTCTTGGATACAATGCTATCCTGATCAGGCAAGTATACAGGTTTTTTAGGATAGGTGGCCATCAGACTGGGCATCAGAAACGCAAGTCTATTACTATGTCGCGCTGGTGCTTGCTGGTGGTGGCGTATATCTTCTGCGGCATGCTGCGCACACACCATTTGGGTATGCATTGCGGGCAGCGCGCGATTCTCAGCGCAGAGCAGAGGCAACAGGTATCAATACAAAACGTATTCAGCTTCTATCCATGGGCTTTGCCGGAGTGATGGCCGGGCTGGCGGGTGGCATATTTGTGTTTTCCAAGGGTAGCGTTTCACCGACAGAACTGGAAATTGCCAAATCGTTTGACGCCTTGATTGTTGTGTTTCTTGGTGGGGTTAAAACCCTTTCCGGGCCGATTGTCGTGCGAGCATTAAGTACCTTGTTATTCCATGATGAGATGATATAGAATCAACAAGGGTCTCATCTCACATCTAAAAAAGAAAAACTAGAAAGGTGTTTTGTATGCTAGTCAGTTGTAAAGACTGCAGTAACAGGTTTATTCTTGCTAGTGTTTATAATCCTTTTTGCAATGCCTCATATCCTGACACTAACTCCATTTTATGTATACCCCTATAGACCAGAAACTAACATTTAGTCTCATAATATGGGTTAACCAATTTACTAATAGCAACACCAGAGTGTTGCTGTTTGCTTTCTGTGTAAGGGTAAGACAAATGTGTTTATTCTTTTTCTCTTCTCTATTCCTTCTTGCGCAAAGGTCGCGTCATCGAGTGGCTGCGACAAATCGATGCCGGATATCTCAGCGCCGAGCGCGCCTGCGATGGGGGATACTTCAATGTTGGTCATGTTCCGCTCCTTCCCATGGTCTGTTTCATAAACGCGCGGAACCTAGGCCGCCACCGCGCCAGCCGGAATATAGACAAACCCGTCGAATAAGCGCCGCTGGGTCCGCAGTACGCCGGCTTTGGCCGCGTACCATTGCCCCTTCTGCAGTGCGACTTCAGCGGCGCAATGGATAACGCCAGACGGCTGCACGATGCGCACCGCGTCGTTGGATTCGCCCCCCGGACGCACCGCGCGGTACACAACGGATTTTTTAAAACAAGAAGATTAATGAAATCACTCCCAGCCGAAGAACTTTTCATCTCAAAGATGGTCTTACGAATTTCATCATGAATGACAGGTCTTAGATACATTGATACATCGACAAAAGTACCCATAAAAGTTTCAAGCGTAGGATCGTTATCAGATCCTACTCTACTACAAAAAAAAATCGAGCCCAAACAGTTGCAAAATGCTCCGAAAGGGCATTACATATTACATCAGGCTCATTCAACTTTAACCGATCATCGTAGTAACTTCATCAGGCAGAATCGAATCTGATATAAGACTTTTAATAATTTTCCATATTCTAGCTGGGTTACCACAAGCATCTTTAATGTTTTGGCCACTTTGGTGTTTGCCTATATGCCGGGCCCGGCGATGCTTTATGCCACCGCCCAGACCCTGGCACGCGGACGCAAGGCGGGCTGGATGGCCGCCCTGGGGATCCATGTCGGCGGTTACGCCCATGTGCTGGCCGCCTCGCTGGGCCTGGCGGTGCTGTTTCAGGCCGTGCCACCGCTTTATCTGACATTGAAGATCGCCGGCGCCGGCTATCTGATCTGGCTGGGCCTGAAAATGCTGCGCAGCCGTCAGGGCCTGAGCACGCTGAACCTGCCCATAGAGGCCAAATCAGCCCGCCGCGCCTTTTGGGAAAGCATCACGGTGGAGGTACTGAACCCCCTGACCCTCCAAGACCACTGTAGGGCCGCCTAGAACCTGATTGAGGAATGTATTGTTGCCCGCCCGCCGTTTACGAAACTCACTGGTGGTGTAGAGCGTGGGATTGACTTGCCGGCCCAGTTGTTCTTCAACTGTAGAAAGGGTCGCGTACAGGTCTTCGAGCGTGAGCTCGTCGGACACGACGAGAAGATCTATGTCACTGCTCGCCGTGTCAGCATGCTTGGCCACCGAACCGTAGATTAGCGCCAAGGACAGGCGCTTTGTCAGCGGTTCCAGCGCTGTTCGTAGTTGCTCCTCAACCCCTACCGTCTTGTTTACGATTGAACACAGCTCGTTATAAATAGGCGGTTTACTTAACCAATTAAAAAAATTACTTTTCATTTTCACTGTTCTTGGTTCTTTAAATCTGATATTGGGGCATCACCAGATTGTTTTATTGGGGTAGGGAGGCTGGTTCCAAAGTACCAGATTCATTACCGTATCAGTAGGCTTTGCTGATTAAACTTAAGGCTTAGGAATCAGGAGGAAATTTGGGAAAGGGTACATCCTGATTTGGCACGCCCCTCCCATGTTTACAAGCTCATGTGATGGAAACACTTAGAAAGAATGCAATGAGTGCGTTATTTCTTCTTTTCACTTCATTTTAGCTGGCTTGGAAAAATTCAGAGTACTTTGGGTAATGGATAGAGGGTTTAGTAGAACTTTGAAAAGTGCCACCGTTCAACATTTTTTCTTACATATAACCAATTTTGGCCACATCAACCATAAGGCTTATTGACAAATTTTCATTTTGTATTTTCTATTTTATTTGTCAATAAATACTCTCTTTGCCAGGTACCACCATGCGAAGACTACAAGTAGTGAACTTGAACGATGGACTTAAGATCTATTTGCAAAATCAAGAAAACTAATCGTGTACATTTTGATAAAGACAAATTTCAACACATTTGAAGTTGCAAGTTTGAAATTAGCTGGAAGATGAATTTTCAAAACTTTATCCACTTGAAAATATTTGGAACTTTTACAAAAAGATGACGCGTATGCTTATGGCGGTGGCTGATGTGATCGAAGGTAAGGGCCACAATCTGGAGACAAGTGTCTGGATCGAGGCGGTAGAGCTTTCGCGATCGACCTATCACATGTGCTATCTGCAATGTGCAGCCCGTGGCCTTGCTGGCAAGATCATTTGCGGTAACAGCATTTCGCTTGAGGTTTTCACTGGCGCCTATACCGCCGCCGCGCCGGTTTTTCTCAATGCCAACGGCGATCCTTTCGCCAAGCAGAAAGAGCGGGCCGCACAGTGGGAAGCCGCTGAAAAAGAACGGGCGCAACACATCGAGGCCGATCGCGCAGAACGTCTTGATAATCTCGGAACAGGCCCAGCTACTTCACCCAAGCATCTTTTAAGAGCTCGCAGTGGTTAATTGCTGTTTTTGAGTGTTTGGATAAGGGCACTATTTAAACCATTGCTACCTTATCTATAAAGTAGTGATAAAAGATAGTGCTAGATAATTGGGGAGATTTCCAATGGTAGTTTGGTTTTATAGAAGTACCTATTTCACTCTCCTGACAGTAAAAGCTGTATTTAATCCTCTCCTATGTTATGCATTGATTTTTTTTTATACTTTTTCGGTTTTGAAATTAGTTGCGTCGGAATTCAATTTTTGTATTTCAGAAACTAAACAAAAGGTCCAAGTTTGTGAACTTCGAGAAACTAGAAAATCTTAAAGTTCAAGCAGTATATTTGAAGTAGTAAATAGATTCCAATAATTAAAATGATGTTTTTTATGTAATCTGATGTGCAAGAAGTTGGATTTAATTCAATTATTTTATATTATAAAAAATGGAATTTTAAAAAAGAAATCAAAATTATTTTTTTCTTTTTTACATTATCTGTTTTGATCTTTTCTTTTCTACCAAACTCTTATGCTCATCTTGAGCATAGTAGTTCTGGTGGAGTGATGTCAGGAGAATATTTTTCTTTTATTGGATTTGATCCAAGAAATCCCATACCCGGAGAATATACAAAAATCATATTTAGCGTTCAAGACAAAGATGCAAACGACATATATGACATACTCAAAATATTCTTAAGCTACCTCACCTTAGGCTCAAATGAAAATTACCATTATTAACGGCCGCATAATTTAATGATCATGAAGGTATTTAGAGGAACTTATCCTGCTTTAGAAGAAAAGCGAGTAAAATTTACCTTTGCAACCATTACGAGCTTCATTTGTCTTCTAATTATAACGTGAACTAGAAACAAAGAGTGCAAGGGTGTTGCTACAATTCTTTGATATCCAGTTTTTTATGTTATGTGTTTAGATGCGTGCGCCCGAATGAATTAAAAGTCGACGTTCAACCTATGGGAGCTTTTTGAAAAAAGTTAATTGTCAATTATGACGATCAAACCCGATCTTTTGCAAGTCCAAGTCTTAGCTGTCGCAACACCTCTTCATACCAACTCTCTCTAAACCATATCATCTGGTCAACAATACCTTCGAGAGAGGATAAGACAGTTGGATGAAGATCTCGTTGCGTGTGCATAATCCGGGAACAACGCCACATTGGCTGGGTAGCACGAATTCCTTGACTGCCATCCGGATTCTGTTGGCTTCCATCTAAAATAAAAGCAATGAGCGTAGGAAAATAATGAGCAGTAAGACACTGCACGCAAAAAGTGGTTTTCTCGTAAAAAAAAAAGAGAAAAAAGCGGCGCACTTAATGTATTTTTTCTCAGTGAACTGACTCGTAATCATCCCACCAATTATTTAACATAATGCGTTCTCTGCAGCCTGCTTTCCATAATTTTTTTCTGTAGTTTCCATAATTTTGCTAATAAAGTATTATATTTTCATCAAATTGTGGAATATTTCATCAGGACTAACTTAACTTCACTTCTCGGATGGGGTCAGGATAATAAGTAAGTACCCTCAAAGGGTCAGATTTTAGCATATAATGGAATGGTTTGTTTGATTTATTCTACCACGTAATTTGAATTTCCTGTACAGTCAAAAATTAATTACCCGTCCGCCGGAAATCCTTTCGTCTACTGAAGTCTAGCTTCTGGTATTATTTTGGTATAATTACCCGTGGAAGTGGTTTTCTTTTGTCGTGATTCCTATTTTTATAGTGTTCGATTGATTAAATTAAATGCTTTAATCTGGAAATCATATTTTTAGCACAGCTTCAGAAAAATAGCTTTTAAAAAATGTCTTCGTATTTTGTATAATTCGTTACAAAACACATTGAAAAACCATGTTAAAAGGTATTTTTGTCAGCTATTCATTGAGACGGCCCATTTTTTTAGCCAAGACTTGACCTCCCTGATGGGAAGGCACACATTTGAGTCATAGAACCGTATTTTCTTTGTATTTTTGTATAATTTTGCTGCAAAGTACAGTGAAAAATCCTATTACGAGGTAATTTTAATGGAAAAAAAATATTGGTCGTTAATTTAGCAAAATTTGTCATTTACTTAAATCTGACTTTTCTTACTTTATGTCGGAAAAGATATAGGAAAAAATTAAAATTATGATTCAATTTGCTTATGTTTACTTCCAACTGCACCTCTATTTTAATTTAATAAATATAAATTTCTAAAATTACAAAATGACTATAAATGTTAGATTTGAATATAAATGTGTAATGTTAAAATTTTATTTCACATTTTGTTTCTCTAAGCTTTCTGTGCCCTGGGCAAGCTTCTATTTTCTCCCTCCCCCAAAACCGTCTATGCTGCCCCCCCCTCCCGAATGCCTTGCTATAGCCCTATAGACTATATCAAAGTTTCCCCAATAATTTCCCGGGTCGAGGCGGGCGTTATCCGACAAACCCGGCGGCTTGCCGATCCTTGTATCGCCGAGATCAGAGGCTCGGCGGGATCGATGTCCTGGTTCGCCGGACGCGCCGTGGATAGGATACAGGGCCGGGCGTCATCCATCTGGCCGCCGCGCATCCCGGTATCGGCGGCGGAACCGGCCCCAGACATATCGGACTGGACAGAACCTGAAACCCTTGTGGGAGAGTTAAGAGATGCCGATTGAACGCTTCATGGTTCCCGGCGAGATGGAGCCGGTCAGTCACTATTGCCATGTGGTCAAGGCGGGCGGCCATGTCTGGCTTTCCGGCATGGTCGGTGTCGCGAGCGGATCTCAGCCCGCAAGACTGAAAGTGCAAAAGGATCCGGAATGGCGCGGAGACAAGCGGCCCCGAACGCGGAACAGGAGCGGGAGAAGTCCCGGAAGATTGGCGTGCTCTCGGCCCTGTGGCCGTTTATGCGGCCCTACCGGGGACTGATGTTCGCAGCCACCTGCGCGCTGGTGCTGACGGCAGCGCTGTCGCTGACGCTGCCCTTGGCGGTGCGCCGGGTGGTGGACAACTTCCGGGTTTCCGATTCCGAGCTGCTGAACCTCTATTTCAGTGCAGCACTTGGGATTGCGGCCCTGCTGGCCGTGGGTACCGGCGTGCGCTACGCGCTGGTGACGCGCCTGGGCATCGGCGACACGCAAGTGCCGATTGGAAATACGCAGCGCTTCCAGGTGGTCGCTGCCTATACGTCCAGCATTCCTTCCCAGGATCGTGAGGAGACACTCGCATTTCAAAAACAGGCCAGCAAGTTACAGCGAGTTGCCATGGGGATCCGCGGCAAGCTGTCGGAGGTGCTCGAGCAAGTCGACAGCATCAAGGCGGCGTTGCGGAGTGAGCCGACCATCGAAGAGTCGCTTTATGACCGCGCTCGGGCACTCCAGCTCAAGTTGCTTGACGTTCAAGAGCAGCTCGTCGGAGACCCGACGAAGCCGCAGCGCGATCAGACCGCAAAGATTCCTGCGATCAGTCGTACTGCTTGCGCCATTTGTCGAACAATTGATTCGTTGAACGCTCCGCTTTGACCGCTAGACCCGATCAGCACGGTTGGTTTGAATGCCGTGACGACGGTTTCCAGATTTCGTGCGTTTATGTCGTTTAGCTGCAGACTGTGAGCGGAGGCCTTGGCCCATGCGAGCTCCCGCTTGTATTCGTCTCTTATCTCACGATCGTCGACTAGCAAGCCACCGCTGTCGAGCAGTCCGATGTGTTGATCTAATTGATCGACGGCCACCCCAGCGTCGACCAAGGCGGATTTGATTTGCCGCGCAATGCCTAAACCAGCTGCTCCCGCTCCATATATGAGAAAGCGTTGTTGTTTCATTTTTATACAATCCTAATAAGGGGGTTAATACCAGATTTGCCTCTCACTCAATTGGAAAATCTGTCTTGGCTTTTTTTTACAATTGGCCATGGCTTGATGCCCACGATTATTCGATTTTAATTCGGAGACAGTCGTGCGTTCTTGACAAAGTTAGTTATACAACAGAAAGAAATACGATTTGAAAAGAAATGTATGGAGTGCTAAGTAAATCTGAAGCCAGGGTAATATGACTTCCGATGTTACCGAACGTTTATCTGGTAACACGAAGAAAAACTGATTCATTAAAACATAAGTTTCCATGTTCGTAAAATAAAGGGAAGCTTGCATTAATAAAAGATTTTTGTCTCTCTCTCTCTCTTTAAACGATTTGTTTTTTGTTGTTGTTTTTTTTAACATGAGCAAACATACCTATTGAAATGTGGTGCCTTTTAATTGAAATGTAAGTGCCTTTTACTGAAACTGGGTTTTTTATATTGTGTCAGTGTAAAGCAGAAGTAAGTATTGTTTTATGTTATGGTGTTATGTATGCGTTATGGTATGGCATTGTGTTCCAAGATAGTACAGTGTTTGAAACGGAGGCACACTCGAGTCTCCTCTTTTATTAGTTTATAATGCTCTTTGGGCTTCAGGCTGATGTATCTTATTCATTCCAAACAACATGAAGAACCGGCTAAGCTAATATCTTACTTTTGTTCACTTGTCAGGTTTTTTGAAGTCTTGTACATTACCAGATTTTGCCTTTATTTATAAATTTTTGGAGAAAAAAACTCCATTGAAATTTAGGTAGAAGAAATTAATAACTCGTATGTATAAAGATACTCAAACAAGTGGTGATTCTGAAAGCATATAGACAATAATAATATAAGTTACTGAAATTAGATATGAACTTGTTTTGCATGGAAGAAGTTTTAAGTGTGTTTAGTTTGAAATGAAAAAAGTTGAACAGTATGCCGTTGTCTCAGGCGATGTTCAATTTCGATGCTTTTTTCTGACTTTTCTTCAAATTCTTTAATTTGACCAATCCGGATTTGCAGTCTTCCAGGTTATTACGGCCAATTCATGTTATAATTTTTTTGTAGCTTGCAATGTCTTTGATATGACGGTTCAGTTGAGCTTTTACTGCCCAAGAACTTTCCAGGATAGCCTGGCCAACACTGATTTCTTCCAGATTATTGCGGTCAATTCCTTTTTTTCCAGCCTATCGTCTCCCTGCAGTTTTGACAATTTTTCCTTTACTTTTTCTAGTTCTTCTAGCAGATTAGCTTCTTCATGGTCTTCTCACTTCTTTCTCATAGCCCTCCTCTTCTCGCGCTCATGATGAGCTTCAAGATGGTTGAAGTAGCTGGATCGAGCTCCCCATGCAAGCTTTATCGGATCATGGTTCTCCCGAGTCGCCGGCACCTACAATTCGACAGTGGTTTTGTTCCTCCCGTGAGTGATGAATGGGTCGGCCGTGTGGGTCTCGCCGATCACTACCGTGACCGGAGCCCGAGTGGGGCCAGATTACTGAACGTGAAATATCGTTTGAGGAAGCCATGTTTTGTAAGCGATACCTGTTTCGAAAAATGAAAGTTCGGGTAGCCGGCCGCCGCGACTGAGATGTCGCGGCGGCCAAGACAATACGGGTGTGGTACTTTTCCTGACGTGGGAGGAAGAAACGCGGATGATTGACAGCGCTGTGGCGACGCTGTCTGGTAAACCGCCCGGTGATGTCGAGACGCAGTCCATCTGTATTGTCGAGGATAAAAATTCAAATAAGTTCTAACTTCTCCTAATACCCCGTGTTTTTTTTTTACATTTGCAGTAAACAAGATAAACCTAACTTATATAGAAAATATTCCACATTATAGTCCTGACCATAAAAAACACGATCATTTGGTGACAATTTCACTGATAAAAAAAGAAAATACAAAGGGTGGCACCAATAATAAGAAAATGTAATTAAAAAAAATAAAAAGAAAGAAAAATAGGAGCTGCTTATCAAGTAGAGGTGCAAAATTGTTTTTGATTTGTTTTGATCAAGTAGAGGTGCAAATTTGTTTTTCATTTTTTAACGGAACTAGATCATTTAGGTGGTATGAAGGAACAGCCAGCTACAAAAGTAGTTGTAGTGATATTCTCTCAAACTTTTAAAATTTGGTTGATTTTGTATGAAATTGGAATTAAATTCGTTATTAAACTTGAAATCGAATTCTGGAAACTTTGGTTTAAAGAAGTGTTTTTCCAAAGTTTTGGCATAAAATACTTAACAGTTCAGTACACATTTCTCTGTACACAGTTAAGATATAAAAAAAAACTGCTGAACTTGAGACAAAGTGCAAAAACATAAGTATTTTTGATAGCAATACATAAAAACATGTTAATTATAAATGCATAAGCTGACTTCTATTTCTCATTTCAAACAGTTTCTACTTATACTAGTCCTGGGACTGTCCGCGGACGAAGACCATGCCGTTGATCGAACTCGATCCGCCGAGCAGTTTGCCGCGCGGCACCGGAATACGCCGTTGCCCCGATCCCTCGTCGGGCTCGGAGGCGTAAAGCCAGTTTGCGGCCGGGTTCTCGATGAGCTTAGCGAAGCCGACCGGTATGCGCGACCAAGGGTGACTTTCCCGCCCTGCTTCGAGGACCAGTACCCTGTGTTGGCCGCTTGCACTTAGCCGGTTGGCCAACACGGATCCCGCCGAGCCGGCACCGACGACGATATAGTCGAATGTCTCGTTTCCCACGATCTTCCTCCGCCTGCCGTACGCTTCGCGCGTCTTACACCGGCCTCGGCCAGAAGCGTCGCACTGCGCATCGCCACGACCTGCGCGACGCACTCACGGCGATCCTCGCCGGCGGCGCCGTCGCCACGCCGCGCACTCGTGCGATCGGGTGCGACATGCCGGAGCTCTTTTGAGTTTCGCCACAGCGAGTCGCGCCGCGCAGCGGAGTTGACAGCGCGCGCGCAGTGCGGAATCCGAACAGCACCACAAGTGCCTGCCATCGTGCACTCCGCGCCGACCGCGCAACGGCACCCGCACGCGACGTCCCGAAAGCGCACAGGCGGGATTCCCCTATGACTTTGCACAACGCGTAACCGACGGCGCGCGACCGCGAAGAGCGCCTTACCTTTTTTTGTTTCGTATATAAAATGGCAACTGTCAGTTAGAAGGTGTCTAGTTTCCATTTACACCTAGAAATAAGCCTATTTCCACTAAAGGGACAATGAAATCAGAGGGGCTTTAGTTCGCTATTCATCGTGATCATAACTGACAAGTAATCAACTAAAAACGAAAATAATAAAAAAAAAATCAAGCTTAGAAAAAAATGTGGTATTAAATCAATAAAAGGGATGTAGAGACTATAAACGGGCTAATCAGTAGGATCACAATCACTCGAAAGGGTAAAAAAAAAAAGAATACGGCACTGCACTCTACAGTCCCTACTGTCGGTGCTGATCTCCGTTTCATGGTTGGTTGCAGAGGATGTTGAATCAAACCAAAGGTCCTAAGTACTTATTCCTGCTACTACTACTACAATTATTGCAACTACACTAGCCTTGGGTATGTAGATTGTTTAAGGCTGACAAAACACTATCTACAGAACGTCTTACATTATTATGTTAGACGTCTTAGGGTAAGTTGTGGTGGATTTTAAACCAGCCATAAGACAATGCGTGTATAGGCTACTCTACTCTAGTAATCTTACGTTACTGTAGCTAATGACACTAAGGTTATTAAGATGGAACTATTAGGGAACTATGTGATGGAACTATTAAACTAGTGGTTCTCAACCGGGGTCCATATGGACCCAAGGGCTGGTTTATTATGCACAGTTTTTATCTCTACAGATGTGCCATTAGGGAGCAATCCATCTAAAGATGCAGCAAGATACTGTTGTAGTGGATGCACATTGAGTCCTATTTAATCTGCCTTTATGAGTTTTAAGTTGAATTTGTTTTTATATACTTCTAGCTCCACTACTTCTAAATCTAGGCCCCTTTTTCCTTAGGGCAAAGCAGAATCTAGGTCCCAAGTTTCTCTGATGCTGTTTTCTTCTGGTTGTAATTCTGTGGAAGTAGCTAATAGTCCTTCTCTTAGATCTTTCTTCAACACAATTGTCATTTTTGGATTGGCCCTTGGTAATGTTGAACAAACAGCCTAGGGATGAGGAGCGGCCTACTCTCCACCACATGGTGTACTCTCTTACTCTCAAATGTTCCCCCACGCTTAAAACATTTCGGTCTCGCCGTTCCCCTGCGAATCGTGCATGGCTCGCAATACGCTATGTTTGCCACACTTCTATCACAACTGGTACACCTCCTGATGCATACGATTTTTTAAGCGGCCAGCTCCTGGGTCGTGGTTTTAGCACACTCCAATATCAGATATCTGAACAAAACGTGACATTTGAAGCATTGACTATTAGCATTCTAAAGAAATTTTCAGTACTTGTGTATTATTCAGAACACACTCAATAAGTGAAGTTAGGTTCTTTCGTAAAACAAACCACTGAATAATGAAAGAATGAAAAATAAATGCGAAAAGTATAAAAAAATAATACTTACAGTAATTGAGCAGTATCAGAATACTGAGGAGAATCTAACAACATAGAAGCAGGTATAAGACGTGATTCATTCATATCGACTGCGTTCATTCAAAAAGTGTTTATGCAACATTTTTGCAAAAGTAAAAATTGACTTTCAAATCCCTCAAACAAAGCAAGTTCTATCGACTGGTTCAATCCATTTCCCCCTATCTATTTTGGTTCCTAAGACGTTTAGAAATTAGTCTAGATGCGTCGGAGTGAAACACTACATTAACAAGGAGGTTGGGGCACAATTGGGAATCACTGTGATTTTCGAACGGTATTATCCCCAACATGTTTGGTACGAAACAATGGTACGAACGAACCATTGCTACTGCAGCTGCATATAACTTCCCTGCTGATCCAGTTCATGTGCATGTTCGTTGTCCAGGAAAGGCACGCAGCTTACGCCAGAGTGTCTTTGACGATGACATGAGCATCGAGGAGGAGTTTCCCATGAGCTAGTCGTCAAGAGTCCTTTAATTATCATAATTCGTTCTCTGCATTACAATAGCATACATCCAAGACAATAGTTAGGCGTTGAGTTAATCCAACTGTAAAACCGTCAAGAGACCATTAACGAACATGATAAGGTTGAAACTCAACGTATAATTGAAGTAACTGAATTCGTCCAGCTGCACACGTACCATCGTGCCCAGGGTGGGCTCGACACTATGGCCAAGGATCAGTACGCCTCCGGGGTTCAACGCCTCCTGTAGTTGTTTGACGAAGCCTTCCATATCCTCGCAGAACATCAGACAGGCCTTGGCAATGATGATGTCAAAGGTGCGTCCGGCGCGCTCGTACAGGTTATGGTTGTTCATGTCGTAATTGATACAGACCTCAAACGGTAGGTTCTCCTGCGCATAGGCAACGGTTTTGTCGTTGTTTTCGGTCAGCGATGCTCTGGCGCCGTGGTTGTCCTGAAACCATTTGACGAAATAGCCATTTCCACCCGAGGTCTTGGCGGGGTGTTCGACGGTCTATCGCCAGCAGTGGCGCCGAGCGGCCGCGGAGGAGCCGGGGAGTCATCCTGTTGAGGGGCGTTGGGAGGGCACGTGGCTCAGTCACAAGAACCAGCACACCGGTAAGTTGCGCTGCATTGTTACGTCAGAAGAACCCGGACGGTATGACTTCCACTATTGGGCGACGTGGGGTTGGTTTGCCGGGACGTACCACTTGAACCTGGATGTCACCGATGAGGACGGCCGAACCCGACTCGCGGGAGAAAAGAATTTGGGCAAGATGGCGGGAGGAATTTATCGGTTCACGGGAACGGTTGAATCGAACCAGTTCCTAGCCACCTCACTGTATTTAATGAAACCTGTAAAAAGACAAAGAGATTATACACGATATGCTCTTTACTGTGAGTAGGCCAAAAACCAGATGCCAAACATTAACCTTAAAATTGTTCAGGGTTCAGGAAATGTCATATAACCAAAGTCAATTTTATCCATAAAATTACTTTGGTTTTCTAATAACAGGGTTACACCAATAGTTATGAGAAATAACTTCCAAAGGCATTCACTTCATCTTGAATCATCTTCTGGTTCATAGCTATAAAGTTTAAGCAAATATGCAACTAGGGCTGTATAAGATATGACTTATTGAGCCATATCAGCGATGGATGTGAGATAACATCCAAATAGGACTTAAAGCTTGTTTTGTCCTAAGTACTTTATATTATTTTCTCCCGTTTACGAAAATAGAATAAAAGCAAGTTTTTCAACTGAAAGTAGGGAGCAACATTAAAAGTCAAAACGAAAATAAAAAGTCTTGAAGCTCTTTAAAAATACTTCTCATAGAAGATCAACAATGTTTGGGGGATCTTTTCTAAAGAATTAGGACAAAAAGCCAAAGTTTAGCGCACAGAGAGAGGGTTGAGGGTTGAAGAATAATTTATTTTCATCTTGAGTTCTAATATTGCTCTTTGCTTGCAGTTGAAAAAACTTCTTTTCCGTTTAAGTTCGGACTTTTTTCAAATCATGTCAGGGACCCGGCGCCAGGTTTATGGAGGCAGATATCAAAGGTGTTTTCGTTTACCGTCAAACCAGAAAGTCAGACCAGTCGTAATTAAATTAGCGTCTATGGAATTAACAAATCTCTATTTGTTTCAGCGGCATTTTTTAGAAGGTTTCATTTGTCACTAGCCCTAGACTACACTTCTTCAGATATATTGGCGCGCAGTAAATTGATACCAATTTTGGAAGTCGTGCGTACTTAAGGACATCTACACGCAAACGTGAGGGGTGCGAGACTTTGTGGGGGAAAAGATTTTTGCATATGATAGTGGATTAGGTAAAGTGAAAGAAATCGATCGAGAACAACGAAAGGTCATAGCATTTGTCAAACGCTTCAAAAGCAAAAGATAAATAATAAAATTGGATTTTACAATGTCAAAGGATTATTAGGCTGATTTCAAATATATAAATTTCATCAAGTTAAGTCTTACCAATCAAAAGTTACGAGCCTGAGAAAATTTGACTGATTTTTGAAAAAAATGGGGAAACACCCCCTAAAAATCATATAGCCTAATATTAATGGGAATCACACCATCAGATTCAACGTATCATAGAACCCTATTGTAGTCAAGCTCCTATCTGCAAGGATGTGGATTTTTTTATTTTTTTTTTTGCCAGAAGAAAGATCACGGATGCATGTTTGTTTGTTTTTTTTTTCCAAGGGATGTTCCAAAATATGGTCCAAATGGCGCCTCTTTTTGAATGTATTTAAACCTCACTGCAAAGTGTTTTCTCTCTTATAGAGCATATCGTCAACATGAATGATTTTCCCCTGTTGCCAACTCCTCCAGTGAAGATTCCCTCTTGACAACTTTTAATCTCTTCTTTCATTGTCTTTCTTTGTCTGTAGTCGAAACACAAAACTAATGACTTCCATGAGTTTCATCGCTCCCTCACAGAGCTGTCTTTATCCCCTCTGTATTGCATTTAAATAGTAAAACTAACCCATGTTCAATAGTTTTATTGCAATTAATCTCTGCTGTTTTTGGTGTTCAATAAGAAATTGCAATTACTGCCATAATGGGGACGTGCGGCGTCATGCCGACGGCAGTAATGATACTGTCAATCGAAAAGACGAGATCCAAGAGCAAGATCTGCGTCACTGCCGCGCCGAAGGACAGACTGACCTGACCGCCGTCGAACATGTCGGGGCTGGGATTTGGGTCAACCGAGTGATGGATCTCTTTTGTGGCCTTCCAGACCAGGAACAGTCCCCCGGCAATCAGGATCAAATCACGCCAGGAGAAATCGTGGCCGAATGCGCTGAATATTGGCTGGGTCAGCTGCACGATATAGGCGATTGTTCCCAGCAGGGCCAATCGTAATAAGAGCGCGACGGCAATGCCCGTGCGGCGCGCCTTTCTCTGTTTGACCGTGAAGGTAACTTAGATTCTCGCCTGGCAACAGATTTCTTACGCGGTCTGGGTGCAACGCCGATTAAAGCCATCAAAGGTCATAAAATGATGGTTGTTAATATGGACAAGGAAACTTTTAACACTGTGGCCAACCATCACAGCGTTGCTACAGCAGAAGTGGATCCTCGCCGTTACCTGATGGCGCAAACTACGCCGTACGGTGTTCCTATGGTACAGGCTGACCAGTTGTTCCAGAACAACCTGAGCGCTCGCAAAGTTTGTGTAATCGACACAGGTTACAACCTGGGCCACCCGGATCTGCCTGATCAAAACAACGGAGCTTCCGGTGTTGTGGCAGTCTTAACTCCACTTCCCGAAAAAGTTGCAGATACGACAAAACCGCTCTCAGGGGACGAATTACTTATTATACTATTTACTATTATTCTATATGCTACAGACAAGCTACACACAATATATTATAATCAATTACCAATTACCAAATATTGTTTAAGAATTCTAGCATTAAAAACTGGTACCTCAAAAATTCGGACATAGTCTGAAAACAGAAATTTATGCTGAGACAATGTTTGTTGGAGAGAGACAATGTCTGTCACCTAGATTTCTAGAAGGCAGTGTGTCGCTGATTCCTTTAAAAAGTCGTTCTTTAAAATTAGAAAAAAATTTATCTTAAAAGGAACGATCTGAGCCAATTAATGAGCCGTTCAGTGACTTTACTTATAATTTTTAGATCTTACATCAAAAGCCTCGATTGGCTCGAGGGTTTGTCTGTTCGAGTTTGTTTGAGTGTTGCTTTGCTCACACGGGGTTCACTAAAAATAATGATTAATTCCCAAAATTGTAAAATAATTCTGACAATTAAACACTGTTCGTTTTGTTTTCCAAATAAAATTATCTGCTTCCATGCTAACATGTCCCTAAGCCTATTCTCATACGTAAACCACATAAATTTTTTTTTGCTCAATATGATTGGTATCCCCAACCCTAATATGCGAATCAAAGTTGAGTTGAAGTTGAGTTAAGTTGATTTGTCTTTTTCACGAAAAAGGAGTGTGAACAAACATGTAAAAAGTCACATTAAACTAGAGCCTGTCGTGAAAAGACTACATCCACAAACAATTTTGCCCAAGACGACTTAGGTCTTTTGATATATGAGCTATTATTCTGTTGGAGCATATCTTCTATGAGTATAATTTTGTAGTTCTCATTTCTGCTTTCCAACAGCTGCCTTTTCTTTTTTGGACGAAAACAAATTTTGTCTGACAAAAATAGGCTAGGGAATTAAACATAGAAGTGTTTTGGTTTGATATAAGCTTTAGAATGCAATGTCATAGTCGTAATAAATTTTTATGGCACTTGGTATCTACTAAGTATACCTATCAAATACAAAGATAACAAACACATAATTATTTGTTTTTGAAGAGTATTTCGACTCATATACTTAGTTTGAAGCACGTACCTACGTACATGTTTCATAGAGCTCCGATTTTTCTTACAATTTTGGTCTTTATTCGAATATTTTAGGATGAATAGAAGAGGAAATACAAACAAGGAGCTCTAAATTGACAGGACTCTAGACTGACTGGGCTGGCCACTATAAACATTCACCGAAGTATTGAGGTAGACATCGACTGTGTAATAAATAGATATGGCGGGAGTGGAGGTAAAAAGACTTTTTCTTATAAAATTGTGAATTCTGTAATTGAAGCAAAATATACCACATTAATAGATATTTTTGACATTTTGTGACAGGGTATTTTTAATGAAAATGCCCTGTTTCTTTGACTGGGTGTTAGATTTCAGTCCCCCTCCACCGAAAAAATTCTTTGGAAACCTCCTCACTTTAACTTTAAGCCGTATAACGTGTTAGTCCAAGGAAATTCATGCCACCTTGGCAATATATGGCTTTCTTGTGACATCCCTCCGATACGCATTATCATTCCTACAGCATTTTTCGAATACTTCATGATAAAATATGCTTTAAATCCATTTATTCATGTTTTCACCAGCCACCCTAACGTCATACACTTCCATGGCAATTCACTCTACTGTGACAAACTATGGGATTTGGCAATGACAAAAGCATCGTCATCACTGAAGCTTGTAGATCCGAAAGCATGACAAATTTGGATCTAACATGACATTTTCTTAAGCTAGGCAGATTCTTATATTTTAAATTTGTTTTTTTTAGTTATTATAAAAGAGTTAGGGCCAGGTTAAAAATTAGAAAATAGGCTAAACACACAAAAATTAACGTACAAATAAGAATTTTTCCCTTTGGCCCACTGTAAAGCAAACAAAAATAGATAACAATGAAACTAAATAATAATTTCATTCGTAGTTAATAATATCTATTCGTAGTTAACTATAATAACTTATAGTTAATGTTGATTTTTCTGGTTAGCGCTAGAAATCAGCATTAGAATGCGATTCTTTTGATGTAGCTATTGATATCAAAGTTCCATTTGTTAGAGTTTTGGTTATTATTGAGCCGGGTCGCTCCTTACTACAGTTCGTTACCAGGAACTGTTTGATTAAACTCAGTATCAAATCTTATTAGCCTCTGTTTACTTTCAAGTATACAAGTACAATGCAGTAATTTTAGAATTGTCTTATTTGGTTTATAAACTAAAGTTTCAATTTAAGCAAGGTTTTGCATACTTGATCTTGAAATAACTGTCATTTTTCAATTTGAAGTTAGCAGGTAAGTAACGGAAGAAATTGATTGAAACTGTTCGGACTTCTTAAAAAAAGTTTACCATAATTAGCTAACAATGCTTTATTTGCCGTTACCACATGTTTGCCTTGAGCAACTGCTGCCAGAATCAAATCCTTGGCAACTGTCGTTCCGCCAATCAATTCGACGACAATATCAATTTCAGGATCGTTGATAACATCATGCGCATTGTCGGTAACTGTCACACCGCCTTCAGCAAGGCTACGCGCACGATCCAAATCGCGATCCGCAATCATTGTTACAACCACCCCGCGCCCGGCACGTCGGGCGATTTCTTCTTGATTACGTTTGAGCACTGTATAGGTGCCACCGCCAACAGTGCCAACACCAAGTATGCCAACTTTTATGGGTTTCATCATTTCAGTTGTGTTAAAGTAGTCTGTAACACATTTCATATGAAATTCGGTTTTTAGTTTATTTTGTTATTTTAATATCAAGCTATTTTTTCCTTCTTTTGAATTTACTAGGCTTTTTTTTCTTCTTTTTTTTTCTAATCTGAAATATGAACCTTGATCTTAATTCTGGTTTCTGAAACTTTCTAAGGAATCCCATAAAAAGTTGGAAATTTTATAGACAAGTTTCTTCTTGTCTTAAACTATCTTATACAAAATAGTGTAAATTTTAGCCATCAGGCTTGCTTCTTTTACAGCTTTGTTATGGCATGGCATTTATGGCTATTGTGTAAAATTACTTTTCTTAATAATTGGAATTAGCTTGTTGCGATCCGATCAGTGTTCGAGTCAATTCTTCGCGCCACGAGTGCGGTGTTCCGGATTCATCATCCAGCACTTCCACTCCGGAAGCGTCAAGTGTTTTGGCAAACGTGTGGTAATAGTAAAACAAACCGGACTGTCCCATCCCTGGATTGTCATTCAGCGAATAATTCTTGCGGATGAACTTCATCGCCGCCATGACACGTGGATCGTCGGCGGACACTCCGGCGTAAATCATGCTCTTCAAGCCGGCATACGTCATCGATCCGTAGCTGCGCAAGCCGCCGCCATCGGTTTCTCCGGCTTGGCTGCTGCCTCCCGCGGCAATTGTGTAATAGAAGCCGTGTTGTATGGCCCATAACAAGCAAAGCTTCTTGGGCCAAATAACTTTTTTACGTTTGTAATAGGGTTTTAGTATTAATAAAATGATTGATTGATTGATTGACATTCAACAGCCACGTTTGTAAAATAGTAGCCAAGTTTATAATGGCCAATTTTACAAGATAACTATCAATCCCAATAAAGTTTGTGCCACACTTGTCAAAGAGGTTGTGTTGGAGAATGAGACGAAACAATAAAAAATGTTGGACTACAAACAAAAAAATTGCAGGAAAAAAATCGGCTAAGATTTTTTTAGCATAAAAGTTAATTGTCTCTAATGTTTTTATGTTGATTAATTTAAAAAACTTTATACAGTCCACTTTCTTTACAGAGTAGAACACTAGACGGAAGTTTGTTAAGGATTCTTTGTGTTTTTTTTTGGAAAAAAAACGCTTATGTCTGCCCTGCAAAAAGTGCTCTTTCTGTTACTGTAGATTATATTTGATTGTAGAACTGTAAAGCATTAATTCTATCAGGAATTATAGCAACAGCATAGTAACATTTGAAACCACGGTGGTTTTAAAAGAAGTCCAATATCGCTCAATAAACAGACAGAACGTACTATCTCTTACAAAGATGTGTCCTGAGAATGGAAATTGCTATAATTCTCTTCAACTGTCTTCTGCACCAGCAATTGTCTTCAATCCGCAATCTCATCCATTTTGTTTAGTATTGTTGAAAGGCTCCTTAACTATATCTTAAGGTGTAACACGACCCCTGTATCCCCTTAGGATAGGTCTGGGGATGAAATTATGATAAGGACAATTTGCTATGGATAATAAGGAGAATGTACGATCTATGAAAACCGTTTTCATAGCCACCTAGACAAATAACAGGTGACAGAATGTATTGAACTTGTTTAATTTAGGCTGTTTATTTTGCAGATTAATGGAGTGGGGTTAAGGTTAGATTATTCTAGCCTGAAAGCCCCCCCCCCCAAACGTGTAAATATATCACCGAAATTATAATATTATATAAATAGAAGTATTGCATTTTTATCAAACAGGAGTCATTTATCGACCCATCTATATCAATAGATCGTTATGAGACAGTGGGAAGTACACGTTTGTAGGAGCAGTAGGATATATGACATTTTTGGTATTAGAGATAAATTATGACCTATTCGACAGATACATAAAGTAAAAATCTAGTGTGATTTTATCTCACAAAAGGGCTTTCCCAGCGATTTATACTACTACTAGTAGCAACTGGTTGCAGCTCCAAGCCACCTAAGGTCAACACAGATGGACACTCTCCTCCTGTGCCCTAATATATTCAAAGCTTCACTCTTCACCTCTTCCCATGAAGTCCCAACTTCCTTGGAATCATTTCTAATGTTTTCTTCCCGTGCGGAAGGGATCATCGTATAAATTTCAGAGGGATCTCATTCGATTAGAATTCTGAAGTTTCAGTGCCCTTTTTATGAGTCAAACGGTGATGGGAGGGTAACTATCCCCCCCGCCCTTTTCGTCCAAATAGTGTGGACTGGGAGAGTGCGAGTGCGTCTCAGCTTGTGGCCTATGGTGTACAGGTTGATAGGCGTATCCTTGCTCTAGATATAACCAGTATTTACCATTGTGCTCTCTCTTACTGTACTAATCCTTCTCATACTAATGGGTTAGGGGCTTTTTTATACACTGATTTCAATTCTTATTGTTAGTGCATGTCATCCTCTACCACTTCGTCCGGGTAGCAATTTTTCAAACTTTTCCGAATTAGCAACCCCCAGCTCCCCCTAAGAGAACGGATCCGTACCAATTATATCAATCTCGTACCTATAACTTTTGCTTATTCTTCCCATCAAGTTTCATCCCGATATCTCCACTCTAAGCGTTTTCCAAGATTTCTGTTATCCCCCTCCAACCTTCTATGTCCCTGGATTCGATTCCAATTAAAAATGGAGCATCTGAGACATAAGATTCTTCTATATATCAAGTTTCATTGAGATCCGATCACCCATTCGTAACATACCTCGATTACACGTTTTCCAAGATTCCCGGCTTCCCCCTCCAACTCCCTTCAATGTCACCGGATCTGGTAAAAAAAAAAATAAATAAAAACACATCCGTGATCTTTCTTCAGGCAAAAAAAAACACAAAATTTCACATTTTGCAGATAGGAGCTTGAAACATCTACAGTAAAGTTTTCTAACATGCTAAACTTGATGAAATCATTTTTTGTTAGATTCTATGATTTTTAGAAGTTGTTCCTCCTTTTTTCGAAAATTAAGCAAATTTTCCCAGGCTTGTAACTTCGGATGGGTTGAACTAAACTTGATGAACTTATATATTTAAAATTAGCATAAAATTCCATTCTTTTGATGTATCTATTTGTATCAAAATTCCGTTTTTCAGAGTTTTGGTTACTATTGAGCTGGCTCACTCCGTTCATTATGGTAACAAAATTCAATTGTGTAAAGCCTAATCTTTACCATTCTGGCTTTTGTTTAAATGTGAGTTTTTCCTCATCTTTTATTCCGTTCATTTGTATGGTTTTTAGTATTTTTCTTTATGTTTTGTTTATGCTAGTAATTTTCCTGTTGATAAAGGCGTCCCAATAAAGCTGAAATATTCAAACTTTGATTATTATTTTTTTGTATTGAAATTTCTTTTATTTTTCACTGTCTTATTTAGAAATGTTACCCGTTATCAATATATTTTCCGTTCAATTGTAAATGAAAAGCCAGTGTGGTTTAAAAAACTGCTTGTGGAGCTCTTTTTTTTCAATTTCCCTCACTACCCGTACCCCCAGTAATGATCCTGAACAGCTCATTCTACCCCAATTCCAACTTCTCTGATTGTTTCAGTCAGGATGGGAACTATAACTGTGGGGAAACAGATTTAGATATTCAAACGATAACACAGCATGGGACAGGGGCCACATTTGGCACAATTGCCTCCATTTCATATGAGGCCTCTTTCTGTGATACATTCAAGAACTATGAGGATGTGTTCATTGAAAATGGGTTGAAACCAGATGTTTTGTCATTGAGTTGGGGGATTGCTGTTGCACTAATGCACGAGGATGAGGTCCATGTCTGTGAGACAACAATGGCACGGCTTGCGGCAACAGGAATACATTTCGCAACTAAGTTCAAATTTCTTTTCAGTATCTTGCCCAAGACAACTGCCTGAGTTGTCATTAACAATCACAGTCTGAACCTTTGCAGTTTCATTTTTATCCCAGTGCTGTCGTCTCACCAAATCTCTTCACAGCCTGCTTCTTTATTTTGTTTGATTTTGTTACTTCATTTTTTCTTCTCCACCTCTTCTTTGCTTCTCTTGTAGCAAAGGCAGCTTTAATCTTGGCCTTCAATGATATATCAGTGAGCACTTTTGTTCTGCCTTCCTTTCTTTTTTGTAGCATTTTGTTTCATAGAGACAGTAATATTGACCTACCCAGCCCCTCCCCAAAAAGGACCCCGTAACTTGCGGGACACTTCTTCCACTATATTGGCCATTCCTCGATCAAGGTGTTTGTCTGATGAATGATTGCTATTATGGCCTTGGCCAACCGGCTAGATATGTACTTTTATGACTGTTGGCATATCTCCCTTTTGGTATTTTGAGGAAACTCCAACTACAAGACTTGCTAATGCTCGAGCAGGGTGGGCCTTAGTCGAGTGAATGATTGCTATTATGACCTTGGCCAACCGGCTTGGTATCAACCATTATGGCTGTTGACTTATCCCTCTTTTGGCACTTTGCGGACGCTCCAACAACAAGACTTGTCAATCCTTGTGCAGGATCTGTATTAGTCGGTCATTGCTCTACGAACTTAGTTCTTGGTCTGACAGAAATGGTTTATTTCCTTATTTCAATATTTATTTGGTTAT
Source organism: Alatinidae sp. Z8VKAUB7J3 (assembly GCA_010016025.2). Lineage (NCBI taxonomy): Eukaryota > Metazoa > Cnidaria > Cubozoa > Carybdeida > Alatinidae > Alatinidae sp. Z8VKAUB7J3. Next base: position 9,579,804 of record JAAAKM020721499.1, read on the forward strand.
AATCAGCTTAGCATGTCCCTCTTCTATGAGGCCTGAGATCATCACTCATCAAATACTAAATTAAATTCTAAATTCAAACAAAACGGAATCCCCCTCCCAGTTGATAACTATTTCTGCAGACAATTTCACCAAGGATAATTTTTCCCACGGATAATCCCCCTTCCCATATAAAATGTCCTCCGTCTTTCTTTACAATTCCAACCCGGTTGAAAATTCCCCAGATCAACTCCACATGTAAAATTGAGTCGGCGGAAAGAAAGCACATAAAAAGAATTTTATTGCTGACGTTATTGTTATTATTTTTATTTTTCTTTATACCATCGCTAGCAGTCAACTAGCTGGCGGCTAGGGGCTCATTAAAAGAATTTTTTTTTTATTCTATTTTTTTTTTACCTTTCAGCTTTTAAAAGACCTGTTCCTGAAATGCCAGGATAAAAATGGTGTATGGCATGAACAGTCACAGGTTAGAGGATTCATTTAACAGATAATTCGTTTACCGACCTTTCATAAAGTCATTACGAATTTAGAAGCCATAGCATCAGTTGAACAAAGTACCTCCTGGCTCCCAAAATTGACATTTTTGGAGCCATTTTCAAAAATAAAAAAGGGTCTTTGGCTACTGGGCCTACGCCGTTTTCGGGATTTCGTTTGTTTGGTGCCTGTTCTGGCTGGGTGCGATCTGGATGGTAATTCCCGCCGCAATCGGCTTTCCGCTGGTCGCGCCCTTTGCGGCCGCCGGGCTTTACGAAATGTCCCGCCGGCTACAGAAGAAAAAGGATTTCGGCTGGTCTGATATCCTCCCCGTCATGGCCAATCAACGCAAGCGTGAAATGGGCTGGATGGCCTTTGTCACCCTGTTCATTCTATGGGTGTGGTTTTACCAGTTTCGAACCTTGCTGGTGATCATCCTGCAAGATTCATCCTTTTCGGATTTGGACGGGTTCTTGAACACCGTATTTTTCACGACCGAGGGTATGTTTCGAACAAGTCTTCACTCTTCGAATAATTATTGAGAAGTGCCTGAATCATCAAACACCTTTAGTCCTCAGTTTTTTAGGTTACGAGCAAGCGTTTGATTCAGCTGACAGAAGAGCTTTAGCGAAGGTCTTATCCTTGTGGGGTATACCAAACAAATATATTAAAGTGATTAGTGATATGTATGGGAATAACACTGCTGCGGTTAAGGTAAGAAATAAGGATAGTAGCGGGTTTTGTAATAAATCAGGAGTTAAGCAGGATTGTGTTAAATCCCCATTTATACGGATAATTTGATGGACTTTGTCTTGAGGACCACAGCCAAGGCAATAAAGGAAAACACAAGGGCAAGAGGAGGGCTGAATGTCAAAAAAGGAACCGAGAGGGAGGCTGATTGCCTTCCAGTAGCTTTCGGCCTTTAAAAATGAAATGGGAACTATCAATTTTTAGTCGGATGATCCTCTTCAAGTTTTTAAAACTAACCCCTTCTATTTGAAGTCGTTGAAAAAACTTTTTGGCACTTTCCAGGTCCTGTTTTGGGCTGCATGTTGAGGGGAAGCAATATTTATTTTTTATGTCCTTTCTGCATTGAGGACCCCTTGGCTCAAAGTTTCGTCTAAGTTGCTGGCCAATCCAAAAAGTTCGGCTTTTTTTTAGCTCCCTTTGTTAGAGGAAGGACCACTTTCATTGGAAAGGACGGACTTCAAACAGGAGGACGACATGCGAATGAAACGAATGATGACACCCGTGATTGCCCTGTCTGCGCTGGCCCTTGCCGGCTGCACCGGCCTGAACGACAGCCAGGAAAGCACGCTCAGCGGCGGCGCGATCGGTGCCGGCGTCGGGGCGGCGGCATTGGGATGTACCACGGCGGCCGAATCTCCGAACGAGAAACTGGTCGTCGCGGTGATGGGCGTGAAAGGCCGGGGCCGCGGGCTGGCCGCCCGGTTTGCCGGACTCGACAATGTCCATGTCGATGCACTTTGCGACGTCGATGCAAGCGTTATCCCCGCGGCCGTCAAAGGAGTTGTTGCCGTAAGGAGCGACATTAAAACTTAAAACGAACAGAAATTAATCCGTATATGAAATGGGTTGTCCCCTCTACAGTCCCTCGCTCTTTACGCTAAAGTTTGACTCTTTGTCAGAATTCTACTTTTTAAAACAATCAAAGACTTTTATTCCTCGAATAAATTCTTAGTGTCATCAAAATCAATTTATTAAGCCGAAAACAGCGTCCTCTGTGTTTATAATCCCCTACAATAGGTAGGTCAAGTCCTTTTCATATGCGCCTAAGTAGTGAAGGGGTTCCAGGTTTAAAGTCAGGCCTATCCCTTTGGATCCTGGTCCGGGCACTTTTAAGCTTCTTCAAGACGCTGGTGTTTATCACAGAATCTGCATGAAAATAGATTTTACTCTGCACAGAATTAAAGATTTAAAAATTAGTTACGCAGCTATAGCCACTAAATGGCACTGAAAAGTACCAAGTTATTAATAATTTCCGAAAAAAAATGGCCAGCAACTCATTTGTTTATTGGGTTTTTGAAGAGTGGAATATTTTGGATCAGAAGTGGTCGAACTACCGAATAGGCTTAAATGAATGCTCTTTATTGCCATAATTGCCAAAACCACACAGAGCAAGCAAAACCACATTGCCATAACCAATTATTGCCCTATAAGCAATTGCCATAACCACACACAGCTAGCAAAGGACTTCAAACAACCAGACAGCGAACTTGCAGAGTTTAGCCGTTGTCTATTATTGGCAGTTATCCGGGGTGTTAATCGCTTTAATTTAACCTTTTCAGAGTAGTAGATTTCCTGAGGTTCAGTTGGAGAATATATAATGTCAGGTTCTGTTATAAAGTCGGGATTGAACGGGGGTGATCCAAATGCATCTGCATAGTTAGGGTTAGCAAAGTTTGTTGCTGGCTGTTGAAGCCACTGACCTGGCTCTGGTGGCTTAGTTGTTTCAACAGCATTGAGAAAGGGATTAGTTGATATCTTCTTTTCATCTTGAATAGCTATTACTATATTTTCATAGAGAATTTCTTTTTCATTAGTGAAAATTCCATCAAGAAAATCAGTGTATGTTGTTTTTTTTTTTAATCATACGCGTTCTAGATTCCGACTTGTTTGGTTTCACATTCTAGGCACGCTCGTTCTCAAATTCCTTGAATGCAGACGAATTAGTTCCCAATTTTTTCATCAGCATTTTATCTTAAGGCTACTTAAAAAATACAAAACAGATATTATATAAATTTCTCTTGTGTTTCATTATCATGATAAAAAAATGTAGATTTTTACGTAACAATAAAAAAAAAAATAGTTTTTGGTTTAAATTTGAATCTGAATAGAAGCTATAACAAATGGAAATCTTTGATGACTTCCATTTTTTTTTATGTCTGAGAAGCTATAAATGCATTAAGTTTACTGACATCCATCAAGCGCTACAAACCTGAGAAAATTTATCTGATTATCGGTAAAGAGGGAAACATCCCTTATAGTAAAGGAATCTTAATGAAAATCACCCTACAGTTGACGTGCAAAAATGTGGAATTTTGTATTTTTTGCCAGAAGAAAGATCATGGATGTGCCTTTATTTCTTTGTTTTCTTTGTTTCCCTAGGGGTGATCACAAAGAACCAATGAACCTAAAATATTGAGAGAAGGCTCATTCGAAAGGAAATGAAAGCTTCTAGTGCCCATTTTAAGCTACCAAAAAGATTCGAGGATGGCTATCACCCCATCCCCATCATCATCTTTTTCGTTCTTAAGTTAAAAATACCTCAATTTTTCTGATTTTTCCAAATTAGAAACCCCCCAGCTCCCTCAAAGAGAACGGATCCGCAACAATTATGACAATCTCGTATCTATAGCTTGTGCTTATTCTTCCTATCAAGTTTCATCCCGGTCTCTCCACTCCAAGGGTTTTCCAAGATTTCTGGTTTCCAAGGTTTTGTTTCCTCCTCTACCCCTGTATGTCCTCGGATCCGACTCAAAATGAAAGTGGAGCATCTGAGACGTAAGGTTCTTCTATATATCAAGTTTCATTAAGATCCGATCACTCAATCATAAGATACCTCAATTTTAACGTTTTCCAAGAATTTCGATTCAGCATCTGCATTGAATAATTTGGACAGATCCAAACTGTAAGCTTTCCATTTGCCAGTGTTTTGAGAAGCATCGTCAATAAGTGTAATGGTCTTTTTTGCAATGCGACGACCAACTCGTCTAATACTGTGTTCTCTATTGCTTCCTAGTTCATTGTCTTGTAAAAACTGAAGCACATTGTTTTCAAAAATCTTGATAATGCGAACGTCAACAGCTTTCAGGTTGACTGCTTCAAAATTGAATTTTAAATCTTGCGAATTTGGTAAAATCCCTGCACCTGTAATAAGTCTAACTTGAGGTTTGAGCTCTTCAAAAGAGAGCGTTAAACCTGCTTGCTGCAGCTTTTCCAAAAAATAGGCCTAACTTTAAAAAGCTAAGATGTAAATAACATCGATGAAAATCAAAATAATGAAAATTATTAACGCCAAAAATCTGTGCTTCATATCTATTATTAAATGTATTAACTATATCATTAACATATTATTATTGACATTAGATCAAATAGTTCCCTCATCAAGCAAGGTCACAAAGTATAAACTAAAAAAGCTAAGAAGAATAAATAAAAAAGCAATGAAATAAAGTATTTAGCAATATTTCTTGATGGTATGTATAGATCACATTCTTGCTATCTCTAATGTAAGTCAAACAAAAAAATAAAAAATGTAAGAAAAAAACAAAAAAAAATAAAAAAGAAAAAAAGGTGTTTACTTCCGCCATTTCTCTGTATTTTTTTTCAGACTCGTTTTGAACACGGGTGTTTACAATTATCCGAGAGTGAAATAATTTGGATACAGCACAGTGACAAATTCGTGCTCAGACTGGAAGAAATTGGCTTTACTGAACTAGAAAAGGCTGGGATGTTTGGAAAAGATAAATTACTCATACATTTAAAGCAACAAGGTAAGAAACTACTATTTTTGGGCCACAAAGACCCATTGCCTTTAGACCCAAATTACCGCATGTTTATTGCCGCCCCTCGGGCGTGATAACATGAAATGAGGCTTACTTATCTTTTTTTTCATCTTTGTAAAATTTTCCTGCCTATGGATGAGGTATAATCATCTCTGGTGAAATGATTTCGCTGGCATTTCCGGATGAAAAATAAGTGGCTTCCAAGGTTTCCTCACCATTCCAATTCAAACTTTCAGCGACAGGAAGTGGTGTGTCTATTGCAGTTGGAGATGAATATTCCTCTTCTATGAAAATATTTTCATTCAGTGACGCTAATCCAGATACCTTAAAGTCATTTAGAATTTTATTCTGGCAGAAGGGCTTTGGACCTTCTGCCCGAGTGGGCAGAATGGGACGCAGAAGATGGGATACGCAAATCTAACTAAAGAAGCAACATCATATAATTTAGGAATGATAAAGTGATGTAGAAACGGAGCGTTCCGAGCAGGAGCAGGCGACTATCGACCAGGGGCTGGATTGGCTCGTCACGCAGCAGTCGAAGGACGGCTCGTTCGGGCAGCGCACCATCGTCTACTCGACCTCGTCGGTGGTCTTCGCGCTCGCCAAGGCCGAGCGGCCCAAGCTGCGCGAACCCATCGAGCGCGCGCGCCGCTTGCTGTGCGGTCTGCAGAACATCGAGGCGAGGGAGTACGAGCCCGAAGACATCGACTACGGCTCGTTCGGCTACGGCAACAACGAGCGCGGAGACTTGAGCAACTCGAACTTCGCGCTCGAGGCTCTGCGCGTCGCCGGACTGAAGCCGGAGCACGAGGCGTTCGCAAAACAAAATTGTATTACAAATATCATAGAAGCTGACCCATGGCCCTCTTTTGATAGCCGCCCCTCCCGCACACATACACACATACACCCGCACACACAAAGAAAAACTTATTAATCATATTTTATTCCAAAAAAACATACGAATAAAGTTTAATTTTATTATCTCTTTCCAAGATTTTTTAAGACATCTATAGTTTTCACTGCAAACAAAAGTTTGGTTACTTTCCGTATCCCTAACGGTAAAACCAAAAGGTCTACTGCGTATTTGGCTTTTACTGAACGAACTTTTTTGATATAACGAATAATAATTCAAATATTTTCTTCTGTAATTGTTAAAAACTGAAAACTTTCCACCGTAAAGGGGCCGGCGACACGAACCTTGCTCTTGTCCTCATAGGGCCGGTCATAGAGCAATTCCACGTCCGCCTTCTGGGCGATGGAGGTATCGATTTCCTTCTGACGGGCGATGCGAAGCGCCCACCAGCCGGCGTGGGCTTCCGTCGCTTCCGGCGGCCAGTCGGGCGCCGCTTCGCGCGGGATTTCCCATTCTTCCCAAGTGACGCCGAGCGCCTCATTCAACGTAGTGCGCAGCGGTTCCAGCTTTTCCTGGTAGGTCTCCCAGATCACGTCGGTCTCGGCACTGTTGGCGAGCGACTTCAGCGTGATGCGCGGGGCGCGTTCGGTGGAGACGAGAAGTTACCTTTTCTGAAGAAGAAGATGAAATGCTAGCTAGAGCTATTGCTTTGAGTGAACGTGAAGGTGGAAGCAAAAATTGCTCCGTTATGTAATTGGTGAGATGAAGTGCATTTCTTTCGTACTGAAGTTGATTAATGATGTGATTTGTTCTGTTCGCATATAAATTACTTTGCACGGAGTATGTAGCTTGTTGAAATTTTTAGTAGATTAAATTTAAGCTTTGTTAATTCAGTTTTTGTTATCTTGATTCAGTTTAGAGTAGACAAGCTTTGAATGTTAATAAAAATTGTTGTTTTTTCGCTTTTGAAAAGGGAAAGAGAAGGTTTTTGTTTCAAGCATTCTGTCAGTTTCTTGTAGTTCAGTTACACGCATCAAAAATAAAATATAAAAAATATAAAATAAATATAAATAATAAACAGGGATGTAGAAAAATTAGAGATTAAATTCGGACAAGGCTTAAATTAGTCTCTTTGAATGTGTAATAAAGATGTTTCTCAGAAATAACATACAAGATTGCTTCATTTGATCTGAATCCAGGCTTGGAGGGTAGTAAGGAACATCTCCGTAGTAAGGACAAACTCCGTTTATATATCTGATAAGCAATGTGAGCCGCCTTTTCTCAGTCCAATACCCAGGATCAGTCCTTTGCCTTTACTCTTCTATTACCCTATACTGTAATACTCCCTTTTATGGGAGTCATACATTTCTGAAGGGTTTTCATGCTGAATATTTTTTTTTTGTATATCTATACTTCCCTTCACAAGCAAAAGTTGGCCTCCTAGTGCATCATGTTAAAACTGATAACAATACAAAAGGAGAATGGGTTGGTACAACCTATTAGTGTGCACAAAAATTCTAAATTGCAAGAAAAATGTACATGTTTTGTTTAAATTCACTTTATTCTATTCTCAGCAGACATTTTGTACAGCATGATGATGCAGAGATAAATGTCCCCCAAGTAGCACTGGTGTTGTATGAAATGCAACTAGTTTCAGTCATAATTCTTAGCACATTTATGTCAATTCTTTTTTTTTTTTTTTTCTTTTTTTTAGTTTTTTTTTTCTTTTTTTAGTTTTTCTAGTGTTTTCTTTTTTTAGTTTTTTTAAGTTTTTTTTATGTTTTTTTTATTGATTTTTAGTTTGAATTGCAATTGTTGACCAAAACAAAAACCACAGTAGACTTCTTAGAGAACAGAAGTAAAGAAGTACAATAGATTAACAGAGGTAAAAACAGAGGTACAAACAAACAGTATATTTTTATATAGATAGATTAACTTTAGATACTGTATGCCTTGGTTTCTCCTTTACTAACTTTTACACATCAATATAACCATGATATCGATGTCAACATTTACAGTGACCTACATAGATCCTTTATATTGTCAGCCCGATTTTTCTCCGCGTTGTCCTTGGATGATTTCGTGAAGAAGACCAATATTGTGATGTATAACCAAAAGCAGCTCAAAGAGGTTCAGGCGCATGTGACTTGCCTGGCAGGCATGGAAGGTCTGCAAGCCCATGCCCGTTCCATTGAAAGTCGGAGTGAGTGACCATGTCAAAAAATTCTCGGAGTGCCAAAGTTAATCGAACGACTTCCGAATCGTCTGTGCATGTGGAATGGAGTTTGGATGGGACGGGGACAGGGAAGGTCAATACCACCATTCCCTTTGTGGATCACATCCTCAACCTGTTGGCCAAGCCTGGGTTGTTCGATCTGGTCCTGGCAGTATTATTCCTTGTGCGGATAACACTTTGAAAATGGCACTACCACTAGAGACTTTATCTGCCTAAAATCTTAACAGCCAAGGCCGTATCCAGGGGAAAGGAGTTGAGGTTTGCCCAACCCGAAAATGAAACAAAATTGAATATGAACAATTTTTTAAGCGTTTTTAAAGTTTTATTTTGATAACTTTTATACGATATTGTACCCAAAAAATCAAAAACCTACATTTTGATTTTGCTTGCTTCTTTTTGACTCGATTATCTGTTCGTTTTACATTATTGAAAATTTTCTTCTGATTGCCGAAAATTTTCAACCTGCTGTTCAGATGGTGCAAATTATTCTCTTGCAGTTTCGATTTTATTTAAGTATATGTCAAGATGAACATAAAATTATTATTTTCCCACGCAAAAACATTTCAAGCTATACTTCAAAACCAAGCAGTGTTTAGGAACAAGGGGTTTTCATCTTCATTTATTACATTTTTAAAGAACATTTTTCCGTATTTTAAACATTTTTTTTCGTACTTTTATTATTTTCTCTGATTTATTGGGTCCACCATATGAAAAAAAAATCGACTTCAAAGGATATGGTGGCTACGCGCTAGGGGATGCTACCACTCAGGTGTTACATGGGTGGAGGGGGCCAATACCCATCCTGTCCCGGTCCCGAGATCGAGAATGCGAAGCGGGGCATGGCGCGGACGAACCGCCGCGGGTCCTTGTCGCGGAGTGCCGCGACGACTTCGGCGGAGACTTCTTCGGCGGAAATTCGTCGCCAGGAATCGATCCGGCCGTCTTCATCCTGGTCCAGGCCCCAGCGCGTGCCGCTGTTGCCCAGCCAGCGATATTGGTCGGCTTTCCCGTTGAAATCCGCATCAATGTCGCGATAGGCCTCCACCCCGTAGTTGAAGTACGACCACAAATCAATCTTCTTGTCGCCGTAGGTGTCGACGAACCGGCGCAGCATTTGGCCGTCCGCAGCGTCCACTTCCCAGCCATTTTGGCCGGCCTCGGTGATGTCGTTTACGGTGTATTTTGCGACGCGTGACCGTCATGGGTGAGTAGACGCCTTCGGAGCGTCGCGAGTCAGGGAATGGGGCCGGCGTGCAGCGAGCTTACGAAGTCGATCTGGCTCATCGCGCAGATTCGGGTCCATTGTTCCGGACTGATTTCCCCCGTCTCGGTGAGCGTCAGGGGGCCGAGGCAGGCGACTTCGGTACCGACCGCACAATCGGCGAGGGTTCCGCCAAAGCCGCATTGGAAACTCGGTTCCAAGTCCAAGAGCACGGCCAGGGCGGCGTCGTCGTTGGCGGGTACGCAAGCTTGGAGGACCTGGTGTCCGGCCGAATTGGCGGCGTCAAAGTCGAGTTTGGTCGCGTCACACACGTCCTGGAAGATGCAGCTAGACAGCATAAAAGTAAAATATTTACTGGCATGTTAATGAATTGAGAGGGAGTAGTCAATCCAGACTTGTCTCAGTTAAAGATTGGAGCGGGGCCACAATTAGTGATAAGGAAAGAGATTTGATTTCTAACGATTTTAGGAAAACCTAACGATTTCAGGAAAACCTTAATTAAACTATTGTATAAGAAAGGTGATAAGAGTGAGTGTTGTAATTATCGAGGCTTTACTATGGTCTCTGTAGGTATCAAATTCCTTAGTAATATGATACTTTTTAGACTCAGAGATGCTGTAGACAAAGTTTTAAGAGAAGAACAGTGACGTTTTAGAAAAGCAATGTGCCCCTCCAAAGTTTTTACGATCACCCTTTCTATATATATACCTTATATGCCCCCAGGGTATAACGTACAGCCCTCGCCCTGAGGGCTCTGAGGGTTTGTGATCCTCAAAGACATAATTTTTGGACCTTTCAATGACGTTGAACAAAATAGATGTTTTAAAAGTTTGGTTAGATGTGTTTGAGGAAATGGTGGGCGTGGGAGGGGCGTTAGTTGCCCTCCAATCACTTTTGACTATTAAAAAGGACATTAGCCCTTTCAATTTCCAATCAATTGAGCTGTTTTCGAAGTTTCTACGACAACAGATGGCCATCTCAAAATTTCTTTCAGACGTATTTCGGGCGTAGTCTCGTACCATAAGTGCAAGCTTAAATTAAAGATTCATTTTATCTGTGTCCAGGCTTTGATAATTTGCAGTACAGGCCCAAATATAGTGAAACTACTCTGTATTCCAGATTTTGAAAATATGGTCCCGATTTTGTGCTAATAGTTTGCTGTGGTAAACCTTAATTTTTTTTAATGTTAGTAAACCTTATAATTTTTTTACTTATAATTCTATCTCTACTACAATCTAAAGCGAAATGACGGTTTCTTGGCTATATATAGCTCAAGGTTTGTCACTGTTTGAGGAAGAAGGCTCTTCCTATGAGAAGGCTCATACGTGAATTTTAAATTAAATTAATCGCTTGGCCGGACTGTTCGCGGCCGGTTGTCAGAATGGTCTTGGGGTTGCGCGGGGAACCTATGCTGGTCTGTGCGTGGCCGAATTGGCTGCCCAGGCGAACACGGGAGCTGCCGAACCGTTGTTGAAGTCGCCGGCGCCCCGGCGCCTGCCCCCGGAGCCGCTGGCCTACGTCGGCGCCAATGCCGTTATGCGTTGGAAGGAGTGGCGCGCAGGGGCGGAACTATAGACTGCGGAACTATAGACCATAGCGACGTCAGGCCGCCTTGACCCGGCAGTTCAGTCGAACGGCCAGATATCGAAATTGAAGTCGAACAGACCCTTGTCGGCTTCGCGCCGGATGATCGGCGTAGAGTCTGTCGACATCGTTACACTTCGAAGGTAGGCCAGACTGAAGGGGTATATGAAGACTTATCGAGACAGAAGCTGAGGAGCTACAAGAAGCTGCCACAAAGAAGGACGTTGGAGCATTGTACAAACACTTACACAACCTCTCGGGCTAGTGTGCTCAATTAATAGGAAAATTACTATCTGTGGACAGGGTGTTAAGCGAAGACATAGCGTCCGACCTTTCAAGGTGAAACAATAACTTTTCATCTTTGCTTTATACGTACCCTCCCTCTCCATCTGTAGCAACTCCTGCCATCCCTCAGCCTGTGATCTATAATAAACTCGTTAAAGCTGACATTAAGCCGTAGGGTGCCAAAACCGAATAGGCTTGGTGCGCTACCTCGTTTAAGAAGATTTTGTACATTACACAGTTTTACCATACCAATTTGACTGAATATTAAAAAAGTGGTGTTCAATTGGGAACCATTTTCTCAGATTAAAACATAGTGACCAAATTTGTCACTTCACGTACGATTGTTAGGTGTGTAAGCAATGGTCCCTAGCAACTTGAGCTTAAGGCAGTGGGCTCATCCCTTCTTTAATAATGATCTTGCATTTTAATTAGATTAAACCTGTCCAAGATTAAGTCAGTTTGTTATTTAGATACTTTTTTCTTACTTTGATGTCCTCTTTCCAACATTATGCAGTATTTTTAGGCGTGATTTTAAAATAAAATAATTCAAAAATATCTAATTTGAGAATCCAAATTAAACAAATGATTACTCTAAAACAAGAGTCCTTCAAATATGATTATTGTCTAGTTATAATATGATAAAAAATAATCATGGTTTTTGTAATGATGAATCTTGTAAATGTGACTTAACCAAATGGAATGCATTGTTAACCCAGTGGAATGATTAATGTTATGTAACATTTATCTTAAAATTGTCAGTGAAAATAGCTTAGACCTTCAACTTGTTGCTATTATATATCCTCTTAAAATTTTAGGCTATCAATGGGACGTATCGGACTGGGCAAATGCTAGTGTTACGACCGATATTAATAAACCAACTGGCAATTCAGAAAAAAAACACAATAAATTCAATAAATAAAAGACATGATAATTCACACTTTACGAACTTCACCTTTTCCTCCAATAATTCCTAACTAAAGAGCTTATTGCTAAGTTTTAATATTCTTAAGAGAAGTAACTAAATTTGAATATGACTAGCGATCATCACACTATTATTACTTGAAAAACAAAATTCTAAGTTTGTTTTCATTGAAGTAGAAAACAAAATAAAAGAATAAAAGTTCCCGAATATAGTATATGCTCAGAATATAAGCACTGACCTCGTTGTCATCACTATGAATTAGGAATGTGCCATAAAAGAGTCACATTTAATCAGCAATTTGATACAATATTAGGCAGCAACTTTTGGAGGAGCAAACTCTCTGAGTTCTATTTTTCCATTTAAAAATGTAGTATTAATAGAATCTCCCAACTTGTAAGTTCTCAAGAACTCTCCTTGTGGTAGCAATACATTAAGACGTTCTTTACTCTCATAGATTTGCCCCGAACCACTAGTTGATTCAAACTTTGCCGAAAGTTCAAACTCATCATCACTAACAAATTTTACTGAAATAGGCCGTCCTAATAACTGAGGCTTCGTCTTGTCTATCTTAAAAACAAAAGGTGCGCTGTTATAGATATCATTCTTACGATACTTTCCTTGTGACAAGTACTGTATATTAGTTGCCCTCCGAACAGCTTTGACTATTAAAAAGGGCACTAGTCCCTTCAATTTTCAATCGAATGAGCCCTTTTCCAAGTTTCTATAACAACTCCTTCGATACGAAGTGCCTTGGTCTAAACAAAAAAAAAAAACTAGTACATTGTGCCCAAACCGCTCTTTACTTAGGCAGCGCTATTGCGCTGCCTATAATAAAGGTAAATATAACTGAAAATTTTGAAAGATTATCAGAGAAACCGTCAATTCATACTTAGTATGTTAGATGAGAATTTAATGTGAAAAGAGCCTTTAATCACATTCTTTACCATTTGCAATCATAAAATAGTCTAATATCTTCATTTTTTTATTTTATTTGTATTTTCTGAATATATATAATTAGCCATTTAGAAATTCTTTGTAGAAAGGGTATATAATCTTATGCATCGCATAGCCTTGTCTAAGCGAGTCAATGTGTTGTTCATTTTCTTCTTTTCTTCTAGATCAGTTCATACAGAAGGGTATCTTGTAGAAACTTTGGATGGGGTTCATTTGATTGGGAACTGAAAAGTCTTGTGTATTTTGCAGAGTAGAAAGTGATGATAGGGCAACCAGGACTCTCACGTGCTATCTTAGCTACCTCCCCCCCCCCCTAAAAAACGCGTCGAATGGTCGAAACCAGTTTTTTCAAAATAGACGAGGAATCTAATCGCTGGAGAAATTTGTATTGGTCAATCGATTTGGAATAGTGTTTTTAAGAACACTTTGGTGACGGTTGTTGCAGCTCAAGTAATTCTGGAATTTTGAGTAAAACTGAATACTATACTTAGAAATAGAAACTGCAGCGTTCTGGTCAAGTTTTATGAACCTTTATTTTTGCAAGTTTTTGGATACTTATTAAAACAATGTTTGCTTTTATGTACGTGCATATTGCTTTTATTCAAATGTTTCTGCTAGAAAATTTTATAGCTCGGTTCTAACCAAAATCAATGAAAACTAGCAAGTTAAAAATTCACAAGTTTGATTTTCGTATCTGGTACGAAAAACCTTTCTAGCTTTATCTTTGCCATAAGCATTACCACATAGGATAGACACAACCAATAATATCTTTCTCATCTATAAGACCTACTTCTTTATATCGTGAATCATATGAATCTTTATCTGGCGAGTACACAAATCTTTTGTTATTTGGTATTATTTGTGACTCTAGTGGGTATAATTTTTTTCCGGATTTATTGCTTGGTTTGACCTCCATCATCGTATCATTTACTTCTAAAAACCCATTAAATGATTTTATGTACATCCCAGGACCCGCTAAGTTTTTTTTAATAAGGTTGTGCCCCTTGTAAACAGAAGTAACTGGTGCTTTGAATAACAAATGTTCGCACCCATATACACTCTTCTTTTAAGGCCGAACCTAGAATCCTTAAACACTGATTTGCGAAAAAATTTAGGTTAGAAAGTGTGAGATCGAAGGAAACGGATAGTATGATGGGTCCAAACCTTAGATACCCCAGGCTTCAGAGTAGGATATTGAGATGTTTCTTTAATAAAAAAATGTCAAAAATCAAGGAAGTAATCAGTTAGAATTTAATAATGCAAAACCTAAAAACCTTAAACACTGATATGCGACAACATTTAAGTTAGACAGTGTGAGATAAAAGAAAATGGATAGTATGATGGGTCCAAGCCTTAGAAGACCCCAGGCCTCAGAGCAGGACATTGAGACGTTTCCTTAAAAAAACAAATCTCGATGGGCTCTAAATTTTTTACGGTGCTGGATTTGAAGGATGCATATCACCAAATTGCTGTTAATGATGAAGATAGACATAAAACAGCTTTTGTATTGCCCTGGGAGAAATTGCAATGGAAACGAATGCCTTTTGGATTGATTGGAGCTCCATATTCACTGTCTGCCTGTATGGATTATGTATTAGCAGAATGCAAGAGTTTTGCAAAGGGATACTATGATGATATTATCATTTATAGTGAGGATATGCAGATGCATCTTACTCATGTTGGTAAAGTATTGAACTACTCTCTAATTTTTCTAGCAATGAATTCAAGGCTATCAAAAGCTTCTTTATCAAAAACTTCAGCATAGTCCGCGGAATCGAAAGTTTGGCCGGATTACCATCATTGCTGAAACCGGCGTGCTCATACTTAAAGCTGTTGGTCCCTTTCAAATGACGTTTGGTCATATTCGGAAGTTCCAGGCCTTCAAACAGCACCTCTACAAACTCATCTGAGGTCAGCTGAAAGACAAACTCGTCTTCACCTTCACCCTGGTTCGAAGCATCGCCATCACCCGCACCGCCTCCTTGCCCAGACGGACGTGGTATCTCATCACCCTGCCGAAACTCCTGATTACCCGGGTGTACAATGCTCCGACGTCCTCCCTGGCCATGATGGAAGATCGGTTCCGAAACATCGCCCTTCGGTATGGTCTGACGGTCCCAGTTTTGCTACTTTAGGCACTTCCAGGTAAGCTTGGAGGATAAAATTTGGCGAGCGTATCAGGGACTAGACCAGATTAAATTAGAAATAGTCGTTTTCCCGATTTGATCATCTGGGTGGGAGTGGGGGGCCGGTTAATTCGGATAAAATAGAAATAATGAAGTATTTGAACTTACCAAAGGTTGATCAGATCTTAATGAAATTTGATGTTTGGAAGGATATCATTTCTCAGAGCTTTTATTTTAAATCCCGACCGGATCTGGTGACATTGGGGGGAGTTGGGAGGGGGCAACCTAAAATCTCAGAAAACACTTAGAGGGGGGAGGCCGGGATGGGGCTGTTCCATCCTCAACGCCCCGCTCTTTACGCTAAAGTTTGGATCTTTCTCTCAACTCTACTTTTCAAAACAGTAAAAAACTTTAGCGTAAAGAGCGGGGCGTTGAGGAGGGAACAGCCCTCTGTAAGGTTCCATGACTTTTAGGGGGAACTTCCCCCTATTTTCTAAAATAAGGCAAATTTTCTCAGGCTCGTAACTCTTGACGGGTTAGACTTGACGAAACTAATATATTTAAAATCAGCTCTAAAATGCAATTCTTTTGATGTGACTATTGGTATCAAAATTCCGTTTTTTAGAGTTTCGGTTACTATTGAGCCGGGTCGCTCCTAATACAGTTCGTTATTATGTATAAACGCTTTAAATACTTGTGTTTTGTTTGTAAGGTACACAACGAAACAGGTAAAATATTAATAATGGTACAAAAGAAAGGTATTCTGTGCATATAAACTGTGTATCCACATAAATATCATGCGCCGTAGTAAATACTTAAGTTAAAAGACGTGGCCGACAGTAGTTTTACCCAACAAAGTATGTGAAACATTAACAAATAGCCGAAACGATCTGTAAACCATGCATAAAAGCTGTCTTTGTACATAACTAACAAGCACCATAGTAACCAGGTTAGGTAAAAGACATCTCCAGCGCTAGTTTTACACCTCAAAGCATGTAAAACATTAATAGAAAGCTGCAGCTAAATAAAAATACGTTGCTAGAATTTTAGCCCCTCCCTCCCGGAGAGTAACCTAGAGGAACTGTTGTGTTTTGTGAAATATTTTATTTGATAGGTTGTTCAATATTGAATCTATGACAATATTTAATGAAAAGGTTTAAGGTAATCCAATCTCGCTCAATGTGCCACTTGATGGCTTGGCCAAAGTTTACTTTCTTTAAGCACTCATGTTTTATTTAAAATTCTTGCCAAGAAAACGCTGACTTGTGTGCAAAGGTCTAGCCTACTCAACATCCCCTAGTTTAAGCTCTCAAAATACCATGTCTGTCGAACATTGTCAGCAGTTCACGATTTGTTTTGTTTGCACACACACATACACACACACACACACAAACACGCACACACTTTGCTCGTTGATAAAAAAAAACACTTCGAAAAAGAAAATATTTCTCATAATTTTTTTCTGTTATCCTATCGGCACTATAACCACCATCAAGCCACAGGACGAGCAACCTCTTTGATAGCATGGAGATTTCACCATTAACACAACTACCACATCTTCAGGATAATCTCCATGTCGAGTCGGATCATGATCCAAATTAGGTTGACATGCTAATAGCGTTTTTTTTCGATTAGGGGGCTAGTATTGCATTCCCAAATATTGCAGATTATTTTGATCATGTAAATAGTGACACGCCCCTAAATATTAACTAGAAACACAATATCATAATTAGTGTCTTTAATCATATCATATGCTTGTTGACCATCATTAGCAGTATCAACTGCAATGCCACAACGCTGCAGCAAACTGCTTAAAATATCGCGATTGTCAACAACATCATCAACCACCAATGCCTTGGTAGATTGCAATACCTATAAATCTTTGTTTTTACTTTCAACTCTACTAGCTAATTGATCTATTTTAGCGTCGAGTTGTCTACTACTTGCTTCTAATTTAGAGTCAAAAACTGCATCATAGGTAAAGCAAGAGCCTTTGCCCATTTCCGAAGTTACACTTATATCGCCATCCATCATCTTAGCTTGTTTTTTAGCAATCAGCGGCGTGCTGACCCGCAAGATAACTTCCAGAGAAACTGGTCGCCGACATGCCGGGCATCCCCGCCCGGCGCAGGCCGGCCTCTTGGTGGGTCTCGTCACAAGCCGTCAGAACAACGATCAACGCCAGAAGCGGTGCAACGCAACGCCAGCGAAGCAACACCCCTGCAATTTGATGACCCGAGTCAATTCAGGCTAGCAGCCTGTCTACTGCTGCAACTGCTTTTCGTTCAATTATTGTCCAAAAAACTGAAAATAATTTATATTTTGTACACTTATATTATTTACATTTATTGTACAAAGTGCCAGAATACGGGCATGAAATTTGGACAAAATATCACCGTTCAATATATGATTTTTTGAGTCAAATGTATGGTTTGGCACACATTTGTCTTACACAACGCTCATGAAAATACGCTTCTTTGACTGAAATGTGGGGTTCAAAATGTTTTTTACTGTTTTTTGAAAAGCTTGATGAGAATACACTCTTTTAATTAGGTATGTTTCTGAAAATGTTTTCATTTTGTTTTGCACAAAGCTTGATGAAGACACACTTCTTTGGATCAAATGAATTTGTTCTAAATGCTTTGTACTCTGTTTTGCACAAAACTCAATGAGTACAAGTTTCCTGGATTCAAATCTTGGGCCGAACATATAGTGTACTCTGTTTTGCCCCAAGCCTTTCTGGAAATGGTGAATCAAATAATTGCTCATAATCTATTAAACTGAGGACTAAGGGAGTTTAAAGTCTTGGGACTAAGGGAGACTAAGGGGGTTTGATGACTTCAGCACTTCTTATTTACTAATCCAAGAGTCAAAATTTGATTAAAGCATCCTCCCCCTTTTCCAAAGCAACACTATTCTTCTCTTAAAACTTTCTCTACCGCTGTGGTTCCCAGCCAAATTTGGTCCATACCCCAAAGGCATTTCTAAGATCCTTATGCCCCCCCCCCCGTGATATTAATTTTTTTTTATTCAAAATTTTTTTTGTATTTAGCTGAAGGGAGAGTCAAAGGCCGTTTTCTCGCTTTTTTTTGGCCAGCTCCTAAGTCATATCCAGGTGCTAAGTCTTCAACATCAACCGCAACAGTGGTTCTGTCATAGGCATTTATATTAGCGAGTAAGAGTGTAGGTAGGTCTGAATTAGTGGCTAAATAATCCGCCCCTTGTGATCCTAGGTTAATTGTTTTCTCAGCTAAACTTGGGTGCGCGCTGACCAAGGCAAAGCTATTTTGGATAGGCTTTCCTACACCCCACTGAGAACCAGCAAAGGCAATACTTGCAGCAGCACTAACACGGCTTTGATGATGCAGCACATTGCCATTTAAATCCTGGTAGTAAGTGCCGTGGTCAAGACTCATCGATAATCGATATGTATTGTATTCCCAAAACAAAAGGGTGTATCTCACATTTTCATAATTTTAAGATTAGGGGAAACAGTCTTTGAAACTTATCAGAAGAGTAATGTTTTACTCGACGATTTCAATGAGAATGCATTCTGGGTTAAATGATCCCACATATGTAATTTAAAGTAAAATTTAAGAAAAAAAATTAATGCCACACGCAAAATTATATGACACCAACTAATCGATATCGACAGATTTGGCACAAAAACCAACTTGTCTAGGGAATTATGGAGGTTCTAACTATGCTAATGAAATATTTAAAGTCCCTTTCCCTCGGTAATTTCCTTTGATTTTCTATGCTTAGCTCCATAACTAAATTGTTGCTATTATTTTATTTTATATTTTTTGTACAAGCTGTATAAAATTTGTGGATCTACCCCAAATTCCAAGGCTGTAATGACAGAAAGGTGGAGATAACTAGGAAATGTTTTATATATGTAGGATAACATAATTGCAAAAGATTATCCTTCCTGGCCGTCCATCTATGGACAGACAAAAAATAAATTTTTCTCGCATCGACTGGGAAGAGGTCCTAAGGAGGGATTTAAAGGGAATTGGAACCTCTTTGGAGGGTCAAGAGAAAAGCTTTGAATAGATCGTGATGGAGGAGGTGTGTGCAAAGTGGTGTTGGTCTCAGTAGTATTTTTGTAATATTTTACATCATATACATCTTCCACAGCCTCATAGCAGCATAAGGTAGGACCTTTCATAAGTTGCCTAAAAAAAAGAGAAAGGTGAAGGATGCGGTACTAGACCCTTAAGGTCCGATCATGCGGTGTGAATCTCCCTCTCAAGGCCCTTCAGCCAGGATGTGCAATGGGGGGATGAGGGCTAACCATCCTGTGTT
Source organism: Alatinidae sp. Z8VKAUB7J3 (assembly GCA_010016025.2). Taxonomy (NCBI): domain Eukaryota; kingdom Metazoa; phylum Cnidaria; class Cubozoa; order Carybdeida; family Alatinidae; species Alatinidae sp. Z8VKAUB7J3. The sequence goes on from JAAAKM020721499.1 coordinate 9,599,291, forward strand.
TTTACACACCCTTCCTGTTTACGTTCCCAGATTTCTCTATATGCCCATTCAGAGCTGGGTCGATTCTGGCTGAGCTTACAGAGTCAAGCCATTGACCCCCGTCCCAAACCAAATAATTGGGTACACTAGAATTTGAACCCTCGTCCTCTCGGACAAAGGATCCAAAGTCCGCAGTAAAGTAGGGAAACAAATCGAAAGACACTATGGTTGCTAGGTTATCAAAATGCATATGTGCAAGACAGTATCTTGGGAAAAACAGGCGGCATCAAGTTGACACTTTCAGAGGGTGTAGATGGGAGGGGGAGTGTAATTGTGACTTTGAAGAGGGGGCCGAGCAAAAAAAGAGAAACTACGTGCATCCAGGTTGTGCAAATAGTAATCTCCAATATCTCAGATAAGGCTCGGGGGATGTATAAAGACATGTTCTCCAACAAACAGACCCCCCCCCAAAAAAAATGTTGGTCTAACTTGTAAAAACATAACAAAAATGAATATAAACAAATTTGAAGCTTTTCGGGTGACCCACTAGTTACTTCTTTTGAAAATTTTAAAAGTAATCGTTATTTTTTACGGGGGGTCCCCAATGGCCACATCTCGTAGTGCCACTTTTCCACTATTTGTGGCACTCTTCTGCTATCCCAAGGGATGTATGAGGGGACCATTACCCGGAGATTCATGTTTCCGAGATTCTGGGCAACTGTTATTAGAAATATCAAATGCAAATTGTTTTTTAATTATTGTCCTCCCCTCTCTCTCCCTAAAAAAACCTGCCCGTGTGCCTTGCCCTGTCGTCTCTCTTGTTTTATTGTTACGGAAAAATTTATTTGAAGGAGCAAAGTATAACTCGAAATTTATTTGAGGGTGCAATGTGAAGTTATTTGCTGATGATACATCATTGTTCACAGTGGTAGAAGATTCCAATAAGCTGCCAATGCAATGAACCATGACTTCAGTGGGCTCACGCTTGGAGAATGTCATTTAATCCTGATCCACAAAAACAAGCTGTTGAATTAATATTTTCAAGGAAAAAAATTGAAATTGATCATCCAGTGATTCTCTTTAACAACATACCAGTCAAGAAAGTGAATGACATAAACATTTAGGAATTATCCTGGACTCAAAGCTATCTTTCTCAGCTCATATCAAATCAGCTATCTCTAAAACAAGAAAGGGCATTGGTTTGCTGAAATATCTCTCCAAATATCTGAACTTTGATAATCCGTATGGGTCAGAAGCACCGGTAAATTGGCATCGCGAATCACGTAGTTCAACCTCGCTTCGGGATATTCAGGATCGAGGGCGACGACGGCACCACCTGTTTTAAGGACGGCCAAAAAGCTGATCGCCATTTCAAGGGAACGATCGAGCATGATGCCCACCACCCGTTCAGGGCCCACACCCAATGCCACCAGTTCCTGGGCCAAGGCGTTGGCATAGGCATCTAACTGAGTATATGTAAGCTTGAGATGGTCCATTTCCACGGCAAATTGATCGCCTTTTTGCTGGCAATGGTGGTGAATCATTTTAAGAAAGGGTGTGGCGAACGAACGCGCAAATATGTAAGATTTAATATTCGAGCTCATTTTGGAAATTTTCTTTCAGGAATAAACAAATTCTATATCACCCAAGTTCATGCTTCCTACCCCTGGGATATGAGTTTCTGGAACTCCTAATAATTCCAGTTTGAATCGTCTGAATTCGTCAATCGAAATGTCAATACGATAGTCATTTTTTAACGTCGTAACATTCCAAGTCTCAATTTTCATGTTCTTTAAATAATTGGAATGTTTTTGGCCTCAGGAAAAGCAATGATCCCGGATACCAATGCAGGACGAGGATCAACATATCTTCTCAAGTCTACATCAAATCACTTAAGTCGGCTTAGAACCGGACAGCAAGGACGTTCTGAGGGTCGCCTTGATCAAGGATTGCCGCGATCCGCCGCATCGCTCCGTTGATCTGTTCGGATTGATAGGAGCCATAACCCATCGAGGCGTCTGCGTAGTTGCCCCATGCGGCATTTGCCCCGTCGATCCCATCCAGCGATCCTGTCATATCGACACCTGTGATCACCGAAAGGTATTCGTCATAGTAACCCTTGATACGGCGAACATAGTTTTGAGTTTCTTCAAAGGGCGGAATGCCGCCATACTTGTTCACGTTGCCCGGGCCAGCGTTATAGGCCGCAAGTGCATAATCTACGCGGCCATACCTCGCAAGCTGGGTCAAAATGTACCGCGCGCCACCTTAAATCATCGGCAACTTTAAACTTGATAAATCTTATATATTTGCACAAAAATTATCTACATGGTCGGCACAAAAAGTGTCTTTATCACGTATATAATGTTTTTATTGACAATTACAATTAACAAACTTGACTCTTTATTTGACGTGAATCCTCCTGAATTAATTGACATATATTCAGAGAAACAAATTTTCTTTATAATCTGTTTCGAGAGGCTAAACTTCTTTTCTTTTAACGCAAACATAAACAGCACAACAAGAATCAATTGTCCAAAATTCTTCGTTCATTTAATACCTTTCTCAGTCCAAATGTCTTGCAAAGGAATTAGAAAAAATAAGCAATTTCCCTGTGCTGTTTACTAGGCTATAATGTCCTCGAGGGGCGCCACTCCTCAAGTGGGAATAGAGTTGACCACAAGGTCCCCAGTCTTGCAGGTACCCCGAAAGGGTCGAGGCAGCCCTTTGCAGAGGCCTTTGTCCATAGATCTGGATCTTACACCCTGCTGTAGTTGTCCTCCTGTAGAGTATCCTCCCACGATGGTGTTCTGCGTCACCATGCAATTAAACCCATTACTGGGAGAAGATTATTAACTCATGGGACATGTGGTCACGCCAGTGACTTCTGGTCCTGTTGAGTGTACATTTGAGAGGCCTTCTTCCTCCTCCGCCTGTATTTATGGCCCCGGGCATGGGCACCCCCCGCCCGACGCTCGCCGGTCCGTCCACCGCGGTCGTCGTGGGCCCCGAGGGCGAGGAGATCCACACCGACGAGCACGGCCGCGTGCGGGTCCAGTTCCACTGGGACCGCACGCAACCGACGGGCAGCGAGCGCGCGTCCCGGCCGTCGCCGGTGTAGCGCCCGTGGGTGCGGTTCAGGGTGAACAGCCGCTCGGGGAGCTTCGCCCGCAGGTCGGGGCGCTGCTTGAAGTGGTTGCGCAGGAGGGTCGCCGTCAGGTCGTCGCCGAGGCTGATCTCCTTGGGCTCCTCGGTCTGGGGCTTGCCCTTGGCGCCCTCGGCCTCGGCCCCGGCGTCGGTGTCCAATTGGTTGGTTTTCTAGAGCAAATTTTACATCAAATCAATGAAAAGCAGGATCTATTAACAAATCTTGACTTCCTTCTAACACATTATACTGCAGTGCAAACCAAGGATATCTTAACGCATGTCCTTTTGACGAGTTTCAAATTTTCATTTAATTTCCTAGCTCTCGAATGAAGACTGCACAACTCGTTGGGCAAAACTTAATTTTCCTTAGTTGTAGGTTCAACTAGGCAAAAATTGATTTGTTTTTTCGTTGGGAAGGGGGGAGGCTTAAATCTCCTTAGTTGGAGTTTCAACTGTGCAATCATTAATCTGTTTTGTTTTTTTTGGGGGGGGAGGGGATTTACATCTAAAGCATATGCCCTAGAGCAGCATAGCGAGCATCCTCTTGGACATGCGATTGTAACAGCTGCAAAAACCAAAAAAATAAAACGTATCAATGCCTCAGCCATTCAAGTGTTAGCAGGCCAAGGTATATCAGGTGTAATAGAAGCGCAGCAAGTGATTTTGGGGCAGCTCGCATTAATGCACAAAATGCAGGTGGATGCACCAGCATTATTAGAAAAAGCAGATACTCACAGGCAAACAGGTGCGAGTGTGATTTTTATTGCGATAGATAATACCCTTGCAGGGTGCTTTGTGATGCAGGATGTTATTAAACCTTCTGCAAAGCCTGTGATAACGGCACTCAAAGTTTTATTTACATTTCATTAAATCTCCAAATATTTTACTTCAATTATGTAATTTTCAATTTTTATATTGGGATGGCTAAATGGAAAAACCAACAAAACCACTTAAAGGAGCAGTAACACCTCTTAAAAGTGCTTGTTTATAATGTCTTTAGGCTATCATTTGAGGCGGTAACGTAGATTTTATATACTCTTTCTAAATTTCTTTTGTTTGTAATATGTTTACGTATATTTAGCCTTTCCTATTATACAATTATGTATATTTGGTATTTTTTGCACGAGGCGTGAGATATATTCAAAATCAAAAGTCAAACAAGCCTACACTCAAATTTCTGATACTACTACTTCAGGATTTTCGTTAAGATTCTATGACTTTTAGGGGATGTTTCCCCCTGCCAGTTTGGCTTAAGAACTTTCAATACGAAGTGTATTTCTTTTTATTCTAGGAATATAATGAGATGACGAGCAAGCTTCATGATTTAAAGGCTCGTGAACAGGAACTGCTGGAGAGATTGAGTCTGGCTTCCAATGGTCAGCACAGTCCAGATGTTTCCTGTGGCTTTGGGAACAATGAAGAATTTTTTGCTGGTTTGGAGGATACAGGGCAGCCTGAGTCAGAGCTAAGTAGTAAGTAAAAGGTGTTGTCATCATATGAAGGAATCAAATTGAATGTGTTGACTGGATAATCTTAGGGTGTATGGATGTATTAGAGAAAAACAAAAAATGTAGGAATAAAAATGTTGTAGTTTCTTCAGTAGCCTAGATTTCTTGCCAGACTTTTACTAGTTAAACTTAAGCAAAAAAAAATATATTCGAAATTAAACAATTAACGAGACAAAAACTATACAAATAAACTATACTTCAATTTAATCCAAAAGATATTTTCATTTTATTTATTTTATTTGGACTAAACTTCTTTAATACAGCTGGGCAACGTATTCAACAACCGCTAAACCAAAATGTCGTAACGAAATTTCACCTCTTTGGCTGTGGGGTATTTCTGAGAACTAAATTATTTTTGGATGAGGTTGTTGGATATAAAATTTTCAAATATTATTAATAAAACCAGATGTATTCTAACCAAATGTTATCTTATTTTTGATTATAAAGCTCAAGTTTCTTAAGCGATCCAATATTTCTAATGACATAAGGTGTATTTTAACCGTGTGTATTCATATTTCTGAAAACAAAACCCAATTTTCTTAAATGCGCAAATACTTTTAATAAAATCAGATGTATTTTAACCATATGCACTCTTATCTATTAATCCAAAACCTACTTTTATCAAATGATCAAATATTTTTAATAAAATACGGAATATTCTAACCATTTGTGTTCTTATTTCTGAAAACTAAAACCCAAGTTTCTTAAATGCTCCAATATATTTAAATTTATAAAGTTTTAAAGATATACAAATACATTTCCTAAATTTTGAAATAAAACATTGATATGGCTCAGAATTCCACTCAAATAACAGGAATTGCGGTAAAATTCTAGTTGTTGACTGAATTTTGGCTGTTTTAGAAAGGGGTTAGGTTAGGAAAATGTAACTTTCAGGGATTGGTCTAAAGGCTAAAGTATGTCCCAGGAAGGTATTCTGTACCCACCTACACTCCTTCTACCTCTAGAGGGCCCTGAAATTTGCCTACATGACAGGTGTATACCTATTGAAATTTTTAAGAAACAACATTTTGCCTTAATTTTCAGTTACTAGTTGCTTCTGTTTGCCTTTACCTGTCCAGGCCTCCGGAAGGAATCGAATCCTATGTGTTCAATTCCTGGACACCAACTGGTCTTTTCAATGCCATGATCAATCCGGTCATTCCTTACAATATCAAAGGCGCTATTTGGTATCAGGGAGAATCTAATGCCGATCGGGCTTACGAATACCGCGAACTATTTCCGGCTCTGATCCGCGATTGGCGAAGGAAATGGGGGCAAGGCGATTTTCCTTTCCTCTTCGTCCAGTTGGCCAATTGGTTGGAAGAACCTAAACAACCGGGCGATAGCGAATGGGCGGAATTGCGGGAAGCGCAGTCTAAAACGCTTAAATTGCCTAATACAGGTATGGCCCTGGCCAAATCAAAATAACAAAAATAAATAAGAAATCAATAAAAAAATAAATAAGACATAAATAATTAAATAATTGGCAACAGTATTGCATAAGAAAAACTGCAGAATAACAAAGAAATTGATTGTCAAGTTTTCACTGTTCGAAAGATTCAACCAAGAAGTTCATAGGCTTGTGTCTTGTGTTCTGGCTTCGCAGGCATCTTAGATTTGTACTTAGGTCTCACTTCAACCTTCCTCGTAATGACGACCTAGGAGGAAAATTGACTGTAAGAAAAGGATACAATTCACTAGAATACACATCTTGTGCAAAAATTTTGCTCAGGATAAATGGTGTCCTCAATTAGAATTCAGACGGAAGTACAATGTGGGGGGTCCGGCCATCCTGTGCTTTCGCACACCCTTCCGACTTACTTTCCTCAGATTTCTTCACGTACCCATTTATAGCTGAGTCGACTCTGACTGAGCTTTCAGAGTCACGCCAATGACACCCGTCCCAAGCCACAAAACCGGCCACACCATTAATCAATCCCGTGGCCCTTGGACAAAGAATTGCCAGCCCAGGGCCCTAACCATTAAGCCAGGATGGCTCATTTCGTATATAAGGGGATGATGAGACCAAAAAAGTATAGTATATCTGCTGATGCCGGTCACTGTTTTTGTGATTGAATTTTCAGAGTATTTGTCATTGTTTTTCACAATCCGTCGACCGCAATCTTTACCTGATATTGATCAGACAAACAAGATTCCAAATAACGCGCTACATCTGCGTTATCTTCTATAATTAATATAATAGGCGCTTCCTCTGTCATTTCTAAAGTCTTTGAAGAGGAAACGGGGTAAAAACTGGCGGTTGGAAGAGCCGCATTAGCGGCGAATACCGGCTGCTCCATAACGACCGCGTTCAGGCTAAGCGGCAATTTTACGCTGAATACGGCCCCTTTTCCCAGGCGACTGTCAACGGAAACTTCTCCATCCATTAACTGAACCAATTCTTTGGTCAAAGCCAGACCAACCCCAACGCCTTCAGCACTTCCTCCAGCTAGTTCAAAGCCCTCTTAGCCCAACACATTTATGTACGCTCCTTCATCCCAATCTATTTAAAGAGCCTTGACTATTCAATTTTTAACATCTTTACTGATCCATCATCTTTACAAGTAATATTGCCTAGGTAACTTAAGCTATCCACTTGATCAATCTTCTTGTTACCCAACACCACCTCTTCACTTTCACTTATACCAAGTCTAGGGGACTTAATCTTCATAACATTAATTTTTAATTCTTTTTTGTGCCCAGAGCTCTTAAAACCTAAAAAAAATCATTCATTTTGCAGACATTTTCATCTAGTGCTTTCAAATCATCAACATATTCTAAGTCTAGTAGAGTTTTTCTCTGACATTGTGACTCAGAGCTCTTATTTTAAATCCTGACCGTCATTAAGCATCTGATTTTCCTTTGAAATCAATCTATTTATGCTTAGAATTTTGTTAGAGCTCATACCATATGAGCTCTTGGCTCTTAGCTCTTCTTGTCTCGTCACAAGTGGCAAATGAGCTCTTAGTTCTTGTTTTTTTTTGTAGTTTTTTTTCCCGGGGATAATCGTATCGACCCAGTGGTCCTAGAATGTCGCAAGAGGGCTCACTAACGGAAATTAAAAGATATACTGCCCTTTTTAAGTGACCAAAAAAATTGGAGGGCGCCTAGGTCCCCTCCCATGCTCAATTTCTCCCAAAGTCACCGGAGCATTGGAAAAAGGCTTTGGGCAAACCAAGGTCTCTTTTCATAGGTCTTGTAAAACTTAGGCTCTACTGCAATCTTCCACTGGTCAGGAAGGGTTGAGCGAGGAGAAAGTTTTCCTTCTTCTGGTACAAGATGAGCTTTGGTCAAATAGGCACTTGCTTGCCCTTTAATGCGAATGTCACTTAGCGCTGCTTGCATGTAGCGGTACAGACTGTATTTTGGGTAAAACCCATTCAAATCTTCAAATCGCTTTTGATCGACTGTGACTCCAACTTGAGCCACTTTTTGATCGATGTCTTGCAATACGTCTTTGTAAACCAGACGTCCCACTTCGTTTTTCACCTCTCCATGGATCAAGGCCAGAGCATCATGCTTGCTGCCCAAAAAGCTGCTGCCAAGGACGAGCCTTCGGCAGATGATATTTATGAAATTGGTTGTATTGCCAATATTCTGCAAATGCTGAAATTGCCCGACGGCACTGTCAAGGTGCTGGTCGAAGGTGCGCAACGTGCGCGCATCAGCAAGATCCATGATTCTGAATCGCATTTCTTTGCCGATCTGACACCTATCGCCGTTGACGAAGGTGACGAGTCGGAAGTCGAGGCTATGCGCCGTACTATCGTTCAGCAATTTGACCAATACGTCAAACTGAACAAAAAAATCCCACCAGAAATCCTGGCATCCCTGTCCGGAATAATGGAATGAGACTGTAGCAGTAGTACTTTTCAAAATATGTAATTTCGAGTTCCAGTTCCTGATTTAGTCAAATTCGTGAATATTCAATCGATCATCCCAAGTTATGAAGTCTTTGCCGACTCGTGCATTCACTTACGTACTTACCTTCACCCCCCAAAAGTGCTAAATTTTCCTGAACGTCTTGTCACTTCTTATTCAAGTCATTGATTTTTACTTTTACTCCCCGCCCCCCCCCCCCAAAAAAAGTTATGTTTTCATGCCTGTACTTGTGTGCACCTGCTGCATTTAAGTTACACCGAGATGCTTCCCATGCGAGGTAAATATACACTATTGATAATAGCTGGCATTAAGTGAATGTTCCTTAAAATCCCTTTTTAAAGATTAATTGTTAAAAAAAAATTATCCATAAAAAGAAATCTTTTCAAATAATATTAAAGAACCATATTAAAATTATGACCAAAAAAGTTTTAAAATTTAAATTTGTATAGGCAACATAAACTTTCATGAATGATTCTTACTTCTTTTATATGAGTGTCTATTTATCGAGTGACTTATAATCAGTGTCAAATTATCTTTGTGTTTCATATGATTATATTTTAATGATTATATTTTAATGCAAGTCATTTTATATTCTTTTTTTTCATTTGTTTTGCTGAGGACAGCCCTTTGGACATAGGGTCGAAACACTCATCGCCCGCGCCATGACCGATACTTTTGCCGGCATTCGCCCCGCCGACATGCCCGCATTTGTCGCTGCGCAATTTGCCGGCGCCGTATTGGCATGGCTGTTTTGTCGCTGGTTGCTGGTGCCGAGCGAAGGCAAGGCCCTCACCAGTTCCTGACCAAAGCCCGCGCGAGGGCAACGCATGACAGCGGTTGTTAGCGTACGCTGGACCGTCTGCTCAAAGGAGTTGGATCTATGCGCGCTGCCCTGATTTCGTTAAGCCTGGGCCTACTGTTGGCGGTAACTTCAAGCCACATGATAGACGATGCTGCTCTGTTTGCTCACCTGCACAACCTTGTCACCACCAGATGAAACGTTTTCGATCGGCGATCGAAGCCGACTCGCGACAGATCGAGCCGTGTGAAAAACGGCTCGCCCTGTCCGCCTCGCTTGCGGCTGATGCGCTGCTAGACGCGATACAGACCGAGCCGATCGGCGAAAGTGCCGACTTGATCGAACAGGCCCAGCAGATTCGCGCTGCCTCCGGTTTGGATGGCAGCGGCCAGACGGTGGCGGTCATTGATAGCGGCGTCGCGTGGGACCACGTCGCCTTGGGCGGTGGGTTTGGTCCTGGATATCGAGGTGTCGGTGGATGGGATTTCACAGAATCCGACGCCGATCCTTACGATGATGGGCCGGTGGGTTTTCATGGGTCTTTTGGTTTGCTAGGAATTAGACACATGAAAATTAACAGAATTTGATACAAAAATATGTCAAACAAAATGAATTCATATCAAAGTTGATATGTCGCCTCCTGCATACCGGAATTTTGACCAACAGAGGTCCATTTGAAATCTTCGAGACACAGAGGTAAACTTTGGCTCGTGAAGGTAAAGTAAAAATTGAATAAAGACCTTTCTACTGAATTTCGAGTTATATGGGTGATTTTCGGGTCACTTCGACTTACCGAATAAAACATAACCAAAAAATTATTTCGAGATATGTGTAGTTTTTTCTTTGACTATTGAAAAGAATTCGAGGTATCGAGGATTTATCGAGTTACAAAGTGAGCACCCGAGTTTCTATTTTCTAGTTTCTCATTGGCTATTGCACATGAAATTCCACAACTCTTTTCTTTGGAATGTAAAAATATTTCTCCCGAAACTATTTCATTTCTTTTCTCCTGAATTACAATAAAAATACGAAGTGAGTATAAAACATCTTATATCCAATATACTGTTATTTCAAGGTTTATATACACTGTGAAATATATTATTTGCAACAAACCTACAGCTGTAAGTTGTACCGAAAAAACAAGATACCAAACCATTGGATTTTTTAGTTTTTAACCTGCATATTAATCAAGCCAGAATTATAAAGGACACTTGCATGCTTGGAATGCGTACATCACCGAATGATTTCTTTCCTTTGTTCTTAGATACAAATGATTAGAAGAAATCGCGCCTTTCTCTTCCTCCAAACCAATAGCCATTCGGAACGGGAAACCGGGTAGACTAACTTAATTAAGTAAAATCTAGACTGAAGGGTTAGAATTCAAGTTCTATTAAACCTTACTGACAACGCATGGAGGGGGGGGGGTCAATCTGTGATATTGCCAATAAGAAACTCACAACAGCATGACTGTTGAGGCGAATTCCAAAATAAATTTATATTTTGTTTCTAATTTACTCTTAGCTAAAGGCGTTTCACGTAACCAACGATGCTTAATGGATTTTAAGAAACACCAAACGGTAGGTATTCGGCTATGGCTTTTTGTTCTATTCGTGGTGCAATTGGGGATTTTAATTCTCTCAATAAATCTTGGCTGATGTTGGGCTGGCCGCCACCATATCCCATAGAGACAATTTTGGAGCGGAAGCATAAAAGAACATAGAAGAAATATTTTGTTGAAACCATATCACTTCTCTGAAATACGCAGCAAGCTTGGTTCGTATAGGATTCCATACCAAGGATTCCTAGTTTTCCAATAGTAGCACCGTACATGGCTATGACAATTGAGTCTTTCGGGTATTTTTTTAGCGTTGGATATAGCTTCAAAGCTTTTGAAGTAATCTTCTTGCTCGTGGTTTTGATATATCCCTTCTGGGGCTTTTGAGATTACTAGGAGGGCGCGGTATTGCACCCTCTCAACCCGGTCCAACGGTTCCCTTGTCAGTCCGAAATGTCTTACAGAACAACAGTACTCAAGTTCCAGCTGTGTCAACAGTGACAAGGAATACATAATCTGTTCTATTGCTATAGCCTCAACAGGGAGAAGGAATACAATATTACTTATGTTTTGTCCGTTGACATCTATCAGAAAGAAAACTAGCAATTAAACGCACAGGGAATAAATGTACACCTAGTCCAAGAAGTGTTTTTTACAAGAATATTGTGACAAATTAAGTAATGAGAGGACGTGTTCGGCATATTTCCAAACTGCCTCACACTGGCCAAAGTTTATAACTTGTAGCCCCTCCACCCAGGACTGTGAGGGAGCAAACCGTCCCCAAAGACATAGTTATTAGATTTTTATACTATGCTGAAAAAAATGGCTATCTCAGAACTTTAACCCGTCGACTTTGGGAAAAATGAGCGTGGGAGGGGGTTTCGGTGCCCTTAAATATTTTTGGTCACTTAAGAAGGGCACTAAAACTTTTAATTTCCGTTAAAATGAGCTCTCTCGCAATATTCTAGCTCTATTGGGCCGATAGGATTAGCCCTGGGGAAAAGAAAAAAAGCCAAAAAACAACAGCAAATAAACACGCACCCGTGATCGGTTTTCTGGTAAACAGTGTTATCGTTAAGCTTTTTACATATGTCTAATCACTCTTAAAGAGATAAATTTGATGGAACAGTCCCCTCAGAGAAGCGGTTCAAGGTGGATGTACAGTACCAAACAAAGCTATTTTTCAAGCATTCTTTCTTAAGCATTCTTTCTTAAGCATTTCTTCCTCCGGTTCATCAGAACAGTCCGAAAGTACTGTACAGTCTTTGTGTATACTAAACCATTCTTGACCGTTAATATACAAAAGGATACAACTTACTTTTTGATCTTTGTGGATTTGAACTCTGCCATCATCGATAACTACAGGGACAAATTTGTAGGTCTTCGATTTTCTATCTGCGAATTGCACCCCGGATATAGTAGCGGCTCATTCCATTGAAGAGCTGGCCGACAAAATGAACGCTTTGACCGGCGAGCAGGACGTCGATCGAAAATTACTTCAGGATTCCATTCGCCATTACGACGCCATGATCGACCGGGGCCCAAAATATTTCAACGACGATCAACTTCGGCGGATCGCTCAGGCTCGCCGCTATTTAGGCGACCGACTGAGAACGGCTAAATTACAAAAAATTGAAGACTCCAGGGCTATGCCTTTGATCGCTATTCGCGAATTTATTCTTTCTCGAAAATCACTGGGAGGCATTCAAACCGATTTAGCGTGCCGGGTGTTGACGACTCCGGCAGAAGGCGAACCTCGCGCACACGAGCCGCGTCACCTGAGACCACATACTCAACCCGATCACCGGCTCTCAGTGTGCTGCGCGGGCCGGTATCGATCAGCACCCCGTCCACCAGCAGGTCCTTACCTCTCTGTTCTACGATGCCAACCGCAGATGCGGAATCGTCGTTGGGTAAGTAGTAAGCGCCCGACATGTCGCGTTTCAGCTCGTCATTGCGCTCCATGCCTTTCAAGAGCTTACGCAAATTGGTGATATCCCGCGGGGTCTCCGCTCCCATCTCAGCCACCAGAGCACGCCAGGGCACCGCACCTTTTGCCTGCGCAAGGTACGTTTTGACTTCAGAACCGCTGATGCGTTGGGTGGTGGGCTTCACCCGCCACGTGAGGTTGCGGCCGCCATTATGGGAGTGTTTAGTTAGGTTAGAGACCCCGTATCCAGAGGCAGGTGGTAAGCAGACAGAGTCTGCCTCATCCTTGACGGACTCCATTCACCTCTAATATATACCCTACACCATACACCATATCTGTCCGGATAAGCTGGAATTTCGGTATTGCTTCTTTATCACAAGAATGGGATGATATAGTAATCCTTGCTGGTCTAAATATACATCAATGTGTCCGACTTGTTAATTTAATTGAAATATTATCTATTTTCCTCATAAATTATGGAAAATAAAGATTAGATATTTTAATTGTCGGATTGTCACTGTTCTGGCAAATTTAAACTTTGATCTAAAGAATCTGATCTGCAGATTGGAAGCCCTCTTTTAGGGTAACCCCTGGAGTGGTATTAATTCCGAACATAAGCTAAATAAGAAAAATAAAAAGTTTTAAAAGCTTTCTCATGTAAGTAAAGAACGACACTAGCCTTAAAACGAAAAAAAAGTATTTCGTATACAGAGGGCTGATATACGGGGTTCCATCCTCACCTCCATATCTTAATGCTAAAATTTCAGATTTTATTCCGAATGCCTTAAGAACGAGTGCTCAAGTACAAGGACTACTGAGATGGGTAGAAAGTATTCATAAAAATATATCTCAAGACAGCAAGGAAAGGCTATACATAATTTAGAAAATAAAACATTGACAAAATGTAATTCTTTCTAGATTATAATAACAGTCTCTTTTCAGGGATAACAACGCGAAACTTTACAAAAGCTTAAAGAAGCCTTTCCGTGTATAAGAACGATAAAGTTCACGAAAATGAAAACAATTTCATAAAGCCTTTAGCGATGTCTAATTTTGACAATCATAAAGACAAATACTCAGATAATCTGCAGCAGTAGAAGCACTAAGCAAATTAAATTGTCACTTTTCAAATTGAACACATTAACATAAAAGAAACGAGCTAATAAGAGCCGTCCTGGCCGAGTGGGGATCGGAACAGCGTTTGGGATGGGGGGGGGCAAATTGAGGTTAAGGGGGACAAACTTTGATTTGGAGGGGGCAGTTGCCTCATGTCCCATAGAAAATTACATCCTGCACAAAAGCGCCCCGGTCCCTCTCCTCATTTATTTGAATGTAACCCTAGGAAATGTACAAAGTTTGCTGTTTTAATTGTTTGAATTATTTTTTTCACTTATTTCTTGTCATGACTTAGTTCAAAACCACAGGCAGTGCAATAGAACTGCCTAAGTAAAGAACGATAACGGCACAATGCATTATTTATTTCTTAAATTAAATAAAAAAAAACAAGTTTTTTTAAACTGAAAGTAAGGAGCGACATTAAAACTTAAGACGAAGAACTGAGCGGTTTGGAGGTCGTTTTAACCCACTGCATATAAAACAGTTGTTAAGAGTTATAAGAAAAATTGTAGTTGGTTTTTATTTTTATGCATTGATCGCTCGATGATGATCGCCGAGAATTATTTGGTATTTGTGGATGTAATAGAGTATTGAGATTGTCATTAACTGAATTTTAGAACAAATTTAGTACAATTTGCTTGAAAGAAATTGATGTGGTAGAGATTTTTTGTTGTTATTTTTTATTTTATTTAATTTTTTTGTGTTATATAAAGCTATGGTTTGATCATGTGGTTTTGAAGAGTAATTTACAATAATAAATTCAAAATTAACTTGATCAGATTTACTTTTTCTTCTTCTTATTTTTCCTCTCCTTATCTATATTTTTTCTCTTATGTTTTAGTGTCCTTTTGGTTTTATTTTCATGTGTTACTCTGTAACTAGTATCCCTGTTGTGTATTTTCTATTTTGATTTGCGTTGTAATTTATATGTTTTTCTTCCTGTTACTCCCCGCATTATACCTTTGTATAGTGTGAGTCAAAAATAAATAAATAATAATAATAATTATTAATATATAACATTCAAAACTTGCTTAGGGAACATCAGGCAAACTCTTGCTATTTGCTCAAAATCCAGCTGTGTTACTAAATTTGTTTGAATTTACGCCCCCTCCCCAATTTTAATAATTTTTGAGATCGCCACGATACGGCAGATCACCGACCTGATGAGCCGCACCTATTGCGGCACCTTCGCGCTGCAATACATGCATATCTCGAACCCCGAGGAAGCCGCCTGGCTGAAGGAACGGATCGAGGGGTACGGCAAGGAAATCGCCTTCACCCAGAACGGCCGCCGCGCCATTCTGAACAAGCTGGTCGAGGCCGAGGGATTCGAGAAATTCCTGCATGTGAAATACATGGGCACCAAGCGGTTTGGTTTGGATGGCGGAGAAAGTCTGATCCCGGCGATGGAGCAGATCATCAAGCGCGGCGGGTCGCTGGGGGTGCAGGATATCATCATCGGCATGCCGCACCGCGGTATCAAAATACCAACTTGATGAAGCTAGCTTCATCATCATGTTTATTTTATCATCATCATTATCTCCATGTTCCATTTTATGTATCTTATTTCTCTTTCCACCCATTCCCTAACAATTTTGTCAGTTCTCTGAATATCTTAAGATGCAGTAATAATGCACAAAGCTAAATTAGGATGATGATACTTATCAGAAAGAGTGATGCTGTAGATAGATCTTCAAGAAAAGAACAGTGTGGTCTTAGGATGGGACAAGGATGCGTAGATTAAATTTTTAATTCTTAGATAATGAGTGAGGAGTAACTCCTTTAGGATCCTTTAGTGCTCACTCAATAGGTTATGTACAGGCCAAGGCGGCCAAGGGCGGGTTCAAGACCGCCATGAAGACCTTCGACGCGACGCGCCCGCTGGTCGCCGTCATGGCCGTGGGCATCGCGCGCGCGGCCTACGAGATCGCCCGCGACTGGGTGAAGGAGAACTACGCCCTCTCCCAGCCCACCGCTCGCTACCCCCGCCTGCAGGACGACCTGGCCTGGATGGAGCGCGAGATCCACACCGCCCGGATGCTGTGCTGGAAGGCGGCCTATCTGCTGGATTTCGAGAAGCCCAACGCCAAAGAGTCTTCCATGAGCAAGGCTTACGCCGGGAAGATGGTCGATCGGGTGACGGCGAAGGCGATCGAGATCCTCGGCCCCGGTGTGGACTATAGCTTTGAGCCTATTTTTGAATATGTTCTGAAGCTGTCTAGGGTCATTTAGGACTCTGATTCCCTTTTGTGATGGTTTTGTACGAATTGTACGTAGGGAGATTGTGTTTCCTGGCATGCCAAATGATCATTAGATTGCGATTACCAAATGATGAACTAGCTAAATACCACCGCCAATATAAGCTAACAAAGTAGTGAAATGCATACGATGAGCAAAATTTAAAGAATATATTCTGAACGTTTAGGAAACATGCATCATAGTTTTAATAATTATATAATTGATATTAGGACTAACACTAGCATTAATAATTGTATTAAAAAGAAATTGAGTAAGGCCCCAACTTCCCCAAAGAGATCGGATCCGTTTCGGTTATTACAATCACGTATCTAAGACTTCTGATTATTTTCACCACCAAGTTTCATCCCAATCCCTCCACTCTAAGCGTTTTCCAAGATTTTAGGTCCCCCCTCCAAACCGCCCCCTCCCAATGTCACAAGATCTGGTTGGGATTTAAAATAAGAGCACTGAGACACGATATCCTTCCAAACATCAAATTTCATTAAGATCCTATCACCCGTTCGTAAGTTAAAATACTTCCTTTTTTCTTTTATATGTCACATGGTTAATACCAATTGCCATAAAAACTAAACAGTACTTTTGGTTTTGGAAAAACTACAACTAAAATTACCTTAACCATCAAGCACTGTTCAACATACCCTGAAAGTTTCAACTTAATGCCCTCAGTCGTTCCAAGGACATTCCAGATGTGTACTTCACAACCCAAATGCACCTAGTCTTTTGAATGAATATTCTGACCCTTAGCAGCTCCTAAAATATTGCAAATTTACTTTGTGGATAACGGGGGTGCCCATAGTGTTTTCTTTTTGTTTAGAATTACTTCAAACTTCAAGCGCTGTTCAACATATCCTGAAAGTTTCAACTTAATGCCCTAAGCACAAACCGTTGCGTTTGTAACGGCTTTTGTTTGGGGATGTTTTTCCGTAAGCGACGCGTAGGTTTTTCACGCGACGCTTGCGAAATAGCTATTTCAAATGAGATGGATTAGTGTGCGCATATAAAATCCCTTTAGAAGGATGGGCGTTTACAGAAATCGTTGGACCTAGCTGTTTCAACAAAAAAAAAAAGAGAGAGCAAGAAATGGAAAGAAAACAATGGAGTTTTATCAACATAAAAGAATAATGGTGCAAAATTTCGGGATTAGGGCATTCCGACAAATGTGTCAAATTGTTTAATTAAATGTCTCGTGTCACCCTTATAACGAAACCATATCTCCTCAGAAAGCCGCAGATCACAGTTTGAGAAAAACTACACTTTAACCAAATAAACAACAAAATGAGTCTAAAAATACTGCTACTGTTACATGGTTAAACCATTTCGTAAGAAATTATCATATTTTACATCATAGGAAACTGGCATTTTGTCCTCAAAACATAAATTTAGTCCCTTTCAAACAGTTCGTGGTAACAAACTGTAAATAGGGAGCGATCCAGCTCAATTGTAACCGAAACTCTACAAAACAGAATTAGAAACCAGTAAATAAACCAAAAGAATTAGATTTTTATGCTGAGTTCAAATATATAAGCTTGATTTAGTTTAATATTACCCATCAAAAGTTACGAGCCTGAGGGAATTTGCGCTATTTTTGTAAAAAGGGGAAACACCCCCTAAAACTCATATAATCCTAATGAAAATCGCACCCCGAGTTTCGCGCCCTATCACTATCGTTTTCGGTTGGTGCAAGGCAAGGCTCAGCGCGCGCCGAGCAAGTGGAGCACAATACTGATGGTTAGGACCGAGAACAGAGTCGAGACCAGCATCGTCGCGGCGGCGTGGTTGGTCCCGGCATCATAGCGGGTGGCGACCATGTAGGCATTGACGCCCGCCGGTGCCGCCGCCGCCAGGACCGCGATATCCCGCCACAGCGGCTCGACGTCGAAAACATGGCTCGCCAGGACCCAGACAAGAAGCGGATGGATGACGAGTTTGACGGTCGAGGCCACGCCGACCTCGGCCAAGGCGCCGGCGACCCGATAGCTCGCCAGTCTCCTTACTTTCACTTTAAAACAAACGTTTTGTTTAATTTCTAATCGATTATGCAGGTGAATCGGGCTTATCCTCAATGAAATAGCTTTCCTCATGGGAAACTCCTCCGTCGAAATTTCTTTCTACTCAAAATATACTCCCTCTCCCGTAAAATTCCCTCCAGATACTTTCATCCACGCTGAAAATCCCCCCTCCCCGTAAAATTTCTTATGGACGATTCAGCCAAAAAAATTCTCCTTATTTTCCATTCTTTCATCTGAAAAAGACTTTAATTTCTAATCGTTTTCTCGTTCACTTTGGAGATCCCCCTTCCGTGGAAATTTTTTCCCGGAAATCCAAACACGCTCGTTCGCTCGGCAACGTGCTGATCGGCGGCTTCGGCGATGCGGGCAGCTCGGACGAGGACAGCGAGTACACCAACGTGCGCTCGACCTCGGCGGAGGAGGTGGCCCCGATCCTCGACGCGGCGGAATCGGTCATCATCGTGCCGGGGTACGGGCTCGCCGTGGCACAGGCGCAGCACAAGGTCCGTGAACTGGCCGACCTTCTCGAGCAGCGCGACTGCGACGTCAAGTACGGCATCCACCCCGTCGCGGGTCGCATGCCCGGCCACATGAACGTGCTGCTCGCCGAGGCGGACGTGCCCTACGAGCAGCTCTTCGACCTCGACCAGATCCAGGGCGACTTCAAGAGCCCAAGAGTTTTCAAAAAAGAGCTTCGAAATTCAGGCAACACACTGGTTGAAGCCAAGGACTGCTCAAAGTCGTCAGGATTGAAGTGCTTTGAGCAGATCCCTGATGTTTTTGTTGCTTGCCAGTTCTTCCGTGTTCGCAATACGAAATCCGTCCATCGCTTTCTTCGGCTCACAGCAACAGGTCTGTTATCTCCGAAGTACGGAACTATGTGCACAGACACTCTTTTTTCTGCACAAGCTGACTCTCCACATCCGTAAACTACACACCTTCTCGGCATTTTGTTTTCAGAAAGTTAAACTACAGAAGTGTTCGGTTCCTAACTTGCGTGACTTGCATGACTAACTTTATGTTTATATTTACTTCTTAATATTGGTGTAGAAGCGTCATTGAACTCGGAATATTTCACCAGGTGCTATTTAATTGAAGGCTGCTTGAACAAAATGGAAATTTGTCTCTTGCGGCCTCATACCGACGATTTTGGGGAAGGGGCAGCTATTTTGTGATTGAAGGATTAACATTTTCAAAGAAATTTTTAGTCTTTTTGGTTATATAATCGAAATCTATGTATCTGTGTCGACTGTTGGAATGGGAAGGGTGCTTTCAAACGGCAAGTTTGAATTACAATCAACTTGGTGGACTGCGATAAAAATTTGAGAACTGTGGCCAATTGGAAGGAAAGCCAAGACAGAAAGAATAGGAATAATAAATCTGCAAACCAAGATTAGAATATTGGAAGGTACAGTGATGACAGTGACCATGTTTAACAGCTGACTGACCGTATTTCAAACAGTAGGCAATACAAAAGGCGCGGCTCAATCCCACTTTCTAGGGCCGTAATGAGAGAAAGGTTGACATAGATCGGGCACTTTCTGCGGATGAAGGACGGCAGATTACCGAAGATTATTCTTTTCGACCAACCGTTTAGGGCTAAAGGAAAGCAGGTTGTCCGCGGTTGGGGTGGAAGAATGTCATAAAGAAAGATTTTAAGAAAATGGGAACTAACTGGGAGGGTTTAAAGAGGGAGACTTTGAATAGGCACCCTTTTTGGGCGGGGGTGGGGGGGGTTGGGGGGTCGGGGGCGGGGGGGGGGGAGGTGTGGGGGGGGGGGGTGGTGGTGGTGGTGGTGATGGAGGCGACAGAGGATGTCACCTGTTGGGTGTGGGACGCCCTGGCGGTGCAGGTGGTCACCCGCGCCAGGTCCTGGTCGGAGATGGCGGCCATGGGGGCTGGCTCCTCCGACATCATGGGGGCGATCTGCAAGAGGTCTGCAAGGGGACTCCGGGTGCCGTTGCGCGGCAGCAGGAGTAGGGTTGGGTCTGCCGGCACCCTCAGGGAGGGCTGGTGCGGTGGCGACGAGGGGCGTTGGTGCTCGAGGTCTGTGTCAGGAGATCAGGTGCTGGAGATCAACGGAATTGTGTTAACTGGGAAGTCATTTGAGGAAGTGCAAAGCGTTATGGCATCAACCGAAGGAGAGGTAGAATTAGTCATAAGAAGGTAACAAGATATTTTCAACTTCGAAATATCTGTGAAGACTAAACCAATTACAAGAAGAGGAATCCTTTCCATAGTGAGCTCAGTTTACGATCCACTGTGATTTGTTAGTCCATACATTCTTACGGCCAAATTTCTGCCCAAGAACCCTGTCGCAAGAAACTCAACTGGGACGATCGTATCGCGGAGCAGGAAGCGAAGAAATGGAAAAAATGGCAAAAAAGATCTACCTAAACTAGAAAATGTTGACGCTTGGAATGTTTTTTTCATATTTTACCCGCGTTCTAATTGTAAAAAAAAACGAAGAAAAAAAAAGAAATGTCCTCAAGGACTGACCAAAATCCCTTGTCGGTAGTAAGGGGCGTGTGTATCATCTGGATGAAACTATTTTGCATTTTTAAATAACGTAGGGATTACAGTGTATGACTAATGAAAAAATTCCGTTTTTGAGAAGATTCTAAATTTCTTTGCGAGGGGGTGGAAATTTTCCTGGGGATCTCTTGTCCGGGGGTATTTCCCAGGTGGAATCGGCCTAGAACCACATAAACCATCGATATTAATAACCAGTATAAAAGCCTCAAACGTGTGTATGTTTCTGGCAAATGACTTTCTCAATTGCCCTAAAGAAAAAAAGAGATAGTTTATTGGAAGGACTAAGGACTATACTATTGGACTAAGTGATTCTAATGGATTTATCAAATAAGTTATTTGATAAATGTAATTTCATAGCTGAAGCAACGCGCTTTAGAATCGGTTGAATTTCTACCTGTGCTAGAAATTTTCCATCTACCTATGGTATTCTCTCGGGATTCTTATATATTGATTAGATAACAGGTGTTTGTGGAGAAGTTGACTGACTTTGGAAATCAAACTTATATTATCCTGTTCTACTAATAACTATGTTGTTCACCCCTTTTTAATATTCGCTGAATAGCTCAAGCAAAACCCTGCAATGGGCCTTTTTTTATGGAAGAATTATATTGTTTTTTGGCTAAGGTGTTGCCTAGAATAACAGACCAGGGCTGCCACTGAGAATTTAAAAGTATTCCAAGATTCACTTGCTAAGAATCTCTAGTGTTGAAAATAATTTGAGTTACAATAGTGTATACAATTAATGCTTAAGATACTTTTGGACGGCAATGTTGGATATATTCTCTCAAGATCCCAGTGTAAGGACTGGAATATCAATGTCTTATGGAAAATCCAAAGGAGTGGCTTCCTACAAACAGTTTTCAAGCAGACATGCATCATATTACATCTTTGATGGTATAGACCTCGATTCCACAGACGGGCGGACAGACAGACAGATCTCAAAAACCTATCTTGATGGATATTTCTTTTCATACTGGACTTTTCAAAGTTATATCATTATTGAAGCTAATCCGATTTCCAACAATGATATTTACTAAGTTTGAAAATTTTGGTTTCTTTTTTTAATGTTTTTGAATTGTTGTAATCCCTTGTCAAAATAGAGAGTCGACATTTATAATTATTGTAAGTTTTTGTTTTTTGGACCTTCCTATTGACATTATATAAACTAATTGCATACAAACCTGTAAGCTTAATCCTCTAGCGAGTTGATTTTATCAAACAAAAAAGCAAACTAATTTTAAACTATTCCAATCGCAGCACGCAGCGGTTTGTCCGGCCCCAATATATGAGATTGGCCATAATAATCGGCGAGTGTTTGAGGCCGCATGCGATCGGCCAGGGGGCGATAATCTTGTGTGCTGGTCATGAATAATGGCGCATTAAATCAGGCCATTATTGTAACGATGAACGCCGTCTTATTACAGCTCGACTTCTTCCTGAACCCGACCATCCACAATATCTGTGCCCTCCGGTGGGACGAAATCGAATAAATCATTTGCCAGGGGCTCATTACGTTTGGTCTCGGAAAAATAAACGCGTGTGATTTGACCTAATTTGTCAAACATCACCATCATATTTAAGAAACGTCCATAAAATTTAAACAATATCATTGGGAGTGAAACGCTATCATAGATAGCAATATCATAGACACGTTTAAAGGAGCTCGATCGATCAAAATTTAAAGGCTCTAATACCTTTTTAAAGAGCCAAAAGTGATTGGTGGGCGAGCAGCCCTCTTCCCATCCCCATTCATTCTCAAAACAAGTCCAACTAAAATTTTGAGCTAGCCATTTTAGTCAGCATAGTTGAAACGTCCAGTAATTATGTCTTTGGGGATGCCCCCCCCCTCCCCAATAATAACAATAATTTATTGTTACCTTCTGTACACAATAAAAATGCCCTAAAGAGGAGTATGAGAAAATGGAAAGAAAAACACAAAGGGATACGTCCGACATTACGGGGCAGGTTCCGTTTTATAGCTTCGAGACACTTGAGTCGATGAGCTTGCCACAGGGTTGTGCGCTGGTGGGAATTGAAATTGCCGACGACGCCATAGAATTGCCCAGCTTTCGTCATCCCACGCAAGCGGCCTACATTTTAGGGCCGGAACGCGCGTCGCTGTCTCCTGCGCTTTTAGAACGCTGCGATCATGTGATCAAAATTCCCACCAGCTTTTGCCTTAACGTGGCAACGGCAGGCGCTATTGTGATGTATGACCGCATCGCGACTTTGGGGCGCTTCGCGCCAAGACCTGTGCGGGTTGGCGGGCCTGTGGAGGCGAAGCCTATTGTATTGGTATGATAAAAAGTTGAGAGAAAATTAATCTGGACCTGTCTCAGTCGGATAGGAACAAGAACTCAAATAGAGATGAGGAAATAGTTAAATATAGATCTGCAGAACATTTTGAGAATGAGCTAAACCGTGATAACGTTACAGGGAACGATAAATGAAAAAAAAACGGAAAGTTTATGACACTTTGGAAGTGAAGAAAGATTCATTTTGGAAGAATTAGCGACAGGATTAAAAAAAAAAAAAAAAAAAAAAAAAAAATAGGCCTAGTTCTGCCGAATGTTTCATATATTTCTGTTATTTGAAATTCAAATTTTTCCCGCCTTTATGTCCTCTTTCGGAGCTTCCCTTCTTCACTAAGAAAGTTAAGAAGCTGATTAAACAGAGATCAAGAGCTCGGAAATGGCATATGACAAAGAGGAACCAGGAGACCCACTCATTTTACAAGGCAGCACAAAATTGTGCAACAGATTCTGTGAAAAAACTGAAATCTGCTTACAAGGAAAAATTAGCTTCTGAGATCAAGTTAAATCCAAAATCTTTAAGGAGACATGTCTCTGCTAAAAACCCAAATCATCATACTATTCCTGGCCTTGTTGACCAAGGTGTGCTACACTTATCTCCAATAGATAAGGCTGACCTTCTAAATGCACAATTTGCTTCTGCCTTTACCCAAAACTCAGGTACCTAAAGTCATCTCTACCCCCATCCTTCTTACAACTTTGAGTATAGACGAATATTGATCGACCATACGAATATTATTGTATTATATTTTGTTTTAATAAAAATGAAGTAAATTGTATTTATTGATAACCATTAACCGTATTTATTGATAATAATTAATTGTAATCATTTGTTTAATAATCAAATTACAATTAATATAATATGAAAGTAAAATTTAATTAAAATTTTCACGTTGAAATAATTTTTATTTTCCGGATTAGCCGAACTGCTCATTTGAGACTTCTATTTTGTTGTTTGAAAAAACAAAATCGGTAAAAAATCAATGCAACCAAATTTGTTTTCGTTTGAGGTCTTTTACAAATAAATTGTGCCTTCATTCTCACCATAAAAACAAAAAAAAACTTAAGTCTTGCTTCCACTCGTCATATCATAATGCTAATAAAGTCCATAGACCTGTTGTGAACCCCCCCCCCTCCTTGTCTTTAAAGTGCTGGCTCTTACCCGTGCCAGTTGCGTCAGAAGAAATTAGACATGCCGTAGCTACAAGGAGACAATGGTTAAGAATGACTTAATTACAATTTCTCTTAGTAACCAAAGAAATCTCCCTATTTAAATTTAAACAGGTATTTTACAAACATTCAACACGCCTTCTCATCGTTCACATGAACACCCATGTTCTGGAGAATCGTTATTAAAATTGATACAATCACACATCAAAGTTAAACAAGCAACACTTGTCCATCAAAAATCTATCAATAATTTACATTATATACGATTCTGACCCAGGTGCTATGGGGGTAAGATTATCCCCTGAGGCCTGTTTATAAAAGCTTTTGACGGAATATTTTTGGGGATGGCGGGGGCCTAGGTAGCAAAAGATGCAGGAGGAGGTGGGCTGGTTACTCTCGAATCACTTTTTAACTTTTTAAAGGGTGCTGAAAACCATTTTGGAGACCTAAGAGCTGAAAAAACAATGAAAATGATTTCTGGTACTGTGAGTATCGCTGCTTAACAGAAAAAAGCATGTCGACGTATGTTTCAGTGGAAAGAACTTAGAAAAATTTATTTCGCAAAAATTCGGTTCTATGCACTTCGTTCTCTAATTTTGCTATTTAATGGTACGTCATGCCTGAGAAAGCAGAGAGACGAGATATTAAATCCTACATCTCCCCTCCCCATTAACACCCATATCTGTATATGAGTTAAGACCCATGGAGTGTTATACAGTTTAGGCATTGAAATGGGTCCTTCAGGCATTTGTTCCCCCTCCCCCGCCTCTCTACACAATGCCGTACATTTTGTGACTGTCATTTTATTGACTTGAGTAAAATTTAGTCTGTTCATATTCTTTCGGCTGTACCCTGAGAGCTTTTAATAATTCCTGACCATGACATGCATACCGTTACCTTGTACCACTTGACTGAAGCTTTAATGTTTTTGGTGTTATCTCAGCGCATTCATATTCCAGTCCGATAAGTATGGAAAAATGAGATGAAACTCAAGTTCCACGAAGTTCCCAGAAAAACCATAAAGCTAATGATAATAATGATTACTAATTATTAGAAATTACACTCGCTGATTCTTTTTACACGCCACAGTAATTTGACAAAATTGATTTGACAAAAAGAGGGTGAAAGTTTCAGGAATGGATCTACTACTACTACTACTACTAACAGCTCACCGCAGCACGAAGCCTCCTGAGGCAAACACAGCTACGCACGCTCCTCCTCCATCTAGAGATTGACACGAATGAAAAATTAAAAATGACAGATCAGAGGCACTTTTAGGCGAGGGACAGAGGGGGCACTGGCAACGGGCGCAGATATTTTTGGTGCACTATCGGTTATAGTCGTTTTGTAATTTTTGACATTCTATTTTATATTAAAATAAAATGTTTATGCAGGTTAATTATTTCTTTTGTTTATTTTTCGTTTATTGGTTTATAAGATTTTATATGATTCATACACTATCGTATGTGTATATTATCGTATAAACGATTATATGCAATATCTTATAAACGATTATGTCATAATCGTTTTGTAATTTTTGAATTTTATTTTATATTAAAATAAATTAGAGGTTTGTGGGGGTGGCGATTGTTGTGGGCTGCCTGACCGTGCTGGGCAAATGGGAACAGGTGACATTCAACCATACGGGGATGCACCTGATCCGGAATATCTGCCACTTTGCCGGGCAGAACCTGTGGTTCTACGCGCTGACAGCCATTCCTCTGGCACAGGTCTTCGCGCTGGAGTTCACCTCACCGCTCTGGGTTCTGGTCCTGTCACCGCTACTGCTGGGCGAACGCCTGACCCGCGTGCGCGCCCTGGCGGCTATACTGGGTTTCATCGGCATCCTGATCGTGGCCCGGCCCAGCCCAGAAACCCTGAACATCGGAACGCTCGCCGGGGCGGCGGCAGCGATCGGTAAACACCCACTTTAACCAGTTAAATTGTTGTGAAATATCTATCATAACACCTAGAAAGTGGATTGTTTCACCATTGGATTTATTGAAGTCTTCTGAGTAAACATTTCATAGTCTTGAATAGGATATCTTAATATTATATAACTCAAAATATCAAACATACTAACAGACAACACTGGAGCCTTATCTTGGAAAATTCTATCTAATGTAAGATATAGGATTTTAAGTTATTGGTTATACTGTCAATAGGCCTGTTAAAAAAATATAAAATTTTTAAGATTGTTAACAGCTGGTTCCAAATAGCTTAGTCTAGTCCTAATTCAACATTCTTACTTTTCTGTTCTAGATTAAATAAATAATGCATGATAAAACTTCCCTAGACCTGACAGAGGAATAATATTTAACTGTACATATTGAGATCTAACTGATGTTACTTTATTATATCGAGTCAACACTTGAATTGCCAGGTTCTTTCCACTGAAATCATTGAGAAATAGACTAAAATCAAGAATATTCGAATTAATTTTGGGGGGAGGGGGGAGCTGTTGCCTTATTTCAGGTTTATGTTCCCTGTGGAATTTTTAGTATGCTATTTTCCTGGTCTCCTAAAATTTTAATGTATCAACAAAAGGTAATTATTTGTTATTCCATAGTTGAGATTCAGCTCTATCCATCTACCCAAATACACTTTTGAGGGGCAAACCATATTCCATGTACTTCCGGTCCACACTTATTCCGAAGTTATTGTCCACAGACTTGATACAATCTTGTCGTAGGTGCATTGGTCAGGTAAGCTAATTTCCGCTTTCTAATTTACTAAATCGCGATAAAAAATATTCATGTGTAATGAAAGCAATGAAAATTAGACCAGGAAAAGACTCGAAGTCTTTCGAAGTCTTTAGTTTTAAAACTTTCGAGGCTAGAAACTAGAAATTTCGTTGCATTTTGTTCCTTTGGGTCGTGGGGTATGCATTGACTACAGAACCATTGGAATATTCTTTTCTTTATTTGAGAATAAAAAAGAACATCAAGAAAACTCGAAAGAGAACTAGAATTTCCAATTTTCAACGTAATGAACCTCTTTTAAAGCTTGTCGAACCATCCCTTTCATAAAAACCTTAAATACCCCCGGGGCATAACTTAAAACCCTTGCCCCTAGGCTCTTAGGATTTGTTTCAACCCCAAAAGCCTTGCTATACGGTCCTTCAGACTATTTTGAATAAAATGGCTATCTCAAGATTTCGATTGGATGCATTTCGGAAAAAAACGAAGTTTTTGTGTTTGGGGGAGATTTCTGCCATCCGATCACTTTGACTCTTAAAAAGGGCACTAGAAGTTCTGATTACCAATCCTATGAGCCCCTTTCAAAGTTTACAAGACCGCTCTATAAGGTTGCTCTTAGTTTTCGCTATATAGTAACCAACAAACTTGGATGTTACCTTTTGTCAAACATATTTTCTCAGAAATAAGGAGGAGAGGCCAATCTCGATGTTTTTCCAATTTCAATGAAAGTATATAAAAAAAAGTTTTTTTTTTGTAAAAACACCATAGACAGAGATTTTTCAAAACCTAAGAAGGAGTACAAAATTTAAATAGTAAATTCCATCACCCCTTCCCAAATGACGCCAATGCTTAAGTCACTGTCCTGATGCTCGTAGTTTTTGTATACCCTTTTTGAGTGACCAAAAAGATTGGAGAGCAACTAGCCCCCATTCCACGCCCCTTTTTCCCTCTCAGTGCAGAATAAAACTGATAAAAATATAAAAAATCAAACCTTAAAACAAAACACAAAACTAAAATAGGATGACCCTTACTTAGTAACGGTGAAAAGAAACCGTTACTAAGTGCCTTAGACCTTAGTTCCTCCAGAGCCATCGTTGGCGCTTAGGGTGTTGACAAAGCCTCTCTATTCGTCCCGCATTGATGCAGCAGCGATGACGTCTATTATCTCTCTATTCGTCTCTATAGAGAGGAGCCTCTCTATTCGTCCCGCATTGATGCAGCAGCGATGACCCATTCAGTGAGGTACCAGCCGTGCTCAAATCTCGGTCATATGTGTGTAATGTATTTTTGGGGCGCCATTTACTAAATATGGTGTTATATGGTATTACCATATAGTATTACCATATGGTATTAAATATAGTATTACCATACTAAATATGGTAATATTTCTGTGAAATGATTAAAGGTTATTTTGAAGCTAGTTAGAATGCAAGACCCTTCTCCTTGAGAAGTCAGTAAATTAGCCTCAGTTCCTGGATTGTTTAATCTCTTTTTTTAGACTTTTAGTTATATCAGCCACTAGATACTTGCGAATTGTTTTCCAGATGTTTTGCAAGAAAGTCTGAAAGAGATGATTACCAAAGCTCAGTATGGTGCAGTGCTGAGCGAAACAGAGGTAGAATGAATTCGGAACACCAAACGACATATACCTGGCATATAATACTGGGAGCCAGTTATACCAGAATTGGTTTTATGTAATTAAGATTTTCAAGCTAATCACATACTTGTTAAGGAGATTTTGAGATTTATCTGTTGACAAGTAAATTAGCTGGCTGACTACTGGGTATCTTACCCTACTTCTAAAAGTGCTTCAATTTATTTTACCACCACTCCCTTAACATTTAAATATATAGCTCAGTTTCTCAGGTGTTTTTCCATTTCTCAATTTTGTTAGTAGGCTATTGCAGTAAAATTCTAGTTAATTGACTTGTTGCTATCTTGGAAAGGGATTAGGTTAGGAAAATGAAACTTTCAGGGATGGATCTACTTTACTGAATATTTTTGCCAAATTTCCATATATTTCTCTTTTTAGGCTTTTTAAGGGACTTGCACCTTTCGTCGAAATAAATTCTAGGGCGTGTATCAGCTGAAAATGGTTATATTAGAATTTAATCATTTTTTTTTTTTAACGCGGATAAACTAATGTGTCAAAGCAACCGTAACTGTCAGTGAGGAGCAAAACTAAACCAGTTTCAGGTCGTTTGTTAGATGTAAGCTTTCATCCACGTGAAAAATACACTTTTCAGGATAGCTTGGGTGAGCAATTTTTATATTTTGAAGTTTTCTTGAAATTTGGTGAAGCAAAAACAACGATAGCTTTCCACTGAGAAAAATATCTCGTCCTGGAGGTTATCGTGCCATTTCTCATCTTCATCGCTGAACGCGTAGATCTCGTCTGCGATTTCTTCGAAACACATTCCACTGGGGATATCGAACCGGACGTAGGGAGCATTTTCTGAGAAGCTTCCATGCATCTCGACACTGTCGACTTTGTCGGTCACGTTGAAGGTTGCGTTCTGATAGAGCCAGTGCGCTTGGGTTGGTTCAATCTTCCCTTTGATGACTAAGATGGCAAGCAATAGCTTGATCTGGTCACGATGAAGCGTTCCCTCGTGCGGAGCAAGGCAGATCGTCGGCTCTTCAGAGTCCGTCGATGTTTCTGCAGCGGGTGCATCTGATCTTTCTCCCCAGCCCTCAGTGCAAGGGTTGTAAGATATGCCCTAAGGGCATATGAGGCTTACATGCAAATCTTGCTCATAAAAACTCCAGAGGGGGCTCATTTGATTGGAAATCAAATGTTCTAGTGCCCTTTTTATGAGTCGAAGTGATCCCCCCTCCTCCCCACGTCGAATTTACACAAATACGTCCAATAGAAATTTTGAAGCCATATGTTCGAAAATAGTCCGAGGATCATATAATAAAGCCTATAAGGTTGCTGAATCCCCAAGAGTCTGGGGGTAAGGGTTGTAAATTATGTCCCAGGGGCATATAAGGTTTTAATGGAAGGGGTGGTCTTGCGAACTTTGAAATCGTAGGGCTCCGGAGGCTGCGGGGCGTCGCCGCGGTTGCGCAGCGGCCGGGAGGGCTCGAAGGTGTACGTGCCCAGGTCCACGGTCGAGGAGATCGTGCCGACGACCGCCTTGTGCAGCGGGTTGGTGCCGTCGGGCGCGTGCCCGGGACCGCCGGGGTTGTTGCCGTACTCGAGGCGGAAGCTCTCGAGCGGAGTCACCGACGCCGGGTCCTTCGGCTCGCTGAACGTGACCACCACGCCGGCGTCCGTGTGCACGCCCGCGTTCGGAGGTGCGGTGGCCGGCGGTGAGAATCGGAAGAAGCACTCGGGCTGGGCGCCGGAGGTCGGATCCCACGTCGTGAATAAAAACTCAAGGGGTTTTTCAGCCCCCTAGATTCTGGCTCCAAGTGTTATAAATTTAGCCCCGGCGGTATATAGCATTTTTATAGAAGGGATGGTCGTTTAAGCTTCAAAAGAGGTTCATTTAACTCTAAATTAAACTTTTTAGTGCCCTTAAAAGCGTAAAAACTGAGAGGAGGGTTAGTAACCCCTTCAAGGCCCTTCTTTCCCAACTGCCTCTGATCAGAATTTTGAGACAACGATCAGATAAAATAGTCCAAAAATCAGATAACGAAAACATCACTGTCAAAGTCCCCTCCCCAAAGCCCAGAAGAAGGGCTGTAGCTGAAGCACAGGTGCATGGAAGAGTGCGGCGTTCGAGGAAGCGGAGTTGATCGGCCTGGCGGCCGGGTTCGAGGCCCTGGAGGGCCCAAACCGGCGTAGACCGGAAATTCAATAGGCGGACTTGGGGGGACACCAAAAAAAACGGTCGCCGAAGCGACCGTTTGAGTTTGGAGAGGAGGTTGGGAGACCAGATTCGCCACCACAGCGCATCGTGTCGGAAAGTCATATCGGCACCAACTGGGGCGCTCGGGTGGCAATGCTGGGACCATGTCGCGATGGAATCGGCCGATTGAGGGGCGAGGCATCGCGCGGGCGACGTGCGATCGATAAGGGAACCACCTGAGACCATGACGAAATTCGTTTACGGCTAATCATGAACTGACAGGAATTTGTAGGTCATTCATTCAAAAGTTTCGGCTACCTGTCTGGACAGCTAGTTATGCATTTCGGTCAATGCTTTACTTTAGTATAGGTAATCTTTTGCCCGAATACGGCGTGCTGTCTGTGGTATAGGCTAGCTTTAGTGCCCAAATAACGATTTGCTGTCTGTACCCATATTTAGCACACTACTTTTCCCCTCAAAATTTCCTCAAAATGTTTTAGGAAGCTGTAGTAGTAGTCATAGCAATAGTAATGGTAGTAGTTACAGTAGTTGCAGCAGTGTTAACGAGTAAATATTACCATTTTGGTTAATCGATCACCCCTTTGTCATTCCGTAAATAAAAGGACAAAAGAAGCAGATATTTTGACGAAGACCTTTGTTGAGCCGTTCTCAGGGCAAAATAAAAACAGATAATTTGAAGTAACCTACGCAGAAGGAGGAGGAGGTTTTGTGTAGGAGGAGGGGTTCCTAAATCCAAGTGATCACGACAAATCTCAGTTTTATACATGAATTACCACACCCTATAGAATCACCAACACCCTATTGAATTACCGCAGCGAAGGTAACAGACAGTATAGGTGTTTAAGCCCGAGTTCCATATAGAAATACCTATAGAATTACCAGCACTCTATGAATTACCGCAGCCAAGGTAACAGACAGTATAGGTGTTTAAGCCCGACCATAGGTAATCTTTATAGTTATAGTTTTGAATATGTTTCTTTGTAAGCGTAGGTGGCGTACAAATGCTTTTTAATTGTTTCGGAAAGTAAAGAAGTGAAGCTAGTACCCCTAAGAGTCAAGGAGATTTTTGAAATTTAAAAAAAAAGAGAGAAAAAAAGATAACATTATTTTTTCAAAATTTTATATGAATGCAAGATATTGCATTTTGAAAGCTATTATTTTTTGTAGTTTGTAGTCTTTTGTTTTTTTTTCTTTTCAATCTTAGTATTAGTAAAAAAAAAAATGTTGTTTTTAAAACCTAGTTCTTTTTTATACCCTATTTTAAATTTTTTTTTTTTCAATATGAAGGGTTGAGACGCATGACGGTTAAGTTGAATGGGATTGATTATGAATAGGGTTGAATTTCATCGGAACTCTTCAAGCTTGGTAGATGAGGGATGCTTGTAAAAGAAGTTTCTGAGTGATATGTCTTACGAAACGAAGATAGAAGGGAGAGAAGTAGAGAAATCACTAAAGCATGAATTAAAAGGATGCAAAATGGAGGTCATAGATGAAACAGGCAAGGACCTGGAGGATACAGCCAGACTGCATAATAGTAATATACTACATGGGTATGCCAAGAAATAGAGAGAAAATGATCAGTCCGGCCTTGTGAGCAATTTCTACAGCAGTGAACCATGACTTGGTTAAAATTTTTTCCTCCCCCAGACTATGATGACGATGAGTCCGTGACCTGAAGCATAGATGTCATCACTTACCACTCAGAAAGTTTGTAAACAGTTGGTACGTCAGTCAACAAACAGTCTGTTAAACAGAACACCTTTACCAATTGCTGCATACTTCAAAGCGTGATTTATCAAAACAGAAGGGAATACATATTCATATTTTTACCAATCAATAGTTTTAAGATATGAATAAAAAGTTGATAGAAATAAAGAGCTCCCTTGTCCCTATAGACAAATTTTTTCCTCCCCCAGACTATGATGACGATGAGTCCGTGACCTGAAGCATAGATGTCATCACTTACCACTCAGAAAACGAACACTACATAATTCGTGTTTTCTGATATTATTGAACTATTTGCAACAACCAAAATCTTTTGTAAGATTAGGCTAGGATCTACGCACTTGATGTCCGTTGAGCCAGGTCACTTGGTTGTCATGAGGGTTACTTGTGATTTCTTTCTGAAAACATTATCCTTTGCTGACTTGTCGACGATATCATCAAGAATCACAGTGTCCACTTTCAGAGCTTCATCCGTGTTCGATTCTAAGGGAGCCATTATTCCAATCGAATTAATTTGACTTTTCAATCAATCCTATGACTATCTATGTGTTTTCTATGTCCCTTTTTTGCATTAAGAGACAGAAAAAAAATAGACCTGAAATTTCGTGAACATACCTGGTTTCAGTGAGCGGGGATGAGTGGTAAAGGGTCCAAAATCCAAACCACTTTGCACTGAATGTAGCAAGGGGTAATGGTTGTGTTATATTGAGAACTTATGTTCATATAATATGTCATCTATTTTTTACTCCTGCCTATTTAGTCCTAAATAGGAGAGTAGAATCTATTTTGTTCTTCCCAAGATTAAAAAAAAAAGAATAATAACACACCTAATGTCTTTATATTTGTTAAAAAGCTGACATGTTGCGTAAAGTCTTAAAAAATACTTATCCCCAGTTTTGGACTGCATAGTGGTACGGTCAAATTTCTTTTAGCTTTTTCTGCCTGCTAATATTTCTTACATTTAGCATCCTTTTTTACCTTGGGGACCTTACTCTGATTCCTAAAAGGGAAAATTGAATCCCAGGTTTTCTGTTTCGGACCCACGGTGATAGAAAATTCTCTCTGTAAACATTTCGAGCTTTTTTTAAGGATTAGCTGCCAAAAATTAGCTAAATAGCGCTATAGATTTGACTTAAAAGAAGAACAGGCAGAATCAGCAGACGAAGGTTTAGTTCTTAACGAGCCTTAAGTTTTGTTTTCAGGCACAGGTTTTGAGGCGTATATTGCGCGGGTTCGACAAAATCGTTCACAGGTTCTCCGTGTTCAACCCAGAAAACTTTAAACCGTTATATTAGGTGTGAGGCAACTAAAAGACCTTCCCCTGAGGCGTCTCGGGGGCGTGGGGGTAATCTTCAATGACATAGTTACTGAACCTTTTAAATAAGCTGGACAAATTGGTTATCAAAACATTTTGATTGGGTGTATTTGACGAAACGATGGGCGTTGGGAGGAGGGGGGTGTAGCTGCCAAATCACTTTCAAACTATTAAAGAGGGCACTAGATCTTTGAATTTCCAATCCAATGAGCCTCTTCTGTAGTTTATGGGACCCCCATTTCCCCAAAACCTTGGAGCCCCCCCCCCCCCCCCCGAGGAATAACTAACAACCTTTGCTCTAAGGGGTCCGGGGGGGCTTCTCACCATTCAGGAGGCGGTCGCCGAGGCCTGCCAAGTGCGCTACGCGCCCCTCGAGCTGCAGGGAACCTTCGTCCGTCGCGACCGCGCGTTCCGCGCGTCCGCTGGCCTGGAGACCCAGGTCGTCTACTGGCGGCTGATCGATGCTCCGCGCTTCGTCGTCCTCGATCCCCTGCTGGCGTGGCAGGACGGCGAGGTGCTGCTCCTCAACTCGGTGAAGAAGAAGAAGCCGCGCTACGACGCGCTGAGCGACGCCGAGGCCCGGGTGCTCGGCGACCGCTACGAAGCGTGGACCGACCTGATCCAGAACGCGTCGGCCGAGGCGGCCGCGCTGCAGGAGGAGGAGTGCTGTAGTATGTGGAATAAATTATGCGGTCTTTGTCTTTTCATTTATTTTCTTGCAGTAATACATAAATGTAACTTAGGTTTGGATAGTTGTTTTGAATCTGGCGTGTTTTTCGCATGCTTTAAAGAAATTTACTATTTCTTTCAACGCCCGTGTGTTCCTCCTACACTACAAAACGTTCAGTAAGAAACAAAGCACATACAAAAAAAATAATACAGAAAACAATTAAAAAGCAGAACACGGTTATTTAGCAATAAACCGTATCTTCCATTAATTTAAACATTACAATTATTGTTTAGATGTGAAAAACTGATATGGATTCAAAGGGCTCGACAGACTAGCGTTTTATATACCCCACCCTTCCTGCCTGACTAAATAAATTCTATATCACCTAATTTCACGCTTCCTACCCCTAGGATGTTAGTTTCTGAAACTCCTAATAAGTCCAATTCAAGAAAGAAAGATCGCGGCTGCGTGTTTATTTGTTTTTCTTGTTTGTTTTTTTTTTCTTTTCCCCAGGGGTGCCCAAATTGTTCACATATAGTATTTGTTATGGATTTGTATACATAGCTCCAAGCACAGTGGTAGAACATTTGATTGCAGATCCAGGAGTTACCTGTTCAAACCCGATAGTCCGATATTTTTTGGCGAAAAAATGAAGAGCTGTGGCATGGAATTTTAACCTAAAATGACAGCAGTTATTTTCTCGCAAAGAAGAAAAAAAACAACAACAAAACCAATAAACTAAAAGTGAAACATAAATTTTAGACAAAGGGAGTTTATAATGAGTTTTGATGCTTCTATGTGAATATGTTCCTCCTTCAGTTATTTCTTCGTCCATTTTATTCCTTTTATTATTTTATTCTATGGGGATATCACGTGACACAGAGAACAGGTAATGCAGGCATTAAGCAAGTGTGTTTGCGCTCTATCGTAGCAGTGAATGCACTGATTTTCAGAAATTTGCTCCCATAATTCTTAGTTTTCTTAGTTTTATAATTTCTTAATATCTTATTATTTCCATAAGTCTAAATTTTCCTAAGCTAATATTTTTCTTTTGATTGTTTCAAATTACGAAGTTACTGTGGCAATGTCGTATTTTTCGTCAGTATTCCCACGTTGAACCGTAAGGTATAACATTTCTTATGTCAGATAAATTTCTGAATTTTAATTATCTACTACCAGAGTTTTCAGGAATTTAATTTTAATATTTGAATTTGAAAATCAGAATTTAAGTTTAGAATTTGAGATTTGGAAATCAGGATTCTAGATTTAGGATTCAAAATTTTCAGGATTCTAAATTTGATTGCATTCTTTTATTACAATAAAAAAAAAAAAAATAATTTTTCCAACTGAAAGTAAGGAGCACCGCTAAAATTTCAAACCATTTAGTGATCCTGTAAAATTGCAAAATGAAATCGAAGTGCATAAAACACCCTTTTCTGTTGTTGCACCACAAGTTGAAAGGGGCACTCCAAAGAGAGGAAATTCTGAAATTATTATCCCGAATGATAGT
This sequence comes from Alatinidae sp. Z8VKAUB7J3, assembly GCA_010016025.2. Lineage (NCBI taxonomy): Eukaryota > Metazoa > Cnidaria > Cubozoa > Carybdeida > Alatinidae > Alatinidae sp. Z8VKAUB7J3. The sequence goes on from JAAAKM020721499.1 coordinate 9,635,229, forward strand.
GCACGAATTACAACACAGTCACCCTTTCTTAGAGGTAGGGCCATAATAAATGAAAGGCAGATCGCACCTCGTAAGCTATCTTTCCAAGATCAAAGTAATCGGCCGAAAGAATAGGGAGACCAGGGCAATGGTCTTGTACAGGAAAGAACAAGTATAGTGCATTGGAACATTCAAGGATGGAGTGAAATGAAAATTAATAGTCTATTGGTTTCGCACGTTTCAAACTCTTACCCTAGTCACAAAACCCTAGCGCAAATAAAAGGAAAAACTAGAGCTCTCTCTCTCCCCCTCGGTCTCCGACGGGCATGCTAGTCAACTATCCTTGTTAAAGGTTTCCAATTCCTCATTCAATCACACTCATCTACTGAGTACAGCCAGAAAGGTGAAAGAATGCTTAAGGCCGTGAATGGTTAGACTGTTGCTCAAGCGGTAACCATGTGCTATATCCATGCCAACAACTTGTTCATTTGGACGGGGATTCACTTTAGTCCATGTCAACAGCTTCCACTCAACACGTTCAAAATTTTCTTTTCGATAGAGACCTCCTAATATAAGGTCTATTAGCAGTTTAATTCTTATTTAGTTTTTACTTTACTTTATACCAATATCTTGACTATCAAGGGGAGGGGGTGCCCACTCATTGACTTGGTTGCTATTTAATTGAATGCATTCATTTACTTACATTTCTTTTGAGCCAAAAAGGTGAACGAAGCTCTACCTTGCGAATCTGGACGAAAACTCCCCCCCCCCCCCGCCAGAAATGTTGTATTCTAATTTTTCACAGTTTTTACTTATATTTATACTTATTCTTACACCAGTTATGGGTGACTACCCTACCGTTGACTCGGGAGCTGTTTGGTTTTCGAAGTGTTTAATAACATCTTTACTGAATTGTAAAAGTAGCACGGCGAAACCGCCAGACAGTCCCCGGCGTCGGTCCTTTCGTCGCCAGATTTTGCCTGAGCCTGATGCGCTGCGACAAGTCCAGCACCTCGTTGACTATCGTGCTATCCAAATGGACAGCATCCACCAAACCGTGACATTAACGAACCCTGACATGCTTCTCGACCTCGGCGGCATTGCGAAGGGCTATGCCGTTGATGAAGCGCTTGCTGTGAAAGCCATGATTCCTTTGCAGCGTATGCTCGATTTTGCTGCAGAGAGACAGATTGGGGTGAAGGGTAAGGCGTAACGTCAACTGGATAGCAGCGAATGTTAGCCGCTCAACTCTCGCTGCCGCTGTTCAATTTCTCGGTTTAATTGTTTCTTTTTTAATTTTCAATAAAAAAAATGTATATTTCAAAATTCTAGTGATTTTACCCATCGTTTATATGTTTAAATCTAAATGGATGCACTTTTTAAGTATTTTACTAAATCAAACAGTAACCGAAACTGAAAAAAACCGAATTTTGATACCAATACATACATCAAAAGAATCGGATTTTTATGTTAATTTTAAATATCCAATTCTATTAAGTTCAGTTCTACTTATCAAAAGTTACTAGTCTGAGAAAATTTGCCTTATTTTAGAAAAACTAAATTTAGAGAATCTTAATGAAAATCACACCAACAGATTCAGCATATCAGAGAACCCTACTGCTGTAAAATACATGGATCAGTTGTGACAATTGTATTTGATTTTATTAATATTGGTGGTGGTTTTATTTGTTTTTAGTTTATTTTTTTGAAGCATAATGGGCAAATTTTAGAACTCTAGGGGGTTGACCTACCCAATAGTCCTAGAGACATGCAGCTATGCTGAACAAAATGGCTGTCTTAAAATTTTGATTGGAAGTATTTGGGAAATTATGGGCTAAAGAGGGTGGCTGATTGCCCTCCAATCACTCTTGACTCTTAAAAAGGGCACTAGAACATTTAATTTCCAATCAAATTAGCTCCTTTAACATATCAATGATATCACTAGCTACAATAGAGCAGTGCTGCCCCCATTACTATTGTAAAACATGTAGTTTCAGATTTGCTTTAGTGGAAAGGCAAGATCTTTCAGTTTCTATTTTTGGGAGAGGGAGAAGAAGATGACAAATTTGACTCTTGACAAATTGCTTTTGGCTGGTTTTTGTTATTCTTTTTTAATCATGCTTAATCATGCCTGTTAATGCTATCTGTTTTTTTCTGTTTTTGTTATTCTTTTTTCCTGTTTTTTCTGTTTATTTTTTTTCTGTTTTTATTATTTATTTTTGTTATTCTTTTTTCCTTTACTAACTAAATTTAATGCATTTAGCCCTTCCGTAGGTCAAACTCTTAATGTCTCCCTTCTTCTAATTTAGCACACCATATTTAATTTGGTGTGATGTCTAGTTCTTTTTTAGTTTTTTCTTATTTAGTTTTTTCTTTGTTTCTTTTTCCTTTCTTTTCTTTAGTGTTTGTCTTTTTTAGTTTTTATTATACTTCTTTCTTTTTTGGTTTTTCTTTGTTTTTTATTTTTTTTTTGTTTCTTTTTTTAATTTTTTTCCTTTTTCAGTTTTTTCTTTTTTTAGTTATTTTTAGCTTTTTACCTAATTTAGGTTTTTTTAATTTTCTTCTTTTTTATTTTTATTCTTTTTGGGTTTTTTTTTAGTTTTTTTCTTTTTTTTTCTTTTTCTTTATTTTTTGTCTTTTTGTCTTTTTTTTGTTTTTTATAATAGACCAAGTAAATTCAAACGCTTTATTTACCATATTTGAATCCAAATTTAGGTTCTGAGGCACATCACTGTCATCACTTCAAACACAAACGGTGTTCGTAGAATAAGTGTCACATGCATGGGTATGCAAGCAAATAGAAGGATACTGCCATGCTGGATGGATATTACGTTGATTAGTATCGCCTCCTGTTACGTATTCAGAAGGTATACCGGAATAAATACAGTTCAGGATACATTTAGTATACGTCTAGGGGGTAATACACAATTCGTCGATATTCCAGCACACAATCACCTATGGGAAGGAGAAAAAACGTAAGTCAAAAACATTCACAAATATTTCGTGATTATAGACAGGAGAGGGAGGGAGCGTCCTCAAAATTAGTCTGAATTTTTCGATGGACCAAATACAAGGTTTATGCAAACTTTAAAATACAATTTCTAAAGCTGATGAAAAGCATGTGATAGTAACAAACTGACCTGCCATCCAGCCCTCTAACAGCATCTTCAGCATCTCTTGTGTCATCAAATTCCACAAAGGCAAATCCAGGAGGATTTCGTGCAACCCATACATTCCTTAGTCTTCCATAATATGAAAAAGCATCCTCCACTTCACTTTTAGATGCATTGTTTCCTAAAAAAATGAAAAAACAAATAAGACATGAAATAACAAAAATTGACAGAGAAAGGTAATTTCTGTGCGTTTTAAGTTTTAATGTCGCTCCTTACTTTCAGTTAAAAAAACTTGTTTTTTTAATTTAATAGTTATTAAAGACAGTGGGAACAGTGAATATGTTAGAAGTAGAATAGCCAAGGCTCAGGGTGTTTCTTTTCACAGTTGAAAAAAGTTTGGAAGAATAGGAAGATAATTATGCGAACAAAGATTAGAATATTGGAAGTTACAATGACGACGGTGGTCAATATGGTTCAGAAGCATGGACGCTCCGAAAAACGGAGGAAGGTTTGCTAAAAATTTTCCAGAGAAATTGCCTATGGATTGTTTCGGGTACTCGGTCGACTGCCCGTATTTCAGATGCGGATGATTTCCCGAGAGGGTGCGGTATTTAGAAGAAAACCTTAAATATTCTGTTTTTTACCCCCCCCTCCCCCTAAAAGGGGTTCTAGATATACTTACGGAGGTGTAATGAGGAATTTCTCTGCTGTTATTTATTCATCCTCTTAGAGGCAGATTCCTCGGATTTTTTTCGTCTGACCCAAATCACATGAGAAATAGTGTATGAACTAAACAATTCGTTAAGTAAACTTTTGTGCGAAATGATGTAGTAGTTCGTTGATCTTCCATCAAATGTTTCCAGAAGTGCTAGAGGATTGCTCTCGCTCTTGCGCCAGCAACATTAACTACTCTAAGCATTTAGAGACATTCCTGCACCGGCTGGCTGACCGATCAGATCGCAACCCTGTCACCAGCTGTGATCATCAACGCCACCGCGTTTTCCGCCAAGGGCGGCGACGGGCAACTCTCACCGCTGGACGCCGCAGGCTGCCCCGTGTTTCAGGTGGCCCTGTCGACCGCGCGCAAAAAGGACTGGGCCGAGGCTGAACGCGGGTTGTCCCCCGCCGACCTGGCGATGCATGTGGTGCTTCCCGAGGTAGACGGCCGGTTGTTCACCGGTGTGGTCAGCTTCAAACAGCCGGGCAAACGTGATCAGGACCTGGAATACAGCCGCTTTGCCCACCGGGCGGACAGGGTGCGGATCAATGCCGTGGACAGCATCACAAAGAACAACATCACAACACAACATCACAAAGAACAACAAACAACACAACATCACAAAGAACAACAAACAACACAACATCACAAAGAACAACAAACAACAAACAACACAACATCACAACATAACATCACAAAGAACAACAAACAACACAACATCACAAAGAACAACAAACAACAAACAACACAACATCACAACACATCACAACATAACATCACAAAGAACAACAAACAACACAACATCACAACACATCACAACACAACATCACAAAGAACAACAAACAACACAACATCACAACATCACAAAGAACTTAACAACATTGTTATTTTTGATTTGCCGTTCAACAATTAACAACATGAACTCCAAACAATACCCCTCGTGCTCGCGTCAATTCTCTTCCTTCTTCGTTTGAGTGCATATTATTGTTGTTGTAAAATGTCAAGCTGTCCTATATACTGTTATGCTTACTCTTCATCTTCTTCTTCAGATGCACGGAATACAGTACCAGCAATACGATCTAAATCCTGTTGTCCAACAACAGTAACACGTCGACCACCTGTCGACACTTTCTCTAAGACTCTCATTTCTTCAAGTTGAAGTAATACGGAACGGATAATACCCGATGCAGCCTTACGGAAATGTTCTGTCGTTACACCACGCTTATCGGAACCACCGTACCATTTTTGTAGGCATTGAGAGACCTTGAGGTGGGCTCCACCCGTGACCATGAGGTTGAGGCTGTCCTATTCGGAGCAATTAATTAGGGGTTCAGACCCCATATCCAGTGGCACGTGGTCAGCGAACACAGATTGCATCCTTCCGAATGAGCTCCATCAATCGAGAGATGTAAATCAAATAACAATAAATCTTGAATAACATGAAAAGAAAAAATACATACCTTTACAAGAGACATTGCTTGTTGAAGTTCTTGAATAGAATCTTCATGCCGTTCTATTGAGCTATGATTTTCAATCCATAATTCCAGTGTTTCAAGGAGTTTCGGTAATAAGTTTATTGTTTCTTCCCTGCAATTCAATCCGCATGCGGTCTACATGCATGACACGCCGCAACAGAGCCTGTTCGGTCGGCTGATGCGGTTCGAGTCTTCGGGCTGCGTCCGGGTCCAGAATGTGCGTGATCTTGTGACCTGGCTGCTTGAGGGAACGCCAGGCTGGGATCGGCGGCGCATGGAAGAGACGATCCAGGATTCCGAGAACGTTCCGGTTGCGCTGATCAAACCGGTCCCGGTGTACTTCACCTATATTTCGGCATGGTCGACCGGCGACGCGGTGGTGCATTTCCGCGATGACATCTACCGTCGTGACGGTGTTGACGAACTGGTTCTACAGACCTCCCTCTGATCTCCCGTACCGGGCTCCTCCGGTGACTTTGGGAAAAAATGAGCGGGGGAGGGGCATGGGTGCCCTCCAGTTTTTTTGGTCACTTAAAAAGAGCAATATAACTTTTAATTTCCGTCAGAATGAGCCCTCTTGCAACATTCTAAGACCAAAGGGTCGATTTGATAGCCCCTGTAAAAAAATGAAGAATAAAAAAATAAATAAACACGCATCCGTGATCTGTCTTGTGGCCAAAAATGCAAAATTCCACATTTTTGTAGATAAGAACTTTAAACTTCTGCTGTAGGGTTTTCTGATATGCAGAATCTGATGTTGTGATTTTCGTTAAGATTTTATCATTTTTAAGGCGTGTTTTCCCCTATTTTCTTCTTTTTCCGCTGCTTTCTCTGCTGCTAGCAGACTACTGGCGCATCAGAGTTTTTTAAGAGCTCATTTTATTTAAAATCGCTACATCTATCACCTTTTGTAACTAACAAAACACAATATTTAAATAAGCATTTAGTAGAATACAATAAGTAGCATTTCTATTAAAAGTATAAAAGAGTAAAAGCAGGACATTAGCCCAACGCAATATACTTTCAACCACAAATACTTTGTTTATTACGCGCGCAGCATATATTTGCGCAATGACAAAGCAGAAAATGAAAACTTACCAATCCCACTGTCAAAAGATTTCATAGCAGCCCCAACAGCAGTCTCCAGCTGTAAAACATGGTGATGTTTCGAGTATGGTTTTGAACAATTCCCTCAAACGTCTATTTTTTATAATATGCTAGGGAATCCTAACATTTAAGTACAAAAATAGCAAACAAAAACATAAACAAAGATTGGCCAGTGGATTATTTTCCTCTTTGCTCGACTTGAATCCGACCGAAAGTCAAGTTGAAAACGGTGACAAACCAGTAATGTTTAAGAAAACTGGAACTCAAATAACGGTATTTTTTCGTAATATACCCAGGAAAACTAACATCTAAATATAAAGATGACAGAAAAATCATAAATCAAATCATAAGCATAAACCAAAAACTCCATCAAATTTATTCCTTATTAGAGAAGCAGGTAAGGATCGACTAAGGAACTCCTAAGGAAGTCCTGGTATTTCTGGGAGAGAGCAGGTTTTTAGTCAACTCAGATTTGGGAAAATTAACTTGTTGTCTCTGATCAATTGGACAGTTATAGTCGTAAGCTCTTAGGGAAAGGGGAACAAAATACCAAAAACAAGGTCAGGGGCAAGGTCCTTCCGAAAACAGGGATCAAAAAGAGACAAAGAGCTAATTCTGATCGACTCAAAACCTTATATCCCAAAGTTTTTGGGTTAAGAGGACCTTAACACATAAGAAAAAACACATAGTGGGCACAATCCCAAAAAGTAGAACCCGAAAAGTCCGAAACAGTTTTTTTTTCCGCGCATCGCTTCGTCGCTCAGCACTCCGCCTGGACCGCAGAGCGTCGAGACACGGTCGGCGAGCCGATCTCGAAACGAAGCTTCTTGTCGAAGCACTTGCCAGATGCCTGAGATCATCCCGCGCGGTCGCGTCCTCGTGAAGTAGGGATGAACCCAAGCCCCCGGGTTCGAGGTGTGATATCGAATCGGCCAAAACGAGATTTCGGCATCCCAGGTGATGAAACGCGCGCGGTGTGGAGACTGTGCCCTCAACCCGACGTAGTAGTTGTTCCAGGGCCAATCGCCAGAACCCGCGTGCCACTGAGGCACGAGATAGTCGATAAAGTGATCGACGTCGATGTCCTCGGCGCTGCTGCGGATGAATGCGTTTGCGATCAATCACCGCATTCGCAATCGACCGATCATGTCGATGCCACGTATCTATCAACTCGCGCTCATCCGCCGCGCTGCCGGAACCAACCTGGGTGGCCGATCCGCCGAAAAACAACTCAAGGCCTACAGTGATGATCCGCCGGGTGACGTTTGGCGGCGCGATGCGGTGGACGCGCTTGCTTCGTTGATGGTGGATCGCTCGGCCACCTTTGCCGCACGCGTGGAACTTGCTGCAACGCAAAAGTACGGCGATGAACTGCTGAAAAGAACCGATGATTTGTTGGCAGCAAGATTCTACCAACGCTTGCCGTTGGGAGGCCCCGTCAGGCCAGCGTCGATCTCAAGCGCAATCGCTGAATCTTCCTAACCGCTGGCGTCAGAAACATCCAGCGTCGGGGCGTCGGCAACACCGGCCACATCAACTGTGATGCTGCCCGTGGTGGTTGCGACATCCTCGCCATCGGCAGAGGTTGCAGTGACGCTCAGATCAAACGATCCGCTGAAGTCATCCGCAGGCGTAATCGTCAGACCTTCAAGGTCAGAGGATGACAGGGTCCAGGTGCCGTCGCCATTGTCAGTCCCGGCAGACAGTTCAGCCCCATCCGGAACACCGGAGATCGTGATCGTCAGCGTCTCGCTGGAATCTGACAGACCCGCGTCGATGTCATACGAGCTGGGCGTACACCATATCTGCGGGATGGTCCTGCCGAGCATTTTCTCGACCGCGCCGGTCGTCGGCGCCAACGCGTTCACCCACTGCGCCGGCGTGCACACCCACGCGGCGACCAAGAACGCGGTCCACTACCAGAGCCTCGACCCAGCCCTCTTCGGTCGCGAGATGCAGGTCTCCCTCGACCACATGAGTGGCTTCTCCTCCGTGCAGTACGCCATGGAGAAGGTCGGCGCCGCCGCCGACGACGCCGAGCTCGTCAAGGAGGTCCTGGTGCACGTCAAGCGCGTCGGCGAGATCGGCCGCACGGTGGGGCCGAACGAGCTGGCGGACATCATCAGGCCACAGCATGTGGGAAACAACGGGCGCAACAAGTTATGCGGCTGGTGCTACCAAGTTGTTGATTTTTGCAAGTTTAACCGAGAGACTGTGGCAATTGCCATGTCCTATCTTGATCGGTTCTTAATGACACCTGAAGGCTCTTCTGCTAGAGTGAGCCTCAAAGTGTATCAGCTTGCGGCCATGGCAAGTCTATACTCCGCCGTCAAAATTCATGAGCCAGAAGCAATTGGACCAAAACTCATGTCAAACCTATCCCGGGGAGCTTACAGTGGAGAAGAACTAGAAGCAATGCAGACAACCATACTCTTTGCTTTGAAATGGCGAATGAACCCGCCCACAGCCATTTACAAAGTTTTGGAAAATTATATTTCCTTTTTTCATTAGAAAAACTGGGAGAACAAAATTCAAAGACAAATGAGAATTGGATTAAGGATTGGTTGTTAGACCGCGATCGTCTTCAGGGAGTAGGGGTTATGTACGTCTACTGAATGGTTTCTTCACTACAAACTAGATTCTTGCTACTGCCCGTTTCTCTAATGGTAAAAGTATAAGGCCTATTGTGTATTTGGCACTTAACCAAAAGGAATTATATTTCAATTTTTTTTTGTTTTTATTGCAACATTGAATATAAAATCAAAATTGCAGTGAAAAAAAAATTGGATTTATCATACTGTGTGCGCATAATGTAAGAAAAGCGCACCACGCGATCAAAAAAAATCCGGCTCGGCGTCGTGCGCGCCGACACACACGCCTACTACTTCGGCGTCATGCTCGGCAAGCCTGACCCGATCAAGCTGCAACAAAACGATTACGTCGTCCATCATTACGCCAGCGATATCTACGACCCCAAGCGGCTCGTGAACCCGAAAGTCGCCGGCTTTGAAATCGCAGCCGTCTATGACTACGACGTCGAAAAGTCGCGCAAGTTCGCCGACACCTTCGGCGGGCGCTATGACCAGGCGGGATGGCTGAACGGGAACGGCGCGACGACCGAGGGACTCAAGTTCGGCCTCATGATCGGCGGCACGAACTACCAGTTATAACAAACAGTCTGATAATGGATACTAAGTGCTTTTTCAAAACCACCCAAAGATCATAAACTGAGCACTGAAAAATACGGAAAGTGGCTTCTTAAAACAAACCATCGTATACTGGATATTTAGTTGTTTTTCAAAACTACTCACAGATCGTAAACTGTGCACTGAAAACCACAAAAAGTGGCTTCTTAAAACAAACCATCTGATACTGGATTCTCAGCGGTTTTTTTCAAAACCGCTCAAAGGTCTTAAACTGAGCACTGAAAACCAAAGAAAGTGGCTTCTTAAAACAAACCATCTGATACTGGATACTCAGCAACATACATCGTGAGTTAGACGACCATTTGATTACAGAAACTAAATATCAGCTGGAGGGGGGAACTTTGGTCATAGGGGCCAAACCGGGGTCTTGAAGGGCTAGTTGTCCCCCTTTCCCATAGCAAATTACGCCTCTCAGTGGTAGTTTTAGATTTTATTCGGTTTACTATCAGATATACCCTAAGTCAAATCTCTTTTCATTATGGTACAATTTTTTTGTCTTAGATAGAAAAAAACATCTTTACTATCATTGCTATGTATCTTGACTATTATTACAAAATATCATTACTACAAAGGAAGTTTAACTTCAGTGTCTTAATTTCCAAAAGTTGAATAGTATTTGTCAGTCAGATCATTTACATGTTTTATCGACATTTTATATGTTGGTTAATCATAGTGAAATTTACCAAAATATGATGAAAGTATAATACTTTAGTAACAAAATTGTGAAAACTGTAACAGAGAAATATGGAAAGCAGGCCACTCAGAAGGCATTGTATTAAATACATAACCGACTTTAAATATCGAAGATTTAATTAAAATATACCTGAATAATAGTTTGTCTCACTGAGACTAAGCTAATTATATCCGAATGCAGACAGAGAAACCGGTTTTACTCAGGTCAAGAACTTGAGTGTGGTCGCTGTAATAGACAAGCACCCAGGCTGTTTTACTCAATTGCTGGGGAAGGGGCAAGATTATAAACTAAAAAAAAACACACGGAAGATATGAAACTGTTTCGAATTAAAAATACTAGAAGAATTTTTCTTTTTTATTTTCATTAGTATGAGATAAATAACATTAATTTGGATTATATAATTTAAAAAACACAGATCAGAGTAGTCATTAAGTAGAAAATGACAATAGAATAACAATTTCACAAAAATCAATGCTACCAACCGTCAGTTAATCTGAAAAAAAATTTATTGGCAGCGGTGGGATTCGAACCCACGCCTCCGAAGAGACTGGTGCCTTAAACCAGCGCCTTAGACCGCTCGGCCACGCTACCCTTGCCAGAACAAGGAAATATTAGATTTGCGGAAATAATTATCATTAAAACAATAGCATTGAAAAGCTATAAGAACTTCCAATGTCCAAATTTCTACGACCACCCTTTCCATATTACGTGCCCAGAAGATAATTCATGGAAGGTGTCTTGCTCTTTAGTAATTCAGGTCTAGTGCGCTGAAATAGAAGATTTGCTTCATAGTTTTATAAAGCCAGCCCTTAAAAGAGATGTAAGATTAATTTCAAGCTGTGAATGTAGAACTGTAACCAGAAATGTTTTTCAAGGATATAGTGTGGGAACTAGGCAGATTTGATTGAGGAGGGTATATAAAATAATAAAAAAAAAGGTAATTTATGCACAATATTGCAGAGAAATCCGAAATAATCCTGAAGTTTTTGGGAAAGAGCGCTGACTAAGTAAAGAACGATGTTGGCACAATGTATTATTTTTTTTAAATATTTCATGTTAGGCCAGGGCACTTCGTATAGAAGATTATGTCGTATATACTTCGGAAGGGAATCATTGGATTACAAATTGAGAGGGCCAGTGCCCTTTTTAATAGTCCAAAGTGATTGAAGGGCAAACAGCCCCCCCCCCACGCCCATTATTTCCCCATATACATCCAACCAAAACTGAGATAGCCACTTTGTTCAGAGTATTTGAAAGATCCGAAAATTATATCTTTGAGGATGCCATACCCCCCCCCCATAGCCCTCAGGGCAAGGGTTGTAATTTATGCCCTGAGGCCATGCATACCAGCCTAGCCCTGTTGATTTTACGAGTTCTAAAATTTAATCGAAATTAAAGTTTTTTTTATGAGATATACCAGTTTGAATATTTAAAGGGTTGACCATTCAATAGTAAGGTACACATTGAAACCAAAAATAGGCCGATACCAGCAGTGAAACATATAGGGAAGATTTAAGCAACAGTCGGCTGTTAGCTCATAATCATCTTCGGCAGTAAGGGGTTTGCAACTTTTGCGATTTGGTGTACCTAGTATTTATTTTAAAATCCTGTTGAACTGTTCTTTGAAGAAAAATCAGGACACAACCAGTTATCAGTCCAATTAATTGCATCAATTTTTGCAAACTTTGTTTTGATGTCGCACATCAACCAGTTCTTCAACGAAATTGTCTTTGTCATCGACTTGCGAACTTGCCTGCGCGATAACGTACTCCGCCTCATCGATTGCGGACAGATACTCAATATCGGGCGCTAACTTGCCGTCTTCAACCCGACGAATACCCACGGTTAGTGCGTCTTCACCAATTGGTGAGGAGATTGAATAAGAACGGCGGATATCCTCGCCATTGATATCCTCTTTTAGCGTCAGATACTGTCCGGGAGTGAAAGAAAAGTCTTCTCGTGCCTCAACAGGTATCGAAAAGCTAATCGCTTTTGCGTCAGAGGTAAGGTCTTCAATTTTGGAAATCGTCAATCGACGCGCTTCTGCGCCTGTTCCTCGTAACCGTTCTCGAGCAGGATCTTGAGCGCCGGCGCACCAATCTGCGCGTGCCGCGCTTCGTCGGTCTGGATGCTGGAAATGAGATTGGAGAAACTGAAATCCCCGGCCTCGGCCGCGTCCGCGGCCGGCCCCAGGAACTGCATGTTGGTGAACCCGGTTTCGAAGGCGAAGGTCAGCATGATGGCGATCGAGATTGCGTCGCGACCGTTCATCAAATCGGCGAACATGTGGCGCGCCGCAATCGCCGCCCATTCGTTGGTATGCATCGCGCGGTGGGCCCAGTCGAACTGTCGATCCTTGGGCACGAACTCGTGCGGGAAGTCCATGATTGGATAAATTTTAGGTTTCAGTCCTTAATTGGGGCTGAGACGAAGGGTTGCTCACTCCCCAAACCCGTGTACACCGGGTGCCGGTGCCAGGAGGGTGCCATTTCATCCTGGACAGGGTGAAAACTGACAAAATTGGAAGGTGCGGGGTGGGTTCCAAGAGGGTGACGGTAAATAGTGTACACCCGGTGCCGGTGCTAGGAGGGTGCCGGGATGGTGCCATTTCATCCTAGACAGGGTAAAAAACTGACAAAAGTGGAAGGTGCCGGGTGGGTGAAAAATAGTTGTTTTCTGGGTTTCTTGATCAGTTTAGAATTGTTTGCGTTCAAGTAAAGAAGCAGTCTGTATTCTATGTTTATTCAACATAGAGTGATAAAAAAAACTCAAAGGAGGTTTAAATAAATATAGAATGCAGACCTTGCCCTACTGCTTGCAGGGCTCATGTATTATTATGCTTTGCTCTATAGGTAATGTTACTGGTAAGCAAGCCCACTTTATGCATTTATAATTTGCCCCATGGAGGAGGAGGGTCAACCAGAAATGGATGCACTTCTAGGATTAGCATTTCTAAGTGCTCTAAACTGGAATGAAACCAAATATTTACCTTAACTTTGCCCTAATCTAATCCCCAAAATAAACAGAGAATTGCTGCTACATTGTAGTGTGGCTGTTTTCTAATCTTCCATCTCCCTTCAGCCCTCCAGATGGTCGAATTGGCGAAAACGACTTTATCAAGTCTGTTTGTTAAGGTCACTGACACGAAAACCAATTTTTATCGTCCTAGCATATCCAGAAGCACCGAACTTAACAAAGCAATGGACCCCCTTAACTCCTCCAAAGAGACAAGATCCGGTACGGTTATGTCAATCACGTACCTACGACATTTGCTGATTCTACTCACCAACTTTCATCCCAATATCTCCACTCTAAGCGTTTCCCAAGATTTCCGGTTTCCCGCTCCAACTCCCCCCAATGTAACCAAATCTGGTCGGGATTTAAAATAAGAGCCCTGAACATGAATTCCTTCTAAATGTCTTACGCAATGTTATCAGAATTTTAAGGTTTTTTGAAGAGTGGTTCCTTAATTCTCCTTGTGTACGTGTTGCTACATTTTATAAATGAACTTAAAAAAAAAACCCTAACAACAGTGACCTATGTGATGTGATAACGATTTCATTTGAAATCTTATTCTTCCTTTTTCTCCTTTTTTCTAGAAACTTTCAAACCCGTTCTAAATCTTGTTAAATTGCTCCATGTCTTCCTTTTTCTAAATTATGAAAACCCTTTCGAGAAACCCTTTAGAACCCTTTCTAAATCATGATAATTTGCTCCATTTCTTCCCTTTTTTCCTTTTTTTAGGAACCTTAGAACCCTTCCTGGAAAGGAGTGCTATTTTGTCTGCGAAATCTACGTCAAACAAAAAACGACTCTCGTTGAAGTTGCGCAGCCACAGAACAAAAGTCAATGAGTATCGTCAACAGTATTGGGGACAAAATATACCCCCTGTCAAACGTCTGAGTTGACTTTGAACTCACTCAGTCATGTCCCCATTGTCAGTCCAAACAGTACACATTTGTTCATCAATTTTATCAGGGAAATCACAGTAGCGCAGTATTTTCCATAACGAAACTCCATGGGCTGAGTCAAAAGCCTTCGCGAAATCGATTAAAGCCATTATGATTTCAGTCTGCCATTCATTAGAATTTTCAATAAGAGTCTAAGACATCGAGAAATGGATGCCTGAATTCAGATTTGGAGTCCGCATGCTTTAATAATAAACGACTATTTAAACTCGGAAATATTTATAAACACAAAAATCGGTTTCTCCCTCATTTCTGCGGTCAAGGGCAAATTTGGAACACCTGTGCAAGGGAAATTTTTATTCATTTTTTTTGTGTAATTCCCATGTCTTTCCTTAACGACCTGCTAAAATTTGCTGGTCATGGAGACACTTCAATTAAGGTCTTAGATGGAAGATGTATCTAGAACAAATTCCTGTTTTTTGCTTTGTTCTTTTTGACAATTCAGAACTCTTTTAATGAATGAGCTGCGAATATATCACAGTGCGTTTATGAGCTGAAAAGCTTGAATACAAAATATCACAAAAAGCACTAAAATTGATTAAATTCTGTCTGCTCGCTTTTACTTTTCAGGAATGGTGATAAAGATACGGGAAAAATAAAATCTTTGGGATTCAATTTGCTTATACTTACTGCCAACTGTGCCCTCTACTTTATTCTAATACAAGTTAAATTCCAAAAATCTCAAAATGATTGTAACCGGTAAATTATAAGCTGATGTTTGATCCCGACTGTCGCAAGGATGGAGTGTCGAGCGTCGAAAGAATTGTCGCAGTTTGATCATCGAGATTAGCACCTTCATGTAGAAGCTCTTAAACCAGTAAATTATCTATTTGGGCCGAGATGCCGAACACATCGGTATAGAAGGCGGCCAGGAACGACGCCATGGTGGTCCAGTAGAGATTAAAACCGAGGTCGCCGGTGCCGTAGCCCAGCTTCTCGCCCCAGCGTAGCTTGATCTGGCGATCGCTCATGCGGGGAGGGCCTCAGCAGCGCGACAATGTTGTTCAATAAAGGCACGCTGCGCTGGCATCTGGCTTGCGTAGTGGGCGACATTTTCGCGCATCTGTTGCAGCCGCGCATTGACCTCCGGGGTCCGCAGCGCGGTAACGACCGGATGATTGCCTTTAGGCGTCAAGCCCTGGCCGTGCAGCGCCGCCAGCCAGCCGCCCGTTGCCAGCAATGAAACTGGATGGGAAGAATAAAAACCTGTCTAAAATACGTGACTGACATAATCAGATTGGATCTGCTCTCTTTGGTGGATTTTTAATTTTTTTTTTTTGGGGGGGGGTGGGGGGCAATTTCGAAAATTGAGGTATTTTTAACTTACGAAAGGGTGACCAGATCTTAGTGAAATTTATATTTAGAAAGATCTCGTGCTTTAAAGCTCCGATTTTAAATTCTGACAAGATCCTGTGACCTTGGGGAGAGTTGGAGGGGAAAACCGGAATTCTAGGAAAACGTGAAAATTGGGATATTTTATCTTACGAATAGATGATCAGATCTTAATGAAATTTGATATTTAGAAGTGAGGGTGAATTTTATTCTGAGGGATTTTCCACAGAAAAAATTGTCCATGGAAAAGGAGGTTCCCGGGGGGAGAGGGTGAACTTTACATGAGAAATTTTACATTGGGGGAATTTGACAGAGTTGCTATACAAATTTCTTTTTATTTGTCTTACTTTCTTTTTACCGACTTAATTTTACATGTGGAGATGTTAAGGGGAACCGTCCACGGGAATTTTTTATTAATTTTAACAACATTTTCCATAAAACAAGCTTCTCGAAGAAAAGTGAAAACCTCCATTAAGCAAAAAATGAGCAAAAATAAAGTCAAATAGTCTTCCAAGCGTAAAACTACAACAAATATCTATGAAACCAGGGGGATTCCAGCAATTAAGTAGTAAATTATAATATTAGCTTATTTGAAACCTTTATGCTAAATAGAATCCAATAAGTAGAGTAGAGCCAAAAAAAACTAAAACACTAAACACAGGAACACTCACTAAAAGAATCATTAAACTCAACTACTGCGACTGCACAATTAAGTGAAATATATATAATTTTCTCTTGAATCTTAAGTGACAATTACACGCAGGCCCAGCAAGACATTTGAGCCTAAGCATTTATGCCTAGCATTGCACTTACTCAGATACGGAGGCTAAGTTTGCCATGCATGTGCTTCTTGATAAGCTTCATATGCTTCTTGATTGGTAGTTTATAAAGGCGGAGAAAAGGCAACTGATAACTGAAAATTAAGGTAAAATGCTGTTTTGTCAAAATTTCAATAGGTATAGTAGACCTGTCATGTAGGCATATTTCAGGGCCCTCTAGAGGGAGGAGTGGAGGTGGGTACCTTAAAATACCCTCCCGGGAAATACTTTAGCCTTCAAACCCCACCCTGAAAGTTTCATTTTCCTAACCTAACCCCTTTCCAAGATAGCCAAAAGTCACTAAACTAGAATTTTACCGCAACATCAAATTATTGTCGCTGCCAAGCCCTTTCTGTAAACATTTTTGATACTGAACTTTATTAGTTTTCTACACGTATCTTTACCCTTTTCCCGTGCGAGTTGGAAACACCCGATTCCCACCGCAAGTGAAAATGTGTCACTGTCACCGGTGGGGCATGGCAATATTTCAGTGGGCCATGGACAGGGCGTGCACGCTTCGGCTCTCTATACTCTCAGAGCCTTAATTTTGAAAAAGAAAATTATGTGAATGATTTAACATTCTTTCGCATTTAAATAGCAAAAAAAGATAATGTTAGCATTGCAATGACGTCTTACATGGTGTAAAAGATATTGTATTCAGACAGTATTTCATTTGTATAAAAATTGTCTAGTGGACGACCAAAAAAAAAAAACGAAAAACAAAACTAAAACAACCTAGTTAACGGACCTTAAGCTTGCAAGAAGTGCGCACACAAATAGTTTGCATGGAAGACCTGCTCTCCATTTAGCATTAAACAGTTGGCCGAAAAGAATAATCTTTGGCAATCTGTCATCCTTCATCCACAGAATGTGCCCTAGCCATCTCAACCTTTATCTCATTATTAAATAGTTTATGGTAATGAACTGCAGTAAAGAGCGAGCTGGCTCTATAGTAACTGGAATTCTAAAAATGGAATTTTGATACCAACATATATATGAAATGACTTTTATACTGATTTTAAGAACAAAAGTTTTGTCAAATTTAGTCAGACCTATCAAAAGTTTTGAGCCTGAGAAAATTTGCCTTATTTTCAAAGAAAGGGGGAATCACCGTTTCCAAGTTTACATTAAGAGCTTTGGTGTAGCAAGTCCAGATAACAAAAACCGAAAATGAATTAATCAATTAACCACATTGTTGACAGCTTTGAAAGATCAAATTTCCATATATAAACAAAACATTGCAGACATTTTTGGTTCTCAATTAAACTGCATCCTCTTTCATCTAATCCTTTCCAGTAAAAATAAGAAGTAATTTTCTTTTTGTCTCCTTTTTTCAATTGAAAACAGTCAGGTTTTTAATTCTGAAATTTAAGCATGGAATAAATAAGTTAATTAAAAAAAAGACTATTTTTTCACCATGAATCTTCAATCAATGACAAAAATGTTTTGATAGAAGGCATTGTCTTGAGTTCATGAGCAATCATTTTTGTTTTTATGCTGTAGCAGGCAGATAACTTTCGTCGGGGTATTTTCTTTTTGGGATCAAATGATTTTGTGAGTTGATGATTCTACTAGATTTACGGCCAAAGGCTAGATCCCAGTAATAACCTAGGTCCGTGGTGCGTCGCTCTTCGTCTTTGTTTGTCTTTCTTGCCCACAGACTGTAGCTTCGCCCATGACCTCACTGGAATTCGCTCCTCCGGCGTCGCATACAGTACTGTACGGTACTGTAGACTTTTCTTTACGTGGCGCGCGAACCGAAAAGGTTCTATATATATATATAGAAAAAGCTTAAACTAATGAGTTCTTTGTCGCTTGAGGCATATTCTACCATCGTGGAGACGTCGCGGAGGGAGCCGTCGGCATAGCGTGTGGTGACGCGTAGGGCATGGTTTGTCTCGGGTGGAAACCGTCCGGACCCGGGCTCGATGAGGACGGCCTCCAGCGAGGCTTCGTCCGGTTGTTGGTAGGGGGCTCCGGCTTGAATCCAGTCCACGATGGTCTGGTAGAAGGGAGAACCCGGCTCCAGGCGTTTCCCACCTTTGTGCGGGACGGCAAGGGTGGGCTTCTGGAGGAGAAGACTGGCTTCGGGAAGCCCTGGAAAGAGGCGCCGCCCCCGCGCGTCGCGGACGATTTCGTGGTACTCAAATAATTTTGGAATAATTTTTGAATGCTTTTTTCGAAAATTTGCCGTCTGAAAACATTTTATCGCTTATACAAATCCTAAGAGTTGCAACAACGCTGACAGATGCTGCGTGATTGGACCTTAACAAGACCCCTTAAGAATTATGCTTTGAAAATTTTATTCGTGTTTAGCAGTGTAGTCAAATTTATTGTTGATGGTTAATACACCTCACGTTATTTTGAAGAAGAGTGTCACTTTTAATTGCAAGTCTTGTCATTTATTTCATTTGCACATAAAGTACATTTCAGTTTACACTTTTCACTTTTTTCCTTTTTCTGTTACATAATTTATTTTACTCAGCTAGCCCCGAGAGATCATGTTGAAAATGAATTCAAAGAAGGAAATTAAGACGTTGAGCAGGATCAGTTATTTTACATTTTACCAATGTAAGACTCTTAAACTTTTTAAAAACAGAGGAAATGACCCCACACCCATGTACAAGCAAATCATAGAAACAAATCATCAATTCTATAAAATCTAAAGATAAAGAAAGATTAAAGATACTCCGATCGTAGAAGGCGCGAAGAGCATCGAATAGATGTTTCAGTTGCCGTCTTTTTTTTTTTTTTTTTTTTTTACAGTGAAAGGTAGCCGCCCAGTTACCCAGTCTAGCCGCAGCTGGAATATGATTACATGATTCCATGCCTTATAAGTCCTCATCGAGGCGGCCGGTGCCGGTGAGGAAGCTGAGCGCGGCCGGCAGCTCGGCGTCGCCGATCGGCTGCTGATAGAACTGGCCGCGCCCCCCCTCGGAGTCGGGCGGCTCGAACACGGTGAGGTTGCGACCGGCCGCGACGATGATCTGGCCGTTGGGCTGGTCGTAGTCGAAACGCATCATGCCCGGCTTGCGGAAGCGAACCCGACCACGGCTCGTGTCGGTGCGCTGGTAGACGCGGTTGACGTAGCGCTGCACGAAGCGCGCGCTCATCGTCTGTGTCTGGTCGTAGAACGTCTGCACCCACGCGGCGATCGTGGCGGCGTCGGGCGCGTCCTGTGCAGCAGCACTAATGAAGTTACCAGGGCCTTGCCAATACATATTATACGGATAGTTTGGATATCCTACTAGTCTAGGGGGCAGGTTTGGTCTGGGACCTGTAAAGTTCAACACTATTACAAATAGAAACGACAGTCAGAGAGACACTAATTTGTGTCTCTTTGAAGTTGTTTGGCAACTTCAAAGAGACACGTCAAACAACTTCAAAAATAGCTTTCTTTAATTAAGGGGAAAATGGGCCATATTCATCCCACACCAAGATTAAAAGGAGTCTAAAAATTGACTATTAATAAAAATAAAATATTAAACCATGGCACTTTTTTATAGTGGTAGACTGACAAGATTAGGAAAACGAACAGAGATTATTCCGTATATAAAAGGAGTGCCCCCTCTTCAATACCCCTCTCTTTTTTAGTGCTGTAAAGAAAGACTGATTCTAATTAAACGAGCCTTGTGTTTCAGGAGCCATTCTTTAAAATTTGGGCAAAAGTTCAAACGTTTTAAAGAAAGGCAGTCCTTCTCTTATACGGAATAATTTCTATTCCGTTTTAAATTTTAGCGTTGCTAATTACTTTCAGCTGAAAAAACATATTTTTTACTTTAATTTCGTATCGTTTTTTAAATAATGCTAGAAAATACAGTTCCCCTTCCATTGAAATTTCCTCCCGTGTAAAATCCTCCCCCAGTAAATTATTATTGACAAAGGGACATGAGACCAGTACGTGGGAGAGATTCCAATCAGAAAGTGTTCAGCCCCACTGTAGCGGCACGATGATGATGATGCGTGTCCATCTATATCAGCAACGCCCCGAGATTGTGAAGCACCATGATCATCAATCGACATCATAGATCCGTCATCCTCCCCTGATGATGACGGCATCACCAAGACGATTATATCTTCTCCCTCCTCTCTCGAAACGGGAATTTATGAAGCCTTATGAATTGAACTTGAGGAATCCATAGAACGAACTCAATAACGCCAATTGATACAACATGATAGAATCTTCACTCGTCCCTCGTCTTCCCCATGCAAGAAACATGGAAATGAAGGATTTGGAGATGATGGAGGGAAGAAGAGAAGAAGAAATCCACTTCCGAGGAAGCCGGTGGGGAGAGGGTTCAAGAATCCAAGATATCAAGCGAAGTAGATAGTGTAAGGAAGGAGACAGTGAGGAGAAGTTGAAAGAAGCATAATGGAGGGGAGTTGCGAAGAAGATGGCAAGGAAAGTGGAAGGTGAAGGAGAGTTAGTTGTGTATTGAATGAAGAGAAAGATTATAACGAAAAAATGAGAATTACTTGGAAGTAGTAATAAATTGACATGAAAAATATATATGTACTTAAGTTGAAAATGGAAAGGTAGGTAAAATCAAAGAAAGGTTGCGTTTTTATGTTCTTAAAAATACCAGTAAGAACATACCCCTCGGACTCTATTTATGCTACAAAGTTGTATATATCTTGTGGGAAAATTTAAATGAGGCAAGAAGTAAAACTACTAGTACTACTAACAACTCGCCGCAGCACCAAGCCACCTGGGGCCAAAAACACAGCTACGCACGGTCCTCCTCCGTTCCAATCTATTCAAAGCCTCTCTCTTTACACCATGAATTGTGGTCTACGCCATGAATGACTCTCTCTTTACACCCTCTCAAAAAGTTCGAAGGAAGTAAAACCTATTTTTAATGTCTCATTTTGACAAAAAAAAATCATTTTGACTTCTTTAGTTTCTTCGCCCAAAATAGAGCGAAACAAACCAAAAAATACGAAGGATTTTTACTAAGTACTATGAATCTTAGCCTATAAGACAAGTTTGACAACAAAATGGATAAAAAAAAAATGTAAAACCAATGTAAAGCTTATCTTGTAATTACGTAAAAGAATTTAAAGGTTATTCATATTATCCCTTTCTAGAAATAGATTTTCTCTTTTTTAACATCCGTGGGTAATGGCGATCGATATAACTAACAGAACTATAAAACGAAACAAGTAGCCATTACCACCAATTTTTGGTGTCGGAATTGGAGAAAATGATTCCCATAAACCATCATCTATTTGCCCCTCTATGAATGTTTAATATCTTAAAACCACAAAAAAGACCAATACATTAGCAATTTAAGTTGCCTCTCTTTTTGGTCTAACATGTCTCTTTCTGAAGCACTGGTATGCTAGACCTTTACCAAAAAGACATCAAGCAATGCATTCACATTTCTGTATTTTAGTAATGGAATCATGTAGTTGTGGATCCCAAGATTTTTTCTGGCACCCACTATCCTTGTTTTTTTCTTTTTTTAATCTTTTTTAAATATATTTGTCAATTTGGTCAATTATTGGTACCTTCATGACACTGCCCCTTCTCTGAGATTTTCCTCTATGCACCCTTGTCATATTAGGCCTCCCCCAAAATTTTGCTTTAGATGCATCCCTGGTATTAGACAGTGAAAACAGATACAAAAAATCCGAATATTTTGACCACATCCCCCAGTGGTCGTCATCTAATCGAAATGCTAGTGAATGTGGTTGAAATATGCAGTTTTTTTGTATTTGTTTTTAATTTCTAATAAGAAGGCTTATCCTCTTTTGAACTTTTATTTATTCGTCATAAAAGGGCAGTGTGTTCTTAGAAACAGAATACCTAATTTAAGGTATTACCTCGGAAATATGTTTTATTCAGTTTTTGGTCGCTTTTTCAAATCATGCCAAAAATCAGTACCTCTCTATCAAAGGAAATTTTCTCCCACAGAAAATCACACCCACCAGGAAAATTATTTCTAGAGCTGGTGCACCATTATTTCACACAGCAATACTTAATCCCATGAATAAATTCATATTTCCGTGCTTGCAGGAGTGCTAGCCATTTTTTTCCCAGCTTACAATTATTACTTATGGCGTGCAAGATTATATAGCGTATAATCTTTTTAAATTTCAATAAATGATCAAGTTATTTTGAATTGCAGAACAAACACTTTCTTTGCCTCCCTTCATCTGTTAGGTTAATTTGTGTACCATTTAAGAGTGAAATGTGGTCTAAAGAGAGTGCTAAAAAAAAATTCATTGGCCTATCGATATCTATTGTCAATCGACCTAATTTCTCATTCTGGAAAGAACGAATGAAGAGCCTGAACGTGCATTATTTCGAAAACGTTCAGAAATTAAATAAAAAATTTTTTTTTTAACTGAAAGTAAGGAGCGAGAACAAAACTAAAACGAACAGAAATTACTCCGTATATGAAAGGGGCGGTTCCCTACTCAACGTCCCGCTCTTTACGCTAAATTATTTTACTGTTTTAAAAAGTAGAGTTTAGAGAAAGAGTCAAGCTTTTGCGTAAAGAGCGGGGCGTTGAGGAGGGAACAGTCCCTTTCATATACGGAGTAATTTTTGTTTGTTTTAAGATCTGATCTCGCTCCTTACTTTCAGTTAAAAAAACTTTTTTTTATTTAATTTCAAATAAAGACGCATGAGATCAAATCAAAGTTTGTGATAACAAATCGTGATTACGAACTGTAAGTTAGGAGAGACTTGTGCTTCTAATAACTAATACTCTAAATAAAAAAGATTTTCAACATCAACGCATATATCAATAGAATTAGCTTTTATGGTGACTCTGAATAAATAGATTTAACTTTATTTATCGAAAGTTATGAGCCTGAGATAAGTCGCTTAATGTTCGATTATATTTTCCCCAATTGCGATCATATCAAGACATTGGTCCCATAACATCAAAACAGGGCTCATGCCAGCTAAAATTGAAAGCACTTAAACTGAAAGGGGCAGGCAAGAGTAGATATCCCTGTAAAAACATAGTTTCTCAAGGACAAGCGCGAGCGTGTTGGCCGTATGTTGTTGATGCACTCAAACGACCGCGAAGACATCAAGGAAGCTTATGCTGGTGATATCGTTGCGATTGCCGGTCTGAAAGAAACCACCACTGGTGACACACTTTCCGATCCGCTGAAGCCGGTTATTCTTGAGCGCATGGAATTCCCAGATCCAGTTATTGAGATTGCGGTTGAGCCGAAATCTAAAGCTGATCAAGAGAAAATGGGTCTTGCCCTTAACCGTTTGGCTGCTGAAGATCCTAGCTTCCGCGTTAAGTCAGACGAAGAGAGCGGTCAGACTATTATTGCGGGTATGGGTGAATTGCACCTCGACATTCTTGTTATCCTGAGTGTTTTTGCTGCTTGGCTTCCTTTGGTTTGTTCTTTACAAGATTCCTAATAGGAAAAATCCAAAGGTAAAGAAAATCTTCTTTATTTTTACAGGGTATCATATACGACTTTTTAAAAAGGTGGGTTTTTCACATGTGTTTCAAGTTAAATCCTATATTCAAGAGACAAACATTGGAATAAAACGTATAGAAATGCATATCAGGATGCTTTTGTTATTTATCTAATAAACCATATTATATATCCTTGGCATAATATCGACATCACATCAATGTTGCAACCAAATCTGCTTTAAAAGTATTTAGAGCTATACGAAGTGTCTTGAGACACTAACAAAGATTTTAAGGCAAAGTCTTGAAAGTCTGAAACAACAAAGATTTTGATGTTCCATAGTTATGTTTTTACTCATTTAAAAACTTTGCCAAGAATCTGTCCTGATTTGAACAATTTGCGAGTTTTTCAATCACGAACACCGACGGGATCTCCGCACGGATTGCTAATTCCGGACGGGATTCCGCAATGTGTAAATGAACCACTAGTGGCCTCTCTTCCCAGAAAACTCTAGTGATCATCTCTTAATAGCCTCTGTGCGAAACAATGCAATAGTATATTTATCGATGAAATCTTAACTGCATCAGCTGTGTGGAATAAAACTTGAATGAATGAATTATTTTATTCAGTCATACTTCAATTAGTGTAACCAATTACTAGTAAATACTAAGGACAATAAATGATAGGAATTCTATTATTTAATTTATTTAATTTTTATTTTAATTTATTTAATTATCTTTTATTTAAGACTCGTGTCTTTTACTCACTGTTGCTATTAAAGTATCCTGTAAATTCAGAGTATTTCAGCAACTTTTCATATCTGGATGACGTGACAGAACTTAGTTTATGAAGAAATGAAGGAGCATAGGTTTTCAGGTTTATTTCCTTTTAACGCTGAAAGCTGTATTTTTAAACCTGCATCCTAATCAAACATATCAATATCTTTGGTAGTTGCGGTTTTTTCTGACTTAGTACACTGTCAGATTAGATACTTTTGTCACAACGAGTAAAGGCAAGCAAGGCCGTTTTTTGTCAAGTCTGTTTATAGATCTGACCTACCTTGTGTTCGGACCCGGTCAAGCTTAGCTCTTTGTACCAAGTTATTGTGTAGCTGGAGCTTGGCTTGTCTTTAAACCGGTTCGGACTTCATCTAGTGTTCATGCTGGGGTGTCACTTAGCCTGTTAGGCTTCAAGTCAATACGTGTGCTATTTGCGCACAGAAACAAGACTTCACTCGTCCTTGTTCCAGCAGAGGACATGGACCAAGTTTGAACAGATTTGGAAATTAGCTTATCTTGAAACCAAGGCAATTAAGCAGAGCAAACGTAATGAAAAGAATTGAGTACAGACTCTAGATATTGTAGACTGCTTGACAAGTTTCAGGGGTAAAATTCTAGTTGGTTGAAATCTTGCTATATCTGAAAGGGGTTAAGATGGGAAAATGAAATTTTCAGGGATAGGTCTACAGACTAAAGTATGTCCTGAGAAGGTATTTCAAAGTACCTACCTCCACTCCTTCTCCCTCTAGAGGGCCCTGACCTTTGATGATCTTCAAAATGTGTGTGTTATAAAAGTGAAACCTTGGAAATAGATCTTCTGCTTGAATGAAGCACAACAAAAGTATTTTCAGCTTCACAACTTTGCTCAATCCCAATTAATAAGGTCTTAAAGCTTTATAAGTTTTTTGTTGTATTTACTATATTATTTTTTTTTTATGAACTTTATGTTTATATTTTATGAACTTAATTAGTTTTTTATATATTAATTCTGTAAACTTTAAGATCAATTGTAGAAGTGTGCTAGGATTAATTGACCATCAGTTGGAGTCGAACCCACAATCTCCTGCTATTTAGGCTTACAGCTCTGGTGATAGCCTACTGACGAACTCGTCATTGTAAATTCAACTTTTAACTCTTTTTTGCCATTCATGATAATAAATTAAAAGAACGTAGATAACTTCGAAGACCGCACTGCCTTTCCATGACGAAAGTAAAACATCATCAGCTGTAAAACTGTTGTAATGGCCAGCGAAAACTGTTCGCGCCGTTCGAGGGGGCCGTAGCCAAGGCGAATTTCGAGCGGCTCCTCCACCGCCACCTGGTCTTCGGTGGTTTGCGCCATTCCAAGTCGTTGCACCGAAATTGTCTGAATCGGGTCCATGCAAGCAGTGTGGCCCAGCGAAGCGCGCGTGTGCAAGGCACGCGGACGGGAGTATGCTGGGGCGTCATGAGGTTTTTGAATCGTGTGGTGCTGTGCCTCAGCTTGCTGCCAGCGATGGCCGAAGCTGCAACCGGCTTAGGCTCGCTAGAAGGGCTGATATGGGTTTATCTGTTCCTAGGCGGCGTGGGGTTGGTGGTTCTGGCAATGAGCAGATATAAAATCAAAAAATCTACCAAGCGTAAAACTACCACGAATCACCATCAATAAATAAATGAAACACAAAACGAAAAGAAATTACAATAAAAAAAAACGAGTCCAATTCAAAACAAGCAGAAATTAACATGAAAAGGGCTGATAACTCCTATTCCTTCCCTGGACCAGAACATGATTTTTGCTTTACTGAAAACAAATACGTTTTAAATGTTTTCTCCTTTTCTATTTTAATAAATGAAAAACCATCAAAACCTTAACAAAGAAAGGACAGTATGTCAGTTTAACTGACAATCCATTTTTATTTGCTTGTCAGTTTTTTTTTTCAGTAAAGCACAACCCTTTGTTTACGTATGGTATTTGTTATTGGGAAGTATGCATACATTTTTCGGATAGGCGGGATTTTCTGCTGGTGGGATTTCCCATGGGAATTGTTTTCCATGGGGCTGAAAGTCTCCAGGGGCTTAATTGTTCAGGGAAATTTTACACTAGAGAAATTTGCAAGAATTTCTATGCAAAAATCTTCTAACGTCTCGCTTTATCTTTGCCGATATAGTTTTACGCGTGGAGATGTAAAGACGTGGAGAGTTAATGGTAATTGTCTGGGTTAAATTTTCACCAGGAATGAATTGTCTAGAGAATGAATCCATGGGGAGGAAGGATCTTTCCATGGAGTTGTAGTCAGACCCTTTTCTTTTTTAGAACTTTCCTTTTCAGCAATCATTTTGTCTTTCACTTTGCTTTTTATTTCTTCCTTTTTATGAGCCTCTTTTTTATCACTTCTTAATTCTTCCACTCTTTTCTCACACTTTATATCATCAGATTTTTTATCTACTTTATTGTCTGACTTTTTTTCTGTTTTGTCTTCAGATTTTTTGTCTGGTTTTTCTTCGGATCTGTTGTCTGTTTTTGCTTCGGATTTTTTATCCGTTTTATCTTCCACTTTTCTCCCTGTTTTATCTTCCATTTTTTTGTCTATTTTTTCTTCCGATTTCTTGTCAGTTTTATTTTCCGATTTTATATCTAGTTTTATTGGGGGCCTTGCTTACGGCGGCGGAAGCCACCGGACCAGCAAAAGCCGGCTTGAACGGCACGGTTGACTACCTTCAGAACCGAAAGCAGTTCGGCCGCCCGATTGGGTCCTTTCAGAGCCTGAAACACCCTGCGGCGGCGATGCTTTGCCAATGGGAGGATGCTCAGTCGCTGCTGTATCACGCCGCCACTGAGCTTAACGCTGGCTTCTCAGTTCAGGCCGAGGTGGCTTGCCGCATGGCCAAAGTCCAGGCGAGCGACACCTTGAGCCTGGTCGGCGATCGCGCAATCCAATTTCACGGCGCCTTTGGCTTTACCTACGAATGTAATGCGCAATTGTTTGCGCTTGATACTCCATGCCAAGCATGGCTTGGGCTGCGAGAGCCGCCTGCTGCGTGGCTTGTTCAGTTTCGGGATCGCACCAAATATCTGCTAATCTTCCTGAAAATGCGACGGTCTTTACAACCGGTAAAAATTCTTCGGGGATATCCATTTGCAAAGGATCATGACTACACCGCACTGCTGCTTGTAACAACTCGGGCAATTGCCAGTTTTCTGCCAACCATGCGCCAACCTCGCTATGATCCGCTCCTAATTTTTCCCTTCCTAATTCCTGCAAGCGAATGTGATTCCTTTCCGCCTGAGCGATGATCGAGCCATATAAACCGGTATGCGTTTCGCTCAGCACCAAAACACCTCAGCTAGAAGGACTTTAGTTGTCGAATTCAGGATGCATGAATATTAAAGTTAGTTTTCCGAAGACTAAGTCGCCAAGACTAAAAATAAATGAAGGTGAAAAAGTTATGTTGGATAAGCGAAGATCGACCAAGTGGATATCTTCATATACCTGAGTAGTATTATTAGTGAGGACGGTGGGTGTAGTAAAGATGTTAAAAGTAGAATAGCCAAGGTCCAGGGTGGTCGTCCACAGTTGAAAAAAGTTTGAAAGATCAAGTCTCGGCGAACCAAGGTTAAGATATTGTTTGTTATAGCGATTGCAGTTGTTATATATAAATCTGTAGCCTGGGCCCTTCAAAACTCTGCCGCACAACAAGCAGCCAGAGCATTTCAGCTTTCGGTTGCAGGTACTTCATTCAATTATATGAATACCTACATGCTAGGTGTGGCACTTTCAGCAGACCTGCCGGAAGGAGAAGAATTTAACACGCCCTATAAATTGAAACTTATTCCCATCGTAGCCACCATGATGGCCAATCTAATTGCTAACCTTGAGGATATGCTGGAAGAGGAGAAAGAACTCATCAAGAAGCACTCAATATTAGATCGCATTAAAGATGCCGCTAAAGAACTGATTGATTTTCAGGACAGCAGCATCAGCGACAAGGTAGACGCCATTGGCGATATATTTGACGCTCTGGACGAGGAGTTGGGGGGAGGATTAATTCTGAAAAAATAGAAAAATGAATTATTTTTAACGTATGAAGGAGTGATTGGATCTTAATGAAATTTGATATTTGGAAGGAAATCGGGTCTCAGATTTCTTATTTTAAATCTTTACCAGATCCGTTGACATTGGGGGAGGTGGGGGGAACCTAAAATTTTGAAAAACGCTTTGAGTGGACGGATTGGGATAAAACTTGGTGGGAAAAAGTCCTAGATACGTGATTGGCATAACAGGACGGATCCGCTCTGTTTGTGGGAGTTCGTGGGGGGGGAAGAGTCAATTCTAAAACATTTAAAAAAATGAGGTATATTTAACTTACGAAGAACAAAGACGAACAGACGTCCTTGCTGGAGGCACTGCTCATGGCTTCTTCGCGCGTGGGCGAGTTCTACGAGTCCGAGGGTCGGCTGGCCACGGAAGATGCCATGGTGGATGACAATGGTGATGGACTGGGCACGTTAGCATCCTGGTTCCGCGGTGTCCGAACAACTCGAACTCCCAAAGACGACGCACCCGCCGATGGTTTGCGAGCCAACCAGTTCTTTCTTTTGGAACTGTATTTGATCTTCAGGAGCATTATTGTACGCCACGGATTATTTTAAAGACATACCAAGCTGTATTTCCTAAGAGAATGACTGCAGCTATGTATAATTCAGAAATAGGTTAAATCGACATATAGTGCCCTACTGATCCTTCCTTTGGGAGCAAAATAGATAACCGTTTTCTTATTGTTATCCCACCTCGTCCGTTCGGTAACATAATACGCTTTCACATAAATTGACTTTAGCAGAGCAAGAAGAATCAGCAGTGTAATCAAGAGAATCAAAGTATAACTGGACATATAGTGCCCCACTGATCCTTTCTTTGAGTAACACAATACTCTTTTTACTTAAATTTACTTTTTAATCGTCGTAGTAGTATTTCCCGTAATAATGGGAATATCGTCTTTTCCACCCCCAGAGGCCGTATCTACAATTTTCACTCTTTTGAGATAATTGGCGTAAAGCTTACGCTAACCCTTCATGGAAATTGTCTTCCCCTATGATAAATTCCTCCATGGAAAGATCCTCCCACGTAACATCTTCCCCTGACCCCCCAACCCATCCCCTGAAAACATCTCTATACTTGCCTATAACTAATACTATATGTAAACAATGGGTAAAGTTCATAACTTGCAGCCCTTCCCCCGTGGACTGTAGGGGATTAAGTCGTCCTCAAAGACATAGTTATTAGAGTTTTCGACTATGCTGAACAAAATGGCAAATCAATGCTGAACAAATCAAAATTTTGATCTGATTACTTTGGGAAAAAATGAGCGTGGGAGGAGACAAGGGTACTATAACTTTTAATTTCCATTAGAATTTGGAGGAAGCTCATCAGGAGCTTGTGAGGATGGTACCACGGTAAGAGACCCAAACAACTGTGGTAAATACAAGCTTTGTAACCATGGAACGTATATTGAGCAGTATTGCCCGAATGGACTTTTCTGGAACGAGGTACGAAACTGCAAACTTTTCTGTTCTTTTTTAAATTTGTTTTTGGGGTGACAGAGTATAAAAAAGAAAATTCTTGACTATTTGCGCTTCAAAGTTCCTATCTATCCATTGAAGGAGGGCTTAGCAATGGTCCAGGTAATATGGAGGCTATTAGATGAGAACAAAGCCTAAATTAACTGCTACTGAAAGCGAAAAATCCAATTTTGTTTCACTTTATTTTGCGGCTCAACGTTAGTTACTTGTTTGACAAGATTCTCAAGCTGCACTCTGACGGCAGGTTCACGCATTAAATAACGACTCAATACCCATCCCTCGGTTCCGCCAGTTGTCTGGACCCTTGAATACCCGTTTTCCGCATCCTGCTCTAACAATTCAAGCATTGTGCCGCTTTTGACCATACGCTGAATTGAATGTTTGCCACTTGGACCACTACGCAATGTAATCTCAAAACGATCCGTAACATAACGTTGCTCAGCGACAACAGGCATCGACAGTAACGTACAACAAACAAGTAAAATCAGACTTCTAACAAGACTGCTTTTTTTCATCATTTTTTCTGCAAAGATTTTGCAAAATATTTGCTTTTTTTTGTGGCTGTTTTTCAACTTGTCAAAAATCATCCATGCTTTGGCTTTTTAATTTTGTTCTAGCGTATGTTTTTTTCATAATTCATGTATTGATTGAAAATTAATTAACTTTAAAAGGCCATTTTTTGTCCTTCTCTTTTTTGAGCGTCAAAAATGACTTGACGAAAGATTTTCGCCAAAATATTTGCTGGTCTTTTATTTTTTTTCCTTCTTTATTCTTATTTCGTCTTCCATAGGATGTATGGGAACTGAGTTCTTAAATCATAAGTCTGTTTCCAATCACAAATCTGGTGAATTTAAATTTCCAAGATGTAAAAGATGGTAGTTACCCTTCCAAAACTTCAACTTTAAATTAAACATACACTACTAGATGGTAATCTTTATTTTTAACATCACTAACAGCCCTCCAATACACCCTAGTATCTTACATTGATCCTGCCAGACCAAAAACAGTATTGTTTATAGATTGTTGAAAACTCTATTGTTTATAGACTGTTGAAAACTGTATTGTTTATAGATTGTTGAAAACTGTATTGTTTATAGACTGTTGAAAACTGTATTGTTTATAGATTGTTGAAAAATGTATTGTTTATAGATTGTTGAAAACTGTATTGTTTGTAGATTGTTGAAAACTGTATTGTTTATAGATTGTTGAAAACTGTAAACGGGCATCACCGCGCAAGCGCGAAACTTTCGGAAAGGATCGTTTTAGACAACGCGGAGGCCGACCATGAGCGCCCGTTCGAGCCTATCCAATCCCTCAACAGTCAATCCCCAAGGCCGTAAGATCGGCTATGCCCGCGTGTCCACGGCGGAACAGTCCCCGCGTCTCCAGCGAGACGCGCTCAAGGACGCGGGATGCGAAAGGGTATTCACCGACCGTGACCATTCCGGCGCACGGCGTGACCGCCCGGCGCTGATCCGTGCTTTGAAACATGTTCGGGCGGGGGACACGCTCATTGTCTGGAAGCTCGACCGCCTGGCGCGGTCGTTGCAAGACCTGCTCGATATCAACTCTATAGTTCTAATGAGATTTAAGCGGGTTAATGCCAATTTCAGCGTCCCTTCTTCTGTAATTTTTGCTTAAGATAAAACTTAATACTGAAGGGCTGTACAAATGACAATCAGCCCTCAGAATTAGTTCTTTTTTGACATTCAATCTCTCTTGTTGCACTAAAAAGGTATTAATTTTCTTTATTTCGATCCGAATGACTCCCTTCCGTATCATCTGTAGCTACTAGTTCAATCTATCTCTCTTTGTAAAAATAAGAACAAACAAAAACTCGCAAATAAACACAAATCTTTGACTATCCTCTTAGAAAACAACGCAAACTTTAGTATTTTAAAATGTAGTTGGTAGTGGGGGGCCGATTAATTCGGAAAAACAGAAAAAATGAAGTATTTTTAACTTAAGAACGGGTAATGGGATCTTAATGAAATTTGATGTTTGGAAGGATATTGTGTCTCATAGCTCTTATTTTAAATTTCCAACAGATCCGGTGACATTGGGGGGAGTTGGAAGGGGGGAACCTAAAATCTTGGAAAACGCATAGAGTGGAGGGATTGGGATGAAACTTGGTGGGAAAAAATAAGCAGAAATCCTAGATACGTGATTGACATAACCGGAACGAATCTGCTCTGTTTGGAGGAGTCTGGGGAGGGGTGTCAGTTCTGAAAAATTCGAAAAAATGAGGCATTTTTGGTCCATGTTGTTCGGTGGAACCTGTAGGAATGATTATACCGTCCGAATGGCCCAGATAATCCTCTATTTCATACCAGGTTGATTGATCGAGTTGCACTTTTTGACACCCATCAGGCAATGGTGGTGATAATGTACTGGGCCAGTCTCGGACGGTACTCGGCCAGCTCAGCAGAAACTGCCGGCTGGCTCATGCATAACTCCAGATAGGAATTAACCGGATCCGGCCAGGTAATCTTTAATTCCAGCAGTGAGGACAATTGTTTGAGCCATTCAAAGCTAATCGGAAAACCGCAATCCGATAACATCAGATTACCCGTCTGAAGATGCACTGGTCTGAAACCTTCCCCCTTGCCTTTTTGGTCTTACGAGGAAAGGCTGGGTGTAAAAGGTTGGAGCTGTTCCGGTGTCGTGAGACGGTCTCCGCTGTCACAAGCTCCTTCTTCCGTCCCAATCCCTGAAAGTGTATTTAACGCGCAGGGTGTCCTCAACCCACCCTCCCAAATTTTGACGCATCAGCATACATCCTTTTTTTGTTCTTATGCTTTTTAAAAAAATATTATAAAGTGCTAGTATAATACCAAGACACTAACATGGTGCAAAACTATAAATAAGATTTTTTTAACAATTTGCACACATTGCTTCAGTTGAGAAAGGTTTTTTTTAGGATAAAAGTTTCGTGATGGAGTCACTTGAAGCAAATTACATAGCATGATGACACACTTATTAGACTAAGAGAAGCTGTAGATAAACAATGTGGTTTAGAAAGGGGAGATAATGCGTGAACCTAATTATAACTCTTAGATTGATTAGTTTAAAAAACGAAGTTTTTCTAATGAAAGTAAAGAACGAAGAAGAAACTTTTAAACAGACAAAAATTATTGCTTCGCAGATTATGCAATACATATCTGCAGTCTTGGTTCAAATAAATTGATTCGTGAGATTTCTCTAAATTCTGCAGAATGCAGAAAAACTAGCGCTTTACAAAATTTGCCTCATTTTAAAAAATAGGGGGAAACCCCCCTAAAAGTCATAAAATCGTCTGGCGGGGCGGTCTGCATTGTGGATTCGCTCACCAGAAACCTGGAAGGTTCCCGCTGCCGGTGCGTTCGTGCAGTTTCGGTCACTGGTGAGTCACCTGCTGCACAGATTTCCAGTCCCGTTCTTCATGCCGCCTGTCTGGCTGCAGCCATCCGCGCGGTGGGAGATTGCTCTGTATCTGCATCTCGCCGGTGGTCGAAGTGTCCGCGATTTTGAAGATGCACATCCGGAGTTCGGAGACATTCATATCACGAAGTCGGTTGCACGTCATTTTCTGACGGCTCCTGATGATCTCACCGCTGCCGCGGCACTCCGCTGGGCTCAGGTGCGATCCATGGGCGGAAATAATGCAAAACCATCCCCAGAACGTGCCTAATGGTGCAAGGTTGTCCCACCTTGCAACACTGATCAAAATATGAGAAGCTCGTTTTCCTACACCGGAGCATGGCTGTATCCAGGACTTTTTTTTGGGGGGGGGGGGGGTACAAAACTCTAAAAACGCACCAAACTGTTTATGTGTATTTTTATTAAGTTTTTTACATGTCGAATATACATTCCAGGAGGAGAGGTGTTCAAACTCCATGCGCCCCCTTCCTGGATACAGCCTTGTGCCCAAGGACTATGGGAGACTAATAAGAAGAAACTCTTAGGTTTATTATATTTTATATACAAAATTTCCAATCACTGCTATCTCCTTTGTTTTTATTTTCCCGGTTTTCTCTTTTCCTATTGTTTTTCCTTTTTGGAATTCTTTCCCAACTGATATATATCTCCCCTATTCTTTTTAGAATTATTTTCAGGGACCTTCTTATCTTTTAAAGTCCATTTTTATTTGTCTTTTTTCGGTTTTTTTTTCTCTGATGTTCTAGTGTCAACTTGGTCTTTCCTGTTTCTGTACTTTCTTGGTTTCTATTTGTTTCTATATGGTAATTACTACCAGTTTTTTTCTACTGTATTCTAGTGTTTATTCTCCTTCATATTTATTTCACGTGTATTGTTTGTTTTAGGGCATTATTTATGGTTCTTTTAGTGCTCTACCTCATCAAAAACCAATTAGATAGCACTGATTACTCTACTATCAACCTAGAGGAAGATATTGAAATTAAAGCCAAAAAACTAAGTTGCACTCTCTTAACAGCAACAGTAAGCACAGTCAAGAAATTCTCTGACTAAATATCCATTTCTTCGTTAAAGAAATCTAACAAAATCTGGTGGAGTAAAGACTGCAAAAATGCAATCTTATGTAAAAAAAAAAAAAGCAAAAACACCATCCAGAGGCATCCAAGCTAAGAAACTCTCATTACTCTTTGGAAGGCTGAAGTTTTAGTGAAGAAAACAGTTTTAAAGGCCAAACGGTCGGCCGGGAAGGACTTTTCAGCCGAGTGTAAAAATTCCAAATTCTTATCTGCAAAAACGTGGTATTTTGTATTTTTTGCCAGAAGAAATATCACTGAAAGATGCGTGCTTATTTTTATTTTTTTTATTGTTTGTTTGCTTTCCCCAGGGGTGATCGCATCGAAACAATAGTCTTAGAATGTTGGTAAGGGACTCACTCTAACGGAAACTAAAGTTCTAGTACCAAAAAGATTAAGTTTTAAGTGACCAAAAGATTGGAAGAGATTTAGCCCCCCTCCCATCCCCTTTATTTCTTCATATCGACCGATTAAGATTTTTAAAATTTTGAAATAATCCTTCTGTTCAGTATAGTTCAAAAGCTCAGTAACTATACCATCACGGAGATGAACGGCTATCGCCCCATGGTCGCTCGCGCTTTGCAACAACGCTTCCCGGAAACGGCGTTCCAGTTTACCAATGCCGGTGTGGCGTCGACCTGTTCCACGACGGGTGCGTTCCGACTTTCAAACGATGTGTTGGGAGCAGCGCAAGTGGATTTACTGTTTATCGAATTTGCGGTGAACGATGATCAGGATGCCGGCCATGCTTTTGATGCCTGTGTGCGGGGAATGGAAGGTTTGATCCGGCAGGCGC
This sequence comes from Alatinidae sp. Z8VKAUB7J3, assembly GCA_010016025.2. NCBI lineage: Eukaryota > Metazoa > Cnidaria > Cubozoa > Carybdeida > Alatinidae > Alatinidae sp. Z8VKAUB7J3. The sequence continues at coordinate 9,670,650 of JAAAKM020721499.1, forward strand.
GACGCGCGAATCCGCGGGTGGACATTGTGGTGACCTATTTTGTGAACGAGCGGATGTTGAGCCAACTGCAAGCGGGCCAAACCCCGGTGGAAATTTGTTCCCAGTTAAAATACATCCCCTTTCTCCCGTAAAATTTTCTCCGGACAGTTCCATACTTGCTGAAAATCCCCCCGAACAGTTTCTCGTGGACAATTCTGCCTGAAAATTTTTCTTTGTATACTTTCATTTGAAAAAGACCTTAGTTTTAATCTTTCCCTCGATCACTCTAGAAATCCCACTTCCCTGAATATTTTTTCAGGGAAATCTAAATACGCTGAAAATAGCCCCCTGATAATTCTCCCAGAATATCTCTACACTTAAAATTGAGTCAGCAAAGATAAAGTAAGACACATAAAAATATTTTTTTTTCTCACTTAAAGAGGCTACTAGAACCTATAGAGTTTGGATCGAGTGACAATTTTTTTTAGTAGAAATATACAAATTCATTCCTCCTTTTCCATATAAACACTAAAAAACATTTTTTTTTAATTTGGCAGGAGCGCAAAAACATTCAGGAGACAATTCCCTCCCCCTACCAATTACGTGTTTTTTTTTTTGAAAAAGACACCTACAGCTCAGGTAATTTCCTTTTTTCACATATGGTGTCTTAACCGTCTGCGAAAATTACCGGAAAAAATTATCCGAAAAAAAAAAATATATACCGGAAAAAAATCGACCCTGGAAGAAAGAAACCTTCTCATAGGTGTCAATTCACGAAAAAGTAGGTTGGTTATATTGTTATTTCTTCCTGGTACATCTTCAACAAGTTGTCTTGTAATGTCTTTGCACATACTTCTTCCCCCTGGACCACTTATTTTACGCCCCCCAAATTGCTCATCACTTTGATAAATACCACGTGATTTCATCAGTGACTCATCACGAAGTCGTGAGTCATCCTCCCAGTACCGAGAAGCCGAGTGAGAATACAGTGCCGCTGGAGTTCCATGAGTAACTCTAGTTGTTGTTACGAAGCCAGTAGCCTTCCCTGAAATAAAAGGTAGTTTAGAGAAAGACATTAAATTGTATATTGTTCTATATATTCAATAAATAAATAAAAAAAAATTCAAATGAAAGTAGAACAGAACTGGTTGTGTGTTTTTTTTTTTTTTTTTTTTGGGGGGGGGGGGCTTTAAAAGTGCACCATAATTTGTTTATATGCATTTTTGTTACGTTTTCACGAGTTGGTATTATTGGAAGGTGCACTCAAACCCGTAAACCCCCTGTATACAGCCTACCACGCAATGCTTTCGGAGTGGTTTTTGGGGCGGAGATCATATTTTTTTACATTTACATTATAACTGGAGTAAACTCTTGTTTAGCAGGGGTGAAAGTATCCACTTCATGGTTTATCTGTTGTATCCCGTAGAACCTGATTTTCTAGGGAAAAAAATAACAAAAAGATGGGCCTGATGGTGCAACAATATTATATACGAGGGCTTTTTCCTTGTTCGGCAAAACTTGTTTGAAGGTCGCTTGAATTAGTTTGCAAGTCCCTTGAATTAGGTTGATTTCAGTTATGTGAGTGTATGATTGCCATTTTTGCTAAACGAAGACTAACATGTTCCTTTTTTTTTTCTAGACCTTGTTCCATCAGCTGTGCTTGTTGCTTCCAAGATTATGTGAAAACGCTTATTATTCTTTTTTCCCTTTAAAAGCTTTTTTTATTATAATAAAAGTCAGTTGATAATGTCCAGTAAAGTGACAGTCTTTATATTCAAGTGAAGAATTTTCTTCTATTCTCAAATCAAGCTTAGCAGCTGATATCCTTCAACAACAGGTGTTGGGAACATTGGCCATTAAAATGCACTCTTTGGGGCACTTACCCATCCCCCACCTACACAATGACCAACAGCTCCTCCTTCATACTAGATGATGCGCACTTATAAATCACTGAATGTAACTTTATTAGATATGAAGTAAATTAGTTTAATTAAATCAAGCTTTAAAATGACTGTCAGAAACATTTTCTGCAACAAGAACGGAGGCATCACCCCACAGCACCTTTATTCAGGCTTAGTCTAAATGAAGGGAAATGAGAGATAAATTCTCCCCTCCCTCCACACACACATACTCTTTTTTCTGTATTTATGTGGAGGCTCATGAAGAGTTAGACAACTTTGGCATATGTAATTTCCTTGGTGGTGCCCATCAAATCACTCCCCTTCCCGATAAAAATTCGTACAATCTGCAACCCATTTGCAGCAGAGGGATCACTGGAAGACAGCTAATTTAACTTTGTTGATCTGATTGGTATAATTTAAATACCATTTGGTGCATCAAAAACGATCCAAATATATTGAAACAGCTATAAAAGAAATCAATCACAAAAAAAGTGTTCCGTAGGAAAATTGAAGGAAATTGTTTTTTATGAGCCGTGCGAAGATAATGCATAAGATAATTGTGTTTCTTGTCTCGATATTAACTACAAATATGTACGACAAGTTTTCAAATCTTTTTTTTAGCATATTGGATTTGCCATCACAAATATGGGAATTTCCACTAAACTACCGTTCAAATTAACAGAGAATTTACCTTCCTATATTAACGCCTCAAATGACATTAGAGTCAGCATAAATGAAAGACCTGGGACTTCCATTGAAATTAACCGAACTATAAAATTAACCGTTCATTCAAATGGCGTTATTTTATTTCGAGGAAGAAGTCTTGCCAGCTTTGAGTCTGGCTTGAACAAGATTTATCCGTACCTGTGGAATGCACGCATATTCGACTCAGATATTCAAAACGTGAAAAAATGTACTATCCTCGTATAAAGAAAATGAATTTCAAGGGCTAATAGTAATAAGACCATTTATATTCAAACTCATAACGAGGAAAAATAGCATGAGTAGGGCTGATAACTCCTTTACTTTGATGTTTGATTTTTATTTGATGTATTTCGGAAAACGGTGGACGTGGGATGAGGGTTAATTGCCCTCCTATAACTTTCGACTATTAAAAAGGGCACTGCCTCTTTCAATTTCCAATCCAGTGAGCTGTTTTCCAAGCTTCTTCTACAACCAATGGCCATCTCAAAATTTCTATCAGACGCATTTCGGGAAAATACGAGATGTCAGTTGGGTTATCCACCCTCTGATCACTTTGAATCTTGAAAAGATTCAAAATCAAAATGGCTATCTAACAATTTGGATTTGATGGGTTTCATAGGGTACCAATTACTTTTCAAACAAACCTAAAGAGGGTAAACAAACCAGTTTCTGAATAGATTTTCGTTTAATGTTCACGAATTAAGTACTTGATCGAGGCGGAGGTGAATAAAGGCTCAGAGAGTTTGGGGAGTTAATATTTGAGCTGGTTCCAAAAAGATTTTGACTGTTTTTTGGCCCTAGGCTATAACGAAAAGTTAGCTGGTTTTGTAATTCGCTATTGTTATTATTTTTTCCCCCCTTTTCGGCTGATTCCTCATCAACAGTTGATACATAATGCTTAGATTTTAAAGGATAAAAAAGCATGGTTAACATTATTTAATTAGTTTTACACAGGGGCGTCCACAGAATCTTAACGAAAATCACACCAGCAGATTCAGCGTATCCAAGAACCCCATTTTAGAAGTTTCAAAATCCTATCTACAAAAATGTGAAATTTAGTATTTTTGCCAGTAAAAAGATCACGCTTGCGTGTTTATTTGCTGTTGTTTTTTCCCACGGGTGATCGTATCGACCCAGTGGTCCTGGAATGTCGCGAGAGGGCTCATTCTAAGGGAAATTAAAAGCTCTAGTGCCATTTTTAAGTGAACAAAAATTGGAGGGCACCTAGGCCCCCTCCCATGCACACTGTTCACCAAAGACACCGGATCAAATTTTTAGATAGCCATTCTGTTCAAAGTAGTCGAAACGGATAGGAGCTTTAAGCTTCTACAGTGAGGTTCTCTGATACGTTGAACCTGATGGTGTGATTTTCGTTAAGATTCTATTACTTTTAGGGGGTGTTTTCCCCTATTTTCTAAAATAAGGCGAATTTTCTCAGGCTCAACATTGATTTAATAGCACAGCAAAAGCATAACTTTGGAGGCTATGCTATTAGACAACAAACAATCACGAGAAAAGAAAAAAGGAAACTGAAAAAAGAATAAGGGGATAAAATCATATACAAAAATAATCCATATAATCAATTATTCTACAGAAAACATAACATATTGAAATCTCGAAGCAATAAAATAAATATTCCGAATATTGTGTTTAATTACGGGTGACAAAATGCATTGGACTGATATAATTTGGGCTATATATTTGCACTTTAGAGGGTGGGAGGTAAGATTAGGTTACTTTACCCCTCTCATAAATGTGCAAATATATAGCCCAAATCAAATTATTTTATTGACTTAAGTTTTATATTTTCCTCATGTTTTAGTATATTTCATTATGATCAATCAATCAATCATTTTATTAATACTAAAACACTATTACAAACGTAAAAGTTATTCGGCCCAAGAAGAAGCTTTGCTTGTTATGGGCCATACAACACAGTATTAGAACGCCAAAGATTATTATCTTAATAATAGAGCACTATGATTAACCTAACTTTACTGGACCTCCATATTTTAGCAGCTCTGAGCTTAAGCCGCAGATACCAGCAGCTTCATTATTCTTGAGCCTTTTTACTGCGTATCAGATTTCTGAGGGACTGTAAGGCTCGTCAGGAGGAGCATCTGTCTCAGGTCTTTGACTGCAAGGTTGGCTGAGACTATCTTTAGGAGGCAGATACGTGCTATTATTGTTGAGGAGGGAACAGAAGTGGTCCTTCCACCGCTCAAGACAAGAATCTTCATCGGAAAGAAGTGCCCAATCTCTGGGCGGGACGGGACCCAAGGTGGGAGTTTTATTTTCCGTGAGGTCTTGGAGATGCTTGTATAGGCTACCCATCTCTTTCTTTTCCCGGGGGAAAGGTCTTTAAGTTATAAAATTTGCCCATTGTTTACACGCAGTATTTGTTATTGGGATGCATGCATGCATTTTCGGGTGGGGAGCAAATTTCCTGCTGGAGGTTTATCCAAAGGGGAATTTTCCATGGGGAGGGAAGTTTCCAGAGAGTGAACTTGTCAGAGAAAATTATACACTGCAGGAATTTGCCACGATTCTTACAGAAAATTCTTTTTATATGTCTTGCTTTCTCTTTTCTGTCTCAATTTTGCGCGCGGAATGGTTAAGAGTAATTGTCTGGGGTAAATTTTCACCGGGAAAGAATTGTCTAGAGGATATTTCCGCGGTAAGGGGAAATCTGTTGTCATCTTCAAAGACATCATTTCTGGGTCCTTTAACTACGCTGAACAAAAAAAAAATACGAAATTCCACATCTTTTTAGATAGGAGCTTGAAATTTTTGCCATAGGATTCTCTGATACGCCAAATGCGATGGTGTGATTTTCGTTAATATTCTATGACTTTTAGGGGATGTTTTTCCAAAATAAGGCAAATTTTCTCAGACTCGTAACTTTTGATGAAAAAGACCAAATTAATTGAAACTTATATATTTAGAATCAGCGTGAAAATTCAATTCTTTTGATGCATCTTTTATTTTCAAAATTCCGTTTTTTAGAGTTTCGTTTCCTATTGAGCCGGGTCGCTCCTTTGATTCTCATAGTCGCTTCTCTTCTAACTGCAGCCTCTTCGTGATGTTGTGATTCGGTACAACCTCTTTGGGCAAAATACAAATCGTTCTGAAAGTTGTGACCAATTTAAATCGTCTGTGACAAGAAATGTCAGTATGTCAGTTTTAAGAAAACTCAACTATGTAGCCAATTTTAAGACTGGGCCCTGACACGGCGATGTGGCAGCTTTGTTTAATATTGATTTTCATTATCTCTTATCTTCTAACGTTAGTTTATGTAAGCCTCTTCTGGAAGTCATGGACCAGGCCCGCCACAACTACGTAGGAGGCTTGTATATGTTGATTCTCATTGTCGCCTGTCTTATCGGCATGACCGTCGTGCGCAGCTTCGCCAGCGGCGGCGACCCGGAAGCGTTTGCCGTTCACAGGAACGGCAACCTGTACATCTCCAACGAAGAAGATGCGAAGGCGTCGGTCTTTAACCCTGCTGACGGATCTCTGTTGGCAGAAATCGAGGTTGGCATCGAACCAGAAGGGGTTGCCGTCTCGCCCGACTGGAAGCGGGTCATCGTGACCAGCGAATCCACCAACATGCTGCACGTGATTGCCGTTCCGGAACACAACATTGTTGCCAATATCGTTGTTGGTGCACGACCGCGCGCGGCCACGTTCAGTGCCGACAGCCGCACCGCGTACGCGACCTCGGAAATCGCCTGATTTTTGAAAATGGGGGAACATACTCTTTGAAACTCTAAAAAATGAAGTTTAATATCAATAGATATGTCAAAAGAATTGGCTTATTATGCTGATTCTAAACATATTTGATTCGTTAAGCTTAGTATCACCCATCAAATGCTACAAGTCTAAGAAAGTTTGCTTGATTTTTGAAAATGGGAGAAAATACTCTTTGAAAGCCAAAGAACCTTAATGAAAACCACACCGCCGCATCCATCATATCAGAGGGCCCTACATTATAGGTTACGAGCTCATACCAGAAAAAATGTAGAATTTAGTCATTTTTGTCAGACGGAAGATCACAGATGCGTATTTATTTGTAGAGAACGTCAGGGAGGGGGGCTAGCTGCTCTCCACCATGTTTGACTCTTAAAGGGGAACTAAAACAATACATTTCAAATCAAATGAGCCTCTTCCAAAGTTCACATGACCACCCCTTCCATAAAAAAGAAACTTATATGCCCCTTGGGCATAACTTACAACATTTACCCCTTGACTCTGGGGGAATCTGTCCACACCAAAGGTGCTATTATTTTTATCGGACACATTCTTGGAAAATACGATGTAGGGTGAAGGGACTGCCGTCATCACTTTGATTCTTAAAAATGGAAATAGAACATTTGATTTCTAATCCAATGAGCTTGCTCTAGAGTTTATACTACCACCTCGTAGCCTGATGAAAGTTTTGAGCTAACCATTTTTTCAACATAGTCGAAAAATCTAATAACCATGTCTTTGAGGATGACTTGACCCCCACAGTCCCCGGGGGAAGGGCTGCAAACTATGAACTTTGCCCATTATTGACGTATGGTATCGGATATTGGGAAGTATAAAGACGTTTTCAGGGCGGATTTTTTGGGTGGGGGGGGTGCTTGGGAGGATCTCTCCACGGAGGTATTTTTCGTGGGAGAAGAGAATTTTCCATGGAGGTGGAGCCGAATTTCCCGGCAATATTTAAAAAAGAATCAGAAATCGAGTAAAAAATAAGTCTTTAGCTGAAAGTAAGGTGCAACAATCAGTTAAACTAATTGCTGATGGAAATACAATATTGCCAACAAAGATTTTTTACGAGTTGCAAGAGTCACAAAGAGTTATTTATTTCTAGGAAGACGATTGATACCTTTATTACAGCGATGAGAACTCTACAAATTTAGATGGGTTATTTTAGAGCGCCTCCAGGAACATTCCCTTTAGGGGGGGGGTAAGAGTATTTATAATTTTTTTAAGTTGCCTCTACCTCTTTAATACGTTTGTAAACTGCCTCCTTGTTCTTCGAGGGGGAACATCACCTCTTGACCTTTTGGAACAGATGTGTGAATTGTTTTCTTTTTTGTCGTAACTTGTTGAGCTGATATTCCTCCATTTAGCCCCATTCATTCATCCCACTCATCTAGCTCGGTATTACAGCGAAATTGTCCATATGTAAATAGCTTATAAATTAGCTAAGATTGACGGCTGTGTGTAGGGTTGTTTTTTTGACCTCATTAAATTTTGAAGCCTAATGAAAATTCTGGAACTTCAAAACGAAGAAAAAGATAGGCATTAAAAAAAAATTCCCCAAAATCAATATTCAAATAAATATTTAATCTCCCATTCATCTTCTGGACTTATTAGTCACTCATTGTGTTACATCTCAGTCGTAAGGTCACCTTTCTATTACTAATTACCAAAAAACAAGTTAGTCGTGGAACAGACCTCTTCTTTGGAGTGATGCTTGTCTGTAGAGTAGTGAGGAGGTAGTCACTGTTGACCAACTCAGTTCGGATGTTCGGTCAAGCTGTTGAACAGTCAATTCCTAACTATTCACCTATAGCTCGGTGGTCAGAAGTGGACAGAAACGGACAGAAACGGACCGGCCAGTGTTGAACATGTGGCCACTTGAATTTGTGGCCAAGTGTGCGGCATCAGGTGAATGATCAATGTATTTCAATGGGTCGGAAATGGTTTGTGGTGAACGGTGGTCAAATCGAAATGGTGATCAGTCATGAAAACGCCTTATTCCACTGATCGATTCTGGTCATCCTACTCGCCAGTTGTTCAGTTGCTGTTTAATGTCTGTTTGTTTGTATTTTTTTCTGTCTTGTCTGTCTGTCTGTCTTTCTGTCTTTTTGGTCAGTATGTCTGTCTAAATTCTCTGTTTGTCTTTCTTGTCTGTCTGTCTATGTGGTCCGTCTATCTCTTTAGCCCGTCTATATGTCTGTCTCCTCTCTCTATTCTGTCTAGTTTCTCTGTGTGTCTGGTCTGTCTGTCTGTCTCTACTGTCTGTCGATGTGTCTGTTTGTTTCGTCTGTCTGGCCTGTCTATCTGTCTGTATGTGTGTATGTGTGTCTGTCTTGTCTGTCCATTTTGTCTGTTCTGTCCTTCTGTCTTTGTGTCTGTCTCTCTAGTCTGTCTGGTCATTTCCGGTTTCCAAAATTTCTGTTCCCCCCCTCCCGCCCCCTATGTACTCGGATCCAATTCAAATTTAAAACAGAGCATCTGAGACATAAGATCTTTCTATATATCAAGTTTCATCAAAATCTGACGACCAATTTGTAAGATAAAGATATCTCAATTTTCACGTTTTCCAAGATTTCCAGTTTCCCCCTTAAACTCCCACAATGTCACCGGATTTGGTCGGGATTTAAAATGAGAGCTTTGAAGCACAAGATACTTCTAAATATCAATTTCATTAAGATCTGATTACCCGTTCGTAAGTTACAAATACCTCATTTTTTTCTAATTTTTCCGAATTAACACTCCCCAAAAGATTCAATTCTCTTTAATGTTGTTTTCCCAACATGTTTAGCTCACGATAAGGTTTTCCCGATGTCGTGTTAAAAAAAAAAAACATTTTTACCACGTTTTCCTTTCAATTATAATTACGCAATTTTCGTTCCGTCATTATTCAAGTTATTTTATTAATATTTTAAAGAGTTAGAAAAAAAAATACAATCCTTTTGAATGCTGTTTTCTCGCACCCTTGGCTCGCGATAAAATATAAATCTGTTGCTAATAGAGTCTTAATTCAGAACAATATATTGTTAGTTTCATTCACAACATGTTCATTTATTATTTCTTTTTTTATATAATACGGCATACTTTTATTGGGATCGCAGCTCATAATTTCCACGACACGATGCGGCAGTTTCCTTTCGCGGAAAGTCGTTTTGACAAGGAGCGATTCAAGGATCTGAGCTGGCGTGTCAAGATTCTCCCTTATATGGAACTCAACAATCAATATGACCGGCTCGATCTGAACAAAGGCTGGGATGACACAGCCAATACATGGGCATTAGCAAAATGCAAAGATGCTTTTGTGATGAGCAACGGCGCCGTTGTGAGTTCGATCAACGTCGATCCGCCTGTCAAATCGTTTGCTTCGATCACTGACGGATCATCCAACACGATCATGATGATCGAAAACCGCGCTGCCTCTATGACGCCGTGGGCAAAGTACGATTTCAACAAAAAACATACTTTTAGAAACTATCTTTTATGTTGTGTTTTCAATATAGCATAAATAACAATAGAGCCAATCCGATGTTCGGATGGGGTAGCAACATTGCATTTAGACACAGAGAGATAAAACTTCAAGGAAAAAGATTTTCAATTATTAAAAATAATGGATTGTACAACTTCATAATATTAAGAATTTTTTCAAGACTACTAACTTGCAATAAACTTTGTTAAAACCCTAAAAGAATTACCTCATTTTATATTATGTCCCCGGACCCGACTGGAATTGAAAATGGAGCATATTAGACATAAGATCCGATCACTCATTTGTAAGATAAAGATACCGGTCCGAATATAAGAAAACACTGGGGTGCTAGTGACCTTATCGGTCAAGGATCAACAACTTAAAATTTTTATTTATTCGGATTAGTTTTGATTCTCATGCACATCTTTTGTTAATGTTTCTTTCTCTCTTTTTTGTTTCCATTTTTCCTTTTGCTAATTTTACTCTTAAGATTAAATCTACTTGTTAATATTTACTCTTAAAATTTCATTGCATTTACTGTTTGTTCTCCTTAATCAATATTTTTTTAATCTGTTTGTTCATGTCAGGGTGTCACAATCTTTTGAAAAATTTTGAAAAAATAGGCTAGTTCTAGATGATATGTTTTCGAACTTGAGGGGTCGGATGTTAACAGTAATAGCACTAGTACTAGTAGTAGCAGTAGTATTGATATTTTGCATTTATGTAAGTTGAATATCTCCCTCACGAAGTTCTGGAAGACTCAACATAGTACAATTAGCTGTTGCTGTGACATCGCTGATATACCATTTCGATAACCTGTTGATATGATATACTTCCTGAAATTTTCATCTTAGCCTTAGCCTTACAACTAGTTGCAATTGAAGTTGTCGGAGTAGTTTAGTAGCAGTAATAACAGTAAATGCCCCCAAAGCATAACTTAAGACTATTATTTGACATTACAACCATTGCCCCTGGGCTCTGGGGGGGGGGGTGTCAGCCTTGGAAGTATCGAAAAACCACTACCAATATTAAACCACAATTGTTGCAACAGACCATTTGGGTTACTAAGTTACTTTGATGAAAGCATTTCATCGAAGTAACTGTATTTTAAACGAACTGTTAGTTTAAAAGAAGAAAAACACTAGCCTCTTGATATTTTTAGTGTGACACAAGTGACACATAAATAAAGATTTGATGTACAACAAAGGTTTTGCTATAGAAATACTTTTTAATTTGGTGTAGAAATACTTTTTAATTTGGCGTAGAAATACCAAATAGAATAAGAGAACCCAAGTAAGGTCTCTGTAATAGATTTAAGAATAGCCCCCTAAAAGCTTAATCACTGCCGTATCACTACTGTAAGTGAATAATACGCGGCTCTTTGAACAGATTAAGGCGAAATCAGATAGCAGAGATGTGTTTGCCTCCGACGTCTTCGTGCAACAATGATCTGTTAAGAAAAATAGTTGTAACTACTGAGGGGGTGTCCACTTTCAGAAATTACATCCACAAGGTGGCACGTGTCAACTCTGGCGGGAGTGTACCAAGCGTTGCAGAACGGTGCAGGACTCGTCGCATCCCGAAATCTACAATAGGGGATGGGAAATGGGCGCCCCCTAGGCAACCACCACAAAAATGAGCCTTAGGAGACAGTTAAAAAAAAAAAAAACAGAAGGAAACCTAACCTGAATCCTGATCAGTTGGGAAATTGCCTCCTCTCCCAAATTTCAACTTAGTTTTAGATTTTCAATATAATCTCCTGTATTTCTTATATAATTTGCCTGTTTTGCGGTTTTTCGACTTTTTGCTTGACCGAATTTTTGGTACTTAAAAACTAGGCCTACAACCTGATAATTTCATACTTTTGAAAGTTAACGTTGAAAATCGACCTTGTTCTGCGCTAAATCAATGTTTTTGACAGTGTTTATGGCGATCGTTTCCCGTATGAACCTCCCTTAAAGCAGCGATAATCCTCAGGAGGTTCCATTAAGCTGCTTTAATAAAAAAAGTATATTTTCTCCAAATGGTTCCCCATTGAACTATTTGAAGCTACGTGAATATGCAGCTTTCATAGCATTGCCACTGTCCGTCATTATAAACAAGTGTTTGCTTCCGGCTGTTTCCCGTTTAATGTGAAGATTTCGTGGATTTTTCTTTGAAAAACTTATTTCGTGGGAAAGGTTGTTTTTAAATTATCATATTCCTCTACTGAAGTATTTTCTTGGAGTAAGTTCAGTCTTCATTTCAACTGTTGATGAAATCATACAATAATATCACGAAAAGATTATTAAATATTCATTACAACCAAATAAAGAATTTGTATAAAAATTACTAATATCCTTCATTCGTCCAACTTATACTTGTGTAATCTGGATATTTTATTTTCAGTAATTCGCCCTCCCTCCCCATCAACACCCGCGCCACTCGGCGGCTTGCGGCCCTGGCACCCGACATCGTAGGACTGCTCACCCTCCGTCGAAGGTTCGCACTCCACCTTCGCGCTGGACCCCAACAGGGCCAGCACCGATCCGCCTAGATCCTGGTCGGACACCGATCAGCGAGGCTGCGGCTTTCGTGCCGCCCCGGTCGTGCTCCCTTCCATGATCTTCCGGCGCGCGCCCGCCGCTCGGGCCGTCACCTTCAGCAAAGGTCGGCTCGGTCGCCATGATCTTCCGGCGGGCGCCCGCCGCTCGGCCCGTCACCTTCAGCACCGGTCGGCTCGGTCGCCATGCGACCGCCAGAACTTTTACGGAAGGAAATACGTATTGATGTCATCTGATGTCAGGTCATTGACGTCTACCGTCATTATTGGTGTCAATACTACCTGATAGAGAGGTATATTACCATTCACAAGCGTTTAAACTTAACGTTATTTTAATATAGCTTAATTATTTAGTATGATACAATTACGTATTATAAGAATCAACTTGACATTATTTACTTTTTTAATAGTACCATTAATTCAAATTTATAATCATTTGGTATAATCGAATTCTTTATGGTAAGAATAAATTTAATAGCTTTCAGTTTAAAGAAAAACAACTTTTTTTAAAAAACGTAATTTACATAAATCACTTATTTTATATGAAAATGTTAGAGAAAGGTAAGTCTTTTTACTAGAAAAAAAATAACACAGCACAAAAAAAATGATAAATTGAATGATCATAGACAGTTTGCAATAAACCGGATTTTTCGTGCAGAAGGGTCTCCAGGCAACTTGACGAGAATCTGGCCGCGATCTGACCTCACATTATTTACGCCAAACTTGTCCCTTGCTAGATTTATGATGTCACGGCGATGTTTTATAAGAGCTTCCGAAAAGTAGATACCAGTTTTTACCTGTTTGGACTTTGTCTTGTATATTTTGTAAGACAGGTCTTGACTTGAAACCGGAAGAACTTTTTCCAAACTATTTTGTGATTGCGATGTATTGGTCCAGCGCTACATCGGCAAACGCATCGCCAAGGCGTCGATCAAGGCGGCTCACGTTGCCAATGCTGGTGCGTCCATCAAGGGCAACCGCTGCGAGATCTTTCGCAAGTGCCTCGTCATAGGGAGTTGTCTGGTGGGCCAGCAGCGTCAGGGGCTGCGTGGAAAAATCGACCAGTACGGCGTCGATGCCGTCCATACTGGTGCCGGAAATCATGCCAACGAAAAGCGCCTGGCTCATTCCTCCATGGCCAACATCTGAACACCCTGCATTTGATCCAACTGCCGCAGCAGGGGGCCGGCGACGCTGTTAAAAGCCACCAGTTGGGCCTCCGGCAGCGGATCGGCCTTTTCATTGAGGGCAATTTGAAACTATCTAGCAAGCGCTTACTAAATAGATTAGTATAAATTTCGAGACCATAAATTACATCATTCCCCCAGGAGTGGTGGTATCATTTGTAATATCTATGATGTATCCAAAACTACAGAAAATGACAAATGGCTTTGAACAGGTAAAGAAAAAGGCAAGCAACAAGAAACAGCAAAATCACGTTGAATTACAGAGGAAAAACGTTGCATAAAGAAATCTGCTGTTAGGTGACAAATCAAAATGACAATGGAATGAAAGAAAATGTTAGTTTATCGTGTGTCTTTCTTTGAAAATTACACAGAAAGGAAACACCAGAATTACTTAACTGTTATGCCAGTACTAAAAGACACGTACATAAGAATTGTTTTTCGGGGTGGCGATAGCAAAAACAGATTTTACGGAACAATATTAAATAGAAGTACCTGGAAATTCAAGAAAATTTGGAATTTGAGGGGTGGAGAGTCAGGCCTATCCTATTAGCAAGTCTCTAGAAATTAAGTCTCAATTTTAGTAGAACTAAATTTTCGATCCATTTCCTGTGTACCCCTTCTACTCACATAATTTGAGATCTTCAAATGCAAATATCAACATTTACATTCATTTGTACATATTTCTCCATCGAACCTTGCTTTAAAAATACTCAATCGTTGTAGTCTTATATCATTCTTCTAGTGAATCCAACTTACTCAAAGGAGAATGAAAATGAAATCCATTTGCAATATTTTCTGTCTAACTTTAGTGATTTTAGCTTTTCATCTTCCGGCATCTGCTAATAATGCACAACCTACTCCACATCACCCGATTTTTGAGAAGTTTCCCTATGTGCCTCCCCAGGGTTTTAGTGAAGAGTATTTTGAGTGGATCGATTTGCTTGAAGCTGTTCTTGATGCAGAAGGGTCGTTTACAATGGTAGAAGTTGGAGCAGGCTTTGGTCGATGGGGGGCTCGTGGTGGTGTTGCAGCTCGGTATTGCAACCATCCTTTTTTTCTGACACTTGTGGAAGCAGAACCGCACCGCTTATCCAGAATCCTCCTCCTATCAGCATAAGAAGCAATATCATCATCATCAGACATTATCCCCCTTTCATGAAGATGATGATGAATTAGGAGACAATGATGAACATGAACGACGGAACAATGATAATAATAACGATGATGATCACGACGACGACGACGACGTCAATATGAATTATTATCATCGTCATCGTCGTCGTAACATTCTTATCAAGGCAGCAGCAAGTTTCGTTATCATTGCTGCAGGAACATTCGTTTGGGGTGGTAATTATGAGACAGTAGCCGGTATGACCACAACCAAAATGATCAACAAAAAGAAGAAGACGACGTTAAGTAAAAACGTATCGCCGGCGTTACAAAAGTTAATTCAGAAGTTACGTATATTTTTTACTAATGAAAACGTTTGTAAAAAATTCATAGTTCTAGTTGCCTTTTTAAGTAATCAAAAAATTGGATGGTAACTAGGCCTCCTCTCCTGCTCCTTTTTCTCAAAATCTTCCGATTAAAACTATGAGAAAGCCATTTAGCCCTAAAAAAATGATATGTAAATTTCATTTTAATTATTTATGAGCGGAAAGCCAAAATCAAAACATGCGTTAATTCAAAAACGTTCAGAAATCAAATAGAAAAACAAGTGTTCTCAACTTAACCTAAGGAGCGACATTAAAACATAAAAAAAGCAGAATTTACTCCGTATCCTGGGTAGTATTAATAGGAAAGATGTCTGATGCAGTGATGATGAGTAGTCAAGAAGCAGGTCCTTTTTTGCTTTTGAAAAAAGTTTTGAAGGAAACAGGGTCCTTTTTTGCTTTTGAAAAAAGTTTTGAAGAATAGTAATATAATGTTTTGAATCACGATTCGTAAATTGGAAGCCGCGCTACCGACAGTGGTCAAGTATAGCTTTGAAACGTAGATGCTTGAAAAGGTTGGGGAAAATATTCTGAACCAGAAGAATTGTTTAAGTAGGGTTATAGGTACTCGTTCGACTTACCGTGTGTCAAACAAAAAGCTTTAAAAAAAGTTTAGTTCTATCCCAATTCTTGTCGAAAACTATTATATTTTTATTTTTACAAAATTATTTAAAAAATTCAAAAGGCCACTTATGCAGTCATCTATTTCCTACTCTTTGTCACGGGGAGTCGCCACGGACTGACGGTTGTCCTAGAATACAAAATACATTAACAATTATCAAAAGAAGAAAAACAATATTCCTATTTAAATACTCGTACAACTTAAAATCCTTGCAAAAATTTCCTTTCTAGGCTGATTCCCTCAATAAAACAACTAACCTGTCAATAATTCCCATGGAAAATACCCCGCATACAAATTTGAGCAGCCGAAACGGATTTCTTCCATCTTGCGAATAAAATTTTGAAAATTTTGGTGAACCATGTGACTTAAATCAACGAACTCAGAAGTTTAGAGGAACTGCGCTGATATGACTCTGTCAGAAACGGTCAGCTTCCTGACCAATATGATGTTGGTTTCGATTTCCCTGTATGTGGAGCATAATATAATGATATGGTATGACCGTCTCCTCCGACTGTATAAAAAATCCAAAGCACCATCGCCTATGAATTCAGTCCCACAGCCACCGAACGGAAACAACTGCTTGGTCATCCAAGAATGAAATAGCCCCACGGCCTACACCAGTTCTCCAGCAAGGCAGAAATAGGACCTGAAGGTGCACCCATGTCTGCGTAAGACTGGGTGTCATGGAGGAAGAGGAGGGTGTGTGAAAACGACACCCGCCGCGAGAACCCCCGAGAAATTTCCACGGCCATGAAGCGGGACCAAAATCTCGTAGCCCAAGGCCAAGCCGCCCGCGATCAACAAGCAATAGAGAAACCACAAGACGGCTCCGAACAACACCAGCCTTCGAAAGACGGCGAAAAACTTCCATGTCGTTAGCAAGCGCAACGGTTTGACTTCAGCGCCTTCCTTACGCGCGCCCACCAGAGCCAACCTGGCAATCATCGAACTTAGCAAAAGCCCAATGACAATCATGACCATCAACAGAATGAACACCCCGACAAGATAGTTCCCAACTTTCTGACCGACGTCTTTAATCACGTTCGACGTCACACATCGTTAATTCATATTCTAATGGATTCTCAACTTTCTTTGCATTCCTCTTATTTAAATATGATCTATCGCTCAGATAATGCTTGTGCAGAAACCTCCTCCTCCCCATTAAACATAAAGCATTATCACTACTATTTATCTCTGTGTTTCTAACCTTCTTCCCTAAGATACCAACGGCCTCAGTGACTTCACAAGTTCCATTCCAAAAATTATTCCATCTGTTTTCTCTATTATCAAATTAGAAATATCCATTGGTTTCAGCGATGTCTCTCAAATTATCGTCCTGGGGTCTACCAGCATCAAAGCTTCCGGAAAGGTAGTTACCCTACCTAAATTTCAACTGTCTTTTCATTATGTTGCTCGTTATTGTCTCCTTATACTTACATCCCATAGACAAAACTGAATTTCTAAAATCGTTCACAAAATGTATAGAGAAAAATATTTTAAAGCTTCGCTAAAGATAGTTTCCAAAGAACATTTGGGAATAAAGTCATCAATGAAAATTGATTAAAAAACGTGGAAATAGGATTTTGTAGAAGAAGGGACTCCTCCTCTTCATGATGGACTGGTTTTGATTAAAGATAATGTTAAATGAACAAGTTCATTATTTCAGAAAAGTTGCTGTTTAATTTTTCGAGGTTTTCGTAATTACTACAAATACCAAATATGATTTGCTGTAAGGTCACTCGTGGGGTTTTTACCAGGAGATGAGTAAAAAAACGAAAAGTATTGCATGTGTTAAATTAGAACCATGGGGATAGAATCAGAATTAGGAGTAGTAAAATAGGACATAACTTGATGTTAGATGAAAACGACATATCGACTTTTCCGTTAAGCTTAAATTTGTCAACTGTCCTGGCATCAAAAAGGTATAATTGGGGGTTAAAGTAAAACAAAACCGTATCTTTCAAATATCGTATAAATAGTAATAACCTCTTAAGAGAAACCTAACGCTCAAAAACCTATCTACCACCGTATCCCAATATGTTTGGAGTCTTTTTCAATTTCATCGGTGGGTTATGCGTGTTTAAAATGGAAGGTAAGCGGGAAGGGTGTGTGAAAGCACAGGATGGTTGGCCCCATTGCACTTCCTGGCTGAAGGGCCATGAAACGGAAATCAGCACCACCGGTTTGGACCTTAAGGGTCTAGTGCCGTCTTACTTAGTTACTACTTATGGAGTAAATACCCGCTATTAGACGGGAGAAGTGGATAAAAATCTTAATCAGTAATTTAGGTATATTGCACCGCTTAATATGGGCCAAACGTGATACGTTTTTTTTGTGTTGGCCACACTCATATCTAAACAGTTATTAATGCTCATCCTGTATGTGTTATGGGTTTTTTTCTGTTAGGGTCTGACTAGGTCCTTAGGACGTGGTCTGATGGGCCTGTACGAGCTGTCTATCGTCATTTCGGGTCATGTGGCACGCAAGCGCGAACGCGAATTGCAAAAGGCGCTGGATTAGGCATTTGTGCCAGCGGGGCAAATATTTAGCCGCAGTGGAACGTTCACAGGATTCTTGCATCCAAACGAACGCTTTTGCTGAACGCCCGTCTCGCTCTGTGGTCCCATGAAAAAACGGCTCTATCTCGTCTCTATGTTCATCGTTACCCTCGCTGCTGGTTTAGCGATGGGCTTCTGGATGCCGAAGGACGACACTTACTTTGCGCTACGAAAGAACTTTGAGATTTTCGGGCGGGTCTACGAAGAAGTTGTTGGCAGCTCTTTGACTTTGACATTTCTGAGCTCTCAAATAATTTCAAATAATTATTCAAATATCAAATAATTATCAAAATATCAAAATATCAAATATTAATTTCAAATAATTATCAAATAATTGATTCAAATATAATCAAATAATTATATTTTTTTATATATTATATATATATGCTGCCATGTTTCATAAAATACATCTAATGACTTTGAATTTGACAAAACCCCAAAGTAAAGGCGTGTTATAGTGATAGTCTTAACCTATACACAAGTGTCTCCTGAGCCACTCAGGGCATAAAGAAGGAGCTGATAATCATCTCTCAAGCTTGCCGCTGCCATGACGTCCTACCATTGTGGCCGTGCAGCAGTCGCGGCATCTCCTTTGACAACACCGCGGTAGTCCACCGTGGGCTCACCAGAGAAGATCACGTCGAACAAGACCGGATCGCCTACGATTTGGTGCGGCACGCCTGCACTCGAAAGGTGAACGGCGAGTGCTTGCATGATTGTCTCGCCATTGCTGCGGATCTTTTCATAGCTTCCGGGGCGCCTGAGGATTTCCATCGTCTTGAGACCCGAAACGGCAGCAACCGGATTGCCGCTCAAGGTGCCAACCTGGTAGAGCGACGCCGCATGCCCAACCTCACTTTTGTCGAAATGCGCCATGACATCGCTCTTGCCTGCGATCGCTGCCAATGCAAATAGCGTTTCAAGCGCTGCCCGAGCTGCGTCTGCACTTCGCGCCATGCCCATTCGTTGTACGCATCCGACCGGACCTGCGTAACCATGCGACTCCAATATTCCTGGAGCTGCCGAAAAAGCGCCTGTTGAAAAGCATCCCACGGTTCGTCGAGGCCACGGGCCAATTCGGGGAGCGTAGCGGCTGCTCGTGCCAATCCATCTACAGCCAGCTCTTCAGCAGCTTCAAGTGATGCTTTAGGATTGCCCCCTTCCGCGTGTTCTGCTTCACCAAAGAAGGGGTCAGCATCATGTGGTACTGGAGCTCGCAATTCGTCGATAGCGGCTCCAATGTTGTATTGCACAATGTTGTCCCTAATTTAGGGCCAGAAACTGGAAGCATTAAAAATAAATTACATAAATAAGGATAACTTAGGAGAAAGGGCAAAAGAATTTTTACAGTCGATTATTCTAGATTAAACTTATAGAGCGTCGATCAACTAAAACAAAAGGAAATGGAAAGAAGAATTTTCGTATTTTAGTTGGTTTGAAACAAGTGTGTTGAATGTATGAAGAAAAGAGCATTATGAAAAAAAACAAGGAACCTGTCAAATCAAGAGTTTAAAAAAGAAAATAAAACACAACGAAATTTGTGGTTAGAAGACATGCGACAAATAGCATAACAAATAAAAATTATCCTCACAGAAATCCGCAGTTCTGGCAAGCATCTGAGGAACTCTTTGCTCCTATCGATCATCTCTTTACCTGGGTTTCGGTATTCGGCCTTCTTTCCGTAGCATTACTTGCCGCCCTAGGCGCCATTGCCGCCGGGCGAATCGTCACTCCAATTCGCAAACTTCAAGAAGCCGCTCTGCACATCGGCCGTGGCGAATGGCAAGAACCTGTCACGATAAAAACCAATGACGAACTGGAGGAGCTGGCGGACGAGATGAACCGAATGAACCGGCAACTGGCTTCAACATTTGCCGGACTTGAGAGTGAAGTGGAGCAGAAATCTCAAGAAGTTCAATACCTCCAAGAGTCTACCGCACAAATCCTTGATACTCAAGCCACCAATAGAATTGACGCCAAAGTCAACCAAGGTAGTTTCAATCGCCCGTTTATTATCGTCGTTCTCCTGCGCGGCACTCAGTCGCTTTTGATCAACTGAATGTTGTTGGATACGTAAAAACTGCGGATCAAACTCATGCTGGAAAAGGGAATAGCTTCGCTGGTTTAACATGAATGATTTGTTCATTTGGACAATCAGGTCGTCGAATGGAATGTAAGTTTAACGGGGCTTTGCGAGCTGAAGTGTTGGTGATTGGAAGTCGATCCATTGCTTGCTACAGCAGTAACTTGTAAAAAGCAAAGTCGTGCCGTTTTAATATTCGAATCGGGCGTCTGTTTATCGCGAAGGGTCTTTGAGTCTCTTAGTTTTTCCAAAGCAGCGTCAAATTGGGCCATAATGATCTCACCGTTCGGGTAAGACTTTGAAATAATCAAATGCTCAGTTTCTTCTCCAATTATTGTGTCAAGTGTACGAAAATGTTCTCGTGTGTGGTAGGTATTTAGTATCGTTAACCAACCGTTTGTTTCATTGATTACAAAAAAATCTTTTCGGCCGGACATAATCATCTTTAAACATCCGGGAAGATCAATAGGATTTGCTTTTTCCCTAGTGATGTTTGCATCGAGAAATTCGTTGACAGAATTTGTTACCTCATACCCTAGAGGAATGCAAATGCGTTTTTGTATTCCCAGTAGGGCTGCGCCCAGATGGTGCCGCCGACATTGTGGACAGCGACATCGATACTGCCAAATCGTTCACGTGTATCGGCCACGAGCATGCGCGCGCCTTCTGCCGTTTCGAGATCGGCAAGGCAGACACTCGCCGTTCCGCCGGCCGCCCGGATTTCTTCCATGACGCCCCGTGCCTGTTCTTCCGCCCGATCGGCGATCACGACCCGACCGCCTTCAGCGGCCAGTCGCAGTGCAGTGGCGCGCCCAATACCCTGGGCGGCGCCAGTTACGATGCAGACTTTCCCGTCAAATCGTTGTGTTGCCATCTTGATGTGCTCCTGCGCCGCCCGCACGCGGGTCTCTATATCAAGCTGTTGATAAACCAACAAGATATATAATCTTCCAGAACCCAAACCTATTAGACTTTATTTTCCTTAATAACCAAAACTCTTTGGAACATATTGAGTACTTACTCCCCATTGGTAAGAATGACCACATAGCTATAGAAATACAGCTCCATCTAATAACTATGACTAACAGATTTCTTAAAGGGTCTTCATAAATTACAATTCCATCACAAGGGAACTGAAAATGGTGAACTGGAGTGAGATTTTATAGGGATCCATAGACAAGCAAAGAGAAAATTTCAATCAACTTTACTTAGAATCCAAAACAGCCACTCTTCTGTATCTTACAGGAGAAAGCTCTGAGTTAAATTTCTCCTCTGTTTTGTTACCATAGACGCAAAAGTTTCAAGTTTAGTGGAGGAATGGGGGGGGTCAGGATATTTTTTACTGGGGAGGAGGGAAGCACATAAACAAAATTGTGCTGTTATGTTTTAGATGTTGTTTGCATTACGCGATCAACATTAGACGCAATAATGCTTACATGTGTTAGAGGCTTGAAAATGTATTATTATATTATTCAGATAAAATATGAAAGGAAAATCTCTTAATTCTTGTTTGTTTGAACTCCCTTTGTTGTACTTCACCCTATCATAAAATATTTGAAAACCAACCCCTAATGATTAAATTTTTGAGAACTTTCTTGCTACACAAAGAGCTGCTGTTTGTTTAAAAAAAATATTATTAAACTGTAGTTATCCTCTGTATAGAGCATTACTAAATGATGAATTATTTTGGATTTTTCAAACTTATCTTGTGAATGTAATGAACAGTAAGAAAATAAAGAACCATCATTTAAACTTGTACAATTTGTTACAAATTATACAGACAATTTACTGCTTGACAAATTGCCAAATGCGTTGACTATTACTAGATATTGAGAATTTTTTGATTGGAATCTTGCTAGTTCAAAAGCTGCTGTTTTATTTGAAAACAATAATAATTATGAGTTGTCATCCCTATAGAGGACTACTAATTGATAAAGTACAGTGTAAAACTTAAAGGAACAGAAATTATTACGTATATGAATGGGGTTGTCTCCTCCTCAACACCTCACTCTTTACGAGTAATTTTCTTAGTACTTTTAAAAAACCTTCTTGTTGTTCTAATTAAACGGCCCTTGTGTTTCAGAAATCGTTTTTAAAGAATTTGGACAAAATTTAAACATTGGCGTAAATAGTGAGGGGTTGAGGAGGAGGCAAACCCCATTCATATACGTAATAATTTCTGTTTGTTTTAAATTTTAATGCTGCTCCGTACTTTCAGTTGAAAAAACTTGCTTTTTTATTTAATTTCCTATCAATTTTTAAAATAACCCTAGGAAATCTGGCCCTGGCTGGCGGTCGATGTCTACCAGAACCAGCCCAGCCCGACCGACAACGCGAGCGACATCGATCTCGCCAAGGCCGATGCCAGCAAGGTCACCTTCGTCGGCACGCACCACTGCGGCGCTTCGACCGAGCAGGCCCAGGAAGCGATCGCCGAGGAGACGGTCCGGATCATCCGCGTGTATCGCGACACCGGCGACATTCCCAATGTGGTCAACCGGGCCTCGAAGTCGGCGGCGACCCGCCTGCTGGTGGTCCGCCACCTCAACAAGCCGGGCGTGCTGGCCCACGTGATCGGTCGGATCGGCGAGGCGAAGCTCAACATCGAGGAGATGGAGAACGTGATCTACGAGTCGGGAGGGCGTTTCGATTGATGAGTTTAATGAAGCGCTGCAATCCGACCCACGGCTAAAGGTTGAGGCGCAATCGGAAACGGAATACTTTGATAGCGAAAGTAGTGGGGCGATTATTAAATTTGTCGCCTATGTTGTGAGCGGCATTATGGCTGTTGGCGCAACCTTTGGTGCACTCAATGTTATGTATACGGCGGTGAGCGCAAGAACTCGCGAAATTGCGACCCTACGAGCGCTTGGCTTTGGTGGCTTTCCGGTTGCGGTATCGGTGATGTTGGAAGCCTTAGTGTTAGCGCTCATTGGCGGTGTTGTGGGCATTGTCATTGCTTTTTTTCTATACCAAGGCAGCTCGGACAACCACCCGGCGCTTATCGGCGCGACGCGCGTCGTGTGGTCTACGCTTGAACCGCCTTCATGGGTAGTGATGCCCGATTGCAATAGCCAGACGCTCAGCTCACACTGGATTCAAAACAGCCGGTAGCCACTAGTGTCAGAAGTCGCCTTTAGGCGCGAAGCCGAAGTATCTGCGCGGGCTTTTATGCCCGTCGCCGCCGGCGTGTTGCTGCTCGAAAGCGTCTTTCACATGATCCTCGGCGGACCGGCCCCCATGACCTGGTTTCCGCTCCTTTCAGGCCTGCCCCTTGCGGTGTTCGCCGTCGTCATCTGGCGTACCGATGTGGCCCGTTATGCGATTGTGTGCGCTGCAATGACGCGCTCAGGAACATGCGGGTGCTCATGACTTCGGATCGCGGCGATACGTCGGATGTGGTTACCGCGCTGCGCTCCGGCGCTGATGACTTCATTGAAAAACCGATACGCCTGCCGGAATTCATCGCACGAGTTGATGCCTGTCTGCGACGACCCGCAAATATTGAGCGCACTTCTACGTTGGATGCCGGTGGTATTTCGATCGATACCGTCGCCCATCGCGTTACCGTCAACGGCGAGGCAGTGTCGCTGGCACCGCGCGAATATCGCTTGCTGTATTTTTTTCTGAACAATCGCGACCGGGTACTCAGTCGCAGTCAACTGTTGTCACAGGGTACCGGGTCTTTCCGCGTGGATCCCTGGATTTATAGAGTCTGTTGGGAGTATCGCTCAAGCCACGCGTCTCCTGCAAGATGTTGGTGTTCTCTTACCTCGTGGAGAACGAGAACCGCATCAGCGAGTACAGTCGCGGAACGTGACCGTAAGGGACAGCCGTAGTCCGGGCGATGGGGGTAGCAATAGCAGTAGAGTTGGGAAGCTTGAACAGGAGGATTTTGCCGCGTGTTTGCTGGTGATGGATGATAATCATTGGCTGATTGAATGGCTAGCTTATCGTAAGTGGGACATACCAGCTTTCATTGAACTCAGCTCTGATTATGCTTCACGACGCCGACTGATCGCACCAGTTCAAGCCCGACGCCCATCTTTTCCGCGACATCCTTGGCCATGTCGATTTCCATGCCCACCAGATTGCCGCTTTCGTCACGGAAGCCCCAGGGCTTGTAATCCGCCTTGACGCCGATCACGACCGTGCCGCGTTCCATCACCTTGTTCCACACCTCGTTTGTGCATTGTGCCGCGACACTGCTTGCGGCCATCGCGGCCAGAGCGATGCCGCTCACGGTCGAAGAAATCAGGCTTTTCATTTAGTTAGTCTCCCTTGTTGGTGGCAGGTTATTCCCGCCAATACTCGTTTAGATCGCGGGCGCGCCGCGCTGTGTCGACGATGCGTTGCTGCGCATCGGATCACACACACAAGAGGGGAAGAGGGGACTGAGACAGCCCTCCTCGCAAGACTCTCGTATTGCGAAACCTTCAGAAACAGCAGAAAAACACAAACTTTGCTGATTGTACTAATATCTGTTTGAAAGAAGAAATAAACTAAAAAAAATAATAAAACGCCTATTAATTATTGAGTAATACATACTAAAGTAATCAGTATAATTATTCCTCAACAATTCATAAGGATATCTATAAATTACCCCGCTCCTCTCACCCATAAAAGAAATATGTTTTATATCAGGCCCCTCCCCCCCCCTCCATTGAAAAAAATTGTGGGCTTTTGTCTTATTATAATATACCATACACTATGTTAAGGCTATCAGTATAGACCTTATCAGTTACCTATTTTTTATTTTACCAAGTAATCGGAAAGAATTAAAAATCAAAAATCGGAAAGGAATCGGAAAGAACATCAAAAGAGTCGAATTTTGGTACTTATTCAAAATATAAAATTCATGAAGTTTTATATTTCCCATTAAAAGTTACGAGTCTGAGAAGATTTGCGTAATTTTTGAAAAAAGAAAGAACACCTCTAAGAAATGTAGTGATTTTAATGAAAATCATACCATGAGATTCAGCTTATCAGAGAACCCTACTGTAGAGTTTTCAAGCTCTTCCAGTTCCAGTTCCAAAAACTATAGAGGGGTATATTATCTCCGGGTCGAGCTTGAGGTGTTCCGCCGTCAACACCGTGATTTGGATGAAGCGATCCAAGCCCTGTCCGAACGGGGGACCAGTGATCAATTGACTCTCAAACGTCTCAAGATGCAGAAACTCCGCCTCAAAGATCTGATCACTCGGATCGAGGATCGCCTGACCCCCGACATCATCGCCTGAGGCATTTGGCCCCGGCTCATTGCCACGCTGGATGAATTGGCTATAGTGCGCGCTCTTTCGACAAAAGGGCGCTGATTTATGGCCGAGACACGAGTTGGAATTATCATGGGCAGCCAGTCAGATTGGCCCACCATGAAGGGTGCTGCCGAGATTTTGGATGAGCTGCGGCAGCCGCTGCGGTTCGATCGAGGGGTGCTCGGTGAACCAGTCGTGCCAACTCTCGGCGCTGGCGTGGCTGTTGGTACCCGTGACCTGTCCCAGGATCAGGCGGCACTCGGCGATGATCTGAGTGATGTTGTCGCCGCTCAGACCATTGGGCTCGGCTTGCGCTTGGATCAAGCGCAGCAGCGTGTCGGCACCCGCTGTGTTGCCGACGGACAGCAGATAGCGTCCGGCGAAGTAGCGGGGCAGCGGTTGCATCTTGTGCACCACGCGCTTGAAGTGCTCGGGAGGCACCGGGGAGCCCGTTTCCTCCAGGCACGCGAGCACGCGGGCCTGCAGGTTCGCGTCGCATACTATTAACACATGAAACGAAATACCATCTACTCGCAAAAGCATTGAAAAGAAGATTGTTTCAAATCGAACAAAACGCTTCAATTACTCAGCCTGAATTTTATGATTAGACTCAGAATAATAAGGGTGAAGATGAGAAAAAGACAAAAAAAGGACAGAATAAAAATATGCACCGATTGTCATATGGTCCAACATGGAAAATACAAGAAACACTGTATCTTTTCTTAATTTGTACACTTTTTTTTACCATCTTAATTTTAAGCAATTTGTATCATCAATGTTGAACTATGATGTATTTTGACTAATTTTCGCCTTTATTTTGCAATTTATGATGCTCAACTTTGAAAAGGCGGATACTAATTGATTCTTTGAGCTTAAAAAGATAATATAAAAATATGGGAATACATTTTTACTTTGAAATGAGTTGAATCTACCTGTCTACAAAACGAGTACCCACAAATGTATATAGCCTACAAAAATTATCTTTAAGTTTTAGATGGGCTTTTTTATAATACATTTTTTATACGTTTCTGTAGGTAGGAAATTTCTTAAAAACTAATGGTTAAGAATACAAAAGTATTACTTTTTATTAACTAGTACTATCTTTAAAGTTAGTACTTTGTAAAGTACTATTTCTTAAAGTACTAATGGTTAAAATATAATGCCTTCTGAATCCAACTTTTTCTAATTACCATCACGTGCATTAACCCTTACTGATAATGGTTAGAGATCGGATGATGAGATGAGGTTGATGATGAGATTGAGATTGATGAGAGATAGATTATAGAGATGAGGTTGTTTTACCTCCGGGGAACGGTAATGTCACGCAACTTGAAAGTCGAAAGGTTTATTTTTGTGGACAGTTTAATGAAACGATAAATAGATATTTAGATGGTAATGGTACTGGGATTTTCACAAATTAACCATCAAGACATTTTAAAAGGAGGATACACTATCCTTTCATTGTGACAAGGGCCACTTTGGCCTTAACATTTTTCATTTGAATTGTCAGGAACTGAAGTCTTCGCATAATTTGTTATTTTATTTATTTTATGTTATTTATGTTAGTTAGTATTTTTTATTTATGTTTTATTTTTTACGTAAGAAAAAAAAATGCAGTTTGGATGAAAAATAGGACATATAATTTTTGTAACTATAATAAATACGATTTTGCGAACTTTTGAATGCAATTTGCAACTTACGACACGACTGCCTGTCCATGGATTATTCTTTATGGTTGATTTTGTATGGCTATGCTGTTCGACCCATGTGATTGTATGGATGAGTAGGGTTAAGGCCACATTCAAGTACTGATCTATGTTAATTACTAATGTAAGAAAACAGCCTTCCTTTTTTTTATGTGTTTGTGCTGTTGCATTGGACGACATTCATAAGCGTTTTCCCATATTTTTGGTTTCCCCCTCCAACTCCCCCTAATGTCAATAGATTTGGTCGGGATTTGAAAAAAGAGCTCTGAGACATGAGTTCATTCTAATTATCAATTTTCATTAAGATCCGGTCACCCATTCTGAAGTTAAAAATACCTCAATTTTTCTAATTTTTCCGAATTAACAACCCCCAGCTCCCACAAAGAGAATAGATCCGTACCAGTTATGTCAATCTCGTATCTATAATTTGTGCTTATTCTTCCCATCAAGTTTTATCCTTATCTCTCCACTCTAAGCGGTTTCCAAGATTTCCAGTTTCCTAGATTTCTGTTTCTCCCCGTAGAAGAACATGTCTGGCATAATCTCCCAAGGTGTGTCACGGCTGATCATGGCACGGAGACGCAGGACCTCACGGGTCAAAAACCAAAACATCAATCCAAGTGAATGTGGAGCCTGTGAATAAGTTACAAACATTAAATATATTTATCTTGTTTTATTTTTATATTCAAATGGAGTTGGCTGTAAATCAGGTCTTCTTAGAGGTTGGCTGTCAGGTAATCAAGCACTAGTACTGTCATCATAAAAAACGAATTAATAACAATTGTACGATATACAACTTCATTTGAAAAAAAATATAAAAAAATAAGGCTACAAAACGCCAATCGGACACTTATAATATATATATGCTAATTTCAAATATTTTCGTATGAGCCCGGGAAAATTTGCCTCATTTTCTTAAAAAGTGGAAATCTTCCCCTAAAAGTCATAGACTCTTAATGAAAATAACCCCATCTGACTCAACGTATCAGAAAACCCGCTATAAAGGTTTCAGGCTCCTAATTATAAAAATGTGGAATTTTGAATTTTTGCCAGAAGGAAGGTCAGAGATGCGTATTTATTCGTTTATTTTTTTCGCCAGGGCTGATCTTGTTGACCCAGAAGTCCAAGAATATCGTGAGAGGGCTCATTCGAAAGGAAATTAAAAGTTCTAGTCCCCTTTTTAAGGGAAAGTAGAGACGGCATTGTGGATTGATATATGCCAATGGTTTTCAGCTTCCTAACACCAGGTGTGCGCCCTTGAATACCTGGAAGTCAACCTCCAGTCTCTATAATCGGAAGTTCCGGCTCTACAGTCCGAGTGGCTGCTTGTATGTCTAGTGTGTATAGCTGCCTGCATCCCCAACCAGCAATTTTTTCAGAAAAACAAAGCAATATGTATGTAAATTTTTTTCCTGAGTTTTATTATATTTTAGCTACAGTAAGATCTGAAACATTGAAGCTAAGTTCTTGTATATAAAAATTCACCGTCAAAACTAATTCTTAAAAAGTAAAGGTAAACTTTCTGGCAAGAATAACCGATGTCAATTTTTTTCAAGTAGCGTCGCGAGAGAGGCACTCCAAAATCTGGACAATTTTGGAGTGGCCTTTCAGTGGAAAGTGATAAATAAAAGTAAATTCGAGAAGAATTAAATTAGCAAGCGAAAATCGCAACTAATGAGTGAGAACAGGAAAAACGAGGCATTTGAAGAACGTAGAACTCCGCGTACAGCGGAGGTGCTATGTAACTATCTGCCCCAAACATCCACGAGTATCTTCTATACCCGTAAAGACCAATTAGACACAGGTAGTACACCATACAAGCCAATATCGATACCGTCCACGGAGAGGTACCATAGGATCCGTGAAAAGCTAGAGCAATACAGAGGAAGATCTGCACCGATTTGCCGTGTTTCGATTCATGACAGGTCCCCAATTCTCCTGAGTGCGGTCTTGCGATCAATTCGCGCGGGATGATGACGTAACCATGAAACGCCCTCGGACGTGCGAGGTTTCGTCAAAACTGTGACATTCGGCCAAGCCTTCTTTATACAGCGCCGGTCACCTTCCCCACTACGACGGCTCGGGCAATCCACACAGGTTTCGGAGCAGCCGCAGCATCGCCGCAATACTGGTCGTCTCGGCCGTTTCCGACGCCGTGTGGTAGGATGTGGTGGGCAACTGCAGCGTCGTCCCGCGGACCATCCCGTCGGTTGCCGTGATGATGCGGCCCAATTCGGTGCGACCGATCGGTGGTGTATAGCCTTCTTTTTTTATAAGAAGGTTCAAAAGAAGTTAGACAATTTGGGAATCGAAACGCCCTCTTATAGGCATCTAACACCACTATCTTTACCTAAAGGATGAGCCACCGCCCCCCTCTATAATAGCTGGTGTGCAATTATACATTACTAAACGTAATTTAGGAAAAATCAATTGAACAACTTTGTTATGTCAAGCATTAAGATAATTTTCACATTAAATGTAGACTACGCGACTTTTCAGGAACAAATTTGTCACTATGCAACATTAGGCAACTTCTCTTACAACTAATAAGCTCAATATACAGATTTCTGATATTTTAAATATCGATTGGATTCTCATTAACTTCCCGAATTTGCAAAACAAAATTTTCGGTCAGCTTAAAACTTGTATCCTTGAATCATTAGGCCAAAAAAACCCAAAGCACACAAAATTATAAAATATAGATTCCCATGAAAAAAGGCCAAAAACGGGCCAAAAAACCATTTATCTCCAAAGGGCTTGAAACTTATACCCATAAGTCCTTGGGCCAAGGGAACCCTCATCAAAATTAAATTGGTGCATGGGCCCCGAAAAATTGAAGCCAGGATATTTTTTCGATTGGCTTGTAAGCTATATCCAAAAATCTTTGGTTATTGGGACCTCCATTCACACAAAAAATATTAAGGAAAAAAAAACATCGGGTCTTTGAATGAAAAATAAAAACAAAAAACGCAAGTATATTGTGAATATTAAACTGCAAATCAGCCAACTTGAAGAAGATAAATAAAATAAAAACAAAAAAAAACAAAAGAACAAAAAAAAATAAATAAAAAAGAAGAAAATAAAAACAAAAAACGAAAGTATATTGTGAATATTAAATTGCAAATCAGCCAACTCGAAGAATATGAAACGAATTAGCTGAAATCCCCCCAAAGGGGGAATTGAAAGAGTATTTCATGATAAAAGGATAGTTTAGTACTAGAGTAGGATAGAACAAAATATCTTAGTTGAGAATTTGTTCGCCATTTTAAAATATCAAGAAAGTTTACTTTTACTCTTTAATGCTTGACAGTGGGTACCGTGTGTCAGCCATTGATTGTCACAGACTGAGAATTGCCATGAATTATCGCAATCTAACAATGAAATGGCAAGTTTCCGCTGTTCAAAAAAAACAAAAAAACAATGGTCAGTTTTAGTTTACAAAACTATTTTTGCGTGAAAACGGTTGGAAAATCTTTAGGTGTGACAATGCATGCCAAAGGATGCCATAAGTCAGCCATTGGGTGGCATGGTGGCGTTAACTGCCTCGGACTATCATGATATAACAATAACATGCTATATTCCAGTAATTTAAGTAAAAATGAGTTCTATCCTGGCCATGGAGCCTTAAGGGGGAAAATTGTAAAAGTCTGTTTCCATTACTGTTTCGCCATGGCCATGCTTTGCCTGAGTACCGTGGCGATCGTTTCGCGTTCCGCCGGTTGCAGGGTTGCCGGCAGTCGAATATCGCAAAGACGGGTCAAAAGGTCGCCGGCGCGCGGCACGGCGCTCAGGTTGCTATCGCCCAGATAGCGCCAGTGATCATGTCGACTGGTAAAGCCGGTGGGCTCTTCCTTGCCAAACCATTTGACGTGAACGCCATGGGCGTCCGCCTCATTCAAAAAGGCGTGCGTTTGCCGGTCGTCCAATCCATCGATGAAGAACTGCAGCGAGGACGGTACGAACTCCTCTTCCCTGGGACTTTATTTTAGTAATTCAGAACAAGTTCTTTTGTTTATGTCTCTCCTAAGTCTGGTTTCTTACATTGGGGTACACATCTTTGGTCACTCCCAAACTTACTTTTTCGACTTTATGGCTTAATCTAGACGACCTATCAATCGTTTTTGACAAAATTCCATAGAAACGTTTCATTTTGGTTTGCTATCAATCTTTTTAAATGACTCATAAACAAGAAACAAGGCTATAACGAATTTTAACAGACATAGATTCCATCATTATTCTGTTTCAATTTGCACATATTAGTTTTAACTGGTTTCAATCAAAATTTATAACATGCGCTAGTCCAACAAGAGCATACTTATCAAGAAGCCGGGCCGCCGTTTCGCTTGAGTTGCAAACCTGCACCTCGGCGAAAAGGTCGTCCAGCGCCATCATTGAGCGGAAAGCAGTTGCGGCCGAATCAGTGACGATCAGAACCTTTTCCATACAGATACCTGGTCGAGTGTCACGCGATTCTAACGACACGCTCACCAATCGCCAGCCAAACGGTGGTTTCGAAAATCAGCACCGGATTTTGGGTTGACGGTCCGACTCCTGCGTCCAAAGTAGGCACTCTGATTGACGGATGCCCCGATGACTAAGCAGAGCGCTTCCTGGACCGAAAGCTACTCGATGCCCGCCTTGCCGGATGGTGAGAAGTTCGCGCGCTTGTCGTAGGATACAAAACAAATTTTTTCGCATTGATGTGTTATTTTTTAATATTAAAAACCTTTCTTGTCTGTGATTATTATTAAAATCATTGTATTTTGATAGGCATTCATAGTTAAAAAACAAAAAAAGCTAGTTTTCACTATTCAAGTGTTGAATGACTCTGAAGCATAGACTACAGAAAAAGTTGAAGAAGACATTCAATTCATTTTATAGAGCAGTTGTCAAATAATGTCTGATTGAAGTGTCTAGCACAATAATGAAATACAAGTTATGATGGTTAAATCAGATTTTACTAATGAATAGTGAGCCTGTCATTACAATAAATTGCAAACAGTGGCGTCAATGGAGCCTTGTTATACTTCCCGGCCTTTCCTCTCCAGAAGCAGCACCAAAGCGCCATTTTTGGTACCGTGTGGCACTTTACAATGGATTTATCAAGACAAATTTATGAAAATACCGTAAATATGAGCAGGAGCTTCTAAACGAATCATTGAACGTCTCTCTACGATCTTGCAGTAGCTGTCAAGTCTTGGTGGGAAACCACTGCTATCCATACAAAAAGCGATTTCCCTTGTTTTACGAGATAGGGGGGCCAAGACCTCTTGTTTAAGGTTTCAGATCATGAAAAATCGATTGGCTATCCTGGAATCAGTATTCCCCGGCATTCTGGTCCCTTTTTGACTAAACAAAATGATTGTGGAATTTCTTATAGTAACAACTGGCATTTTGCTTTAAAATTTTGGGAAAGCTTTAATTTAATTTGAGTGCACTTTATTGTGACACGGGAACCATGTGCAAATTTGTTTTTCTTTCAGCCCTAATTCGTAAACTTGACAGACCTCCTCATTAATCATAATAATTAAATTTGATTATGATAAAATTAATGAATAGCTGGCCATTCATTTAATTGCTGCAGAATAATATTTATTTTGAATCAAACGGACTTAGTATTCAAAAATATACCAGTCTGACTTTACACTGATAATAGAGTAAATTTAGAAAGATTAATGATTTATTTGCTCTTAGTGTATCTTTCTTAGCCCCGGAAGAATACCCAGTGAAAAACCAATTTCAATACCCCTTAAAACCCAATCTGTATCTGGGTGAGAAAAACCATGCAACAAAGATTTCCATAAATTTAAATTTAACGGAGTTACAAAATTGGGTAATTGCAACTGAATTTTAGATGTAACATTCGCACTACATAGTCATTTTTGAGTCAATTTTCTCTTTGGGGCTGGTGAAGCTCCTTGGCTGTTGGAAGCTTCATCAACAGGGGATCTTTGTGGACAGTCGACAGCTTTGTGTGTTCCCCGACAGACCATTCAAAAGTGACCAAAGCGGCAAGTATTGAGTGTGCAAGAGCCCGATTAAATTGAAAACATGGCTGGTTTGGCGAATGTAGATACCCTGGGGGTACGTGGTGGTTTAATTCATAGTGATCAAGAATATCTGATTGTCGAAAGCTTGCCAGAACGTGCACACTTATTGTGTAAATTATTAATTAAATTAGCAAAAGATGGTTTTTAAAAAATGGTAGATAAATTTCAATTACAGTTAAAAGAAAAAATTAACCTGACAAGTACAACTGATCATGTTGTTTTCAATTATGCCGGTACGCCGTTAGAATATATTTCTGGCCAGTTTATTAGTTTACATTTTGAACGAGATGGCAAAGATGTACGGCGTAACTATAGTATTGCTAATCCTGCCAATGCGACTAATACTACTTTTCCGCTTCCTCAATGATTGCACCTAATTGTTCAAAGATTTTTACAGCTTCCCGAAATCGACGAGCAACATCTTCATCAACCGAGGCACCTCCCATTTTCAGGCACATCGCAATTTTTAGACCTGCGATATCTCCACTACAGATGGATGCGTAATCCTCGTGTTTGTGAGGCAATGCATACCAGTCGCGCATGTCTGGCTCAGCCAAGACCGTCATCATATGTGCAGCATCTTTTACAGAGCGCGTGATCGGTCCGGCATGGGAAAGCGTACTAAATGCGCTGGGTGGATAAATTGGAACTCTTCCAAAACTGGGCTTATGGCCAAATACACCGGTAAAGCTCGCTGCTTCTACGAGAACGCCGTCGGCGGACGGAGCTTCGCCGGGATGATCACCCGGGTGAAGAACTACGTGGGCTCTCGCGGCTCGTGGATGGACACGAACGAGGCGGCCGACTCCTCGATCCCCTCTCGCCCCACGGTCACCTACGAGGGCCCGGCCGGCTTCCCGATCGACGGCCTCGCCTTCCGCTCGAGCAACTTCGCCGATCCCCAGGGCAGCAACACCTTCGCCGCCATGAAGTGGCGCATCGCCGAGGTCACGCCTCCGGGCCAGCCGGCCTTCGATCCACTCGCCCGCAAGATCTACGAGATCGAGCCCGAGTGGGAGAGCGAGGAGATCTCGCCCTTCCAGTGTACCACGGATCTCAAAAAACTTTTATAAGTCCCATATTTTTTTTACTTTTTAGCGATAAGTACTTCGCTAAAATACAGAAAGAGGAGGAATTACACTCTAATATTTATTCAAAAAGAAAATATACATTTAGACTAAGAGTTACGAATGACTGCTGAGGGAGTGACTTTTAGTGTAAAGATTTAGGATAAAGAATATTTAAGTTCGCTATCATATGTTTAACTAAATTAAGAAAGTGTAAGGGATATTATTCAAAACCAAGATTCTTAAAATTTACTTACAAGAACTTAAGAAATAAGAATGTTCTTCGTGTTCACTATTTTTAATTAGCATCTTCAAGTACCCTGTCGGCCACTGCCCACCAATTTACATGGAATGCCGATGGCAGACATCCAGCCAAATTCCGCAACGGTTTGAACATATTTTCGCGTTTCTTCATCCACATAGGCCTGATGATCATCTATGAATTCGATGCCAATTTTGGATATCTCAAATGTGGCGCAGCAATATTTGAGAAAAGGTTCGGTAAAGTCAGGTCGACCAAGCAGCTCTTTTGGCCATTGATTGGGCAAGTTCGACCGCACAAATGTGTCCTCATGCTGGTCATCGGATGCATCAAGATAGATGGCAAAGTTAAACCCAAGCGGTTCAATCGCTGCTAAAAAATGCGTCCAGATCATGTCAAGCGATGCGCGCCAGCGCAGCAGCCCGCAGAGGAGGGCACCGTCACGCAAAGCATGGGCGCACAGGAGCGGCTCAACCGGCTCTTGGACTGACTGGTCTGTCCTAGCGAACGCGACGGCGGTTGTGGATGCGAATCGACATGTCGTCGTCCGCCCGCGCCCGGTCCTCCTCGCCGACCATGCGGTAGGCCTTGGCGCGGTTGCGATAGGTCATTGCGAGGCTGTAGCTCGGAAAGCCGCGATCGCCGAGGCGAATCGCCTCGCCGTAGTCGGAGATCGCTCCCTCGGCGTCGCCGCTGCGCATGAGGGCGTAGCCGCGGTTGTTGTAGGCCAGCGCGTAGTTGGGGCGCAGCTCGTTAATGGGGCCGGGTCCCATTAACAAACGCGGTGGAGGATTAAGTCTTTTCATTACTCACCTTAATTTTGGAAAATGAAAATTACACATATCACATAGCCAACTGGGCCAGCATGCGAACACCTGTGATGCATAACACTACGGCAAACACTTTCTTCAACATGGCACTGTCGAGTTTGCTGCCTAAATGAGCACCGACAGGTGCGAATAAAACCGTTAATGGCACAATACAGGCGAAACCAATCAGGTTAACCAAACCAAAGGTGCCCAATGGCGCATCCGCGGGAGTTTGCCCCAGAATTAACATGGTGGTGGCACCAGGTAAGGAAATTAACAGGCCGATTGCCCGATTTCCAGAAACACATTCTGTTCTTCTCCTGCAGCATGAGCAAGGGACAAGCTCCCAAGGAGAATGACGAACGCCACCAAGACTTGTGCGATGAGATGGCTGGTCTGTGGATGATCCATACCTGTTTTCGAGAAACGACTATTGATGAGGAAAGAATGTGCCATGGGTGTGATCCTTTTTTTCTTTATTCTCGATAAAAATGGCTTCAGAATGATCATAATTAGTGATGAACCAAGCTCTGCCATGCCTCCTCCTATCCTTCATTGGTCGCAAGATCATAGGAGGTGGTACTTGTGCCAAACCGCCACGTGGCCTTTCGGAATGAGAGGGTCAAGGTTTCAATGACAGCAAATATTCATATTAAGATAGCTAAGAACTAGGCATATCTTCAGAATGAAAATTGCATCCTGAACCCAAAAACAATGTTCACTTTGATCATAAATGATCATTACCAGCACACCCACCCCTAATGTGCAAATGTATACCCTGAATAGGGTAAACATCACAGTTCATATTACTGACTTGCCAATAGAGTGAACATACCACTTGGTGCCTTGTTTTATGCTCTACAAATATAATTATCACTTCTATCACAAATTCAAATTTAAGCACTTTTTGAGCTCTTAAAAATGACAAATTTTTTAACTAAAGTATGGGTAAAGTCTAGTTGATTGAATTTTGACACTCTTTCTCAGCCGGCGTAGCGAGCACGACGGCATCGATATCCGTACGCTCAAAGACACCCGAGAATGAAGCGGAACGCTCCACCTCCGGCGCCATTTCCTCGGCCTTTTTTCGTCCCGACTCGGAGATATCGCAGACCAGCTTCAGCGCGCCCAAGTCCCGAAAATTCCGCACCAGGTTTTTCCCCCAGTACCCACACCCTAAGACAGCGACATTCACGTTCTTGTTTTCCATGACCCTAGGACTTTGCTCCCCCGTTGGCCTCTTTCACCGCCGCGATCACCCGGTCTTGATCGGCCTCCGTCAGAAACGGGTGCATGGGCAAGCTCACGACTCCACGGCTCGCCTGCTCCGCCCGCCCTGGATGGTGAATTCGATCTGCATCTCGGCGCGCAGTTTGCGGCGCATCCGTTCGGCAATGCCGACGATCTCGTTGAAGGCCTCGGGCGCCACCTCTTCCAGCGACGGCCCGCGCTCGTCACGCGCCAGAAACAGCGCCTCTGCCGCTCCCGAAAGCGCCTCGCGGCCCTGGCTCTGGCTCAGGTAGCGCCCGGTGATCTGGCGCAGCCCGGTGTGGCTGTTGACCAGTTGCAGCACGCCCGATCCGGTCTCGCCGTCGCGCGCCTCGGGGTGGCCGATCCCCAGCGCCATCTCCTGCACCACCAGGCCAAGACCGGCATCCGCCGGCGCGCCCTTGCTAGATATTTTGAGCATTTTAATTAATTCTGCATTGAGAAAAAAGAATAGGTAAAACTTGTCACCCTCCCTGAGAATGCGATATATTTCTAATTTAAAGGTGCTGGCTAACAATAATGACAATTTTGACCTTTAACTTGACATTCAGAGTAATCGTTCATTAATTGATCAAGTGAGGCAAGGGGCGGAACAAGAAAAAAAAATCTTGGGAAGGGGGCACTGGACCATAGGCCCCAATGTGATTTGAGCGTAATGATAGGTGGGGGTGTAGATAACACTATCGTCACACCAGTTCGTGTGTTTGAATCTGGTTGGTTCTGATGTAAAAAGACAAAGAACCCTCTTTGTGGAAAATGCACTACAATTGACGTCGTTCCCGTGGAAGGCGAAGCCGTTGACACCGAAACAGAGGAGAACCAAGAGCCTGACGAGGGCGGAGAAATTGACACTGTTCCAGACGTGGGCGAAGCAATTGACGTCGGCGCAGATGAGAATGGAGCACCTGACACAATTCCAGATGAGGCTGGAACCATTGATACCAATCGTACGGACGAAGGAGCAACTGACGTCGAACCCACGGAGGGTGGAGGATAGGAAAATTTGTTCTCATGGTATTCTATTTGGAAGCCGGACACAGTCTTGAGCAAGTTTTGATGGAGAACCCACACATATGGGACCCTGCAACTCCGTCTAGCCGGTTGCCAGCGTGCGGATCAGGGCCTTGGCCGGATCGATGTCCTTCGCCGCGGGCAGGCGCGGCTTGGCGCCGGCGGCCGACTCGACCTCGGCGGGCAGCATCCACCGGCCGCGGTAGAGCACGAGCCCCTGCTTGCGGCGGGCGTCGTCGGCGGACACCCAGGCGCCTTCGTGACGCTCGAAGCCGAGCGCGCGACGGGCGGCAGGGTGATCGCTGTCGATCGCGAGGACCTTCTCGAGGAAGGTGCGACGCAGGTCGTCGAGACCGGCGGCCTCGGCACGCAGGGCGTGGCGGTAGAAGGCGACCGCGTCCTTGGCGTCGGTGGCCTTGGCGTCGGCGAGGCGTTCAGGATCATGTGCTCGACGATGTCATCACCACCGAGCGAGCGGTACACGTAGGCAAAACACGTGGCACTGATGATGATGAAGAAAATCATCGCGATTGTTCGCGCCGAGGTGTGGCACACGCCCTTCAGTACATCGAAGGTCAGACGGCCGTTGAATGCGGCCAGCAACATGGCGCCAAAAGCGCCGACCGCCCCGGCTTCACTGGGCGTTGCAAACCCGAACAGAATGGAGCCTTTGATCATCGTGATCAGCAGCACTGGCGGCACAAAAGCCTTGAAGATGAGCGGCGCCATTTCGCCTTTAGGCACAAACAGAAGGTCCGGCGGCAGTGGCGGTGCCATGCGCTATTGCACTGCACATGGTAAAACCATCTACCGAAGCTTTCTTAACATTTGATTAGAAGTGAGTAAAGAGTATTTCAGCCTTGATGCCCTTGCTTCACAACTTGTGCCAGTTTTCAGTTTCCGTTATAAATGAAGAATCTTTGTTTCTGTTTTCGCAGCCAGGTCCAGTTCAAAACAACGAACCCACAAAGCAGTGGGCTAAATCTTTCTCGACACTACGCTCTAGGTGCGGGTACTCGTTTTACCCGTTTCTAACAAACCACAACTGGTGTTTGAAACTCTGGGGTCGGATTTCCTTATTTTTTTGGAAATTTACTTTTATCTGAAGTGGTCCTAGTTTGATGTATCAGATGCAACATGTGGCTACAGAGATAATCGAGGGAAAATAGGGGTCCGTACAGGACTTTTCGCCCTCCGACAGTTTCAGTCATTTAGAAGAACACTACAAACTTGAACCTTAGACAGGATGAGCCAGCTTCCAAGTTTATATGGCATTGCCTTCTATACGAAACGATTGAAAGTCACCGGTATTTGGTTTTCAAAACGTTTTCAAATTGCAAGTTTAGTTTCTTTGATAGGCCTTATGTAGTCAGTCGAATCACAAAATAAAGTTTTTGACTACTGGAGTGACAGAGATAATTTGGTGTCCCAACGGAATTTGACATTATAGTTTTCCTAAGAAGTCTAGTTTGGTCTCTAATAAGGGTTGTCCAATCTTATATTGTAATTAAATAAAAAAAAACGTTTTTTTCACTGTAAGTAAGAAACAACGTTAAACCTTAAAATGAATAGAAATTATTCCTTATATGAAAGGGGCTGCCCCCTCTTTAATGGCCCTCTCTTGACGCTAAAGTTTTTTTAGTACTTTTAGTACTAAAAAAGATTCTGATTTTGATTGAATGGTCTCGTGTTCCAGGATCCAATCTTAAAGAAAAAAATGGGACAGAGAGGTCAAACTTTAGCGTAAGTATGCGGTATTAAAGAGAGGATAGCCCCTTTAATATACGGAATAACTTCTGTTTGTTTTAAATTTTACTCGATGCTGGCGGCGGCAAAGCCCACGAGCAGAATCACGCCCATCACCGCGAAGATCAGCATTCCCAGGACCGTGTCGGAGATCACCTGCGCGGGTACGATAATCATCGGTGAGAGCTCGATTTCGATCGCGCCCATACCGGTGAAATGCATGGCGCAGATTGCTGCCACCATCAGCGCCGTGGTCTTCACCCGGCGGTAGCGCAGGCCGGGGACGGTCAGGCACAGCCACGACCCCGCGCCGAGGCACACGCCCAGCAGCACCGAAGCCGCGAGCAGCCCGGGCGACCACAGGATCTGGCCCGGCAGCAGGTAGGCCGACATGCCGGTGTAGTGCATCGCGGAGGAGCCAATGTAAGACGCTGGAGAAATACTCCTAGTTGAAATGACCTGTTATTAATTGAATGGCAAATTGGTTTGATAATCGATGGAAGGATATGTTTAATTACTTTAGCAGAAAATTGGTCAAAACTTGCTGAAGAATTCTTTAAAGATAAAACAACATTTCTAATTTCCTGCATCGTAACCTCTTCAAAAACCATTGATATCAAACACAACGGACCTAAGAACTGTTTCCAAGACTGTGACACATAGAAATAAGAAGCTCTATTTCTAATTTTTTCCGTATCTCCGCGAACAATTTGTTCATATGATATCATATTTTGCCTTTATCTGTTACAAGTTGATTGTCTATTGTAAGTTTGCCCGGGGGCATATAAGGTTTTTATGGAATGGCTGGTCGTATAAACTTCAGATAGGGCTCATTTGATTTGAAATTGGAAGTTATTGTGCCCTTTCTAAGAGTCAAAAGGAATTTTTGAGAGCAACCAGCCTCCTCTCCCCACCCCCATTATTTGCTCAAACTCATCCAATCAAAATTTGAGCTTACAATTTTGTTCGGGGTAGTTGAAGAGTCTGTAAATTATGTCTTTAAGGGTGACAACCCTGCAGCTCTCAGCGCAAGGGTTGGAAGTTTATGCACTGAGGCTATATAAGGTTTTTATAGAAAGAGTGGTCGTATATATTTTGGAGGGGGCTGGGGCGGCAGGCATCGCGGTGGGCATGGCCACCAACATCCCGCCCCACAACGCCACGGAGATCTGCGACGCGCTGCTCTGGATGCTGGAACGGCGCGCCGACATTCCCGCCGACGAGGGCGAGGAGGAGCGTCAGAAGCGCATCCGCCGCTGTCACCGCAGCCTGATGACCCGGATGCCCGGCCCCGACTTTCCCACCGGCGGGATGATCGTCACCGACGCCGCCACCATCGCCGAGGCCTACGAGACCGGGCGCGGTGGCCTGCGCCTGCGGGCGCGGTGGGAGAAGGAATCCGCCGGGCACGGCACCTATCAGATCCGGGTCTACGAGCTGCCCTACCAGGTGCGTTTGAAAATAAGAAAATATCCAATGCGACATTTGTTTGAATAACCCATAGTTTGATCTCCATTGTGCATTCGCGTTAGGAAATACTTTTTTTTATCTAGACTTTGAGGTCCGGATTGTCTAAAATCAAAGAGCAAAAAAAGAAACAAAAATAGACGAAAATCAGGGTCTGAAAATGCAAAAAGCAGGAACTTACATCTTGGAGAGTTTTTGTGCCAGATGGTGCACCTTTTTGGCATAGTTCTTCTGCTCAAATCCAGAAGTGGGAAGGTGTTTTGAAGTTAGTTCAGCCACTATCTCACATTGGTTAGTCAACTAGTTCAATTGTTTATGACATTCATGACTACGTTGTTCGCGCCTCCTTGCGCGGTTCTCGAGTTGGGAAGTGTCGGTGTCGCCAAGTCCCCCACCGCTCTTGGACCTCGAAGCACCGGCACCTCGCCTCGGAGCTCTGTTCACACCCCGCGCAACCTTCGTCTCCTGACGCCGCTTGCGTGATTCACACGTAGCACACTCGGGAATCGTTGTCACACCACCGAGGTCGGAAATGCCCTCGAGACGCTCTCTGCTGCTTCGGCCCCTTCGCCGCCGGGTTCGAAGGACCATCCCGGCGGCAAGGTGGCCGTCCGGTGTGCTGCTTTGGTTAGCAGAGCTGTCGGGTTCCAAGCCCGGCGGCGCGGAGCCGATGAGGACGAAACTCAGATAACAGTTCATCGAGGATCATACGGTGTAGCGCATCGATGTTCAGCCAGGGGAGCTCCCCGCTGCGCACCCTTTGCATCGACGGTTGGTAGCCTGCACGCCAAGCATCGGCGAATGCAGTCCAATCGACGTCGAGCGCTTTTCGACGGCCGAGCTCCTGCCCCTCGCGGATGATCGTGCTCCGCCAGTCCGTAACCGTGCCAAACACGTCAAAAGTCAACGCTCGAACCTGTGTTGGTTTCATAAGTTCCGTGCCCCGCAAAGTGGAGGTGCTGTTTTCCGGCTACTTGTCGGGGTCCGCGATCCAGTGGGCGAGCCCGTGGCCGATGACGACCATAGAAAATAATTGAATCTTAATGCAATTATTTAAAAGTTATTCTCCACGGCATATAAGGTTCTTATGGAATGGGTGGTTGTATAAATTTTGGATCAGATGGAGCTCGTTTGATTAGAAGGCGGAAGTTTTAGTGCGCTTTTTAAGAGTCAAAAGTGAATGGAGGGCCATCAGCTCCTCCTCCGAGCCTATCATTCCCCAAAACACATCTGATCAAAATTTTAATACAGCTATTTTGTTCAGTATTGTTGAAAGGTCTGGTAATTATGTCATAAGGGATCTCAACTCCCCTATAGTCCTCGGGATGAGGGCTGTAAGTTAGGTAATTCGTTCATTGTTTTCGTATAGTAGGTCTACAGAGCGGGTTGTTTACCTGACAATCAAAGGTAGGAAGATTATCATAGGACACTTTGTGGTGCGTATAAGCTACCGAGGATAAGGACAATAAACCAGACAAACCATAAGGCATAAGGGAGCCAAATTGCCCGTCCATTATCGTAAGTCCAAGTTGGCGAAGCTGTGGAGAGCTTACAAATACCATTTCTGAAATCTCGTGTTGCAAATTGATATCCGCCGCGCCGAATAAACGATTTATCGCATTGCTGCCGGCATAGGTCGCATTGATTACCTGCGTAACCTTAATCTTGCGATAAGTCCCTTCAGTTAAATTTTTAACTTCCACTCTCCAATTATTTGTCTACGATTTCTTGTTGATGGGGAGGCCATTCGCCGCAGGCGCAAAGTAGCAATGCGGCGCACGAACAGAGAACAGTAAGTATGCGCGACATCAAGTCGTTCCGAAAAGTGAGGATCTAAGTGGGCGTAAGAGCATAGATGCTAATCATTAAGAATCAGCGAATCTTAACATCCGAGCAGATCTGAACCCGCGTAAAGCGGACAATACGCATCGACTATTGAGGCTACTCCGATGTCACCCGTTGCACCGTGCTGGTCCCAATCCCGAGTTGCTTGGCGATAGCCAGGATTCCCTTGCCCTCGGATCTCAGTGCAAGGATCTGATTTTCAACATCACTTGATACCATCAGAATAGAGTTAAAAAATGACGAACGACGAACGTAGATATAATCAATAACTAGAAATGAACAAGTAAGCACATCTCTGTGATGTTGCAGTAGCCTTTTAACTCTGCTAGTCAGCAGACAATTTATGAAACTTTTGAAACAGCCTTTCAACTTTAGAAATGACACAAAACTGCTATTTTTGGTGCCATATGGCACTTTACAATGGTAGTATCAGGACACAGTTAAAAAATAACGAACGACGAACGTAGATATAATCAATAACTAGAAATGAACCATTAAGCATGTCTCTGTGATGTTGCAGTAGCCTTCTTATTATGCTAGTCAGCAGAGAATTTATGAAACTTCTTAAGATATTTTATGTATATCCTT
The DNA here is from genome assembly GCA_010016025.2 of Alatinidae sp. Z8VKAUB7J3. Lineage (NCBI taxonomy): Eukaryota > Metazoa > Cnidaria > Cubozoa > Carybdeida > Alatinidae > Alatinidae sp. Z8VKAUB7J3. The sequence goes on from JAAAKM020721499.1 coordinate 9,714,011, forward strand.
TTACAGCTTGTGTGATCATTCTTTCTTGTCATTTGATTTAAAATCCCCCACAACATTCCCGGGAAACTTCAACTAAATTACTTTACAGTTCCCCCTATATTCCAGATACATCATTTTGACAACCTTTCCCGAAAAGTTTTACCTTGATACCCTTAGCTAGAGATATTAAGAACATAACATCTTGAGGTCCAGGATGTAGGTAATGGGTTTTGATTTAATTCATTATTCCCCAAATATCCTCTGTAAGTTTCAACTTAATAGCTTTAGCTGGCTTACCTTGCTATTCTTGAGAAATTGCAGATAAGTTCTTTCGAGAACAGGGTAATTTGATTTGATGTAATTTTATTTAATCACTTGATTGGGTGCCACCGTACAGTATTGGCATGATGAATGGCAAAAAGGATTCCATGATCCACTTTTCAAAGTCCTTTGATTTTTGGTCGATTCAAAAGACTTCATTTGTTTGTATGTAGATGTTTGAATTCAACCATTCCGTACGAATCGGTTTGTGACGAGTAGCTATTGTTACCTCGAACCTGGCAAGCACCCTATCGACAGATTTCTCGGAATGGATGCTTATTCATATACTTTTACAACATGGTTGGTAGTTAGTGGCTGAAGACTTTTAACGGCGCCATTGCCAGACATTCAGGTACACTTTAAATTTGTGTCCATGACATCCTACTCTCACTTCTGTCGTAGATGGTGTCTCATTTGGCCATTTTGCGCTCCTCCCAAGGCGTAAGTCGGATGCTGTATTTGGGAGTCGTTCTCAGGCATACGTAGGACGTGACCAATATCTATCTCTTACGCTTCAAAAGTTCAGTAACTAATTATTGAGGGGTTTCCTGACAAAAATCTATGCTGGCGACCTTTTCGTGTCGTAATGTGTTCAGGATTCTTTTACGGCACACATTTTCAAAGGCTAGGACACTTCCTTCCTGCTGGATGTTTTTTTTCCAAGAGCTATTGCTATCACATTAATATTCAGGAGATGGAGCCTCAAGCACAAGTCTTAAAACTCATTTTTCTAACTGGAATAGCTAAATGCCTTAAGACCAGGAGTGTAGCTCCAGGATTTTCATTGAGGAGGGGGCAGAAGGGATCCACATCTGAAGAGTACACATAACATATGCACATAACATAAACATAAAGAAATTTCGAATTGCTTCATCCAATTTGTGATAAGGGAAAAAGATTATAGTCCATGGTTTTGGGATGAAGATGATGTATGCGTTTCATCTTTTTGGAAAAAATATACCTTTTAATTTATTTTTTATTTTATTTATTTTTTAATTTAAATTTATCATTTATTTCTAGAAAAAATATGGAGGGTGATTCCTCAATGTCCGAAGCGTTCTAAAGTTCACACAACTACCCCTTCCATGACAAGCTTATATACCCCCCTGGACATATCTTACAATCCTTGCCCCCAGACTCTGGGGGTTGTGTCAACTCCAAAGACCTTGTTATAGGATCTTTGGAATGTTTTTGAACAAATAGCTATGCTATCTCAACATTTCTATTGGATATATTTGGGGAAAATAGACCATGAGGGGGTTGGATAGTTGTCCTCCGAAGCTTTGACTTAAAAGTCATAAGGGCACTAGAAGGGCACTAGAACATCTGATTTTCAATTTAATGAACCCACTACGAAATTTATACGACCACCCTTTCCATAATAAGTGTTTATGCCCCTGGGCATCGCTGGATGCGATCGCACGCCACTACAAGACCTCGACGGCGGATGCCTGGTCGGAACTGCCCGAAAAGGTTCAGAAGTGCGTGCTGTTCGGCTCCGGCAAGACAACCATCAAGATGAAGTACGACGACGGGTTGCGCACCTACGAGACGTCGAAACCGTTCGAGGGTGTGGTGATGAACCTTGAGCGCCGCTACCGCGAGACCGAGAGCAGCTGGGCGCGCGAGGAGATCGGCAAGTACCAGATCACGTCCCAGTGCGAGACCTGCGCCGGTGCGCGCCTGAAGCCCGAGGCCCTGGCGGTAAGGATCAACGGCAAGCACATCAGCCAGACGACCGAGATGTCCATTTCCCCAAAATACATTTCTCTAAATTACTTGAAAATTTTAATTGAGAACAGCGAAAAATAAATTAATGATACATACTATATATATTTAACAGAGGCTCAATAGTATATATTAAAAAATATAGTGTTTTTTTGTTAAGAAAAGGTACAATTATGAAGAAAAACTACTTTTTGACATGAAGATTATTTCTAACACTTTTTCCAATTTGCAGAATGCATTAGGGATAGATGAATATGAACAAGTACCCTATTTTAGAGAAAAAAGGCAGAGGTACAACGGAATGGACTCCAAAGCAAGCTATGTTCTATCTATTGATTATATTAAAGCTAAGCATTCAAAACAGATCTCGAATTTCCATGGCCCTGATTTTCGGTGCGCCGGTGATCGAGCCGCACGGAAAAAGCGCCTGCATGATGTCGATGATCCGGATATCCCGGCGCAATCGGCCACGAACCCGGCTGATCATCTGATGCACCGTGGCGAAACTCTCGATCCGGTAGAGATCGGGAACGCCGACGCTGCCGGGGTCGCAAATCCGCGAAAGGTCGTTGCGCAGCAGATCGACGATCATCAGATTTTCGCTGCGGCATTTCGGATCGTTTTCCAGCCAGCGCCTCAGCTGCAAATCTTCGGCGGCTGTCTTGCCGCGCGGCGCCGTGCCCTTCATCGGCTTGCTCTCGATCCACCCGTCCCGTAAATTATTCCATATATGAAGTGTTGCCCCGTTCTCAATACCTTGCTCTTTACGCTGAAGTTTGACGGCTTGTCCAAATTTTTTAAGAACGTCTACTGAAACACAAGGGACATTAAATTAGAATAGGAAGTTTTTTTTTTAAGTGCTAATAGCTGTATCGTAAAGACCAAGGTATTGAGGAGGAAGGCAACAACTAGTTGAAAAACGTTCAGAAATTGAATAAAAACAAGGATTTTTTACCGAAAGTATAGAGCGACATTAGAACTTAAAACGAATACAGATTATTCCGCATATGAAAGGGGTTGTCCCCTCCCCAATTCCTCGCTCTTTATGCTAAAGTTTTTATACAACTGCAGTAATAGAACATTCTATTCATAATCTGATCTGATTCAAAACGACGTGTTTCTATTCTATAAATCTATATAACTACTCAACATCAAATTTTGAGGACTCCATATCCAACTTCCTATGGAGAAGGGCAAAAAAGAAATACATTTCGTAAACTTATGACGAAACAAAATATTTTTGGGCGAGAAATAGAAAAGAAACACTTTTCAACACCAAAGTAGTGCTTTATTTCAGTTTTTTCAGCAGCCATGTTTTGCCAGAGATGTCGTAAGAAATGTGTTTTCTCCAAAGTAAGGGGATTTACATGTTTATATGAGTTTCGCACTTTTACACTAAGTTATTTTCGCGTTGGGCGGCAGTGACGAGATTTCCATCACCGCGCCCGATCCCGATCCGACCACGGCACCCGCCGGTGCTTGGGACGTCGATGTGACCGTCAACGGCGGCCCGCCAACCGGCAGCGATACAGTGATCTTTGGCACGCCGGGAACCGACACGGTGGTCTTTACACCATCGGGCAGCGACTCGGGAACACTGGCGATCACCAACCAGAACTCGACCACCTTGCTTCAGGGTATCGAACATCTGGTCTACGACGGCGAAGCGGGCAACGATTCGCTGAGCGTCAACGCGACGGCGGGTAACGACCGGATTGTCCATTCACCGTCGGCGGCCGATGCAGGTGATTTTCACCCAGAGTCGATCATCTCGCTATTTAGCAACAGAAAAGTTGCCCAGAAGACGCGATGGATGATTGGTGCATCACTTGTTTGCTCTGGCCATGCCGAGGTAGTGATCGACCATTTATCAAGTGAATCTTACGACGCTAATGTTCGCTTTTTTGCAGCAAGAGTCCTTCTCTGGTTGGATCACTCGGAACAAGTATTCGCTGGGCTAAACAACAGGAATCGGGATGAGGTTGCGCGCAAGATCGCTGCTGCTGCATTTGTCAAATCCGGTACGCCAGAACCGGTTACGGCATATTTTGAAAACGGTGACAACAATCCTGAGAGTCTTTTGACGGTAGGGATGACTTGAATATTCTCCGAGCGACGGCAATCCGGTTGTGAGCTCGGTCAAATCACAACCGGTTTATTCGGGCAAACCGATCGGATGGTGGTTGGATGATTATTGGCAGGCCCGCCAAACTGCTGGGCCCTACAGCGACGCTCAGCAAGCAATCAAGGTGCTGCGAACCCAACCAAGTTCCGATCAGGAAATCACTCGGAAACTCAACACATGGTTTTCCACGACCACCAATGAACTTGACCCCCGTCGACTCGGACTCGTGGCCGAATGCATCGTCAGCGTCGCCGGGACGCGCCACCAGCGGCCAGCGGTGGATTACCTGTTCCAGATTGCACGGCGCCGTGCTCGGGTTTGTTGCGCCCTCTTCTCCAAAGCAAGCTGTCTGCAACTTCCTTGGAAATACTTTGCATCTTTGTATTCTTTTGTCTATGAATCTGTGGCGTTTTTCAAAAATGGTCTAAGTCCATTTTTTACTAATTTTACAAGAGCGCAAAATGAAGAAATCTTTGTCACAAATCAGAATTTAAGAAACTTGAAACTTTAAGGACAGATTCGTAGTTAACTTTTCAATCAGAGTTCACTCTAAATTTCAAAATCACTGAATTAATCATTACTTAGAAGATCAGGGACCTGCACTCTTTTTATGCCCTTTTGGAACAACTTGGAACAGCAAAGCCCTTTTTGAATAAACAAATCGATTACCTCGTGTGCTGCCGCTCGGACATTGACTGTGCGGTTGCCTACTACGGCACATATATCGAACACTCGATCAAGGAGGCGCCGGACCTGTCGAAGCCCTTCATGCTGCACCAGGCGCTGGCCGACAAATGGGTGCAGCCCGAGGTCTGTGCGCTGATCGAGCGGCGGCTGTCACCCAACCCGCTGGTCGAGATTCACAAGTATCCGGATGCGGACCACGCCTTCGCGCGCCACGGTGGGACGACCTACAGTGCGCCCGAGGCCGAACGCGCGCTGGCGCTCTCGATCGAGTTCTTCCAACGGCATCTGGACTGAGGAGCGAGCCATGGCCGACGCGGCACTGCAGATTTGGGAACGGCGATAGGATAGTTGGCCATTTCGAAACAGCCCTCCGTTTGTTCAACAATTCTGGGATGCAACCGGCATGAAGTTTCGCGTCAGCCACGAATCCGACGAAGCATACAAAGGCGGTGAGCTTGCTAAGTATTTTGGGTTTCGCGATCTCGGTAGCCGAGAACTAACCGAGGGTAAGGTGGGCGCCCGCGTTATCCGTTGCGCTGGATCAGATCGGGTTCGAGCTGCCAGTCACTATCACACGCTTGAGTATCAGATGATCTACGTGCTCAAAGGATGGGCTCGTTTCTGGTACGAAGGCCACGGCGAAGTGATGCTTTCCGAGGGGTCTTGCGTGCCTATAAAATGTGATCGATAAAACTAAAATTAAAATAGTCTCAGAATCATTACTTTAAGGAATTTCAGCAGGGATTGAAGAGAAAACAACCATAAATTCGTTCATATAAATATAAATCAAGAATACGTTTTTTAATACGACTCTCGCCTTCTTACCAGTTTAATTAAAAGGTGCTTTTATTTTCCATGGTATTAGCTATTCCTTTTGTAATGTAATTTGTGAAATCATTTTATTCAAACTTACGTACAAAGTAGTGAGTTAGTACTCCCCAAATCCCTATTTAAAGAAATATTTTTTTAATTTCTATTGCCTCACGAACAACCAAGAACTTCTTTAATTCCCAAAGCGTGATGACCCGCTGGGCGCCTATTATGAGTTGCTGACCAATCCGGATTCCGCGGTTCACGAAGCAGCGGCGGCAATCTGGAACGTCTACGAGACGGCCTGTTCGACATTGCGACCGAATGCCCAAGGGCTCCGCGATGCCCGCTCGCCGGCCGTGGCGGTGCCGATCGCGCGCTTGGAAGCGCACTATTTCATCAACCGGCTTTTCATGCCGGAGAACGCCCTGCTGGACGGTATCGACAGGATCCGCCATCTGCCGGGCATCATCGTCCAGGGCCGCTACGACGTTGTCTGTCCGCCGTCGTCGGCGCTTCAACTGTCTGAGGCTTGGCCGCAATCGGACTTGCGGTTAAGGTTTAACATCAATATCTGTATATTAATAGTTTACTTCTCATTTTCTTTTTGCAATTAATGCTATTTTAATGTTTTCCCCTGGAAAAATACAACCTAGTTTGAAACAACCCATAATAAAGTGATTATTCCAAACTGACTAGTTTGTTTCCATTTTCTCTGATTACTGGCAGTATCATTTCTAAAAATCTAAAATATTTTAGATTATCTTTTCCAATGTATGAAGCGAAGCCTGTGCTAAAGAGTATTTTTGTGGGATCCAACTTTCGTAGTCGCACGAAGATTTGATTATTCGCACTGAATTTTGTGATTTACAGAGTGAACATTCATCAAATATTTAAAGCATCTAATGCAGCGATGCGATCTAATTCACATCTAGCTGCAACAGAAAAGATAGCTGGAGGCTGTGTGTGCGCATCACCTGAAAAGAAAAAAATCACCAATGACAAAGTGGCTGGAGCTGGTGAAGATACTACAACAGCAAAAAAAAGAAAAAAGAAAAAGAAGGAAAGTACTGAAGAAATCACCAAGGCTACTGAAATTTTTTTTGACGTTAAAACTTCTGAAAATCAAGTAGTTTTTCAAGATCCAATCAACACAATTGAAGTGGAAGTGGGAGCCAAAGAAGTGGCTGGAGCTGGTGGTGATACTACAGCAGCAAAGAAAAAGAAAAAGAAGAAAAGTGCAGTGTAAGTTTTTTGAAAACTTACACTCACTTATATATTGGTCAAACAATATCTGTATATTTTTCTCCTTCCCTTTCATTATAAAAGTCTAGATATCTTATGGAGTTTTAGTAAGGGCCATCTATTCAATAATTACTGTCACTTTGAATTATTTTAATCATTTCTGTGGCCTATCTACAGGCACACTGAATCCTATACAATCACTTAATGTTAGAGACCCTCAAGAAGGACATAACCTACTTCGCCCAAGTGAATTTTAGGAATGATCGCAGGCTATTTGGAATAAAGCAGGCAGATCGGTTGATGCACACCTCCATAATTGGAAAAACGGGCGTTGGGAAATCCGCCTGGATCCGGTTGCCCGGTTCGAGATCTATATGCGCCGTTGCCTGGACGAAGAAGGATCTCTGCAAGCCGAGCTGCCCGCCTTTGCCGAGGATGCGGATACGCTTCGCGCCCTCTATGAGGCGATGGTTCTGGCGCGCGCCTTCGACGAAAAGGCGATTGCCCTGCAGAGGACCGGCCGGCTCGGGACTTACGCATCTTCGCTCGGGCAGGAAGCCGTGGGCATTGGTGTTGCCAGTGCCATGCGCGATGAAGATGTGCTTCTACCATCCTTCCGGGAACACGCCGCACAGTTGTGGCGCGGCGTAACCCCCACGGAACTCTTTCTCTATTGGGGCGGGGACGAACGCGCCGATCGCCCTCGACTGGGGCTACCCGCTCCTCTACGAGGAGACGGACGATCGGCGCGCGCTCTTCTTCTCGCTGACCCAGTGAGCGTCAGCGGACGGTCGCGCGCAGCATCCCGCTGAGCACCAGGCCCAGGCTGTTGGCCGGCGGGTCCGGGATGGCCCACTGGAACAGGACGCGCTGTCCGACCAGTCGGGGAAGCCGCGGAATCGGCACGTCGACGAACGCGTAGCCGGTGGGGTCGATCGCAGTCGGCGTGATCAGCGAGATGTCGCTCCGCAGCCAGCAGCCCGGCGCGCCGATGATCGCCAGGTCGAGGGGCAGCGTGATCGCACCGAACTGCTGTTCTTCTGACTGTGCTTGACACTCTGTGCACTATTACATCTTTAGAAATGCCGGAAAAGTGAAAAAAGAAAGAAAAGAAAGTCATGCATAACATTTCTGAAATTTAACTCTGGCGAATAATTTATATTACTGATTGAGTGCATACTGTAACATAAAATTGGAAACACCAGTAATCCTGGTGTATGGCCCAAATAGGGTCAACACACCCCTACTGCTGTACATTTTCTGAGGAATTCAAATTTACAAATTTGTCTTTTTAAAAAAAAGTCTTTTTACCAGGACTTATCAGTTTCTACAATGAAAAATAATAAAAAAAAAATCAACAAAGATTCGTAGTTTAAATTTCGTGCGGTCTGGACCTTTCAGGGCCTGGTTCTTTACACACTCGAGGTCCCGACTCACTCGGTGATCAAAGGGTTCTACTTCCTGTTCTTGGTGCCATCGCTGGCACTTTGCCTCGTGCGCGGTCGGGCGATGTTGCGCAAGAGTGCGCGTTGGGCGTGTTGGCTGTGCGACGGCTCGGTCGCCGCACTGGTGGTGTTGGCGATCTGGATCTTCCGCTTCCCGGGCTGAGTGCGACCGCCCCGACCGCGTTGCGCGTCCGCGGTTACCATGGGCGGCATGGCCAAGGCGCGGTGTCGTTCGGTTCGTTTCGTGCTCGCGTGGTGTGTCGCTGGGCTCTGCGCGTCCAGCGGGGTCTGGTCGGTGAAACCGCCGAAAGCACCGAAAAACCGTCGGATCTGGCTGCGGGCGTGATGAAACCGGCCGGCGCTGGACCAGCCATAGGAACCGGCGAAAATCGACGAATGCCCGTGATCGTCCCGCACCCGCACCAGTTCCTGCGCCACCAGGTCGAGGGCCTGATCCCAGCTGATGGGAACCATCGGATCCTGTCCGCGCACGGTCCCGTCGGAACCGGCGCCGTCGCGCAGCCACCCCTCGCGCGCGAATGGCTGCCCGATCCGGGCATCGGAATAGACCAGTTCCGGCAGCGCTCCGATCATGTCGGGATCGGCACCGCTGCCCGGCCACGGTCGGGTCGTCCGTGAAATCGAAGGTGATGATCTCTTCATCGTCTTCTCCATCGCCGGTGGCGATCGCCAAGCCATCGCGGTCCCGCAGCATTGCGATCAGGTAGCTCAGGCCTTCTTCTCCAGCTTCACACACGATCACCGGGTCGTAGTCGGGGTCTTCCGTCCAGCCGGGCGCCACCCAGAATTCGATGGTGGCGGTTTGAGAGAGATCCAGCTCTGACAGATCGCTGAATTCGAGGGTGCTTGTGCCGTCCAACTCAGTGATGTCCGGCACGTAACTCTCAGCCCACGTTGGCGGGCAGGCGCATGAGAAGGCGAACAGGATAATCAAGGCCGCTAAGGGTTTTATATACGTTCCATAGCAACCAGCCAATAATCATGCAGTCTCTGTGAAGGTTGTTCAATTTTTCTACATATATCTTGTATGTATACAGGTTATTAATTTGTGGTTCATATACATCAAAATAAACTGAAAGACACATTCAAAATATTCAAAACACTCTATTGAATAAATAAACTGATTATATGACTCGAATGGAGATCGATAAGAAGAAGAAGGTGCAGAAATAACTTTTAATAGGTACTACCAAACTAATACTTTATTGTTGGCATTAATAAAGAAAACTTCACAATGAAATGAAGAATAAATGCCCTCAAACCTCTGCAAAATAAACCTTTCTATTCACCTGGCTGAGATTTACCTCAGGCGGATAAAATTTCTGAAAAGGGGGGAAAGGCAAATTATGTGGAATATAAGGAATTATAGCCAAATATCATAATAATCTTCATATATTATTCCAGGGAGGAGAGGGAGAGGCCAAGAACCTTGTATGCAAACTACAAAGGGCTACCCTTGTGTTTATGCCTGGTAGGATTGTACTTCTATTTTATAGAATAACAAAAGAAAAATCCTCTGAGATCACAAAAAAATCCTCTAAAATCCTCTAAGATCACAAAAAAATCCTCTAAAATCCTCTAAGATCACATAGGTCGCAATTACGCTGCAAACAATAAGTAATACCTAATTGAAAGACTACACTGCTGTGCAAAAATCTCGCATCAAATTGGCTGGTTTCACGTAACGAATGCATATTCAAATAATTTAAAGTATTTTTGATCTTTTTTCCAAATTTTGGGAAAATTTTCACAGCTTTGTTTCTTGTTAAACATAAAACTTATCAGCACGAATACAGAATTTTCAAGTTATGCACATTTTCAGCTTTTTAGCAGCTTCAGCTTTTTAGGTTGGGGGAAGGGAAAGAGCGTGTTTGTAGACCGGATTTGAATGGGTTCCTTAGCAACCGACGGCTAGCAAACTACTGAGCATTGACCCTTAAAACCGGTGTAATTTTTGGAATAAGTTGGACATTTAACAATATTTTTGACTTCGTTCCCTTGTAACTTGCCCAATCGACGTAGTTATCTAAAGGATCAGGTTCCCTAACCGTTTGTTCGGTCGTACACGACGTCAAACAAAAGGCGCTGACAAAGAGCGATAAAAGGGCGTGGTTCAATCGTTTCATTTCAATTCATCTTTAATTTTAATGTGAACTAAAGTTTAATCATTTCGGTCAAATGGTCTAAAGGTCCAGCGGTCAAATGGCCCTAGAGACCGATTGACCATTAGACCATTAGACCGATTTTCAAAGAACAAAAACCTGATGGCCAACATATTTAGGGGCGAGGCATTAAATAACCTATCCAGATGAGGAGATTAATTTTTCTTTTGGGTAGATGGTTAGGATTTAAAATAAGAGCTCTGAGAGACGATATCCTTCTAAATATAAAATTTTATTAAGATCCAATCACCCATTTGTAAGTTAAAAATACCTCAATTTTTCTAATTTTTCCAAAACAAAACCCGCCTAACTCCCCCAAAGAGAGCATATTCAGTCCGATTATGTCAATCACGTATTTAGGGCTTGTGCTTATTCATCTAAGCAAGTTTCATCCTGATCTTTCCACTCTAAGCGTTTTCCAAGATTTCTGGTTCCCTCCAACTCTCCCCAATTACACTGGATCCGGTCGGGATTTAAAATAAGAGATTTGAGTTACGAGATCCTTCTAAATATGAAATTTCATTGCTTTGAGTGGCACGTGTAGAGTTTTATCAACAGGTGTCCCTGTTGGCTCTAAAATACCTACAATAGTAAGTGGGTTATCATCATGGTTGTGAAAGCTGGTATTCCCCATACCATGGGCGACAACAACCTTTTGTCCTAGGTGATAATGGAGCTGTTTTTCAACCTCACTACCAATCACCACTTCTTGTGCATTGTGATAGGGTCTGCCATGTGCAAATGTGAGACTCTGTTTTTTGCCGTAACGGTAGAATTGAAAGTAATTACTATCGCTGCCTAGGACCGAAAAACCTTTGTGGCTGTCTCCGAGGCTGATAGGGATAGTCCATGCTACGCCTTTTTGCTGTTTAAAATAGAATAAAATACATTATTGGTTATCATTGTAAATTACTTACTATTACCAGACACACATAGTCATAAATGAACCACGAACATGAGAATTTTTTTTAAGAATTAAATACCTACTTGTAAAAAATGATCTTCGCTGTCAGAAACAATAAAGAAGAGAGGCACCCGGATACTCCTGCGTTTACCCATGCCAAAATCACCAAACGCTTGGAAAATTATAGGTTCTATGAGTATCTTAGCTCTATGACTATTTACCCTCGTTCTACCGCCTTAGGAATGACGCAGGGATGAATAATAGATATAAATATCTATAACAAATGAACTAGTTTCATTTTTTTACAATCCTTCATGTGACACATGTAATATGAAAAACATACTCTACATGACACATCCATTATGGAAGACATTCTCCACGTGACACATGTAATGTGGAAGACATGGTCCACGTGACTCGTGTAATATAGAAGACATGCTGCACTTGACAAATTTCCACGTGACACGTGTAATATGGAACACATGCTCCATGTGACACATTTTCACGTGACACAATTTCACGTGAAATAATGCAATATGGAAGACATTCTTCGCATAAAACATGTAATATGAAAGACATGCTCCATATGTAATATGGAAGACCACGCGTGACACATTTTCAATCGTTTTTGACAAAAATTGGGAAAGTTCTTTATATATTTCATTCTCGGCATTCATTGCTACTATAACGCTATCATGTACACACGTCTTCTTGGAATAATTCATCTTCTCTTTTTAAAGAAAATGAGATGTAGATATTTATTCTTGCAATGCAGAAATAATACTGAAGCGATTTGTAAGATCCAACCATTCACGCAAGATTACATCACCCTCAATATATTTGAGAATCACACAAACTCTTTTTACGTACCAGACACCAGCGTTTTAAAGAAAATTAATAACATCTCTGTCTTGAGAGGATCGCCGTTCATCTTCAAGGGAAGAAGACTAGGGGCTATGGGCCCACTTAAATAGATTGAAGCATCACTACTAACCTGATTGTGCTTTCATCGCCAAAAGCCAAATTTAAACATGCTCTTAGATGTTGGATACTGGATGTTCATTTTTTTGTATTCCTTATCTGGCGTAACCAGTACCATAATCTTGAACCACAATAGAATCAAAAGAGCACAAAAGCATTTTCTTTTGTTTCCTTTGTTTCTATTGTGGTTCAATAGGCTATATTTTGCCAAAAATGTGCAAGACTTCAGCGTTTATGTAATAGATATATATCCAGTATCCAGTATCCAGTAGTATCTAGCATCCAGTATTTAGCGCCCAGCGCAATCTAAGCCGCTCCAATCTTGGTATTATCAGGTATAGTCGCGCCTTTTTTTATAACGATGATCCCGTCAAGAGAACCCTAACGCACAAAAAAAAACAAAAAAACATAAAAACACGAAAAAAAAACTTCACTTATTGAGTGTGTTCTGAATAATACACAAGTACCAAAAGATGAATCGTTGTTCAAAATGCAATAAGGTTTTCAGTAAAGGACAAATAACGCTTTGATCCTTAGAGGGTAACTGGTGGTAATTTGTTCATTTTAAGCTTTACTTGATTATTCTTTGCAATTTCCAAAAAATTGATATGAGTTTTGATTGAGTCTTTGTTGTTCTCTTTTCGTTATTTTTACAGAGTCATCATTTTTTACAGTTGGATGAAAACAAATTATTTTTTTTATTGAAGTTTTAGTCTTCTTGCGCACGATTCTGAGTGACAAATTATTCTCAACACACTTCAATTTTGAAAAAGAATTTAATTTCTGATTGTTTTTTAAAACATGCTGGAAATCCCCACCTCCATAGAAGAGTTTTTTCGCAAATTCCCCATCACATAGTAAGAAGTTTCGCCCGCAGAGAATTCCCCGTGGAGAATTTATCCCGTGGAAAACTCACCAATGGAAAATGTCTTCAGTTGAAAATCCCTCTCCCCTAAGGAATAACACTCTAGACTTTCAGAAAAAATTTCCTCCAGACAATTTTCCTTAACATATCAACATTAAGTCGTAAAATTAAGCAGGGGAGAGAAAGAAAGACAAATCCGGCGATCCGGACAACACAAGCGCATCGACGCTCTGCCCATAAGCGGTGACATACTGTTGCGAGAGCATCGCTCCCATGCTGTGACCGAACAGAATCAGCGGAACTTCTGCCGCCACCCGCCGGCGCGCTTCGACAACAAGATCATGGATATCAACAAGCGTGGCTGACCAACCGTCCGCGCCCATGTCACCCGGACCGGCGTGCGTTGTATCCCCATGGCCACGGTGATCTTTGGCAAAAACCGCATATCCGGCCTCAACCAGCTCACGCGCCGTCCAGTCGTAGCGTTGCGCGTGTTCACCCATGCCATGTGCGATCACAACAATTGCTTTTGGATTTGCCGGGTGGCAAAATATTATGAATTGTGGTAAAAATCTAAAGAAAATTTAGGCAAACAATGGCATTTAAGTTAGAATTTCTGTGCGCAGAGATGCATTTCGGCTGGAGGGGGTAAAAAAACAGCCAGAGAAAGGAGAAGTGTTATATATGAAAAATCTAGAAAAACTGTCGGAAAGATCGGGAGTTTTTTTTATTCCAGGGGCCAAGTCTGAACGCTATTCCCATGTACGTCATATAAAATAAGAAAGTAAAGAAGGAATGTTAACAAGCAAAAATTTTACGAGCTTAGAGATACTCAATGATTTAAAAAAAAAAGTTACCAAAGTTAAGCACGGTCATACAAAGTTACATTCAAACGCGTCGGCGTCGGTGACGTAGCGCTCATAACAGGTGAAGAAAAAATCAAACCTGAGCGCGCGCGTTACTGGGTTTCAACCGTCGAGGCTATGCCGCGTGATATCGAAGTTGATTTTCTCGCCATTGATGAAGTGCAATTGGCCGCTGATCCAGAACGCGGTCATGTTTTCACCGATCGCCTATTAAATGCACGCGGACAATCTGAAACCTTGTTGCTTGGCTCGCAGACAATGCGCTCGGCAATTTCAGATTTGATCCCAGGGGCGAACTTTATTTCGCGGCCGCGACTCTCGAAACTGAGCTATGCGGGAGAAAAAAAGCTAACGCGTCTGCCAACACGAAAGCACACACCCTACGTAGTCTACCGATCGTGGTGACATTTTCTGTATCATTATATAGTCGTACTCACATGATGTTCACTTTTAATATCATTATAATATTTGTTTCTTGACTTCTTCTGTGCGTGGAGAGTACCGCTACACACACGGAATATTTTTTGGATAGCCAATATCAGTATGTTCCCCGTCGATGGCAATTATTTCTGTATTTTTATCAATGCAGTCTCACATGATGTCCACTTATGATATCTAGTACGGAGTATATTATATCCTTGACTTCTTCTATGCGTGTAGAGTACTGCTATACAACATGAGATGGAAAACTTACAGTAGTACGTACTATTGTTTTGAAAATTAGGGTACAATGTTGTCTTATGAAAATATGTATCAAGTAGCCTAGAAGACAATGAAATCAGAAGAGGGTTAATATAGCAGCTCGGAAATACCTTTCAGAGTATGTTTTTGACCCTGAATTCATTAATGAAAGTTTTATTTTCCTAAATAGGTCCCTTTCCAAGAAAACTATAGCTTGAATTCTAAAGTCAAAAATGTTGCAGGCCTCAAGCCTAGTCTATGACTAAAACATTCAAGTGAAACACATTCTTAGCCTATTAAGAACATATAGACAATTTCAATAGTGTAAAAATCCACTTCTTAGATGGTATAATACAGATTCTGCAGAGATTTAACTGTTCAGGTCTGGGCGCGAGCCCACTGCGGCACCAGTGTCCAGTTCCCGCTAACAGTTCTGCGTCCCTACGTTCAACATTCCGGCATCGATTGCACGTTAGAGCTTCATGTGGATTCGCGCAGTGGGCGACTACTTGAAGCGCACGCACTCCAATAATGTAACCGATAGTTACATAAAGTCTATTTGTGTCGCACTATTTTGGTGCGAATAAACACAAAGGTGCTGCGCAACAATTTGAGCGCAGAAAAAACGCACGAAAATGTGGCATTTTTTCATGTCTTGAAGAATAATGCCGTTTTTCTCGTGTAGGGTCTTTGGGGGGTCCGGTGAATCGAATTACGTCAACACTGAAAAATTTAGGATTCAACAGGTCTCTTTTTTGGCTTGCACTGTCAGCCCGATTATTTTGCGGAAAGTGTTTCTCTAAAAACATGTCAGAAGCTTTTACATTTCAGAGAAGTTTCACATATCTAAAAATTCAGTTTGCGTATCAAAACTAAAGGGACAGAACCTTTTCAAAGGATTTTGGACAGACAGAAAAGCCTGACCGAATCTTCTTGAATTGGATGATAGAATATTTGTCTTCTAAGTAACAATGTTCCTCTATGATATTATTAAATTTTAGAACTGTTTAAAATTAGCTTTATCTCTAAACTAAGAAATTAAAGTTAAAATAATGTTCCCAAATTGTTTAGGATCACCAAAGTAAAACTTTTGCAGGTACTCTTGGGCGCCGACTTCTTTACGGCTGATCGAGTCCAGGAAGTCTTCCATTTCGGCGGTGAATTCGTAATCCACCAGCGTTCCAAAATGGGCTTCCATCAACCGCGTGACGCTGAACGCACGCCACGTGGGCACCACGGCGCTACCGCGTTTGGTGATGTAATTTCGACGTTCGTCGGTGATCGTGCCGATGATCGAAGCGTACGTACTGGGGCGTCCGATTCCCTTTTCTTCCAACGTCCGAGTCAGTGAGGCTTCGGTGAAGCGGGCTGGCGGCTGAGTCGTATGGCTTTTGGGCAGTAGGTCCTTGGCGTTCAGGAGAGAGAGAGAGAGAGAGAGAGAGAGAGAGAGAGAGAGAGAGAGAGGACTGGAATTTGGACATCCGAGGAAATACAGAAATAGACAACAGGAATAATAAGTACAATATAAAAGTTTAACATACTGAGAACAACAGAGCTAAATGCCATCCCAATACTTGGAGGAGGAACACTAGCCGGGGCTGAATTGTGACGATGGATTTTCAATAAAACAGGATATAGTTCAATTTCACTTCTACCATCAGGCTTGGGGCGAAACTAAAAAAATCAGAAGTACAGAAAATGATAAAAAAAATACACATAATAGTATGCCCAATTTAATAACAAGTGTAAATCATATTTTTAGTGAAACTTAAAACCTCAAAAAGCGTTAGCTGTTTTAAATAACACTCCGAAAAAAGCGGCTCCAATTGTGAGTGGATTAATTTCTTCTGCAATTGCGAATGCTGTTAATAATTTAAGTGCGACTTTTGACAGTTTATTTATTAAAGAATTATTTGTTAATGAAGGTCGAACTTTAAAACGTTCTCGTCCACGTGGTCGTGGTAGTGCTTTCAAAATCTTAAAACGTTCATCACATATCAAAGTTGTGATCGGTATTCAAACCAATCAAGAGGGAGTAAAATAGATTATGGGACAAAAGATTAGTCCATTTGCCCTTCGTTTGGGAATTAACCAAGATTGAATTTCACGGCTGGAGATACTAGTTGCCGACAACGGCTGTGGGGTTGGACCTGAACGCAGCCATGGCCGCGGCATGACCAACATTCGTCACCGCGCAGAAGTAGCTGGCTTTCATCTCGAGTTGGGTCACGCGACCGATTATCCGTCTGGCACGCAGATCAAACTAACGATTCCCTGCGAAACCGAAATCACACCCATGCCTGGCAATCACTCGGAAACTAAAGAGGTTTATCGCTGAAATTTACCATACTGAAAACCGTCCGAACTCGCGACAATGCAAGCCGCTCATCCGCAACTTACGACACATGTTGGCACTACTTTTTTTCACCGGGTACCTCTTCGTTACGCCAGTCCTATGCGCGGAATGCCCAGGGCCGAGATCAAGGCGCGGGTCGACCGCGCCGCTGAAATCCTCGGGCTGACGCCCTATCTCGACAGGTTCCCGCGCGCCCTGTCGGGCGGACAGCGCCAGCGCGTCGCCATGGGCCGGGCCATCGTGCGCGACCCCGAAGTCTTCCTGTTCGACGAGCCGCTGTCGAATCTCGACGCCAAGCTGCGGGTGCAGATGCGCGCGGAGATCCGCGAGCTGCATCAGCGGCTTGCGACCACCACCGTCTATGTCACCCATGACCAGATCGAGGCCATGACCATGGCCGACAAGATCGTCGTGATGCAGGGCGGGCATATCGAGCACATCGGCTGATCGGACCCGTTATGCCAGCCGTCCAGAAATTCCTGTTCCACACGGACTTCGACGAACCTCCGATACCGGTTGCGGCGGCTTGCGAAGAAGAGGAGCTGCCGCCGCCGCCGACCTTCAGCGAGGAAGAGCTCGAGGCCGCCAGGCAGGAAGCGCAGGCTCTCGGGGAAACACAGGGCCGAGAGCTCGCCTTGCAAGGTATCGAGCAAGCTTCAGCCCTTGCCCTGCAAACTCTTTCCGCGCAGCTGGCAGAGTTGGCCAACCGGATCGAGGCGATTCACCGCCAAGCGGAACTCGACAGCTTGAAAGCGGCGCTCACCATGGTCAGCAAGATCTTCCCGGCTCTGTTTCATTATCAAACCTCTTTCCAAGATATCGATCATACCCTTCACTTCATGATTAACAACGTTGTGGCACGGTGAATTAAAGTACTTAACAAAAGAAAAGAAGTAAGTTCTGCTAAGAACAAGGAAATGGAAGGTACTTGGCATAATAGCTGCTCTCATTTCACATGAAGCGCAATACAATAACGGAATCCGCGCTATGACTGTTCTAAAGCAGCTTCCAAACTAACTAGGCCGGTTTTTCCAAGTGTTTTCGAAAGACCAAGTGAAATTTCACAGCAAGAAGTTCAATGCGCTTTCCAAGTGTCATAAATACGCCAAAAGAGAGAAAATAAATAGCTGCACTCTTGTCCCTCTTTACATCTCTGGTTTTTGTAGCCTTAGAATCAATCAAATTCGTCACCCTGGACAAACTATCACAATTAGCCCGTACAATCTGTAATATTGCTATCATGTATGTGTCTAATTTTTATTTCTTAAAATAATTTAGTTCATTGGAGGCCCGTAGCAAGATAAATAATCCGTCCGCGGGTAATCGAATTATCGTATAACCAATGTTCCTTGGTTATACCAAGGATTATTGATTAAACCAATAATCCTTATCTCAGTTAAAAGGTAGTGTAATCCATGGCTTGTTACCGTGTATGTAGATAATTTTTATTTCTTTTAATAATTTGGTTCCTTGGAGGCCCATGGTTGGATGTAAATAAACTTAAACCTTCCATTGAAGTCGGCTTCTAGTAAATTAAAATCAAATCTATTTTGGTTTTTATTGTTTTTAATAGGAAGATTTTACCAATTACTTGTATACTGAATAGAAATGCTCACTGTTAACGAAGATTCTGGGAAGGTTGGAATAGTGTGAAAAAGTGGTTCAAGCCTAATTCATATTTTTGATTTTACTTCTAATCTTATATTCTCCTATTAAACTCCTGCTAAAATAAGAATTTGTATAATAGGCTATCTGACTAGTGGATTTTAATATCTACTAGAACCGTATCAGTTTGCTAATGATATGAAAATAAATATAATTTTTGCCCCCAAACAGGACATATGAGGTTTGCTATACTTAAATGTCAGATGAAACTACAATGTGTACATCTCTTTTGCATACTTCCATGAGAATCTCATTTGCATATAGCTATTAAGGGCTAGCAACCAGCCATAGCAACCAAATCCAGTATAAAGCTGAGTTTTCAACGGATTTTATGTTACGAAAGAAAGAAGAATTCAGAGAGAGAACAGGTTGAATATATTCTTTTTTCAGCAAGTTTTATTTGACAACCCATTTTAACAAAAATGAGACGTTTGTTTACACTTTCAAAAGTTGATAGTATATTTGGTAACAGCAGAAATGATAAAAAGACAAGAGTACAAAATGTAGCAGATGCGATGGTCCACGTCGAACTTCACACGATCGTAATATACCTTGCGACTGCCTCCGTGGTATTGAAGCCGGGCGGAATCTTGACGATGAATGTTGCCGACGCGACAAGTGAGCATGGTTTCAAGAAGCTGCTTTTCAATTCACCTGGTGTCTACCAACGTGGCGGAGCTGCCGGCATGCAGTTTCAATTTCTTTCGCGGGATATTCTCGAAACACTGCTGAGCAGGTTCGGATTTGAGTTCAGTTGGTACAATTGTAACAACAGAGACTTGTTCTTTACCGCTGTTTTACGGGAGCCCGGCGCTGCGCGCGCAGAATTCGCCAGCTCAGAGAGTACATGGTGGTTGTCGAAGGATTTTCGCGTCTACGATTCTTCACTTGAGAATTTTACTTTCTAACTGATAATGGTTGAGTTTGCAGCAGACACAGAGGTAAATTTGAGGTATAAACATTGGATTTTACCTAGAACTGCGAATTTTTCGAAGCAGAATAAGATTTCGCAAGTCAAATACTTAGTGTTTGCTTTTTTGCCCCTTTTCTTTGAGGCTTCTTCCAACCAATTTTGATTCAAATTTATGTGTATTACACATATATTTAGTGTTAGTTTTATGTTGTTTTTAGTATTTTATTGTCATCGTCTAAGTTTGTATGATTTTGTGTTTTTGATTCTTTGTCTGAAAATTTTCCTTTCTCCAAAAAAGTATTCATGTAGTAAGCTTAAATATTACATACACGTAGTTCACATTTTACCAGAATATAGTATAATCTGTAATTAGAATGCAGAATATAATAAATGCTTTTTCTTACAATAAGAAATAAAACAAAGCAAAATTTCGGAGTTTCCAACAAGCTAGAAACAAACAAGCTAAAATGTCGGAGTTTCTAAATAAAATGTGTAAAACATATTCACTTATTATAAGTATCTGGTATCTACTGTAGTAGTCTTTCATTTAGTTACCATGGTAAAGATTGCTTTATTTTCATAAGAAAAAACTTCAAAAAATGTTAGAAGGGCTAAGCTGATTCGTGAGTTTTCATTGGGTCTGTTAGTGATGCTCCACCATTCATGAAGGATATATGGGAGATTCAGCAGAAAAAACCTAAAGGATTATTCGAGGATGTAGACCTTCCTGTGGTGAATGAAGAAGAAAGTGATGATGATGATCACACTGGTTTTTACTTCACTGATTCTCCAGAAGTAAGTGTTAACGAAGCGTCAGATTTCTGTGATGTTTCTATTTCTGATAGCTATGAGCCCCGAGAAACGGAGATCCCTGATCCTTCAGGCTCGGTAAACTTTTCTTTTAGTGATATTGATGCTTCAACTCTTTCTTTGGCTCAGAAGCAACGGCAAATAGCTCAATCTCGTACTCAAATGATAGCTCGCCGTCCGAAATTTGATGACGGAATACCAATCCTAGAGTCGCTCTTTGTAGGGAAGATGCTGAAGGTAAGGAATCATCCTTGACGCTCTTCTTTTTACCTTTTCGACGCAAAGCTCATCCATTACATTTAAAGGAAACCAGACGGAAGTGTTATACTCGAGAAGTGGGCGAACAAGAGACTTGTAAAGCAAAAAAAACTTCGAAGATTGAATTTTCTGAAACTTCTCTTCCAAGACAGTAGGCGGTAGTTTGCATTTATCACGATTGCCAAAACATGCTTATCAAACTTTAGTTGGGTATCGAAATGGATACCAAAGTCTCGCACCATTTCTTCAGAAGGGACATGGCAGCTACTTTCGACACTTCAAATTTTCCCGAAATGCATCTGATAGAAATCCTGAAATAGCCATTTCAATTGCATCCATAGATCATAGGCAGCGCAAGTAGCGACGGTCCTCTTCTTTTGACGACATCCCTAGGGGCTATACTATTGAAGCTACAATCTCCTCAAGACGTCATTACGCTTACCTGGGTCTTACACAATACTATAGCGCATTAGTAACGGTATAGTGCACCTGATTGTTGCATAATAGGGTTGCTAGTCAAGATGCAAGAGTACACGTTACGTAATAGTTTCTTTGGTTGTTAGAAAAGACCTAGAAGTGTAGGGGGAAAACCTTCAGGATCCACTTAACAGCAGCCCGGCGACTGCTTGAAGGGCGGCCCGACAGGACCTGGGCTTCAAAGCGCAAAATTCATAACTCATTGTTTTATAAGTATAATAACTTGTCTAACCCGGATATCACAGGAAACACCTGACCAGCGTTGAGTGTCGAAAAATTTAACACTTTTCCCAATACAGTCATGTTGTATTAAGTTAACTAACTGATTTATATAATAAAAATAATCTGGCCCGAAACATGCTTTGGTTCTACCCATAAAATCGATTAATCATGTACTGACAAGACAGGTGAAACCTATGCATTTAAACAAGCTTATCCAGGCCGGCGCGCTGTTAGTGCTCCTTGGCACCTTCGCGTCTTTCATTGTCTGGATCGCGCTGAAACTGTCCGGTCAGACCCTAGAAAAAACACTGGGCTAAGGGAAAAATCAGATGCTACCAACCATTCCCACCAGCCGCACCGCGAACCTTGCCTACCGGGCCTATGTGACGCTGTTCTTTGTCTATCTGGCGGCGCCACTGATCGTTGTGGCGGTGTTTGCCTTTAACGACAGCCAGTTCCCCGCCCTGCCCTGGCAAGGCTTTACCTTGAACTGGCTCTTTGGCTCCGAGCGCCCCATGATCGGAGTTTTCCACGAAAACGCGATCCTCGGGGCAATCGGCACCTCGCTTCTGGTGGCCGTGGGCGTTTCGGCACTGGCCACTAGAGGTTTCCTATGCTCTAATTTTCACTATGATAAATGTGATCAATGGGAAAATACTTGTCCTGGCATGATTGCAAAAAACCTAAATGTTATTGCAGTTTGTTTTTATGAGACTGATTTCGCCTTGGCTCTAAATTGCCTTGGGAGGAAGGACCTGGTCTACGCTTAAATTGTTGGATGATAAGAGAGTCTGGTTCTTACGACATTGCTGTGAAGATACGGGCTACTATGGTTAAACCTACTGACTTTTATTTGGCTGTTACAGAAAGTGACCGTGGAGATATTGTGTGACACTGTTTCAAATAAGAAAATTGAAACGGGTGATTTTTACAATATTAATAAGATTTTGAGAAAAAAAGAGCGAGGGAGGAGGTCTAGTTCCCCTCCAATTTTTTGATTACTTAAAAAGGCAACTATAACTTTTAATTTTTTACGAACGTTTCCATAAGTAAAAAATATACGTAACTTACGAATTAACTTACGTAGCGAACTTCTATATTCGTATTTTTTATTGTGTATATGAGGGGGCTCACCCCTCGTCGATACCTCGCTCTTTACACTAAAGCTTAAATTTTGTCTTAATTCTTTAAGAATGACCCCTGAATCACAAAGGTCGTAGAATAAATAGTTGAAATTACTAAAAATACTTTAGCGCAAAGAGCGAGGTATTACGAGGAGGTAAACCCCTCGAGCCTCTAATAACGTACAGTTCGTTACCTCGAAATCTTTGACATACCGTAACCGAAGTTCTATTATTTAGATTTTCGGCTACTAAAAAGCCGAGCCCATACTTACAGTTCGTTACCTCAAACTCTTTGACATAGTGAAACCACAATTCTGTTTTTTAGAGGTTTGTTACTATCACGGCGAGTTCCTACTTACTTACACTTCGTTACTTCGAACTGTTTGGCATATTGCAGCAAAAATTCCATATTTTAGAGTTTCGATTACTATCGAGCCGAGTCTCTACTTACTTACAGTTCGTTACCTCAAACTCTTTAACATACTGAAACCGAAATTCTGTTTTTTTAGAGTTATAGTGGCGGTGGTGTGGAGGTGGTGTGGGGGGGGGGGGGAAATAATAAAAAACTATATAAGATTTATTCATTCATGTATGTTTGCACCTGTTATCTTTATGTTTGTAAGATAGTTAATTTTAGTTTCTGTTCGTTTGGGGTTTCGTTTATTCTATAAAAGTAATTGCTGATTTTTTTTTAGTTTTAACTATAATAAGAATTGGTTTATGTTCGTCCTGACTTCAATATGGCTCTTAACTTTTCTTAGAAAACTTCTTTTTATGCAATGTTTGTCAAATTGATAATAATAAACATTGAAGACTTATGGCCTTTGCTATAGGCAAAGTGATTACATGCCTCTGATAGTGGTTTATTACTTACAGTTTGTTACCACGAACTTTTTGACAAATTCCTCAATAGACAATAAATCCACACGATATTACATCCATGGAAGAAGTCAATGTGATTACGCAAAATATTTGTGTTGTTCGCCATCACCACAGACGACAAGTTTAAGCACTAATTCAAATAGGAATATCAGAGTTTTCGGTTGCAACGCAACACTGAAGCACGGTATCCTGCAATACGGAGCATTTCTGAAAAATACCTTACCGCTTTTCCATCATCATGCCAAGGTTTCTGCGTGATTTTGAAAAAACCAAAGAAACTGTTTGAAAATCAGTGAACGCGGTTAGAATCACAAGTTGATCCGCCCAGTGCTATCCGGCGGCGAAGCTCGCGCCACTGGATGACCCCTTTGCCTTCGCCGAGATTCAGGCCTTCAACAGCTATCTGTGCTCCAGCCTGCATGTCGCCCACGCGCACCGGATGCGGGGCCATCGCTGGGCGAGCGAGGAATCCTCCTTCGAGGACATGCGGCGCAAGGTGCCGGAAACCGTTTCCGCCGGATTCGAGATGATCGAGACCACGATGTTCAAGGGGCCCTGGGTGATGGGCGAGGCCTATTCGATCGCCGATCCGTATCTGTTCACGATCGCCCAGTGGATGGAAAAGGACGGTGTCGACCCCGCTCGTTTCCCCAGGGTCGCGGACCATCACTTGCTTTCACTATTTGCAATCCATGTGGATATGATTTGGTAATGATTTGGAGGAAATTTTGATGAGCTGGACGTGCATGATATTTATACGTATTATTTAGCCTTTTAGAAATCGGTATTCGCATTAGATTCAAAATTTTTGAGAGAATTATGACCAAGCTGCAATCATAATTTTCTGCAAAACGTTTTTGGGAAATGTGGTCGTTTCTTCGTGAAATGGATTTGCAATATCTCCTATAGCAATACCTAATACTAGCAATATCTCACATAAGGACCAATTGTTCTCACATGCCAGCTCATGACAACCTCCGTGTTTTCAACATTTCAGCTTCACCCAGGAGACGGACTACCACACAGAATCGCCGCGCCGGAAGCAGCGCGCGACGTTTGGGTCAGGATCGGCTCGCGCGGAAACCGCGCCAGCCCTCTCCACCTCCGCTTCGATGAAAAAAAGATGCCCGCAGCATGTGCGGGCATCGCTGAAACTGCGACCGGAGCCGCCCAGCAGGCTCAGTCGTAGAAGTAGAACATCTCCGTGTCCAACGGCACGTTTGACTTGAAGGTCAACAACGCCACCAGCGTCTCGTTGCCGTCCGTCAGTAGCACAAATTCGGGCACGTAGAACGGCGGCACAATCGCCTTCGCCGCTTCAAGTGCGGCCGTTATATGAGTCGCATCACGATCCTCAAGCAATTTATGACATCAATTTATGACATCAATATTTATGACATCAATTTATGACATCAGCATCAAAAAGTTCATCGAGCAAGTTATTATACAAGGGTGTCGCTTCCAGAGCTGGCGTGATCACCCAGAATTGGGACAATCATATGATTTACCAACACTCACCAACTTTTGGACGGCTTAAGGTTTCAACCCTGTCCTAAATCCTTCCAAAGGGACTAAAACCCAACCGAAAAAAATATCAGAAAAGGTTTTACTGAATTTCTAAATACTTAGCAAGAGTCCAAATTTTTGAATTGTTTCTTCGCTTTGGTACGTCTTCTTTTAAGGACCGTCCATTTTTGCACACTATGACAGTACTTACCAATGATGATTGAAAATAGGCTAGTATTTAAAATATAATTTTAGTCATATTGTGCAACCCCAGCATTTCCCTTGGCTTCAAAACCCTGCCCACTTTATGCATTTTTAGTCTGTTGAAGGGGGTTTTAGATAGGCAAAAGATGGATTTTAGAAAGCTAAAAAATGGATGCACTTCTAGAATTAGCATTTCTAAGAGCTATAAAATGGAAACTATGCTGCTTTGCAGCACAGTTTCTAGTTTAGCGCACATGGAACAAAACCAAACATTTACCAAAAGTACCCTCTAGTAGGCTACTTCTAATTTTTATTTAAGAAGCCTAGAGATAGCCTATTAAGATTTTATTCATAAATACCTTCTATTATATATTCTTCTTATGGGTAATATTAATAGTTTAATTTATCAATACACCTAATGATTTTGTTTTTTAACTGGGATAGGGGATGAGCGTGCAAAGCTGTATTAGCCTCAGGCAACTTGGCGATGCTGTTAGGGCTGCCATCTGTAGCACGAAAATGATATTTTATCCCTATTTCATTATGTGTAGCAGCGTAGCACATGCTACACGAATGACCAAATTGTGGCATTTTTGTGCTAGTGTTTTTTTTGTCTTCAATGAAATAATGGGGATTTTGAAAAAAAAGGCAGATGAATTAACAAAAAGTGCTGAAGACCTTTTTGCTGGGAATTTTTCCAGAGATCCCTCCCCCTGTGTAAATTTCTTCCCGCAGAAATTTCGCCTATAGAAAGTGTACAAGTTGTGAAATTTGCCCATTGCCCTTGCGCATAATATTTGTTATTCGAAAGCATCAAGACATTTGTTTTGGGGGAGGGGTCTGCTTGGAGGATATTTTGAGAGAAGAATTTTTCATGGAGAAGGAAGGTTTTGGAAGGTGAAATTTCAAGGTGAACCTTTTTCTGAGAAGACGGAAGTCTCTTTGGAAACATCTACACATGAAAAATACTGTAGAGTCTGCAGTGGTTGGCTATGGAGGCGAGTTAATCTTTCTTTTGTAAATATCATTTTTAGCGTTATATACTTTGAATGATGGAATTCCAGTTCTTGGCAATTCCGGCTTAAGTTTTTTTTCACGAGTCCTGCTCTTCGTCGGGGATAAATGGTTCTTGTTGTAGGTAGTTGATTAAATGAAACAGTTGAACGGGTTAAAATCTGGGCTGCTGTTATATCTTCTTCTTCTTGTTGTTTGGGTTTTATGGAAATGTTTAATGGGCCCTGACGCTTCGACGCTGCGGTGACAATATAATCACAGTAATCACATTCTGGGCCCTGTGGCGAATTACTGCATCCAAGAGGGACTCCAGGTTCTGTATGACCAAGGTGAGAGAAGATTATACTGTGCCCCCACAGGAGTCATCAAGTAAAGTCATATAATGATTCAAACTTAAAGACAACAGAAATTACCCTCAATGAATACATGAAACTCAAAAGGAACAGAAATTAAAATGAATGATGACAGATGCTGCTACAGGTGAGAATTCTAAAATGATCTAAAATTGAATTGGAAAGTCAAATGAAACTTTAAATTCACGTTAATTAACTCACACAGGAGTAGGGACCCCCCCCCCATAAACCCTGTAAAGGCCAAAGCGTCGTTTGCGCTTTATTGAAAAAAAAAATGTATTTTAGGTTGTGTGCTTTTCATTTTTCATAACACAAGTGTAACAAAAAATTGCAGGGTTAATTTCTATAAACAACAGTGGATATGGTGGGTGTGGGAGGGGGGTTAGTTGTCCTCCGATCACTTTCGACTATTAATAAGGGCATTTGCCCTTTCAATTGCAAATCTAATGAGCCTCTTTCGAAGTTTGTACAACAACAAAAAAAACATCTCAAAACTTCTATCAGACGTATTTTGGGATAATACAAAGGTGCAGAGGGTGGGTGGGTATCCAGCCTCCTATTGCCTTAAATCTCAAAATGTACATAAAGCTTATAATTTGCAATCCAATGAGCCCCTTCCGAAGTTTATACGACCGCCCTTTCTATAAAAACCTTATATATCCCCAGGGCGTTACTTACATCCTTGCCCTGAGTGCTCGTGGGGGGTGACTTGATTCTTGTCATAATGCCCTGAGAGTGCTTCCAGCTTCAGAATTCAGGAAATCCCTTACGAACGGCTCGAAAGCCCCATTTTATGGGCAAAAGAAGACCAAAAAAATAATAATAATAGTAAATCTCGTAAACCTTGGCCCAAAAGCAAAATTAAAATCAAGTTTGATGTTTTTGAATTCAGTTTTAAAATCCGAACGAATTGATATGTCAGTTTCCTTTGCTTATACAAACAACCGTAGAACAAAGCACAAGATTTGCTAATTAGTTTTCGCAGTGCAATTGACATTTTCTTCAAAGTCAAAATCTTATCTTAAAGTTGCATATTCTGCTGTAAAGACACGCTATGGCCTATTGCCAAGAAATACTTATTGATTTTAGGGGGTACTATTGCTGAAAATTGAATCTTTAAAACTAGGGAAAGGAATTCCGACAAAGAGCGAAAGAAAGGTAGTCTATTATTTCTTATTTCTTATGTTTTATTGGCTTACCGTTGTTTTAAGTGGGTTCACAGGGGTTGCTTTTGTTAATGTTTCTGGATGCTATTGTATACCTTTAATACACTGCTATATTTCTGTTCGTAATTTTTTCAGCTGTAAGATTAAATCAGGTTAGACAGTTTATGAAAAGAATTCGTGGCACATGTTACCGATTGGCAAATCTGCTTCTTTTTTTTGAGTCGCTTTCATGGTGATTTCGTGATTAATTTAGAGATGTATTGATTATCGAGCTATAAATTAGATGAACATGCCATTCGTGATTCGTGATCTATTTTATGCTCTTTCAAAATGTGACCGTCGTTTTACTCAGAAATTAAATGAACCCTTTAAGATGATAACTTTTTTCTTATTTTTTGCAATTTAGTTTGAGTTTTATTTTATTTCACTCTAGGCTTTGAGCATAATATATTAATCATCTTAAATGTATTATACCACAAACACATAAGTTTACGCTGTGTAAAACTCGAGAGCAAACTGGTGTTATATGTCTGTATTAAGAAGCAATTAGCTTACACTCAGTAGGGAACAAGTGGTGATAAGGTTTTCAATGCGTATGCCGTAAGCGTCGTTGAGATAAAACCCCGGTTCGTTAGAAGTAAGCATGCCTGGCTCAAGAGGCGTATTGCCGCGACCGGTTGTTGGGCTGGCTGCAAACCCCTGAGGCGGTTCGTGCACATTGAGAAAAAACCCAACCCCATGGCCGGTGCCATGTCCGTAATTAAGACCTGCCTGCCAGAGGGGCGTCCGGGCCAGCGTATCTAATTGAACGCCGGTCGTTCCTGCGGGGAAACGGGCGGTAGCCAGCGCGATATGTCCTTTTAAGACCAGGGTAAAGTGTCGTTTTTGTTCGTCTGTTGCCGGTCCAAGAGCAATGGTTCGGGATTCAGGTGGGCGAGGATCTTCTCGATGACCGCCGGATCCTCGAAGCGTTTACTGAGCGTTTACTGGGACACCCATGAAATTCGCCGCTGTCTCGCGTCCAGCCAACCCTATACAAAAATGACATAAGTCCCTGATCGTTAGAAGTTTATTTAGAACTCTCTTCGGAAAAAGATTATGGGTGTCCCGAATTTCGATGGGTGTCCCGAATTTCGCTTCCTGGCGTCCGTGTCAGGGGGCAGGTTCAGATTGCGTTTTTCCGGACTCCCGCTCTGCACGAACGTGGACTGCTCCCAAGCCATTATTCGCTCATCTACTCGTAAATAAGCCGTTTACTGGGACACCCATTCTTAAGAGTTTCTTTAGTTTCTTTGCGAAGAACAATAATTTTACTCCGGGGATATTCCGGTAAACTTTTGAAATAACAAACCATGCACAAACTCCTGAGTCTAACTTGGGCCACAAGGACACCAGTGTTGGAGCGCGAGCTAGGTCGACAAAAATATCTAAGGGTATTTTTTTCTATGGCGTCATTGGTAAACTAATTGTAGAAACATTTCAATACAACTCCATTCGGTTTATTTTTTTTAAATCGATCATGATTAATCGCAACTTGTATGAAAACGCGGAATCGCTTGTATTTACAGAAATTTTGAATTAATTAAGCTTATGCCTGCTAATAGTAGATATGGGCGCGGGTCAAAAATAAATTATTATTAATATTATAGCTGTAAGTGTACTAGTGTTGATTGCCTGGAAATAAATGGGGGAAACATTACACAACCTAAAGATATTTTAAATGCTTTGGAAGACTATTTTAGTAATATTGGTTCTAGACTTGTATCGACTATGAGTGTAGAGTTGAATTCCCCTGTTATTCCAGGTAATGAGCAACATGTGGAAAAAATCTTTACTTTTCCTGAGTTTGTGCCTCAGGAGATACAAAAATTATTATGAAGCTTAAACAAGGCTATTCTGCTTATGACTTTGGATTTTAAGCGCAAAATGTTAAACAGGTAGCGTCGAGCTTTTCCCCTTTAGTCCTCCGGGGGGCACGGGGTGCCGTCTTCCCAGATCGTGTCCGACGCGAAATCCGTGACCTTGCGGCCGGCCAGTTCTTCCTGAGTCATGCCCAGCAGCTCGCACGCGACGGAGTTCGCCTGCAGGATGATCCCGTCCTTGCCGACGACCACGACGCATCCCGGAGACCCTTCGAACAGGTCGTCGCTGAACTCGCGGATCGACGTACCCCACCCGGGGCCGTCGTCGGTTACCTCGATCGTCAGTCCCTCGCGCGGACCGCTGCGGCACGCGACGTGGACGTTGCCGCCGGGTGCGTGCACGACGCCGTTCTGGGCGAGCTCCTCGATGGCGAGTTGCGCCGCCCCATCGTGTAGTACTTGTACAAGGGCAGTCTACTAGACAGTCTACTTTAAGTATCCTACCGTAGTTTTATTTTGTACTCTAGTAGCTCTCGCGTCTACTTTTAACTTTTCTATGCCACATAGCTCTCTACTAGGCCTAATGTTTTGCTGTGGTGTTGATTTCCTTGACGCTACTGTACTCCAAACGAGATTTTTTTTCTGAACACACAATGCCTTCCCTGTCTTACCATTTCAGGATACGATCTGATATGCACATCTTAATGCTATTCACTACATTGCCACAATAATGGACATCCCACCTGTAGTACAGGTCTGATGTCTCACGTTACTTCTTCATGTTTCTTTTCAAGAACATATAGATGTCGTGTCTATCTATATCCAAACGGTATTAGCAATCTTTGGGTTGTATTCTAATAAACCTTTTATTCAATCGTGGTAAAGGAAGTTCCTAGACTTTGGTGCCTAGTATGTTTCGCTGCTAAAATGGTGTATTACTACCCCACCAATCCTGTTTTATGTTCGGCAATTTTGCAACTGAACCGTAATTGCCAATATGCTTTCGGAATTGCGAGACAACATCCATCTGAATGTCTTTACAACTTAATGCATTCTCAATATGTTTAGCCCTATAGATTGCGGTGTAATTGCGAGATAACATCCATCTGAATGTCTGCAACCTAATGCATTAGAGTCTCAACATTGTGAAACTAATACTGAAACAGGTTTAAACAATTAAAAAAAGATAAATGCAAGATTTTGACATGTAATTAATCATTTTACTTAAATATATGAAAATAATTGAATGTAAAATATTAAATAAAAGAACAAAGTTTCGAAACATCTATTGGCATCAATGTGAAGTCCCCAGTCATAGTTAAATACTATCAGAACTACTTATCATATTGATAAGGTTACATTGACATTTGCTTATTTCATATCAGTGGTTATAAAATTCAAAATACTATTTATTCTACTGCCATAGCTTTGACATTCTTGTTTTAAAGGAGTCATAAAACTTTAAAGGACATTGGAACACACACACGAAAGAATAAATTGGTTTTCAAATTGGTTTCAAAATGCTTCAGCTTTAAATATTGACATAAAATGAAATTAAGTGTAACTTCATTTTGCAGTTTTCGCAAGGGTGCATACAAAATCAAAAGATTAGACCCCCCCCCCCTGCGGTAAACAGAGGTCCAATAAGATACACAAGAACGGACAGAAGTGTCTACAAAATGGGAAATAATGCTTCAATCTACTTCAATGCTTGAATCTATCCATACCTAAAACTAAGGTTGATGACATAATAAATTGGTTTTAAAGTTGGCTTCAACATTGAATGTAGACTAAGATTAAAATTAAATCTGGCTTCATTTTGCAGTTTTAATGACAGGACTTCGAATTACTTTATAAAAACCATTCGCATCCGGTTGAACAGGGCAATCAATGGAGCACTCCACAATACTAGCCTCATCAGTAAATTTTAAAAAGGGCTCTTTCAACCTTAAACCGTTTCTAATCACAGCTATTTTGGTTTGACTCCCAATCAGCTTTGACAAACTTTCAAGCGCTTCATTGTATTGGTGCTCTTTTATGCAGACAATTAGCCAGTCAAGCTTACTTTCGGCGTAGGGTGGCATTTCGAGAGTAATAGGTTTAGTATGAAGACTACCTTCCTTTAAAAGTCGAATATTGCTTTTAGGGCTCCGATTATAAAAGCTTAAATCGTCTGAGACTTTCTCACTAATTGAAATCTGGAAGGATAAATTTGATCGCCGG
Organism: Alatinidae sp. Z8VKAUB7J3; assembly: GCA_010016025.2. Classification (NCBI taxonomy): domain Eukaryota; kingdom Metazoa; phylum Cnidaria; class Cubozoa; order Carybdeida; family Alatinidae; species Alatinidae sp. Z8VKAUB7J3. Next base: position 9,745,866 of record JAAAKM020721499.1, read on the forward strand.
AAAATTGGACGGAAAACAGGAGAACAGAAAACCACGAAAAAATCGACTTTTCGATAAAACATCAAATGCAGCAGCACTATTACGCCGTTCGATGTATCCTCTGTTAACAAATAGGTTGTCTTTGATGACAAATAAATATTCTACTCTCTTCCGTGTCGTCATTTTACTTTGTCGATAAAAACAATTAAGTTAACGCTGTTTTCGGAAAATGTTTTCATTTATGTCGACAGACAAAATAGAATCGAACAAAGCTCTGGCCTATTCCACCATTGATTCCATCATCCTTGTTAAATGTGCGTTGGGCGGCCATTTTTTTGTGACGGGAAAGCTCGAAAGATCGGACATCAATCCATCCTTTGGTGGAGGTGTTGCAAGAGACCAATCAGCGCTATCTGGGGAAGCGACGCCACGAGATCAAGGTTCTTTGACACCTCGACAATTCCATCCGGCATCGCCAGTGTTGCGGCTGATGCCGTCGGCACGCCAGATTTGGGAGGGGTTACCGCATGCTGGCGGAACTGGAGCAACAAAGAGTGAAAGGCAGCTGACGGCTGGCCGCCAAACGGCTCGACGGACGCACCCGGATTGCGCGGCTTTACCAGGACGGAGCCGCCAAACTGCGTTTGCCGCCGCGCCGAACAGACGTTTCCATTTTGGGACATTTCCACTTCTTTCTAAAACTAAACTGAAATAAAACTAAAATCACTATTCCACGGGTCGCTCTTCACTTGCCTTTTGTTACCGCGCTATTACTAATATTATTACTAATATTTGACGAAGCACCAGCCAAAGTATTGATTTATGAATAGTTGGCTTCTCAAAATTATGGAAATGCACAAATCTATAGATTCTAGGAAGCATTTCCAAAGCCCTGCACCACGAATAAGAGGTTTTCTTGGTGGGAGCTAAAGTTTTTAAATGTAAAATTAGCTATCGTATAGCCCATAAAAACATGCGGAGGAGGAAGGGTCTAGCCAGGAACACCAAATCGGGTTTGATATTAGAGGTAAAATTAAGCCGTATTAAGATATATTTTTGAGAGCTTTTAATGAAAATGCCACATTACTTTGAGCTAAGACTATGCATATTCACGTCACCATGCAAATATGTGGCTATTCCAACCAAGCAAGGAATTCCAGAGGAGGTGGGTTGTTATTAGAGGTAACTTTAATCCATATTCAGAGTATTTCTTAGACGTATTAATGAAAATGCCGTGTTTGTTTAGCCAAGACTATGCATATTCACGCAACTGTGACAATATGTGGATGACACACCCCCTAGCAACCAATTTTAGAAGGGGGGCTTGTTATTAGAAGTAAATCTAAGCCCTAGTAAGCTTCCTTGAGCCGCCGCCGCGCCACCTCGCCGAGGGTCTCCAGCCCGCGCGGCTCGCGCGCGTCCTACAGCTCACCTTCGAGGAGGGTCTGCAGCTACTCCTCGCCGAGCAGCACGCCCGGCCGATGCGGCGCGAGCATCTTCAGGTCGTTGCGATCGACCTGCTCGATGCGCTCGTCGCTCAGGAAGCGGACCGAGATCAGCTCGGGCTCCTCGGGCGACTCCTCGACCCGCAGGACCCGGCCCTCGTCCTCGCCGACCTTGACGCGGTCGCCCGCGGCGCAGCGGATCTTCTCCCCGCCGAGGAGCGCGGCGACCCGGAACCGGTAGAGCAGCTTGGCGTCTTCATTTGTGCTTTACTACCTTGCTTTTCCGTTCCATCTTCATTTCCGGCGGTTCTTGTGTCGCTACGAACTGTGCTTTTATTGGCACTTTTACTGCACTCTAACCCGTTTGCTTTGATTTTTGAAAACACGTGATTACATGTGTTACTACTTGGTTTACTTATAGGCCCCCTCCCCTTCCTCTCTTAAATTTAAGATAACTTTAGCGGTAGGGAAAAACTTTCAACCCTGTTAACAACCAGAAATCCTCCGTTAATTGGTTTTATAAATTTCATACTTCGTGAATATTTGAGATTTTCGTTGAATTAAGTTCTTGACTGTAGGTAAAATTAGAGACTGACTTGGTATAGAAACTTTCTAGACTGAAAGATGTTGTAGACAAAGTTTTAAGATAAGAACAGTGCGGTTTTAAAAAAGGTAGTTTCACTCGACCAATTTTCACTCTTAGGTTAATAATTGAGAATTGCCTGAGTTATCAAACACCTTTAGTCCTCAGTTTTATAGATTATGAGCAAGCGTTCGATTCTGTTGATAGAAGAGCTTTAGTAAAGGTTTTATCCTTGCATAGTATCCCTCTTTAAATGGATCATTTTGATGGATATGTCTGAAGAAGCAGAGGAAAAGCAACGGGAGATCATGGAATCAAATGGGGAGAAAAAACTCTCCTGGACTTAGATTTTGCTGATGATTTAAGGGGCTAAAAACACCTTTTAAAGGTCTTACTACTGCTACAACCACTACTACTACAACTACTTCTACTACTAACAACTCACTGTAGCACCAAGCCACCTGAGGCCAACACAGCTACGCACGCTCCTTCTCCATCCCAATCTATTCACAGCCTCCTTCTTTACACTCTCCCAAGAAACACCCATAAAGCACTAGTTTAATAATTTTATAGATTTTGGAAAATATCACGGATCACATTATTTAAGCTAGTTTTCTCGATGTACTTGTGTAATCCACGAAGTAGTAATTGTGTCGCGAGAGCAACACTTTGGTTTTATCCCGTTTTTTTTTCCTATGCCGCCGGTGTCGGCTCATTTCAAACAGGGATAGAGGCAGGCGCTTACATGACAATTTTGTCAGGGGGAAAGTATCCCTGGAAGGGGTGTATTTGTCAAAACAGGCGATTGCAAATGAGCTACCTTAAACAAAAATAGATGCACTACTCGATTTGCTGGTTAATTTTATTTATAAATGTAATGATTATTCTCGGCGCAAATTGCTTTGACATACTTTGTAAAATCGTTTTGTTTTGACTGGCCATTGTGTGTCAGAATCAAGGCCGTATCCAGCAGGTTGACTTTGGGGTTTGAATCCCCCTCCCCCAAAACGTGTGTCTGACTCGTATAAACTTGCATAAAATGCATAAAACACATTTTTGCTAGCGTCTGGCCACAATTGATATTTTTCAGTGTATTAAAAGAATAATTAACTTAATTTGTGCAGTTGGTAAAATTAGTGTATTAATAAGTGTCTTCTCTCAGCTCCTGACAGGAAAACGATTACAAAGCTTGAAAAATGCCAATTGTTTCCAAATGCTAGATGGCATTGATGTTTTTTGCCGATATTTACTTATAATTTCCATTCTTGTTATATTTTACCTTTCTTTTGTACCTTATCTCGCCTTTCTTTACCTCTTACCTGCTTCTTTACTTTAACTTTCTATAAGTTACTCTTTGCTTCCGACCGTAGCTAGAATTAGTTTTACAGCAGTATTGGTAGAAATGCGCCGAAATTGTAGATCAGCCGGGCGCTCCAGGGCGTTCCGGCCGGCGCATAGGCGATTTCGGCGTAATCGCGCGCCGCCAGTTCGATATGGGGGCTGACCGCGCTGCTGCGGCGATGGAACGGGTTGGAGGGCGACACGAAGACCGACGGCCCCCAGGCGTTCACATAGCGGCCGGCCTTGACCGAGATCGCGGCGTCGTCATAGGCGACATGGCCATAGGCGATCCGGGCGTCCCAGCCGGAACCGGAATCGCGCCGCCCCGCGACCGAGACCCGGCTGCGCCGCCAGGCCAGACGCGGGCTGAGCCCGGCGCTGAACGCGCCCCGGCGCCATTCAAGCTCGGGAAATATGTGTTTAACGAAATAAAACAAAACTGTAGTGCCTTATAGATAAGATGATTGCTAATATTTTCAGGACTTGTGCTGTTCTTTTGAAGCAGAATAGCCGAGGCCCACAGCGTTTTTGCATCGTTGAAAAAGATTTTGAATTTCAGTAAGAAAAATCTGTGAACCCAAATCAGAATACTTGAAGATACGATAGTACCAGCATAATGCTGATACGCGGACGCTTCGAAAGGCCGAATATAAAAAAAACGCATCAAAAAAAAATTTATATGCATTTTTGTTACGTTTTTACGAGTCAGGCAAATATTTTTTTATGGGGAGAAGGGATCAAACTCTCAACCCAACCCTTTTGATGTATCTATTGGTATCAAATTCTGTTCTTTAGAGTTTCGGTTACGATTGGGCCGGGTCGTTCCTTACTTACAGTTCGTTACCGCGAACTGTTGATTATCACCGGCTTATAAATTGTTCCAAAAGGGCGTAAAAAGAGCGTAAGTACCTTACATTCTAAATCATGAACAATTTAGTAATTTGGACATTTCCAGCAAATTCCGATCGAAAAGTTAACTAGGAATCAGTCTTTAAACTTCTAAATTTTTAAATTCTGATTTGCGAAAAATATTTTTTTAATGTGCGTTTTTATTTTCATTTTGCTCTCCTGTAAAATTAGGAAATGGGGACTTAGGCCCTTTACTCACATCGATCGACGTCATCACATACAGCGACGGACGATGTCGTCGATCGAGAGCTTCGGCGCCCAGCCGAGCACGCGCCGCGCCTTGTCGGTGGCCGTGCAAAGGTCGAACGCCTGGCGGGTCGAAGGCGTGAACTCGACGGTGCCCTTGCCCGACAGCTCGATCACGCGCTTGGCGAGGTCGGCCATCGAGATGCCTTCTCCGGAGCTGACCAAGAAGGTCTCGCACAACGGCTCGGTCGCGCGCGCCACGTACTCGATCGCGGCCCGGGTCGCCGAGCCGACGTCTTCGGGGTGCAGCCACTCGCGGCGGTGCGAGCCGTCACCGAAGATGTCGACCGGCTTTTTCTCACGTGCAGTCATTATTATCAAGAAATGGTTGATATTTTGTAATCAATAAACCAAACTAATCTTAAAGCCAAAATCACATAACCTAAAATAAAAGTGGTCAATTACTGATAATTAAAATTATAGAGATTTTTTTTTTATTTGCGTTTCTCAAAATTCAACTTTGTTGAAACCGCAGACGGGCTTTGTGAGACAAATCTCTACTGATCAAAAATCCAGACTGTCGACGTCTAACAGGTCATAGCAGTCAAATCCAAGTCATAGCAGGTCTCTTTCGATGAGACATCAGCTTTAAAGGATCTTAAATGGTCACAAAAGTAAAACAGTTCAAAATAGGGATGACGTGGGAAAGTCCCTCCCCCCAAAAAATCATCCGCGCATTTGCCAGTAACAAACAGACCTACTATATGTAAACAATGGACAAATCCAATAACTTAGAGCACTTTCCCCAGGGACTTTTGAGGGTCACTTCACCCTCGGAGGCATAGTTATAGGAACTTGTAAGTATGCCGAAAAAAACTATTTCAAAATTTTTGTGAGATATCTTTGGGGGGAAAAGGAGCATGGAAGGGGGGCTAGTTTACCTCTGACCATTTTGGTCATAGGCAGCATAATAGCACTGTCCAAATAAACGGAGACTTGGACACAAAGTACTATTTATTTATTCTATTTTTTGGGTTTAGACCAGTAAGTCCGGAGGTAATGGCTGCTGCTGGAAGTTGTTTGACCAACAAATATGCAGAAGGCCTGCCCGGAAAAAGATATTACGGAGGTTGTGAGTATGTAGATATCGCTGAAGATCTAGCGCGTGATAGAGCTAAGGAGCTATTTGGATGCGATGCTGTAAATGTGCAGCCCCATAGTGGATCTCAGGCAAACATGGCAGTATATTTCGCAGCTATTCAACCAGGCGACACAGTTCTGGGAATGAACCTGGCACACGGAGGACACCTAACTCACGGAAGCTCCGTGAACTTCTCAGGAAGACTATTTAATATAGTTCCATACGGAGTTACAGAAGATACAAACGTAATACTTTAAAAGGGCACTATAACTTTTAATTTCCGTTAGAATGAGCCCTCACGCGACATTCTAGGACAAGTCAGTCGATACGATCACCCCTGGGGAAAAAATACAATCAAAAAAAACAAATAAACACGCATCCGTAATCTGTCTTCTGGCAAAAAAGCGAAATTCCAAATTTTTGTAGATAGGAGCTTGAAACTTCTGCAACAAGATTCTCTGATATGTTGAATCTGATGGTGGGATTTTCGTTAAGATTGTATGAATTTTAGGGGGTGTTTCCCCCTATTTTCTAAAATGAGGCAAATTTTCTCAGGCTCGTAACTTTTGATGGGTGTAACCGATCTGGATGAAACTAACAAGGCTTACTAGGCGGGTTGTAGCTAGCAATTCGTTTCTGGTAGAATCGTTTCTCCCAACAAGATACTGCAAAAGTGGTGAAACAACTGTCGACCTTTTGATTTCACTTTTTGTAGGCACAAACGGACAAATGTTGTTCGACTCGGTCAAGTCTGCAAGAAAGGATTTCAACAAACAAGACAAGTTTGAGAAGTCAAAGCAGGTTGTTGTTTCCCCTTCTCCGACTGCCGTGACCGACCTCAATCGAACGAAAACCGTCTAGTAAGAGACTTAAGAAGGAGTTATGAAAAAGAGACCCTTCAAGGTGGAGTTTGCTTCAGTACTGTGCAAGCCCGCTCCTAACGTGCCCTCGGCCTCGAGTCGCATGTTGCAGCGTGCCCTATATGCGCAGGGCCGGGCAAAACTCGCGGCGTGGACCTCGGTGGTGCGATCGCTGGTCAGCTTCAGCCTCGCCGCCCTGTCCATGGGCTGGTGGGACTCGCGACCTGTCGCCAGCCTTGCCGAGTACCTGCCGCTGGACATCGGCCAGAGCCCTCTCCCCCTGGGCGCTCTCACGTTCTGCACGGCATCGGCGTTGACCTCCTTCGGTGAGTGGTGGTACCTACGCTGGCGCAGCGGGCTGCTCGGCTCCCTGGATCTGCTCGGACGCGGCACTCTGTTCACCGCCCTCGCACTGTGCAGTGGCGCCGCGAGAATCTGGCTCGAATCCTCGGCATCGAACTGATTTGCGCCGTTCAGGGCGTGGAGTTTCGCGCGCCGCTCTCGACCAGCGGGCGGCTTTGCCGTGTTGTGGACCGGGTGCGCGCGGAAATCGCCGGGCTCGACGAGGATCGGATCCTGGCGCCGGATATCGAGCGCGCCGCCGAGATGGTTCGGGAAGGGCACGTCACTGCCACGGTGGGCGCCGAGATACTGCCGCAAGTCTAGGTTTGATTCGTTGGGAGACCACCATGCAATCCTCCAGGGATAACACGTCGAGGCACAACACAAGGCAGGTCCGCGCGCCGCGAGGCCCCGAGATTTCCACGAAGTCTTGTTTTCTCGAAATTTTTTGAGATCCTTTTTACCCTGCTCTTTCGTAAGCTCTGGGTTGTTTTCTCGAAATTTTTTGAGATCCTTTTTACCCTTGGTTCTCAAATTTCTGGTCATATAGGCATTTAGGGGAGTTTTTGTCAGAAATTATGGAAACGGGCTATACTTTCATAATCTTGTTGTGAATTTTCTGGTACTGGGGCTTATCATTTACGAAACATTCTGACACTGTTCTGTTTCCCGTGACTTTAATGTTACGTAATTTAAAGTCCTGCTAATGCGTTGTGTACGTGAAACAAAAATATTGCAGTGGTTTTGCAGCGAAACATTTTTTTGTGAAAATGTAACTCTTCCATATACGAAGTAATTTCTGTTCGTTTTAAGTCTTCATGTCGCTCCTTACTTTCCGTTAAAATTTTTTTTTTTTTTTTATTTAATAACGGAAAAGATCCCACAAACTTACGTAATGCAAAATTCTGCATAGAGCTCGAGTCTACTTAGCAGTTGGCATTGCCTACGTTACGGACAAAATCTACCCCGCAAGACTGCATAGCGTAACGTAGTCTTAAGCTATGCCAGTTCGGAAGATTCTACGGGATAGTGTGAATGGACCATACATTTTCAAGTTACTTTATCATCTTTCCGCGTTGATTTCATAAGTCAGTTGTAACATTAATAATTTATACCATTTCAATGGAATGGAGGGAAGGGGTACAAAAAACTTTTAAAAATGCAACAAAAATGTGTTTATATTGATTTTTGTTACGTTTTCACGAGTCGGACAAACATTTCAGAGGAGGGGGGTAGGGATTTTGAACTAGGGGATTTGAATAATAGCCATTTTGTTAAAAATAGTTCAAACCTCAGATAATAGAAACTCCAAGGTCGACGCGACACCCAAGGACCAAGGGGGAGATGTTTTAAGTTATGCCCTGGGGGCATATATGGTTATTATAGAATGGATGCTCGTACAAACATTAGACAGGGCTCATTTGATTGGAAATTGAAAATTCTAGTTCGCTTTTAAAGAATCAAAAGAGATTCGGCGGGGGAGGGCCTAGAGGGTACTGTATCGGCAAATTCGACCACAAGTTGCTACAATATTTCGTGTTGCCCCAGCAACGTAAGCTGAGTTGATCTTATTTTCACTAAAAGAGCGAAACACACACTCAACAAGGCTTAAATACCTTTAGATGGTGCTCATTTGTGTGAGTGTGGTTTTGATGTTGTATACCACGGAGAAAACAAAGAGATTTCTTTCCTGTAATTATGAAGTAGAACTGTGCTTCAATTCATTTTTTTACGTCAGAGGCGTATTTTTGTAATACATAACAATTATAACGTGAAATATGCCAGGAGCCTGACCGTTTTTTTTTGTATTTTTTTCGACATTAAACTTAGAGAGGAGCTTCTGTATCAGTGTATTATGACAAATTAAGTCAAAAGCTTTCTTTATATCAATTGCTATCAGATTAATCCAGCGTTCAGGCTTATCCAGATGTTTAAGAATTGTATCCAGCATCCTTACCAAGTAATGGGCAGTGGACATTTTGGGCATGTTTTCAAACTGTCTAGGATCAATAAGCTCAATTACCCGCTTCTTTAACCAAGCAGCCAAAAAACGCTCATAAACTTTGCTTAACTCAGGGGCATTGTAATTGGTCTAATTCCAAAAAAATCATTTGGTGCTTCTTTTTTTGGGATTGTTGTAACATATTCATTTTTCCAAATGGACGCCATTGTAAAACCGGGATTAGATCGCCGCTGACGCCTTTAATTTTCACCAAATAAGTCGATGCGTATCCCAGGGCAATGATGGCTCCCAATGCCAGGAATCGCATGATCCAGCGCATTCGAGAGAAAAACATCAGCCACAAAATTGTCAGCAAAACAGTTCCGAAGATAATTAAAAAGGTTTGCTGTACCTGGTTTTGGCGATTCGGTGCGTCCGGCAGCCAAACGACCATTGCAGCAATAATTGCTAATCCTGCAATTACGCCTAACGGCCACCAGCGGATACCTTTAGAATATCTGTTTTTCGAAGATGCAACTTTTGAATCCCGAGAAGAAGATGCCATTGCCATGACGGTCGGGTGCTGGCTGTTGACGATGTAGAGCCAGAAGTGCAAGTGGTCGAGGTCGGTGCCGATCCCGTTGATGGACGCGCCGGCCTGGGGTTGCGTGGGGTCGGCGTAGGTCAGCTCGCCCCCGCCGCTCAGCGGCGTGGGGGCCATCGGCGCGTAGGCGTATTCGTAGATCGCGTTGCCGAAGCCGTTGACCACGAGCACGCGGTCGTCGAAGGGCGAGGGCACGATCGCGACCGGGTCCTCGACCATCGGCAGCTCCTGCACCGCGACGAGCGAGCTCGCGCGCACCTCGGCCACCCCGAGGCGGTTGCCCGTGACGCTGAAGGCGGCATTGTCGCTAATTCAATCAATTATGATAATTGTTAACAGTAATTATGCTAATGATTGAGTTAATATTAAGTGTCAAGATTAAATATAATTTCTATATGAACCTAAGGTTGATATATATATATAACTTTTCAAACTTTTCCTTGTTTCTCTTTTTTCACATCTTTTAGAACATATTAATTTTATCACTACTGCAAATGAGTTGGAAAAAAAGAAATATGCTATTCATTTCAAATGTAATTTTTCAATATATTTATTTTTTTATATTCAAATGTCTTCTATTCTCAGGGATCATGGTGTGATGCCAACTGAAGAAATTTGTCCCAGCTGTCAGAACCCCCTGTTCAAACTTTACTTCCGGTTTACGCGTCGCGACCCGTATACCAGGCGCTCCTGCCTATGAGCACCCCGTCCGAACCATCCCGCAACGCTCCGTCCTCGTCCGGCGGACGCTCCTCGCGTCGGCGGCGCGGGCAATCCCGCCAGAAGAACCGCTCCGAGACCATCGATCGCGACCACCCAAGGTTCCGCGAGTTCCGCTCGCGTCTGGAAGCCTGCCCGGTCTACGAGCGCAAGCGGCTCGGGTCGCGTCTGCGCCAGTTGGATCTCTCCAGAGCCGATCATGTCGAGCGGTTCGAGATGGATCTGAGCAGGGCCGAGCGCCGAAAGCAGGATCGGCAGGCTCTCGCCGTCACCCCGACCTGCAGACACGGTCCTGCATCCAATTGCAGGCCGCTGGTCCCTGGCACTTCGGACAATGCCGGTTGCGGCACGAATTGTAGGAAACGTGCTGGTGGCCGCACTTTGCGCAAGCCGCGACATGCCCGCCGAGGGCTGCGGTCCGGCAGCTTTCGATTGCTGACATGACCTTGAGCTGAGCAAGGCTCAGATGACCTGCATTTGCACGTCGCCAGGCTGGTCCATAGGTACGGAAAATGTCAGCGACTTCGAGTGACGACCGGGACACGGAGCCCCTCCGTCAGCTGCTTCTGCCCTTCCCGAGGCTCAGCAGATCCAGCGGGCTCGTCACGGCCCGGATCGTCTTGACCGTGGTGAGAAATTTTGGCTACGAAGACTATCGAGATCGCCTTTCTTGAGGGTGGCTAGAGATGGAATAACGATGGGACCGAGACTATGAGCAAACGGGTATTAATCATCGGAGCGGGGGGAGTCGGCCGGGTCGTAACGCACAAGTGCGCTAAACTCCCAGAGGCGTTTGGCACCATCTGTTTGGCGAGCCGTCGGCGCGAGAAGTGTGACGTGATCGCGAGGGAACTGGATCGCGGGCGTCGGTCCAAGTCAGCCGCCAGCCTGCATCGAGTTTGTCAAATGATCTTCACCCGCCGGCGGGATGCCGGCCTCTTCTCGCGGCGCGGGCCGGCGCGGGGGGAGCCTGAAATGCGGGTGTTGCTCCAATGAGCGAACAAGGGCTGTCATCAGCAGGTGGGTCAGGGTCGGCTTCGGGTCTTGATACCGGCTTCGGAGCTCGAGCAAGCTGTCGACGCGGGCATCTGCGAATACGGTCACCTGAACCGCCTCCGACTGACATCGCGCCAGAAAACGGCCAGCCTGTTTCTGTGCAGGCGACAGCTTTTGCACCGTATCCGATGAACCGGTTTCGATCATGTTCGGACCAGCCACACCCGACGAAGCATCATCATCTCCTCCCAAGCGTCCCCAAAAAGCGCTCGACTTTTTGTAACATTCGTTATTAAGTGTCGCCTGTCAAGAGACTTCGAGAGGTATTGGGATCTTTGGACTATTAGACGGGCGGGGCAGATTCAAGAAATAGCATAGGATTGGGGAACGATGATTGTGTAGGGTTGATTATAGGTTTTCTTTTTTTTCTTTTTTTTTTGGTTGGCAAGAATTTGGATGCTATTTTTGTCTTTGTAAATGCTTCTGGTATTTGTAGCCATAGCCTAATAGCCTTTGTGCAGATAGTCTACCGATGTATCCTTCTTCCTCTAGAAATCTTAATACTGTTTTTGCAGATTTAATTTTTATAGTATTTTACTTAAGTTTTACACTAAAGTAAAAGGCAATTTGTCAAATTTTCCACCTTTTTCTTGCATAATTTTATACCACCTGAAGCCGAGCAACGTCTTCCTGCGCGACGGGGTCGACCCGGTGCTCGTCGACTTCGGCCTCGTGCAGCGCTTCGGCGGCACAGGCCGGCGCGAGACCCTCGACGAAGGCGAAGCGCCTCCCGCGGGCACCTACCTCTACATGTCGCCCGAGCAGCTCTCGGAGGGCGTGCTCGATCCGCGCGCCGACATCTACGCGCTCGGCTGTCTGTTGTACGAGCTCGTGGTCGGAGAGCCGCCTTTCCGCGGCAATGTGCTGCAGCTGACAGTGCAGCATCTACAGCAGCAGCCGAGGGTCCCCACGGAGCTGGTCGAGAGCCTGCCGGCGGCGGTCGACGCGTTGATCGAGGATATTGCAGTCCGCGAACCACGGCCATTTAAGTAATCTTACTTTATCGGGAGGGAGTAACTTTCGCGGGGTAGGAAATAAATCTTGTAATGTAGATGTTAGACAGCAATACTTTTTATTGGTTTACATGCACAATTCCACCTCTGATATGAAATTCATATTACCAGCGATGGAACGTTTTCAGAAAGCTGAAGGTGTAGATAGTGAATGAATTTCTTCCCCTCAGTAGAAGTTGTAGCCGTAATAGGTGTATTAGCAATAGTGGCAGTACGTACGTAGTGGCTTTTGATTGGCTCAATATATTCCGTAACTTGACCAAATTTTCAATTTAATACTTTATGCCCATGGATCTGTCCGAGCGATCGATCCTTGCCTTTGCCACCCATGGGCTGGTCGCCGGCGACCTGAACGGCCTGCGCGAGCCGGCATTGGCGCTCAGCGCGCCAAGTGTGACCGGAGAAAACAACGAAGATGGGTTATTGACCCTGGCCGAGATCCTGGGCCTTCGCCTGAACAGCGACTGGGTGGTGCTGTCGGCCTGCAACACCGCCGCCGGCGACGGCGCCGGGGCGGAAGCCGTTTCCGGGCTCGGTCGGGCGTTTTTTTATGCCGGGGCGCGCTCACTCCTGGCGTCGAACTGGCCGGTCGAAACCAGCAGCGCCCGTGCCCTCACCGGCTAGGTTTTCCGTTATCCTAAATTTCAGTATCTTTACCGCAATCCACCTTTGAACCCAGCGGAATTTTCTGTGCGGCCATTACTTCTCCATCCATGACCAGAAGTAGAAAACGGTTTTCAATATGGTTGGGGTCGCTACCCTTTTTTGTCACAAAGGTATTAATGTCTACAATCATTTCATGCTTCGTTTCCGTTTGAGCATTGTTCACAACCCAATGATAGTGGCTGGCTTCTGGAAAGATTTTTGCCACAAATTGGTCGATGGCTGAGGGAAGGCTTGGAGGCGCGGCTTGTATGGAGCTAGCCAAGAGCACGGTAAGGGTCAAACTAGAAAGTGCGGCGAGTACTCGGTGTTTCATGGCTATTAAGACATAAGATTTGCCCCCTCCCTATTTCTTCTGAATTTATACTCCTGTTATAAATGTGACCTTAAAAAGACCTATTAAAAATCGAGTTTGTGGAACGGCTTAAGATCCAATCCTCTTTTTCCGCTAAACGAATTTTAGAAGAAAAAGAACTACCAGAGAATCTTTTATTTCCAGAAAAATAGCCATTTTATTGAATTAAATTTGGTCTTGGCGACCTTAATATCAGTTTAATAGTATTTTTTAAACGTTTGAACCAACAGTCTTATTGTAAATGTTTAATCCTATTTTGCAGCTCTGGGTTTTTTGAAAATGTATCATAAGGGTAACAGATTGGCTTCAAAAAGAAATTATTTAAACAAAATGGAAGTGGTTTGTGTTTGATTTCTTAGTATGGGTTGCCCCAGCTTATATTCTGGGATGGTTTGATGTCAAAGCTAACTTAAATTAATAGGGAAAAATAAAGAAAGTCATTGAGAAATCATTTTGTTTTCACTAGTTAGTTCTTTTCCTTCCCCTATGACTTGCATTCCAGTATAAACTGGCTCAGCATAAGATGCAATTCTAGATGATAGCTTTTTGCATCTAATGAAAGTAACAGATTTAGGTGAAATTGAATGGTTAATGTTTATATTAACAGATTATTCAGATAGCTAAGAAACAAACTTACCTCTTTAGTCAGAATGGCCGTTCTTAAGATATTGCAAATATGTCTTTCCGAAAAACTGGATTTACTTAGTATCTTAAATATTGTTTCGTTGTAAAATCAGGTTACATAAGTTTAATTTATGAGTGAAAATTCAATAGAATTCATTAAAATGACTTCGCTCGAGTTCTCGCATACATGTTTTATTATATTTAATAACATTTGATCGCTGGCGAAGAGGAAAGTAAGTTTTGATCAATTCGCCCTTCTGCCAACTATTTCTAGATATATAAACACTGACAAGTGAAAAGAAACGTCATGTTTTATGAAATGGTGCAATTTGAATGACTTCTTGTGGTTTCTAGACAAAAAAAAACGATTATTGTTCTTATACTGCTCCATTGTTTGGCTAAGAATCATTTTTTTCACCAATAAATATTCTTAGATTGGAGGTAAAATCCAACACTAAAATGACATTGAAACATTGAAGAGTGTTGAAATCGACAATGAAAACTTGGAATCCCGAACTTGCTAAACTTTTTCTTGCTTAGAATCGATTTGTTTTAAACATTGGCAATTCCTAGACTAGAAAAAAAACTCAATATCATGTAAAAAATTAAACTTGATAATTTTTTAAACTTTGGGGATAGTCTTTAAAATAGCTAGTCAAATTTAGCAGCACAGTGATTTTGATTATTATAATTTTTTTTGAATTTTAAAGTATAACCTAACGCACCGAAGATATTGATGCCTTGCGGAATGCTTGTAGTGTTTCGTATTTTTTTTCATTGAATTAATTTATCATTTGTTTTTTTTTTTTTTTTTGCGTTTTTTATTATTAATTCCTATTTCATTGTTCTTTTCTTATTTTACAGAGATTGAGATATTCGTTTTCTGTTTATTTTTCCTTGCTTTATCAGTCCTTGGTGAGTTATTGTGCAGACCTTTTCGCATTGAAGAAGTTTTTATTGGCGAATATCGCAAGGGATAGAGGCCTAGTTTCGTCTCAATTAAGCCTACAGCCACTTCATAGTAGTGTTCATATCCAAGCTTGAGATTTAAGCCTTCAGGAAGTTGGTTTGTTTGTCTGAGACTGTGTGTTATTTGTGTGTTTTTGTCTCTCTCTCTCTCTCTCTCTCTCTCTCTCTTTTACCGAGCTTGTGTGTCTGACCATGTGTTTGCCTGTCTCTGTTTCGGTCTTTGTCTGTCTAACACTGTGTGTTTGTATGTGTTTTTTTTGTCTCTGCGTCTGTTTTTGTGTGTTTGTGCGTCTGACCCTGTGTGTGTGTCTCCGCTGTGGTATTGGTATTTTTGTAGAAAAAAGGCTGAAAATGCCTTAGGGAACATAATGTGTGCTACAAGATGCTACAGGGCATCCACATTGGGGCGTGAATTGTGTTGATGCTTGAAAATCAACCATTCCACTCATCATATATATCGATATAACGCATATTTGCGTCTTCTTCATCGTGATAACTGATATTTCCTGATTTAATATTAGTAGTGACTTTATGCTTCGGAACAGCAGACTCAATTATTTGCAATAACTTAAGCCCTTGGTTTACATGGCGTACAGCATCATCCTTTTTTTTATCAGCAATTGCCAGTCTGGCGGCTTCAACGTGGTGCAATACACGACCTGAAGAAAGAGTTACCGCTTGATATTCTTCATTGGTAAGAATAGAAAGGGCCTTAATATCCGATAAAGCTGTAATCCGCGACTTCACATCTTTTTTTTTGTCCAAAGCATGAAGGCTCTCCTAAAGGCATTACAAGCAACCCTGAAAAAAAAACACCCACTCATCTGTCTTTCGTAACATTCCGAATTCTGATTTTCGCAATTCGTAACATTTCTATGGTATTTTCCAATCTCTATTGTTTTTTATAAGAGAGGATGCAGTAATCAATCAAACCTAAGAGAACAACTTTTAGCTTTTATGGGTCTGTTATATTACACAATAATAAGCTCAGTCATTACGCCCCTTTGACAACCAGCAGGTACAGGATTTGTTTTGATTTGATTTGACGTGTTCCCCTAAACGTTCTTTGAAAGGCTCACCTGAATTCCCTTCCTCATTTTTGAAAGTAAATGTAAAATTTGTCCACCTTTCTCAATGAGGGGGGGGGGGGGAAATTTGGAAAATTTGAAAAAATAAGGTATTTTTAACTAACGAACGCGTAATCAGATCTTACTGAAATTTGACATTTGGAAGGACCTGGTGTCTCAGAGCTCTTATTTTGAAAACCGGATCTGGTGACATTTGGGGGGACTGTAGCGGGAAACTGGAAATCTTGGAAAACGCTTAGAGTGTAGAGGCCGGGATGAAACTTGTTGGGAAGAATAAGCTGGTGTCCTAGATACGCTATTGACATAACCGGACCGGATCCGCTTTCTTTGGGGGAGTTGGGGGGACTTGCTAGTTTGGGCGCCTCCAGATAAGCTAGGACGATGAAATTTGGCAATTTGTTGATGCATCTTTTTGAAGGGAAGAATTTAAGAACAAATGGGTTGTAAAGACTTTGTCGCTAAATTTCTAAGTCGCAAAGTATGTTCAAGAAAAGGGAATGAGGGTTGATACTGAAGATAATTCACAGCACCTCCCTCTGAAAAATATTCACCTCGGCTTAGATGTAGCAGAAGATATTGCCAAGTTGACCTGTGACGCAAAAATAGCGATCAGTCAGATGACGAAAAGGAGAAGCTAAATTCCGATACTGAAAAAATTATTTGTCAGCTCGTGTGTTTTATAAAGAGGTTATTTTTCCGATACATAAGAGATTCAGTTTTGACGATAATATCTATGAGGTAGTAGCAATAGTAGCGGGAGTATTAATAGCGGTAGTAGCACAATTTCTTTTTGGTTAGTTGAACATCGCTTTAATGATGCCCGGATGTTTGACTTTGACACGTTAAGCCGTTCCAAAAATATTGCTGATGTGCGCTTTTGGCACCCTTTTGACGCCTTTTTCACCTTAATGCTCTAAGCCTTACGAGCGCGTGCTATTGAAGTTGTAATTGGAATAGCTTAGTTGTAGTAGTAGCATAAAGAAAAGAAGCAGTGGCTTTAGTGTTAGTAGTGACTTGTGTATATTATCTTTTTTTTTGGTAAGGAAGAGTTTCGAGAGACGATACGATATTTCGCTAACCGTATTGCCTTACTTTCAGCTAAAAAAATTAGTTTTTTTTTTATTTAATTATAAAATAACACTAGTCCAGGCTCTTAAAACAATGGTACTGAATTTGGAGATTCTTCTCTCTATGGCCGTGGAAGGGTTGGAAAGAAGATGAAAAGATAAGAATATATGAAAAGAAAATGACAGAGCTATCTGATGCTACGAGTTCTAATGGAGTTAAGCCAGCCCCTCTGTTTTACAATTATGAATAACCACGATAAGGTTTATTACTTGTGTTACTTGTACATACTTCGCATAACAAAGACGTAATCCTAAACTTGCCGGTGTCAAATAGTCCGTGGTAACGAACTGTAGTAAGGAGCGACACCTGGCGTGCCAAGTCGAGTTATCTTGCGGTGGATGCTGAGCCTGAGATTCGTGCCACACTGCTGCAGCTGCTGGAAGAGCTGGCCGACGAATAGACACAAGACACGGGACGTCCGGTCTGAAACGCTGGCGAATTCTGTTGTGCGGAGTTCTCGCTGTGCCGCAATGTCAATGTCTCAGTTGGCCGTCCAGTCGGCCAGCAGGGCTTCCACACGTGCTTTGTTGAAATTGTCCGGAACCGGGTAATCCTGGTTGGCGATCAGATCATCAACGGACAGCGCTCTGGACGGAATTCCATCGTCAGGAATGCTGGCGTGGGCGGTCCAGGCAATTGCATTCAGGACCCTCCAAAAAAGAGAATAAATATGGTTATATATTTTTAGGTAGTGTTGTAAAAAACGATGTTAGAACGTCGTTAGTAAAAGTGGTGAGGGACTGCTGACCTAATTCTCTGTTTTTCTTATCTTACGAATTTATTTTCAGTACATTTCCTAACGAATTATAGTCTTATCATCAATTCGTCACGGAATCTAATAAAAATTTATAGAGATAAGAAAACCTGTCATGGCTGTTCGTTCCTATCTCTTAATGCTTCAGACATTAAGCTAATAACTTTTTTGCAAACTATTTGAAAAATATTAGCATTTGCTATTTGTTTTCCTGAATGTTCGGATAATCAGTGGTGTCTATCAGACAAATCAACTTACAACAAACTTACTAACACAATCAGAACGCAAAAAGATAAAATAAAAACAATGGTCATTTTCAGTTTATAAAATTTATTTTTTACGGGAAAAGGGTTGGATACTCCTTGGGTGTGATAAAGTGCGCCAGAAGGGTGTCATGGGGAGGGGAAAGTGGTACATTGTGCTACGATGATCTCAATTGCTAGGAGTCATCAGAACAAAAGTGAATGGAGATTTTCTTAATAAGTTTAAATGATCGATTCTAGTGTAATCGCATATTTTTGCACTAAAATACTCGAAAAATGCTAGCTTCCGGTAAAAAACCAACATTCTATGACATCATTGCAGTATAAAATACGTGTGTTCTACTTACAGGCAGAGTAGCAAAATTTATTGAAAGCACTCTTGAGCACATAAACTCCTCTAGTGGGTAAATTCCGATTGTTATAGTTTGTTAACTGATTATCAAATATTTAATAAAAGGACTTTTGAGTAGAACAAACTTTTGAGCACTTTTCAGCGCAGTCAACTCAGCTAGTCGATAAATTCCGTGTGTTGCTTCCTGTATATAAAAAATCTCATAAAAACACTTTTGATCACAACAAACTCAGCTAATTGATAAAATACGTGTGTTCTACTTACAGGCAGAGTAGCAAAATTTATTGAAAGCACTCTTGAGCACATAAACTCCTCTAGTCTTATTGGATTGGAAATCAGATGTTCTAGTTCCCTTTTTAAGAGTCAAAGTAATCGATGCCATCTACCCCCCCATGTGTCGTATTTTCCACAAATGCATTATGGAACTGGTGGTTGTATAAATGTCGGATCGGATGGAGCTCATTTGATTGGAAGTCAGAAGTTTTAGTGCCTTTTTTAAGAGTCAAACGTGAATGGAGGGCAATCAGCCCCTCTCCCAAAACCTATCTGATCGAAATTTTAAGAGAGCTATTTTGTTCAGCCTTGTTGAAAGGTCCAGTAATTATGTCTTTGGGGATGCCAGCCTCTCCACAGTCCTCAGGACAAGGGATGTAAGTTAGGCCAGTATATAAAAGGTGCAGTCTATTAAACCAATACGTCTCTTTGTACAATGAGGGTCAATTGATTTCCGTTGATCACAAGAGAGTGTAAATTTTTGTGTGCGTTTAGTCCGACAAGCTCTTAGTAGGTCATAATGACGTAATTGACATATCTAACGGTTTATAAAGCTCCTTTAATGGAGCTTTATAAAGCTCCTTTATAGCAAAGTTCTTTATGCAAAATTGTTTTCACACTCATTTTTATTTTTCTATTCAGTTTCGATCATAAAAAAATAAACTGAACTCATTTTGAGTCTTTGTTGTGTCTTTAGGAAAATATTTTGCGACTATTGCTTCGAATTTTACTACTATTCATTTATCTCTTAAAGCTTCAATAATTTTAGATTTATTAAAGTAAAAAAGTGGTAACGTTTAAAACGTATTTTGTTTTCAGTAAATTGTAAATTATGTTCTAGTCTTGAGAAGGCATGGAAGCTATCATCCCTACTCATGTTAATTTTTGTTTGTTTTAAGTTTGACTCAGCTATTAATTGAACTTTCTGTTCGTTTTGATTTTAATTTACTAATTAATAGTGATTTTTGGTGGTTTGCTTGGAAGATTATTTAGCTTTTTTTTCTGCTCGTTTTTGTATTAGTGGAGCTCTTTATTTTAATTGAAAAACTTTTTTTAGGGAAAAAGTTTTTAAATTAATTTGTGTGCTCAATAGGACTCAAAAGAAGGGGGAAGGGAGTAGTCATAGCTCTCTTTCCATTGCAGAATTTTTGAAGTTTGGAATAAAGAATCGTATTCATGTACGTACTTGAACGAAGGTGGAAAATAGGGGGTATCCATTTGTCTAATGAGCCCACCTCAATAAAAAGTCTAAATAACACGATATGGAGAATATCTTTGTGCATTTTAACCAATGTCCCTCCCTTTAAACAATCATAAGGCTACACAGTTCCGTGTGTAGTTTACATTTTTAACTGCAACGCCCATAAATACCGGGGAGCTTGGGGGCGTCGCGGCTCCCCTTAAATTTAGGACAACCCTTAATATATTGTACAGCTATAGCCGTTTGGTTTGCTGCAATACGGGTTGCTAAACTGGCTTTTTCAGTGGATGTTGTCACTGCTTGTCCGGCTGTGCTGGAAATATTCGAGAACTTCGCAGCCAGACCACCAGCAATAGCACCACCAATTGCACCCTGACCTGTAGCAATAGCAACATTGAGCCAGTCAAACTTTTTACCTTCAACAAAATAATCCCAAGCGGACTGTGCAACACCACCAACAGCACCAACAACCGCTCCTTTAAGAGCGCCAATGGCAATGGCTTGAGCAACACTTTTCGTTGCACTGGCTCCTGCGCTAGCAGAAGAAGAAGCGCTGGCCGATGCAGAGGCACCAGATCTGATTTGTGATATATAATAAACCTTAACTCTGTAAGGGATCTTAGTCATGAAGAGATTTAAGATTAGCATTGAATTAGGAATCATATTATATTACCTGTTAATATTACCATATTATTATAACATTACCTGGCATATTGCATTATGCCAGGTAATATTATTTTAAATATCAAGACCAAGATAGTGGAAACTTTCATAAGGACTAGAATTAGTCACAAGTAATCTTTGTCACACTATACTAGTCACAAGTAATCATACTAGTCACAAGCCATGTAGACAGTTGTACTAGGCATATTTGTGTTTGGGTCTGTGTTTGTTTGTGTGTACTGCTGGTTGTGCGTGTCCATTATTTTTTGAAAATGTAAAATGCGGAATGAAGCCAATTTGCTAAATATTACGTTGTTTCAAAGGACTTTAAATTGTTTTCATTTTATTTTCTGTAAGCACTCAATTTGGGATGATAACGGGATTGAGGACTTAACAATTGACTCGTATCGTGTCGATATTCCACGTTGGGTACTCAAGTTCAACTTTCGCTTTAAAAAACGTCAATATCCTCAATTTCGTCACTATCACTGTCTGTCTTTGTTCTGACTGGACGCGCGATGAATCGCTCGCAATTGAAAGCACGGGCGCGTGCCTGCGCGCTCGCGCGCCTCCCTCTAAAAGCCCTGGTAAACCCGAGCGATTCTCTAAGGCATTAGAAGTTGGGACGGCAGCTTGCTAATTCTGGTACCTTATGAAATCTCCCTAGTATCCGTATCTCCCTATATGATAGTATCTCCCTGTGTGTAAGGAGCTCCTTGGCTCTATGGGAGCTGTGTCAAGTAATATTTTGTCAGCTCTAGCAATTTTTTGATTTGGCTCTAAGAGGGGGGCCCTGGGAATTGTTTTGCCTGCCTTTTCTTACCGTTATAACTATAATGGACCCTTTATATATGAAATAATAAAAAAACAAGTTTTTTTTTTTTAAATGCAAGTAAGAAGTGACATTAAAACTTAAAACGAATAGAAATTATTCCGTATATGAAAGGGGTGTGCCAATCTCAAATTCAGGAGGGCAGTATGAAAAGAAATTATCTCATGGCTAAACCAAGCTGATAGACCCCCTCCCTCCGAGACACCTTGTCTTTCCCATTCTTCTTAGTTCTTTGAATTCTTCGCATTTTTTTAACTAGACCCCTACCCCTTAAATAAATTACTGTGGAGGCCTGTAGATCTTTTTCGAGGGAGTGGGAGGGGTACAATATGAAACTACAGCTGAATATGTAATGCAACTTAAGAAAAAAAGAACAATACTTCATTCCAGAAAACCTCACACGACCTACTTTCACATTGTTTGTTAATAGGGGAAAATCTTATTTGACAGTTTTTCTTTCTGTTATATTTGTTCGAAAGTGTCTTGGGTAAGATTGTAGTTTGGCTTAGGGAGTTTTGAGTGACCTCTCAAAATGGATCAAACCGCCACATCTGCATCATCTTGTTACAAGACTCTTTGCCGCTAGATCGCTATGTAGGTCGGACGAGCTCTTGATTTAGAAGCTACACATTGGACCATTCAGTTCCTGAAATGGTGCATAGGTAGCTTTGTACGCAGCTATAGGTTTTTTGTCGTATGCCTGATAGTGACTAAGCAACGGACTGTGAAGCGTACGTTTGGGTGTTTGCGTTTGTTCCTAACCTTGCCCAAAAAAGTTTAGTATAACCGGAAGTGATATGGATTGTTTTGCTCCCCTCCCCGGAAAATATATGTATACTTCCCAATAAGAAACACTATACGTAAACAGTGGACAAGTTTCATGGCTTACACATTTTTCCCAGGGGCTGTGGGGGTTATGTTATCATCAAAGACATAGTTATTGGATTTTTCGACTATGCTGGACAAAATGGCTATCTCAGAATTTTCATCGGGAGGCTCTTAGAAAAAAAGGTGGTTTGCAGGGGGGCCAGTTGCCCTCCAATCTTATTACTCGCTTAAAAAGGCCACTAAAACTTTTAGTTTCCGTTCAAGTAAGCCCTTCCTGGATATTCTAGGACACGTGGTTCGATGTGATTACCCCTAGGGAAATTTAAAGGGGTCAGCAAGAGATTTAGGTGACGGTCGGTACCCTGATGATACTTCAGTTCGACCATTTAGCACTTCAAAAGCTTTTCCAATTTCTCTTCTAATTGTTGAAAACTTCAAAGGATTATCATCTAACAGCATTGGAGAGTGGAGCAAGCTGTGCAGTGGATGACCTTTTCTGAACTGAATCTTTTAGACTATAATTAAAAAAAAGTTTGTTTGAAGCTACTTTATCTTTTAATATGAATATGTATACAGACTTTGGTTTCTTCAGTAACGAAAATAAGAATATGAGTGAAATATTGAATCCAACTGAAATCCGGAATTTCAGTGGTTCTTTTGCGTTTGAAGGTGACGGTTTTAACTGTAACGAACTGTAAGAAAGGAACCAACTGGCATAATAGTAACCGAAAGTCCAAAAAACGCGAATTTTGGTACCAATAGGTACATCAAAAGAATCGAATTTTAATGCTGATTTCAAATATATAAATTTAATCAATTTTAGTTCCACCCATCAAAAGTTACGAGCCTAATAATATTTGCCTTATTTTCGAAAAAGGAGGGAAATATCCCCTAAAAGTCATAGAATCTTAATGTAAATCATGCCATCAGATTCAGCATATCAGATTTCAGACCCTACTGTAGTGGTTTCAAGCTTCTATCTGCAAAAATGTGGAATTTTGTATATTTTTTTTTAACCAGTTCAAATAATCTGTTTATGTAACACTTTACGGAAAATAGGTATATTCAGCCTTACACGGTAGATTTAAAGAAAAAAAAATATGGTATCAGCTTCTGTTTAAATAATCATTCGATTTGCAAGAAGCACAGTATTGAGATATGATACAGAAGTTTTTAATTATGTATATGATTATATAGGTTTCTTTAATGGTTTTTCTTTTCCAGCTTATCAATGGTATTAAAACCCGACAGATTGCGTATCTAAAAGGAAAGCAAAGTGACGATGGAGTTTTCGGTACTACTGTTGCAACCACTTTAGCAATTGAGGTAAACTTTTTTGTCAGTGTTTTGAAAAAATTTCGAAAAGAGTGCCAAAAGCTTTTTTTCAGTCTCTTCTGTTCTACTGAAAGTAACCTCTGTTGAGCCACCATCCAGTCCCAAAGCTTAGAAGAATACATAAGAAGAGCCAAACAACTCTCAGCTAATGCTGAATTGGAGGCAAAAACTGAGATAACACTAAAGACCACCCAACACTACCTTATGCTACAACTACCAAAATGCTACCTTATCTTGCTGGAAATGAAATTTAAAGTGAAGTAAATATAGATTCAAACAGTATGTTTCTTTTTTCTACCCTGTATTTCAACCCTACTTGATAATATACCCAGAGGAGGTGATAAATTATGCTATTATAGACACTTTTAAAAACATTCAATTTGACTCTTTACTCTTTTATTTTCCCTGAGGTGAATAAAAGAGTGCATTTTACGCGAGAAGTGTGCAAGTTGGCATCCCTGTTCCATGAGTTAAATGCACTTCTGGCGAAGTTGCCAACTACCGACGTTTAAAGCGAATCAAAACTTATACCCAAGAATAGTGAGATCTTGACTCTTCCACATCTCCCCTAAGGTAAAAAAAGAGAGAGCATTTCACACGAGAAGTGTGCAAGTCGGCAACCCTTTTCCATAAGTTAAATGCACTTTTGGCCAAGTTGCCAACTACCGACGTTTATAGCGAATGAAAACTTATACCCAAGAATAGTGATCTTGCCTCTTCCACTTGAAACCGAAAGATTGGATATAGCTCTTACGAGTCGGTTTTGAACCGCGCCAACTTTACCTCGGGCTTGAGTTACGGCAGTAATAGCCGAGTTGACTGAGTCTAAAGCGGTCAAAGCTCCTGCCGCCGAAGTTACGCTTAGAGAATCAACGCTCAACCCAGAAGTCGTTACTGCAGAAAGATCGATTTGTTCATTTAGGTTAATCCGGCTATCTGTGCTGGAATCTAATCCAATTTGAATCAAAATATGATTGGTTGAAGTAACGGTGGATGCTAAAGTTCCATCGATCAATTTTGTTCCGTTAAATTCAGTTGTGTTGGCAATACGATCGATTTCAGTTCGAAGGAGGTGGGTATTCGTACGGGACCAACTAATATAGGAAAAGTTGTGATGCAAAAGGAAGATGTGCTTGAATGTCGGAAAGCGATTGATGCCGTTGCAAGAGGTGCCTGGCCTATTGAATTCTGGGAACCGAATAAGAACCCCGGTATGGTGTATTTTGCCTTAAATGATTATTACGATATACCGGGTAAAGCATTGCAATCGGCAGTTGTGTCAAACCTCTTGTTCGCCGGACAAAGTCTCTCTGCATCGGTGGATGTTATTGCCAGTGCAAGAGTCATCGGTACTTGCTTAGCTACAGGATATGCGGCTGGATATTTAGCCGCAGGTGTTGTTAAAAACGAAAGTTACGGGTGTTCCCCTATCGTCACCTGGAAACACGCTGAGTGGCCTTGGGAAGGTCCCCAAGGGGGATAACATCAACTTTTGATGGATAGTTTTAAAATTAAAGAATAAAGGGTACGATTTATAGTTGTAGTGATAAATGCAGTCTAGTAAAGAGTAAATCATGGCCAAATAGTAAGTAACAGTTTCAAAATAAATTTAAAAAACTGTTTAGTGAAAATAAAATGGGTATTTGTGGTGATTTGGAAATGTTAATGATTATTTCCACTAATATTAAGAGTAAAATGGTATTTAAAAACAAATTTTCTGGGATTTCGAAAGAGCCTGGAACCCCTCGATAGTAGCATTAGGAAGGAAGCACAGGATTTACTAGCATTATTAAAAAAAAACAATGAAAAAATAAGTATGAAAAGTTTTTTCAGCTGGACGTAAGGAGCAGCATTAAAACTTAAAACGAACAGAAATAATTACTCATATGAGGGGCTCAAGTCCTCCCAATATCTCGCTCTTTACGCTAAAGCAATATCTGCTATGAGTGGCGCTAACAATTTTGCTATGGTCAAAGTGGTCCACACGTTGTCGAGTGTTTGCACCCCTCGGCTCTTTTATAAAGCTGATCTACAACTTCACATGGCAAGCCCCGGGCTTTTTCTTGAATCTTTAATATCATCTTTTCTTTTTTTTCTTTTCTTTTTTTTTCTTCAATTGTGTTTTTACATAGTTTGATGACAACCAGGAATTTTCCAATGCCTGTGCCCTAAGCATTGGCATAATTATCGTTTTATTCTTTTTTTTTCAAGCTATAGGGCGGCAAATCAGTAATTTTAGTTGAACTAACGAATTGTGTTGTGAATTCAGTTCCTCCTTCCTGTTTATCCTTTACAGGCGCTAAAGTAACTCGTACATTATTCAAATTTATTTTCTTAAGTATTTAAATTAATGCAATAGCACACTTATTGTGTTATTCTTTAGTTTTAAGTAACATTTTCCTTTGCAATTCAATGTTATTTGTTACCGTTTCTAACTCCATGCCTTTTTCTTCTCCTCCTACGCTCATTTTTCCCCAAAGTCACCGGATCAAAATTTGAAGATGGTCATTTTGCTCCGCATAGTCGAAAACCTAATAATATGTCTTTGGGGACGACTTACTCCCCCACAGTCCCCGGAGGAGTGTTTTGACCATTGTTTACATATAGTAATGGCTATTGGGAAGTGTACAAACGTTTTCAGGGGGATTTTTTTTGGTTTGGGGTGGGGTTGAGGGGAGGGGGCTATCTGGGAGGATCTTTCCTTGGAGGAATCATTCCTTGGACGAACAGAGATTATTACGAATAAGAGGGTTCTAAAAATACTTTAGTTTCAAATAAAAAAAATAGTTTTTTTATTTACGGGCCGGACCCCGTACCGAGCCGCGGGTACCTCCCCGCCACCGCGACCGCGACCCTTCCCAAAAACCCGACCGGCGAAAACCGAACCACGAAGCGCCGCTCTACTCCTCACCTCGTCGCGCCGACCAAGTCCCCAGCGCATTCCGCCCGGCCCCAAGCTCCCGCGCCACCCAGTTCCCCGACATCGTCCGCCCATTCGTCGCCACCAACCCCCGCGCCTCCAACTGCGGGGTCCCCCCCGGCGAGTACCGGATCAGGGTCACCGCAGCGCCCACCTGTTCGCCGGTGATCCGCCCACTCGCCCCGTTCTCGAGCTGGTACGACCCCTGGATCCGATCGCCGACCAGGGCGTTGTTTTGGTAGGTCAGCGTAGGTGACATCCCCCTTAATCCCCCTTCAAAGGGGGAATTCTACCTTCTTTACTTCATTCATTTTAACTTGTCTGCTTCAGCAATAATCAACTCCAGCGCGTTATCCACATGCCGCTTTTCCACGTAGGTTTGGCCGATTACAATTCGGATGGTGTATTTCTCATTCAGTTTTGTTTGAGTGAGATAAATTTTGCCGGAATCATTTAGGTTTTCTAACAAAGCCGCATTTAGCTGGTTGATTTTTTCTAAAGTATTGATATGCCTCGGCTTATAGCGAAAGCAAACAGTATTAAACTGTGTCGGTGCGAGAATTTCAAATTGCTCGACCGCGAACGGCTCGAGCCCGGGTGAACTGTTCAAGAACCCCGGTCCCGGTGGCCCCAAGGTCATCCGGCGCTGTGTCACCGTGGTGCCGTCGTCGTGCTCGACGCTGCCGCCTTGCACCGAGAACATCCCGCCGCTCGGCGGCGCGCCGTTGAGCCAGCAGGGTCAGGGCTTGGTCGCGATCCAGCTGGTGTTCGACCAAGCGTTGAACCCGCAGAGCGAGAACGTCCCGGTCAACCTGAGCCCCGATCCCACCAAGCGTCCGACGTCGCGCGGTCGCATCTTCATCCAGTACGACGACGTCCAGTCGGGACAGGATGTGTGGATCCCCGCCGCGGTGGACGAGCGCGCGCCGCAGGAGCTCGTCCTGGGTCGGGATCGCGGGCCCGTCGATGCTCGACTCGATCAGTGACTTGCGCAGCTTCTCGCGCCGCAAGCGGCCTGACTCGCGACGGGTGTTCGATCGTGGCTTGGGATACGGCTCGATCGGAATCGGCTTGCCCCGCGGCTCGCTCGCGAAGACGTCGTCGGGGCTCGCGCCGAGGAGCTGCACGTCGGACGGCGAGAGGTCCACGGGGTCGGGCAGGGTGCGGCCACGCCGGACGAACTCCACGGTCGGAGGCTTGCGCTTGACGACCTTCTGAATGACGCGACCCGGCCCCTTCACGATCTGTTTGGTCGTCTTCTTCACTAAAATTTGACTCTTTCCCACAACTCTACTTTCTAAAATAAAACTTTAGCGTAAAGAGCGAAGCGTTGAGGAGCGACCATCCAGCCCCTTTTATATACCGAAAAACTTCTGTTCGTTTTAAGTTTTAATGTCGCTCCTTCCTTTCAAAACTTGTTTTTTCTATTTAATTTCGGAACGTTTTTGAATTAATGCAGGTTTTGAATTTGGCTTACCGTATATGAATAATTAAAACGAAATTTGCTTATTAATTTTACTTCTTTTTTTTTTAATGACCCTACAATAACCAAAGTTTGATTTTTGTTCCAGTTGTTTAAAAATGACTCCTGAATCACAAAGGATGTTTAGTATATGCTTCAAGCTTACATTCTATAAACAAAGTAATCAATATGATGTTATTTACGATGTCAAGTTATTTTAAATAATATTTCTTAGACACTATTCTGATGGCTAAACATGCTAAGAAAACTTTTTATTTTGTCCGGGATTTATGAATTATGCCATAGCTACTCACTTTTCCCATAACATTTAAAGCCTATACAAGTCAAAAGTGTTCACTCCGAGGGAGGGTGAATATTTTACAGGTTTTAGAGAAGATTTGGGAAACAAGGGTATTTTCCAGGTACTTGAAATACCTATGAATTGATACTGCTCCGTGGCAAAAAAAAATCGAATGCCTTCAAGACAGAAGACCCGACGCCGCGCGCAGCCTATGCTCGAACCGGTCCGCCTCTTCGCTGCGATCCGTCGTGCGCAGGAAGGCCAGGAAAAGGATCGACGCGTCGAGGAGCGCCAGCAGCTCGAGCAGTTCGCCGACCAGTTCACGGCGCAGCTTCGAGCGAGCTCGGGTCCGAGTCCGTCGGAGAACTCCTGGAGTCGCGAACTGATTGACCTCACGCGCCACGCGGTGGGGGAGGCCCACGATCCCGAGCACGGCGGCTTCGCGGGTCCGACGCACCGCCCGAAGTTTCCGCGCACCTCCAACATCGACTTCCTCCTGGCGCATCACCGGCTGACGGGGGATGCCGAGAGTCTCTCCCATTTCAAGTTGCTTCCATTTCAGACTGCAGTCTGAGAGTCTAAGATGCAATTCCAAAGATTGAAGATGGATTGAATTCAGAATATATAAAAAAATTCTTATTAGAAATGTTGCATTTGTTTCGGAACAATGCTCTCTCAGAACAAGCAGCCGGTAGGTAATAGACTATCAAAGAATTCTGAAAAATTTTTGTTGAATTTTGCAAAAAAACAAAAACTTTTAAATCATAGCAATGGTTTTAAGCGTAAATAAATAATTAATTTACTTACCTCTCTCTATCTAGCTCTAAAACCTTCTGTGTATCATGAACGACACTAATCTCTTTAACACGTCTGTCAGGATAGGCGTGTAAAATATAATTTGTTTTGTGCGCCTCAAAATTTCTCTATAATAAGACGGAGTAGTTACTTCCCACGCCCTACCATTCTATATGGCATGATTAGGCTAAGTATATTCCTAAAAATGAATGGAGTCTGTGGGATACCCCCTCCTCCATAATGACCTAAAGAAGATGTCATTAA
The DNA here is from genome assembly GCA_010016025.2 of Alatinidae sp. Z8VKAUB7J3. Classification (NCBI taxonomy): domain Eukaryota; kingdom Metazoa; phylum Cnidaria; class Cubozoa; order Carybdeida; family Alatinidae; species Alatinidae sp. Z8VKAUB7J3. Next base: position 9,775,057 of record JAAAKM020721499.1, read on the forward strand.
TAGTTGGTGAATTTGGCATGAAAATTTATATTTGGAGGCTTGAGGTCTTGAATAAAAAAGAAACAGTAATGCTTTTTATTTAAATAGTAAATAATAGGATTTTTTATGGGGGCGGAGGCTTTTTGTATTAATCCATGTGATTAGTGTTTATTCTCGGGGCTTCTCTTTGGAGACTGTAATTAATTAGTTTTGAACAATATTTGAATATTTAGTCAAAACTTTTGAAGAACAATAGTTTATTGACTAAATCCTTAATAAAATGTTTACAACAGAATTTTAGGTAGACGGAATGGGGTATAATTATTCATTTGGATATAAATTTTTGCAATTGCCTTTCAAGGCTCATGACACTCCACCTCGCCTTTTCCACCTCTGTGCCGGTAGGCAGGTAAATTGTAAAAAATATGCTGCTTAGAAAAAGATTTTCGCAACGGTGGTAGAGCAAGGTCCCTAGTACCAATAACAAAGTTGTTGAGCAAAAACTCTAGGAAATTCCCCTCCCCCTTTTATTAAAATGGAATTCTTATGACTCTTAATGGGTAATTTTGGTTTATATTGGTAAACTTGCAACATTAGTTTTATATGCTTTTAATCATCGTAAAAAGTAAAATTTTTGTAGGCTATATAAAGATTATGTATATATATTACCGAAGCTCTTTTTTGGACTTTCTGTTTCTATTAGAACGATTCACTCTTAAATTATAGTTTAATACCCCGAACTACTTGACTATCCAAAGTTGAGAGTAAAAAACGTTGCCACGGTGCACACATTTGATTGTGTTAGGTATTATATTTTTATACTCCAGTCTATTCCTTTCTTAGTTTTCGGTTTGTTAGAATCCTCTGTTAAGTTTATTCTTTATATACAAGACAAAAAAACAAAAAAAAATACAAAATTATGTCTCATTTCAAAAAAAGAAAATTCGCTCATTACTAAACATATCACTCTACAAATTTTCACTCAAAACAAAATTCGGAGGTATGCTACTACTACTACTACTACTAACGGTTCACTGCAGTATCAAGCCGCCTGAGGTAACACAGCTACACACGGTCTTCCTCCATCTCAATCAACTCAACGCCCCCCTCTTCACATCCTCCCAGGAAGTTCTCATTTCACTTAAATCTTTCCTTGCGACTTCCTCCCTACCCAACCGGGGATGACCTGCTTTCCGTTTGACCCTAGACAGTTGGCTGAAAAGGGCAATCCACTACGACAACATTTGATTTTGATTACCTACAAATACTTGCGACTGCTTGTGATTCTGACTGCTTATGACTCTAACTACTTTTGACGCCAAAAGGGACTAGTTGTGTTTGCGGACCACTTGCGATTGTGACTAACACTATATGTGACGTTGACTACATGTGACCACCAATACGACTACTTGTGACTACATTTACGGCTATATGTGTCTGAGATTGCGACTACGACAGCAAATATTAGTGACTGTAATACCACTACTGCTATTCCAACTGTGACTGTGACAGCTAGTACTCTATGTGCATTCTTGTTGTTTAAAGGGCATATAAGTAATATATCAAGAAGGTCTAGGACTGTCTGAAAATTCCTCACGCCCGTAATCTTCCTTCGTATTACTCGCAGAGAGGTAATGTGATTTCTTAATTTTTTTCGTTTTGTAAATCTCCTTCTTGGAAAGCTTGCAATTTTTTGGAATAAGTTTCTTGATTTGGGGGAGTTATCCAGGGTTTATTACTTTCACATCTAGTTAATGTCTTTTCAGGAAAAAACTCAGGGTATTTGGCATGGCAAACTTCGTTGAACGTTTGACACTTTTATCGAGGCTTTTGTCTCCATAGACTTCTGGAAAAGGGTAAGTAGCCATCCGTCGACCATAGATGTCAATTGCTGAATCACTAAGCGGACGGTAATTGACATGGTTTTTCAGAACAGTTTCCGTCCAATTATTTTGTTTTTCTAGGGGATTTTAATTGATATGCAGGGGAGGACGAAGGAACCCGTGAAGAGGGTGTAGATCTCGGTGTGGGACGAGTGAATGGAGTTAACAAGATTGAGCCGTTGATAATGAGGAGGACGATTAAATATCGCAATCGGATAAAGAATAATTGGGGTAAAAAATTATTGGATTTTTGTGGTGAATGGAATCTGGTTATTTTGAATAGGAGGACAGGAAAGGATAAATTAGTGGGGAATTTTACATGTTTTTCGGGTATACATCTAAGTGTTATAGATTATGGGGTTTTTAGCCATGGGCTTCTTTCTTGCATGATAAATTAAGTTTCACAAACAAAATCGGCACGCAACAAGTTCCATGAACAAAACCAGTTTCAACAGGAGAAAAATCAATGTACAAGTTTCAAGAAGAGAAAAACCAGCACGGTACAAGTTTCATGAAGAATAGTAGTAGTAGTAGTAGTAGTAGTAGAACATTTTTATTAGAAATAAACATTTCATAATCAATAGCACAACATAAGGGAAACTTGCGAGGCTGTGCTAAATTCAAGGGGAAAAAAGAAATAGAATATGGAGAATGAGAGAATGTGGATAATGAGACCATATACCGGAACCAACAACCATAAAAAACATAAACAATACATTACCTTGCGTGACGAATTTTGCTGTCATAGGTTTCTGCAACTACGAAAGAAGGAACAATAGAAGGAGCTTGGACCTCTATCATCAAACAAAAAACTCAGGAAGACTGTGAGTAGGAATTCTTCGTTGTATTGCTGAAGGTAGACAAAATTTACACCAGCTTGCAACTTAGATGTCAAGATTGCTTGGTTTTTATTATATAGAATAGCAAACGTATTGTCAAAGCTCTCGTAGTCCTGTAATATCCATGTTTTATTTATTAAAAAAGATTCTCTTCTTTGTCTTTTAGGTCCGTTGGCTCCTCAAGCCCTACAGTCCATCACTATACTGCAGTGGTCTTCCGTTTTGAAATGGGAGAAGCCACCATTTTTAAAGCTACCTAATAAATTATAGTTTATTTTCCAAATTATTTGGTGAGCAACTGCTCCCCTTGGCAACACCACTGACTCAGTTAATATATAGGTTATAAGAAATTCATGAATTTCTTAGAAAAACAAGGAAAGAATTGAAGACAAAGGTTCTCCTGCTGCAAAATATATTAAGTAGGATTATTGTGCATATTATGATCAGTGTTGTGACAAGTACTTCACATTTGTGCTTAAGTATCAAGAAATACTTCCAGTTTTTGTTCTTAAGCATCAAGTATTAAGTAACAGACCACAGTTGTACTTAAGTAGTATTTGAGTTTTAAGCACAGAACTTGTACTCAGACCAATGAAAATACCGAAGTCGGTGATCGACTTGATGTTGCCCTTGATCTTGTCGCCCTTGGCGTTGTTCAAGCTGAACTCTTCCCATGGGTTCGGACGACACTGCTTGATGCCAAGCGAAATGCGACGACGCTCTTCGTCGATGTCGAGGACCATCACTTCAGCTTCATCGCCTACATTCACAACCTTGGATGGGTGAATGTTCTTGTTGGTCCAATCCATTTCGGAGACGTGCACCAGACCTTCCACACCTTCTTGGAATTCGGCAAAGCAGCCGTAGTCGGTGAGGTTGGTGACCGTTGCCAGAACGCGTGAGCCTTCCGGGTAGCGGCGGACGATGTTCTAGTAAAACGTCTTATTTCGAAGCAGTTTAAGACCGTAATAGATTTTCTATTGCATAATTAGGATTAATATGAGCAAACAGCAAGGGAATAAAGGAAAAGGAAAATCTTTTGGAAATCAGAAGGGGAATAAAAACCGTTTTTCAAAGGGTAATGCTCCTGTGAAAAAAAATAAACCACAGCAAAAATCTAATTCTGACGAGATCAGACTAAACAAATACATAGCCAATTCTGGGATGTGTTCACGTCGTGAGGCAGACCAGCAGATAGCCATTGGACTTGTTACCGTTAATGGTAAGGTAGTTACTGAAATGGGTTATAAGGTGAAGCCAGGTGACGAAGTGCGTCGGAGATTGAAGTTTCCAGGGGGTGAATTTTTTAGGGGAAATTTTACACTGGGTGAATTTGCCAGAAATTCTATTCGAAATTTATTTTATATGTCTTGTTTTCTCTTTACCGTTTCAATTTTACGCATGATATTGATGGTAATTGTCCGGGGTAAATTTTCGTCAGGTTCAAATTGTCCAGAGGATATTTCTATGGGAAGGGGGATTTTTCCTTGGAGGTGGAGCCAGATATCCTGGCTGTATTTAAAAAATGGTCAGAAATTAAATGAAAAAGTTTTTCAGCTGGAAGTAAGAAAAATGTTAAAACTTAAAACGAACAGAAATTATTACATATATAAGGGGAACTTCTAGAAGTGCAGATAAAAATTCAATTTGACGATATTTCTTGATATCGCCAATCCACAGCAAAGAAAACATATTTTGTTGTATTTTAGGAAACCACTTTGATGTATTTCTTTATAGCTAGAAGATTCAGGTTCTGTTCCAGAAACACTGCTCTAATAGAAATCTTCTTAGAAATTTTCACTGTAACTAAACTTTTAATAGAGGCTACTGCATATACGTGGTTTTCAACGTCCACCCGGTACTTACTATGTCGAAGTTAGATCGAATCCGAGTGTGTAATGGTCTGATTGATTGAAATGTACAAATTCTTTGCCAGGAATTTTTTTTTATCACCCCCGCCTTCAACTCCTGGTTGGTTGCTCCGTTCTCATAGAGCTCAAATCTTTGTATTTGAATTCCATGGGGGTCTTCTCCAAGAGTTTCTGTGTAAAGACAGATGGAAACAGGCTTGTCAGTAGGAAGTTCACTAGAAGGCAAAGTCAATGTTGTATTAAAAACGCTCCAATCATTTTGAAAAGGGATACCAAATGCCAAAGGACGGTAATGAGAGTTTTGACTTGGATCATAAACATGCACTGAAAAGTGTACACGGCCGTATAAATTTCTTGCAGTTAAAGCTAAATTTATCTCATTTGTCTCTTGTAATGTTATTAGATTACTATGGAAATGGGCGCCTTCGTACATTTTAGATACTATTAGGACAAAAGGTCAAATTTTAGCGTGAAGAACGAGGTATTGAGGAGGGGACAACCCCCTCACATATGGAATAATCTCTGCTCGCTTTAAGTTTTAATGTTGCTCCTTTCTTTCACTTGAAAAAACTTGTTCTTTTTTGTTTTGTTTAGTTTCTAATTGTTTTTTTTTTCAAATATTACCGGGACATCTGGCACCCTCCATGGATATTTTCTCCCATGTAAAATACCCCCTCCCCCCAAGAAAATTGCCTCGGACAATTCTATCTATGCTGAAAATTCCCTCCGGAAAATTTCTTGCGGATGATTCAGCCTGAAAAATTATCCTTAGAATACTTTCATTTGAAAGCTATTTTTTTTAGAACTTTAAAAGAGCTTATTCTAATTAAACGGTCTTTTTTTTAGAAAAAATAAACTTTAGCGTAAAGACGGAGGTATTGAGGAGAGGGCAATCCCCCTCATTTACGTAATAATTTCTGTTCGTCTAAAGTTTTAATGTTGCTCCTTACTTTCACTTGAAAAAACTTTTTTTTTTTATTTAATTACTTCCAGGGACAGTGTCTGATTTTAGAAGCTTATAAAGCTTATAATTTAACTGGAATACCAAGAGAGGGACCAATCAAACGGAAATTTGAACATTGATGTGCCTTTTTAGTAAAAGATTTTGTGCTGCAGTCAGTTGCTCTTTTTGGCTAAGTTATTTTCAATTGACAAGTTTTATTCTAGATTAACTAGGAAAAATATTTCTGAAGAAGATTATAAAAGGGCGAAATCTAATTATTTCATTGTAAAATGATCCACCGCACTTCTTCTCAGCACCAGGACTAACATAGGAATATTTCCTCAAACACTCTAAAGCTGAAATTCTCTGATTTTCTGACAAAGATATATACATTTATAGAAAGAAAAATGAAAGGCAGTGTATCTCAATGTGTGAAAAGATACGCTAAAGCTAATAATAAATATATGAAAACTTTTGATAAAACAAAACCTTTCATTTATTTAATGTATTTAGATTCTAATAACTTATACGGTTGGACTTAATTATAATTATTTAATTATTTTTGAATATACTTTAATTTCGTTAATTAGTTAATAATTTATTGATTATTTTCATTTATTAACTGTTCTCTTTACTTTATTTTAATTAAAATGAAATTCAAAAATTATGAAATGATAATAACCGATAGATTATTTGTTTGAAATTTTGTGCCCCTAAAATTTCTGCACCCGAGGCAAGTGCCCCCTCTGTCCCTCCCTTAAAACAGCTTGGGGGTCCAACTCAAATTTAATACGGCTTGGCACACCCCCATAACGAAGGCTAATCTTAAAAGACCATCGCTTCTCAACCTGAAACAATCAAACAGTTCGTGGTAACGAACTGTAATGACATTTGGCTTTTTAACCAGCTTTCAATTAGGCCCAACCTTAAATTCAAAAATCAGTATATATTTCTACATATTGGGGGCGTCTGTATACACTGTTCTAATAACAGTTTACTAGCTTCAACAAGGGTATCTTATCTATTAAGTTAAAAACCAGGTTTGAAATGCTAGTTTAGGGGGCTTTGTATCACTGACAACCAATGAGAAGAAAACAAAAGCTTTGCAGTACAAACTGGGAAACTTCAGTTGTTTAATCTATATTGGGATTTAAGTTTCATATATGGTTACCTAAAGAAGTTAATAAATAAAAAGTATGTAAAACAGTTTCGGAATATGGAAAAGCTGTTTATACTTACATAAAATTTAACTTTTTTCTGCGTTTGAATTGCTCCGTCTTATTCTGGAAGATAAGTAAAGATCTAATAAGAGCCATTTATGCATAAACAGATCTGTATTTGGGGCTAATTGCTTTAGCCTGGTTTAATTGTCCTTTAAGATTACACCCAAGACTAATTTCCACTTTATAAGGGCTGTAATAAATAGGACCTTACTTCTAAGTCATCCAGGCTGACTTTCTTGAATTCTTTTTTCATATCTTTCACGCCCATTTGCATAGCTTTAACAGTAGTCTGCGTATCTTTCAACATTTGAGTTGTATAGCTGGCTTGTTCCATATTGAATGACTGGTTTCTCGGAAAATAGTGAAAGAGAGACAGGATTATATGGCAAAGAATAAAATACGGCCTATTCTTATGTTAAAAATAAATGGAATTTTTAATTGAATAATTGCTATGAAAGTATAATAAGACTTTAATTAAGAACATTTTAATGTAGGCAGTTTATAAAGTGAATACTTGTTTTCAAAATTATACGAAGTGTTAAAAATAACTGTAACCTTAGTCAACAGATTTTTAACTTAAAAAGGCACTTATTCCAAATGGTTAAATTGACTTTTACAAATAAACGACTAAATTTTGGTATAGTATTAAAATGAAATATTGAAAACTTCAGAAAACTTCTGAAATACTGAAAACTTCAGAAATCTAGAGCTTGGAAATGGTATAAGAAGAAGAATGGTATAATCAATTTACCAGGCAGCACAGAATCATGTAACAGATTCTGTCAAAAACTGAAATCTGCTTACAAGGAAAATTAGCTTCTGACATCAAGTTAAACCCAAAATCTTTCTGGAGACATGTCTCTGCTAAAAATCCAAATCTTCATCACAGAATCATGTAACAGATTCTGTCAAAAAACTGAAATCTGCTTACAAGGAAAAATTAGCTTCTGACATCAAGTTAAACCCAAAATCTTTCTGGAGATGTGTGTCTGCTAAAAACCCAAATCAGTATACTATTCCTGATCTTGTTGACCATGGTGTACTAGCTGAATTTGATGGTGAAATTTTTGCTAAGATCACATAACGTTTGGAAGGTGTTTCCCTTCCAAACGTTATCATTATTGATGTTAAAGGTGAAATGACTGATCTATTTGCACCTAAGAGTTTTGATTGTAAAGCAGCTGATCTGGAAAAGAAATTTAAAAAATAGATAAAGGTACAATTTTAAAGGTTACAGAAAGGAAAGGGAAAGATAATAACAATTATTTAGATATTGATATCGAACTATTCATTTATGTTAAATCAAATTAAATTTTTACATTTTACCAGTAGTACAAAAAATGGAATATAATTAAAGTCGTGTTTCAAAAACTCATCAAATTCTTATTTCAGGGAACATCAATCGAATACGTCGAAATAAAAAACAAGCCGATCAATAATAGTAAGCCTCTATTGAGGAAGTCGGCCGGGGAACGAAGGACTAGAGTAAAATGGCACGGATGGATTTTGGAACACTCGAGAATGGGGATGCTGCAACACAGACAGGATCACCCGACGCACTGTTTCAGTTGGGTCTGCGTTATTCGACAGGCCGGGAAGTGCAGCCGGACCTGGTGACCGCGCATAAATGGTTCAATCTGGCAGCGCTTCGGGGCAATGCGGCGGCGAAGGAATATCGCCTCGAAATCGCTCGCGAGATGTCTGAAGCCGAAGTCGCGGCTGCGCAGAAAGAAGCGCAATATCTTCTCTCAGCAACCAATTTTGAGTACTTTTCTCGTCGGATGATTAGTTTGAAATCTGCAGAGAATTTTTTTTATGTTACTTCGACAAAAGTCCCTCTTTTTTTGCCTAACTCCCAAAGAGGTGACTTGAGGAGTTTCGAAAATTCTGAAAAAATTTACTTTAACCCCAAAAATATAGCCTAAATCTGCAGAAAAGCACCGGAAATTTTGGGTTGTACCACAAATATACCAGAACAACTAAACTGTACTGAAAACGGTTCAATTTGCCCCGTTGGTAGCGCTCATCAAACTGGTTCACTTGAAATCTGTAAACTTTTATCTAAGTGGTAGATTATTCTAGCCTGGCAAATTCTCCCTGTGTTAAATTTCCCCTGAAAAATGTTCCGCGGAAAACTCCTCCCATAGATAATTCTCCCCATGGAAAATCGAATCTACTCCTTCACAATCTAATATCAGGTATATTCTAATATCATATAATCTAATAGTATAGTCTAATATCAAGTAAATAATTTCTTGGGCCCCCTTGTGATAGTCAATGGTTTTGGAACCATTACTTTATAGATATTAGTAGAATTGCTATGGGATCAAGTAATTCCTCGTCACCTAAACCTGAAAATATTCCTACTATAGAAATTTATTAACTTACTAAAGCTGTGCTTCTTTCTATTATTTCTCCTTTAACGAAACATAATAAATGAGCTCAAAATGCATTTCTTTAGAAAAACAAGTGGTTAGACAACTTAAATGTATCAATTTGAAATTGTCAACGAAATCTGAGGGCGATTTGGACCTCAAAGGGTCTAAGGACCGGCTATGGGTACGTTGAGAGGGGCTCAACCAAAAGCTCAATCAAATTGAAAAAATAAAATAAAAAAAACACATTAGCCGCTTAAGAAATTCAGTTCAAACTAATGATTCAAATTGCAAAGTATTTTTTTTTTTTGATCGGCTTTATGTTTCAGGCCTCGAAGACGCCTCAACTAAAATTTCAGAACCAGGCGAGCCTCAGTCAGGAAACTGACTATTGATTCTTTGGAGCAAAAACGGCCAATGTTTTTGTTCTCTTTACTACCAACACCAATGAAGTATGATTCGTTAAAACAAGATGTAGGACTCAATGCATATATAGGATTATATACAGTAAAGACTGAAGTGCTTACTTCATAATATAAGCATCTTTTGAAAAGTTTTTCATACGGGGTATAGTGCCATACTGTGGGTTTTTTCTTACTATTCCAACCAAGAAAAATCTATTGGATTTTTGCTGTTTGTTATATTAAAGAAAGAACTGTATCCTATAGCAATTTATTTAAAAACTTTTCATAATTAACAAAAATAATTTCAAAAACAAAATCATTTTTTTACGAAATTATTCTCAGCCCTCCTATTCATCCAAATGCATAGTCCTAGGTAAATCATATTTCATAGGAAAATAATTATAATTTTAGCATCTTTCTTGGATGATGACATTAGTTTCGACAAAACCGAAGAAGATTTAGATTTTTCTGCTCCAAGAGCATCACGACAAGGAAAAAGACGCAAAAGTGGGGATAAAGATGAATCAGCCTCTAAGAAACGTCGATCCAGAAGCAAGACAAGGAAGGTAAGCCAATTTGTTGTTAACGTTCTGTGCTGACGAAATAATTATTTAAGTGTTATTCAATTCTGGAGTTCAATAATAAATAGTCAGTTTTAATGCAATAGAAATTGTATGGAATCCTTTATAGATCCAGCTTTGACCAAAAAATAATAATTTTGATGTTTTTGGTACTTGAAATTTTATTGGTAGAAGATTGGCACGGAAAATTAAGAAAGAAAAATATAAGCTGAGAGAAATTCGATTCTGGTCAAATCACCTATCTGAAAACAAACTAAAAAGGATAAAGGATAAAGATCCTCCAGAGCCATTGCTGGCGCATAGGGCGTCAAATCGACGTTTCAGTTGCTGGGTCTTTTTACAGGAACAAGTAGCAAGCATGCCGCCCTGAAAACAAAACTTATTTTAAACTTTTCTTTCATAATTTCTAATCGATACAAAATTGCAAAAACTTCAAGGACTAAAAATCCTTATCTTATTCTCTAACATATGTTACTCCTCTGAGAGGGAGGGGGAGGGTCAATGTCTAAGGAGGGAGTCAAATTTTTAAGGGGGTATTTTTTTAACAAAGTTTTTAAACTTAGAACTTTTTAAAAGCTATTTGAAATTAGAAATTTTTGAATTAAGAAGCAAGCACTAGTGGTAACACTATTGGAAATGTACGCGTGCACTGTCATGACAGTGATTCTTTTGGAGTATCAAAAGAATTCAAACCTTACTGAGGTAGATATGCGAGAGTGAGATATCCCGAGATCAGACCACTCAAAGAGAATGCAAGCCTGAAAGTTATAGTTGATGACGAGGGAAAACTTCTTGCTAGCGAGTTGGCGCTGCTGTTTAGTGAAGCCCCCCATCTGCAGCCCCCTGGCCTGGCAACCGAGAAGCACAACGCTTTCTACGGTGATGGGAAAGTCACGTGGAAATGAGGGTGCCTGGGGAACGTAGCCAATCAGCCGCGTGGCCTCCTGGGGGGGGCGGTCCAGCACGCGAATGTTGCCCGAGTCTGGTTTCAGCATGCCCAGCATCAGTTTTAACAGGGTACTTTTGCCTGCTGCGTTGGGGCCGATGATGCCAACGATCTCGCCGTCACGCAGAAAGAAATTGCACGATTCGAGGATGTTCACCCCGGGTATGTATCCCGCAACGATATTGTCCGCCCGTAACAGCACCGGTTCGCGCGAGCGCGCGCACAAGACCGAGATCGGGTACTTCAGCCAAGAGATGACCGACTTGCCGGAGGCTGGCACCGTGATCGCCGCCCTGCGGAGCGTCGACCCCGACGGGCACCACGACGCGGTGATCAACCTCCAGGGCGAGTTCCCGGCGATCCCCGCGTCGCTGATTCAAGACGCCTTCGCGCCGCTCGCCGACCCGGCGGTCGACATCGCCACCGCCGCCGCCGAGATCAGCGATCCCGAGGATCGCGCCAACCCCCATGCGGTCAAGGCCGCGGTCGCCTTCGGGCCCGGAAACAGCTGCGCCCGGGCGCTCTACTTCAGCCGCGCGCCGGTCGAAGCGCATGCGACAGGCGCGGACGAGCTCCGTATCGAGCATGGAGCCGATTCTGGCGGGTGGCCTGACCGCCGGCCGACGAGACGATGCCGCAACTGTCTATGTACGTGCGTGTCTGCGTGTGTGTGTGTGTGTTCATTGACGTTGTGATGCGGTGCAGACGACGGGGCATGTGCGACGCAGCTCTGTGGAGTCCGCCGCTTCGTTCTTCTCGGAGATGGCGCCGGAAGTCGATGGTGTGTGATGTGCTTGCGTCTCTCACATGCAACTCCGCTCTCACTTCGATCGTGCTGTGCGTGTGTGTGTGTGTTGCAGGGAGCACGCGGAAGTGGAAAGGATTCAGCATGTAATGTATTTCGTCTGTATAAACAGAAAAATTTAGTTGAATCTGATGAATATTGTTATTTGTGACTTGGTGCTCTATTTATGCTAGTTTTCCTCTAAACCAGTTCTGTTAAGCGGAAGAAATCCTTCAAAACTTGTGATTTGCTCTGTGGCTCTCCTTTGAACGATTTTTCAAATTTTTCAGAAGCCTCTGCTGATCCGATGATTGTACAAAACAAAACTTTATGCATTATAAAATTTTTTAGGACTTAGTCAAATTTCATAGCAACAACATTGCAAAATTCCATTATATGGCTAAAAAGATGCACTCAATAGGATCTCTGAGGGGCTGCTGCGAATAAGAGTGGGTTAACATTAAAAAAAATCCACTCTAAACAGGTTTAATTAATTTGATGTGTGACGTCACTCGATTTCTCCTCCTCCTAGAAGACATTCATAGTATCGATCGCAAGTAAGTTTCTTTTTGGCAGTGAGACAGTCAAAATTAAAAAAAATGTTTTACACATGTCCATCATGTTTGTAGGAATTGGGCAGCTGGTCAACCTGTGAAAATTGTACTTTTGTTAATGACTATAATGAAAAGTGTAGATTATGTAATTCATGTCAGTTGCATAGAGGATACGCTGAGCAAATCAAAGATTGTAATCCCTGTCTTTAACATGTTTGTGACTCTTGCGCTAGAGTTCTCCTATGAAAAAGGTATCATCCCTATTTTGAACTGTTTTACTTCCGTTAGTCTTATAAAATAATGAGCCGAAAAAGTGACAAAGAAAGTATTTATTTTTTTGTTGCTCTTACGAACCTTATGAATTATCGTGTTGCAACCGTTTTATTTCTCTTTTTTTCTGTTTTGCAGTTTGTGTTTCATTATGAATAATGTGTTTAAGTATATATTTAGTACTGATTCTATAGTACTATATTTAGTACTGAGTTTTTGGCTTCTAGAAAATATTTAAGGTTAAATGAATAAGCTCCGGTCGTTTCCTTTTTAGGCTGTTATTCCCTGTTTATAAGGAATTTGTGTGTTCAAAAAGTTAAGTTCTGTTTTTCAAGTTTAATGTTGATACTTACTTTCATTTGAAAAAACTTGTTTTGTTTTATTTAATTTCTGCTTGTTTACACATAATATAATCAAGGTTACAAGGGCACCCGCTAAAAATGCTCTAGGGGGGGGGGGCCAAAATAGCTTTTCCTGGGTCCGGTTCCAGAAAAATTTTGCTTTAAGGCACTAAAATGATCTGGCTGCTTAGTGACATCTGAGCTTTGCTCTGCTGGACGTCTCTCGTTTGTCTTTGACTACTAGGCTTTGGAAATCTGTACCATTTTTGAGATAAAAAGAACTTTTCTGATGGTGATGCGAAAGGTTATGGACACTGCAGCCAAACGAAAAATTCTTTAATGGAAGGGTTGCTAAATCTGCCTAAAAGCTTGGCACCACGAGCCTCTATACAATTTAGAATGTATACACGATTAAGGCGTCAGGTAAATTGAAAGACACAACGTAAGCTCTATTTTATGAAAATAGTATATTTGTACTATCTCACCACATCTTCTACCTGACAAGGATAGACTTGGTAGAAAAAGTTGAAGGTGTTCCGGTGTTATGAGATGGTTTGGGGTCTCTGCTCTGTCTTAAGCTCCTTCTTCCATCCCTATTCCTGGAAGTGAAGACCTGCCTTCGTGGCTACGTAGTGTTGTCAGCGTTGACCTTCCTCAAGTTTGACTAATCAGCACGGAGAACCAGCAAGAATCATTCCTCGTCCTTCTCCGTACCCGAATTGTGAGGTGCAACGTGTAGCCTCCCTTCGACGTGGCAGCTATCCAGCACAATCAGCGCCGTTTCCAACAGACCTTTCGACCCAGCAAACAAACCATCAGCGAACAATCCAATCGGTGACGCTCAGCATTCACCTTCATCGTCATCTTCGTCATCGCCGTCATCGTCGTCATCGTCGTCGTGCTCGTCTCCTTCCGCCCCTTGCTTGTCCCTTCTCGAACCAAGCACGGCGGTGCTGCCTTTGGGGACGTAGATGGAGGAGTCCGAGATCAACACTCTGCTTGTCTCATTGTTGATCTGGATAAATGATATACAGTGTACACGTCCCTTCCCCCTCTCCCCCACCCCAAAAAAAATCTTGTGTATGTTCAAAAATGGGGCTTTATTTAGAGAGAACAAGTTTTATAATATTTATTTCCTGTAAAGTTTAAAACTGAATTTTTAATATTTTGAAGTTTTTCATGTTGGCGACGAAGCGGCCGGAGAAGGCTAATTAACTAGTAACTCTAATTTTGTATATTACCAGTAGCCAGCTCTGCATAATCCCAATTTAGATAAAATTTTGGGAAGACGATGTTGGGCGGAAAAACAAATATTCCAATAAAACTGAGCAAAACCGTATTGGATTATTTCATAATCCAATACGAAATAGACATCAAGAATAAACACATTTATATTGCATTCTTTGGTTTTCGTAGAGAATTGAGGATCCTTATGTTATATTTCTCCAAAATAAACTATCGTATCCACAATATGAGAGGAGCTTTTGGTTGCTCTTGACAAGGGTCTCCCTTTACTTACAATATGTTACCACGAACTGATTGATCCGAGGCTCAGTCAAGGGTGTATCTAGGATTTCGTTTGGGGGGTAGTCTTTCACAAAATAAATTTAAAAAACATACCATAGATTTTTTAATATGTTTTTTTTGTTACGATTTGCAAGTTGGAAGAAAAATTTGAAGGGATGGAGGGTTTCAAACCTGGTTTACTCTTCACGGTCACGATACCTATCATCGTTGTAGTTGGGCCCTCTATTACTTTCTGGATGCCTATGATACTTGCCCACATTTTGATGATCGCCATGCGAATTTAGTTCATAGAAGTCGTTTCTACCAAAAGGAATACGAGCACCCGATTCATTTGGGAATCTAGGCATAAATGAGGGGGAAGAGTGACTTCCTGTCAATGTTGTTTGTACATTGATTGCCCCTCTTATAGGACTTGGAAAAAAGCCACCTTGCGAATAGTTTATGTGGTGACCTGGGAAGGAATATCCTGCATGCAGTCGTTCATTCTCGATCTGATTTAGATGTTCATTCCTTGCATCTTGTGTAAAACGAGCTCGCCAATCCGTTCCTGGGTTCTGCTCGAGCACGGCCAACAGGTTGGCGAACGCCGTCACCGTGTTTCGAGGCGTTCGGAAATAGGCTTCGCCGATCCGCTCTGAGCAGTGCCGCATGAACGCCTGCAAAGCCTCGTCGGGTAGTGGATCAGTGCCTTCAGTGGCGAAGACCCGCCTGACGTTGGCGAGAAGGACGTACATGTCCTCAGGGGTCAGGTTCGAAAGCCTGACAACCGGCCCGGAAAGGTCGTCCAGTCCGTCGCGCGCGAATGTGTTCTGGGCAAGCCTGGACTGGAGTGCCTGGTAGCTGTAGAGGCCCCGGCGCGTATCCATCAGGAACTCGACACCACTTATGCCCATTGCGTGAACGACAGCGCGCAATGGATCGGCTTTCCCCCGAGGCATACCGGTCATGGCGGTGGCATGATGTGGCCGGATTCGATGTTCGTGCAATTCTGGGAAATTCATCCCGACAGCTTGCCGGGAAATCACAATCACGAGCATTTCCGGGGAATTTACCTGGATGTGCATAATCCCGAAGGAATGGGTATGATGGATGGACAATTCGGCGGCCATCACGGCATGATGCACTTCCAAAAGGAACATGTATTTCGCTTCCATTATGATGATGAAATGCTGGCGGCAGCAGGACTTTCGGAAGCGGGAATGATGGTGAAGTATTGGGACGCTGTGAATATTATCCTTGACAATGTATGGTCTATAATCATATGGCTAAGCTTCAGTAAGAATGTCTATAGCTCTTCACTAGGCTGCAAATTTGGTTTGTGTTGTAGCCTACAGCCCTGATCTTTTCTGAGTGGGCTATTGTCCATATATTACACTGTTAAAATATATTCCATTTCTTTGGCTAGTTAGAAGTAACTACAGCTGATTTTTGATATGCTCTTTGTAGCTTCTAGATATATTAGTATACAAGCTGATAACTTTGTTATGTTCTTTGTAGCTTCTAGATATATTAGAACACCATCCATTAGTATTTTATACCTTTTAATACTTCAACTTCCTCCTTCATTGTTGCCGCTGGCGAGGGCGACGATGGAAGTGGTCATGGCGTTCTGCTGAGCACGCACGCCCTCGAGGTAGCGGGCGAACTCGTCGCGCCGGGTCGCGTCCTCGCCGGCGGCCAGCCAGTCCTGTACCAGGCTGTTCTCGGCGATCGAGGCATTGGCGGTGATCGGCGCGGTCAGCACCCGCTCCAGGTCGTTGCGTATCGCCAGAACCCGTGCGGGCAGCGCCTCTTCAATCAGGTAGCGCTCGGTCAGGCGATTGACCACCGCCGAGTAGATGCCGACGACAATCAGGATGCTGGCCATTGCAAGGACGGCGGAGAGCATGCGGGACATGGGATGTCTTGGTCGCGGTGACCATACCGAACCAACGGTCCTAAATAATATCGAAAAGACAGCTCATTCGAACGGAACTTAAAAGTTCTAGTTGTATTTTTAATTGGCAAAAAAGATTGGAGGGTAGCTAGCCCTTCCCCCTTCTCATACCCCCTTTTCCCTCAAAGTCATTCAATCAAAATTTTTAGATGGTCATTTTGTTCAACATAGTTGACGGACCCAATTACTATGCTTTTGGAGATAAGATGACCTCTCATAGCCTTTGGGAAATGGTATTTAAGTTATTGAAATTTGCCTAATGTTTACGTATAGTATTTGTTATTGGGAAGTATGCATGCATTTTTCAGTTGGAGGAAGGGACAGCCGCGAAAATGGCTTTCAAGTCCGGCAACGGCGTTGCCGTCCTGCTAACCCAGAAACTCATCGGTGCGAAGGCGTTTTAAGATCATGACAAGCATGGAGAACCAGACCAGCTCTGCACCGAATTATCTGCTCGACCGCAAAGATGCAGTGCCGAAACTCGTCGGCAATCATGAGGAACTGTTGATCGTCTCCGGTCTTGCCGGTACGTCCAAAGATATTGCCGCACTCACCGATGACGGCTCCAATGCCTTCACAATGGCCGGAGCCATGGGCGCTTCGACAATGATCGGGCTGGGATTGGCCCTCTCTCGGCCCGATCGACATATTCTCGTCGTGACCGGCGATAATTGCCTGCCGAACTGCTCTGACGAGCAAAGCTGGGCCAATCGACAAGCGGTCCCCCCTTTTCGTATTAAATACTGACTTATAATTACACATTGGATAACTTACATAATATATAGACTTAAATAATAGGGAGCAAAAGAGTATGCCCGGAAAATTAAGTCAAGAGGAGGGGGGCCAAAATTCTGAAAATATTATTTTTGTCACAAGGCCGTCAAAATTGTACCTATGTTTTAAAATTTTGAATTTGTCGTATATTTTCACTTTTCAGGGGTTGGGAGGGGAATTAAAAATTTAAAAATTAAGGTTAATACCTTAATCCTAGGATTTCATACTTTATGTCAGCATTAGGTTAATTTAAAGCTGAAATCTTGGAAGGGTAACTACCTCCCAGGAAGTTATGACGTTGGTAGACTTCAGGAGGAAAATTTTCAGGAGCAGTTGAATATTAAACTTGAGAGTTCAAAATTTGAAAATGTGGAAGATAGATGGAATAATTTTAGAAAAACAATTTGTGAAGTTGTTGATGATGTCATAAGGAAGAAAGTTAAGAATACAGCTAGGAATAATAGCAAAAAAGCTTTATGTTTAATAGAGAGTAGAAGGAGTTTGTAAAAGAATTACCTCAGTGATAGATCATATGAAAACAAATGGAATGTAAAGAAAGTGGAGAAAGCATTAAAATATGAACTGAGCATCCTCAGTGCAGAATAAAAATAAAAGTCTGAAGGGTAGTAAAAAAACAACAACTAAAAGATGAAAAGTCTTTTTTTAAAGAATGCTTTGACATTTGTTTTATTTGCATGAAGAAAGGTGTGGCGGTTTCTTCAATGGAACATTTTTCTCCAGTTATTTTAATCCTATCACTTCTATTCACAAAAAGAATTCGGTTTCACTATAGTTTTCTGGAGTCAATTGTATATTTTACCAGGAAGAATCCAATTTTATTTGCGACATTATGTTTTTCGTCTAAGACTCTTGGCCTAAATATAAGTAGCTTTAATGCATGTTTTTTTTTTTGGTTCAATATATGCCTTTTATGCAGGTGCTGGGCGTTAGCGCCTGGCAGAACACGCGCCCCGCCGGCGGTGAGGAAGGCCGTTATGGTGTCGTGGAGCACTACACGCGCGTCAGCCATTACCTGGACTGGATTGCCCAGGTGCGAGAGACCCACGGTGACCTCGCGGGGATGGGTCCCACCTTTGGTTCTGAATGTCCGGGTGAGTCTTACTCAAACCCTGAGAAGAACTGAAACTCGGTACATTCGCTGGCGCGGCTGGCCACGGCGGTGGCTGGCACGGAGGCGGCGCCCTCATCGTCGATGGCGTACACGGCGACCTCATAGGTGCCCGCTTCATCACACAAGCCATAACTTCTCGCGCCAAAGTTTCACTTTTCTTTATTCCTAGATTGTGACCTAAGGGCGTGAAAGTACACCTGTAATATAGCAAATTTTAAGATCAATAGAGTCTTAAAAATTCAAAATCTAGTCTACATCTCATTGCATGATGCAGATGATTGTAGATAGCTGGGAGAAGCCTTATTTGGTCTCATATTCTTAGGTCAAATACCCTTCTCAAGTGACAAAGTATGTGAAGGGAATGCCCAATAGCAATTTCCACTCCTTTGAATAATGCGTCAATGATTATTTTTATAGTGTTTCAAACAAGATTGATATTTGATTTCAGAGAACTAACCAATGGCTTCGTTTGGGGAGGGGAGGCGAGCGGGACAATCATCGTAAATCCTAAAGCAATAGAGGGAAAATGATAAAACCTTCAAGAAAGCCATAGTTTATAAAGGTCTCCAATATCGTGGCAAGCAGAAATCTGTAGCTTTTCTGGTTTAGGATTTTAAAAATTTGATGATGTCATACAGTAGAAACCCGCATAAAAGAACCTAGGTTTTTTCTGGGCAGCCTGAATTGGTTCTTAATTAAATGGCTGCTATTCTAAATTCCAGCCTGTATGGTTCTTAAAAAGGTTCTTATATACGAGCAGGCCTTGCACACATTAACACTGTTTTCCAGCCCAGGAATTCTTGAGAATTCTTGAGAAAAAATCTTTTGTACCAATGAAGCCTGCCCTGAAAGATTTCTTAGTTTTTGGTAAGTGTTCAGCATTTGTATACCATTCTTAGCATGTAGAATTTGTTAGCCAACGAAATGAACGCACGACGTCAGTTGCTATCTCTCTACCAGACAATGGAGCCAGGATGCCGAGAGCGGTGATCAAATATCGCCAGGTTTGCACCTGTTGGTAATCCCACGGTGACTGCTGCTATCACCTTGCTGAACAGGCATTCGGAAATGAAGCCAAAATTTAGAAAAGTTGGTATTGTTCAGGTATCCGGATGCTGATTTTAGTTTCCGCCGTATAATTCATATTGCAGAATTATATTTGGATTAAAAAAATGCAGTCACCGTTCTTGGGATAAAAGCCAAATGAATAAGTTTTGTTCATTTAATTATACAGTACTTGCCCGCCCCTGGAAACTGTGTGATGCTAGACCTTGTTATTTGACACCATGAGACCACCACCAGCGTTTGCTACCCCAAGCAGCCTCTATCTGTTTCACTCGATTCTCGATTTCAAAATCATATGACAGCACTTTATGAACTTACCCTCAGTTACACCTGGTTACACATACCATATTCATGATAGCAGAGAATGTCCAAGAATTCCAAAATAACCTCTAAGCTTTGAAATTTGTATTCAATTGAAAGGTCGATTTTCATAAAAAAAATTTACGCTGACATTGATCAAATCAGCTACACCGAACTATAACTTAGCTCCGTTTTCACAATCACAATCCTTTTTTTTTTTGTCAATATACAGTTCCACAAAAAATTGGAAACCCCTTGACATTCTTAAAATTATACATCTCATTATGAAGTTCTGTGCGAGAAAACAAATGTGTACTTGGATTAGCTCCTCTGGGAGTGCCGATCAGCGTCAAATCAAATATTGTGCGTGAATTAAATAAAGACTGTAAATGTAGCATTCATTATGGTATACCTGGAGGTGCGGTGCTTGGATGTGTGGCAAGTAGGGCTGCAACCATCTCAAGTTTCCTGTAAAGTGTCACAGTTTTTTTTTGTTTTTGTTTTTGATGGTCTACGTGCTGATCCGCGCCAACGCGGCGCATCTGGCGGAATGGGCGGGCGGCCGGGGCATGGCCAGGATGTGGTGGATGTTCTGTGTCACCGCGGTTATCGCCTGCACGGTGCATTGGCTGCTGGTGGTGATCCTGATGATGCAGTGGATTCCGCCGGTGCCGGCGCTGCTGCAATTGATGATGACGGTGGCGATCTATCCCGTGGTCGGCTGGGTGCTGTCCCAGCTGCAGCGGGTCTTGCCCCCGAACTAGCGCGGGAAGAATGTGGTGGCCGACATGACGATGGGGCGGTGACCTGTGCGTTTCCAACGCAAATCGCTGAATATGTTGAACATCACGCTGCGCGTTGTTGCAGTTCTAAATCTAGCTAAAACTCCAAAGTGGTCGGATACATCGTTGATAAGGACCCTGGGAAGACTTAAAGGCACTTTAGAAAGGATTTTATCCAGAAGCTTAACTGATGTTCCCGTAATTCTTGTGGAGATATTAATACAAGGATGAAACTCATCAGATAGACTTCAATTAATAAATTCAGTGCTAGCAGATGACTGATCTATAAGGTTGATATTAAAGTCCCCCACTCACAAGTTAATCAGTAGACTCATTGTTTTTTTTTTCATATAGCTCCATAAAGTCATGTAGCAGGCACTGTTGAGGTCTATTTACTACATCAATGCAAAAGTTCAAATTCTGTACCTGCTTTTCAATAGATTATATTAGACTTAAAAAAGAATCCGACACTGCATGACCCTTGGACAGAGAATCTTTCCTTTTAAAGCCTCAACCAAACTCTAAAAAAGTTAGTTGTTCAAGTTTTCCTGAATTAAAATACTGAGGAGTTGATAGATTTTTTTCTTAAATAATTATTAAAAAAGATTATCTTAAATCTTAAAAAGTTCTTTTAAGACTTTCTTTTAAGTTCTATTAAGAATCATCTTAGAAGATGATTTAATTTTTGTTTTCCAAGGCGAAAAAGTCATATCTCCAAAGCCCATGACTGTTAGTAATTTTCTCTTTTCGAAACAATTTTTCAACTACTTGAAGTGATGCTCGGCTATTCTGACAGCAGCAAGGATGGCGGCTTCCTGTGTGCGTCCTGGGAGCTGGATCGGGCGCAACGGAAAATCGCCGCCACGCTGGATGCGCAGGGAATTCGCACGGCATTCTTCCATGGCCGCGGCGGATCAGTCAGCCGCGGCGGCGCGCCCACCGGAAGGGCAATTGCCGCGCAGCCCGCCGACACGGTCGCCGGCCGCATGCGATCCACCGAACAAGGAGAGGTGGTCTCGTCGAAATATGCCAATCGGGGCACGGCGCTGTACCAGATGGAACTCCTGACTGCCAGCGTGCTGGCCCATACACTCAAATCCCCCACCGAGCCGGAAGCGGCGTATCAGATATTTAAATATACCTGGCGCCATGAATTTAGGAAAAAAGAAAGAATTTCGTTTATACAGTATGTCATACCATACTAGACTGAACATTAAGTACTGTCACCAACTCTTTAAGACTGACAATACATGTTCGAGAAACCTTTCCACCAGTTTTGCAGGTTTTTTTTTGCTTTCTTATTGAAAACATTTAATCTTTACCATAAACACAAGAAAAATAAAAACAAACAAATTGAAATATCAGGTTGAACTGAAAAATTTGCAATATTCTCAACATAAACAATATTTACTAAAAAAACATATAAAAGCAATTTTACCATATTAACAAAATATATAAATGGACCGGTGCTATTTCCAATTTATGTCTAAAATTTCAGCGGTTACAAAAGGGAAAACTGCATTTTCAGAAATTTCAAGGATATATCAATGGACGGGCGAATACACTTTCTAATTGACCTTTTACGTACTGACTAAGATTGTTAATGTTTTAGATGTTCAGGGGGGTGTTTGGGAAGTAATTGAAGCTGGACGTCTAAGTAAGTAACCGTTCCCTTTTTTAGTCTCTGTTAAAACTTAGCTAGTATAAGATATTATCGGCAAGTTGGCCAAGAGCCATAACTGGGCCAGGGATTAAACAAGGTTGATGTATGCTTAGCCCCTTTGCTTCCCGCCTTTGCTTACACTGATGACAAGACTAGTTGTAATTGCAGTCGCAATTGCCTTGGCGGGATGTGCCGCCAGCCCGGTTGGCAAGGCGGTATCGGCAACAAATTGCCCACAGCCGAGCAACCGCTCCTCTGACTATCTGATCGGCCCGGGTGACACGCTCAATATTGTCGTGTGGCGCAATGATGAACTGTCAGCCGTGGTGCCGGTGCGGCCCGACGGTCGCGTGTCAACGCCCCTGATAGACGATATGCAGGCGTCGGGTAAAACGCCGTCCGAGCTTAGCGAGGATATGGAAGAGGTGCTGGCCGAGTATCTCCGCACACCTGAAGTCAGCATCATTGTGACGGGGCAGGGCGCTGCAAACAACTTAATGGAAAATACAACATTCAGAACAGAAAACAACTGTTCCATCACTAAAACTACTGCACGAGTTTGCCATAAACAATAAAATGTCTAAATCCGTAATTCCCAACGTGGGGCACACGGCCCACTGGTGGGGTAGTAGAATATTTTGATGGGTCTGAGGCAGGACATGAACCCTTCAGCTGACTATACTTAAAGCCTTAATTTTGAAAAAAAAACATTTACAATGTGAATTACAATGTTATATTCAAATGCATTTTAAGACCAAAAAAGAACTATGATAGCGCTGCAATGATGTCATATCTATATCTATCTATCTATCTATCTATATCTATACTAGCTGTTAGCGAAGTAGCAATGCTACTTGGCAATTTTCAAATTTGTACGCAGATTTCGCCTGAAAGGTTTTTTTTTACGTATCAAAATAATTTTTGTTCAAGGAATAGCTGTCAAAACACAAAACGTGCTCCGCCGCACAAAAAGTGGGGTAGTGTAGTAGCAATGCCACTCAAATTTTTGGGAATTTCTCCAAAATTCATCTTTTAGAAAAAATTCGGTTCCCAAAAATTCCCTTTCGTTCAGGGCTTCCACCCCTAGTGATTTATCGCTGGTGACAATCCACCCCTAGTAACTATCACTTCTAATTAACTTGAAATGATTTTTAACTACTTTCCAAAGTTTTTGTCTCAATTATTAATTCCAAAAAAAGGTTTTATAAGATGTCTTTTTTTTTGTAATTTTGTAATGTATCGTATGCGATATCCTAATCCTAATTTCAACTCATATATTTTGTAATTTTGATTTTCGAGCTAGGGGTTGTAGTTTGTATTTTTTTTTCTGTATTTATATATTTAAATAGCGATCATAGCATTCAAAATTGAACACTAAATTTTGCTACTAGTTTTCGAGATAGAGGTTATAGTTTGTATTTTTCCGTGTTCTTATATTATTTAAATTGCTATTGTAGCACTCAAAAATTAACACTAAACCAACCCCTTTTACAATCCCGATAGATAAAGAAAAAGATATAAAAAAGGGTAAGCCTAGGTAAATATCATCTTTAAGTAAAGTTCGGCAAATAGATACTTTTTAACCCTAAAATTGTTTGACCATGTGACTCTTGGATCTAAAAGAAGTTGTATTCAATTATCAGGGCAATTTGGTTGCCGAAATAGCCAATTTCTCTCTACTCTGCCAAACAATTTATTGGAGTTGGAAAAATTCAGCTTTTATCTAATAACTAGATAATTCCTTCTGCACATCATTAGTAGCTATATGCATCGTTGTTTAGAGTCTTTGTAAATAATAAGATCAATTAATCCGGAAGAGACGGTGTAGTTTAAGCCTAATGGCAATTACAATTGCTCATTGCTGCCATTTACGGAAAAGGGATAGGGTTGGAGACTAAGACGGAATTTGCAAAATATTTTCACTTTCAACTGACATTTCGATGCTTGTGGGTGTGTTTGGTAGTGGTGATGGAGCGTTCATAAAGATGATACTGTTGAGAGGATCCAACACCTTAAAATTTATATTCCGAGCCTCAACGTCGGTTGACCATCTCAAAGACAAGAAGTCCATTAGCGAATCCTCCCAGATGAGATGTATTTATTATTGAAAGTTATTTGGGGTTTGTGGTTTGGCTATGAAATTTGATGGAAAAGATATTGAAACTGGGTCGGAATGTTTTAAGGGACTGCTGTTTCCTGAATTTTAAAGGAAATTCTGCTCAGAAATGAAAAATAGTTTATCATAAAGTTTGATGGTGGAAGGCCATGGCCAGAGGGTAGTATATGATTGGTTGCAACAGCAAAACACAGCAGTAGCTATTAGGTTTAACAGCATAATTAGGTAGAATTTCAAATATGCTTTTGGAAATGATAACGATTTTTCCCCAACATGGCATTCGCATGCAATACAGTTTTAAGCAAGGTTGAGTTGCTAAATAAAATATTTTCCGGTGCATGGAGTAGTTTTTGAGAAATGCCAGTTTTAAAGTTTTTGTGCCACTGCACACAGCAGTAGCTATAAGGCTTAACAGCGTCGTTAGTTAGAAATTCAAATATGCTTTTGGAATCTGCATCAACAAGGTGCTATAAATCTGTAAAAAGCTCGTGAAAGATTCTATTTAAATCCCTTTCAACTAAAACTGAATACGCGGGAACCATAGAGCGTGAAAATGTGCCGGCATGCTCATCGTTCGTTTTGAAATCTGATCAATATGCTCGAGAGTTGGATGTGCGATCGTTTACCGTCAAATTGCTAATATAATGTCAAAATTTAGACTAAAAACAAAGGATCAATCAGCTTTTGGGCCTTGTTTGGCAAGCATCTTTGAGACAAGAGAAATAGTCTCAGCTCACTTAAGAACAATAGACAAAAAAAAATTAACCAATGTTTAATTTTTTTGATAGTGTAGACCGGTTTTTAACTGCGTCACTAGCACAATACCAACCACTGTAATCACCGCAGCGATTATACCAACGGTGTCATAGTGTTCCATTTTACCGCGCGCATTCATTACCATTATGGAACCGGCCAGTAAAGAACCCAAACCTGCCGATAACTGTTGAATCGACATATGGAACGACATAAAACTACCACGCAAATGTGGCCGTACAGCAGCAGTAATTAATGCCATTAACGGTATAATCCTTCCCGTAACTAGTATCAAAAATAATGTTGGGGCTGACAGCGCCAGAAAGAACGGCGCTTCCGAAATATGAGTAAACCATCGCACAGGAATCAAAGAAAACATAGCCAGGACCGCGTCACAGCAAAGCGTCATTTCTCCCATTTTGTGCTGTGAAAT
Organism: Alatinidae sp. Z8VKAUB7J3; assembly: GCA_010016025.2. NCBI lineage: Eukaryota > Metazoa > Cnidaria > Cubozoa > Carybdeida > Alatinidae > Alatinidae sp. Z8VKAUB7J3. The sequence continues at coordinate 9,800,531 of JAAAKM020721499.1, forward strand.
CACTACTTTAGCCCGAAAAGTGCCAAAAAGCTGTCAAGCAAAAAAATATGAGATAGCTGTTCAATTCAAATTATTGAAAAGATCTGTATGAAGCCTGAGAGTTTTTGAGGGTACATAGCCACGTGGTGGTGCATTCGTCCCTAAACAATTACGTAACCCGAAAATACCTAGTATCTCCCAACTAAACTTTTAGTAATAAGGTAGGCATACAGCATCTTGATTGAACCTAAGTCATGCAGAAATCTCCAATTCCGGAAATTTCCAGGAATTTACTGTGTACAAATACAAAAGTCACAGGTATATGTGAAGGGGGCAACCCTTTTTCAACGCTCAAGTTCGACTTTCTATCCCAACTTTATAAGAACGACTTCTAAGGGACCGTCTAATAGGAATAAGAAGCTTCTTAAAGCACTAAAAAACATTAGAGCAATGAGTAAGGGATTGAAGAGAGGGCACCCACCCTCATATACAAAATAATTTTTGTTCATTTTAAGTTTTAGTATTGCTCCATACTTTCAGTTGATTTTTTTTTCATTTAACACAGGTAGGGGCTCTTCATTATTTCATTATTTCATATTTGCGTCATTTTTGAGTCGTTGAAAACTTTATTTAGGACGTCTACTCTCTTAAATTTTCAGGAACACCTGGTTGGCTCACGTTTTGTGGCCACTTTGTAATCATTAAAATCTTCATCGGAAGTGGAATCTTTGTCCTGTATAAGCATACCTCCAACGACCTTTTTAAAATCAAATGCCGGTTTATTGCCGGTTTCAATCTCCGGAGTTCTTAAAACTCTTAAATTTTTCTTGGAAGAGAACAGTTCTAGTGCTTTTTCACTATAGCCTGGTGCTATAACTACCTCTACAAACATTTCAGCTATTTCTGCGGCAGTTGCTTCGTCAACATCCCTGTTAAAAGCAATAATTCCTCCGAATGCACTTACCGGGTCACATGATTTTGCATTTAAGAATGCATCCACAAGTGTTTCATTTAGTAAATGAAAAAAAAAATTAGTTCTTTATTGACTGATCTCCTAGACTCGAGTTTTGCCTAGTAATTTCAATGTCAATAACCACGACAGCTTGTTGCAACATTTTCTAATCTGCAGATTGCAGTTTGTCGTAAATCTAATTTTCTTCATCCTTTTACGGCTACTTAGACAGTTCCACAATGGCGAACAAACCACACTTTTCTATTAAAATTCCTTCAAATGATAGTTATATCATGTTCCTTATTTATTGAATTCGCAAAAACTTTATTTCGCCATGGGGGTTTTATCAACTTTTTAAAATGACATATTTACTTGCTTATGTTTAAATATATCTTTGTCCGATTAACTGCTAATAACTTTCAAATATAAATATTAATTTAATACTCCTTATGACATTTTTAAAATATATTTTTTAATTGTTTATTTTCTTAAGTAAATATCACTCATCTTTGTCTTTTTGGCATATATTACAGTTTACAAGAGTTTCTTTAAGTCTGTTTCTGATCTCGACGTAGGCAATAATGCTCCTAAACCAAATGAAATGAATCTCACTATTTTCGAGTTCAGTATTCATCAATAAAGGCGTTCCATGTACTCCTGAATCAATAGTATGCTCAAAGTATATAGTTTTTCCTGGATGGCCTTTGAAACTTTTTTTTTCTTAATATGAGGATTCTGATCATACTGTTCAAGCTTTCTAGTCCTTTTTTATAGGTCAAATAGGATTGGAGACCACCCGGCCAGGGGGGGGGGAATTTGGGGGATAAACGCCGGCTCCCAAGATCCTAATCTTGAAGATGTTGTAGCCTACTTAGGTTTAGATAGTTGAAGTTGGCTAGAAGTTAGGACTAAGCCACTTGGAATTTGCTTTCTACTGTCTTAGAAAACTCCATTTCTGATATTTAAATTTAGACACGAGTTTGTTTCTGTAGCTTAGCCAATTTAAATTTAGTTATTTTGATTCAAGTTCAAGTTCTTTTATTCAATACATTTTAAAAAAAATCCTCGGTCCAAAAAATCCCGAAGGTCCCAGAGACCGTCAAATGGAAATTGAAAGTTCTAGTGCCCTTTTAAAGTGACCAAAAAAATTGGAGGGCACCCAGGGCCCCTCCCAGGCTCATTTTTCTCAAAGTCTCCGGGTCAAAAATCTGAGATAACCGTTTTTTTCAGAATAGTCAAAAAGCCTAATAGCTATGTCTTTTGGGACAACTTACTCCCCCACAGTCCCCGTGGGAGGTGCTACAAGCTACAAACTTTGACCAGTGTTTACACATAGTACAGACGCTTTCAGACGGGTTTTTTGGTTGGGGGAGGGGTTGAGGGGAGGGGGCTATTCGGGGGACCTTTCCACGGAGGAATTCGTCATGGGGAAAGAAAATTTTCATGTTTTGTCGTAAATGGATATAAAAGTGATATCTAGCTATTTTGACTAGTTATTCTATAGTTTAGAAACCAGTTTTGTAATATATATATTTTTGGATATGAGGGTGATATCTTGAGTTCTTCCTCTTTGTTGTATTATTTAGAAACCAGTTTTAATGTATATTATGCTTTCTATATTATTTTTACTATATAGGTTCTAAAAAATGATTTATAAGAATGTAAATTCCTTTTAAAGTTTCAACTTTCTTTTTTGTGATCTATTGTTAATTTACCTTTTTTACTTATTTAAAATAATGTTGTACCATCCGAGACGATTTAAAAAATTTTGAAAAAAGATGGTCTCCTTGAGTATCCATAGGTTTTTATATTGAGATTATTTGCTTTGGCTAAACGTGGGCCGGTCTCCCCTAGACCAATCTTGATATTTAATTTTGCCCAACTGTAAACTTCTGAGTTGGATTCTTAGAATAAAAAACTGCTATCTAACCGCGATGTGATTTGTGTCAAATCGCTTTTATAGTGTTTATGTTTTCTGGAAATTGTAAGTAGGATAGTGGGTTTATTTTATTATAGTATTGCGGGAAAAGCAGAACATGGAACATGCTAAAGGCCAAGTTTTAGCGAGATATTCAATGAACAGTTTATGAAAACCTATATTCCATGAACCCAGGAAGCATCAATAAGCCCCTCCTCCCGAACACATTGGTGCTTCGATGCAAAAATTGATTTTCCTTGTTCGCAGGCAGAAGGGAGGGGTATTACTCCTGTGATGGTTTTCTTTACGATTCTTGTTCCAACGGTGCATTTTTCATCTCGAGCTTACGCCATTTGAGAGGGGTTTCAGACCCTTTTTCGAAAAGTCCAAAAGTTTCTTTTCGCAATGAACTTCCACTATAAATAATAATCGGGATAATAATTACCGTTCCTGAATTAGCGTTAAACGACGATTTTTTCTCAAAAGGCTGTTTTTTCAAAACATATTTTTAAACTTTTGGTTACTATGGGCCGTGGTTGCCCTTTACTAGGTTGCTGCTGTTGCTTGAAAGATTCCCCTCCTCTTTCCCAGGGAGAAAAACGTTTAGTCAGGAATCCTTCGTTAAGGATTCCCCTCCTCTTTCCCAGAGAGAAAAACGTTTAGTCGGGAATCCTTCTTGAAGGATTCCCTTTCTCTTTCCCATATATAAAAACGTTTAGTCGGGAATGCTTCTCGAAGGATTTTCCTCCTCTTTACCAGAGAGAAAAATGTTCAGTCGGGAATCCTTCTTGAAGGATTCCCCTCCTCTTTCCCAGAGAGAAAAACGTTTAGTCGGGAATCCTTCTTGAAGGATTCCCCTCCTCTTTCCCAGAGAGAAAAACATTTAGTTACTAATCCTTCTTGAAGGATTCCAGCAGGTGGTTACCAAGACACAGTCCTCTAGTGCCCTTGCGGTAGGTACAATAGATGAAAATAAGGTGATCAGCGTACACCCAGCCTATATGACAAAGTATGGTTGTTATCATGGGAAGACAGCATTAACTTACCGACAGTGTGATGCTCAGGTGCGCAATCGTTCAAACGACAACATCCTGGGGTTAATAAAACAGGAAGAAAGTCTCTTTTAACTGATTGAATCAAAAACTCGCTGAATTCGTTGTTCTGATTCAGCGAGTTTTCTGGGTAATCATTGGCCCTCTGTTTCAATTGGTTAACTTTGTTTACATTTGGTTAATATCTTTGATATTTAGTCATATTCGCCCATATAAATATGTAATCGTTGGGGAGATGAGTTGGTGGGATTAGAAGTAGATTGAACTGTTTTATGAATGATATAGCCTGAGTAAGCTTTTTTAGATTTTTTAGGTTTCAGAATTGTTGAAGTCCAAAAGAAATTCCAGGAAGGGAGGAGGTAAAACAGTTCATAGTAACCAAATGTGCAAAAACATATTTCTAAAAAAAAAAATACTCGTGAGAAAAATGTCCCGTGAGAAAAAAAAATGCCATTTGCAGCTGATTCTGGAATCTACATATATAAAAATAAGTTGTCTGTGGATGTGTCTGTCAGGTGACGTCATGGTTGTGTATTGACTGACGTCATGAAGAGGAATTATATATAATGGGTAGATATCTCTCGAAGATGTTTTCCAAGAGATAATAGAAAGTGCTTTCTTTCTTTGTCTTTGTAATGTATGGTCAGTGTGGCTCCATACCTTACCTAGTCCTTTTACTCATTTCATTTCTAAGCAAATAAACAAAATGAAATTCCTCACTTCTGAATTTTAAAAATCTTAGACCCTTTGCAGCACAATTTTCATTTTTAGTTTTACCTACTTTAAATAAGTATTCAAAAGATGCAAATACAAGTGACATTACACTTTTTAGAGATTAATTTCTGCTGCCTCACAGCACTGCAAAATAGCAATGGTGGTTGGGTGATAGGGAATATATAACAAAGTCGAGCTAGGTTGGTCCTGCGAGACGGTTCTAGGGCACGATGAATGGTCGATGCTACGCTCTGAGTTCTGACATAGGGATACTGCGCCCGCTACGTGCTGTCGTAGTAACAAAAACAGAACTAAAATGAGACAGCGCATCGCGACTATACGTCAACGGAAGAAGACGGACTAGAAACAACAAGAGACCAAGAAAGACCAACAGATAAACTTTTTCACTTAACAGCTGTCGTCTTTGGTGGAATGGAGGTGATGATACCCACACCACGAACTCGGCCATCTCTGAACAACATCCGCATTCCCGGACGTATGTACTCTGGGCGTTTTGCAAACTCAAATAGGGCATCATACCCCAAGCCACGGTTTAGATCATTTTTTTCTCTGATTACGGAAATAGCTTATCTTTATACTTATTTAGTCAACATCAGGAACTTGGGTTCTTGGCAGTCATTAACTTGTTTTTCACCGAGTTTGTACCGAGAGAGAAACATACATCGTCTTATATTAAGTTGACGCTTTTTATTTTGACAATGATAAATTCAATTTTTTTTTGCAGAATGAACCTTGAGCTTTCACCGTGGGGAGATTGAAAATAAGAGACTAAGATTATTGTTTCTTAAAATGCTTAAATAGTAAATATTGCGTAATTTTAGTTTTTATTGGTGAGTGTACATTATCGTATTACATCTATGACTTTTAGGGGGTCTTTCATCCTTTTTTAAAATAAGTCAATTTTATCAGGCTCGTAACTTTTGATGAATAACTTGACGAAGCTAATATATTTAAAATCAGCATAAAAATCGGATACTTTTGATATGTCTATTGGTATCAAAATTTAGTTTTTTAGAGTTTCAGTTACTGTTGAGCCGGGTCGCTCTTTACTTACAGCTCGTTACTGCGAACTGCTTGCAGCGTTGCCACACTTTAGGCTTTTTCGGTGCTACTTTTGGTAGCAATATAGTGTCACCTTTACAGAAAAAGGATCATTTCCAAAAAGTTGTCACTCACAACAATTTGCTTCGCTCTGGTACCACAAGACAGTCCTACACATTTAGTGTACGCACCAATAGGCATTCGAAGAAGAAGAAAAAGCCATTCTGCTTCTTTGTTTATGTCCATGGATCAATTACTATCGATTACGGCCCCACCTCGGTTAGGACTCTGGGTAGCTTTTTCGTTTTTTTTCAATATCAAGGATTGCTTTTTGTAACCTTTTCATGTTTTTTCATGGAAACAGGGTCTTTTTAGATCTCTGAGGCACAAACCACAAGTATCCACCATATCTAATATAAAGAAGACACTTGTTTAAAGAATTAAAAAATTAAATGAGGAGAAAACTTGTTTCGTTTAAAATTAATATTTTAAACGAAGCAGTGGACGTCTAGTGCCGTCTTACCACTACTGCTACTAATACCCAACCCCCTAATGTGAAAAATATAGCCCAAATTATGTAGCCCAAACCATGCGATGAGAGTGATATTTGCTCGACTTCTGTAAGATCCATCTATTCACGCGTTCAAATACTGTTGATCTCTGGATTAGGTAAGTTTTTATTAGATTTTGTTTATGCTTAATACTACTGATCATTTTGTTCTGCTTTGCTTTCGGAATATGTTTTCTACTGCTACGAATCTTCACAGATATGGAACTAGACAGGTAAGCCAGTATAGGAGACCACTGCCTTTTTGCATTTGGCAGTCAGTAGAGTCGCTGTCCACAATGTATCCCCATCCAAAGCTGGATTTATCAGCGGATTCCGTGAGTAAAAAGAGAGAAATATAACTCATTTCAAAATTATTCTGCACGTCTCAATTTATTATAGAATTCAGCTATTTCTTTTTTTTTTTTTTTGATAATTCATAATACAAAGGATACTCTGAAAACCAGTTTATTACGACATTTAAGGGAATGAAGTAATGAAGTCACTCAAGACTTTAGGTAGATAGAACCTCATCACTAGGGAAACAACTTTTCAAATGATATGATAAATTTCATATTTTACCTAGCAAACGCAGAGTCCTTTTTCGACCCAGCATCCTGTAACCCCCGATGACATATGCATATGCATATCAATGAACTCTATTCGAAGGAAACCAAAAACTGCACAACTGTGCAAAGCTTCCAGCAGGACCTCAAAAACAATTACAAGGAGGGAATGCAACTGCAAGTTTGCACAAAATTGATGCCAAATATTGGCTATATATATGAAAGCTAGTAATTTCTTCTTTAATCACTTAGTCAAATGATTTAAACGTTTAATTTTAGTCGTATTTTTGGATTTATATCTTATTAATCATTCACTCTTTTTGCCTGCTATAATCGTTGCACGTTGTTATGTACTTGTAATGTGTAGCATTGAATTATTTACAGTATATCTTAATACTAGTATGCTTTAAATTAAAAAGTTAGTGCAAATTAGTGGTAGCGTAAACATACTGTCTTTGGTAAATTATTCTTCCCCTTCTCGACTTATACCCAAATCCATTCTTGAGATATGCTCTTTTGACAATGTGTATACACATAGTGTCTCTTGATTTAGATCAAATTTCCTTTCAATAATGTAAATGTGGTAGCGTGGTAGTAGTAGTAGTAGTTTTGGTATCAGTAGTAGTGGTGGTATTATAGTACCAGCATTAGCTTTCAAATATTGACTTTTATGTGAAGTAATCATCTCCTTTAGCATTTCCTGAAAGTTCCAAATTAATGTATTCTGTCATTCCTGAGCCACGCCCTTGTGACAATCCGGATAGACACGACGTGGAGCGTTCCTCCGCCACAGCTTCTATCACAAGGTCCATAGTCAGTCCATTGACTATATCCACCACCAACTAAAATACGAATATCTTATTTTTGCTAACATCAAGGCACATTAAGCCATATGGTGTGTAGCTTCGTTGCCATCTCTAACAGTAGCTACTCACCTTTGTTGACTATTGTTATGCTACTTTCCCGGTTAACACATCATCAACATAAGGCAAATGCAATCAACAAAAAGTGAAACGTGAGATACCTGGGCAGCTATGAGTACTGCATTCACTGCTATTGATTGGTGGTCCCATTCTAGAGCAGTCACTTCCACCAGATTCAGGCAAAGGGTTGTGGCATGTTCAATTGCGTTACGCCAATTTTTCCTGAAGATGGTAAACAGCATTTTACATTAAAATTAGGTGGGGCACGAATTGGAAAAATTGCTTGAGTCTTTAAGTCCCGCCCTTGTTTCGCAGTCCCCCCCGCGGAATCTCCCTCGACGACGAATAGCTCGCTGACCCCAGGATCGGTGCTCTGGCAGTCGGCAAGTTTGCCCGGTAAATTTAGGCGGTGGCTCACGGCCGATTTGCGCATGACCGCTTTCGAGGCTTCCCGTGAGGCTTCGCGTGCACGCGCCGCGAGGATCATACGCCCCACCAAGGTCTCGGCTATGGATTTATTCGCATTCAAAAAGTTTTCTAAGGCCGGTCTCTGGTAGTAAACACTACAAATTTCCGACAGCATACTATCAAGCGTTTCTTTCGTAATAAATTCAGCTACTCCGTAACACATTCTATAACTATAGAATGTGGCCTGGATATGGCCTTGTTGTTGGTAGTAAAAGCCGACAATTTCAGACTGCACATTATGAAGCATTGCTTTCACTAATTCAGCCATAATTTATAATATGTATCACGATTTTGTTGGTCTATAGCTATAGTTCATTTTCAAAGACTTTACGGAGGAAACTTTTGATAGTAAGAAGATGGAAATCTGCAGCATTAACTACCAGAGATGTATGTTTATCAAAGTGATTTTGCTTTATAAAATGAAATTGTTGATTTTAGTTTGAAAAAATATCTAAAACACTGCTATATAGATTTTGCGACGTAGGCATAACTGTGTGACAAACATCCGGCACACCAAATTGGAAGTAAAGGAAAAGAACATATCTATGCTTTATCTTTCCAAGCCTATTTTGAATATTTTATTGATTATTTAAAGGCTTATATTGTTTACATATTACTTTTAAATCTTATTGGTGATCAGCTGAAGTATTGTAAAAAATTTTGTTTCCCAATCCAAAAATTTAAGCTGTTAAAGTTCCAAGGACAACCATACCCTAGCTATTTAAAGATTTATAGCCTACAGACTTTTGCTTTGTACGCTTAATATTATTCCCCCAGCACGCCGGCCGCCTCCTCGAAGGTGCGCACGGTCTCGCCGGTCTCCATGTCGAGCAGCTCGATGGGAAAGCCGCTGGCAGCGTAGCGACCGTCCGGACTGATGGCCGTGGCAAGGAACATCCGCTCGGGCTCCTTCCTCCACAGCAACTCACCCCGCTGCGGGTCCCAGAGCTCCAGGCCGCCGAACATGCCCCCAGACAGGAGCCGGCCGCGGGGGCCAAAGGCCAAGCGGAATCCTCGCTCTCGCTTGCCGAGGACACGACGCCGAGGCTCCTCAGCCGCGAGGTCCCAGACGATGAGCTCTCCTTCGACCATCGCCGCGATGGTCGAGCCGTCAGGCTGTCTCCAACATAGTTATCTGACAATACGAATACAAGAGGACTTCTTGAATGTGACTGAAATTGTCTGCAAAAAAAAGACTTGCAAAAAAAATGTCCGAGAATAAAAACTGAAAAGCCTAATGCATTGATGGTGTTGAAATTAAATTACTTTGATAAGGCTAAATTAGATACATTTCCTACTACCAGAAAAAGAAATCAATTCGCGAAGCACAATACTATAGTTCAAGAATGTTAGTCCCATCAGCAAAAGTTCGCATAAAAAACAAGGCTATCCTATTTTCTCGATAAACAAAAATTCAAGATTACTCTGATACATTCAGTAATAGGGCATTTCTAACATGGAGGAAACCGCGGACCCTATTTCAGTTCGTTTTAGTCCATAGGTAGTGAAAATTGCTTCTAAGTTGCTGCTAAGTTGTTCAATTGTAAATGATTATAGATTGTTGGCCTTTTAAGTATTGCTTCTTTTTTAGAGGTCCCTTACAAAAACACAAATTTAATAGTAAATTTGGATTATTGGTGGCTCATGTACCAATCGAATGTGCTTATAACTGGTTAGATATAGTACGAATTCTGGGCACAAGACTTAGAAGTTAAAACCCCAAAAAGCTTGAATAGCTAAGTCATAAGGCTTCTGGAGAGTTTATGACTTTTGTGAGTATTTCTACAGGTGTCTAATGTGCTTACAACCTTTTTATGGATAATGATGACAATGTCTTTCAGCTACCATGTGAAGACATCAATGGAGTCCCTCAGGGTATGGCTTTGAGCCCTACCCTCTTTCTCATTTACATCAATATTAAAATAAAGGTAGTCACCAATCACATCACAATTTACACTGATGATTCCAAGCTCTTTGGACCAGCAGACCAACAAAGTCTATAGTCAAATCTCCTGAAAATCCAAACCTGGGCAAATGATTGGGTGTTGGAGTTTAACATCACAAAGTGCAGCTTCCTCTACTTTGGCAACAACAGCATTGTCATTAGTCTCGACCAATGGATTCTATTATAGGGAGGAGGGAACCAAACCTAATAGGCAAAACCGTAGACGCCGATCCCTACGGCGTTTTGTTTTCCAGCCACGCCATCGGCTTCCAGACCAATCAGGTTGCCTTCAACAATGTTGTCGTTGCACCGGACCTGCAGCGCTCGGGTGTCATTGCGGGTGCGCGCCCCCCCCAGCACCAAACCACGCACCACCGACACGCCACCGGTGATCAACACCAGTGGGCCTTCGTCGGGGTCCTCAATTTCAACGACAGGCACACCATCGAACTCTGGTTGTGTCGTGCCGTCGATGGTCACGGGGTCGCCAAAATTGGGCATCCCGTCGGTCAAGTCGATGGGCGTTGCCGCAGGCAGCGAAAAGCCCACGACGATGACGTCCTCCGGGCAAAACCGATCGCCGGCCGGCGGGTTGCAGCCCTTGGTGATCCCCGCGTCGAAGATGGCGCGGATCGCAGCCTCGGCCCAGTGACCTTCGTCGTCGACGAACGTCAGCGCGAGGCCAAACGCATCCCTTAAAATGCTGCGAGCGACTTCGACACCACGAAGCCGCTCCCAACGTTCGACGTCCTCCACGCCGCTAGGCTACTCCGAGCTGCAGCGTCTCAGGAAGCCTAGTCGAAGCCGAAGCCGGCGATCTCGACTGCCGTGGAGCTGCGCTCGCGGCTGTCATCCGTGCCCAGCTGGCGCGTGAAGTTGGCGCCCCAACAGAACACGCGGTCATCAAAAATAAAAAACAACAAAAGAATAAAAATAAAACAATCACTTACTTTTTTTGGGATCTTGCATGACAGCATCTAGGTCAAGGTCCTCAGCATTCACCTGCAGCTGCTTTTCCAAATGTGCTTGGCATCCTCTTTAGTGCCTGACTCTTTTCTAAGCAGTGAACCTTGGTGCTAAAGCGTGGAAAGGATTCTTTAAATTGTGATTTGTAAAGACCCATAACTGTGGCATATACAGTTAGCAAAGCTTTTGAGGACTTTTTGTTACCTTTTGTGACAGAAATTATGGATAACAGTCAGAATCAGTTTGGATTCAGGTGGCTTAGTGGTTGCCAGTATACCTACCATGTCTTAAGACCATTATTATACGTCGAAAAATTGACGAAAGTTGAAACCAAACAATTGAAGCATTAAATCCTTAGCTTTCAATGGAACCAGGCACAAAGTTTCAATATTGTAAATGATTAAATATTGACTTTGCTCTAGGGGTAAAAAAATTAATACAAGCCAATTAAGCACCTCCCAAAAAATTTAGACGAAATATGGCCTGCTGAGTCGAAAGCACTTAAGCTTTATTCTACTTAGCCTGTGAAACTACACGACTTGGGCCAGAACATTCCAATGAAGGGCTATTTGGAATCTTGTCCTATCATGTTTTTCACATCTCACAAAAATACCGGGGATCCATTTCCATATGTCATACGCCAACGAAGATGGCGCTACTTTAGACACGTTATCCGTATGGAGGAATATAGACTCCTCAGAATGGTGCTCGAGTGGCAACCAGAGGGAGCCCGAAGAAGAGGAAAGCCGAAAAATAGACTTCGTTGTGCATACCAGCGGGACCTGAAGTTTATCAATTTGACAGTCAAACCCAAATGGGAAGACGTCTGGGCAGCACCACATATGAGGGATGATTGGCGGCTCTTTCTGGGTGCCTCTGGCGGCACAGGAGGAACTAAGGTCTAAGGTAAGGTAAATGACTCTTTTCAGCGGTGCCACAGTTGACCCAGCTCTAAATGGGTGCCAGAAGATATAATGGTTCTTTCAATGATTCTCTGAATAAGGTTATAAAAAGTCATTGATCAGGAAGAGATAAACTGTAGACCTAAGATCACATTGATGTGTCAAAGATTAGCGACGCACACGCCTGGGATGGTGCATAAACCCGGATGTTGGGTGCGTAGGCAGCTCAAGAGTGTTCACTTAAGTCGACAAGCTATTTACGAGGAAATTGTAAAACATTAACTAATTGAAATAGAGGACTGAAACAAAAAGAAACAGTTTGGGATTTTTTCTGACATAGATAAATAATTTATTTCTGGAGCATATCTAATAGAAATTTCGATTGTGCTAAATATAGTTTCTGAATCTGTTGGCACTTGAAATAGTCCAAAAATATTATCCAAATTATTAATGGAAATTATACAATCGAAATTAATTGAAATCATTAAAATTATTATCGAATTAAATATTGGAATATTGAGCTAGCACTAAAAATATATCGAAAATTATATTAGGAGCATAAGTCATATTAATTCTCATGGCAATTACACATTGTTTTAGGCTAAAATGGTGTTTGAGCCCCACCTTAGCTATGAGTGGTCAGGGTTTTGAGGAATATCTTGATTCAAATGAGCCTCAAGATGATGTGACACACGATCCACCCAAACTATTCCTTTTGAACCATGTTTAGTAGTCTTAAGAATTCAAACAAGCCCGATGATGGAAAAATTATAAATGTTGATTTTTCTCTTCGTAAAACTTATACACTGATTTTCTTCTTCGTGGAGCTGATTTAGTTTGAAAAGCTTGCAAACTGCCTCTGTTTATGAAGCTTGTTACGTGTTGATTTTACTAGTGGAACACTTTGTAGGATAATTTTTTTGTTCGTTAAACTTGTCGAATTTTGATTTTTTCTTCACGAATCCTGCACATTGATTTTTTACCTCTTGAAATTTATTTTGTTCATGAAACTTGTTGCGTGCTAATTTTCGCTCATTGATCTTTTTATGTTCTTGTTTGTGAAGCTTGTTGCATGTTAAGTTTTGTTCCTCGTGAAACTGATTTTGTTCCCTTAAGATGGTCCAAATTCGGCCCAACCTGCGCGGCCCAGGCGGCAAGACCCGCTTCCTGAAGCTGTAGGTCACCCTTGAGCTTGAAGATCCCCTGCATGAAGAGGCCGTCAATCAGTCCGTGCCCAGGATCAAGGACAGTTTCCTGGTCTTTTTGCGTGAACTGCGGGTCGAGGAACTGGAAGGCAGTCAGGGCTTCTATCGGGTAACGGAAGAACTGCTCAATCTAGTCAACAAGGCGGTGGCGCCGATCAAGGTGCGCAACGTTCTGGTCACGGATATGCTGATACAATTGGGCCGCAGCGGCGAGCTGGCCCCGATTTTGCTTCTGCCCTGTATAGACATAGAGGGGGCCGAGTTGACCTCCAATTTTGGGGTCACTTAAAAGGGCACTATAACTTTTAATTTCCTTTTGAATGAGCCCTCTCCCGATATTATTGAACCAATAGGTCGGTACGATCGCCTCTGGGAAAAAAACAAATAAACGCATCCGTGATCTTTTTTTGGTAGAAAAGTACGAAATTCCACATTTTTGCAGATAGGAGCTTGAGACCTCTACTGTTGGGTTCTCTGATATACTGTATCTAATGTTGTGATTTTCATTAGGATTATATAACGTTTAGGATATGTTTCCCTCTTTTTTTGAAAATAAGGCAACTTTTCTTGTAATTTTTGATGCGTAGGATTGAACTATTATGAAGGTTATTCGCGTGAAGACAGAAAATCCCTTAAATAAACTTTTTGTGGCATCATGGCTGGGTACCTGAACCCATCTGACCTATTGAGCCTTTGTCTCATTATACAGTAGGTTCCATTAAGATTGTGATGAATTTTTGGGAATATTAGAGATTTGTTTGTAATTGAAATAAGAGTAACTAAGGAATGTTTGTTTTTTTCACTTCAATGACTTAGCAATTTGAATAGATGCATATTTTTTGTTAAATAGCATCAGTAAAATATTCAAAAATAGAATGAGGGTTTGGCAACTCCTCAAAGTTGAATAAATACAACAAAAATAGGTTAAGTATTCAAAATGGACCGACTTCTCCTGCGTTAGGCTGTAATGCCGAACGGGGGGACTGCATTCAAGGCAAGGCCGTGTAAAAGAGGGATAAACTCGAAAAAGGTGATCTGAAGGAATTACATATCGAGACAGTAGCTTCAGGGAGCTAATACCTGCATTAGCTGCTTCCGGAACTTCATTTCTGTCTTTTTCTCCCACTTTAAATCAGCAGTAAGATACACGTCAAGTAGTTTAAGGTAATTTACACGGCTGGAAGGAGAAAGGGGATGGTAAAATTCTGGGTTGCTTTTCAGCACAACAGACTTCTGGACATTAACAGCCATCCTGTCTGCAGCAACATCATCCGATATATCAGCCATGATAATTAGCTTAGTCTCAGTGATATAAACTACTATGCAGGGATATTTTTGTTATATTTTTAATATATAGCATTGGCTAGGTATTTAACATAATGCGTTCTGGGCGGCCTGCTTTCTATAATTCTCTGTTGGAGTTTCCATTTTTTGTTACTAAAATATTATATTTTCATCAAATTTTGGTATATTTCTTTTGGATTAACGTTACTTCACTTCCTTGGTCTGGTCGCTATAACACAAAAGTACCCAGAAAGTATGACAAATAAAAATAATGAATAATAGAAGGAGTTTTGGAATATCCTACCTATAATCCCAAATATAGGCAGAATATGCGGTGTAGAATATCCTACATTATTTTAACTAAGTAAATGATTAGATTAAAAGTGTTGGAACATAATTGTTAGATTTTTTTGTGCAAACAATAAAACTTAAACTATAAGGTAATTCAAGGATATTTAAAAATAGTATGGGTCATTTATACACCTGAGAAATTGCGCTAGTGTTGGCAAAACCCATCAACGCTACCTCGCATTTAACGACATTTGGTATTTATAGTAATTCAACCAAATACACAAATTATACTAATTACTCTTGTTATTGCCCTGATAAAATACTAAGTGTCACCAAATGCTAGATGGCGTGGATTGTTTTTTTTTGTTTGACACTAGTGCCAGTTTCTGCTCTTATAAGTTACCCCTATCTGCCCGGATAATCCTCTCAATGCTATCTATACTAAACACTGAATTATGTCTTCTTGCTTACTTTCTTTACTCTGCATTTATATAGCTACTGAATACCCTTTGGTTAATTTAACCTATTTCTATTTTTGTTTCGTTTGTTGTATTTTAATTTTGTTCGATTTCTCGGTTAGATGTTTATCAAGTTCTGTTTCGAGTCTTTCGTTGCGAAACAATCTTAGTGGTCTATAGTCTAAACAATAAAAAACTACGTTTTTTGCGGTGAAGGGGTGGTGGGATGGAATGCCCCTGTCCAGGCACGTACACAGGAATGTATTTCGGGGGGGGCACATAAAACATGTCTAGGTAGAGGTAGAAATTGATATAAAATCCCCAGCGCCGTATCCAGGACTTTTGTTTGGGGGGCTATTTTTTTTTAGTGGAAAAAAAATTAAAAACATACAAAAATATGGAATTGATATTTAATCCCTCTTGATTTCTGGAACTATTTCTGGTCTACCCTATTATTGTGAGAAATGAAATATTATGCCCCAAAATGAGCAGAATTATTTCCGTATAAGATGGATATTGCCCCTTCCTCATCCCCACCTCCGCCTCATGGTCATAAGAAATTCGGAGGATGCTCCTTTTATCAGAAATCGAGATATCTTGTGGTTTTTTTTATAAGCCAAAACTGACTAGAAACCAACCGAGGATGGTATTATGTTTTATGAGTTTAAATAAAAAAACAAGTTTTTTTCAACTGAAAGTAAGGAGTAACATTGAAACTTAAAAAAAAACAGAAATTGTACTTATATGAGGGGGTCTGCCTTCTCCTTTATGCTAAAGTTTTTTTCGAACATTTATAAATCTTTATTATTCTAATTAAAAGTTCCATGTGTTACAGGAATCATTCTTAAGGAATTGGGACAAACAGTCACACTTCAGCGTAATGAGCCCCTCATATAAGTCATAATTTCTGTTCATTTCAAGTTTTGATTTTACTCCTTTTTTCAGTTGAAAAAACTTCCTTTTTTATTTAATTTGTGATGGTTTTAAAAAAACTTGTACATTTTACTTCTAATATGCCAAAGCGACTTTTAAAGCACCAATTCAGGTGGTTATACCTCCTTAAAACAAATGCTCAAGTGAAAAAAAAAGATATACGATTTTTCACCGTAACTAAATTATAGCTTATCCTCATATACTCTGTCCTTAAATATTAAAGGGATGACTTGATTTTAATTCCGCCCCCCCCCCCTGCCTAAGGAACGCAGCGCCTATGTTGCTTCTTCAGCTCTTCTCGCAGGTTTCTGCAACCGTAACCACTTAATGATCGGATAGTCTATGCCCTGTTAACCTACTGTTCTCATATTCAGGCGTGTACATTATTTGACCACTCTGACCAAAAAAGCAATCAAGCTGCTCCGGCAGATGGATCAGCCAGACGCTGCACTTCATATGGCATTGATTGGGCACCTGTCGCGCAAGGAGTTGAAGGAGTTGAGTCGCTTGCTGGAAAAGTCGCGAGAGTCGTTGATAAGCGTGGACGAAGCCGACTGAGTTTTTTTGCTGAAATACATTTCGTATCAACCATTTACATGGAATCGAAAAAGGAAAAGTGAACCATGAGTTTCAATGGAAAAGTCGTATTGGTGACGGGCGGAACGTCGGGCATCGGCCAAGAAACAGCCGTTCAGTTTGCGCAGGCCGGCGCTCAGGTCGTGGTCGCTGGTCGCCGAACCGAACAGTTATTTTGTGAAATGATATAAATTATTCAAGAGCTATCTCTTTGTTTTTGAATGAGCGTCAATTTTTTTAAGGATAGAGCTAGTTCTGAAGCCTCCTTGGCAAAACAGGGTTTTTTCATATTATTATTTCATAAATATATTTAAATTGGAAGTAAATCTGTTGACTATGAGATTTGTTCTGTCTTAAAACTCACATTTTCAGAACTTTAGCTTCTTTCCCACTGGGATTTTGGAGCCTTAGCCCTTCCTTTCTCAATTCTTGTCCTTTGGAAGCCGATTCACGAGAATTTAGTGACGGCTAATTTTATTTTTAAAGATACAAAAGGTATGTTAAAAATCTCAGGGTATTTTCACAAATAAATATCTTAATAACTTATTTATCAACATCAAGAATCAACTCTAAGATATTTCAAAAGCTAGAGATTATCAAGTTAGTATTTTCACAAATAAGTATCTTAATAAATTATTTCCCTCTTCTTTCGAAAATATTTGTTCATCGATGTTGTTCTCCATAGTTATGATACACGAGGATCATCGAATCTAGTTAATCGATTGATTTAAAAAGCTTTTTCCACAAAATAAGTTTTCTAAAAAAAAAGTAAAGAACTCCATTAAGCCAAAATTGAACGAAAAAAGAATCAAATAATTTACCAATCATACAACTACCACGAATCAGCATCAATAAATACATACATGAACCAGATTTTACTACTGTTAACCTTTTTTGCACAAAAAAAAACAAACAAAAAAACAACTAATAAGAATAATCGTCTTGTTGATATTTATCTGTTCAGTCAAAAGAAGCAGTCGATTCGCAAAAAAAGCACACACAAATAAAACACAAACACAAAAAAAGAAAAGAATTTTAATCCTTTTTTCTCGTGTTTCTGAATCGGCACAAGAACTCCTCAGTTATCTTTAAAATCTTTTAAATTTCTTTTAAATTTTAAATCTTTTAAAATCCATTTAAAATCTTTAAATTTCTATGTTATCAATATTAAAAACCATAGTAAAAAAAAAGTACAAGGCGAAAGCTGGGAGCTCTTATATCTTGGGGGCGTGCCTATTTAAATTTATTTCTGCCTTTTTTAAAAAAAAGAAATGGGGGAAATGGTCGTCAGTCTAAACTACGTCGTGGGCAATGGCTTTGTAAACTTAAAATATACATCATGTATGTTTGGAAATCTACGTTTAATGTTGCATCACTATTAGTGTTAGCTATCATGAAGTATAAAATAATTTCATTGTCTAACTAACAACTTAAAAAAAAAATCAAAAAGGCCGTTCTTCCTTGAACCCAAAATTGTCGAATTAGACACCTTAGTTTTTATTCTTTTGTTTTTATTTGATATATTTTACTGGTTTATCCTTGACTCGGGGCTAGTGGCTAAAGAAAGTAGAGGGGATTTAAAAAACACAGGAGCCATATCCACCACTTAGGTGTACTGGAATTATTATTAATATAATTCTTATCTAAAGGCCATTACCCCTTCACTATTTGCACTCCCAAGGCCTTTGGTCCTGATAGAAACCTATTAGTTTTTCCCTAGTCAAATCTACAACTACAAGGAGATCTTGAAGTCTTCTCAATGCAAAGATTGCAGATGAAGGAATAATTTCAATTCTGTTATGATCAAAGGGAAATGATGTTTCGTTATTACGGTGATCCAATAACTTTTTCTCTTGAAATAGTTTTTGTGACCCTCTTCGTCTGAGTATCTGTTGTGGACCTTCCTCCAACCTTTTCATGGCGAATTTTGATATAGAGTAACTTTAGACATTCAAATTATGAAAAAATCAAAATCAAAGATGTGTCTCTAGAACAAGATTATTCGAGCAGCTTGGTTTTACTTAGCGGTATTATTCTTAAACAGCACCGTACCGGTATAATTTAGCAATGGGTAGTTACAATTAATCCTCCTTAATATCAAGACTGGTAATTGATAATTTATCAAAACTGGTATGAAAATGGTGATTGGTGAAAATTGAAAACTTTACCTCCTTCAGATCAAAAATTGGCAAATTTTTAACCAAATAAGAAGTTTTCAACCTCTTGGGCAAAACAAAATTACAACAATAAGACACATCCCGTTCATAACACATAAGTGTTGTATATAATAAACGAAGACACTCCGCCAAACATTTAATAAACACATAAGGGAATATAATTCCAGTTTTTCTACTTCTGTGAATAACCGAAATTATATTAGAAACAATCAGAAGTAGGTGAAGCAATTTTGATCCTAAGCCCCGAATACCAGGGTATAGGGACTATTACTAAAGGAAACTGAATTCTACTGCTAATAAGCGCTGAAAAATCGGAAGCGCGCAAAATAACATCAAAACCTTTTGATGTCTATTAAAAGTGAGGACAGCCAGGAGAATTCCTGAAGCATGTTTTTTTTTTTTTTTTTTTTTTTAAGGCACTAAACAATGCCGAACTTATCAAAATGAGTCTAAAACCTGCCCACTCAAGGTA
Source organism: Alatinidae sp. Z8VKAUB7J3 (assembly GCA_010016025.2). NCBI lineage: Eukaryota > Metazoa > Cnidaria > Cubozoa > Carybdeida > Alatinidae > Alatinidae sp. Z8VKAUB7J3. The sequence goes on from JAAAKM020721499.1 coordinate 9,819,921, forward strand.
AAATGAAGAAATAAACCAAGGATCTTCCATTTCTTATGCAATTCTCTCATGGAATGCACATGGAAATTTACTAAATTCATCTCTGTTTTTAAAGAACTTTTATGAATAAATGTAAAATAGTGTGTATTCAGGAGCACTTTGCAACTACTTTGAGCCTAAGCCAATTGGAAAAATCAACTGATTACAAAAGTTCTTGGTTGTTGTTGTTGTTGTTTTTTGTTGTTTTGTTCTTGGTTGTTGTTGTTTTTCGTTGTTTTGTTCTTGGTTCTTTTTTTATGTCTATTTTTACAGTTTTGTTTAAAGAAGATATTTCTAAATGATTCTAACGTTTCAGAGCTATTGCAATTATTTATTTTAGAGCTCTCATGTTTTTTCTCGAATATCAAAATAGAATGGAACAAATATATAAGCTATAATTTTTAAAAAGTTTTTGAAGCTTTATACTTAACTGCATAATTTAGCCCTAAATAAGCCCTTACGGGGAGAGGGGCGTATCAAACATTGTTCATCCCTCTGAAAGACCGAATAGGGCCACATTTAATAATATGGAGCACTATATAGTCAACTTATAGAAATGGAACTTGTTGCGGTTAGAACACTTTAATTAAGACTACAATGTGCTTTGTTAAATGGCGAAATCCAGGCTTTGTACGGTCCCGGCCCTCCGAGCGCGCGAGCTCTGAGTACATAGGGGGATCAAATGTCCTTGAACCGGTGGGGGTTAGCTCCCTTCCTGGTCGCAGCCTGCCTCTTCGCAGGGGCGAGCGCACACGCCGACGAGCTCGAGAAGCGCCTCGCAACGCCGAAATCGGCCGCAAACTACTTGCGGGTCGGCAACAGCGAGCTGGACTTCGAGTCTCCAGACGAGAAGGACGCCGTCCCCATCGAGGATCTCTCGATGGTCACGGACTTCCACCCAGAGACCGACCGCTGGACCGAGCGCAACAACCGAATTCGGATCACCGCTTGAATCGGCGCGCAGGATTAATGGTGACTTCGGTTTCAAGAACAAATTCGCGACTTTTGGGTGGGCGGATCAATTTCAACTGATCAGCAGTGGCCTGATAGGCGCTATCTTCAAGCTGGGCTCCATCAACTGCCAATTTGTTGAGTACATGTTAATCACCATCCAGTATCAACGGAGTTACTGCCTTCACTCCCTTGTTTCTCATCAGCTCAATTCTGGCCAGTACAATTATTGCTGTTGCTTCAAGCTTGAAAGACAGATCAACATGTCTGATCAGGTAGTCCGAAACTCGGTAATCTTTCAGCCTGATAACCTGTCCATTCACTGTCCGCATAAAATCTGTACTGTAATGCCGGAGACTTTCCGTACATGAATAATTATGAACAAAAAGTTGAAGACACAGCCTGCTTTTTTCATTTTGCGCTATCTTCTGCTGGAACAGGAATGTGATCGGTAACTACTTCTTTGATTCTATCTGCTTTTGACCAGTCTAGAGAGCAACTGTTATCTCTTTACCTCGGCAGCCATTAACAGAATTCCATCGATCAGGGCTTATGCTACCTGCATCTCAGTAATGTGCTTCAAGGTTGCCTTCAGCATCGCGTTGACAGCTTGTCTCTTGGAATTTCATGCCTCTTTTTTTTCTTTTAGAAAACGTTTTAATTTGACGGGCATATTCCAGAAACATTGGAACATAAAATAGGAAATCCTACCGAAAGAAAAACTTGTCAAAAATTCCTAAACCATTTGGGGTACAATAAAGTACCCCGAATGATATTGTATACCTGGCTGTAAATACTAAACTTACGACTTAATCTATCCTTCAGCAGCAATTAAAAATCACCCATTCAGGTTATTTATTCCAAACTCCTTTTGGCATAGCTTTTTTATAAGCAAACCAAAGGAGGAGTATTATGAAATTGTTTCGTTTCGTTTTTGTACTAGCCATTTTAGGCAGCCTGATGGCATTATTTACGATCAGTTGCAGCAGTGATTCGGCAACGCCCATGGAAATGGAAGAAGATCTGCCGCCACCGGTAAACGTCGAGGCCCCACGATTCATGATTATTGATAATATTGCAAGTTCGGTAAATTCTTGTCGTCTGAACTGATTTAAAATATTCCGATCTGGTAACTTTCCATGTATACATAAAAAAAAAAAGAAATAGTCTCATTTTTGTCGACAGAGTCATTTTAATAAAGCAAGTTCTTTTTATTATCTAATAATTTCTGGACAAAATTTTCATGGAGCTGAGCATTTTCTTGGCAGTCTCGTCGCAAGTTTCTCAATACCATAACCGAAAAATGTTGTGACCAATGACACCTTAAACTAAACACAACTGGGTAGGTACCAGCGTTATACCCAAAAGATTCTTTGTAGCAAAATTATGGCATTGGGCGCAGGTAGCAGACCGCCGCACTCGCCCGCCGCCCGTCATGGATGGTGAAGTCGTAGCGGCAGACCCCTTCCTGGTCGGGGCCGTTGCAGTCGTCGTTGCGGGCCATGCCAGCCTGAACGCCGGCGGCCATGAAGGCGTCGTAGAGCGGATTGTCGCCGCGCCCGCGCTGCACCTTGAGGGGGCCGGCGGTGCCGTGCAGGGCGTCGGCCGGCCGGTCCACATGTCCTTCCGAGCGCTTGAAGTAAGGCAGCACATCGTCCCAGGACCAGCCGCGGTTGCCGAGCTGCGCCCAGGTGTCGTAGTCGCGCGGATGGCCGCGCACGTAGATCATCGAGTTGATCGGATAAGTCATTCTCAAAGTCGTATTTATTAGAGCTTTCAAATATGTTGAAAAAATGGCTATCTCAAAATTTTGATCAGGTGACTTTGGGTAAAAGTGAGCGCGGGAGGGCTAGCTGCCGTCCAATATTTTTGGTCACTTAAAAAAGGGACTAGAACTTTTGATTTCCGATCAAATGAGCCATCTCCCAATCTTCTACGATCACTGGCTTAATACGATCACTTTTGGGGAAAAAATAATAAATAAATAAAAAAGCACGCATCTGTGCTCTTTCTTCTGGTAAAAATGCAAAATTCCACATTTTTGTACATAGAAGCTTGAAAATTCTACAACACGTTTCTCTGGTATGCCTTTTGGACCACACATACAATAAAAAAACCCTGATATTTCTTAATGATATATCCTGTAGGTGAAGAAGAGGAAATTACCTAATTTACAGTTGTTACCCCGGGGCTATGGCGGGTGGTATCGTATCCCCAGAAGTATAGTTACTTGGCCTTCAACTATTTTAAGCAATATCACTCTTCAAAATGTTGATCAGTGATGCGGAGAGGGAGCATCTAGAAAGGACAAGGGGGATGGTTGCCCTCCGATAGGTCTTCAATATCCCCTGAAATTTTCAAGAATTGCACTCTATTGTTTCTCAGATATTAATGATACGTCCTACTGACAATCATCGCGATCAAAGTGTGTTCGTAGAAAAGTGCATTTATGAAAGATTATGTTTTTTTGGTGGTCTTTTAAGTTTTCTCTGAACGCCAAAAAACAGCTCGTCTTAAAACCTGTGGGAGGTGTTGAAAAATAAATGTCGATAATGAATTTCTGACAGCCTGATTTGACTTTTCGAGTCAAAATCTAAACTAAGGATTTTTTAGTCAACATTACACGTTAGTATTTAGAATATTTAAAAGACACTGGGAAAGAGACTGCAATTTCATTGAAATCGTCCCAAAGTATGTTTTCTTGCCGCGAAATTCATTTCTTTTTGGCGAAATTCAATTCATCGTTTCATAATTTCAAATAGTTTTCGTCTGGTGAAAGCCCTATTCCAATTTGATTTTACCGACACCCTGGTGCAGAACACCTACATTATGCTTCGCCAAAAAACTGTCGCAAAACTAGAATTGCTTCTATTTATGGATCACCATTTTAGATGGAACGCAACGTCATTCACAATTATGAGGATTGCAAAAAGAGTAAGCACCGCTAAACAAGGAGATAAAGAAAATATTAGCAGCACCGAATGGAACAGGACTCGTTGCCACTGTTTTTTTTTTTTTGCAAGAAATGATGAAGAGCTTGGCACCAGAACGACTACAAGAACAAACTAAATGTCTCAACAATCGTGAAACAAGAGCTAAGAGCTCATATGGCACTTGTGACGAGTAGCGTCTCATTTAGGTCCTGTGATGATAAAATTCACACACATCGAGGAAAGTTCTCGGTTCTTGAGATCACTTTGACGGTGCCGAATGCATTGAGAATTATCGAGAAGGTCGCGGATGAGCTGGGTGACCAAATCCTGTTGGGTGCGGGAACAGTCCTCGACAGTGAAACTGCGCGGTCTGCCATGCTGGCAGGCGCCGAATTCTTTGTTTCTCCTGGGACTTCTTTGGATGTCATTCAAACCTGCCGCCGCTATGGCAAGTCCATTTTCCCTGGGGCATTTACGCCGACCGAGGTGATCCACGCGTGTCAGGCTGGTTGCGATGCCGTAAAGGTCTTTCCATGCAACGGTACAGTTAAACAAAATAGCGACAAAGAAGTCAGTAACCAGAAACATCATTCAGTAATCATCTCTTTCCTGCTACAGCTAAAAAAAAATATTAAACAAATAACGATTCAGTTAGACAAAATAAAGAAATTCAGGTAAAACTAATTAAGCGACTTTAGCAATTCAATCGGGTGTCATTTACGACGTTTCGACTTCCATAGGGATATCAGGCACGATAGTCAAGCATTAAAATCGGTGATCATTGTTAAACTAGAGCTGATCATTGACAATGATTCATTTCTGTAAAAATATGTTAAAGCTGCAGAAATACGTAAAAAAAGGAGACCCCAAAGAGCGAAATTTCAGCTTCTGATTACCATCCTAATAGGGCCCCTCCAAAGCTTATACAGCCATCCTTTGTATAAAAACCCGATAAGCCCCCAGAGCATAACTTACAACCCTTGCTCTGAGGGCTGTGGGGGGTGGGAAAGGTAGTGGTGATTATATGGGGGACATAATTTCCAGATCTTTCAACTACGCAAAACAAAGAGAAAATCTCAAGATTTTGACTGGATGTGTTTGGAAAAATGATGGACATGGGCTGGGGCTGCCTTCTATCACTTCCGAAAGTTAAACATGGCTCTTGCCCCTTCAATTTCCAGTAAAATGAGCCTTTTTACAAAATTTCTGCGACTACTCTATATATAAGACAGAAGACGATGGAGTTTGGCAAGCAATTGCTGCCCATCCTGATGATATGAACAATATAACGCCAACTATGTTGACGGATAACGTCTGTTATTAAAGGTAGTTAGACTTGTTGCCTTATGGTGTCATTTCTTTTCCTCTGGGTCCAGTTTATATTTAAGATTCTTCTGAGGCAAGATAATTCTATTACCTGTATAAAAACTGGTAAATACCAAAGATGCAAAAGGATTGAATAAAAAGGAGAAACTAACCTGAAAGTGAAAACTAACTGGGAACTGATTCAATGAAAACACTAGTTTAGCCCTGAATTGGTCAAAGCCGTTTTGCTGAAAGAACTAGGTCCTGATTGAAAACTTGTATAGGATAAAATATATGAAAAGATAACCATGAATTAAAAGAAAGACGGAAAGGGGGTCTTAGCAATGAATTCCAGGGGGGGGCTCGTTATTATAGGTAAATTCAAGTAATAATTAAGAGGTAATTCTGAGAGGTCCTAATGAAAATACCTCGTTTCTTTGATTGAGCGTTAGACATAGACACTCCCCTTCAGTCGAAAAAAATTCATTTAACGAGTCCCAGCTTAACTTGAAGCTCTAGAAAGTGTTAGTCCAAGCAATTCACGCCATCATGGCAGTATGTGGCTGCTCCCACGGCACCCGTGTAATACTTTTTATCATTTTTGAAACATTTTTACAATTATTGACGTGAAAAAGGTTTACTATCGAAATTCAAAAAAAAGGAGTGAAAATTAGTAAAAAGTAAAATTTTGGCGAAGCAAAAGCCTTTACTTCAAAAACGGTGATATTTAAATTTCAAAGGTTTTCTGTGTCACCCTTCTTGCAAGAATAATGTACAATTATTTTAAAATAGAGATGAAACACAAAATTTGAAATAGTCCTTATTATGGCACTTGTTATTTACCAAGTGACACAGAGTGATCGCAATTTCTGTCCGTCTGTCTGTCTGTCGGTACCGGTTTCGCTAGTTCGGGCACTTCCAGATAAGCTAGGACGATGGAAGTTGGCAGGGGTGTCAGGGACCTTGATTCTATCGTAAACTAAAGTTTTTAGAGGAGCTTTTTTAATGTCAAAAAAACTAATCTCCCATTTAAAGAAGGAATCTCCCCTTCCTTCCAAGAATTTGTCAAAAGATCCTTCTAGAAAATTTTAAAACAGACCTAAAAATATAGTTTTTGTGTTTTACCCCACTCCCCTCCTTAGAGAGAAAAATCATTTTTATGGTTGGATAAAGTGTTAAGTTGTTGATTACAGGAAAAATTGACTTGAATATGATCATTAATCCCAAAATTTTATGTAATTCTGATCCTAGGATTCCCTCTCTACTATCATTTTCAAACCTCCTCCCTGCACAAAATTGGAACTTAGCAATAAATTAGACTATTAAGTTAAAATAATTATCTTTTAAAGGAGTTGTGAATCGCCTGACATGTTTTTGCTTCTTAGGGGGGTGGGAACTATATAAAGGCTTATGCTGTTTTCACATTACTTTGTAATGTAACCTACCTAACGCAATAATATAAAATGGTTAGCTAAAAACAATCAACCAATTAGAATCAAATTTAAATTATAACGGACCTCCAGTACACCATCGTGATTGACCTACTATAACCCCTGTGAAACTACTACTAAAGACAATTTTATAGACGTGAGCAGTAAAGACACTAGCAGTAGTTCGAGAAAAATGACAATGCAGTAAAGGAAGATGAGCTGACGCGGTTCCGACCTGCACTACTACCATCACGGTGGCTTCGGGCCCGTTCGCTTGCGACAGCCGATGATCCTCGGGCACGAGGTCGCGGGGACTGTTACGGCACTCGGCAAAGGCGTGAAAGATCTTGAGGTGGGCGATCTTGTTGCCGTATCGCCGTCCCGACCGTGCGGCAAATGCCGCTATTGCGCCAAAGGCCTGCCCAATCACTGTGAAAACATGCGTTTCTATGGCTCGGCCATGCCGTTTCCCCATGTTCAGGGCGCGTTTCGGGAAATCCTGATTGCCGATACATCCCAATGTGTGAAAGCCAACGGCCTGACCGCCGGCGAAGCCGCGATGGCCGAGCCCACGACAATACATTTTTACATGAAAACTTAAAAACTTCACAAGAGTCTAAAAATAGAATGTGGAGTTAACTGTGGAAGAACGCATGTGTAAATTAATTGGATACAAATTCAACTTTTTTTCTCTTGTGTATTTAAATGTGCAATTTTTACCATTCTGGTATCAAATGTTTAGATTTTTTTGTACCTCCATTTGCCTTTTTGCAACTTCGTTGTTGTCTGCGTTATTATGTAGGTATGCAGCATTGAATGAAGTATTTATTAGAAAAAAACTGTTTGTTTTAGTCTACCACCTTTCTTACTCCTAGTTATCTTAATTATGTGATACTTTTAAATTTATAATTCTGTGTAGTTACATGTTTAACGATTGAAAATCTTTTTTGGGAAGTTTATTTGTAATGAAATTGGCAGGAAGCGTGATCACGGCGACAACTAATTCGAATTTCGTGAAAGACTTGGCGTGCAAAACACCCATACAACTTCTTTAGCGATTCCTGATAGGCATAGAAAGTCAAAAAAAGTAGTCTCTATGTTTGAAACAATCCAAGTTGGTCCAGCTACAATTTCATCTTCCACTTTTCTTTGGTCTTTAGGCCTTCCATTTGAAACGTCAATTACATCCAAAGAACAGCTTATAATTGATCCCTTGAAAGAAAAACTAAGAAGATTTTACGAGCCCATTGCTCGTAATCAAAAACGCCGAATAATATATAAGTAATGGCGGACATTGACCCAACGGCAGATTTGGTTGTATACAGCCGTGATGGATGTCATCTCTGTGAACAAATGATACTTGCGCTTAAACAGTATCAGGAGCGAGTATCATTTAGTTTCCAGGTTATAGACATTGATTCATGTGCAGAGCTGATATCGCAATTTAATGATAAAGTGCCTGTTTTAATGTCGCTTCCCGATCGGCATGAGATATGCCATTATCATCTCAATATATCTCTACTGGATGATTATCTTGCCAAATTTCGTTAGAATGCTGCCTCTTGATTCTTATCGAATAGATGATTGAGTTATACTCCTTGGTTAATTAAAAAGTTTGGAAGAATAGGAAGATGAGTTTCAAACCAGGATTAAAATATTGGAGGTTGAAGTGATTAAGGTGGTCAAGTATGGTCCGCAAATTATTTTTAATATGCTATAAGAGGAGGTCTATCCTCCTCATATACAAAATAATTCTGCTCGTTATATAAGTTTGAATGTTGCTCTTTACTTTCATTTGAAATAGTGATTTAAAAATTTTGAGAATTTTGCTATCAGTCGATAACTGATAATCGGGTGTATCAACTTAATGAGTTATATCTTTAGGATTTGAATTTTTTCTATTTGAAAATACATTAAAAATTGTTTGAAAAGGAAAACTTTGTATTTCTTAAGCATGTATTGTACCTTTTGATTTAGTTTTAATCACCCTCTGGTTTCCCTGAAAGTTGAAACTCAATACCATATTCTGTTCTTGAGACATTGTATCTATGCTTCTTTAACAACCTGGATGTACTATCTTTTTGAAGCAAATTTCCTTTATAAGAAATAAAATTACCCTTGATTTTGCTGATGGTTGTCATCTGGTACAGACTGGGGCATGTCCCAATGTGAATCATTTTCTCCTGAGTATTATTTGCATTCTTCAGAATGTTTTCCACAAGATAGCCATATAACATGACCAGATAATTTGGTTTTCTTCTAGTACTACAAGCGCTAAATTTTACTCAACTAAAAAAGAAAACGCTAACCGATACTCGAGACGCCGAAATACAGCGTCTCGAAACCATCGCCGACTGGCTCGATAGCCGCTTCACAATCCCGGGCACCAATCTGCGCTTTGGATTGGATTTCATATTTGGCGTCCTGCCCGGTATCGGCGATGGCGTCAGCGTCGGTTTCGGCGGTGAACACACGCGGCGCAATTCGATGGGACTGGCCAACATCCGTTACACGAATCTCCAGGGCGAAGAACCCGGATTCTTTTGGGACGGACGCGCTAAGACTCTCGAAGCGCAGGTGCTGTTGCCGATTCCGGACGAAGTCGAAATGCGGATGCAACTGAAGGTTCTGGAGACGAAGCTGCAGCCACTTCCAACAAAAATAAATTTTTTTATGACTATAGAGAAATTTTTGAAAATTGCGTTTTTCAGATATGAATAGATGTAAATTGATTCCAAAGTTTCGGGCAAATGTTTTATTTTGTTGTTCTTGGTATTTTTAGGCTTATTTTTCACATACAAGTTCAAATGACACTTTTTTGTGATCCTGCCTTACTCATGTTTTATCGTGATACAATATTTTTGCCATCATTTAATAGCTAAATTTTAGTTTTGTCCATCTACATATTAAGTATTTGAAATTTGTTTTATTTTCTTTTAGATTGAAGAATACCTTAAAAAGATTGAAGAACCCGTGAAAATAGACAACAATTTTTCCATTGATGGGTATTAAATACATTCATTCAATTAAGCCCACATCGATTACCATCGCTCACGTAAAAAATGCAAATTTTTTTTTATTTGCAGATAGTTGCTGTTCAAAGTTTGTTGTAGGGGTTTCAGATATACGAGACCAAGGTGTATATTTCAAAGTGTTCTTTCCCTATTTTTCTAAAGCTACGCAAATTTTATTATGCTATGAACTTTTGATTGGTAAATTCAACATTAACGAATTTTGCATAATTTGAATGAACAGGATGAGCAAATTCTTTGGTGAATGGTAATACAATTTCTTTTGGGTTGCTATTTACTTAAGTTCCTTACCATGAGCTGTTGGATGAAAGAGGACACGCCGGACTGAGGCATTTTACAGCTGTACACGGGCAGTGCTGCTGATGCAACTTGGGGAAGCGACTGCCTAGAATTCCGTCGGAATGGGACGAGGCTTGTCGTCTACACCCGGCGCGACCCACCATGACGAACAAACAGAGCGAAAGGAGGAGCCGTGTTGATGGGTGCCTTCCTACGGGGCACCCATCAACTTTTTCTGCTCCGTGAATCTTATCAAGGGACGGACGGAGTGTGGCCCTGCTTGGTCCCAAGGGGAAAAGGAAAAGGGGACTGACTTTTTTTGTTAACCCAGACTTTCACCTTGTTGCGTCGGCACGGTTGGTGGTGTTCTAACGGTAAGTTCTGCCGGCGCAGCGGACTGACCTATTCGGACAGGGAATTGGTCCCGATCGGTGGCCGTTGGGTTGCTAGAATCCGGCCAACTCCAATTCCCAGAAGGCTCAATGACCCGCACCCGGCTCGCCGCGTCCCTTCTGACGCTGGCCCTCGTCTCGCTCGCCCTCGGTTTCGCGTCCTGCTCCGAGGCAACGGAAGCGGCGCCCCGAGCGAAGGACTCTTCCGTCAGTGGACCCGACAGCCACGCGACGCCCGCGGGCCAGGTGCTGACGTTCGATGGCACCAACTCTCTGAAGTTCGTCGAGGCCGAGGGGTCGCGCGTGTTCAACTTCGAGAGCGGGACTTCACAACTTCACTTTTCGACGTTATATATAACCCAATACCAAACAACAGTATTCAATAGATTTTATTTTAGTAATTCAGAACAAAATCTTTTCTTAATATTCCTCCTATGTCTGACTTTTGTAATTGAAGAACATATAATTTTCACTCCCAACATTAGTTTTGACTTTATGTATATCGCATTACCAAACAATACTATTCAAAAGGTTTTATTTTTTTTTCTAATTCAGAATAACTTATTTTCTCGCTGTTCCTCCTGAATCTGGTTTTTCAAACTGCTGTATACATTTTCTTATTCAAAACATTGCTTTTCGACTATGTTTATATCCTACCCCAACAACAAGTGGTTAGCAAAACGGTGTGCCTCATCACGTAAACGCTGTACGAAATACAGAACCGCATCGCGTTCCGGCAGCATGAAAGACGGTTTGCCTTTGATGAAGAACTTTTCGCGCCCCGCATCGCGGTCCGGGCCTTTCGCAATACCTACCATTGCCACCGAATTTTCAAGCCCCAGCTCTTTCATGAAGTCGTACACAGCATTGAGCTGTCCCAATCCACCATCGATCAGCAGGAGGTCTGGCCAAACGCCAATTTCGCCCTCTGGTACATCCTGTTCTCTCGGCAGGCCATGTTCTTTTACCAGCCGGGAAACGCGTCGCTTCAGCCCCTCGCGCATCATGCCATAGTCGTCTCAAACTCAACCACCATTGCACGCGTGTCCTCAAGCGCAGCTTCGATGTCAAAGTCTTCTGCCGGGCGTATCTGGACGGTGGCTTCGCGAGAAATTTGTGCCTGCCAGGCAGAAGCGCTTCGATCCAACAGTGTTACCGCCCCAATTACCGTAATCGCCGTTTGAACCTGCGGCGCAAGGGTAAAGACGACGTGCAGGCGGGCGATTAAATAAACGCCGGCGGTCACCATGGTTGCCGAGTGGATTAAGGCGCTGACCGGTGTGGGGCCGGCCATGGCATCAGGGAGCCAGGTTTGCAGCGGCAGTTGGGCCGATTTACCTAGCGCGCCTCCCAACAGCAAGGCAGATATGGTATGAGAATTGTCTTGGATGCGTGAAAAAGTTATTTTGATAAATTACAACATATCATGGCATTGTCAAATCTGGAAATACTCGGTTTGCACGAGGTGCGTGCGATAAGGGAACACTAAACTTGGAAACCGAAATTTTTACTTAGTGTTGTTGGTGCTTGTACAGAAAAAGTATCAATCGCTCCAGAAGCCAAACATTCAATTGAGAGTAGAACATAAAATCTTTTTCGGACTTCGAAATTTGGCACCATCAAGTTAACCCTCGAACACCATCTTAATGTTTTTTCTTGTCGTAGCTCATAATACCAAAGTGAACATTTGGTTGTCTTTGTGCGAGAGCTGAAGGCGGGAAAGCCGCTCCGCCTGCTGCTCAATCCCGACGCGCCGGACGCGATACCGGCCTATGGCAGTGGTCTCAACCCCAGCGATTGTGTCGAGGTGACCGAACGCGCCCGGGCCGAGGGATACCGCGCCTTCAAGCTCAAGGTCGGCTTCGGCGCCGATACCGACGGTCACGGCGCCATATTTGTTCCCGAAACAGACTTCTGCCGTGTCGACATCCGCACCTGTTGAGGAGTCTCCGGAACCGGCATCGTTCAGGCTGGTTTGCAGGCTTTTATTGCCACCGATATTTGAGGACATGCCGAGGACGGGCAGAATATCCGGTCCCAGGGTTTTCAGTTCCGCCTTGGTGTTGCCATGCTGAACTGTGAAAATAAATCAGCAAGTTAGATACTTAGGTTTAACAACGCTATTCGTTGGTAAAAATTGAAACATTGGCAATTTGTCAGAGGTAACTGCAACTTCAAAGCTACAGCTTTTTTAGCCGTTTTATGATATTTGACTTAAATGTGGCTTTTACTTGGGGAAATGGGGTTTCGAATTATGAATTTTCGAGGACAATATCACATTTTCGTTGGTGTTGCCATGCTGAACTGTGAAAATAAATCAGCAAGTTAGATACTTAGGTTCGGAAGCGCGACGCGTAGGTAAAGAGTGTAGAATTAGGTGGTCGTCGTATCATTAAGCAACTTCTCCCACCATCGATGGCGATTATTGCTACGTGCTTTCGGTCAAAGGCAATTTGGCTTGCTTGAGCACCAATGATGGAGGGGTCAAATGGGACTCCAACATGAAGGACTACGGTGGAAAAACACCTTTTTGGGGATATTGTGAATCGGTCCTGGTGGATGGAGACAACGTCATCTGCACCCCAGGAGGCAAACAAGGAACCATTCTCGCATTGAACAAATCGAGTGGCGAAAAAGTCTGGCAAAGTAAAGACATCACCGACGGTGCTCAATACTCATCGATCGTAAAGGCCAAGCTGAATGATCAAGACCAATATGTCCAACTGACAATGAAATCGTTGATGGGAGTTAATACCATTCAGTTATGCAGAATTTCACGTGCCACTTTCCATGGAAAATTGTATATAAGCCAGAAATTTTATTCTTTAATCTAGTTCAACGTGTATCTCTGAAGAGTGTTGACGAAAAAGCTTTAAGATACCATGATACCTGTCATCTCTGGAATTCTAGAGTTTTGAATAACCCGCAAAGCCAGTGGTTACCTAACAAGGAGGAATTGGTTTGAGTTTCATCTAAGCTAAATTTTAATAGAATGCAGAGGATAAATTAGGAGGTATTATAGGTTTATGGTGGGTAAGGGCAGGAGGAGGGCAACATAGAATAGTTTTGGAAGCACTGTGCTAAGTGTTTAAAATTAAAGGCAGTCACTGAACCTGAGACTAATTCCGGCACGCTGGCATTGCAGGTAACAGAACTTGACTCAATGCGCACCAGCAAGATATTGGATAACGCAATATGGCCTGCCCCATCGCCGGTATCTCCACACCTGGCGTACGTTGCGGTTGATCCACTGACACTGGCCCGCGGCCTGTCCATATACGATCTGCGCACGGCCGAGAGTGAGACGCTCATCGAGATTGACGCATTCTCTGATATCGATGCACCGCTGTATTCAGCAGACGGGGATTGGATCTACTTCTTCGGACCGGCACCGGTTGAAACCACCGTTAACTGGCTGCAGTGGCTGGGTATCCGCACAGCGTACGGCGGCGATGGCGAAGGTCGACCTGGCCCCCAACCCGAACATACACACGGTGATCAGCCGCGTGCGCGAGGGCGAGATCTACCAATCCATGCTAGCCAATGAGCGGGCCGCGCTCGACAACGCTGGTATTGTCCTGCCAGACAACTTTCCCAAGGACTAACCCGCCAGTTCGTTGACGTGCTCGGCGCACAAATGACGCTTGTCGATCTTGCCCGAGGCTATGCGCGGTAGCGGATCGAGCAGCTGTTTTACGTAACGCGGTATTTTGAATCGAGCCAAACGTTGCTCCAGAAATGCATAGAGACTTGGCTCATCGAGTAGCTCACGCACGTATATGGTTGCGCTGGCAGTGGCCATCGGCAGTGAAGGGCAATGGCAGCAGAAGCTGATAGATGCCTCTGATCAGGCGAACGTCGCGTAAAGTATTTGGTTACAGATTTACAGAGAGAACAGTTATGGATTTTGAAGATACAGCAGAAGAAAAAGCGTTCCGCGAAGAAGCACGTTCCTGGTTGGAAGCCAATGTGCCCACGGAAGAAGAAATGGCGGGCATGGACGGTATGGCCCGTGCGAAGCTCTGGCAGAAGCGCAAGGCCGATGCAGGCTGGGCGTGCATTCGTTGGCCTGAGGAGTACGGCGGTCGTGGTGCCAGTGCAATCCAGCAGGTGATCTTAGGGCAGGAAGAGGCCTATAATTTTCTATTTCTCTTAAAGCACCAGTTTCAAATCCATTCAATAAGTTAATTACTAAACTTTATTTTACATTTAATGGATATATAGATTTTTAATTTATAGCTTGAAAAGAGATTCCGAATACCTTGAAAATTGTCGAATTTTTGTAACGTCATTGGCAAACAAAATTCTCTGCAGAGATATTAGTATCATTTTTTATAATGAGTTTCAGGTTTCATTTTAACTTTTTCTTTAGGAAACACGAGACTAGAGAAATATAGAGTTAACTTATTCAGCTAGGTAGATAGGGTGTTTAGGCAGGGAGTAAGACTTAACATGAATAAGGAATTTTTAAATCTTACCGGGGCCAAGACCTTTCATATTCGAAATAATTTCTGTTGGTTTTAAGTTTTAATGTTACTTCTTACTTTCAGTCGAAGAATTTTCTTTGTTTTATTCAATTTCCAATCGTTTTTATAAGTAATGCCGGGAAATCCAGCTCCCCCTCCATGGAAAATTCCTTCCTCCTCTAAAAATTAATCTGTGGAAAGACACTCTCATGTACCCCCCTCCCCGCAAGAAAGTCCCCCCTAAAATTATCCGTTTACTTCCCAATAGCCAATATTATAAGTAAACTATGGGTAAAGTTCATAGTTTGTTTCCCTTCCCCCGGGGGCTTTGAGGTGTCAAGTCATTCTTAAAGATATAGCTCAACAACTCTAAGGATAAGTTTGCGATTCCGCAAGCAGACAAGCAACTTCGGGATCGAGCTTTTAGGGAAAAAGCCTGCACGGATAATTATCCGATATTCTCAAAAGTGTATCCGATGATGTGAGTAAGTCTGTCCGAGATATCGCTCATCCCACCTGAAAAAGAAAAATGAAACAAAACAGAATTGATTTCAGGCTTGGATTCCTCCAGTAGTCCCACCAATCATATGCTATATCGACGAAGTGGAGAGAAGAAAAACATGGATTGGATCCGGGTCAATCCAAATTGACTTTTTTCTTTGTGTTGTCAACTAATATCACTTAGCTGAGAAGCAAATATTTTCTTGCTGTTCGGGACCCACGGCCAGTTCACCGTGTCCGGAGCCAAGCGCATGGCTCGCCGGCTTGAGCGCTACGAACCCCTTTGGTTCGAGGAGCCGGTGCCACCCGAGATGCCGGAGCAGATGGCAGAGGTCGCCCGGTACACCTCGGTGCCGATTTCATCAGGTGAGCGGCTCTGCACAAAATACGAATTTGCCCGCCTGCTCGATTGTGGCGCAGCTTCCATCTTGCAGCCCGATCTCGGTCGCGTTGGTGGCCTGCTCGAAGCCAAGAAGATCGCGGCCATGGCAGAGACACGATACGCCCAGATCGCGCCGCATCTCTATTGCGGACCGATCGTCGGAGCCGCGAACAACATTAAAACTTAAAACGAACAGAAATTATTACGTACTTGAGGGGGTTACTCCTCCTAAACACCTCACTCTTTACGGTAAAGTTTTTTAGTACTTTTAATAAAAGCTTCTTACTATTCTAACGAAACGAATATAATGTTTTAGGAGTCGTTCTTAAAGGATTGGGACGGAATTTAAACTTTAGCATAAAGAGCGAGGTGTTGTGGAGGAGTAACATCCTCACATACGTAATAATTTTAGTTCGTTTTAAGTTTTAGTGTTGCTCATTACTTTCAGATAAAAAAATTGTTTTTTTTTATTAAATTTCTGATTAAAAAAAATAATTCCAGGCAATCTGGCTACGCCGAGTTAATGTGTTTTGTATAGGAAGTGTATGATAAGTTGTGTATTGCGTTGGAAATATCGAAGACAAATTCGAAAAATCAACTAAATTTACTGTAGAACATGTCACTAGATGTTTAAGAAACTCAAGTCCTGGATTCCGTTTGACTAGAGCGCAGACGAAAGAATTTTTAGGGGGAAGATTTTACGAAAGTGCAGTGTGGCCTAATGAAAACATTGTGAGCATATGGTAAGTTGTGTTTTGCGTTAGAAACATCCAAGAAAAATTGAGAAATCACCCAAATTCCCCAAAAACCGGTCCCTAGATGTTTTAGAAACTCTAATCAGGGGTTTAAGTGCTACTAAATGGGAAAAAGATAGATGGAATTATTTTTCAGTTTATTGGGGTAACCTATCGTTTTCTTTTTTTTTTTTCTCTTTTGCTAATTTTAGAATCAAAGGTTGGGGTATTGTGACTTTACTGGCTCCATTGGTTAATCCTTATGGATGGTGGTCATATTTAATGTATTTTGAAATTAGAGGAAACATTTCATTCATTCAAGTTCGTTCTGATTCTATTTTTTTTTGATTTGAGTTACATAATTACAAAAATTTTGAAGGAATATCAACCTTATGACTATATGGGAGGATTTTGGTGGGCATATTTTGTATTCTTTTGGATTTTGGTTGGAGTTACTGCGTTCTCAATGGTAGTAAGATTTTGTCACATCTCCCGTATTTGCCGTCATGTCGTAAAGCCCTACGTGTGCGCTACCATTACTTGACATATCAAGCATGCACCACCATTACGTAACAACCAGGTATGCACCACCATTACGTAACACCTGCGTTTGCACCACCATTACGTAACACTCACGTGTGCGCCGTACTCAGTTACATGCGAGGGTTCCCCTCGGGCCCCAAGTCTAGCATGTCACGCAAGATTGCGTCACTCCCAGTAAATTAATTAAGTCACAGAAGATTATATCATCCCCAACGTAGGTAAACAATCTCATATTACGTAACTTTCACCTGCATCTCTTAGAAGACAGTCCCTATAGAATTTGCGAACGAACGCGCTATCGAACTCAATGGTGGAACCCTTTCCAATGGTGAACCAGTTGTTGGCGTTAAAGTCAACTTGCGCAATGCTTTGGTTGAATTGAACGAGCTACTCGACCTTTGGAGCAAGATTACTGACAATGATGGCCTGATTCCTGATTCGGTACTGAATTCGGACAAATTCAAGGCGCTACTTGCGACCGACGAAGCTCTCCAGATCGACGTGAAGTCGCGGGCTGGAACGATCCGCAGGTTTGTCAGTGAGCCAGGTCCCGAAGTACTGACCAAACTCAACAACCTGATTATTGATATCTCATTGATCCAAGCGCTGGCACGTGTCGATCAAACCTATATTTTGTCATTTTATTTAGCAAATATAGCAGATAAGAAAGGGGGTTGCAAACATTAATAGAAATTTACAGATGGTTGCAACTAAGGAAATGTTTGAAATCACTGAATTAAGCCAACTTCTTTCAACATCTGCATCTGCAATACCTGCATCGCAACCGCAAAACATAGCCAAACGCCTGAATGTAGCTATTACAGTTTATAAGCAAATCGTTTTTCCAACATCGTTTTTCCATGTTTTTCAAAATTTTTTACGCTTAATAAATCAATTCGTCATCTTCAAAGTCAGTTAATTTTCTTTACATTTTAAATTCATGATTTTTGGGGGTTTGAAGGTCGTCCGAGAAAATGGTCGAGCTCGGCGTCGATCGCCTCAAGGAATTCATCAAGACCATCGGGCTTTTCAATTCCAAGGCAAAAAACGTGATCGCGCTCTCCGAGATCCTGATCCGTGATCACGACAGCGCGGTTCCACGGGATCGGGAAACTCTGGAGACCCTGCCTGGCGTCGGGCGAAAAACCGCGAATGTGGTGCTGAACATAGCCTTCGGCCAGCCAACCATAGCGGTGGATACCCATCTTTTTCGGGTCGGCAATCGGACCGGCCTGGCGAGCGGCAAAACGCCTCTCGCGGTGGAGTTGGCGCTGGAGCGACGCATTCCGGAGCATTGGAAGCTGCACGCCCATGAAGTAAGAATAAATAGAACAAAATACATGGGAAAATTTTCATATTTTGGCTGGGATCTCCGTTTATCCCCTCTTAGTTATAAAGAGGAAGAAAAGTAGAAAATAGAATAAGTTAAACCGTACGAAATAAAATAAAAACAGACCTCTTTTCCAGGGGGTTGTCTCGAAGAAGGGCATGAAGTTTACTAAAAAAAAAGTGGCAACAATGAGTAAACTATATAGAAGATATAAAAAAAACCTTGAGAAACGTCTCAAGATTTTGGGGAAGCAATATTTAGCACAAAAAATAGTTGGCTGAACTGAGAGTAGTGGACTTTGGTTTTTATACGGACTTATTATTATGGACTTGGCGAATTTCAAAACCCAGGGTCGCTGGCGATCGATGCCCAGGGCCGGATTGTCATCGCCGACACCGATAATGATCGGGTGCAACTGTGCACCGAAGATGGCGTTTGTACAGCCTTTGGCAGCGTCGGCGATGACCTCGGTGAGTTCAACAACCCGGAGAGCCTTACAGTCGGTCCCTCGGGCGATCTCTACTTGGCCGACTCGGGCAATAATCGCATTCAGCGTTGTGACGATACGGTTGCCTGTCAGGTTTTTGGTGCTGCCGGCGATTTCCCCAACGCTCTGGGCATTGCGGTGGCAGCTGACGGCGCAGTGGTGGTGTCAACGGGAAATCGGCTTCAAGTCGGCTTGCCGTCGGTGGGGCCCTCGATCGCGACCTCGACCTGGGCCATGCCGTGCGCGGCACCGGCCGCGTTGGCCAGCACTTTGCGCGTCACCGCGTTGAGGCCGAGGATGTCGCCCACCGAGAACATCATCGTGATGTCCTTCGTGTCGACGTAGGGCGCGGTGTCGCCCGACGCCGCGGTCGACACGAGCACCTTCGGGAGGCCGTAGGGCAACGCGCGCATGACCTCCGAGCACGCCGCCGTGCCCTGGAAGCCGCCCATGCCGAGCACGGCCGAGACGTCGCCGGACTCCACGCGCTCGCGCAACCAGCGGATCGCGCCCGCGACCATCACGGGTGCGGCGGGGTAATGGCTGGTGTCCATGACCAGACGCTTTTCTTTTTTTTGCTTGACAGAAATCGACCCCAATGTAGAAGGAAAATTAGTCATCCATATAACTGGTTAATAAGAAACATATGACTGGACAAGGCAGAAAAAAGAGCTTCAAAATAGATTCAGTAAAGGTGTGTCCGAGTTTTTGAATGATACCCACGCTTCATGAGAGCTTAACCCTGATTATGACTATTCGGTCTCCAAATCAAAGGTTCTCATTAAGCAGGATTTGATGCCCACTTAATTGGGCAATCTGTCTTGTCTTTTTCTTCTATTAGCCGTGACTTTAACTTGTCCCATAACTATTCCCTTTTTTTATATAAAATAAATAGTAAAAACATGGGACAATGAAAGAGTAAAAAGAAGAAGAAAAACAGAAAAAAAAGCAAAAGCAGGAAAAATCTCTTCAGCAGACCCTCGACTAATAAGAAATAAAATCAAAATCAGAAAAACCTGCAAATAACAGCCCATCAAATGATTTTACTACTAGAGGAGTATAAATCAAAAGATAATAGGCAGTATTTTTCTCTCCGAGACCAACTTGAGCTTCCACATATCAGTGTATCTTTCTCCGTTTCTTACCAATTAACCACAACCGCCAATCTTAATGCGTGTTATGCCCCTTGTTTTATGTAAAGCTTAATCCGTTTTATGTCCGTCCTTAAATACACAATTAGTTCTAAGGGAAAGACAAAGGGAGGTTGGAGGTAGAAACTTATACATAATCCTCAGGGCCATATCCAGAAATTTGTTGGGGAGGATGGCTTCAGAACAGGCACAGTCATAAGAATCTGAGTCTGAAGGAGAAGAGCTAGATTTGACAGTAGATCCTGTCAAAGACAGTCTTATGACTGAAAACAACTGAATGTTTTGCTATTAGGATCCAGTGCTTAGCTAATCATAGTCATCAAAGTGTTACAAACAACTCTTTAACATCTATTTGGTTGTATTATAATTAGATAAAAAAAACATATATATGACATTAGAAATGTAGCTGAATGCAGCTATTCGGTTGTTGTCTTCGGCTTTGCGGAAATAGGGCAGTACGTCATCGTAGGACCATCCGCTGCATCCATGGTCCGCCCAGTTGTCGTAATCCCATCGATTGCCGCGGGTATAGACTGGCGCGTTGATTGAATTGCCACCGCCGAGCACCCTGCCCTGCGGGTACAAGATTTCCAATCCGTTAAGCCCCTTCTGCGGCACGGTTTCATAACCCCAGCTATGGGTTGCTCCCGTCAGTTTGGTAAAGCCCGCCGGCATGTGGATATAGGGGTGCCTGTCGCTTGGTCCGGCCTCCAGCAACAGCACCGAACCCTGGCCGGTGTCGCCCAGACAGCGCGCGAGAACGCAGCCTGCGGCGCAAGAGAAGCAATTTCGGCAATTGTGGCGGAAATCTGTTTCCGGGTGTGAGATTTGGGCAACAGTATGGCGCAATCAAGGCGGCAAGACTGCCTGCCGCCGATCAGCCTCAAAATCATCTGATGCTAATCCAATAACTGATGCAAGTCAGTGCTCTGGCAACGCAGGCAGTGCAAATCATATCTGTGGATTTCCAAGACTTTCGCGGCGTTTCCAGCCCTGTCTGCGAGCTTTAGGCGGGACTCCAGCTCAGCTTGAGTGGCTGAAGGCTGACTGTGGATGAAATGTGTTTCACGCGCGCGTGACGTTCAATCGTTCGCTTGCCTTGCGAGGACTGCTCCAAGATCACCAGTGGCCCCCAAGGACTCATGGGCGTATGGATGTTGGCATTGTAATGAATGCTGAATTTGCCTAAGAAGAGCAGATTGTGAAATATCGCGATCATCATCCGAAACAAGACCGCGCCAAAGCCACCGACCACGCCGACCAAAATGGCACAGATGATCATAATGTGTATGCTGGCAGTAGGCTCGCGGCTTTTGTAAGGGTCAGTATGGGGATGTGATCCGCTGGATTTGTTTTTATTCGTCATAACGCGGGTTGCCCTTAATGCTATGTTTTCAACTGTGCCTGAGGGATTGGCATCACTCAAAGGCTTCTGCTGAAAATGCGCTTGAATCTGTTCCAATAATAGCCTATTGTTTCAAAGCAAAGGAATCCGTGTAAATTCTCCATGCAGAAAACATTTTTCAGTCTGGGGGACCAGGGTGAATCTCTCCAATGCTCTGCGCCGAACATTTCCGAGTGTAATGACTTTATGCGCCAGTGTGTGCCAAAAAGTAATTGATATCGATTGTTTGATACAATGAGACATTGAATTGCCCATTGTTTTAGGCCTCTTTCTATGCCAGAAATGTGCGCCAAAAATCAGATGAGTTCTTTCCCTGCGCCGAAGATCTTCCGAAAATAGGCACTCAGATTCAACCTGGAGATCTATGAATTGATTTGTATTTTTTACAAATATCTTGTATCGGAGGGGATCATTGGATTGGTAATCAAGAAGTCCTAGTGCCTTTTTTAAGATTCAGAGTGATCGAAGGGCGGATACCCCCCCCCACACTTCATGTTTTCCCGAAATGCATCTGATCGAAATTTTGAGATGACCATTTGTTGTATTAGAAACTTCAAAAAGAGCTCAATCGATTGGAAATTGAAGGAGTTAGTGCTTTTTTATGAGTCGAAAGTGACGGGAGGGAAACTAACCCCCTTACCAAGCCAATCATTTCCCAAAACACATCCGATCAAAATTTTTAAATAGCCATTTTGTTCAACGTAATTGAAAGGTCACGACATTATGTCTTTAAGGATGGCACCCCCTAATAATTTAGTTTATGGCTCTGATGTGATAATCTCTGAAAAAAACGCACCAGGGACCATCTCTCGGAAAAACGAATCAGGAACGCAAGTATCGTCGTGAATCCTCAGGACGATACTTACCGTTCTAAAATCAGCCTGAGAAACCTTTTTTCATACCGTTGGGCGTTTGAGACTGAGAGCGTGTTCTCTAAACGATAGAATTTTGAAGTTAAATTGGATTACAATGTCAGAAAGTTCAGACATCAATTATAAAATATCAATAACAAATCTAATCCCTTACCTTGTTCATTTGCTTCAAGTCAGTTCAAAACATGAATTTAGTTGAAGTTGTAAAACAAAATGTGTGCAATTTTTCCTAAAAATTTAATATATAGAGGGGGCCTCGCAAAAAAATTCCAATCGGGCCCCGCACCTAGTCGATCCGACCCTGTTCTCTCCAGAACTACAGGGCTTTGTGTCAACCCTGGATGCATTTCTATATTTTTTCGAGTATTTAGAACACAATGACTATTTCACAATTTCAATCAGATGTGTTTGGTGAAGAGCCACGTCGTTCAACGTTTAAATGTTCATTTGCCACGACATTACCGAATGCAAAATATCAGCCATAGAGAAATACTAATGAAGAGCTCTAAACTGACAGGACTGTATACTGATAGGATTGGCCATTATAAACGTTCACCGAAATATTGGGCAAGTCGACCCTCATCGGGCGGCTGCTGTACGACTCGCAGCTGGTGTTTGACGATGTGCTCGCCGCGACCCGCAAGGCGACCGAGAAGTTCGGCACGACCGGTGAAGAGGTCGACCTCGCACTGCTCGTCGACGGCCTGCAGGCCGAGCGCGAGCAGGGCATCACGATCGACGTCGCGTACCGCTACTTCGCGACGCCGAAGCGAAAGTTCATCATCGCGGACACGCCCGGTCACATTCAGTACACGCGCAACATGGTCACGGGCGCTTCGACCGCGAACCTCGCGATCATCCTCGTCGATGCGCGCCACGGCATCCTCGAGCAGACGCGTCGACACTCGTTCAATGAATTCTGAAATAAAATATGAGCTTTTTAGACTGCTAGACTTCATTTGTACCGTTGTTAACATATCTATTTGTGTTTTATTTTTTAATTTTTAACGTTCTATCCGCCTTTATGAAGTGAATGGTTTGGATATTTAATTTCATCTCTGCATTGTTGTTTTTTTAATCCTACCTCTGCTCTTCTCACTGTTACTAACTTCTGAACATAGCAAAACCAGTGACTGTATATGTGTACCATTTTTGCTTACTATTCAAAATTTTTGCAACATTACCTCATCAAAGACTATATTATTTTAATGTCTTTGTTTCTAATCAAAGTTGTACTCCTCCAAATTATTGCCCCTCCCTATTGTGTATGTCGAGCTAAATAATAATAAAAAAAATACATGCATCGGTTGTCTAAAATGTGTGTCTGCGATATAATAGTAATGGGTAAGGGTATTAACATAAATTCTCAGGACGACTGCAACTGTGACTGTAAAATTTGACTACTTGCAACTGCTACTACGGATGCTTGTGACTGCGACGGCGACTACATGCAACTGTGACTACTAGCGACTTCGACTACGACTACTTGTGAATCCAACTGCTCGTGACTGTGACTGCAGCTACTTGTGACAGCAACTACTTTTGCTTGTAACTAATTTCAAGCATTGTTGAGGGAGCTATTGAACAAAATGAAAACAAACTACGATTTTACAAAAATGAGGTAAGTTCATTTGTTAATAGATTTGTCTATCTATTATCCGTCCATGTGTCATTCCTAGGGCAGTAGAACCAAGGTAGATAGTCATAGAGCTAAAATGGGGATAGAACCTATAGTTTTCAAACTATAAATTCAAACACCAATTCTAAATAGTTTTTTACTGTATTACTTTTTTTCTTGTGTTTAGGCCAGGAAAATAATAGACCTAGAAAAACGATAAACACAGTTTTCTGTTTCATTGTTAAGGTCAATTTTATGTCCACCAAGAGCTAACTCCCAGAAATATTTACCCGCTTCTCTGTCGAGAAAAGAAATTATGTGCTTCAGCAAAAAGCGGAATTTTTGGCAGAAGATAATCATTTTTCTTTCCCTGGAATGGTTCCATTCAAATTGTTGCTTTTTTATTTGACAGGTAATAATCTTCTGCATAAAATCCTATCCTTTATTTGGAAAATTCTGCCCAAGTTCTTTTTCTGTTTCAATGATCCCCTCGATCACTGTTCCAGTGATCGAGGGGATTCTGGATTTTCACAAAATGTGTTTAAGAAACTGGGCCTGAGGTTTCAGCTTTGGCGGCATGCCAAAAGCTCTGGCTAAGAGCTTTTGGGTCAGAAAAGGAAAACAAGCTCATCTCGTTTTGTTTCGAATTTAAACATAGTTAAATTCAATAGATTTTGGACTCTGAATCTTAGAAAGGGCACTAAAACTTCTGATTACTTTTCCAGTGAGATCTCTTAAATGCCTCTGGGGCATAATACAACCCTTGCCCCCTGCTCTGGTTGTTAGTAACAACCGCAAATGAAAAATAACATATGGGGGGGGGGGGTAATTATCCTCTGATAACTTTGACTCGTAAAAAGGGCACTAAAACCTTTAATTAGTTTTTCAATGAGACCCGTCTGAAGTATATGCGACCACCCTTTCTATGAAAACCTTATATGCCCCCAGGACATCACTTAGAAGTCATACCCTGAGGCCTGCGGGGGTTGTCATCCTCAGAAATATAATTTCCGGGACCTTCAACTTCAGAGTTTGTAACTTGCAGCCCCTCCCCCGGGGACTGTGGGGGATAAAGTCGTCCCCAAAGACATAGTTATTAGGTTTTTGACTAAGCTTAACAGAATGGCTATCTAAAAATTTTGATCCGAAGACTCTAGGGAAAAAACTTGCGTGGAAGGGAGCCTAGGTGCCTTGAAGGTTTTTTGGTCATTTAAAATGGGCACTAGAACTTTTAATTTCCGTTAGAATGAGCCCTCCCGGGACATTGTAGGACCACTGGGTCAATACTATCACCCCTGAAAAAAACAACAACGCATCTGTGATCTGTCGTCTGGCAAAAAATACAAAATTCCACATTACATTTTTAGATATATACATTTGACTGACAAATTCAGACAATTCGAAATGGACGTGAAAGTCTTATCCTAAGGATAGGAAGCATGAAATTAGGTGAAATAGAATTTATTTACTCAGGCAGGAAGGATGGAGTATGTAGAGTGGGAGTAGGCCTCGTAATGAATAAGGAAGCTGCTAAGTCTTGTTTAGTCTGGGAAGATATAATAATAGAATACTAATCGCTCATTTTATGATTAAAAAGTGCAGGGCATCAATTGTAGTAGTATATGCCCCTGTAGAATCGACTGATGGAGATAGTAATGACTCAGATGAACTTTACTTGCAGTTACAGGATTTAATAGACAGGGTCCCAGGTAGAAAGCTGAGATCTTGGTCTCCTCAACAGCCTCTGGTCAATATCTGTAATGGCGTATTAGCAACTGATGAGATGATTGACAATGTAAAATCCGAGGGCAAATCGCTCCTCAATATAGCGTACGTGATTTTTGTGATTTTAAAATCACACGATTTTTTTCTGTGATTTTATTGATTTTTTGTGATTTTAGTGATTTTTTTGTGATTTTTTCTTGTGATTTTTCTATGATTTTGTGATTTTTGTGATTTTTGTATGGTGATTTTTGTATGGTGATTTTTGTGATTTTTGTATGTGATGAAGTGGTGAATGTGAATGTGGTGAAGGTGTACGAAAAAAAAATCAGTGATTTGCTTATGCACATAAGTATAAGTATATAAATTATGGGTCTAAATATAGGACCAATATAGGTCAATGGTAAATATACTATACCTCTACGATTCTAACCATCAGGTACAAACAGTTTTGGATACGAAAAGCTGGATACTATCTTCAAACCAGCATAAATATGCCCTGATAGGTGAATAAGACTTTTTACAGTTCACTTTCTAAAATCAAGTAACTTTACAAAGTACTTCCTTGAAGTACCAAGGACAGAGAAAATGGAATTAGATTGTTTGATCTTGAAATTAACACAACCATACATATTTAAAAAAGTTAGAAAAAATAATCAGGAATTTAACTTTCACGAGTAAGACCTTGCCCTAGCCGCTACGGTCAGTGGCGACGGCATTACCACCACGCCGCCAACGCAAAATTTGGGCTTCTTTTCTGTCGCCACCGTTAATCTTGGGAGCGAAGGCACCTTGGAAGTATCCGCACGATCAAACGGAGCAATACCTTCAGCCTTATTTGTGTGCGAGACGGATCCTGGTACCGGCGTTTGTGTAAATGGTCCCGCGGCGTGCATCAGTACGTTTTTCCTGGCGCAAGGGACACCCACTTTTGCGGTGTTTGTAGGAACAAGTGATCCCGTGCCCTTCGATCCTGCGGGAAATCGTATATTTTTGGAGTTTCAACAAAACGGAGCGCGCAGAGGTCGCACGCGGGAACAGAAAATCAAAAAAAGTCAAAAAGAATGTCCAAAAAGTCATAGACACATGAACAGAATTTTTAAAAATTAAAATACACGGCAACAAAAAATTAAAAAGTCAAAAGAACATGATTTTTTCAAAAGTAAAAAATATGCAAACAGAAAATGATATAATCAGAAATAGACAAAGAATATTTAAAAATCAGAAAGATGCAAAACTTTGAAAAGCTTGACAACAGTCAAAAGCAGCCAATTTCTTATCAAAGTAAAAAACATGCGAATAGAAATTTAAAAAATCATAAATGGGCGAACAGTGTATTTAAAAGTCAGAAAGACATAAAAATCATTTGAAAATATTGGAATGAATCTTGGTGGTTTCCAGCGCCTCTTCCACTGTCATGGCAGGAAGGATTGTCGGTAAGCGTTTGGCTAACATGGTTTTACCCGAACCGGGCGGGCCAATCATAATGATATTGTGCCCGCCGGCAGCGGCAACTTCTAACGCTCGCTTAACGTGTTCCTGGCCTTTAACATCAGAAAAATCAACGATATACTGTTTGCTGATTTCAAAAATATCTTTCAGATCGACTTTATATTCAGCGATGTCTTCGCGATTGGTCAAAAATTCCACCGCCTGCCGCAGGGTATTGACCGGATAAACATTGACACCATCTACCATTGCCGCTTCTTTGGCGTTTTCAGCAGGTGAGCGCTTGCGTAGCTTGCAGCCACTTTGATCAGCTGCGGACGGCATGCCGATTGAGGCATAGGCAACGAGCGGGCTTTAGCAGCAACGCGCTCAGACACAAACCTCGGAAAAGTCGGTCTGGATCTTCTTCGGATCACCAAACTCGCGGTCCTCCAGAAACTTGTTGTACACGGGGGTCGCGTAATATGGGCCGAACGCAGCGCGGAAGAGGTTGCGACCGTACTCTTTGTCATCCGTGCACAGCACCATCGCCCGGTTGACCACTTCCACCTGCTCCCAGTCTTTTCCAGCTGCAGCAGCACCCCGCTGCCCCGCATCTATCATTTTCGGCAGCGCCCCCTTAACGGTTAGATGAACGAAGACAAAGGCCTTCAGAGTTATTACTTTTCAAATAATATAGTACTTGGAGAGGAAGATTTTAATGTTAAGCCGAGTATGCAAGGGATGAATTTAATTTCTTATGATTTATTCGAAAGGGATAATACGAAAATCGGAGTACAAGTCCTGAGTGGGCTATAATCGGGGCAGTTGAAAGACTGCTTTAACAGGACGGTTTTCGGAAGATTTTTATTTATTGGTAGCTGAAGGATAAGTGTTGCCCCAAACAGATCTTCAGTATGAGATATATAGGTAAATAAAAGAGTAATAAAGGTATCAAGGATATCGGGAGGAAGAAAATAATAAGCACACAAGTAAGAATCTTTACATGTTCAACCTTGTTGGAATTGTTCGTTTATTAAAGTCATAACATAACGCCTGTCAAGATCATTCATAAAAAGCTTTATTTTATTTTTGCAAAAAAAAGAAGATCCGATGTCACAAACCATTAAAGCTGATTTGATTTCTCTTTTTTTCAGATGAATCAGACCTTTCTGGACGTTAAGTAATAAACATATGTGTTTAATATATTTGACCTTTGTCAATCTAGATAACAACTTTTGATCAGATGTCTTTGAGAAGTTTGCGGCTAAAAAGGATATGTTAGGGGGCTGGTTACACTCCAGCCTTTTTTTCAACATTTCTTCAACGTGCCCAACCATGCAAGCAACCCAGAAGATCAGGTCCTGGGAGCGCCAAGCTCCCACGACCCAGACGCACCTCTTCACCATTGGCTAAATATCCGCGCAGAGCTAAAACGTTGTGGACTGTCAGTCCATATTTAAGGCAGTGCACACAACCTGCGTTTTCAGCGACATTCCCGCCGATGCTACAAGCGATCTGGGATGAAGGATCCGGCGCATAGAAGAGGCCGTGCTTTGCTGCCGCCTCACTCACCGCCAAATTACGCACGCCGGGCTGCACCGTGGCGAGCGCATTCACTGGATCTATGTCGACTATCTCATTTAGCCGGGACAGCACGAGCAGCACACCGCCAACGATCAAACCAATGATTCAAGAATTTTGGGAGAGGGCCCGTTCGAAAGAATTTTATAAGCTCTAATTCTCTAATTGAGTGACCAAAAATATTAGAGGGCAGCTAACCCTCCTCTCATGCCCTTGTTCCCATAAGTCATCGAAACAAAATTTTGCGACATCCATTTTGTTCACTTTAGCTGGGAAATCAAACAAGTTTGCCTCTGGAAGGGGTCATATCCAGTTTTCTTTTTCGGGGAGGGATTCAATAGGATTTTTCTTCGGGGGAAGGGGTACGAAAAACTAACATCAAAACTTGTTTATATTCATTTTTGTTACGTTTTTACGAGTCGGGCAGACATTTTTTTTGAGGAAATACGTCATTTTTCTTACTTTTCCTCTTCTTTCAACCCTCCCCCCAGATGGTCAAATCGGGGAAAACAATTTTACCAAGTCAATTTGTGCATGTCCCTGACACGCCTACCAATTTTCATCGTCCTAGCACATCCAGAAGCACCAAACTCGACAAAGCACTGGACCCCCTAACTACCCCAAAGAGAGCGGATCCGATCTGGTTACGTCAATCACGTATCTACGAAATTCGCTTATTCTACCCACCAGGTCTTTCCCAATCTCTCCACTCTATGCGTTTTCCAAGATTTCTAGTTTCCCCCTCAAACTCCCCCCAATGTCACCAGATATGGTCGGGATTTAAAATGTGCGCGGTGCCTTGCGCAGACCGTCCTCAAATCCCGCCACGGCGGCGATTGGCGCCCGGTCTTCGGGGCGGCGTTCGAGCCAGTCCAGGCTCGAGCGTTGTGGGTCGTAGTCAGCCAGGGCAACCGCGGCGCCCTCGGTTGCGAAATAGGATGCAATATTGGTAGCGAGTGTACTTTTGCCGCAGCCACCTTTCGCGTTCAGTACCATTATGTGCCGCATGTCTCTCTCCAAGGGCGATTTGTTAGTTTGATTGGTAGTTTATGTAAACTACAGCGGCAGGATTATAAAGTCCATTGGGTAGTATTGCGAAGAAGTCAAAATCTTTATAAATGCAAATTCCTTACAGACGTTTGCTTGTGCCGCAGTACTACCGACGCCTGGATATGTTTCCTCTTCAGGAACATCTTGGATTAAAGCAACGTGACTTTGTGAGTCGAATTCTTCAACAGAAGACTGTGATACAAGTTCTTCGCCAGTAATACTTTCGCTTCTGCCAGATTTTTCAGCATTGGATCAAACTGAACCGGTTAGGCTACGCTACGGGAAGAATGATTCTAGAGTTCTTTGCTGTATATACGGACTAAAACAGTTAATGAAAGATACACAAAGACGAGAGCACATTTTTTTTCTTGTTATTATTATTATTGTTGTTCTTCTTTTTGTCCGAATGGGGAAAAAAATCATTTGTATTTTGCCATGCTACTCACAGGAAAGTTAATTGTGCGAAAAACATAGAATATTCCAGCAGACTTTTTTAGATCTTGCTGTTTCTAGGTAGGCAGTTTTGCAAATTCTTCTTTAGTCATTTTAAACGCTTCTTTAAAATCTTCAATCGTCAAGTACGTCTGGAATAGACAAAAGAATTAGTGTTTCTTCTAGTTTTCTTTATTCAGAAAAAATAAGGATATTAGAAACAAAATACAAAGAACAACATAAAAAAGAGTAATATCGGAAATGTACCTCAGGTGGGGCTCGAGTCTTTGACACTCGCACTCTTGTTATTATGCTTCTGATTTTTGACCATGTTATTATACTTCCAACATGTAGTTAGTAACATAATTACTCAGTATCGAACTAACTGCAATTCGGAATACGACTTTACTAAAATCTGGTAATCAACAATTGGTGTATATTACCCAGTTTAATGCATTATTTTAAAACACAGAAAATATTAGAGAATATTCGTGAAATTTCTTTACATTGAATAAACAGAAAATTCCTTTTGAAGTCTATTAGACATTTATTTACTTAAAAAAATAAAAGACAACAAAAGAAATAAATAAACTTAAATCAAAATAACTTTCAACTGGATTTTAGTTTATTCAAAGTACACAAATCCAAGATCAGATTTTTATCAGTTTGATTTTCTCAAATCAGCTCAAAGGTCGGATCCGTTTGTGGTGGGTGATTCATGAAATAAAAATGGATATAGGGTCTTATTTTCTTTGAAAATTGCTCTTTATTGGTCTTCTTTTAGTCTCTTTTTGGATTAAAGCCTTTATTTAATACATATTTAAGGGTAAATAACCGAGCCTCTGTGGAATGCAAAATTTTGAAGGTTGTTATCCCAGTAAGCTACAATGCTTAGGCGCAGAACCATGAAATAAGTAGTAGTTGTTGGATTTTTAGGTATTATGTCGATTGGATCTCATTTCAAGGGTACACATTGTGCTTGGACCCAGGTCCATTAATGACCGTATTGTTTGCATGTTCGGAATTTTGATTTTGTGTGCGTCATGCCGAGACCGAACTCGCCCGGCGCGCCGCAACCGCCTACGCGCCCGACTACCTGTGGACCTGCACGCTGGTCACCACCTGCGAGCCATGCGCCATGTGCACCGGTACGCTCTATTGGGCGAATATCGGCCGCCTGGTCTATGGCTTTGAGGAAGCCAAGCTGCTCGCCATGACCGGCAACCACGACGCGAACCCGACCATGGACCTGCCCTGCCGCACCGTGCTGGGCCACGGGCAGAAGGACATCGCGGTGCACGGCCCCTTCCCCGAGATCGAGGATGAGCTTATCGCGCCGCACCGAGAGTTTTGGCGGTCCTAATCCACCAGGCCAGTCAGTCGAAGCCAAAATATATTCCCTTATGTTTGAGCTTCAGAAAATAACAATTCTAACTTTAATATTGAACGAACTAGCTGCTATACTGGGCTCTGTCTTAGCTTTTGTGAATGATGATGTGTCAAAGATAATACCTTTTGCTATTGCATCTTTGGTTTTAAGTTTTTGGATGTTTCCAAGACACATGTCTTTAATTAAAAGAGTTCAGAAGTTATAGGGCAAATGCAATGGAGGGTTAAATGCCATCATCAGATGCAGATGTACTGGTTGTTGGAGCAGGCCCCACAGGGCTAACTTTGGCATGTGAGCTACTTCGCCACGGTATAAAACCAAGAATAATAGATAAAGCTTTTTTCAGTCTAGGGGGACACTCTCTTCTGCTGATCAAACTACTATCAAAAATAAGAGCGGAATTTTCAGTAGAAATTTTTCTGAACGAAGCATTTGAACATGCGACAGTAAGAGCATTAGCCAGTTTAATAGAACAAAAGCAAAGTGGCGAAAGTGCCTTAAGCGATCCAATAAAACCCGCGATCTCCCTAGTTCCGCAGCAAGAGATCTATTTGCAGTCTTTCGCACAGCAACGGATCTGGTTGCATGAACATTTCGAAAATTACACTTCGGCTTATGTGGATACCTTCTCTATCAATTTTGAAGGCAACATAGATTCCTCTGCTTTGGAGAAAGCCACCAGACGGTGCCGGTATTGTACTCCTTATGGAAGGAATGGGGTTTACGTATTAACAAACGTTTTGGAACACTAAATCAGATAGTATGAACTGGATCATAAAAATCGGTTTCTTAATCATTTTTTTATCAGGCCGCCTGCTTCTTCCCGCACAGACGATCGATGAATTATTGGCCGAAGCCGCCGACAATAATCTCGAACTGCAAGCATTGTATCAAGAATACCTTTCCGCCCTGGAAAAAGCGCCCCAGGTGAGCGAGCTTCCCGATCCGGAAGTAGGTATGGGTTTATTTGTACTGCCTCCTGAAACAAGAGTAGGCCCCCAATGGGTTCGTTTCGGCGCTTCTCAAATGTTAAAAATTTTGATCGGGTGACTTTGGGAAAAATGGGCGTAAGAGGGGGTCTGGATGCCCCCCCACAAATTTTTGGGTCTCTTAAAAAAGGCACTAGAACCCTTAATATCCATTCAAATGAGCCCTCTTGCGACATTTTAGGATCACTGGATCAATACGACCATCCCTGGGAAAAACACAAAAATAAAACAAATACGCATCCGTGATCTGTCTTCTGGCAAAAAATACAAAATTCCAGATTTTTACAGATAGAAATTCGAAGCCTCTACAGTGTGTGTTTTCGTTGATAAAAAATTCCGCCAGCATTTATTATACTTTTTGTAACCACAAATCGTCAATCTCCGAACGAATAATGATTTCTTCCCAAAAAAAAACTGGAGGCACACAGTGTGTCCGCTAATCCCCCCCCCCCCCATCAACATTAAAACAGAAAGGTAGACAGAATTACACCTTACTTGAACCAACTTCACATAGAAAGAAAATGGCTTACTAACCCATAAGCATCCTTTTACATTAATATCAACACACTGGTCTATTTGCTTCGCATTCCAGGACAAAAATGGATGACAAGGCATAATTCCTGCATTATTCACTAGTATTGTAACATTCCCTAAGCTTCGCTTGATAATATCAGCCGTCTGCTCAACTGAATGACGGTCAGACACATCACATTTATACGCCCAAGCTTGACCTCTAGTTCCAAGAACAAAAATGAGCACGTAACAACTTCCACGAACAAAATCCGTTTCACGAGGACGAAATCCCACAGGTTACCACCTGTGGCACGAAAGTGCTAATTTAGCATTGTCACAGTAAATTTTTGACTGTAGCGCCGAAAATGTGTAGCACGCAAATTAGGGCAATTTTAGCACTTTAGGAGCTGGCCAAGGTAGAAACCCTGGTGATCAAATTAAAACTGCAGCATATTTCACAGACAACCCATTTCTTAAGACAGTCTTAATCAACTATCTTCAGAATGGTTTTAAATGTTCGGCAAACACAGTCGAAGCAGGAGAATCGTCTAAGGGGAGGAACAATGGGCATTGTCGTTCAGCACGGTGACCGCGACTTCCGCCGTATCGGTCAGGTCGCCATCGCTGATCGTGTAGGTGATGGTGTCCGGGCCGTGATAGTTCGGGTCGGATGTGTAGCTGATCGTGTTGTCGCCATTGATCGTGACCGTGCCGTGCAGGGCCGAGGCCGAGACAACCGTCAGCGGGTCGCCGTCGATGTCGCTGTCATTGGCCAGCACGTCGATGACATTGTCCGCCGTGTCCTCGGTGACGGTCGCCGTGTCATCCACCGCGACGGGCGCGTCATTGACGGCATTGACCGTGATGTTGACGGTCGCCGTGTCGAAGCCGTCCACGCCGTCGCAGATGGTGTTCGGGGCAATTGTCACGCGACTGGGTCGGGAATGTGGGAGGCTCAGGCGGCGAGTGCGACAGCCGAGCATGAGTGACAGGACGGGTCTCCACGGCGAAGGAAGTAGGAGTCGCCAGGAGCAATCTTGCCGCGACAGGAACGGCAGAAGGCGACCTTGTGAGCGGCGGGCATTTGGAGCACGCAGTGAGCGTAGCGGACGAGGGCGACCGAGTTCAGCGTGCTGGGAGAATTTGATCGAGGGGAGTAGAACTCGAAGTCGTCGAAGAGCTCGGTCTTGTATCGACCGCACCAGTGGAAAGCACGGTTGTCGATAAGGCGAGCACCGCAGCGAATGTCGTCGAGAATGAGACTTAAAGCCGGGTGGGCGCGGTTATGAAGCACAGTTGAGATTGATAAAGGCTGAGTAAATTGCCCGACCACGGATTAATACCTGGAGCCGATTGGTGTTTCGGAGATTAGTGATGCCGATAATTACAATTCGTTGCAAACGGTGTAGAGCTTGTGAAATTCGTTCATAGATTGAGTGCCCAATGACCCAACCCAATGACAAGTTCAATTTTTCGCTTTCAGAAGATCAGCATGCCAGCCTGACTGAGTTGCGTCGTAAATTTCACAGCATTGCTGAACTCGGATTTCATGAGCAAGAGACCTCAGAACTAATTTGCAAAACCCTGGATGAAATTGGCATTTCTAGCATAAAGGCTTATATAAACTAGATGACAAGTAATTTCTCCTTAGCAGCACTTTCTTTCCAACTAGCTAAAAATAAACATTTCTTCAGAAACTCCTCAGTTGCTGGGGCAAAGTTTTTCATCAACTAGTTGGTTGACAAAAAATTTTTTGGTAAAAAGTTACTTGCAACTACAGGCTAACAGAAATGTTTCTGGCTCAATGTTTATTTCTGGCTTCTTGGAAAGAAAGTGTTGCTGGGGAGAAATTACTTGTTAACTCGTTGAAAGAGGAATAGTTTACTGGGGCAAATTTTCTTGTCAACTAGTTGACAATTTTGATCATTGCTCTCAGGATTGACCAAATGTTCACGAATTTTTGTCAAGATCACTTCTAAAGCATCATCCAGAAACTTTCTTAAAAAGTTGGCCATATCTGCCTTAAATCCCCTACAATGCTATCAAATGCTTTGAACAATAACTTGCCACGTTCCTATTTTAAGTGGAGTGACACATGAAGGCTGCTACGTAGTGAATACGTAGCAACTGTGTTCTGTAATAAAGGAAAGTCTGATTGCGCCTTGTCTTTCATAACATTTTCCTGAATAATTCCTTACAATATGTCCTTACAGACATCCATGTCACGTTCCCACTTTGGAAGCTAAAAGTAACATCAAATTTACAAATGGGAACTCCTATCACTCCCCTTTGATTAGCAAGACACCTGGCAAAGGTCTTTATTCCCAGTTCCTCCTGCAATTCCCTGATCAGAGCCTGTTCGGGGGTTTCATTTTGCTCAAGTTTACCACCGGGAAATTCCCACATACCAGGCATGGACTTATTCTGGGGTCGGGAAGTCACCAGCACCCTGTTGTCTGTATCAACAAGGGCACAGGCTACAACCAGCAACAGAGGATTTGGTGACATGATCAAAATTCCTGGAAGTATGATTTCCTGATTGTCAGGACCCCGGTTCCGGGGGCCTGCGGTAATTATATCTGTAGAATTCGACAAAACCCATTGATTCATAAAGTGCCATAGCGGGCCGGTTGTCGCTGACTTTTCGTTCCCTAAATAACGTGCGCACACATTGAATAACGTGCGCTGGTAGCGACGCATCAGCTCTTCGTAAGCACGCGTGATGTGAAACAGCTCGTCATGGGCGCGCGTCACCAGCTCTTCATCGGTGAGCTCGCGGGGGTCGTAGCGCTTGGGCAGTGGCTGAACTTTGTTCAAAACGGGTCGGGCCGACGGTCAGGACGAAAAGTGCCCGACAGGTCACACCTTGCCGGGCAGCTACATAAAATAACAGATTGGCGTCAGCGACTGTTCACGCGTTGCTCGAGCATCACTCGATTCGCGACGGATACCAGCTCACCGCTGTCGGTGAGCAAGGTGGTTTTCACCAAGTCTAGAAACTCCTTAGTTATATCCTTTCACTCAAATTGACATATTAATATTTCAGCAAAAGCAAAAGCACTTACCCCGAGTGTAAAACCATATAGAACACAAATCTCCAGATTTCAGATCTTTTATCTGGCCTGTATAAGAATATGCTGTCAATAGGTACGGGACCAGAGGCACTTAATTCACCATTCAATATTGTGTAGTAGGTAAAAAATCCAAGCTAAAATAAAATATACAAATAAATAAACAGTTGAATGGATACCAAGAGTAATGCTAATTTACATGAAAATAAAGGTGAAAGCTAAGTACACAAGAAATTAGCGTTGTCTTCTTTCACATATTTTTTCTCCCTGTATCCGCAAATTGTTAAGGTCGTGTTTTCGTTTATTGCCATAGTTTTTCTAACTTCGTCCTCTTCTTTTTTTTAATAAAAAAATTACAAAGGAGGTTATTGGTTAAAAATGGCCATAAATTTGTAAAATGAGGGGAGAGATTGATGAAGGTTTATTTCTGTTTTTGTTCATTGTAGGAGGTTCCAGAAAAGGAATGTATGGCATCGAAAGAGGTGATGAGGGATGGTTTTTCGAGGTTTTGGAAAATAAAATTTTATTATTATAAAAAATTGTTTTAGATTAAACTATGTGGATATGGCGCATCGAGTCAAACTTATAGAACGGTTGTACTTTTTGTTTTGTGGGCCAGCAGTCCGTTGCCTGGACGTGAGATTCAAAAGGCACTGGCGACCGATGGCCGGGTTCTTGCCAGAACCTCCGTCATTACGACTTTGAATACGATGGTGAGCAAGAAGTACCTGAAGCGGCGAAAACAGGGCAACTCTTACCTGTTCACTCCACAAGTCACTCGGGACGACGTTTCCGGGAAGGTGCTGGATGACGTGGTCGATCGTGTCTTTGACGGGTCGGCCTCCGCCGT
Organism: Alatinidae sp. Z8VKAUB7J3; assembly: GCA_010016025.2. NCBI lineage: Eukaryota > Metazoa > Cnidaria > Cubozoa > Carybdeida > Alatinidae > Alatinidae sp. Z8VKAUB7J3. The sequence continues at coordinate 9,856,779 of JAAAKM020721499.1, forward strand.
GCTGTTGAAACTGTTCGATGCGAATGACATCGACCGTGACGTTCTGAAAGACCTGCGAAGCACGATCGACAGGAAGCTGAAGGAAGAATCGTAATCGGACGGGCCCGGAAATAAAACTAACCATTGACCTAAGAACAACAATGAATGATGGATGATTTACTCCAAAGCGAATTTGGCGTAGAACGCCATTCAAGAAAAAATCGCAACCGAAATTGGATCATGGCAGTTGTTGTCGTTTCTGGGATAGCGGCGTCTTTCGTCGCGTTCAAATTCGTTAAGGATCGAGAACATCGGTACGCGGTTAATCACTTCATACTTGAATCCGAAGAGCGTACCCGGCTAATTGAGAGCAAATTCTCTCAAAACGTCGAAACTCTGATTGCGCTGAAAGCATTATATGCCGCGTCACCGGAAGTCAATCGGGACGAGTTCGAAAGATTCGCTCACCAGGTGCCAGATTTTGACCTCATTTAATTTTAAGCAACCACGGTCGGTGCCGGCAAGGACTTTCAGGGCTTGTGGAGAGCACCCCAAACCCCTGGGGCAGAAACCCCGTCGGCCAAAAATTGTGGTCGCCACGAGATCGCCCCGCGAAGCTAAAGAGGAAATCAGATGTTTGATCCAACCGACTTTCCCTTGCCCGTCATGATTTCGGTCAACGGCGTGGAACTGGAAGTCTATGAAACTGGAAAGGAAAACGCGGGAAGGCCAATTGTCCTTTGCCATGGCTGGCCGGAACATGCTTTTTCATGGCGTTATCAGATGCCCGCGCTTGCCGCCGCCGGCTACCATGTCATTTATCCATCCGTTGATACTGTCTGCTTGCTTGGGCCTTATTTTCTACTGTGTTTGACTGGTCTCTTCTTTGTTTAAGCCGTTTTCGCTCATCAATCAGTTTCCATGTTTTATCCTGGATCCATGCCTCTTTCCTAGTTCCTCTTCTTCTACCAATCTGTTCTTCTGCAACCGTTGTAACTGCTTCTTTGAACACATTCCATTGTTCTTCCATATCTTCCGTCTCACGCGAGAGTGCTTCAAATTTGTTCCTCAATGCCACTTGGAACTGGTTTGATATCTGCTGGTTCTTCAATCTCCCAACTGCAAATGGTTTCACAGTTCCTGTCTTCTGGATCTTTTTCAACTCTTAGGTTAATAATGAGCGCCAGAGGGTGACAGCGAGCTGGTGCATTGTGCCAGGCTGGCCTTCATTGCCAAGAGTCATCAGTAAAACCGTCATTACAGATATTTCATTAAGTTTAAACGATTGATTCTATGGTAAACAGATATTTTTGCAGGAAAAAGCCCCAAAATGTCATGTTTGTGATAATGTTTGCCAAAGGGTAACGTTTGTCAGCCATTGAGTGTAACAGGCAATCCGTCCATGTAGTCAATGGAATTGTCATGGAAAATCGCAATCTAGCAATGAAATGGCAAGTTTCCACTGTTCAACTAAAAAAATTGTCATTTTTAGCTTATTAACTTATTTTGTGTCTAGCTATGCATTTTTCGTTAGTAGAGGGGGACGAATTGTTTTGTTTTAAATAAAGCTAGAAAATCCTACGCCCCCTTCATGGAAATTCTCTTGCCTCATGATAAGATGCTCCATGGAAATATCCTTTCATGGATCTTCCCCCGACCCACCCCCACCCAACGCGAAAAAGTCCCCCTGAAAACGTCTGTACGCTTCTCAATAACCATTACTATATGTAAACAATTGTCAAAGTTTGTAACTTGCAGCCTGGGGACTGTGGGGGATTAAATCGTCCCCAAGGACACAGTTATTAGGTTTTTGGCTCTGCTGAACAAAAGGGTCATCTCAAAATTTTGATCCGGTGCCTGGTTCTACCGTTGGGTGCGCCACCCGATCTATGTGGGATGGATCGTGATCTTCTGGGCGACGCCCAACATGACCATGGCGCATCTGCTGTTCGCCGTCGGCGCCACCGGCTACATCCTGGTCGCGATCCAGTTCGAGGAGCGAGACCTCATCGACACCTTCGGTGATCGCTATCGCCGCTACCGCGAGCAGGTCCCGGCGCTGATTCCGAAGCTCTTCGGGCGTAGGAAGTCGAACGACGTCGTCGTCGGCTGAACATCGAAGCTCCGTGGAGGGTTCGATCGCGGAGCGACGGTGCCGTCGCTCCGCTGGTGCGTTCGAGCCGAGTTCACCCCGCCGACGGGTGGCGAGCGATGGGGGAGACACTGGTTAGATAAGGCGCGCTATGCGGATTCCGATGGGTATGAGAAAGACAATGCGCGGCCGAACGCGTGGCGGTACCGGGATTGGGTGATCAACGCGATCAATGAGGATCTGCCCTTTGACGTGTTCACCATGGAGCAGTTGGCGGGCGATCTTCTACCGGCCGCTACCGATGAGCAACGATTGGCGACAGCCTTCCATCGTCAAACCCTAACCAACACCGAGGGGGGAACGGATCGCGAGCAGTGGCGGGTTGCGGCAGTGATGGATCGTTTGGAGACCACGGGTTCCGTTTGGCTCGGATTGACGGTGGGGTGCGCGCGCTGTGCACCGGTGCTGCAATATCTGGCAGCCGCCGGTGTCGGCACGCTCGGCATTGCCGACGACGACACGGTGTCTCTTTCCAACCTGCAGCGGCAGGTGATCCACGATACCGATCAGCTGGGTGAGCCCAAGGTTGCCAGTGCGGCAGAAGCGATCGCGCGGCTGAACCCCAATGTGAAGGTCGAGCCGCACCCCACCCGCCTTGCCGGCCACAATGCCATGCAGCTCGTTTCCCGGTATGACCTCGTGGTGGACGGATCGGACAATTTCGACACCCGCTATCTTGTGTCCGATGCCTGTTTCTTTGCGCAGAAACCGCTGGTGACGGCCGCCGTTGGCCAGTTCGACGACCTCCTCCCACACGCCCTTTTTACTCAAATGCACCAGATAAAAATTTGAGATAGCCATTTAGTCAAAAATAGTTCAAAGGTCAGATAGCGAAAATTTGGTGTCGACACAACTCCCCAGGACCCGGGGGCAGGTGTTGGAAGTTATACCTGGGGCTAAATATGGTTCTTATAGAAGGGATGCGCGTGTAAATTACAGGGGGGGGGGGTAAATTCCCCCTCCCCCCTCCACTCCTTTATTCCTCAAACCTATCCGATAAAAATTTTGAGATAGCAATTTTGTTAAAAAAAAATTTCAAACATCAGATAATAAAAGTTCCAAGGTTATGCCCTGGGGCATATAAGGTTGAGCCGGGCGCCAACCCGCTGCGCAATTTCGCCGAGCGGTTCCAGTTGCAGACGCTGGATCACGACCCGAAGGTGGGCGGGCGTTTCTCCGCCCTGTCGGTCACCGGCATGTTGCCGGCGATGATTGCCGGCGTCGATGTGGTGGCGGTGCGCGAAGGTGCGGCCGAGGTGCTGGACCAGGCGCTCGCGGCGACCAATGCGGAGGCTTGCCCGCCGGCGGCGGGTGCGGCGGCGGCGGTGGGGCTGATGCGCGCCCACGGCATCTCCATCAACGTGCTGATGCCCTATCTCGACGGCCTGGCCGACTTCGGCCTCTGGTTCCGCCAGCTCTGGGCGGAAAGCCTGGTCCAGTGTATTTGACGGTAAGACCAATTTGGGTCCAGTGGTAAGATATGTAGGATATGTAAGATATGTCTATTTTTCAGCCTCGGCCATTCAAGCGGAAGCGGATTCGATAGCCAGACAGTTCGATAGTGTGGAACCTGTTCTTTTGGATATCATTCATCGCCCAGATCTGCTCAAGGATCTAGTCAAAAATTCAGACGTTGTCGTGTCTTTATTGCCATATTCTCTTCACCCTCAGGTATTTTTTTTAAATAATGTTTTTCAGTTTATTTTTCCCACGTCTTAGAAAGCTTTCGTTTATTGTGCGTAAATACAAATAATGAAGCACGTGAAGAGAATCTAATAATGATAAAGCATGCAGCTTTCATCTCATTGCAGATACGATACACTATCCCGGAAAGTTCCATTTGATTTTGCAACCCAAAGCATTGAACTAGCTCTCTTTCTCGAGGAATTGTTGGGGAAAATTTAGCGTTAATGTCAGTAATTTGGATTCAGAGGGTGTTTGCAGCCTTTTATTTTCAATACGCTTGGATATGGCATTTAAAACTCATACAAATTAAACAGTAAAACACCTTCCTTCACAAGAAAGTAAACGTGGACATAAAACTCAAACAGAACCGATGTTATCTTCTAAGTGAGGGGGACTTCCTCGTCAATCAAAACGCACTATTTTCACTTTAGTGTAAATAGGAAACAGAAATTTGTTTATATCTCCAAATCTTGTGGTCCTATTCAAAAGGACTTCCAGTAAGGATTTTTTCTTGAGTGAGAGAATATTTTGGGAGCTATTACCTTTTATACATTTTAGATCTTGGGAAAAATTTAAGCAGTTATGGAGGTTTGTATGGATAGCAATGTTTAAGAACAGGAGGAGAATCGATGTTCCACCTGTAATAGCTTTTGTCTCATCCTTACCTGTAGGCACAAACGCAGCAGTGCCCTTTATCCGTCTTATAATAAGATTGTAACGTTTCAAATTGGACCACTTTATTGTTTCAACTGCACAATTAACTTAGCTGAAGTAGAGAGTGAGAAGTTTAGATGATGAAGTAACATGTGAAAGTGGAACTATTATTTCTCATCCAGAAAATCCCATAATATTAAAACCTGATGATTGTGCTTGGTGTCCTCAAAATGGATGTGTTCCACTTGGAGGAAATGATTTTGCAAGAAAATTTGTCTGTTCAAATGAGGGAAATAATTTTATTGACAATTGTTTTACTTCAAATCCTCAACCTGGTGAACAATGTTTTTTGATTCCTGATGCATTGACATGGGCTGGTGCAAGAGAAAAATGTACTGAAACTTTTGGTGGATATTTAGCAATTCCTGATACAGTTGCTAAACTAAACCATCTGAAACAAATTCCTGATTGGTGGCATGATCTGGCTCGTTCGATCGGAAGTCAAAAGTTCTAGTGCCCTTTTTAAGTGACCAAAATATTGGACGAATATTGTAATTCAGTCCACAAAGACTGAGATAGGGGAAATGGCCGCACTCCCACGCTCCTTTTTCCTTCCAAAGGTATTTTGTAAATTTTTCTATTTGATTCAGCATAGTTAAATAATGACAAGGCCTTTGTAGATGACACGACACCTCATAGTCCCTGGGAAAAGGCTGTAAGAAGTAGTAATGATGCATGCAATATTGAATCTACCTCCTTGTTTGAGCTCTAAAGCTAGCATATATCACAGACAACACGCCTAATTTGGGCACTAAAGGTTGAATTGCCTGTGCTCTGGCCTCAGTTGTACACAGGGAAACATCTTGACTAGCACACACCCCTGTGTCCTAAAAACTTTTAGGTCAGACTTTAACAAAATTTTCATTCATTAAAAATTTTTTTAATTTATTTAAACCTGTCTAAAATTAAAGAAATTCAGTCTAGTTTTATTTTCAAAGAATTATATGAAGATACAGGAAAAATGAAGATTTCGGATTCAATTCGCTTATACCTACTGCCAACCGTGCCCTCTGCTTTATTTAAATACAAATAACAATAGAAAATACCTTTAGAATTATTTATTTCAAATTTTGCGTACCTAAAATTTCTGCGCTTGGTGCAAATGGCCCTGGAAGACTGTAAGTAGAAAAAGAAAAAATGAGTTTTTTACTTATCGAATATTCTAACTCCATAAAACAGACAATGGAGAAAAGAAATAAATAATGCGAAATTATTTTTTTTGTGTGTTTCAATGTAGAGAAGATTTTATTATCTTTTATGGAAAGATATACATTTATGAGAGAAAGCTGTGTCATCCTGGAAGCAAAATTTTGTAGGTCTTATGCGCAATAATCTTTCCTGTGCTTTTAGTAGTTAACAGAAAATTTGCAAAACTACTGTGACGACCTATTATACATCGAAGTGAATCTTGAGAGAGGGGTTAACTTTCGCTAAGGATTTCTGAGACCACACTGGCTTCCTCTATGTTGGTAAAAACTATATTCATCGCAAATTCAAAGTAACCGAAGGCCCGGACGCCGGAATGGTGAAAATGGAAGAATTCGGGCCGGTAGCTTTTGGCGCGCTCTTTTTCTTCATTACAGGATTTCATGGGTTTCACGTATTTTCGGGAGTCGTTTTCCTCTTAATTATTGCGATCAACGCGGCTAGCGGCCTGTATGTAAAACGACGTAATGGTTATGAGATGGTAGAAAAGGTCGGCTTGTACTGGCACTTTGTAGACTTAGTATGGGTCTTTGTATTCTTAGTGTTCTACCTTCTTTAGCAATTTGATTTCTGAGGGCTCTGTAAGAGAACGGTAACTGCCATTCCATTTTTTCTAAGAGATAATTTTTTAGGGATTTTTGGAGAAAGACACTTAATTTTTAAAATACACTTTAAGTAAGGTTTTTACTATCTTAAAGGACATTAAACGAAGGTAAATTTCGAAGCATAAAGCAACTTTGAAGATAAAAGGGAAATATTTCTTGGTCCAACACTAAGTCTCACGGTTTTATAGAATACGTCTTGTTTTTCCTGAAATAAAAAAAAATATATATAGTAGTATTGTTACTAGTAGTAGTGCTAGTAGTAGTAATAATAGTAGGAGTAGTAATAGTAGTAGTAGTAGTAGTAGAATTAGTAATACAAGTAGAACCAAGTAAAAATTATTGAAGAGCTTTCTAAACAATTACAGCAATATCAGGAAGGTAAAACAGAAGGTTTATTTACTGGAAATACTAAGAAAGAGAAAAACGATTTTCTATTGGAGGGAGAAGCAGGAAAGGGATATATAGAAATAGCCATAAGGGAAAAAGAGATTAAGTCTCTGGCCCAACTCTGGGTTAAAGGCGTATCCATAGATTGGAATTTACTCTATGAAAAAGACCATTGCCCGAATAAAATCAGCCTGCCCACCTACCTTTTTGCTAGAGAACGCTATTGGGTTGAGCAGACAGAAGAAATCAGCCTTGCCAATACCCAAATACAATTCCATCCCTTATTGCACAGTAACCGGGAATTTCTCCAGCAGCAGAGGTGGAGCAGAAGCAAAATGATAACTGCTAAGTAATGGAAACATCAGCTGTTCTACCAGTAGTTCTACCAGAAAACATTGAAAAGCGAGGGCTTTAATGGATTGCTAAAGTAATTCTCAAGAATTACCTGACTCTTCTGGTTACAGAAAAGGGATGTTCAGAATTCTGTCACCATTTTTTACCCAAGTCGTAGAAGAGCTCATAAGCCACTATAATTAATGGTAGTTTTAGATCCAATACAAATATCGAGGCCAAACCTTGTGTGCCCGGAAGGTTAAGCTGTTGCCTCCCAAAAAATTTTGGTTTTAATAATTGTCTCAAATTAGAGTTTCAGTAACCATTAAGGCTCATCGCTCTTTACTTACAGTTCGTTACCACGAACTGTTTGAATTATTATTATAGTGAGGTGGAATTATTTTTAATTGATGTTGCAATATGGCTACGGAGACTCCTTAGAATAGCTGGAGTTAAGTGTAAGTACATGATAAGATCAAGCACATTGAGACCACATTTATGTATCTATTTTTATTTCTATTTGTATATTCTCTATTTGTATAGCCTTATACCCCCAGCTGGAGACAGAAAACCAGGAGATCGGTACCCGCACTATGCAGATCATTGGTCAGTATGCAAAAAGTTTTTTCGCATCTATTTATAAAGGATGTTCATTGGGGTGACATCTTCAAATTGAAAATCTTATAGCAACAGTATTTACGAGACGCAATAGCAGCTTTAAACCAGAAATTCGAGTCCTTTAAACGATTGAGAACACACGCTTCTTTGCCATTTCTAAAAACAGAAGGCATAAATAAAACACTAATTTACAAATAATTATCACCATCAGAAAAATAAAATTGACGAACGATGTAAGATTTTTCAAAATTTAAGATTTTTATTTCACACAAAGTAAACAAGCACAAATAACTGAATACAGTCAACAGGGAACTGAGCTTAAAAACAAGACTATCTATTAATACCTTAACTTAACTAGGTCTCAGCCTCCAGAATTTGCGCCCAGAATAATGAGAGGGACGCCTTCTAAAAAGACATAGGCTAAACAGGATAAGCCTAGGGAGAAAGCGATAGTAAAGCGGAAGATCAGGCAAATAATGAAAACGAAAATTAATATTCCAATCATTAGCCCTGGGTTTTAAAAGCCTTAAGCGCTTCCAAAAAGGCGTAATAACTGATGGAGGCGCCCATAATAAACATACTGAAGAAGACAAAAGACATGCGAATTTTCATACTGGGAGAAAATTCGGAATACCCCATGACAATGAATTGCAGAGAAAACACGGTCATGATAGCAAAAAGACCGAAAATCAGAACGGGAATGATTCGTAAAAGGAACCGTTTTGTTTTGCTCGTTAAAGATATGCCGGTCGGGCCTTTCGATCCTCGCGAAGCGCTCGCCTGGGATCAGCACGTTTACCCCGACGCTGGCGAGCCTCCCAAGCTCCCGCTCGCAGCACAGCTTGATCTGTGGTTGTGCGTCCAGGCCAGGCGCTTTGTTGATGAGCGTGGCAAGCCTTATAAGGAGCGCTCCCGCAAGCCTGCGCCTCCCAACCGGCAGCTTCCGGGGCCTGATGATGGCGAGCCCCCGCAGCTCCCGGCCTGGATGAGCCAGTATGAGTGGAACGCGCTCGATCGACGCGCAGAGGCCCAGGTGAGCTCCGGCGTGATCTCGGCGCAGAATGCGCCCGAGATCGATCATCCAATTTCTGCCCCATGACCGTTCCCTCACCAATCAGATCTGGCACGAAGTCAACATCCAGACCTCTAACTATATCCGCGGGAAATTCTGGGAAATTATCTTGGTCTGGTCGGTCACCCACGTGACCTTCAACTTGCTCGGTCTCAAATCCGCCCTCTTGCTCTCGCTCTTCGTCGGGCTTTCTGTGATGGTTCCCTACCTGGGCGCCGCGATCATGTACATCCCCATTTTCCTGGTGGCCTTCTACCAGTTCGGATGGGACCCCATGCTCTTCTGGACGCTCTTGGCCTACACCATCATCCAAATCCTGGACGGCAATGTCCTCGCTCCCATCCTACTCGATTTTTGCAGACAAGGTGGCCCTATAAACTCCAGAGGGGACTCATTCGCTTGGCAATCAGAAGTTATAGTGTCCTTTTTAAGAGTCTAAGTGATTGGAGGCAGATACCCTGACCACAAGTCATGTTTTCCTGAAATGTATTGGGATATCAGTTTATTCAAAAAAAAAATCCTTGCAAAATAGTGCAGCCTAAGTAAAGAGCAATGTGGGCAGAATGTATTTTTTTCTTAAACCAGGGTGCTTTGTATAGAAATTGTCATAGAAACTTCGAAAGGGGCTCTTTCGATTGGAAATTGAAAGTTCTAATGCCCTTTTTAATAGTCAAAAGTGATTGGAGGGCAACCAGGCTTGGACGTGCTACAAAAAAGAAGGGTGCGCTCTTACACAAGATTGCCCTTGCTCAGAGGGAAGATGATAGGCGGTTCGGAAATGCAATAGAGAAATTCAAAGACGCATATGCAGAGTGGGAGGATACTAAGCTATTTGCAGAAAAAGTGCTTTCTGGTGATCTCAAGGCCCATGTCGAAGCCATCAATGAATTCAATGCCTTCAATGAGCTATCTGAGATAGGAGCGCAAGTAACGATAGAAGCAAATGAAGACAAGCCTCTTCATGCTGTCATTCGTGTTCACGGAGAAGAGGTAGTTCCTAAAGAGCAAAAGAGCTTACTGAAAAGCGGGAGACTATCGGTCAGTTAAATCGTATTCTATTTTAATTTTTAATGTTATTCCGTACTTTCAGTTGAAAAACTTGTTTTTATTTGATTTCAGAGTTTTTCAAGTGGTGCAAAGAAATTAAGTACCATGCATCAATGGACACCTCATTTCCCTCAATATATTTCCCTCAGGAACAGCTGGGAATCACTAAGTTGAAGCTATCAGTGCCTCTAGAGGGGGTTTTCAACTAACTAAAAGGAATTATGTGCATAAATATTTCAGGGAATTTTAAAGAGGATTCTAAACTAAATATCAAAAAGGACGTAGCTACAATATCCTGGGAATGGTAAAGAGTGTTGAGTTGACACTCTCAGAGACAGTTTACCTTTTTTTTTTATTTTACCGGAAAATCACTTTCTGAAACGAATAGAAGTTATTTTATCCCCCAAACCTCAAAGAAATTTTAAACATATGGCGTAAAATTTTGCGCTCAAAATTTTTTTCGTCCTATTTCAAAATATGACTTAAGATTATTTAGAGAATAGGCTGGTATTTCGGCATTACATGTTTGAAACGGTTGAATTACGATCTGTAACAACTGGAAAAATGTAGAACATTGAGCAACAAATCAAAGCAAATAACTTATTAGTCTGATCGAATGAGCGAGTTATTAGTAAGTACAAATTACTCCGCTATCATTGGAAATGAAGTAATGATTTTATCAACTCTAAAGGGGATAACATACATTGTGCGTCCTTGCATGCAGCCACGGTATAATTGATCAAGGGTTGTACGCATTTCTGCTGGAGCGACCCAGTTATTGGTCGGGCCTGCGTCAATTTCCCTTTCCGAACAGATGAAGGTGCGATCTTCCACCCGGGCAACGTCTGCCGGATCGGAGCGGACCAGAAAGCTATTCGGTCTTAGATCCGGGTTGAGCGCTTTGGCGGTACCTGATTCGACCAGTAACTGCCACATTCGCGCGTATTCTTCGGCAGAGCCATCACACCAGACAATGGCATCAGGCTGGCACAGCTTAGCCATATCTTCGACCCATGACTGAAGCTTTTCGTGCCTTTTATGGTATACCAGCACTAAAGTGATTAGTGCAATGTACGAAAATAACACTGCTGCGGTTAAGGTAGTAAAAGTGGTTAGTAGCTTGTGGCGTATTCAGTCAGGAATAATGCAGGGTAATGTTTTATCCCCCTTTATATGGATCATTTTAATGGGCTTTATCTTAAGGAGCAAAGAAAATGCAAAGGGAGACCACGGAATCGAATGGGGAAGAAAAACTCTACTGGACTTAGATTATGCTGAGTGTGAGGAAAATGAATGAGCTTTTAGAGGTTTTGCGACTTCAGGGTGCTCGAATTGGTCTGCAAATCAATGTTAAGCAGACTAAGTCACTAAGACTGGGATAAATGCGCCATTATTTCTAATTTTTCAGAATTAACCCCCCCATAATAGAGCGGATCCGTTCCAATTATGTAAATCACGTATCTAAGACTTCCGCTTATTTTTCCACCAATTTTCATCCCGATCCCTCCAATCTCAGCGTTTTTCATGATTTTAGGTTCCTCCACCCCAAACTCCCCCCAATGTCACCAGCTCCGGTCGGGATTTAAAATAAGAGCTTTGAGACACGATATAATTCTAAATATCAGGTTTCACTGAGACCCGATCTCCCGTTCGTAAGTTAAAAACACCTCATTTTCTCAAGTTTTTCAGAATTAATCCCCCCCCCCCAACTACCCCAAAGAGAGCCTGCCATTGAGATCGGCGATCGATCTGATCGATGGCCCGGCAACCAGGTGTACGTCCTGGATATAGAGACGGGAGACATAGTGGATCTTCTGTTTGAGGCCGGGGAACCGGCCGCTCTTCTCGACATGGTCGAGCACGTCTGCGGAGACGATCGTGACGTCGATCCCGCGCAGATAGAGCATATCCGCGATGTTCGATAAGGCCCCGCGTCCGGCAACCGCCAATACACGCAGCTTGTCGCCCTCATCAAGCACAGCCGCCAGATCGGATGCCAGCCTCATGCTGAGATGACCGTACTCGCCGGCGATGACGCCGACCGTACCGCGGTTAATCGTTTCCGGGTTGTTTTCATCATTAGTTGATCTCTGAACACAAAGCATTGGATCCATATAGATACCATGTAGCTGATCAGTGTCCTATCTAAATTTAAACTATCTAACTAATCTCAAATGAAGTGCACACGATTGAAGGGTTCTACCGGGAAGATTCCTCAGGGGACAGCTAACAGTGGGTCAGTTATGTTGTATGATAGAAAACTGAGTTGCATATAGAATGACTGACTCCTCGTTAAGAGATGCAGAAACAACAACAAAAAAGGAACACAAAACTTAGAATACTGTATCTAGTTAAGAAAGAGCAATCCATAAAGATCGTTTCTTATGCAATGTCTAACTCTAGTCACATAGAAGAGCATTTGACACATTCTGCTGTTCATGGTGCACTTACGCTACGTCTACAAAGGTTTCCCCTCTGAAAAAATCTGATAAGTATTCCTTGTCACTATATAGCTCCTCTTGCATATCTATGAAATCTCGTCAGTAGTCCACAGGAACTGACCCGTCTCCAATTAACCAGTCAGTATACTTCGCTTCGGGATTAGGCTCCATGACATGTTCTAATGGAATGGATATCCTCCTTTCTTTCCACGAAAGAGGTCTTTCTGGAGAATTTTCAGTCATTAATTACTTTTTACTGTAAATTAGCACCCCCCCCCCCCAGCCCGGCCCCTCCCCTTCATTCTCTATTTCTCAACTCATTAGCCGTCTCCGTCGATGCTGCCGATAATCTGGCGA